>OY728131.1:899716275-902116275 GCA_963277665.1 Viscum album | reverse complement strand
TCAGTACCACCATAATCACTATAATTAATTTTATTTATTTTAAATAGTATTTATGATCAAAAGAAATTTTAAACATAACAAAAATTATAAATTATTCTAATTCATAATTTTGAATCTATTTTTTAAAATTCTAAACCCGAAAGTGGTAGGAATTAATTTAAAATTAATCCCACATAACAGAACAATACCGCTGGTTTTAAAAGTGAAAATATTCAAATTATTGAAATGTTTTTATATCATATTTCAATGTGAAATTTATTAAAATGACCAAAATTAGATTAATAGTTGTATAATTGACCAAAATAATATTTTAAACCATATCAAAATATTATATCACTATATAATTAAATTTCTATAAAGGTTTGTTTCTAATTAAAATTCAGTGTTTTTCACTATTGATGAAAAAATAAAACATTCCAAAAAAATTACATATTTTAACCCAAAGTAAATTTTTATATTTTAACTTAAAATAATATGTTTATTATTTAAAATAAAAACCATAAAATTTTCAAAAATTATTTTTAAAACATGTCTTCCATTATAATGTGGAAAACTATCTTTTAGAACAATATTGTTTTTATGCATAAAGATGGATTTGTTCTTATTTATTAATATTACAATTATTGGTTGAATGTCAAAAAAATTTGCTAAAATTTTATATATAGGGATTTAATTATTATCTCTCGCATACATTGATGAATTTAATTTATTAAGATAAAATTTCATTGTGAGAGAAAAATACTTTTTAAAAAAATAACAAACTTTATATTTAGTTGGTTTTTATTTATATTTCTAATTAATTAATTACCAAGAAATTAACATTAAAGACTTGTGTACACCATTGTTTTGTAATTTAGTTAATAATATTCACATATATAATTCAAATGAAATGATAATTTCTTTTAAAATATTTTAATAAAAATATTAATAGTATATTATTGTTCGATAAGACTCGGACTTGCATGTAATGAAGGATATCGATGAGACTCTGCAATGTTTTTTACAAAAGCCAAAAATAATTTTCCATGTACCAAAATATTATCTTACTTTTCACTGCCATGCAAGAATACATTTTTTTGTGTGTAAAGGAATCATAACATTGTATATTGTGTTGTTATAGTGATCCAGGAAATTTCAATTATTTTATAAAATATAATTTATAAAAACATAGGGTATTACTGATACTACACTTATATGGCCATATTTTGGATTTTTCAGACATAAGGGAAGAGTTTATGTCATTATTACATGACTTTGTTTGGGTATTTCACCATTAGATTACAATGATATTACAATAATTACACCATTAGTATTGGTGTATTGTTATGAATATATAGATTAAAGGTATAATCATGAGGTGTCATACATATCAATAGATGAAGGTGGATCAACCGGGACCCATAGGACTCCTACAGCCTCTATCCATTCATGGATGTTAGTCGAATAACGTTAACATATATTTTGGGATCATATTTCAGATATACCCTAGAGGTAGTGATTTGGTATGTGTGATCATCGACAAGTAGAAAAAGGTTGTACACTTCTTACATATCTTAGAGACCACTTAAGTTAATGAGTTTGGTACACATTGTATCAATGAGATGGTGCATCTTTCAAGTGTTCAATTTTCAATGAAATCGGACTAAGATGCAAATTTTACATCATTTTTATGGAAGGGGTTATAAAATGTACTGTGTTCATAGGTTATCTTTAGTATAAAGTATCACCCTCAGACCGATGGGTGGTACCAGCAGGCAATATAGGTGTTAACAGACATGTTTCAGGGATGCATCTAAGATTTTTCAGGTTCATGGGAAATAATATACCTCATCTTGTTTTTTTCTATAACAATACCTTTCATCCAGTAAATCATCTAGTCTCATTTTATTCCCTTTATGGTAGCCCATTAAATTCAATTCTTATGGTTAGATGCTAGTTATGTAGAACTAATAGGTTATCATCTCTATTAGGAGATTTCATAGAAATTATAGTGGATTTAGAAATGTAAAGAAACAGTTCATTCTAGGGAAAAGTCATCAACTACTCTTCATAATTGAACTCTAGAGTTCAAGTTGGGACGTCAAGCCTTTCTATGAGTTAGACCCATATTAGGTCATAATTGAATTTTGAGTTAAGACATGTTACCACCCTATAGTTGCATGCCTTTTGAGATAGCTGAGAGAGGTGGGCTGGTAGCTTATCCTTTGTAATTACCTCAATGGTATTGGAAAATTAATGACATATTCCAAGTATCAAAACTTTTTTGGTATCATCCTGATATGTCCATTTCATTTTACCCTGATTCCATTGAGCTAGAGGTGGATCCATCTTTCGAGAATTATCTAGTATGTATTTTTTTCTCAAATCACGAAGGGTTTTCAAGGACAGTACATCCTTTTGTTACGGATAGTATGAATCCATGGAATTTTACTAGATTAGTCATGGGAGCATGGGGATATTGTATGTTAATTGTGGTTAAAAATTTTCTTAGGATTTTTTTACAATACCCAGAAGGGATACTCTTGGATGAGTTGTTTAAAATATGGGAGATTGTAACTTCAATGATTTTCAGAAAGGTAAGGATGTTTTTTTAAAATTAAATATTGTAGTTTATGTTAATTATTGGTTATAAAAGCTATGGAGTGTTTTTTATTATTATGGGGATTATTACAAGAGCTGAACAACAAAGTTTAAAGAGGTAGACAGGGCCACATATTTAGCACACATTTAGCGATAATCAAGCGGATCGAATGTTCAATTCACCAAGTTCATGATGGATCCAAAAAGGGTTGTCTACAACCATATGATTCATTATGAATTCCAATATAATTATTTCATAATTACTTGAAAATTTCTTCTATATAGTTTTTTCATGGTTAATAAAAACGTGTGTTTTTCCTGTGAGAGGGGTGTCCCTATTTAGTGAGGGGTCAAAGGTTGTAACACGGTTTGGAAAACCATTAGTACGAATCATGAAACCCAATTTTCAAATATGAATTTAAAATTATTCCACGATTATATTTTAATTCCCTTTTATTCCTTCATCACACATTTCTACCACATAATAACCTCACATTATCACATGAAGTGAATCCCTCAATCAAACAAAATATTTTTCGTTTCATCCTCATATGAGCTCCAATACCTCATCAATCATGTTTTTTACCTCTATTTATAATCCCTATACTCATATCCCATACATTCGTTGTTATTCATCTCCTCAGTTTCTCTACTTTTGTACATACTCATTTTCCCTATATTCATGTAATTTTATTTTTCTTCCAATATCTCCTGTTTTAGCTTAATTCAGGGGTAGAAACTAGATGAGGAGTGCGCTACAATCCTAAGGTAGGTGGTCTTGATTTTTTCCCTAATTATTGAGTTAATTTTTATAGTGAGATATTATTCCATTCACTATACTTTTGGATACTCCACTAAAATTCGTAGTAAGTGAATAAAAATGGTTACTAATGATTAATGGTATCCTATGTAGTAGAAAAATACATCACAGGTCTTTATACTTAAAATTTGACACCCTTATGGGTGTTTCCTTCGTTTATTTACAATTGAATCACCACATTATGTATTTAAACAACCCTTAATGTGAATCATGGAATATATGAAACACCATTGAATTTATGAATCAAATTATGGAAGAAATTGTCCATAAGTTTGGACCAATTTCCAATTCCTAGTAGAATCGATTTATTAAATCTCTGGGACAATAATATTATAATTATATATGAAAAAAGCCTTTATAAAAAGGTGAGTTATGATAAACATGCCTTACCTGATATACAATACAATAGAAAAAATTTCATCCTTAGAGGAATCTTTTGATGTTTTCATCGAGAATTTTTATTTGTTCTATATGGTGAATGTATACACATTCGTTGTGAAAAAAGTTATAAAGGGGATGGGATTAACCTATGTTTACATAGCCTCTATGCAAGTGATATTCATAATATAAGGGAGACATTGTTGATGGGTTCAATGGATAGATGGCCGACCTAGGTTACATGTGACATGTAGTCCCCTGTTTGTAATTATAGGGATGGGCTCATAGGGTTGATTTCAATTAATTCCTGGAGTGAAACTTGGAATTAAATTTATGGATTTACATGAATGGACTGCTATGGTATTTAGAATTTATAGTTTTGTTAGATAGATACATGGTATTCCTTCTGGATCGACTTGTATGAGCATAGGGTTCCACTTCATAAATCTAAATAAAAAATAAAAAATATAAATTGATAAGGTGTAATTGAGATTAATGGATTGTTTCTACCAAGGAAACTCACATTCATGGGGATGGAACACATTTTCACTTTATTTATATCATCCCATTACCATATTTATCACTCATATAAGTTATCTCATCTAATATTCATCCATATTAGGTTGAATCAGGTAGAGATAGATTAGTATTGGATGAGGAACTCAATACAATGTATTTGTTTACATATTCATTGTTTATATTTTTTATTGTCACACTAATCATTTTATATTCATGAACTAGATTGACCTAGACACCTTTGTATTTGTCATACTTGGTTTATCTCTCACCCTGCTTGGGACACCCTTTGTACCCAAGAATAATTCAGGGTTACAAATATAGATTTAGTGATAAAACTAGCTTCTCATGATTGATTGTGAGTTTTAGAATTGGGTAAGGGTGTACTGGACTGAACTAATTCTCAATATTCTTGTAGTGGTTGTTTTTTTGGATTTTTTTGTATTTTTGTACAGATTATGGTATATTTCTACTTTGTGGTCTCATGTTCATCTATTTTTATATAACTAAATTACATGACCACCACCACCATCATATTGTACCTATTTATTATTTTACATATTCCTATTGATTATTTTCTATATTCCTATTTATTAATATTCTACTACTTCTTTTTTACATTGATTATATATATTATTTACTAATGTTCTACACTATATTTTATTAGGGAATAGTCTCCACATGGACACACATTAAGTCCTCACGGATAGTAAAAAACCTATATAATATAGGGAGATGTACATTAGGTTATGTGTCCAACTATCATGGGGAAACATATAGTGGCATGTAGTATGGAACGCTACAGTCGTACTAATTCTCATTGGACTATTATTTATGATATGTGTTTTAGATGTAATACTGATGTTTTGGGTACTGGTTGTACTCTATCATTATGTAAATATTTTGGAAGGATGGATCTAGGTTCCAATAATGATATAGAATATGGATCCATGGGGACTTTATAGAGGTTTAATTTCAGTTTTATCCTGAATGATAGGAATTCCATGGAATGGGTTACAAGTGTTAATGGAATTGGTTACAGTGGCACTAGTGGTGGTGCTCTTGTGTTACCTAATATTCATAGTTTTATAGATGCGATAAGTAAATTCATGGATTTTTTGGAGTAGTTATAGTTAATCAAGGAATTGAACCTATGGAAAGAAGACAATTGTTATCTTTACATTGGTTATGTTTTGGAAAGTCCAATCACATTGAATGTTCTTACACTTATAGAAAAATAATATAGGTTCACTGTTGGTTGTGAACTAGCTGGACTTATTTATCAACCCATTTACATTATATTTAGTGGGGTGTAGAACTTTTATTTTCTTCAATGTCAATCATGGATGCATTATGAATAAGAATAAGGCCTCATATTTCATGATTGAGAATGTTTCTCATGTGGAGACCGATGATTAGGCTAGAGAATCTCAATAGGGTAATGTTGAATGGGTATGTGACATCTCTTAGTTTTTTTATAAATTAATGATTTATTAATATTTCTATTTTTTATATTTTATATGTGGCCAACCATATTAGAAGTTGGTTGTCACGACCCGTCCTCGGGGCCCGTGTCGTGACTACCCCAAGCCCGCCTTCCATAGGCCAGGGGCTGGCGACTAGCACCAAGGCGTAAATCCCGGAAAAAAGGGAAGGCATTTCCATTTAAAAGTAAACAAGCACCATAGAGTAAGCAAGCGGAAAAGTAAACACTAAGTAAAAAATGTAACAAGCTGTGCTGAAAGTGAAAGGGTCCATAAATACAAGCCCAACTGTAAAGTACAACTGAAAGGGGAAAACATCAACTGAAAAGAAAAGCCACAGCGTCGAGCCGTCCTCTGGAAGTCCCACCTGAAGGGTGGGTACAGATAGCCTCCACTGCTCCTCGGGTCCACCTAGCCGCTCCGAGTACATTCCGCCTAGTGGTCCACCTCGAGGTACCGTCCTACTTCACAGGCCTCCACCACGATAAGCACTGTCCATCGTCTAAAACCAACACAACGAAGTGCGGGCATAGCCCGTGCAGGGGTGAGTATAAGATACACAGTAGGGACCCCAAGACCCCCGAAGGTCTCCCAGAATCCACAAAGATAATCCACAAAGGAAAGATACAATCACGAAGTAACATCCGACACGGCTTAGGTATATGACCATACATATACCTAAGTCATCAATTCGCATTTGGCTCCAACATCCGAGCCCATGCACAACCCAGTCCACACAGGAAAGCATAACCTAAACTCACACAGGGTAACACAACACAGTCCACAAGGGAGAGTAAACAGTAAATCCACACAGGATAGCTCAACACAATCCACGAAGGAGAGTAAACAGTAAATCCACACAGGATAGCTCAACACAATCCACAAAGGAGAGTAACACAAGATTCAGCTTACACAGGTATACTTCTTCGGATGATGATAAAGATGATCACTGATCCATCTAAGTCGTCGGACCCACAAAGGATCGATAGGTACTAACCCCCGCCATGACCCACACAGGATCGGACCCACACAGGATCAATAGGTAACTAACCCCCGCAACGACCCACACAGGGCCGGGCCCACACAGGACCTGTAGGCGCTGGCTCACACAGAACCGTTGAGCGTTGGCCCACACAGGATCTGTAGCACTTATCCACGTAGGATCGATGAGTGAAGTAGTCGTCGCAGTCCACTAAGGATCTCTGCATAGTCGTCGTCGCAGTCCACTGAGGATCTCTGCACAGTCGTCACAGTCCACTGAGGATCTCTGCACAGTCGTCGTCGCAGTCCACTGAGGATCTCTGCACAGTCGTCGTCGGAGTCGCAGCCAGCACTAGGGTTCCCGCACACAGCAAGCTTGTTCGGGAGGGTCTGCTCCACGAGCTGAGAGTCTGATACATAAACTGACACAAAGTCCAAAGTTGATGTATCCAAAAGTTCTGTATCGTCAATAGGAACTCAACGCCGCAGAAGTTGCGTCAATCGGACGCCCGGTCTAAGAGTTATTGGTTTTTTCGTCCCAGGGGCCCGGTTGGTTTTTAAGGAAAAACCAACCTGACCGTACTCCACCTGCGTCCAAACCTCGGGCAGGGTATACCAAAAGATCTGTCTCACTTAGAGGAATTCAACGAAGTCGACGGCACGTCAAACGGACGTCCGAAGCTCAAGATATGAGCGTTTCCGCTCCGAAGGCCCGGTTGGTTTTGTGTACGAACCATTCCAGACTAACACAAAGTAATCCAAAACCTTGAGTGCAATATACCAAAATGACCGTCTCGATCCAAGGATCGCGTTGCCACTGACGACGCATTGTTCAGAGGCTTGTAGCTCAAGTTATGAGCGAAAGACCCAAAACACCCGGAGACAGGGGGTATGGGCCCGGGCAGACCCGGCCCGACCCCCCTGGGTCGGCCGAACCAGGTCGACCCGACCCGGTCCGACCCGGCTGGACCCGGTCCGGTCTGGCCAGGGCGCGGCACGGCCCGGCCGGCCGGCCCGGCTCTGCTCGGCCGAGCGGTCGACCGAGGGAGCCGCGGGGTGCTGCCCCCGCGGGATGAAGATGTCATAGCCCTCGAGGTGCCGCACTGGAGTCAACGGACGCGACAAAGGCAGCGTCCCATGCATGTGAGTCGGACCTGCACGGTCGCAGCTTTAGCCGCGGCGGCCTTGTCCGGCGGCGCGTCGGGGCACTGCCGGCGCCGCCGGAGGCTTCCACGGGCCACCAGAGTTGCTCTGGTGGTCCGTTTTCCTTCCCGTCCACACCGGTTCTCCACCCGGCTTCCGTTCTTCACTGCGGAAACATCACATCACCCTTGTGTCACTTTTTGTCGTCGCCCGCCAAATCTGCACAACAATGAAGAACTGCGGAGGGTTGTCGGGTCGTGTTTGTTCGACCCGCACCCTCCGCGTTAGGCGATAACAACTAGGAAGAATAATCAACATATCAGACAACAATTTTAATAAATTAAAATTGTTCTTATAAAAACGGGTTCTTTATTTTAAAAGAAATGTTCATGGGAATATAAATTATTTCACAACAACCCCAACCTCATCAAGTCGTCGCACGCGCGTTCTTCGCGGAATTGATCGTCGCGGAAGGTGGGGACCGTCGTGCCGTCGCGGTATCCGGCGTTGCGTCGACGAACTCCGAGGACCAAGAAACAACAAATTTAATTATAAATAATTAAATTCATGTGTTGTTATAAGCCAAAAAGGAGGTTTAAAAGAAACCCGAAATCTCTTATCTCAAGCAGTTGGTGATCGGATGTAAAGACCCGCAAATTTCAAGGAAATTTTTTTCTTAATTTTCTTTGGAATTTTACAAGAGCGCAGCTTCAGACGACACCTGATTTTGAGGCCCGGTGTGCCCGGAATCATTTTCCGAAGTTTGGCTCGGGTACGTTCAGTGAACGGACGAGCAGGTTTTTCTATCTTTTGAACCGGTGCCCGGAATCAAATTCTGAGGGCACCGATGAAATCGCAGCGCCAGTATTTGCTTAGAAACGCCTCTTCCGGAGTTGCGTTTGCTCAGACGTGGTTTTTAAATTTTGCGGCTTTAAGTCAGAAATAAAATAAAGTTTGTGCGACGACTTTATTTTATTTCACTTAAACTGCTTAGAAGCTACTTAAAGTCACTTAAAGGCGGCTTGAACTGAGTTGAACTGGATAGGATGCTATCCAGAAATATCCTACCCCTTGGTAGGATATTTGTGCGGTGGGACCCGCACGAGCCCCGCCGTTTCTTTCGCTAAGTAACGCACCCGCGAAAACCCGTCAAAGTAACTGAAAAGTCAACCGACGCGTTTTCTTTAATTCTTAACAGACCATTTAATTGGGCGGTTTATTTCGTGAATTAAATGGACTGTTTCTTCGTGAATTAATTGGGTCGTTACTTATGCGTTTTTCATTTGTTGGCAAAATAATAAAATAGACAAACTTGTCTATTTTGGAGGATTGCTATCGTTGTGCAATTCCTCTGAGCCTCCACTCTCCACGCGAAGAACGCGAAGAACGCGAAGAACGCGAAGAACGCGAAGAACGCCGGAACCGGAATTCGACGACGCACGATCCGCGACGTCAACAGCTTTTCCGCGACCTTCTTCTTCTTCTTCTTCGGTGCCTCTTCTTCCGCGGCGAACCTGCGATCGGCGGTTAAAGGTGAGAATCGAAACTTCTAAATTCTCCCTTCTTAATTTCAATAACAACGGATTTAATTAATTAAATCTGTTTGTTCTTGATCCGGAGATTGGCGACGCGACGCCGGATACCGCGACGACGCGACGATCTCCTTCTTCCGCGACGAGCGATTCCGCGACGACCTCTCGTCCGACGACGACTTCGAGGTAGGGATTTATTTTGGAAAAGTTACCCCTTTTTAAATTTTCTCGTGAACGTTCTTGAAAATTTAAAAAGCCGGTTTCAAACGAACAATTTTATCTTTAAATAAAATTGTTGGATCATGTGTTGATCATCTTTTTCTTTTCCCGTGTTTATTCTTTTCAAATAAAGAACCCGATCGGAACAATTTTAATTTATTTAAAATTGTTGATTTGGTTAATTCTTTTCCTCCCGATGATTTTTTATGACTAACGCGGAGGGTGCGGGTCTAACGAACAAGACCCGGCAACCCTCCGCCGATCTTCCTTTTTGTGCGGGTTTGGCGGGCGATGGCAAAAGCACGACGCAAGGGCCAATTGTTGATTCCGCAGTGAAGGACGCGTCCCGGGAGGAATCATGGCGCAGACGGGAGGCAAAACGGGCCACCGGAGCAACTCCGGCGGCCCGCGGAAGGAGGCGGCGGCGGCCAGCGGACCCGCGGTCCGCGAGTCCGGTCCACCCGGTCGGGACGCGGCAATGCGCCGCGTCCGCTGACCACCCGCGCGGCCCGCACGCGGGCCGCGGCTCCCTCGACCGCGGGCTGTGCCCGTGGCCTTCCACCCGCGCGGCTGGCCAAGCCGCGCCGGCCGAGCCGGGTCGGACCCGGGTCGGGCCGACCCAGGGGGGGTCGGGCCGGGTCGGCCCGGGCCCGTACCCCCCATCTTCGGACGTTTTCGTTCAAACGCCCGTATCTTGAGCTTCGTGCCTCCAAACGACCCGCCGTCAGCGGCAACGCGATCCTTGGATCGAGACGGCCGTTTCGGTATATTATACTCAAGGTTTCGGAAGACTTTGGGTTCGGCCGGGTTGGTTCGTACACGAAACCAACCGGGCCCTCGGAGCGGAAACGCTCATAACTTGAGCTACGGACGTCCGAACGACGTACCGTCAGCTGTGGTAGTTTCCTCTAAGTGAGACGGAACTTTTGGCATACTCAGCCCGAGGATCGGATACAGGCGGAGAACGGTCGGGTTGGTTTTTCCCTAAAAACCAACCGGGCCCCTGGGACGAAAATGCCAATAACTCTCAGACCGGGCGTCCGATCGGCGCGCCGTCTGTTGCGTTGAGATCCTGTTGTCGATACGGAACTTTTGGATACATCAACTTCGGACTACGTGTCAGTTGATGTATCAGCCTCTCGGCTCGTGGAGCGGACCCTCCTAAACGAGCTCGCTACGTGCGGGAACCCTAGCGCTGGCTGTGACTTCGACGACAGAGCAGAGATCCTCCGTGGACTGCGACGACGGCAGAGCAGAGATCCTCCGTGGACTGCGACGACGGCAGAGCAGAGATCCTCCGTGGACTGCGACGACGACTGTGCAGAGATCCTCAGTGGACTGCGTCGACTTCTGCACTCAGCGATCCTACGTGGATCAGTGCTACTGGTTCTGTGTGAGCCACTGCTACAGGTTCTGTGTGAGCCCGATCCTATGTGGGTCCTTACTACCGGTTCTGTGCGAGCCACTGCCTACAGGTTCTGTGTGAGCCCGATCCTTTGTGGGTCTTTTGCGGGGGTTAGTACCTATCGATCCTTCGTGGGTCCGACGACTTAGATGGATCAGTGATCATCTTTGACGTCATCTGAGAAAGTATACCTGGTTGAGCTGAATCTTATGTTACTCTCCTTTGTGGATTGTGTTGAACTATCCTTTGTGGATTTACTGTTTACTCTCCTTTGTGGATTTCAGTCTTGCCTTCCTTTGTGGATTGAGTTGTTCTCGAGCTCGTGAGCAGAGCTAGAAATGGGGACTTAGGTATATGTATGGGCATATACCTAAGTCGAGTCAGATGTTACTTCGTGATTGCATCTTTCTTTTGTGCTATATCCTTTGTGGATTTCGGGAGACCTTCGGGGGTCTCGGGGTCCTTACTGAGTAGCTTGTACTCACCCCTGCACGGGCTATGCCCGCACCTTGTTGTGTTGGTTGCAGACGACGGACAGCGCTGATCACGGTTGGGGCGTGGAGCAGGACGGTACCTGGAGGTGGACCACTGGGCGGAACGTGCTCGGAGCGGACGTGGGACCCGAGGAGCCTGGAGGCTATCTGTACCCACCCTTCAGGTGGGATTTCCAGTGGACGACACGAGGCCGCCGTCTTTTCTTCAGTTGCTGTACTTTACTTTTTAGTTGTACTTTACAGTTGGGCTTGTATTTCCGGCTCCTTTACTTTTCTGCACTTTACTTTCCGCTTGCTGACTCTGTGTGGTTGTTACTTATAAAGGCAATGCCTTCCCTGTTTACTGGGTTTTTACGCCTTGGTGCTAGTCGCCAGCCCCTGGCCTATGGAAGGCGGGCTTGGGGTAGTCACGGCACGGGCCCCGAGGACGGGTCGTGACAAATTGGTATCAGAGGTGGTCGGTTCTACCGCGGACTCTGATCGTCCTTTCTTTCTATATGAAGCAATAGTGTTTAGTGTATTGAGTGTGGTTATCAGTTCAGGGAGCCCAGTGTTGGTGCGGCGGCCGACGTATCCGTACACCAGGACCCTGACTCCTGATTTCCGACTTAATGCATGAAAACATTGATTGCGTGTGTGTTTCAAGTTTTCTTTGTGATTACTTGTGTCAGCTCACCGGGTATACTGATCTGCTTTATGAAAGTCTCAAGTTTTCCTTGTGATTACTTGTGCCAGCTCACCAGGTATACTGTTCTGACTATGGTGCTCTTGTTCTCCTTTTCAGGATGGCCCCGCGACGACTGCCAGCTAGGGTTCCGAGTGTAGGGCGCGACGGCAGCCCACCGAGCGACGAGGCCTCGGTGCAGGGCCCTTTGCCAGCTGTGGCACCGGCGGTAGCTTTACCCGCCGAGCCACCGATGCTTCCAGTACCAGACGCTGACGATGCACGTCGCCTCAGGGCACTGCATGAGTTTCAGAGCCAGCGACCGCCCAGGTTTCGCGGTGAGGCGGACCCCCAGGCCGCCGAGGACTGGCTAGAGGCGGTGGTACGGACCTTTAGGCTAGTGAGGACACCAGCGGATCTTATGGTGATTCTCGCAGCGAGCCTCCTGCAGGCGGCGGCAGGACGATGGTGGAGCCTGATGCTCCAGGTTCACGATGAGGCATCCCTGCTCTGGGCGGACTTCGAGAGCCTCTTCCGCTCTGAGTTCGTCCCGGCCACCCTCCGAGCGGTGCGCATCCAGGAGCTTCTCCAGCTGCGCCAGGGCAGCATGACGGTCGCTCAGTACGCGGCGAGGTTCACGGACCTATCTCGCAACTCGACCGACATGGTACGGGACCCCTTCTTCCGGGCCCGGACCTTCGAGCAGGGCTTGCGACAGGAGATTCGGGCGTCGCTGATCTCCCTCAGCATTCCGACCCAGGCGGGAGTGCTGGAGCGAGCCCTCCTGATCGAGAGCTTCCTGGCAGAGCCTTCTTCAGCGGCGAGACCTAGCGCAGGGCGGCAGGTAGCTCAGTCTTCGGCAGCAGGTAGCCGACGGATGACTCACGGGTCCAGGAAGACCAGACCCCCACGCAGACGGCCTCAGGACACCGGCTCAGCAGTACGAGGCACACAGCGGAGTGCCAGCCTTTCGAGAGGCAGGCTGTGCTACTCTTGCGGCGGGCATGGTCACATGGCTCGTGACTGCCCGACTCGCCGACCAGAGGAGCAGCAGACGGTGGAGGGGCCACCCAGGCAGAGGCAGAGGGTCGACCGTGGCGGTCCGCAGGGAGGAGGCGGACGAGGCAGAGGAGCTGGCCGAGCAGTGGGTGGTGGGCGACGCTTCCAGGCTCTACCCCCACCACCACCAGGAGGGCCACCTCGACCACATGGAGCTGGCGGGCAGGGACAGGCCTAGCTCCAGGCAGTGGAGGCCTACGACCCCGACTTGCCAGAGATGATTCGAGGTACGATCTGTGTCTATTCCACCCTTGCTGCAGTACTTATAGACACAGGAGCGAGTCACTCTTTCATAGCCTCTGCCCTTGTTCGGAGCTCGGAGATTCTGACTGAGCCGTTGGCTCGATCCTTACGGCTAGAGACTCCTACGGGAGCAGACTCGACGATTACGCACTGGTGCCGGCAGTGTGAGCTTACTCTAGGAGGCGAGAGCTTCGGCTGGGATCTCCTTGTAGCGGCGTCGAGGCCTTACGACGTCATCTTGGGCATGGATTGGCTATCCACGGTTCATGCCCAGATCGACTGTTTTAGGCGCAAGGTGTGATGTGTTCGTACCGACGGGAGCAGGTTTACCTTCACCGGCGAGAAGGGAACCTTTGCAGCACAGGATGGACTTCCGCGGAGGAGAGTGCAGCCCATCTCTCATCAGTTGGCTAGCCTCATCCTAGGAGCAGTGGACGTGCGGAGTCCAGCTTTTCCTGCAGTGGTGGACCAGTACGTGGACGTCTTTCCCGACGACGTTCCAGGGCTACCTCCTCGTAGAGAGGTAGACTTTTACATCGACTTGTACCCCGGGACAGCCCCGATATCTACTCCAGCATATCGGATGGCCCCCGCCGAGCTTCGGGAGCTGCGGGTACAGTTGGAGGACTTGTAGAGCAAGGGGTTTATCCGACCCAGTGTTTCACCCTGGGCTTACCCAATTTTGTTCGCCAAGAAGGCGGAAGGGAGCTTGCGACTATGTGTCGACTATCGTCACCTGAACCAGGTGACAGTGAGGAACAAGTATCCGCTGCCACGGATTGATGACCTCTTCGATCAGCTCAAGGGAGCGCGGTGGTTCTCGAAGATAGACCTCCGGTCAGGCTATCATCAGCTCATAGTTCGAGACGAGGACGTGCAGAAGACGGCCTTCAGGTGTCGGTATGGCCATTATGAGTTCTTGGTTATGCCATTCGGCGTAACCAATGCTCCAGCAGTGTTCATGAGCCTCATGAACTGGATCTTCCAGCCATACCTCGACCGATTTGTCGTTGTCTTCATTGACGACATTTTGGTATACTCGACGACTGAGGAGGAGCATGCCTACCACCTGCGAGTTGTGCTAGACACACTCCGAGAGCACCAGCTTTATGGCAAGCTCTCAAAATGCCAGTTCTGGTTACGTGAGGTCCATTTCTTGGGGCACGTCATTTCTGAGGCGGGAGTTGCAGTGGATCCCGCGAAGATCGAGGCAGTGCTAGCTTGGGAGCCACCCAGGAGCGTGAGAGAGGTGCGGAGCTTCTTGGGCCTAGCGGGATACTATCGGAGATTCGTGCCAGACTTCTCCAGAGTTGCGGCACCACTCTCAGCTTTGACGAAGAAGGGGAAACCCTTCGTGTGGTCAGACAGATGTCAGCAGAGCTTCCAGGAGCTGAGACAGAGATTGACCAGCGCACCTATCTTGAGGTTGCCTGAGGAGGGAGTTGGGTACGTAGTTTACTGCGATGCATCAGGGACTGGACTCGGATGCGTCCTGATGCAGGAGCGGGCCGTGATCGCCTACGGATCACGTCAGTTGAGGCCGCATGAGCAGAACTACGCCACTCATGACCTGGAGTTAGCAGCAGTGGTCTTCGCTCTGAAGACGTGGCGGCACTATCTGATGGGCTAGCGCTTCACTGTCTTTTCTGACCACCAGAGTCTCAGGTATATCTTCTCTCAGAAGGACCTGAACCTGAGACAGCGGAGATGGCTTGAGTTCCTCCAGGACTATGACTTTGAGATAGTCTATACTCCTGGGAAGGGGAACGTGGTAGCCGATGCCCTCAGCAGGAGGACGGGCATTCAGCTGCTTGAGGAGGCGACGGAGCAGCTAGCCTCCTTGCAGATATCCTTCGTGGATAGAGACGGAGCAGCCTTTCTTCAGTCTCTCACAGTCTCTCCTCCACTTCTACAGCGGGTCAGAGAGGCTCAGCGTGGGGACGCTGACTGTGAGACCCGGCGTGCACTGATATCCTCAGGTCAGGCGCCTGATGGTTTCTCCCTTGGAGCAGAGCACGACATCCTTTTCAGAGGGCGTACCTTCGTACCAGTTGCTTTACGAGAGGAGGTGCTGAGAGAGTTTCACACTTCTCCCTTGGCGGTACATCCCGGAGTGGCGAAGATGTACCAGGATCTCAGACGACAGCACTGGTGGCCGGGCATGAAGAAAGCTGTGGCAGAGTTCGTTTCACGATGCCTCACCTGCCAGCAGGTGAAGGCAGAGCATCAGGTACCAGCAGGTTTGGTACAGCCCTTGGAGGTCCCGGAGTGGAAGTGGGATAGCGTATCTATGGACTTCGTGACTGGACTTCCACGCACTTCCAGAGGTCACGACTCCATTTGGGTGATTGTCGACCGACTTACTAAGTCGGCACACTTCTTACCCATCAGAGAGCAGGGCTCAGTGGAGAGCTTAGGACGTCTTTACGTCCAGGAGATCGTACGGCTTCACGGTGTGCCATCGTCTATCGTCTCCGATCGAGATGCTCGTTTCACTTCCCGGCTTTGGAAGGGGTTGCAGGAGGCGTTCGGGACGCGGCTCCATCTGAGCACAGCCTTCCACCCTCAGACGGATGGTCAGACGGAGAGGACCATACAGACACTCGAGGACATGCTCCGTGCATGTGTTCTCGACTTTGGTCGCAGCTGGGAGGAACACCTACCCTTGGTGGAGTTCGCGTACAACAACAGCTACCACTCCACCATCGGGATGGCACCATACGAGGCGTTGTACGGCAGACCCTGCAGATCACCGT
This sequence comes from Viscum album, assembly GCA_963277665.1. Taxonomy (NCBI): domain Eukaryota; kingdom Viridiplantae; phylum Streptophyta; class Magnoliopsida; order Santalales; family Viscaceae; genus Viscum; species Viscum album. Next base: position 902,100,001 of record OY728131.1, on the reverse strand, counting down.
TGTGCTGGACAGACCCTGGGGAGTCAGCACTCGTGGGACCAGAGATGGTCCGATCCACGACAGAGAAGGTCCAGATCATCCAGGAGAGGATGAGGACAGCTCAGAGCCGGCAGAAGTCATATGCTGACAGGAGGCGGAGGCCACTAGAGTTCGAGGATGGCGACCACATCTTTTTGCATGTCTCACCTCGACGTGGTTTACGGAGATTTGGCCGAGGCGGCAAGTTGTCTCCACGCTTCATCGGGCCTTTCCAGGTCCTCAGCAGGATAGGAGAGGTGGCTTATCGCCTGGCTCTACCACCTCAGTTGCACCGGGTGCACGACGTCTTTCACGTGTCTCAGCTGAGGAGATACGTGCACGACCCGACGCACATCATCGACTTTGGGGAGCTGGACGTGGACGATGGGGCGACTTTTGCGGAGGTCCCAGTGGAGATCGAGGATCGACAGGAGCGGGTCCTACGTGGGCGGTCGATTCCTCTTGTGCGCGTCAGATGGCAGCACGGGAACCTCCAGGAGAGAACTTGGGAGCGGGAGGCTTAGATGCGTGCTCAGTACCCCCATTTGTTCCCCTAGTTTTTGATGTATCTTTACGGGGACGTAAAGCCCTGAGGTGGGAGTAATGTAAAGACCCGCAAATTTCAAGGAAATTTTTTTCTTAATTTTCTTTGGAATTTTACAAGAGCGCAGCTTCAGACGACACCTGATTCCGAGGCCCGGTGTGCCCGGAATCATTTTCCGAAGTTTGGCTCGGGTACGTTCAGTGAACGGACGAGCGGGTTTTTCTATCTTTTGAACCGGTGCCCGGAATCAAATTCTGAGGGCACCGATGAAATCGCAGCGCCGGTATTTTCTTAGAAACGCCTCTTCCGGAGTTGCGTTTGCTCAGACGTGGTTTTTAAATTTTGCGGCTTTAAGTCAGAAATAAAATAAAGTTTGTGAGACAACTTTATTTTATTTCACTTAAACTGCTTGGAAGCTACTTAAAGTCACTTAAAGGCGGCTTGAACTGAGTTGAACTGGATAGGATGCTATCCAGAAATATCTTACCCCTTGGTAGGATATTTGTGCGGTGGGACCCGCACGAGCCTCGCCGTTTCTTTCGCTAAGTAACGCACCCGCGAAAACCCGTCAAAGTAACTGAAAAGTCAACCGACGCGTTTTCTTTAATTCTTAACAGACCATTTAATTGGGCGGTTTATTTCGTGAATTAAATGGACTGTTTCTTCGTGAATTAATTGGGTCGTTACTTATGCGTTTTTCGTTTGTTGGCAAAATAATAAAATAGACAAACTTGTCTATTTTGGAGGATTGCTATCGTTGTGCAATTTCTCTGAGCCTCCACTCTCCACGCGAAGAACGCGAAGAACGCGAAAAACGCGAAGAACGCGAAGAACGCGAAGAACGCCGGAACCGGAATTCGACGACGCACGATCCGCGACGTCAACAGCTTTTCCGCGACCTTCTTCTTCTTCTTCTTCTTCGGTGCCTCTTCTTCCGCGGCGAACCTGCGATCGGCGGTTAAAGGTGAGAATCGAAACTTCTAAATTCTCCCTTTTTAATTTCAATAACAACGGATTTAATTAATTAAATCTGTTTGTTCTTGATCCGGAGATTGGCGACGCGACGCCGGATACCGCGACGACGCGACGATCTCCTTCTTCCGCGACGAGCGATTCCGCGACGACCTCTCGTCCGACGACGACTTCGAGGTAGGGATTTATTTTGGAAAAGTTACCCCTTTTTAAATTTTCTCGTGAACGTTCTTGAAAATTTAAAAAGCCGGTTTCAAACGAACAATTTTATCTTTAAATAAAATTGTTGGATCATTGTTGATCATCTTTTTCTTTTCCCGTGTTTATTCTTTTCAAATAAAGAACCCGATCGGAACAATTTTAATTTATTTAAAATTGTTGATTTGGTTAATTCTTTTCCTCCCGATGATTTTTTATGACTAACGCGGAGGGTGCGGGTCTAACGAACAAGACCTGGCAACCCTCCGCCGATCTTCCTTTTTGTGCGGGTTTGGCGGGAGATGGCAAAAGCACGACGCAAGGGCCAATTGTTGATTCCGCAGTGAAGGACGCGTCCCGGGAGGAATCATGGCGCAGACGGGAGGCAAAACGGGCCACCGGAGCAACTCCGGCGGCCCACGGAAGGAGGCGGCGGCGCCCCGGCGCGCCGCCGAACAGGCCGCCGCGGCTGAGCCGCGGCGGCGGCCAGCGGACCCGCGGTCCGCGAGTCCGGTCCACCCGGTCGGGACGCGGCAATGCGCCGCGTCCGCTGACCACCCGCGCGGCCCGCACACGGGCCGCGGCTCCCTCGACCGCGGGCTGTGCCCGCGGCCTTCCACCCGCGCGGCTGGCCAAGCCGCGCCGGCCGAGCCGGCCGAGCCGGGTCGGACCCGGGTCGGGCCGACCCAGGGGGGGTCGGGCCGGGTCGGCCCGGGCCCGTACCCCCCATCTTCGGACGTTTTCGTTCAAACGCCCGTATCTTGAGCTTCGTGCCTCCAAACGACCCGCCGTCAGCGGCAACGCGATCCTTGGATCGAGACGGCCGTTTCGGTATATTATACTCAAGGTTTCGGAAGACTTTGGGTTCGGCCGGGTTGGTTCGTACACGAAACCAACCGGGCCCTTGGAGCGGAAACGCTCATAACTTGAGCTACGGACGTCCGAACGACGTACCGTCAGCTGTGGTAGTTTCCTCTAAGTGAGACGGAACTTTTGGCATACTCCGCCCGAGGATCGGATACAGGCGGAGAACGGTCGGGTTGGTTTTGCCCTAAAAACCAACCGGGCCCCTGGGACGAAAATGTCAATAACTCTCAGACCGGGCGTCAGATCGGCGCGCCGTCTGTTGCGTTGAGATCCTGTTGTCGATACGGAACTTTTGGATACATCAACTTCGGACTACGTGTCAGTTGATGTATCAGCCTCTCGGCTCGTGGAGCGGACCCTCCTAAACGAGCTCGCTACGTGCGGGAACCCTAGCGCTGGCTGTGACTTCGACGACAGAGCAGAGATCCTCCGTGGACTGCGACGACGGCAGAGCAGAGATCCTCCGTGGACTGCGACGACGGCAGAGCAGAGATCCTCCGTGGACTGCGACGACGACTGTGCAGAGATCCTCAGTGGACTGCGTCGACTTCTGCACTCAGCGATCCTACGTGGATCAGTGCTACTGGTTCTGTGTGAGCCACTGCTACAGGTTCTGTGTGAGCCCGATCCTATGTGGGTCCTTACTACCGGTTCGGTGTGAGCCACTGCCTACAGGTTCTGTGTGAGCCCGATCCTTTGTGGGTCTTTTGCGGGGGTTAGTACCTATCGATCCTTCGTGGGTCCGACGACTTAGATGGATCAGTGATCATCTTTGACGTCATCTGAGAAAGTATACCTGGTTGAGCTGAATCTTATGTTACTCTCCTTTGTGGATTGTGTTGAACTATCCTTTGTGGATTTACTGTTTACTCTCCTTTGTGGATTTGAGTCTTGCCTTCCTTTGTGGATTGAGTTGTTCTTGAGCTCGTGAGCAGAGCTAGAAATGGGGACTTAGGTATATGTATGGGCATATACCTAAGTCGAGTCAGATGTTACTTCGTGATTGCATCTTTCTTTTGTGCTATATCCTTTGTGGATTTCGGGAGACCTTCGGGGGTCTCGGGGTCCTTACTGAGTAGCTTGTACTCACCCCTGCACGGGCTATGCCCGCACCTTGTTGTGTTGGTTGCAGACGACGGACAGCGCTGATCACGGTTGGGGCGTGGAGCAGGACGGTACCTGGAGGTGGACCACCGGGCGGAACGTGCTCGGAGCGGACGTGGGACCCGAGGAGCCTGGAGGCTATCTGTACCCACCCTTCAGGTGGGATTGCCAGTGGACGACACGAGGCCGCCGTCTTTTCATCAGTTGCTGTACTTTACTTTTTAGTTGTACTTTACAGTTGGGCTTGTATTTCCGGCCCCTTTACTTTTCTGCACTTTACTTTCCGCTTGCTGACTCTGTGTGGTTGTTACTTATAAAGGCAATGCCTTCCCTGTTTACTGGGTTTTTACGCCTTGGTGCTAGTCGCCAGCCCCTGGCCTATGGAAGGCGGGCTTGGGGTAGTCACGGCACGGGCCCCGAGGACGGGTCGTGACATCGGAGATTTTGTTGCAGAGGAAGGAACGTCGCAGAAGAACGTCGCAGGACAGGAAACGTCGGTGTCGCGGCACACGGTGTCGCGTCGTCGATTTCCGAGGGCTCGGCGTTATTCGCGTTCCTCACGTTCTTCGCATTCTTTGTGAAGGAGGATGAAGAATTCTTGGTTTCTGTCAAATCCTCTCAATGAGAATTTTTCCAGAAGTCGTGCGTTGGTCTTATTTTATTATTACGCCAACGGATTTCAAACAGGTTAAGAAACAAATAAATTAATTCGTAGAATTAATTCAATGAAGAAAATCGCCCAATTAATTGGTGCGTTAAGAATTTAAGAAAACGTGTCAGTTGACATTCATAATGACGGGTTTTCGCGGGTGCATTACTTAGCGGAAAAGAAACGATGGGGCTCGTGAGGGCCCACCTCACAAATATCCTACCAAGGGGGTAGGATATTTTTGGATAGCACTCTATCCATATCAACTCCTCTTAAGCAGCTTTAAGTGGCTTTCAAGTGGCTTTAAGTGAAATTAAAATAAAATTGTCGCACAACTTTATTTTATTTCATAACTTTAAACCCAAAAATTAAAAACCACACCCGAGCAAACGCAACTCCGGAAGAGAAATTTCTAACAAATTACCGGCGCTGCGATTCCATCGGTGCCCTCAGAATTTGATTCCGAGCACCTGTTAAAATGTTAGAAAAACCCGCTCGTTCGTTCACTGAACGTACTCAAGCCAAACTTCGGAAAATGATTCCGGGCACATCGGGCCTCGGAATCAGGTACCGTCAGAAACTGCGTTCTTGTAAAATTCCAAAGAAAATTAAGAAAAAAATTCCCTTGAAATTTACAGGTCTTTACATTACTCACACCTCAGGGCTTTACGTCCCCGTAAAGATACATCATAAACTAGGGAAACAAATGTGGGTACTGAGCACGCATCTGAGCTTCCCGCTCCCAAGTGCTCTCCTGGAGGTTCCTGTGCTGCCATATGATGCGCACTAGAGGAATCGATCGTCCATGTAGGACCCGCTCCTGTCGATCCTCGATCTCCACTGGGACCTCCACAAAATTCGCCCCATCATCCACGTCTAGATCCCCATGGTCAATGATGTTCGTCGGGTCGTGCACGTATCTTCTCAACTGAGATACGTGGAAGACGTCGTGCACCCATTGCAACTGAGGTGGTAGAGCCAGGCGATAAGCTACCTCGCCAATCCTGCTGAGGACCTAGAAGGGTTTGATGAAGTGTGGAGACAACTTGACACCTCGGCCAAATCTCTGTAATCCACGCCAAGGTGAGACACACAAAAAGAGGTGGTCGCCATCCTCAAACTCTAGTGGTCTTCACCTCCTGTCAGCATAAGACTTATTCCGGCTCTGAGCTGTCCTCATCCGCTCCTGGATGGCCTGGACCTTCTCTATCGTGGCCCGGACCATCTCTGGTTCCACAAGTGCTGACTCCCCAGGGTCTGTCCAGCACAAAGGAGATTTGTAAGGTCTGCCTTACAACGCCTCATATGGTGCCATCCCGATGGTGGAGAGGTATCTATTGTTGTACGTGAACTCCACCAAGGGTAGGTGATCCTCCAAACTTTGACCAAAGTCTAGGACACATGCGTGGAGCATGTTCTTGAGAGTCTGAATGGTCCTCTCCATCCGACCATTCGTCAGAGGGTGGAAGGCGGTGCTCAGACGTAGCTGCGTCCCGAACGCCTCCTGCAACCCCTTCCAAAGCCGAGAAGTAAAGTGAGCGTCCTGATCGGAGACGATAGACGATGACACCCCGTGAAGCCGTACAATCTCCTGAACGTAGAGATTCCCCAATCTGTCCACTGATCCCTGCTCTCAGATGGGCAAGAAGTGTGCCGACTTGGTGAGTCGGTCAACAATCACCCAAATGGAGTCGTGGCCTTAGAATGTGCGTGGATGTTCAGTCACGAAGTCCATAGATATCCTGTCCCACTTCAACTCTGGGACCTCCAAGGGATGTACCAATCCTGCTAGTACCTAATGCTCTGCCTTCACCTGCTGGCAGGTGAGGCATCGAGAAACGAACTCTTCCACAACCTTCTTCATGCCCGGCCACCAGTGCTGTCGTCTGAGGTCCTGGTACATCTTCGCCACTCCAGGATGTACCGTCAAAGGAGAAGTGTGAAACTATCTCAGCACCTCCTCCCATAAAGCAACTGGAACCAAGGTACGTCCTCTGAAAAGGACGTCGTGCTCTGCTCCAAGGGAGAAACCATCAGGTGCCTGTCCCGAGAATATCTGTGCACGCCATGTCTCACAGTCAGAGTCCCCACATTGTGCATCTATGACCCGCTGTAGAAGTGGAGAAGAGACTGTGAGAGACTGAAGGAAGGCTGCTCTGTCCCTATCCATGAAGGATATCTACAAGGTGGCTAGCTGCTCTGTCGCCTCCTCAAGAAGCTGAATGCCCGTCCTCCTGCTGAGAGCATCGGCTACTATGTTCCCCTTCCCAGGAGTATAGACTATCTCAAAGTCATAGTCCTGGAGGAAATCGAGCCATCGGCGCTGTCTCAAGTTCAGGTCCTTCTGAGAGAAGATGTACCTGAGACTCTGGTGGTTAGAAAACACTGTAAAGCGCTCGCCCATCAGATAGTGCCTCCATGTCTTCAGTGTGAAGACCACTGCTGCAACTCCAGGTCATGTGTGGTGTAGTTCTGATCATGCAGCCTGAACTGACGTGATCCATAGGCAATCACATCCCATTCGTACATTAGGACACATCCGAGTCCGGTCCCTGATGCATCGTAGTAGACTACGTATCCAACTCCCTCCTCAGGCAACCTCAAGATAGGTGCGCTGGTCAATCTCTGTCTTAGCTCCTGGAAGCACTGCTGACATCTGTCTGACCACACAAAGGGTTTCCCCTTCTTCTTCAATGATGAGAGTGGCGCCGCCACTCTGGAGAAGTCCAGCACAAATCTCCGATAGTATCCGGCTATACCCAAGAAACTCCGCACCTCCGTCACCCTCCTGGGTGGCTCCCAAGCTCGCACTGCCTCGATCTTCGCGGGATCCACGACAACTCCCGCCTCAGAAATGACATGCCCCAAGAAGTGGACCTCACGTAACCACAACTGGAACTTCGAGAGCTTTCCATAAAGCTGGTGATCTCGGAGTGTGTCTTGTACAACTCGTAAGTGGTAGGCGTGCTCCTCCTCCGTGGTTGAGTACACAAAAATGTTGTCGATGAAGACCACGACAAATCGATTGAGGTATGGAAGGAAGATCTTATTCATGAGGCTCATGAACACTTATGGAGATTTGGTTACACCGAATGGCATAACCAAGAACTCATAGTGGCCATACCGACACCTGAAGGCCGTCTTCTGCACGTCCTTGTCTCGAACTCTGAGCTGATGATAGCCTGACCTGAGGTCTATCTTCGAGAACCACCATGCTCCCTTGAGATGATGAAAGAGGTCATCAATCCTCAGTAGCGGATACTTGTTCCTCAATGTCACCTGGTTCAGGCGACGATAGTCAACACACAGTCGCAAGCTCCCATCCGCCTTCTTGGCAAACAATATCGGGGAAGCCCAGGGTGAAACACTGGGTCAGATGAACCCCTTGCCCTGCAAGTCCTCCAACTGTACCCACAGCTCTCGAAGCTCAGTGGGGGCCATCCGATACGCTGTAGTGGATATCGGGGCTGTCTCGGGGTAAAGATCAATATAAAATTCTACCTCTCTACGAGGAGGTAGCCCTGGAACGTCATCGGGAAAGATGTCCACGTACTGATCCACCACTGCAGGAAAACTAGGACTCCGCACGTCAACTGCTCCAAGGATGAGGCTAGCCAACTGATGAGTGATGGGCTGTCCCCTCGTCTGCGAGAGTCCCTCTTGTGCTGCAAAGGCTCCCTTCTCACCGGTGAAGGTGAACTTGCTCCCGTCGGTGCGCACACATCGCACCTTGCGCCTAAAAGAGTAAATCTGTGCATGTACTGTAGATAACCAATCCATGCCCAAGATGACGTCGTATGGCCTCGACGCTGCTACAAGAAGATCCCAGCCGAAGCTCTCGCCTCCTAGAGTAAGCTCACACTGCCAACACCAGTGCGTAATCATCATGTCTGCTCCCGTAGGGGTCTCTAGCGGTAAGGATCGAGCCAAAGGCTCTGTCAGAATCTCTAAGTTCCAAACAAGGGCAGCGGATATGAAAGAGTAACTCGCTCCTCTGTCTATAATAACTGCATCAAGGGTGGAATAGACACAAATCATACCTCGAATCATCTCTAGCGCGCCGTGGTCGTAGGCCTCCGCTGCCTGGAGCTGTGCCTGTCTCTGCCTGCCAGATCCCGGTGGTCAGGGTGGCCCTCCTGGTGGTGGTGGGGGTAGAGCCTCAAAGTGTCTCCCACCACCCGCTGCTCCGCCAGCTCCTCTGCCTCATCCGCCTCCTCCCTGCGGACCGCCACAGTCGACCCTCTGCCTCTGCCTAGGTGGCCCCTCCCCCGTCTGTTGCTCCTCAGTACGGCGGGTCGGGCAGTCACGAGCCATGTGGCCCTGCCCGCCACATGCGTAGCATTACCTACCTCTCGAAAGACTGGCTCCGCGCTGTGTGCACCGCACTTCTGAGCCAGTGTCCTGAGGTCGTCTACGAGAGGGTCTGGTCTGGTTAGAACCCTGAGTCATCCGTCGGCTACCTGTTGCCGCAGACTCTGCTACCTGCCGCCCTACGGTAGGTCTCACTACTGAAGTAGACTCAGCAAGAATGCTCTCGATCAGAAGGGTTCGCTCCAGTACTCCTGCCTGGGTCGGGATGCTGAGGGAGATCAGCGATGCCATGATCTCATGTCTCAAACCCTACTCAAAGGTCCGGGGCCGGAAGAAGGTGTCCCGTACCATGTCGGTCGAGTAGCGAGAAAGATTGGTAAACCTCGCCGCATACTGGGCGACCGTCATGATGCCATGCCGCAGCTGAAGAAGCTCCTGGATGCGCACCGCACGGAGGGTGGCCGGGACGAACTCTGAGCAGAAGAGGCTCTCGAAGTCCGTACAGAGAAGAGATGCCTCATCGTGCACCTGGATCATCAAGCTCCACCATCGGCCCGCTGCTGCGTGCAGTAGGCTCGCCGCGAGGATCACCATAAGGTCTGTTGGTGTCCTCACTAGCCTGAAAACTCATACGACCACCTCCAGCTAGTCCTCAGCTGCCTGGGGGTCCGTCTCCCCATGAAACATGGGTGTTCGCTGGCGCTGGAACTCGTGCAGAGCTCCGAGGAGACGTGTATCGTCAGCGGTCGGTGCTGGAAGCATCGGGGGATCGGCGGGTAAAGGTACCGCCAGTGCCTCTACTGTCAACGGGCCCTGTACTGAGCCATCGTCGCTCGGTGGGCTGTCGTCACGCTCTACTCTCGGAACCCTAGCTGGCTGTCGTCGTGGGGCCATCCTGAAAAGGAAACAAGTGTGCCACGGTTAGAACAGTATACCTGGTGAGCTGACACAAGTAATCACAAAGAAAACTTGAAACACGCATGCAATGAATGTTTTTGTACATTAAGTCAGAAATCAGAAGTCAGGGTCCTAGTGTACGGATACTTCGGCCGCTGCACCAACACTGGACTCCCTGTACTGATAACCACACTCAATACACTAAAAACTATTGCTTCTCATAGAGGAAAGATTAGAGTCTGCGGTAGAACCGACCACCTCTGATAAAAATTTGTCACGACCCGTCCTCGGGGCCCGTGTCGTGACTACCCCAACCCCGCCTTTCATAGGACATGGGCTGGCGACTAGCACCAAGGTGTAAATCCCAGAGAAAAGGGAAGGCATTGCCTTTGAAAAGTAAACAAGCACCATAGAGTAAGAAAGCGGAAAAGTAAACACTAAGTAAAAACTGTAACAAGATGTGCTGAAAGTGAAAGGGGCCGGAAATACAAGCCCAACTGTAATGTACAACTGAAAGGGGAAAACAGCAACTGAAAAAAAAACCGCAACGTCGAGCCGTCCTCTGGAGGTCCCACCTGAAGGGTGGGTACAGATAGCCTCCACTGCTCCTCGGGTTCACCTGGACGCTCCGAGTACGTTCCGCCCAGTGGTCCACCTCCAGGTACCGTCCTGCTCCGCAGGCCTCCACCACGATCAACGATGTTCGTCGTCTACAACCAACACAACGAAGTGCGGGCATAGCCCGTGCAGGGGTGAGTATAAGCTACTCATTAGGGACCCCGAGACCCCCGAAGGTCTCCCAGAATCCGCAAGGATAATCCACAAAGGAAAGATACAATCACAAAATAACACCCGACACGGCTTAGATATATGCCAGTAAATATACCTAAGTCCTCAATTCCCATTCGGCTCCAACATCTGAGCCCAAGCACAACCCAGTCCACACAGGAAATCAAAATGTAAACTCACACAGGGTAACACAACACAGTCCACAAGGGAGAGTAAACAGTAAATCCACACAGGATAGCTCACCACAATCCACAAAGGAGAGTAAACAGTAAATCCACACAGGATAGCTCAACACAATACACAAAGGAGAGTAACACAGGATTCAGCTTACACATGTATACTTTTCGGATGACGATAAAGATGATCACTGATCCATCTATGTCATCGGACCCACAAATGATCGATAGGTACTAACCCCCGCCATGTCCCACAAAGGATCGAACCCACAAAGGATCAATAGGTAACTAACCCCTGCAAAGACCCACACAGGATCGAGCCCACACAGGACCTGTAGGCCCCTGGCTCACACAGAACCGCTGAGCGCTGACCCACACAGGATCAGATCTACACAGGATCTGTAGCACCGATCCACGTAGAATCGCTGAGTGCAGTAGTCGTCGCAGTCCACTGAGGATCTCTGCACAGTCGTCATCGCAGTCCATGAGGATCTCTGCACAGTCGTCGTCGGAGTCGCAGCCAGCACTAGGGTTCCCGCACATAGCAAGCTCGTTCGGGAGGGTCCGATCCACGAGCCGAGAGGCTGATACATCAACTGACACAAAGTCCAAAGTTTATGTATCCAAGTGTTCCATATCGTCAACAGGAACACAACGCCGCAGACGACGCATCAATCAGACGCCCGGTCTGAGAGTTATTGGCTTTTTCGTCCAGGGGCCCAGTTGGTTTTTAAGGCAAAACCAACCCGACCATACTCCACCTGTGTCCAAACCTCGGGCGGGAAATTCCAAAATATCCGTCTCACTTAGATGAATTCAACGAAGTCGATGGCACGTCGATCAGACGTCTGAAGCTCAAGATATGAGCTTTTCCGCTCCGAAGGCCTGGTTGGTTTCGTGTACGAACCATCCCAGCCGAACTTAAATAATCTGAAACCTTGATTGCGATATACCGAAACAACCGTCTTGAACCAAGGATCATGTTTCTGCTGACGGCGCGTCGTTCAGAGCCCCGTAGCTAATGTTATGAGCGAAAGACCGAAAACATATGGAGACAGGGGGTCTGGGCCCTGGCCGACCCGTCCCAACCCCCCCTGGTTCGGCCGTACCGGGTCGACCTGACCGGGTCCGACCCGGCTGGACCCGGTCCTGTCCGGCCAGGGCGCAGCCCGGCCCGGCTGGCCGGCCTGGCTCGGATCGGCCGAGCAGCCGACGGAGGGATCCGCGAGGCACTGCCCCCGCGGGATGAAGATGATGCGGCCCTCGAGGGCCGCACTGGAGTCAACGGACGCGGCAAAGGCCGCGTCCCGTGCGTCTGAGCTGGACCCGCGCGGCTGCCGGCACCGCTGGAGGCTTCCGTGGGCCACCGAAGTTGCTCCGGTGGTCTGTTTTCCTTCCCGTCTGTGCCGGTGCTCCTCCCGGGTTCCGTTCTTCACTGTGGAAACATCAAATCGCCCTTGTGTCATGTTTTGTCGTCGCCCACCAAATCCGCCTAACAACGAAGAAATGCTGAGGGTTGTTGGGCCGTGTTCGTTCGGCTAGCACCCTCCGCGTTAGGCGATAATAACCGGGAAGAATAATCAACATATCAAACAACAATTTTAATAAATTAAAATTGTTCTTATGAAATTGGGTTCTTTATTTTAAAAGAAACGTTCATGGGAATATAAATTATTTCACAACAACCCCTACCAAGTCAAGTCGTCGCACGCGCGTTCTTCGCGGAATTGATCATCGCGGAAGGTGGGGACCATCGCGTCGTCGCAGTATCCGGCGTTGCGTCGACAAATTCCGAGGACCAAGAAACAACAGATTTAATTATAAATAATTAAATCTGTGTGCTGTTATAAGCCACAAAAGAGGTTTAAAAGAAACCTGAAATGTCTTACCTCAAGCAGTTGGTGATCAGAGATTTTGTTGAGGAGGAAGGAACGTCACAGAAGAACGTCACAGGAGAGGAAACATCAGCATCACAGCACACGGAGTCGCGTCGTCGATTTCTGAGGGCTCGACGTTCTTCACGTTCTTCGCGTTCTTCGCGTTCTTCGCATTTTTCGCGAAGGAGGATAAAGAATTCTTGGTTTCTGTCAAATCCTCTCATCGAGTATTTTTCTAGAAGTCGTGCATTGGTCTTATTTTATTATTATGCCAACAGATTTCAAACAGGTTAAGAAACGAATAAATTAATTCGTATAATTAATTCAACGAAGAAAACCGCCCAATTAATTGGTGCGTTAATAATTTAAGAAAATGCATCAGTTGACATTCATAATGACGGGTTTTCGCGGATGCGTTACTTAGCGGAAAAGAAACGGTGGGGCTCATGTGGGCCCCACCTCACAAATATCCTACCAAGGGGGTAGGATATTTTTGGATAGCACCCTATCCGTATCAACTCTGCTTAAGCAGCTTTAAGTGGCTTTCAAGTGGCTTTAAGTGAAATTAAAATAAAATTCTTGCACACCTTTATTTTATTTCATTACTTTAAACCCAAAAATTAAAAAGCACACTCGAGCAAACGCAACTCCGAAAGAGGTGTTTCTAAGCAATTACCAGCACTGTGATTCCATCGGTGCGCTCAGAATTGGATTCCGAGCACCGGTTCAAAAGTTAGAAAAACCCACTTGTCCGTTCACTGAACGTACCCGAGCCAAACTTCGGAAAATGATTCTGGGGACACCGGGCCTCGGAATCAGGTGCCGTTAGAAACTGCGTTCTTGTAAAATTCCAAAGAAAATTAGGAAAAAAAATTCTTTGAAATTTACGGGTCTTTACATTGATGTTTTATGAAATCCTTGGTTTTACAAGCCTTTATTTTATTTGATTTCATTTATAAAACATCTTTTTAAATTTATTTCTTTATTCCACATACTATAATGTATATGATGTTTGGTTATTTAAATTTGGTTGTGCACTCTAATATAAGAACATAGTCTCCATAAAGTTCCACCATTGTCCCCATAGGTAGTCTGAAGCCACCAGCATACAAGGAGGATTGTATAAGGTCTTGTGGGAAATCAGATCAAGGAACTAGATTACTAGCATCAGGTTTAAGAATATACTAGGTTTTATTAAAAATTAATTCCCTAGTTTACTCCTAGGGGTTCTTTATATTGAAGATAATAATGTGTTAGGGACTATGATGGATATTATACTGGTGCGTCAAGAACAATTGTTTTGGTGTGAATTCCTTTTTAATAATGATTTTATTAATATTTTTGTTGTGATTTTATTGGTGTATATCATTTACTCCTTGGGTGGTGCACAAGGGGTTTGGATTCATTGTTTTATAGTATTTTTTTGATTCTTTCCAATTCTAAAGAGCCTTATGATAGGGTAATTACTCTTACTATATAGATTCATGACATATCTCTAGAATAATGGTTTCTATATATGATCATCATGTTATTGTCCATTGTTTTTATAAAATCTAGGAAGATATATTCTTATTTATTTAATGATTCAATAAAAACTCAATATACATTTTTTTGGTAAAAATACATTTTGTTTTTATAATTAACATGTTTGATTATTATATGGATCTATTTATAATGTCAGTTGATGTGGATATATGGTGAGAATATAAATGATGAGGATGTTGATTTGGTCCTCATGAAAAGTTAGTGAAGTAACCTCAGTGGATCAATATTGTATAATTACATGATCGTTGGAAACATTTCGAGTGGTATCTATATAGGTTCAGTTGTGTTGCCTAGTTCTCTACGGGTAAGTATAATGTGTAGATGCTTGGATATAATATGTTCCCTTATTGTGGGTAGTTTGTTTGATGTGTAACATATTCAGGATTTGATACCCTATATATGGGTGTTATGACATGATAATGTTAGGTAATGATGGAATATGAGGGTGGTTGATTCCCCATGAGTTGTCGAATTCTATAATTTGTCCTAGAACTAAGTTTTATAATATAGTAACCTCTCACTGAACATGACCAGTAGGGCTAGGTTGGAGAGTCTACAAAACTTATTTAACAAGGCACCAGATCATGTAGTTTTTACGGACCCAGCCTTAAATAATACATTTTCTAGTGAGATTAAACTAAAATTAATTTCGTTTATTCCCAAAGATATTTTAGGTTGGGATTTTTAGAGAATTAGTTCACAAATCCTTAATAAAAATAACATATATTATAATTTTCAAACATTTTCTATGTATCCATTATTCCTAAAATGTACATATTATAATTAAAAACGTGTTTTATTCACATGAAAAATAATTACACCATTAAACATTAATTATCAATTTCAATTATCCATCCTTAATCCCAGTGAAAAATATTTTAAAATGTGTAATAGGCATAATAATCTCAATAATGTACATAAAAATGACAAATAATCCATTATTCCATGATTACATTTAAAAATGTCTAATTTTACAATAACAAACTTCTTATTTTAAAATAAAAATATTCCAACAAAATAAATCTACTTCATTGTCCAAATATTTTATTAAACCATTTCAAAATAAATCACTACTGTGAAATTCAACTCCAAATGGTTTCTTTAAAACCATAAGAACTCATAATTGTTCTTCACAAAGTTATAACTTTCACACATAATAAGTATAAAATACATTTCATTATACGTAAAATCTAAATATTACATTAATAAATCATAATATTTATATAAATACCATATACTTGATAAATTAATCATATTTTTATATTTAGGAATCATTATAATATCATTATTACATATGGATTGTCCCTCATTAACACTCATGGAGTAACCATCACAATTACAATTTCTATAACTATCACAATTACACAATAAATAACAATTAAACTTATACTTGTATTAATCATCGCAGTAAAATAAAATAGTCTATTAGGGGAAACCTAATTGGTTAACACTACTCCTTTAGACAATTAATTGGATTTCAATAAACAGTTCACCCAACTATGGTTTATATTGGAAAAAACTATTATCATAAAAAATCAAATAAATATATCATAATAACAAAATATAAAACATTACATTTTACAAACAATCATTTATCCCGTATGAAAACATTGTTAGATATTGAAATATATATTCCATTTTAAAATTTTATTGAAGATAAAAAAACATTGGGAATGATTTTTATTAATTGAATAAAACATTATACCTTGTGAAGGAAGTCAAACATCAATTAATGGTTACATTGGTGGGGTGATTCATCTTATATATATGTATATATATATATATATATATATTAAAATAGAACATTCCTTATGTCTTTTATTCAATATACTTCTTTAAATATATGACATTTGAAACACAATGAAAGAAGTTAAAAAGAAGCATAATATGTCCTTTATAATTATTTTATGTTTATATAAATATATTCATAAATCAATTTTAAAAATATATCCATAGAAGAGAAAGTGTTTTATGGGAATAATTAAAAGATGAATAAAAAATAAAGTCTCTTACCAAGCGTCTGACTCTTCATCTACATTATTAATATTTATAAATAATATAATTAAATCAATTTTTTATCTTGATATCAATTTTAACGTTTATTATTACTTTTATTTCTTATATTACATGGCTATATACAATTTAATAATCATTTCAGTTTGCATCATATGTTTTTATGATACACAGTTCTTAAGTCCCAAATGAGATCAATAAGTTGAGTATTTTCAATGTGGTAATTATTATGCTGTATAAAAATATTAATAAAAATATAATTATTATATTTATGCAGCAAATATTCTTTTTAATATAATCATGAAATATTATTGTGAGAAAAAATAACTACTTTACAATCACTAAGATAGTAGGTTGTATGTATACATGAGTAACATTTCCATTGTTCAAAGATAATTATTGAAAGAAAGAAAGAAATATCTCATAATTATGTAAAGATAATAATATCATTATTAACAAATTAATTCATTATATACACTTATATATATCACCTATAGTATGTGGTGATAGAAACCGAATGAAAAAAATTCATAGAGGTGGTTTTCTACAAATAATCATGAATGACATTATCATTTTTTCAATGAATAGAAATGTATGAGTGTAAATGAAGTGATATATATTAAAAATGATAAATATATCATTAATATAATATATAAACATTAATTAAATCATTATTACAATCTGTGATAAGTGGTTATGGAAAATGAATTACATCAGTCCATGAGGTTGTAGTCCTCAATACACAGGAATGATGGATTCATTTCCCATTTAATAGATGTTGGAGGTGTATAAAATTTATTCCACTAACATAATAAAATACTAGAATATTGGTAGATATGTTATAAATGTATTTTTTAGTAAATATACAAAGTAAATTTGGATTTTAATTTTAAGAAAATGAGATGAAGTGGTTCCCATTTGTAAGAGAGGAGAGGGAAATTTTTTGAATTTAATAAAATATTGAACTAATATAAATTAATTGAGGTGTCCAATTGGTTCTATATTTAAAATATTCAAATATAATATTTGTAGGATTATAAATAATCCCATTAAAAAATGATTGACATGTTTAAATCATATTATTAACTTAAACTAGTTTATTTTAACCCCATTCCATGTTAAACCATTTCACACTCACTACGATAATAAGGTTTTTTATACTTTTAGGGTCTTGATAGTAGCTATTAAAGAAAAAACATCCCATAAATGGAACATTTTTCCCTCTCAAACCATATACTAATAACTTGGATGAATATTGGAATTATTTAAATTTTATATCATTTGAAAAATATTATTCTCATAAAATATCAATAATTTCAATATTATGACTATTATTGACATTGACATTAATAATATCCTGAAAAAATGAAATTGGAATAAAAAAATTTAAAAAATCAAAAAATATATTTATCTATATTATTTTTGAATCACATTAATTAAATCAATTTAAATTACATTTTATAATTTTATTACCATTTATTTTATTTTTCAATTAATTGAATATTAAATACATCACAATCAAGTAAGAATTTAATGTAACTATTTATTAAGAAATTCATAAAAATTATTTACCATGATGAATAAAAATCACTTATATCTAAAATTTATATCTGTTACCATGCATATTGTTTATTTATCACCATGACAAAAAATTTATTGTTATTTAAAACATATGTGTGAAATTGTTTTATTTTTCCTTAAATATATTATTATAATGGAAACAATGACATCCAAATAGAAAAAAATAATTATATAACCTTATATTATAATATTATGGATTAGGTATACTCATAAAAAATTATGGAATGTTCTAAGGTAATTTTATAGACCTTGATATTCTATATTATCGATAATTACACAATTTACCCTTTATCCAAGTAATAACAATTTCTAAGATATTATTCATATTTGAGAAAAAAAATAGTGCCCTATTTACAAAATTTGGACCTCTAGGATTGTAATGTGACCATTTATTCATCATAAATGAATATAATAGAAAACCATAATAGTTTCAAGATCTTTATCTATAGTGGTGAAGAATTTTTTGACTATCTCGACTATGAACATAATGATTTGTATATATGTGATAATTGTAATCTCATCATTTAATTAATTTTCGCAATAATAAAATATTTTTATCCAAATGATAAGTAATAAACAATAACTATTTTTATGGTTGAAAGTCTAAATTCATCCACTAATGGATTACATAATCTCAAAATATATTAAAAGTTATACCACCTATCTTTAGACATTACTAAAACCAAATGTGTTTAAATTAATATGAGATAATTCCCAAAATAAATACTCCTTCATACAAGGAAATATTAAATTTACCTTAAGTTCTAACAAATGTTCTACATAGATAATTATATAAATATCTTTCTTAAAATTCATCAGAATATTCTAAAATAAGGTTGAAACTAGAGAATCAAATGAATTTTTTCTCATATTCTTTCAATATAAATTTAATATTTTTATCTAATATACATAGAGTCATATAAACAAAATGTTATATAAAATTTTCATATAATCTCAAAAAAATTCTAATAATTACTATTAAAAACTTGAGTCACTATAAAGACACATTATAATTGTATATACATCCAAAAGTGAATTCAATATTTAATCCTAAAATAAAATTTGTTAAGATTCTATTTACCTTGATCAAATAAGGTTCCCAAAATAGTAAAATTCTTCCAAAATAACATTATTCATCAAATCAATTTTCAATACTAAGGATATGTATTAAAAAAAAATATGATACAAAAATAAATATAATCATTATAAATGAAACATTTTTTATAAAAAAATTGTTATTTCATACTAACCGGAGCTACACATAGTTAGGTTGTAGGTGTTGAGACCTTTGTAACCTTTGGTTGTGGGTTCATGGCCTATGGCCTTTTCGGATGTGAGAGGTTTTTACATGTCCTATGAGTTGTCCTTTACTAATACCATATCAATATAATTTTATAATATTCTATGAAATATGATGAACATATTCATAAAACCCCACAATCTTGGAATATCATATAAATACTTAATGTTATCAACAAACGTAATCTTATGTCCACTAAATGAAAATAGAATTGTCATATGAATAACATTTTCCCATTTTAAAAATATGTGTTACATAAACCTACAACATATACTAATACACAATAAATATATCCCAAGGTATTCCCATCACATAAAACAAAAAAATGAGACTCTATGACATTGAACTTATGATCAACCACAAATATATCACTACATCATAACTCTTGATTCCATATATATAGAAACCTTTTTCATTTACCATTCATTATTTTCCATTTTTTAAATTTGTTTATTTATACATCCTTACCATAAATAACTATGAATTTTTTCCATGATTAAAGAGCATCAAAACATAATCCTATATATACACCATACCATTCATATGTCATTTCTATTTTCTTAATATTCAACAACAATGGCATATTGCATTTAAAAAAATTCATCAGTATGGTTAATTTGATCTTGTTCCAAATATTTCTACCTAGTATATAAATTTTCATAATTCCCATACTTCCCACATCTAAATCATTAAATTTATTCCATATGAAGAAGATTATTCCACTTCATGGTGTTTATTGAATTATTTGGTTATCCTTACCATATTATTTCGTTATTCCATCATTTAAAACATATAAAACGTCTTCACATTCATTTATTAAAATTTACAGGGTGTTTCTGGCCTCATTCTTGACACATAACTCATATAATCTATTTACCATTATGATCATTATATGATAATTATCCATGGATACTCAATTCTATCTTATTTAGTGATTTTTTATACTCACATATGCTTATCATTTTTATAATAAATCATTATATATGTCTTATAATAACCAAATTATTTCTCACTATAGGTAAAGTTTAATTAGTATTTTCATTAATAAAACTACAAAATTTTCCCCGCTTCCATTTTTAGATTGGATCCCCTTACATCCCAAAATTTATTGAAACCAAAAAAAGATAATGTGATTATATGAATGAAATCATAATGAACCATATTATGTGGAGGATAAAAACAATTAAATCCTTAAATATGTTATCTAAAATTATTTATATTGATCCAAATAACATTAATTATCCCTAACATACAACCCTTTTTGGTTATGTATTTAATTTGGCTTGTGATTAAATAAAATCCTAATGGATACAGTTATATAAACACTTCTATGATACCAATTATAAGGTATTGAACATAAATAATACATAATATATAATCATTAAAATAAAATTAATTTATTTCATCCCAAATTATTTTTATTTCTAAATTTCTATAGATTTACTTAAAAACTCTTACATAATAATCACATACACTATAAACTGGAAACATCTACATGGTATTACTTTTCCAAACAATGTAAAACCGTTAAAGTAAAAAATGATTTCTTTTCAGGAGAAATCATCATAACTTTCAACATTACATTTCCTTTTCCATTATCATCCATAAACACTATGTAAAACATTTTTAAATGTAGGAGAAGAAAATAAATGGATAAAAAAAGAGAAATACCATTGCTCCACGATTACATATAAAAACATTTCATTTTCAAAACTAAACATTGGGGATTTATATAATCACTTTCTAACCTAAGAAACAAACATTCCTAAACGAATATTTTACTAAAAAAATTATATTTAATCATTAAGGATAAAAAAACATAAAGGGTTCATTGAAATGATGACAAACTAATCATAACATTTTTAAAAATTTATGTATATCAACCATATGAAATAGAAAGTACTTTTATTTAAATATATACTGTTTAACATACATTGTGATATAAATATATTTTTTAAAAAAATAATGTAATGAATAAATAAAATTTTTTGGTAACTCCAGACATCATTTTCATTTGACTCTTACAAATGGGGTACCCCTCATTGTTACATATTGTGTAACCATTACAGTTATACTGGGAGTAACTATCATAGTTACACTTGAAATTACCATCATGTTTATACATGGAATAACCAACACAGTAAATTCTAATAATCCCTTAGGAGAAACAAAATTGGTTAACTCAATCCATTTACCACCTAAATTAACAATATATTCTATGATCACTAAAACATGGTTTGTAACCTAATCACCAATCATTACAAATAATTCCCATGAACAATAATATATTCATAAAAAATAAAAGCTAATATTTTTCAAAATTATCCCTACACCCATAATAAAACATTCATATATATTTAAACATTAATTCCTTTTTAAAACCATCTTGAAAATAAATATAAAAAATGGAATTTTTGTTTTTACACAAGAAAGAATGGATTATTTTAATCAAATAAAATCATCAAATAATGGTTTGTATGGAAATATAATTTTTTATTGTCATATATGTTAAAATATATCATTTATATGGTCCATTTATCAAAAAAGTTTATGAAAAGATTTCTTTTGAACCCCCTTGTTAGAAAGTCAAAAGAAGAAAAAAATTTCATTTATAATTTTTTATGTCCATAAAAATAATTCTATAATATAATATTATTAATATTGACATGAAAGATAATTAGTTATATAGGAATCTTGAAAATAATATTATTTTAGAAAGACCCTTTCCTGGAATCTTACTCATCACATACATTATTTATCTTCTTGAACAAATGGCATCTGATATTTCTTTAATATCATCATTATAGAAAACAAGGTATATATTATTTTACCATTAAATAATTATCATATGATCATAAATACAATTTTAATAGTTTAAATATTATTATATATATCAACAATGTGATCTTTTAATGAGAAACGAGTCTCTTTGCTTAATATAGGTTGTAGTCCACATGTATGCATGAACGATGTTATCATTTACCAGTGAATATAAAGGTAATAAATTAAAAGATATACTATCTTATAATAATTATAAATATTTCATTTATATCATATATTAACATTAATTCAATCATTAAAACCATCATTGATATGTGGAGATGGAAAAATTACATCAGCCTGTGTGGTGGTATCCCACTACAGACACGCATGATATATTATTTTCCAATTTGATACAGTGTGGAGATTGATATGGGTTATGAATCAAACATAAGAACATAATATTATATGTAAAATAATGATGTTATTATCTCAACATTTTTTAAGAATATTTTAAGGTATTTCATGAAGAAATAAATAAAAAATGCTCGGTCAAGAACTATACCTCTTCTTCGGACATCCTCTGTTACTTTTAAACAAAATAACTACGTAGTTTTTTTTCAAAATAAGGTTAAAATAATGTGATAATGATATTCAGGATGGTATTTGAGATATAATAATCAATACACATTTTTTAGTGTGATTAAATGAAAATAAGTGTTTCCCTTTTATGAGAGGGCAGAGCGGCACTTTTGGAATTTCCAAAAAATATTAAATTAATATGAAATAATTATAAAATCCAATTGGATAAAATATGATTATATTATAATATAATATGGTGATATTTAAAATTATTTCAAAAAAAATTTATAGTATGGGATCAATTTGTTACCCTTATATTTTTTTAACATCCCTTTGGCCCTTTTCACACATATTACTACAACACAGTTATATACTCTTTTGGGGTCATGATAATGATCATAAAAGGAAAAATGCCCAAGAATATGACATACTTATTATATAAAACCATATCCTAATCACATAGTTAAAATTATTATTTTAATAAATCTTATATCATTTAATAAAATATTATTTTCATAAAAAATAAATAATGTCAATTTTTTGACAATTCATTTACATTAGAATTAATAAAAACTAGAAAAAAAAACAAAATATGAATAATTTTTTTGAATACATCCCAAAATGATATATTTAACAATAAAATTCATGGATATTATTTATTATTTAAAATGATACTATTTTTAGTATTATGAACATCATTTATTTTATTTTTCTACTAATGGAATAGTTACCACATCAACGTTACGTAAGCATTTATTATAACTAGTGATTAAATGAAATTTAAAATTAATTTATTATGATGAATATAATTATTTTATATTGCAAATAAGTATTTATAACTTCATATATCTAATTTTCATACCCATTATAATATTATTATAATTATTAAAATCAAGAGTTTGACATTTTTTATATTTCAATCAATAAAATATTATAAAGGACATTATCATATATAGTTTTTATAAAAATACAATATAAACAATTATTTCATAATCATTGACTAAATAGACTTATAAAATAAAATTAATTCATATGTTAGGGAAATTTTTTATTCATTGTTATTTTATTTTAACTTTAGTTATCTGATTTACACTTTAACATAGTAACATAAATTACTAACACTAAAATTTATGTTGACCAACAATAAAAAGAAACTATATACCTAATATATAACTCCAAAATCGAAATAATTAATCTTTTTTTTCAAATTCAAAACACACAGGTGGTATAATTTATTTTTAAAATAATGATTAAATTTTTTGGGGTAGCTTTTTTCTGAAACATGTGTTTTTACAAGTGTAAAATATTATATAATAAATTCATGTATATGATTCATATAAAACACATAATTCAATTATTTTGAATAAAGTTTCAGTAATAAAATTTTAAAAATAAATAACAATTAATATTTTAAAATATAAATTTTTTAAAATAAAATACAGTTTTCAATAAAAATACGTATTTTTCATTATTGGTTGGAAAATCAAACATTTGAAAAAATTATCAAAATTTATCTTTAAGATAATTTGGGTATAATGATTTAATTTTTTTATTTTGTTAATTAAATTTTATAAATATATAGAAATATATTGTAATACTTTCCCATGAAAATGAATGAAACCAAATTCTAAAGAAGGCATATATTTAATCTATAAAAATAATTTACTAAAAAAACATGTAATTTTTTATATGAATTATTAAATACATTTGAATTGATTTGTAAATGTAAATATTTTTGAAAATTTATTTAATCCTATTCATACCTTCTGATTTTACAACTATGTAATAATTTTTATATTTAAATAATAATGTTTCATGGTTCATTTTGGACCGATGATGTCTATCTTGTACACTTTAAAACATATTTTGATTTCTATATGTCTAAGGGTGTAACATTATCTTTCCTTCCATAAATTTTATCTTCGTAATTTGAACATTGGATTGGTAATCAAAGGATTGACATTTGAAAATATCACATCATAAAAAAGGGTTAATTAAGATTCTTCTTGATAAGAGACAAAGATAATTTTAAGGTCCATCTAGAATATCAGATAAATTTTTTTCTTTATGTTAAAACATTTGTTGAAGTTGAAAATATATAAATTGATGGGAAATATAATTCCCAAGGAATAATTTTGGTTGATATAAATCCTGATCACGAGAAATGTATTGGCATGGAAATCATAAATCTCTAATGGGTGAAGCGACCATCGATTCATCATAAAAGAAGGTAATATAATAACATTATTATATATAGATCAATTTATATAGAGTTTAGTGACATATTTACCATTTTGACTATGAATGTAATGAAATTAACATACATGATGAGTAAAATTTTATTCTTTAATCAATTCCCACCATCGTCTCATCTCTTTATCTAAATAATGAATATTCAAGATGATTTTTTTATTTCAAAAACAACGATATCATCCTCTAAAAAATTTTATAATCCAAAAAAGTATACCCACAAATCCTTTAAAACTATATAAATTATGATAGACCAAACTGGTGAAAATATATTTGATAATTCCCTAGTTGAATAACTAATCATACTAAGAAATAATGCAATAATCTTCATATCCTGCCCAAATTTCTACATATATTATTCAATGCACAATTAAACATAAAATTCATAAAATATATTCCAAAATAATGTTAAAACTTGATAATTTTAAAGAAATTATAACATATTAATCTGTTATAAATTTTAATATTTTTCTCAAATCAATATATTTTCATATACCGAAATTTTTTTATTGCATAATAATATAATATCAAAAAAATTATAATCATTTACAGATAAAATCAGAATAACTAGAAAGACAAAATAAATTCATATACACTTCTAAAATATACCGAGATCTCTTATACTTAATTAAAATCCCTTAATATTTTATTTATTACAATTAAATAAATTTCCCAAAATAGTGATCTTCTTATGAAATAACATTAGCCACCTAATCAGAAAACCACTTTTCAATCCAATGTTTATAAATTTATAAAAAGTATTTTCCTAATATAAATATAATAATTATATATCAAAGACATTATTTATAAAATAATTACACACTAACAAGGACATAAAATAGGCAAATCATTGGTTTTTCACCTTTAACTCCCAATGGTAGGTGGTTCAAGTCACATATACCTGTAGGATATGACAAGTTTCCACCCAACATGTGTGATGTCCTTTTTCTAAAATAACATTAATATAATTCTTATTATATAAAAATAAATATGATGAAAATCCTAAAAGTAACCTTATTCTTCATTGATCATATAAACACTAAAGGTTATCAATATTATTAAACTTATGTCTATAAAATTCAAAATGAAATATTCATTATATATTTAATTCAAAATTTATAATTAAGTGTCATATATACCTCAAACATATAAAAACCCCAATACATTCATGACAATTTTCTCAAGTTTTATAAAACCCTAATGTGGTCTATAAGCCTCTGATCTTATGATCATCCATAAAAATAGAACTATATCAAAACTATTGAATCCTTATATATAGAACCATTAATAATTCAAGGTTATTAATAATTAGATTTTTCATTGGATTCCTAAATAATTCTTTCCACCAAAAAAATATTATTTTTTCCTAAGATTCATCATTTTCAAAGTAAAATCCTTGATATTATTTATACCTTTCATATGTATTTTTTAATTAATTTATCATAGAAAATATTGGAATTTACTATTTCTAAAAAATAATTTATATGATTGAGAAGACCTTATTATTTTGATATCCCTCTTGGACATTTATTTTCACAATTCTTTCCCACCTATTTCCATATAAAAACAACTTCCAGTTCAATTAAGACATTTTCCTAGGTTATTCTTCCCAAATTATTGACACAAAATCTAGTTAATGTTTTAACATTATTATATTTATCACATTTAATTCCATAGAACCTCATTTCTCTATAATATTATTAGTTGTGAAACTCACCTGGGACTGTGTTGTTAATCATAACACTTGATTGAATGGCTAGACTAAACACCTTTTTTCACTATATGACCAATTTCATTTAGTTTCTCATTCATACAACCAAAAAATATTCTTTCACCATAGATGTTACTATCATTTCAATTGGATTTAACCATTTACTATAACCCAAAATGTATAGTTTTATAATATCAATAAAATCCCAATAAACTATATTATACGGATAAAAACATTATGATATCCTTATAAATGTTATCTTGAACCCATCCTATTTATAAAAAAAACTATTTTTATTTTGAAACTGTAATTATTTCTAACAAACGGTTCTTTGTTATAAAAGAGGATAGTTACCATATGTTAAGATAAAATCATATCCTCTAACGTTATCATGACCCATCATTGATACCAACTATATGTATATGGGCTAAAATAAAACATAATCTAGAGACATAAAAAGATTCTTTTCCTTCACACCTAAATTTATTTTTGGTTTAGATTTTATTATATATATGTCATGACTCTTACATAAAAGTTCCATATATTACAAATTTTAATCTTATACTCAGTATAATTTTTCAAATAATTCACAACTTTTAATGTATAACATGATTTCTTTTCTTAAGAAATCATTATGAAATTCAAATTGAATTCTCATTTTACCATTACCAATAATAAAAACTTTGACAAATATTTTAAAATGCATGGAGAGCATAAATATATTAGTAATGTACATAAAATGAAGAAATAAATTTTTAGTTGAAGGTTTCTTATAAAAACTTTTCTTTTTTGGAAATTAATAATGGGGATTAAAATAAAATATTTCTGACCTAAAATAATATTCCAAAATAATCTCTTAAAACATTTCATATGAAATAATTAAGGTAAAATATAAGAAAAAATTCATTCTTAAAAATAATTAAATGCTTATAAAAACATTTTTCAAAAAGATATAAACATTACCAAAATGATATAGAAAATACTACTCATTAATCATAAACTTCTTAGATTAACTAATAAAGTAATAATATTTTTATAAAAACCATTTAAATAAAAAATGTTAGTTAATTGAGGAATAATATTTGTAACACCATAATATATGAAGTGAGCTTCACAGTTAAACATGGACAAACAATCACAGTTACAATTGGATTAATGATCATAATTACACTTGATATAACCATCATGGTTCTATATGGAATAAACACCATGGTAAATTATCGAACACTATTAAGAGATTCCCATTCAGTTATCTACATCTATTTAGCAATGAAATTTGTGTGATATAATGGGCTCACCCAACTATAGTTTATTACAGAACCCCCAATCATCCTAAAAATTCCCAATAAAAATAAATAAACTAACCACTAATATATTTTAATTTAAAAAATAATCATTGTACCCATAAGAAAAAATTCTTGTATATTTTATTATCTGTTATATTTTAATTTTTCTTATTAATTAACACTTTTTACAAAAACATGTTTTTATTTTATAAAAACAACGAGTCATTAAATATAATTAAAATATCAAATAATGAAATTAAAGAATTATCATATGTTTATTATTAGGGAATATAATGAAATTATATAATTATTCATAAAAAAATATTTTTACTTGTTTTAATTACATTTTTACCATTATTGTTTGACAATAAACCCTACTTAACCCTTTTTCAAACTTGCCATGAAAATAAGGTTTTTACACTTTAAGGTTCATAGTAGTTAATATAATGTAAGGAAGGGCCATTAAATGGGTCATCGTTGATATTTTAAACCATATAATACTCAATTATTTTAATATTATAATGTTAGTAATTTTATTTCATTCAATAAAATATTACTTTCATAAAATCATTGTAATGCCAATTATAGAACTATTTATTTACATTGACATTATTAACATTAATAAATAAAAATAAATTAAAATAAAATATTTTAACACAAACCTAACATGTTATATATATTTATAATTATTCATGAATAATGTTATATATTTCATCATATTTTACTTTTAATATTTTAGATATCCTTTATTTTAGTTTTCCATAATTTGAACCGCTAGTGCATCAGGGTTACGTAATCAATAAAGGTAATTATTTATTAACTATAAAATTTAAATTGTAACATCCCATGTAAATAAATAATATAAAATTTTCATATTTAATATATTTTTTAATTTATTATTAATTTTACTTTAAAGGTTATTTTATATTCGATGACGTACCTGATACACAACAACGAGTTTCTTCGTATTCTTACATTAAATACAACATTTGGTCATACTGAAAAAAATTAATATAAAATTATTTTAAATGGTAGTAAACACCTAGATGTTGTATTGAAGGGAATGGATAGTACTTACTATTATAAAAATAGAAATGTTTTTTAAATGTTTTCACATTTATCCAATAAATTTTAGAGGCTTATAATAAGAAAAATCTGATATTAAAGATAAATACTCTAATATTCAATAAAAGGTTGATTTTTCAGCCTTTTGATGGAGAACCCCTTATAAATCTAGTTTTGGACACTTTTATATGTTCTATTTGACAAAATAAAATTTTTCTTTAGAATCAGGTCATCAAAATTTACTTTGGGTAAATTTTTTGAATTTTTATGATAAAATTCATTTTTAATGAATAGTGATAAATAATGTATTTTAATTCAAAATTACCGTTTAATCTGTTTTATTTATAAGGTTATATTCTATTTTCAATTAGGTTTAATTTTTAATAAGAATATGTTTTTACCATTTAATCCAATGTTTGTCATTTTATGTAATTTCACATTGAAATTGGACATAAAAAATATTCAATATTTTGATAGTTAATATTTCATAAAAACAAAATTTTTGTATTAACAGCTGTGATTTGATTTTAAATGAATTTTTTGAACTTATATGTTTTGAATTTGAAAAAATGGATTCCATATTTGAAATCAGGAGGTCCAAATTGTGTAAATATGTAACTTTTATATTTAGGCATTATGAATATTTACTTTAGTAAAAAATTTATTTATCATGGTTAAAGGGTAAATCTGGTAAATAATGGTAAAATATAATATTATAATAATATTAAATTTCCCTAACATGTATCTTAATACTATTGGTTGATATATGTATCTTAATCCTATCGAATGATACATCTTCCTCTAAGGAGTAGTTGGCCACTGCGGCTGGTGATCATAGGGTTTTGAACAGAAGTAATGTAGGTGCTATGGATAAGGCAATAGAGAATGGTGTTGTTGTGGTCTCTACATTCTCTTCTGAGGAGATTTTGGGATTTCAGGTTAGAGTTATTGGTTGTATAGTGGTGGAGGAGTGCTCAGATCCACTCTTTTTGCAGGGGGTGAACCATGATGCTGTTATTTTGGTGACCTCTGTACAGGCTATGGATGAGGATGTAGGGAATATTAGCTATGAGTTCAAATTGCAGGACATGTCTTGCAACTCCTTGTAGTCTGATCCTGTGATTGATGCAATTTTGTACTAGGTTGTTCCTATCTCGGGGGCTGTGGGGTCCTGTGTTCAAGAAGGGAAGGATGATGATGGTGGGGGAGTGGAGATCATGATATCTACTAGAAATAGTTTCCTTGAACAGAATAATGAGGAGGAACTGCATGATGAGGAGATTGTTGTGAGGCCGGAAGGTGGCCTCTTGCAGAGTGATATTGATTAAATGGATGATGCAACTGGGGAAGGCATGCTGACCATGACTGATCAGCCACAATGCCTTTCTATAGTTAATGTCCACAAAAAAGCCTAGTTGGATTGTGGATTAAAGGATAGTTATCATGAGGTTAAAATATTGCGAAAGTGGGGAGACATCTTTGATAGTGAAAAAGAAAAGTATAATGGCGTGGTATGGCGTTCCTACAATGATGTTCCTCAGGCGCAAAGGATAAAGGTGCACCAGGATGAAGGTACTATGACTGCTCCACCATGGTGAAGAGTGAAGAAAAATTATTCTTATCTTCCAAGGCCAGTGTCTGCTAGATATTCTATTTGGAAGGAGAGTTAGA
Organism: Viscum album; assembly: GCA_963277665.1. NCBI lineage: Eukaryota > Viridiplantae > Streptophyta > Magnoliopsida > Santalales > Viscaceae > Viscum > Viscum album. The sequence goes on along the minus strand of OY728131.1, from coordinate 902,069,835 downwards.
CTATGTAGCACTCCACGGAATTTCTGGCTTTGGAGAAGCTGAATCTTAGAAAGAAATATGCCAAGGTTCTTAAACACTATTAAAGCTCAAAGTGGGAGACAGATAATGTAGAGGACATAGTTGCTAACGGGGGTGGTGATGAGTATGATTTATAGGATATGTAGTTGTTTTGGAGTTATTGTATCTGCTTTATTCCATTTCTTTTATTAATAAATGGTCAGAGGATTGCCACTGAGTGAGTGTTTCAAGTATATTAATAAATTTAAAGTAAATAAAAAAATTACTTAAACATATATATTTTAAAAAATCAATACTTACATGGGGTTATATAAGTTATATATTTGATAATAAATATTTATTTGAAAAATAAAATTATTTCCTATATCATTATATTTTTATTATAATTTTTAGACGTCAGATAAATAAAATTATTTATGACACAATAATGATGCAGTGTTTACCTATTTGATGAATAATATAAAAAAAATAATATTATAATGATTAAAACAATAACCAAATCTTGTCCAATTATTATTGGATGATTTTATTTCAAACATGAGTAATCTTATCTTCTACATTAATAAGTTTTTTTCTTTCTAAACAGAAAATAATTACATAATGAAATAATATTTTTAAATGTTTCTAAGGAGCCCCTCCCCCCCTTATAAAAATCATTCTCTTCTAACCCATTCGTCACACTTCTAAAGCACCTTGGATCGTCGAATATCTGCCCAATTAATATCCCTACTTCCCTATCCTCCTCTAATAAAGCTTCTTTTAGGAATATGGGAATTCAAGTAAACCTTTTATTTCAAACCAAATGGAGATACCTGATTTAAAAGTAACGTCTTCTCTTAAGTTCATTTATTTATTTTACTTCTCCAACCTCATATGCTTTTTTTTCCTTTATATTATAACAAAACTAGTATAATAAATATACTATGTTGTTTTTAAGAGATTTATATGATCAACACTTACACACAACTCCAACTAATGGATAAGAACATATTGTTTCTATGGATGGCGAACTACTGCCTCATGAAATGAGGATAGTTCAATCTTCTCCTACCACCTCTTATGGTGGCAATTAAGATGTAAATTTATTTATATGTTATATATATTTTATTTATACTATTTTTATGCTTTTTTATTTATCATTTATATAATAACATTAGGGTTTCCATAGTGGGTAAATACAATAATTTCATTTGAGGAAGTGCAGACTACCACCCCAACAAAGTGATATGAAACATTCCAGACATACTTGAAATGTATAAAAGATGAGGAATATTAAATTATATATGATATTATACTAGAATTATATTATAATTATTTATCATTAATTTTTCTATTCCATTAAATATAAAATATAAATGAAAGTAGCATTCAAGTGTACGTATGGCTTACCATCTCCATGAATGGTGCATTTCATTTCTTGACACCAAATGTTTTGTAATATTACAAATACATATATATTCAATATATATAGGAAATATATGATATCTAAATAATGAATATCATTATTAATATAATGTAATTTCGACCACATGGACAATTTATAATTATTATTATTTTATTTCAACTCATGTTCTGAACATTGAAAAAAGGTATTATATGATGTAAAATAATTAACTAATTGTTATTTCAAGGTAATAATTAATATAAAAGGAATAATAAAGTTGAATAAAGGTTCTAAAGTATAAACTAATTATATTTTATTATTCATGATATTAATGAATGATCGAGTCAGGTCGGTCACAAGGCAAAGGACTGCATCTCAATCTCATTTCATTGAGGAATATTTTTTTATGTACAACTTTCTTTTATACGGTGTATAAACACCTTTTAATTTTCATTTTATTCCATCGAAATCTTTCTTCTATGATTTTTTTTCTAAAAAAATAAAATGGAATGTTTCTTTTTAATGTATATGGTGACAACAACCTTTCTGCCGCGATGAGTATTATTTGATCTTTGGCTTCCCTAACAAGGAGAAGTGTTTTTTAAAGGAAAATAAATACCATATAAAATTTTTATTTATTTTCGTAAGGTAAAAGGTATTGAGAAAGAATTTATTATTTCAATATCTGGAAATGATATATTGTTCTTGTAATGAGGAAATGTTTTCTTTTTTTTATAATTTCTTTATTTTTTTGGTTCTTGGGCGTTGTTTACGCATACGGGTGGTTCCATGATAAACCTTAGGCAGGAATGACCAAGATAGATTTCTAATGCATTGGGTGATGTGATGGAGGTAAACAAGAATGTTTCTTCTAATAGATTTATAAAATATATTGTGATGGATATTCCAAATGTAACTCCCTACGTGGTTGTGAAAGCTAAAACATAAATATGTTATGTATTCCACAATTTACCATTATGATTTTTTACTTCTAAGTGTATTTCATAAATCTAATGATTTCATGAGGTATTTTAAAAATCTTTTGTTATGTCTGTTTTAATGATATAATGTTTTCTTTCTTTGTTTTATAACCCTTACTCAGCTTTTTATTACCATACCATGTTTTTGAAATGTTTTTCAAAGGATATAAAGATGAATAGGGTCAAGGATTGGATAAAGGGAAATTTATTTTGCCTAAACTAGGGAACATGGCCTGGCTCTTTTTTTATGACTATTTATTTTATAAAAAAATTAAACTGAGTAGAATGATCTAGTTTTTAATTTTTGAGATGTAATCTAATAGTTATTGCCCAATTCTCTAAACCTTCTTACCTAGAAATATCCTCAATATGAATTATTAATTTAACTCAACACTGTGTAATGTTTTAAGGTCGGGTTCTTATAGTTGGTATCAGAGGTTGGTTTAGACAACTTTAGGAGTTAGGATATTGTTAAATTCATATCCAAAATTTTTTATTCATTTATGTTATGATTGAAATGATATTGAATTTACATATTACCATGTTGCATAGCCTATGATATTTCTCTGTTTAGACAGGTTTTCTGAAGAGGACACATCGAAGTTATGATGGGACAACATCAAGAGGAAGACAACATTCCAAATAAAAAACTTGAGATTTTCATAATCGAATCTGAACAGTTTATATTTGTGATGGAATAGTTGACTTAGGCTATAAATGGTGGTGGTATCCATCAATAAGATCATCTAGATCAACCACATAGGAACATGCACTACTAAAAAAATGGCCAAGGGAAGCACTGCCTTTTATCATTGCTAATCAAAAATCACTGATAAAGGAACCATGTATCTATGCTATAATTTTAGCACTAATAGAGGGATTATTTATTAGCACATTCCTAGAACTGATAAAGAATTCCTATATGAGGGTTAAAAGGTGCTAATAAGGAATCCCACTATCAGTTCTAAACTTTTAATGCTCATAAATATCACCATTTATCAACGCTAAAATTTTTTCACTGATAAATGGATGATTTATCAGAATTTTTTTAGCGCTGATAAAACCGTAGTCCCATATTTTCAAAATTCAAGAACACAGTATCCTATGTTTATCGCTCCCTCAAGCCCTCATGGTACTGTCCCCTACAACAACTCCCATCCCCCCTAATCATCTAGTTGTCGGTCCGCCACCACTAGCCATACTTCATATCCTCCCCCTCAAACCCCTTCTGTGGATCCTTTTCACTACTAGAGCCAAATTCTCATCCTCTCCTCTCAAACATACTCTCTGTGAACCCTAATCCTCCATTTATCAACATTTGGTGTCCCCTTTCATGCACCTCCCTCTCTGGCAGTCGTGCTTTCCCCCTCTAAGGTGAATTTATTTTCCCTTCTTCTTGGTTCTCTTCATGAACATTCTTCTTAGGAAGGATGTGACAACAATGCTAATTCGGATTTGGTGTTTTTTTGTTATGGTTATAATGGTTAATGGTCATAGATAGGCCATTTAGATTACCCTCATGTGTTATGTCATGTTTTATTTGAGTATTCCTCTAATTCTTATGAAATATTTGTTAAATCTATAGTTGAGGTTGGGGACATGGTATTTCTCCTTCTTTATTATACGTAAATTGTGGAATTATCTTGTTATTTTGTTTCCATTAGAAGGATAGTACAGATTAACCAAATTACTATAATGATTTACAGTAAATAAAATTAAAGTGAAGAGGGAGTTTTTCAGGTGATTTAAGAAGTTCCATAATATTTCTTATATATTTATGGATTTATTGGTGTTTTTGCTAAGTGGCTTATTCTTGATGTTGTGAAATAAATTTATTACTATTGATAATATGTTATATTCACCTTTAATAATATTCTATTCAATTAAGGTAGGTAATGAATTGGTTGTATCGAAATATCTAATTAAAGTGTTATATTTAAATTAGAAACTCTACTTTAATATGAATGAATATTTAAGTGGGTTTTTTTAGTATGAATTTATTATATGTTTTCCCTTTCATGCTAATATGTATGGGTCATTTATCACTATGATTATAAGGGTGAGGGTTGATTGATGTGGTTCGGAGCATGTGGTGTTGTAATTAATATGGTAGTGGTGGATGTATTATTGTGTGGTTATGATAGCAATGATATGGCTATTTAGGAAGAAAATAAGTGGTTTCATGGATTTTAGATTTTTTTTGTGTTATTTTATGTCATGAAAATTTAGTTGTTATTTGGTGGTTTTATCATTTATTTTTGTCATGGAATATGGTTAGAATAAATTAAAATAGTAATGAGTGATGGGTTTGAAATGATAAATGATGGTTTGTTACATGATTAATGACATTCATTGGAATAATTATTTTTATTAAATGGTTAAAGATAGAATAAATTCTATTAATGATTAATGAATGGATTATAGTGGGTAGTGATTTAATGATTGGTTTTTACATTAAAATGGTTAACAATTGAAATACATATGGTAATAAAAATCCATGAAATTATAATGTTAACTGAAATGAGAAGTTGGTAATGTTGATTTGGATGCTTATGTGATTTGTTGGGGATTATTTGTGGAATTATAATGGATGTGGTTATTAGATAGTGGTATTAACAAGGCAATGGTTGATGTGGGTGTTTGTAGTGTTAGTTTGGTGTAAACCCTTAGGAATGATTTATGTGTGACAATATACTTATAATATTTTCTTATTATTTCTTATGGACCACCACTTTAGTCGAGTAACCTGATTGAAATCCATATGGGTACTTTTGTTCTGAGTGTTGTTTTTCAATATATAGGTTATATGGGGAACACATATAGAACAACTCCCTCTTCCCTTCTACCCCTTCACACTTAGTATGAGTTTTAATGGATCACAATGGGTGTATATATATGACCTATAACGATTTTAGGTTTTGGTGTATATATATTCTTATTGACATGATTATATATGTGTATTTGGTGTGGATATATAGTGGGGGTTGTGAATTATAGGAGGAGAGTATGATTTTTATGTCCTTCATGTTCACGATATCATACTGTGATGAGGATGTGATGTGTGGTTGTGATGTGGATATGTTTTTTTATGTCTTTGTGACATGTGTATGTGTGGATATATGGTTATGAGATTATATATAAGGGGTTGAATCATAAGAAATATTCCATTACAGTGTCCGAATGACAAGATTAGTGGGGAAGTGGATGTGGGGTAATTTATTAATATTTTTTTAATATTATGTTACTATATGTGAATGTGATATTGGTAAGTGATACATGGTGAGGATGGGTGATATATGACCATATATTGGGGTGTATTAGTTCTGGTATTTATTCACTAAGGCATTAATATATTTCATACAAATTTTCATGAGGGGTTTTGGGAAGGATCCTACTGAGTATACATGTATGCTCACCCCTATTTATATAATTATTTTTATATGGTTTTGAAGATGGATTTGGTGACCAAGATAGAAATTACAATCTTGAGGCTAAGAGTTACCACTAGTTCCACTGGTGTAGGATTTGATTTTGATATTTTATTTAAGATACCATTTTTATGTATGAAATTCTCATGAATTATGGATTGGGTTTTATTTATATAATATGGAGTTGATTGGTGGTTTACCTATGTTATTGGGATTTATGAGGGAAACACCTCCCATTTTGTTATTTTATACCCTTAATGCTAGTCTCCAGCATATGTACTATTAGAGGTAGGATTCATGAATTACAATTATTTTTACTACCATTTTAGGAGCGGTTCCTAGTAGAGGTGAGTAATGATAGTGTGTTATGAGAGCTTTAGTTGAGATTTTATATGGAGTTTGGAATTAGACACTCAATAGGATTTAATGGGATGATATGTCAATAACATGGGATACCATCTATGACATAAGTGATTATCCTCCCTGTGATTTAAAGTAAGTAACTTGGGAATTCCAAAAATATTAGTCATGGTGATATTGAATGTACGGAAGAGACCTAGGAGTGGTAGATGTATCATTATTGATTATTCTGGTAATTGGAAGTCTGGTTTTTTGTATTTTAAACATAAATACTAATATTTGAGATTCAAATAGGATAGAGATGAATAAAGATTGGATGGATGCTAATTGTTTGAAAATAGAGTATGAGAATAGAGTGAAATAGTTCATCAAGTGTTCAAAGGATCACACAAAGGATCCCTCTCAAATCCACTTGATGACAATGATATTCATATGGTTGAAAAGGCTATTGGGAAATTCATTGCATGGCAGTCACAACTTGTAAGAGTACATGGGGACCAAGAGGTATGTATTACCTTTTTTCAAGATAAAACCCTAACTATTAATGAAAAAAAGGGTCTGAACAAATGAATGTTATTATATATGGAGAAATGGAAGGGGGTGACAAGAAAAATTTTCTCAAAAATAGACACTTTGAGTGATACCTTCCACACTATGCCTCGGATTGAGGCGTGGTTCACTCGTACACGTCACAAGTAACCCATGGATCATTCTATTAAATGATCAAAAAAATATTAATGATTTTAGAAGAATTATTAATGGGTCACTTTTTAAGTGTACGAGTCAACCACGCCTCAATCTAAGGTATGGTGTGGCCAGTATCAGTAAAAGTGTCTCTTTTTTTTATTAAAATAGTCCATCTTTTAAGTGAAAACAACAACTAACCTTTGGAAATCAGACCAAAAACATTCATATTTTGTTGAACCTTTATGAGAATGATCCATGAGTGTTTTGGTGATGTTTACGAGTCAACCCTACCTCTATCTAAGGCACAGTGTGGCCGGTATCACTCAAAGTGTCTCTCTTTTGTTTAAAATTGATAGAATTTTAAGTGAAAACAACAACTAACATTCATAAATCCAACTAAACACATTCATATTCTGTTGATCCATTAGTATAATGATCCATCAGACTCTTGTGATGTGTATGAGGTTACCATGCCTCAACATGAGGCACGGTGTGGCCGGAATCACTCAAAGTGTCTCTCTTTTGTTTGAAATGGATAGAATTTTAAGTGAAAAAAAACACTAACGTATAGAAATATGATGAAATGCATTAGTATTGTGTTTATACTTTAGGAGAATGATCCAGGGGTGCGTTGGTGATGTTTACGTGTCAACCATGATTCAATCCAAGTCACGGTGTTTCCAGTATCACTCAATGTATCTCTCTTTTGTTTTAAATTTGCATAATTTTATGTGAAAACAAAAACTAACATACATAAATCTGACCAAATTCATTTGGATTGTGTTGATCCTTTAGGATAACGATCTATGGGTCCTTTGTGAAGTGTATGAGTCAACCATGACTCAATCTAACGAACTATGTGGCCGGTATAACTCAATGTGTCTAATTATTGTTTTAAATAGACAAAATTTTAAGTTAAAACAACAACTGACCTACGGAAATCTGACCAAAAACATTTGGATTATGTTGATCCTTTAGGAGAACAATCCATTTCTGCATTGGTGATGTGTATGATTCAACCCCGCCTCAATATGAGGTATGGTGTGGCCAGTATCACTCAAAGTGTGTCTCTTTTGTTTAAAATGGACGTCATTTTAAGTGAAAACAACAAGTGACGTATGGAAATCTGACCAAACACATTCGAATTGTGTTTATCCTTTAGGAGAATGGTCCATGGGTGCTTTGGTGACATGAAGAAGACAATATTAGATCAATCTGAGGCACGGTGTGACCGGTATCACTCAAAGTGTCCCTATTTTGTTTCAAATGGACAAAATTTTAAGTGAAAACAAAAACGGACGTATGAAAATATGACCAAAAGCATTCTTATTGTGTAGATTTTTTTGGAGAATGATCCATGGGTCACTTTTGACATGTAAAAGTCAACAAAGCCTCAATATGAGCCATGGTGTGGCTTTTATCACTCAAAGTGCCTATCTTTTGTTTAAAATGGATAGAATTTTTTGTGAAAACAACAACTGATGTACAGAAATCCAACCAAATACATCTGCATTGTGTTGATCTTTTAGGAGAACTATACATGGGTCACTTTTGATGTGTAAGACTCAACCATTCCACAATCTGATGCATAGTGTGGCCAGTATGACATAAAGTGTCTCTTTTTTGATTAAAATGGACAAAATTTTATGTCAAAAAACAACTGACCTAGGAAAATCTGACCAAACGCATTCATATTGTGTTTTTCCTTTAGGATAATGATACATGAGTATGATGGGGACATGTACGAGTCAACCCCACATCAATCTGAGGTATGTTGTGACCGATATCACTCAAAGAGTTTCTCTTTTGTTAAAAATGGACCTAATTTAATGTGAAAACAACAATTGATGTACAGAAATCTGACCAAACACATTTGGACTATGTTGATCCTTTAGGAGAATGATCCATGGGTCATTTGTGTATAATTCAACCCCCCTTGGACAATAGCCACCCCCTGGACACCACGATGGATAACCCCCCTAGATATCCACCACCCCCATGGACGGCACCCCCTCTCCACCTAGTCACCTCCCCACCACCTGAACACCCCCCCTAACACCCTGGACCCCCCCCCACCACCCCCAATGGACACCCCCAACCCACTGGACGGCTCACCCACCCCCGGGACACCCACCCCCCTGGACACCCCACACCACCATGGACGCCCCCACCACCCCAGACACCCCACCCTTCATAGACATCACCCCACCACCTAGTCACCTCCCCCACCCACTAGACACGCACACAGGCAGCCACCCACACCCCCTAGACACCACCCCACCCCCTAGACACCCCCACCCCTGAAAATCCCCCCCCCCCAACACCCTAGATACCTGCCCCCCTAGACACCCCCTTGGATAGCCCCCCCCCCCCCCGACCTTGTCACCCCCCCCCCCCCGAACGCCCCCCCTAGACGACCCTCACCCCCCTGGACGCCCCGACCCCCATGGACAACCCCCACCACCCCCCCCCCCTAGACTCCACCCCACCCCCCTTGGATAGCCCCCCAACCTCCTGGTCCCCCCCAACCCACTGGACATCCCTATCCGCCCGAACACCCCCATCCCCCCAGACACCATTTACCCTCTGATGGACAGCCACCCGAAACCCCTGAAAAGCCCCCCAAGCCCCCTAAATTTTGAATTGAATTCATTATGTTTTTAATTAACTTATTAATTATGTGTTAATGGTGTATGGATATTCTTTTTTATGGGTATACATGGTGTAATTTCCTTATGAATTATGTGTTAATTTTGTATGTTTATACTTGTTGACATGTTGAATTTTTTGCAGGTCTTGTTTGGGTGTGCTGCTACATAATTCTATGTTATAGGAGACTGGGTATTTATCAACTCTTTATTAGCACTGTTAGAAAACACATTTATCAGCTCTTTTTTAGTGATGATAAGGGATACCTTTATCAGCACCTTTTTGGAACTGATAATGGATAAATTTTTTAGCTCTTTTTTAGATCTGATAAAGGGGACCCCCCATTTATCAATGCTTAGCTTTAGAGAGATTTTTAAGCGTTGTTAAAGCCTGTTTTGAGTGATGATAAAGGACATTTTTAGTTGTTTTGTCTTTATTGGATCATTTCATGAGGAAGAATCCCCTATAATTCATAGGATCATCTAACCTTTTTCCAGCTGAATGGTGGATTAAAGCACTAAATAAGATTTTGGATTTCATGGGGTGTTTAGAACTTTAAAAGGTTAGTCTCGCTGTTGACTGTTTTGAAGGTGAAGCCGATCAGTGGTGGTCGATGGTGTCAAATATCAGGGATAGTGAAGAAATTTATTTTCTTGATTGGGATGAATTCAAAGGTATGTTTCTTGAGAAATATTTTCCTAAGGTGGTTCATCATAGGATTCAAAAACATTTCCTAGAATTTAGGCAGGAGGAAGACTCAATGGTTGCTTATGAAGAAAAATTCACTCGACTGGCAAGGTAAGCTCCAAATTTCATACGTTATATTGATTATAAAATCAATCTTTTTTACTTAGGATTGAATCCAATGTATCGAAGATATTTAGATTCTTTTGAGTTAAAAAGTTATTAATAACTTTTTATATGTGTAGAGAAGGTGTAAATGGATTTTTCTGATGATCATGTATTCTTTAAAAAACAACAGAATAAAGGGTTGAGGTGGCAGATGATAGGGAATAAATATTCAAAAAATTGTCTAATGGTAAAAAACTTTAGTTTACAGTTTGTGAAAATTGTTGTAAAAAGAAAGATGGGGAATGGATTTTGAATTCTAGTAAGTGCACCGATGTGGTAAAATGGGACATTTGGTTTGTAATTGCACTGAAAACGATTTGGTTAATTGTAAGACAAAATATGATTTACAGTCAGTAAAATGTCTTAAGTTCACTAAAATTGGTCATTATTCAAATGAGTGTTCAATAAATAACTCAACCGAGGGAAAGCAGCCAGACTACAATAAGAATGGGGTGTAGAAACCCATTTTAAATATTTCAGTAGATGTTTGAACATCAAATGAAGTAGTATCAGGTACATTGTTTGTTTGTTCAGATTATGCCAATATTTTGTGTTGATTCAAGGTCTACACACTCTTTTATTTCTAGGAAGTTTTATAGTAAATTGGAAATATCATCTCAAGATATGAATCCAGAAGTTATGGTAAAAACACTAGGGGGAAATGTTAAGGAAAAAATAAATTATAAGAACCTTGATGTCTTTATGTGGGGAATGAATCTACATTTAATCCTTATTGTTTTTACTTCAGTAGTGTTTCATGCTATTTTGGGTATGGATTGATTTTCTGTTTATCATGCTAATATTGACTATAGACCTAAAGTGGTTTCTTTTCAAAAAGATTTTCAATTAGTGTACAAGAATGAACACTGACTTTTGATAACATAATAGGAAGATGTAAAACTAATAAAATATTGAAATGAATGTTATCTTGCACATATTGTTGAAAACAATGGAACTGTTCAGATTAATGATGTGCAAGTGGTAAATGAGTACCTTGATTTTTTCCTGAGGAGTTTCCTGGTATTATAACTAATTGGGAAGTTGAATTTACTGTTGACTTAGTTCCTGATGCAAATCCAAGTTTAAAACCCCCTTATCAAATGGCTCAAATATATTTTTTATAGTTAAAGAAGAAATTGCAGGAGTTATTATATAATTATTTCCTTCAACCTAGAACATCTCCATGGGGTTCTACTGTCTTTTAAAAAACAATATGGTCAATGAGACTTTACATTGATTGTAGAGAATTTAATTACATCATTATTAAGAATGTTTATCATTTGCATCATATCGTTGATTAGTTTGATCATCTCAATGGAGCTCCATATTTTTAAATGATTGGATTGAGGCCGGGGTACCATTAATTGAAAGTAAATGAAGTAGACATTCCAAAGAAAATGTTTCATGCTAGATATAGTCAATATGAATATGTAGTTATTCATTTTGGGTTAATCAATAAACCTTCTATATTCATGGATCTGATGAATACAATTTCACATGAGTTCTTGTATAAGTTTGTGGTTCTGTTCATTGATGATATTTTAGTTTATTCTAAAAGTAAAGAGGAGGATGAAAGTCATTTAAGGGTTGTCTTTAAAACCTTTAAATAAATTAAACTCTATGGGAAATTTAAAAAGAGTGAGTTTTGGTTACAACAAAATTCATTCCTTGGTCATATTGGTACAAAAAATGGCATAACTGTTGATTCTTCCAAAAGAAAATTTGTTGAAGAATATCCAAGACCAACAAATATAATTGATATTATGAGTTTTCATGGATTAGCTGGTTATTACTAAAGGATTGTTGAAATTTCTTCATGATTATCATTCCCAGTGAATATTTTAACTCGAAAAGTTGTTATGTTCATCTAGACAACATAATGTGATGATTTTTTTCAAGAGTTGAAAATAAGATTGGTGAATGATCCAGTTTTTTTACTGTCTTCTAGAAATGGTGGGTTTGTTATATACAATGATGCTTTGTTGAAATGACATGGTTGTGTCCTAATGAATAATGACCAGTTAGTTGATTATTCTTCATGTTAGTTAAAACCTCATTAGTAAAATTAACCTACACATGATTTGGAATTAATTTTTTTTGTTTTTCCATTAAAAATTAGGAGGCATCATTTGTATAGAGTAAAGTGTGAAATATATACTGATCAAAAAAGATTGAAATATATATTCAGTCGGAATTAATTAAACATGAGACATAAGAGATGGTTAGAATTAATCAATGACTTTGATGGCATGATCCAATACCATCCAGGAAAGGCAAATAAAGTGGATGATTATTTGAGTTGAAAAAGTAATGCTTCATTAACCATGCTATATTTGGAATGAGATCCTTTGGTTTTTGATTTGATGAAAATTGGAAAAGAAGTTTTTGCAATAGGAAATTACTTTGTTTTGTTTCAGGTGTTAGTGAAATCATCTCTATCAGACAAAATTATGAATGTGTAGAAGGAATTTTGTGAGTTGTAGAAAAAGGTAGGATTGGTTCAGAAGGGTAAGTTTTCTGATTTTAAGATTGATAATGATTTTTTTGAGGTTTGGGAAGGTATTATGTTTTCCTTGTGACTCACAGTTGAAGAATGAGTTGTTATGTGAAGCTCATAGTTATCCATTTTTAGTTCATCATGGGATTACTATGATGTACATAGATCTTCAGACGTATAACTGGTGGAATGGAATGGAAAGAGATATTACTGATTTTATTATGAAGTGTACGAATTGTCAACATGTTAAAGTAGGGAGGAAGTTACTGAAAGGTATCCTTAAATATTTATTGGTTCCATAAGGGAAATGTGAAAATATATCAATGAAAATAATTGTGGGATTACCAAAGGCATCTCGTAGTAATAATGAAATCTGTGTTATTGTTGATCGATTGGCTAAATCTGCTCATTTCCTTCCAATTCGAGATTCTTTTTCCCTATATCTACTTTCTCAACTGTATGTTAAAGATATAGTTAGGATTCATGGTGTTCCCCTATTTATTTTATTCGATTGTGATCCTAGGTTTCATTTTAACTTTTAAAAAGGCCTTCAGAATTCATTGGGTATTGAATTAAATTTTATTACAGCTTTTCATCCTCAGTCATATGTGTTGTGAGAATGAACAATTCTAACCTTGGAGGATCGGTTACGTGCTTCCTCAATGAATTACCAGTGATGTTGTGACCAATATCTCTCTTTGGTTTAATTTTCTCATAATAAAATTTTTCATTCCAGTATACAGATGGTTACATTTGTAGCATTATATTGGAAGAAGTGTCAGACTCTTGCTTTTTTAGATGAAGTAGGTGAAAGAAAACTGATGGGACCAGAATTGGTATATTAGATGGTAGAAAAAGAATAGTAGATTAAGAAGCACATGATAATATATCTGTATAGGCAAAAATTTTATGTGGATAACCAAAGAAGGGTCTTTCTTTTGTGGTAGGTGATCATGTCTTTCTCAATGTTTCTCCATGGAAAAGTGTGACTCATTTTGGTAAGAAGGGAATGTAGAGTCTGAGGGTCATTGGACATTATGAAATCCCTTAGAATGTTCAATTAGTTGCGTACAGAATGGATTTACATCCATGTTTAACCTAGGTACATTTTTTTCATTTTTCAATACTGAGAATGTATATTCTTGATCTATCTCATGTTTTGAGTCCATTGGTAGTTTAATTGGAAGAGAATCTCTCTTATGAGGAACAACTTCTCCAGATTTTTGACCGTAGATAGCTAGTGTTGCAGAATAAGGTAGTTTATAAGGTAAAGGATTTGGGGAAAAACCAATTGTTGAAGAGGCAACCTGCGAATATGAAAATGCTATGAGGGATAAATACCCCCACTTATTTTATTAGTGAATAGAAGTGTGGGGATGCAATTCCCGAATATGGGGAATGATGTAACATCCCAAGTAAATAAATTATATAATATATTCATAATTATTAATATTTAGGAATTAAATATTAATTTTACTTTAAAGGGGTTTCTAGGTTCGATGGTGTACCTGTTATGAAACAATGAGTTTCTTTGGAATCTTACATTGCACACAATGTTGGATCATACTGAAAAATGATAATATAATATTTTTTTAAATGGTAGTTAATGCCTAGCCATTGTAATTTTAGGAATGGAAAAAACTAAATACAATATTATTTCAAATTCTTCTTAATGTTATTACATTTATCCAAAAAATTCTAGAGGATTAAAATATGAAATAACCGGATTTTAAGCAAAAATACTCTAATATTCATTAAAAAGTCGATTTACTGGCTTTTGATAGAGAACCATCTTCAAATATATTTTTTCTCACTTTTATATGATATATATGATAGAATATAATTAATCTTTATAATATGGACATCAAAATTTACTTTTGGAAATTTTTTAGTATTTTTCTGATAAAATTCATTTTTAATGAATAGTGGAAAATATTGTATTTTATTTCAAAACTTCCTTTTAATTTAAATTATTTATAATGATATATTATCTTTTGAATTGGTTTTAAATTTTAATTATAATATTTTTTTACCATTTATTCCAAATTTGGTCATTTTAAGTATTTTATTTTTGAATTTAGACATAAACAAGTGTCAATCTTTTGATAGTTATTATTTCTTAAAATCACGCTTTTAATTTTGAGAGTGGGAATTAATTTTAAATTAGTTTTTTCTACTTATGTGTTTTAAATTTGGAAAAAGGTTTCTGTAATTGTAATTAATAGGTCCATATTTTGTAAATAGGTTACTTTTATTTGTAGACATTATGAATATTTTCTTCAGTAAAATTTTTATTTACCATGGTTAGAGAGTAAATCTATTAAATAAGGGTAACAAATAATATAATAATAATATTAAATTACCCTATGATGTGTCCTAATTATATTGGTTGATACATGTCTGACCATGGGCATCCATGGGTCAGTTTTGGGACCCCATAAAGCCACATTGGAGTGATAATGACACTTTATATTAATTTAATTAAAATAAAGATAAAAATGACTTAAACATAAATCTTTCTGCAAATAAACTCTTACATGGGGTTATATAAGTTATCTCTTAAACTATAAATATTTTTTTGAATGCTAAAAATATTTCATACATCATGATATTTTTTTATAATTTTTAGACAACAAATGTATAAAATTATTTACAACACAATAATAATGTAGTGTTTACCTCATTATTGAATGATTTAAATAAATAAAATTATAAATATTAAAGAATATCCAAAACTTGTCCAATTTTTATTGGATGATTTTATTTTAAACATGATTCATCTTATCTCCAAATTTAATAACTTTTTGATCTTTAGAGACCTAAAATCATTATATAATAAAATAATATTTTTAAACATTCTTGAAGAGCTCCTTCTTCCCCTTTTAAGAATCCCTCATTTCTAACCCATTACTCACACTTCTCAGGCCCCTTGGGTCACCCAAACTCGGCCCAATTAAGTTCCTTACATCTTTCACCTCCACCTAGAAGCCTTCACCTAGGCATAAGGCAATCAATGTAAAACATTTGTTTCAAACCAAAAGAAGGTACCTGAATTAAAGGCAACACCTTCTCTTAAATTATTTTGTTTTATTTTACTTCTCCTACACCATAAAAACTTTTTATTTGTATATTTTATAACAAAAAAAGTATCCAAATTATACTCGGCTGTTTTTATGAGAAGCATTCAAACTACAATTACACACACCTAAATCTAATGGGTAAAGATCATAATATTTTAGTGGACAACGAACTACTTCCTCACAAAACAATGAATGTTCAATCTTATCCAACCACCTCCAATGGTTTCCATTAATATGGAAATATAATTATATGTAATATATATTATATTTATATTGTTTCTAATCTTCTATATTTTTCATTTTTAGAATACATTTATGGATTCCATAGCGGGTAAATACGATAATTTCATTTGAGGAAGTCCGGACTACCGCCCTCTTCAAAGTGATATGAATCGTTCATTCCACACGTGGAACGAATAAAGGACGGAGATTTTGTTATTATATATGAAATTATAAATGAATTATAATATAAATATGTATCATTATGTTTTTATTCCATTAAATATGAGATAGAAATGAATGTAGCATTCATGCGTATGTACGGCTTACCGTCTCAATGAACGGTGCATTTCATTTATTATCTATAAATGTTATGTACTATTATAAATAAATATATTTATTGAAAATATATGACATATATGATATCTAAATCATGAATATAATTCATGTAGATAATTTAATTTTGACCACATGGAAAAATTATAATTATAACAAGTTCATTTTTCACTCATGTTCCGAACATCAATAAAATGTCTGATAAAAACTCAAATAATTAACTAATAGTTATATTAAGGTAACAATTTATATAAAATGAATAATAAAATTGAAATTGTTCTTATTAAAGTATAAGTTAACATTATTTTATAATTCATTATGTTAAAGAATGACTGATTCATGTTGGATATGAGGTAAGGGACTTCATCACAATCTCCATTCATTGAGGAATGTTTTTATTTATATACTACTTTCTTTTATAAGGTGTATATACACCATAAAATTTTCTATTTATTCAAAAGAAATATTTTTCCATATGAGGAGTATTACTAAAAGAAAAAAAGTAATGTTTCATTTTAACGTATGAAGTGTCAATGACTGATCGTCTTCAGGTGTATTATATGATATTTGGAAACCTTAACAAGACGTAGTGTTTTTTTAAATGGAAATAAATATGATATACCCTTTTTACGTATTTTGGTATTGAAAATGGTTTTGAGAAAGAAATTATTATTTAAAAATCATGAAATTATATATTGTGATTTTAATGTGAAAATTTTATCTTTCCTTTATGCTTGTTTTATATGTTATGGTTCTTGGGCATTGTTTATGCATACAGGTGGTTATGTGATAAACCTAGGGCAGATGATCCTAGGATAGCTCTCCAATGCACTGGGTAATGTGAAGGATGTAAACATGAATGTTTATCCTAATATATTTTGGGAATATACTATGATGGGTATTCAAAATGTTACTCCCTATGTGTCTAAGAAATATACAATGCATGTATGTTATGTATGCCACAGGTTACCTTTATGATTTAAGACTTTTAGGTGTATTTCATAAATCTTATGATTTAATGAGGTATGTTAAAGAGTTTATGTTATGTATGTATTGATTGTATAATGTTTTTATTCTTTGTTTTATATCCCCTACTGATCTTTATATTCTCTTCCAGTTTTTTGAAATGTTTTTCACAGGATATAAAGTTGAATTAGATCAAGGATGGGATTTAGGGAAAGTCATGTTGTCTAAAACATGGAACTAGACATGACTCTTTTTTTAAGAGTTTTTATTTTATGAAAAAATGGAAACTAAGTAGAATTGTCTACTATGTAATTTTTTAGATGTAATGTAATAGTTATGGCCTAATTCTCAAAAACTCTAAACTTGAAAGGATCATCAATGTGAATTATTCATTTAATTCAAGATTATGTGATGTTTTAAAGCTAGGTCCTTATATAAATAATGTAAAATTATAAATATAAATAATCTATAAAAAAATAATATTTATAACATAACATATCTTTTATTCTCTACAATATTATAAATTTTATAGTTATTACAATAAGAGTGTGAGATTTTTTACATTTCATTAAATAAAATATTATAAAGGTCATAATAATATCCAAATGAAAAAAGAGACCTATAGATAAATAATGGATGATTATGGATTAAATGGACTCCTAAAATAAAATTAATAAAAATTTTAAGGTCATTTAATATCCGTTATAATTTTAATTTAATATTAAATACATGATTTACCCTTTAACGTATTAAAAAAATTATCCTGGCTACTATTCATGTTGACTGATAATAAAAGGGAACTATTTACCAAATTATCACCTTAAAATTCAAAATATTGAATAAATTTTTAAAAAATAAATGAATTAAGGAATTTTAAGAATTATATTTAAATTAAAATTTAAAAACATAATGAAAACCCACTTTTTAGAATTTATTTTTCAAGTACAATTTTTTTAATAAATTCAATTATATAGCACATTAAAAAACATTAAATATATTATTTTAAATCAAATTAACTCTTTAAATTTATTAAACTATTACTAGGAGTATAATTTTACTTTATAAATACCTCAAAATAAAATACAATTTTCAATAAAAATCATTATTTTTTACTATTCACTAAAAAATCAAAATTATTAGAGGATTCTCAAAATTTCCCTTAAGTTAAAATTTATATTTTGATTTTAAATATGAGTTTCGTTTTACAAAATGAATTTTATAAAATTTGTTGAAATTATTTATAATATTTTCTCATGAAATGAAATAGTCACATTTTTATATATTTTTAATGAATAACAATTATTTATTAAGAAATGAATTAGTATTTCTTATGAATTATTCAATAAATTTTTATGATAATATATATATATATATATATATATATTTAGACCTATTAATACCTACCAATTTAAGGATCAGGTTATAATGGTTATATTAAAATAAAAATATTTTCTGGTTATTTTAAGCTTAATGTCGCATATCGTATAGACTATCAGATATAGATTTCATTTCTAAAATATCAAGGTTTTATGGGGTAGTTTCATTCTTGATTTCAATGGTAACCTATGAGAGGGGTCAGCTCAGATATGGGAGTTTTGTGTGTGTGATTCAAGGTTGGATGTTCCCATATTTTCATCTATTGTTCATAAGGGGTGAAACCAAGTATGGGGATTGAGAAAAATAGATGTATTTTATTTTGATATTTAGAGCTTATGTTCAAGTACATCTAACATGTGGTTGGATTCAAGATTGGATAGTATATTTAAGTATCTTACCTTGGTAATGGATGTACTTTTTGGATGTTTATAATGGTAAGAGTTTGATCTGATGCATTGGAGGATCTCACGGTTTTGTGGTTAGAGATTTTGATCCATGTTTTGTTTGGTGTGACTCACTGAAGTCAGAACAAATTTGTTTTGGGTGATGCAAGAGTGGTTTATAGTTATTAATCAATAGGATCTTGGATTTAACAATTTTTTGTGGTGAGTTATGTTTTTTTTGTAATGGGTGTTATAGAATTTTACTCATGTGATATATGAGTACTACAATCAGCTATGAATGGGTTGAGAGAAAATTTCGGTGTTGTGAGAGGCTAGTGGGAATAGTGACCTATTTGACTTTTGACAGAATTTTGATGTTCAGTGAATTGTTGAGTTTTTTGTGGAATATATCAATGATATCTTAGTATAATCTCATACAAGAGACAATGAAACCTAATATATTTACATCATCTTGAGTACACTAATAGTGAACTGGCAATACACTATAGTATATATGTCACTTATGTTTTATATAGGGAATCCTAGGAGGTTGTGATAATTGAGAGGTTTATATAAACCCATATGGTGGGGGTTAATCATTTTTATTCTATGGGTGAGGTTCTTATGATGGAGTAGATGTCGTGGAATACCATCAGGATCATTCATGGGTTCCAGGAACAGATGATAATTGATGTATTATTATTACCATATCTCTAAGTGTGATACAACCATTTCTAGTGATCTGCTTCAACAATGATTATGGAATGTTCCATTGATTTGGGGTTTTATTGTAATGTGTATTTAAGGATTTACAAATTCTGAGGAGTACACAATCATTAGAGGTTATATGAACCTTCTCTTAGTATGGTCATTAGTAGAATGGGAACCACATCGATGAGGATGATTGTCTGCTAAGGATGTGTTTTGATATGTAACTCTGATAGTTGGAAATTTCATGGATTGGAATCAGTCATTGTATGCTATGTACTATAGCGGGGAACACCATGATGTGATAATGATTGTTGGATGACGTTAAAATGTTTCTAGATTGATTGACGTTTTCATGCCTCATCTAGGTAGTATGAAAATAGTGTCAAGCTGGGGCTTGAACTTTGTTGGGTTGTTCGCCATATTTTATTGTGCTGTAGATGGAACCTGGTTATTATCCTATAGTAGAATGAAACGTTTTGAGCCTAAATGAATGTCCAGTGTGGTTTGATATGTTTTGTTGAAATAAAACTAAGACTCTTTGGTGGTGATATGTTTAATGGTGGGTGTGTTATAAAGACCGGTATTTCCTCGTATTATGAATTTGAGTAGAAATATTATTTTTTATCATTCAAGTAATTTTGATGGGTAAAATGGTAATTTTTTCCATAAACATAATCTCATATAGTTTCTCTAAACACTCTATTATTACCATAATATGGGTTTATCTTATGATAGGAGGTTGGTAGATTTATAAACCATTATATTTTTGGATTAATATTTAATATTTACTAAATTAAATATTTAATTATCTGTGTATGTTATGGTTTCAATGTCGATTGAAAAGAGGATTATGTTGAGATTCCAACCCTACAAATAAGTTCAAAATGGGTGGTTTTTCAGAGGTGTGTGTAATCATGCTTCTTGTTTCTATAATCAAGACATGTGTTAAATATCCATTTAATTAATTAATTAAACAAATCAATTAGATTATGTTACAACCCCCCCCCCCCAATTTGGGGATTCTTATGCATTTTAGGGATGTAGATAGGTCCCCTCCCTTATTTTTATATCATACAGAGAGGGAAGGGGTGAAATAATATTATAATTCATCTCTAGTGGAGGTCGAGGCTGGATCGAGGTGTAGTGGTTTTTGGTATTGGATTTGGACAATGATGATTTGGAATTTATTCAATGAGGTGTGTAGGATTTTATTTTTAATACATGATCCCCACATATATTTTTATGTTTTAAATATTTTTAGGAATACTAAAGAACCATAGGGATTTATCTACACTTAATCATGAAAAAATGTAGTTTTTGATGTTCGTAGTGGTTTCCCATGTGGAAATAAAGACTACATAGTTTTTGGTTTATAGAATACATGTCCTATATTCTAACCCATTTGGGGAAGAAATATATGATATAAGAACACACTATCTACTTGGAGTAAACTTTTTGTAATAGGACATTGTAAAGTGGCCAACTACATGGGATGAATGGGATTTTGGAAATACATCTTTTTTGCTTGGTGTAAATGGTGTATAGTAAGACATTACCATGTGGTTAAGTACTTAGGTAGGCACACTATGTATGTTATAGTGACCATATCCTTTTAAAAATAACAATACATGATTTTATACATAATTATACATTAGATTAAAAATAGAGGATCGTAATGTCTACTGTTTGGGAAGACTAGGTACATAAAAAAAATAAAAACAAATTTTTATTTAAACTCTATAATGAGCTCCTATATTCCATTATAATCATACATCATCATAGGATAAACTGAGAATAACATGAACAAAGGGATGAGCTAAAAGACCAGTATGTCAGTATACATAAGAATAAGGCTTTACCACATGGGTTATAAGGCATAAAAAATGATAAAAAATTCCTGGACCATATACCAATATAATTTCACATTGTAATACAAGCCATGGTTAACCACCAAGACCGTAACATAAAACATGTCATGAGACATAACATTACTGAATGCATTGGAGTTCTATATAAGTGAACCAATATTACATTTCATGAATATGTTTTTAATATAAATAATGATACATAATTAGTCATACATAAACATTAGGGTTACCCCTCAAATGAATTGGGTACCACAATCATGATGTAAAGCTTAACCAATGGGTGTATCATGAAACTGTCCATAAAATAAAAGGATTGGAACATACATGGAATTTCATAAGCAAAAATAGGAATATATCATGGTAAGATATGTTAAACCGAATTGAAAACATGTAAGAAATGTATTTGATAAATTTTAGCAATATAACATTTTTTTTAATTTTAAAGAAGATACAATAGAGCTTTTAAAATAAAAGAGTGGATAATATTTTATATAAAACTATAAGTGAACCAATATTGTTATAATAAAAAAACAATTTTATAAAGATAATTTTTGATTATTATATAGAATATAGTTCACTTGAAATTGGGTAAATATTTTGGAAGATCTTTAATGTGAGTTTTTATTGTTGGGAAGTATCGACGAGGGAATCACATAAAAGCATGATTATCCCCAAAAAATAATGAAGGATGGATATTGAAAAATGAGTGTGGATAATATAAAAATCATGTAGAAGATTTAAATTAAATTTAATGAAAACTTAATTTTGGAAAAAATATTTATAAAGAAACCTGAAATAATAAAGGTAGTTGGAATAAAATTACTTACGGATTATCAACATGGAATCGGGTTTACATAAGCGGGCTTCAAGAGAGAGAAATGGATTTATCATCATTGATACATCATGAGGAAAATATTGGGGAGTTGTGTAATAATAACCCATCACTATGAGTAAAACATAAAATCGTATAACATAGAGGACAATATTGAATATAAGTGAAATAGAGGGGATCCCTTGAATTAATTCCCGCTTAATTTCATCTCTTCTACGCCTCCTGAATAATAAATTCATGTTTATTAGAACAATGATATAAAAAAGAATTGTATTCATTTTATAAGTTTTTTTATCAATTATATTAATTTTTTTTTAATTCATAATTTTCATTGATGAAATTGACACAATTTTATATCATATTTTACATAAATATTTCCCATCCTGCACCGATTTCACTTTTTATTACATATAATTTATAAATTTTTATAATTATTATAATTACAATATAATATGTATAATTTGATATTAATATAGTATTTATTATTTATATATTCCATGTATGAAGGTTTTTATAATAATTATCTTGGTAACATTCCCGTAGATGGTTAACCGACCATTAATAAGATGTTGTCGATAGTGTGGGAAAGAGAAGTATGAATTTTATATTTTCCTATAATATCATAATTAATCTAGGTTAATTTAATTAATATATTTTTAACATACTGTATATTAAAATTTCTTGAATATGTTTTTGAAAATGATAGGGGAAAAGAAAAAAAAGATGAAGAAAATATAGAAGATTTAACAGTGTCACTCTCTACTTAGTGTAGCATCTGCTGCACAAAACGATATATCCATTGGTGATTGGAGTTGGAGGGATCCAAAACGAACCAAAATATTATAATTTCCTTGATAGGGATAATTTGGTAAGATATTAGGCTTATTAATGGATGAGATTAATGGTTTTCTAAGGTGAGGGAGAGGGGTTATTTGTACTGGACATGGGGATGTTTTTAGAATAAAATATTATCTAAAATAATATATCAAATGTTTGACTTTTAATAGTAGTTTTTTACAACATAAATCATATATTAGCATAATATATTTATTATTATTCCTTAAATACAATTTATTATTCAAATTCACTACTTTATTAAAACGATATTGAAAAGAAAGAGAAAATTGTATTTTAAAGAATCACATTTGACATAAGGTTTTGAAAAGATCTTTTTTCAATTGGAAATTGAGTTTATTGTATTTTATAGAACCATTTATGAAATTAAATATAAAATGGCTGAATATAATGTCATATAATGTTTATTTCATCATTATATCATCAATGATTCTATTTAAGATATACTGGTTATGTGAAAAACATTATTTTTACTATTCACCAGAAAATTGAAGTATTTCAAAAAATTACCAAAAAATAACCCTAGCCATTTATAAATGTTTATAATCCAAAAATAATTTCCATTTTTAAAAAATTATTTTCTATATATGATAAATTTAATATTTAATTAAAATCACAACTGACATGAAAATACATATTTTAAATTTAAAACTGCTTCTCTAACAGTATGAAAAATAACATATTGTCTGGTAAAATTATCAAAGAATAAAAATATTAATTTTTGAATACATATCATGAAACTAACCTTCCATTTAAATTATTAACGTAATCATAATATTGAAACTAAATATTCCTGACATTTAAAAAATACCAATACATTATTAATACTTTTTAAAATATTTATATACTTATACAATGATATAATTATACAATATTGTCACTTATAAAAAGATGAATTTTATTTATACTTTCAATATATGGTTAATATTACATTGGCCAGAATACTATTCATAATAGTCACATAACTATTCCAGTGGTGAATTTACTATTGTTATATGTTCCTTAACATCTAATGATACCTTTTATTTCACATATTCATCACTTATAATGTTTGTATTGTGTTCTAAAATTAATATTATGTTATAATACTATAAGACATAATTAGAAGAATGTAATTTCCATTGATTAAACAATAGGTCATTACATTCTTCTCCCTTAAGAAGTTTTACCTTTAAAATTTTATTTTATATTCAAGGACACCAACTAGTGTGGGTACTTTTCATTCATTACCTCCTTTAATTACCATGATACCTTTTCATACTTCTAGTTGAACTATAGTATTTTTACAAGGTTAGTATTCATTTTATGTATATGATTATCTCTACAATCTATGATAATAACTATATTATACTCATAAAAAATATCATCCTTCAACTATAACACCTCAAAAAATAGTACATGTGAATGGGATGGTATATACTTATTTAAGAGGGATAAATGAAAGCCATCATGTACTTTGGACATATTAGGTGGATGTTCCAGTTGATAAGATATAGTTCCAACAGGATCAAGGATCTCAAAGGGTTTTATATACTTAGTACTTATCTTCCTTTTCTTCTCAAACATCATGACCTTCTTCCACGGAGATACGAGGATGAATAACATGTCTCCAATATAGAACTCAATGTCTCATTGACAGTTGTCTACTTAATTCATTTGTATTCTTTAGGCTTCCTTGATGTGTTACTGAATGGTTTTCACCTTATCCACCATTTCATCAACCCCTTTAGTTACTAGCTACTAACACTCACTATCTTCATCCCAACACAATGGTGTTCTACACCTTTTTCCCATAAAGGTCTTTGTATGGTTCCCTTCGGATGCTTGAGTGGAAATTGTTATTGTATGAGAATTAAATGAATAGAAGATATTGATCCCATCCTATTATGAATACTATATAACATTATCTCTACATTTCTTCTAGTCCTTAAATAGTTCTCTCATATTGGAAATCAGTTTGATGATGATAGGCTGTATTAATGCAAATTTTAGTGGTTAGTGCAATTTCGATACTGTTCCAGAACATCGAGGTGTATCTCGGATCACAATCAGAAAAAATAGATAATGGTACCCCATGTATCCTTACCACATCTTTTATTTATATTTTTGAATGATTATCTAATTATAAGTCTTATTTAATTGTGATAATGTGATTTGTCTTTGTATGACGATCCAGAATGATCCATATAGCATTGTTTCCTCTGGTTGTCCTTTGAAATCTAGTGACAAAGTCCATGGTGATGTTATCACACTTTTATGTGGTATGGGTAGTGGTTGAACCACCCCTTAGACTTCTATCTTTCATCCTTCACATGATTATAAACTAGGAACATTGACGTATTCTCGACAATATTCTTCATCGTATTTTCCCACCGAATGTTTTCTTAGAGATCTCTATACATCTTGGTGATCCATAGGTGAATAGATAAGGTTGAGCTATATGAATCATTCATATGATCCTTCATTATCTATGGATAAGATGGTACATATAATCATGGCCTAAATCATATAACTCATTCATCATCAATCATAAACTCTGAAGATTTCACATTTTTAATATCTTCAACCATTTTTTATAATATCCACATCTTTTATTTGAGCATACTATATTTTATTCATTAGGTATAGTTGAGAAATCATTTGAGAAATGATTAATAATGTTCATACCTTAATGATTCCCATGTCCATCCTCTATAAATCTATGAAGATAGGTGCATGTTCAACTCTCATAATTGAAAATGATGCAGGATTATTTCTACTTAGAGCATATTCCATCATTCTTTCAATACCAAGATTATTGTGGATTGGAAAGTACTAATCCTTAATGATATCTATCCATATCCATTCACACATACTTAGTTCTTTCTATGTGAATATATATTTGAGACTCTTATGGTCAGTATATATCTCACACATCTCCTATAGAGATAATTCCTTCAAATTTTTAAAGTTAATATTTCTTCCTCCAACACTAGATCATGCATTTGATAGTTTTTCTCATTTATTTTCAGATTCCTTAAGTCATAGGATATCACTTCATCATTTTTCATAATCACTCAGCCTAATATCTTCTTTGAAGAATCATTGTACACAACAAAGAGTTCTCCACATGTTGGGAGTGTGAGTACTGGCATAGTGATAGGCCTCTTTTTCATCTCCATGAATTTATCTTCCCATTTATGATTCTAAAAAAATATTACACCCTTCCATGTCAACATCATCATTTGGTTTGACAATTGGGAAAATTTCTTCACAAATAATCAATAATACTCATCTAGACCCAAAAATCTATGGATCATTGTTAAAAATGTCATCCTAAGCCACTCTTCAATCGCCATTGTCTTGGAAGGGTACACAAACAATCCTTTATTTTTTGATAACATGACCCATGAATAATACTTCCTCCCTCTAGAACACACATTTACCTTAATTTTCAAATATGTTATCCCTTCACAATGTTTTTACTATAGTATTAAAATTCTCTTCATGTCCTCCTTGCAGTTGGATTATAACAAAATATCATTATTAAAGACTACAATATAATTTTCAAGGTAATATCCAATGACTACAATCATTAAATCCATTAAAAATTCTAGATCAATAGTGGGTTTGAAGGTAATATCTATAATCTCACTGTTTCCATGCCTCATTCGAAATGCAGTCTTGGAAATATCATCTTTCCTCACCTTTAATTATTGATAACCCGATCAATGGTCTACCTTAGAGAAATAACTGGACCCATAAAGATGATCGAACACATAATTTATCTGTGGTAGGGGATACTTTTTCTTTATCATGACTTTATTAGGATCATGATAATCAATTTAGAGGTGCATTGAACTATTCTTTTCTTGAGGAAGAGGAATGGCCCACCCCATAGTGAAGTACTCAAGCATATAAAACCCTTCTCTTGATTTTCCAGTAATTAATAAATTATCACTTCCATCTCTATAGTTTCCATTCTATATGGTGACTTTGATATAGTTAGGAATCGAGGAATAAGTTCAATTGATAACTCAACCTCTCGACTATGAGGAAGACTAGACAACTCATCCAAGAATACATCAATGTAATCTCTCACTATGGGCATGTCTTCAAGTATTATTCTATCTTTTGTATCAATAATTTGAGCTAGAATTTCTGGCTCATAAGTATATAATATATATACTTGAGACACTGTTTCTAAAAGAGAATAATCTCCCTCCTTAAACAAGTAATGAATAAGAGGATGCTTCGAGTTGTGAAGCGTGATCTCCCTTTACCAAAAATTTGTGTAGGATTTGTATAAAAATAGCCAATCCATTTCCATGATATCGAGAAATCCACTAAAGGAAGTATGAAATGATTTTATCAGAGGTTTAGTCCACAAACACTAATTTTGGAGGAGTTATAAACCATGGATTAAATCATTACCCCATTAATTATTCTCATAGATAACATATCCTCCAAATATTGAGGTGGTGTTTGAATAGTTCTAACGAACATCCATGATATGAATGAATGTGTAGAACCAGAATCAAATAGCGTGTTGGCTATTATTTATTGAATAACTATCATACCTATCACCGCATTGTTTTCCAGCACCACCTACGCTGTAGTGATGAAAAAAATCCATTAATTGTTTTACATTGAGGTTGTTGTTGATTTATCAACCAACCATTTTTTAGGAAAATTAATTTCATAATGTCCATTATTCATGTATTTGAAACATTTTCCTATAGGATTATTATTGATATGAAACATTATCTATTGTTAAACACTTACAAGATTCTTCATATCCCTTTGGAAATTATTTTACAGATGTCCTATCATTCAACATTTGATGAAATTTTTGGTACCCTTTAGATATTTCGTATGATGCTTCTTCCCACAACATTTACAAGTTGGATAATCAGGCTTCTTTCCATCATGGATTTTTTTGTAAAACCACCCATGTTGTTATCCATTTTCCACTTCTTGTCACTAGGCCCATGATACCAATTAGAGTATCCAATATCAATCTCATCGTTGATGGCATAATGGAAAATATCCTCTTAAATTACAAAGTCTCAGATCACAAACACATTCTGGAGACATGGCTTTAGCTAGCTAAAGATGTAATCCACCATTATTTCGATGTTCATGACAAAGGTAGAGGTGTACCTTGAAATCCTTGTACGTTTTTCTTGATACACCCCTGTTAAATCATTTTACTTCTTCTCTAGACCAAGGAACTCTCTTTAGATCATGAGATGGAGGGTTCGAGGAAAACAGTAATTGAAAAACATCTTCTTTAATTCCTCCCAATCCATGGAATCAATTTCCTCATGGGGATTTGTATTCTTCATTAGTTTCAACTATTGGTCTACTTCACCATCAAATTGATAAACCACTTATTCAACCATCTCTTCTTCCAAGTACTAGAGGATGAAGAATATATTTTCAATGGAGTAAATCCACTATTCTTTGAGGAGGGGATCAGAAGGTCTACTAAACATGGGTGTCCCTTTCCACATGAAGGATAATAAGGCAACTTCCTCTCTCCTTGGATGATGAGGAAATTCCACATGATTCATGTTATTATTCATAACATGAGCTATCTAAGGAAGTAGTATCATGATGTTTTGAGAACTCATTACCATCATATCAGACATATTATTAGGGAAATCATCTGATTCCCTATCACATTGATTGTTGGAATGAGTTATTCTATTTCTCACCATTAACTGAGAAAAATATTGAACAATTATGGGGCTTGAATACTTATCTATTTAGCATAAAAATGAATCATTGACCATAAATGGTAAACATATAAAGGAGAAGTATATCCTTACTTCAGATTCCTTAGGTTTAAATCTAGTTTATACATGATCTATTCCTTAACTTATATTCTTATTGGATTTTTTATTCACTTAATAATGTTTTCAACTATGATTATGAATATTCTAAATCATATCCCATAGGAGTGTCTAACCAAGAGTGCAGAAAGACTCGTTGTCATGTACCAAGACACCATGGGTCATGCCTAAAACTCCTTGTCAGGGTTTTCACTCCAAGGAATATCTATTCCAAAGCATCATTTACCTAATTGTATCCAGATAGGGATGTATTTTCTTGATAAACCACTTACTCTATACTTTGAAATATTTAGTTATGTTTTATTAAAAAATGTATCATCAATAAGGTTCTCTATTCCTAATCCCAAAAAAAAACTAGACCATCCTCTGATACCAACTATAGATACCATCTCCTTTTACACATAACATTACATAATTTTAAGAATAATTATACATCATATTTCATGCCAACGATCATAAAGTCTAGTGTCTTGGAAGAATATGAACATAATCATACATTATAAAAACAAAATTTAATTTGAACTCCATAATGAGCTCTTATCATTAATTGTTCCCATACATCTACAAAGGATAACCTGAGGATAACATGAATAAATGGATAAGCTAAAATCATAGTAAGAGAGTATGCATAAGAATAAGGCTTTAGCACATGGGTTTCACGTCTTGGCATAATGATAAAAAATCATGGAACATATGAAGTCATAACATATTAACATGGTTCTAAATAAACATTGAGTCTTAGAAATGTGGTACCAACATAAAACGTGATTTTAGTACCATTCAAGGTTAACCGCCAAGATCGTTTCACATAGCACAGAAGGCAAGGATAATCGCCCATACTGTCACACATAACATATGAAAAGACTTAACATTAAACAATGCATTGGAGCACTATTTTGTCACACCCATCTATAATTTCATGAATATTTTTTCCTCATATAGAATCATACAAAATCAATCTTACATAATCATATGGGATACCCATGTAATGAATTGGGTACCATAATCATGAGATAAAGAATAACCATTGTGTGTGTAATGAAAGTGTGAATGAAAGAAATGAATTAGAACATACATGGATGTTAATAAGGTAAAATTAGTAAATATAATTGTAAGTTATGTCAAAAATAATAGACAATGTGTAATAAATGTATTTGAGAAATTTTAGCATTAAATCATTTTTGTGTGGTTTTAAAGAAAATATTATAGTTCATTTAAAATAGAAGAGAAAAGTTTTTTAAATAAAACCAGAAGTGAACCAAGAATGTTTTCATAATAAAAATACTTATTTTACAAATAAAAATTTGGCATAAAATAGATTATATAGTGTAAAAACAGTTTTAGGTTTTCATTATTTTTATGAACTCATATTTTCTTCTGAATGATGTAATAATTAATTAACCAAAATTTGTTACAGAAAATATATTTTCTTTAATAATATATGCTTTAATATATTTTAATAAATTTATAAACTTATAAGTGGATTTATATAATCTAAACTTTAATATTTGAAATTAAAAACATTTTTTTGGAAAAAATAATTTTCTTTTTCTATAGAGGAATTAATAATTGTGTTTAATTCTAATTCATTAAAATATCATAATATATTACTCATATTTTTAAATACACTATAAAAAACATGGATAGTCCAATCGTTTTTTATTTTCTAGAACATAGATTTCCAAGACCTATATTTTGAAATTCTTTAATAATTCCTCCACATTAACTATAAATTTCCAGCTATTTATCATTCCTCTTCACTCTAAACCTATCCCCTTTGAATTTATGGAAATTATTTCCTTAACAATAGTCTCTATAAAGTTCCTTGGATCCCAAAATATTCCATACTAATGTTTAGGGATCTATTCTTCATGGTAAGGTAATCTTCCATTATCTTTTCCATTCTTGTCCACTTTTTTATGGTATGATTTAATATTGGTAAACTACATTACATTCATCAATTTTTTGTTGTCAAATTACTGAAAATTTTGTATTTTATCAATGTTATAACTTCATTTCCTCTCATTTCTAATTTTCCTTGAACCAGGTTTTGTACACTTCATGCATCAAAATTCATTTCATTAATTTCTCTATTTTTCATGAGAAATTATCTTATCATGAATACACTAACCAATCATTTCCCATTGGTAAGATAATGATTGTAAATAAAGTTTATGTGATTCATGTTTTTACATATATGGAACCAACATTCACTTTTTTAGGTTAAAATTAAATTCCGGTCAAGTCTTTATGAACTAACATACACAATGATTTAATATTTATCTTTTAAATTATTCTTATTGGGTTATTAATAAAATTATTTATTATAATAAATGTGGGTAACATGAATTAATACAAATGAAGGTTTCACCATGATTCCACACTCATGCATTGGGTAAATAATTTAATCTCTATGGATGACATGTTTTATGATACCGTAGTGAATAACCTTGGTCACATTTATTTGTGAATCCATTGTAATAAACCATAGTAATATTATTTTTAATGTTTCATTTTTTTCATTAGAAAAAGTTCTAGTATATGAATCATGTTATTTTTATTATTATGTGCCTCATGTTATATTGATCATTTTATATTTTTTTGACTTGTGTTCTTATTGATATGTCTCATTATCATATGTTGAATGTTTCACAAGATTATTTCCTTATTAGGCTTCATTCTCAACTATCTTCTATGATTAATATCCCAACGATATAATTTATAGTAATATTATATTACGGTGATCCCAATAAAAATTATTTCAATTGGATTTTAATAATTATTTTTTATGTATTCTATTCCTAATTACTAAGAAAATATAATATAAAATTCCATTTGGTTTTCCCATGTAATGAAAGCATTATTTAATAAAATGTGTAATTACATAGTTATTATCAAAATATGGTTTAGTTATTTGTAAAAATGAGGACATGAAATATTATTAAAACCCTAAGGATAATTATAACTATAGAAAATTATACTAGGATTTGGGTGATGTATTATGTCAGTGGTTTTTATCTAATGAAATCCATGTCAGAATACAAAGAGTGGATGAGGCTTTTGAACTAATGTACCTAGGGGTAACAACCTCAAAAATACTATATTGAGCTAGACTCAATTTCAAATTAGTTCAAGATAATGAGCCCTACAACCCAATTTGTTTGAAATTATTGGATGATATTTTTTGTCAATCATAATATTTTTTATGAACCAATATGATGGATATATAGAAAGTATAATTATTATTAGTTTATTTTAAATAATAATATATTTATTAATTATTTTTTGAGACATGATATTCATTTTTAATTATAATATTCCAGAATGTAATAAATTTCCAACTATGGTTATCTACTTTTTGAAAAATGGTCAAAAATTGGATGAATTGTGAAA
The DNA here is from genome assembly GCA_963277665.1 of Viscum album. Taxonomy (NCBI): domain Eukaryota; kingdom Viridiplantae; phylum Streptophyta; class Magnoliopsida; order Santalales; family Viscaceae; genus Viscum; species Viscum album. The sequence goes on along the minus strand of OY728131.1, from coordinate 902,037,123 downwards.
ATGATGAGTTCAATAAATGATGCACTGAAAAAATTCCTAATATTATTAAAGATGGAATGGAAAACATCATGAGAATTATGAATCAACTATATCAATTTATAGAAAATAATATATCTCATTTTTAGATAAATTAATCACATTTAAATGAACGACAAGTCGTTGAGTCCTTCTTGTATCACTGAACACATTGTTTTAGTAGATCTACTAATTAATTGATCTATGAACAATTTATTTATGAAATATAAAATATATTTTCTATCATCCACCATTTTGATCTTATTAAAGTCACAAATGTAGTATATTACTTAGAAGGAGAATTCAATTTGTGGGGGAGACTAATTATAAACACAAATATGAGAGGGTAGATTTAGGCTATTGGGCAGGTAGAGTATAGTGGAATCTTTATCATTAAACATTTACCACATTTAATGAAAATAAAAATGTATTATAATTTCTCAGAGATAAATATGAAGTAAAATTAATCACTTAGGCTAAATGAAATTTACTTGACAATACTTTCTCGATACACCAATAGCTTGGTTATGGACCTGAAACAAAATATTGATAGATTCTTCGATATAATTAGACCCAATTTTTGGATGAAATTTTAAAATATATATTATGAAATATATGAGTATATAGTGAGGTGTGGTATTAAGGTTTAATTATTATTTGTATAGATATTGTGGTAAAATAAGTTAAATGAAAATAAGAGATAATTTTATCCAAAATCAGGGAATAATTTTTATCATTTAAGAGGAAGAAATAATGTGAAATGTTCCATGTGGAATAAATGTGGGAAGAATAATTCATGGAACTTATTACATATAAGTGAAAATTGTAACATTTATAAAGGAAATGTTTATATAGATTGTAGATATTTTATTGAGGTGAAGCCCCAACATTTCAATACTAATGACTAATGAAAAATGTTGTTGTCAGAACCTAATGTTCAATTATACATGTTTGGATAGAAAAGTTATTTTTTTAATCAACATCAAAATAATAATAAAATGGATGGTAACCAACATCATCCATAGAACACTCAATCATAGAATGGTCAAGAAGTTGAAACCATGGTGGCTCTGTGGAGGGTCCAAATAATGTGGTGGTGGTATACTAATAGTACTAAATAAACTAGAATGGAATTTTTTTAATTATGGTTCTATGAATTCGATTATTTTATGAATTTTTTCAAAGAATATATAATCATTACCTGAGTTTCTAGAAGTATATTTATCGGTCTAGTCTCCTGGAGTAAATATCCATGTTTCAAAATGCATAAAAATTATTGTATTGTATTATTTTATTATAACCACATTGTAAATCCCGTAGTAATTCCCATGGTAGAATTTTATTCAATCTTAGATATGGATAAGATATGAAACTATAATGCTAATATAAACTATAGATTCTAGGAATTTTCATTAGTCATGATTGGAAAACCTAGAGTTTTTTAAGGGTAGAAATATCTTCATGATATTTATCTATAATCACCACCCATATCCTTCGTTATAAATATGATAATTTAATATGGATATGGAAATGAAAATATTAGGATAAAAAATGTCTCCATAATTTTGTAATACATTGATATATTTTCTAAATAGTTACCAGGACCTTATACCAAAAGGGAAGTGTATTTCTCTAATATTATCTTACCTTGATCCAAGATGATATCATATACCTCATTTATAATGGATAACATTCTGGAAGATAAGTGTGTATCCTTGGGGTGGAACTATTATCTTTACAAAAAATAAATACATATCAATATGTCTAATAATTGAATATAAGGAACTTAATAGGATCACAATGAAGACCAAATAACCTCTCCCAAGGATTGATGATTTATTTGACCAGCATAATAGAGCTCAATTATTCACCAAGAATATAATGAACCAGGAATATGAAACATGGATATTTCATCTCTTTAGATGAATAATTATTACATTATAAAAACACATTATTGAGGAGTGTAATATTTTAGTGCCTTTAGAAATTTGGAACACATTCTTATAATTTTCTAAAATATCTTCAACATCTCCCACAATGGTCTTCTCCTTTAGTACCCCTACATAAAACCATTATTTATAACCATATGAAAAGAAACATAAAGAATGGTGATTTTATATTCTTAGAAAGGGTAATCAATGAAGTTACATAAAAATAACATGGGAATAAGGGTTTGAAACCATGAGGATAACATTTTAATATCATACCATGCATATAAAAAATCATATACATGAGCAATGGCATAAATATTTGTATACAATAAGACATGATTCATAGGAAATTAGAAGCACATGAGAATTACTGTATAAAATGGAATATGGCACCGAAATAGTGGAATATGCTTAGTCATAGAATGTCTTATCTTAATGATTACTATTAATAAATTCATGGAATGTTAATATTGGGTTAATCACATGTGTACCAACATAAGGCATGATATTTAGTCCCATGTAACTTTATGTTTTGGGAGTAGGTGTAACTCTCATGTACCCTCTTATAGAGGGAATATGATGACCTCCATTGTAAAAATTTGTTGTAAGCATTGGATTACCTCCCTTATACCATCTCATTATGTCCTAGGATGACCTCCCATGTACCCTATTGTTGTGAGAAAAGTATTCTCTCTACTTTACATTTTTGATCTCACATAACATTTATGATTACACAATACATCAAACAGAGATATAAGTCCCACATATAAGATAATAAAAACCATACATATGTGTTCCATAAAAAAATTCATTCATTATATCATAACCCATGGAATTAAATGGGTTTTATAAATATCATTCAATCATAACAAAACACTTAGAAAAGAAATGGGTTTCGTAAATATCAATCAATTATAAATTTAAACTATTCATAGAAGGAAAAGTAATAGTATCATAGAATAATATCCCAATTAAAACATTAGTAAAAACATATAATGTTATCTTAAAGGGAAACTAATTTTTATAGATCACATGAAAAAATTTCTAGATGAGGATTTCCTTTTTTCCCTTGAAAAGATTTTCTTCTTCAAACGACATGAAATTTTCTATAGAAAAAAATAATTTAAAAATAAAATTGTAATATTATAAATGAATATTAAAATAAATAAATCATATTAAAGGTGAAAAATATATAAATTTAATATAAGTTAAAATAAACCATTCATCTCATACTTTTTCCCTAAGAGTCACAACGTTACTCATTTGGAAAACGTCAAAAAAATCATTTCTAACCATGTAATAAAAATTTAAAAAATTATTAAAATTGAATTTTATCATCTATATAAGAAGAGTAAATTATAGTTTTGAAAAAAAATAGAAAACATGTACATGGATGATAAATAATATAAAATTGAGACTTAAAATGAAATAATCCCAAATATTAAAAAGACTGTGAAATAAATATGCTTCAGTTTATAATCAGTAGAATAATATTCCTAATGAAAAAAATACCATTAAAATGATATGAAAATATAAAAATATTCTCTATAATACTCAAAAAAATCATTCACTGGATGTATATACACCTCATAGAAGAAACTAGTATTGAATATGGCATAACTCATGCAAGAATAAAAGTTTGACAAGAAAACCTCTTTCTACTTGAGTAACATTAGAGTCATTTACCCCATGATATAATATCATAAATTAAAACATTAATATCAAAAAATAAATAGAATTAATTATATAACATTTCAATGTTATGTATATTCACCACAAAAAAGAAGCGAGTGGAGAATATGTCTTGTATCTCAAAGAAATAAAAAGTGAGATTAAATTCCCTTACCTTATATCTTGACTCTAATATTACTAATTAAAATCACCTTTATAATACATATAAATTTATTATAATCCATTTATGTGACCTTATTAATTTATATAATACCATATATTATATACTCATTACATTATTTTACCCACATTCTCACAGTCCCATGTTTAAGTTACGTTTAGGGTGGTAACAAAATTTTTTCTCATACATGTTTTGACGCCTTATTCTTGGTATTCATACTTATTCCTTAATTTAATTATCTATAAAATTTTTAAAATTATATAAATATAATATATATTTTGTATGTATTTATTCATGTTTATTCATCAAATTTATATCTAGAAAATAAAATACATCATTCATGGACATGTTAAGTCGTACATACGCATTAAAATTATTTTTATTTTGGTGTCAATTTAAATTAAAGAAAATTATATAATATATGATAATTGTAGAATAATTTTTATGTTTTAAATATATCTTTATATTCATAAAATTTATCTTTATTGCCACCCATTTAAAATATAAATTAAAAACGAATTATATCTCATCATGAAGATGGTAGGTTATACACACGCACGAGCGATGTTATCATTTCATAAAATATTAGGTTGTAATAAGGTATATATGATATCATATTTATAGAAGAATAATCATGTCATAAATATAACATATATAAATTAAACACATTAAAATTCCTACACATAAAACATGGTTATGGAAGAAGAATTGTATCGCTATGTGGATATGGTAAGTCATGCGTACACACGAGTGATATATTTACTTCTTGTTCGATGTGATAGGAGTTATATAATGAGGTGTTAGTAATAATAATAAAATTTAAACATATTTATCATGATGAAATTATTATTATACAATATTAAAAATAGATTTATAGGAGGTATAAAAGAGTTGAAAAATAGAATGATCAGTTACAGAGATTACCTCTTCTTTGAAATGGCTCCTTTAGATATCCTAAAAAATAATCTAGATTTGGTCCTTTTGGAAGAACATCACCTCTTGAATATTTAGTTGGATGTTTATAAGTTAATTTTACAAAGTTTCTTCAATCAAGAAAACTCAAAGTGATGTAATGAGATGAAGAAGGAGGTGCCCTTTTGTAATTAACTTGAGGGAAACTTTTTAAAACTCCCAAAATATTAAATTAATATAATTTAATTTTTAATTAAAATGGATCTTCATTGAGTAATTTATATGAAATTATTAGTATGACCATAAATCCTCTCAAGAAATAATTTATTGTCAAGTCTTTATTAAAAATAATTCCTAATCTTTTTTATTAACTCTTGGTTAACTTATTATAATTTGAACTATGGAAAATGATTTTCATTAATAAAATGGACTTATATTATTCATAAAAAGTAGGAATTAAACTATAAATGGTCAATTAATGATAATTTAGGACAAATTTAATCTTATTTTTAATTATTTAGTATATTTATGATTTTTAACTAATTTAATAAAATATTATTTCCAAAAAATATCATTATTGTCTATTTTGATACTATTCATTACATGTATTTTTATAACATTCATAAAAACATCATATCATCAAATAAAATTTTATTAAATCATCCATAAAATGTTAAAGTAATATATAAAATTATTTTATATCATTTATTATATCAAATTAAATTCATTTTAATAATTTTAATGTCATTAATTTGATATTTTCATTAGGAAAACAATTATCACATCATCATTGTATAAGATATTAGGGAAATTATTTGTTTTCTAAATTTTAAACATAAATTATTATGATAAATAAATATATTTTATATTTTAATTCAATATTTTTAATTTTATTTATCTTTTTCATAATTTAATTTTAAAAATGGCATAGTTATTAAAATATTAGTACAACATATTTAACTATACATTAAATAAAATATAAAAAATATAATACTCTCACCCAATTGTGTTAAAAAGGTTATAATCTTTTCCAATGGAAGATTTTGGACGAAAAATATTCATCCAATGAAATTTGGATTCGTGTTAGGAAAACTTTCTAATAATTAAAATATTATTTTTCCATTAATTACTCAACTTACCACGAACCATGTCAATAGAAAATTACTGAAGTTACTATTCATAATTCCAAAAAATTAATGAAACATATTTTATAATTTTTCCCACTAATTTAAAATATTTTATTCATTTTTTAAAATTTAAAAAAAAACATAAGTTTCAGTAATTAATATAAAATTAATCTCGTTGAAGTTATGAGAAAACAAATTTGAAAAGTGAAATCGTTCAAAAGTGTGAAATTTTTTTATATACAAACTCAAAGTGAAATTGACTCAAATGAACTAAATTGTATTAAATGATAAAAATTTTATCTAATTAAACATTAAAATCAAAACCAATTAAAAATATAATTTAACTCTTGCAATTATTAAATGGAAAAACAATTTCACTTAAACTGAAATATTTTATACTCTTCATAAAAACATGTAACATATAAGAAAAATACCAAAACTAAAACCAAATTATATTTTGATATCCTGATTTAAAATAAGAATTATAATTTTCTATATAATATTTATAAAAAATTTATAAATAAAATTTAAAATGGGTTCTTTAAATAAAAGGCTGAAAAATTACTCATTGGAGAAATATATTTTCTTTTCATAAATTTGGATTTACTCATATATTATTCATATCATATAAATTTTATGAATACCAAAAAAAATTTATTCAACATTTTATATATATATTTCATTAATATCAACAAGTAATTGTAGTTAATTTTCTTTATTAATAAAAAATGTCTTCGGGTTCATAAAAAAATATTCCCATTATATTCAATTAAAATATATTTTCTTTTCTAATTAATAGTTAACTAATGAATTCATATTATAAACCATATATTTTCATAAATTTATTTAATAATAATCAATACTTCTAATTTAACAGTTACTTTATATCTTATTATATTAAACAATAACATATTATTAATATACAGTTTTTCGGTAAAACATGATCTTTCATGTAAAATAAGATTTAACAAGAACTTGACAATGTATGCAACATAATACAACCATATTGTTGGGTAAACTATAATCTAGTCTATTTTTTAGTTAAATATCGTCATGGTGTTTCATATTTAAAAATTTTCACTCAGTGTTCTATGAAATAGAAATTCTAAAAACTTTCAATTAACATAAAAAATATATATTTCACAAAATTTATGGGTATTACATCATACCCCCATTAAAATGACTTTCAACCTCAAAATTATTATAGTTTATTTAATTATTAATTTTAGAAATTTTCTATCATTGAAATCCATATTGTAAAAATCTATAATAAACCTCCCTTTTAAAGAAGAAAGTTATAAAAATAATTATTACCCTAATTAACCCAAAATAAGGTCTCAATATAGGAGAACATATGTGAAGATTTTTCCATTCGTGAAAAGCATAAATAATCATAGATATTGTTAAGTATAACTTATTATAAGAATATGAATGTTCTTATTTATGTTAACCTACTCAAAACTATAAACGAAAAATGTTTGAAAAAGGACATTGAAATAAAAAAATTATTATAATTAGACAAAATATTAGAAAAATTTTACTAAAGTTCAATAACTTTAACAAAGGATTATAATTACATGATTTTAGGAAAAATTCACCCTATTTTTTCCTTAATAAATTTACACATTATATCTTACTCCAACAAGCGAAGTTGATTTTATCATTCATGAAGAGTAATTAGATTATGAGATCCAAAAATATAATGATAAATCGTTTTATTTTTCATTATCTCAACCAAACATTTGGTAAAAGGAATCACATATGAACAATCTACAAATAGTGAGATACTAATTTAATCTCAAAAACTTCATCTAAATATTGACATAAACTATTCCATAACTGGTTAACCATATAAACCTTAAAAAATATGAATTTTCAAAACATTATAAATAAGTGTACTAAATCATCATAATATTTTACCTCATTATTCATAAGGTATCTCTTAGAGGTTTAATTCTAAATATCTAAAAACATTTACCATTGATAATATTGAAACATGTTAATAAAATAAAATATAATAGATATGTATTAAAAAATTCATGTTTCCTTATTCCTAAATCTATTTAATATAATTATTTAAGTCCAAAAATTTCAAAGCATCATCCATGATAGCATAATAAACTAGTCAAAAATCCATAATTAGTTCCTAGTTAATAAATACCATCTTATTAGTCATATACAACATATCGCTATACATTCATAATTATCCTATAAAAAGTAAAATATTAATGGTTATCTTTCCCATAATAAAAATATCACATTTTCATTAAATCACATTTTGAGATCATCAACACAATTTAACATATCCTTTCAAATCCTTAATAAAAAACTTATGCATTATTAATCTATATTTATTCTTAAACCATTACCTGGGACATGTAATATTATTCCATAATAACCCTTTGCTACAATATGAATTATATATTATGACATCTCATCTTAAATCTAATAGTGTTTCTTATGTTTAATGAAACCAGTACTATTAGAACATCCAATAACATTCAGAAGTTATTTTGGTCTCTTTATCCTTAACAGTATAACCAATACTCATACCACCTTTTTGGTTCTTTTAATTATATTTTCTACATATAAAATCAATTTGAAAAAATCCCATATGTTCCACATCCAAAACATTTATTTTTAACCATCTTCCTTCAAGTTTTTACTATTGACTATATCCAGAAATCATAGTTTGAGAAACATTTATCATTGAATGAAAATACAAGATCAAGTAAAATTACTTATAGGATTCATAAGTCCAGAATACTACATTTAAATCAATGACACATTAGTCTCATACTTTTATACACCCCAATAAATATCCTTACCAATAACTATAGGGATATCACTATCGATATCTCATCCTAGTTTCAAAAGGATGTCCAAAACTTTGCTCCGATATCAAATACAATGACCTAGGATTTTATATAATGGATGTTACATATTATTGGATAAATAGTAATTACAATAAAAAAACAAATGCCCATGGACCATAATGGTTTAGTGACTTCTTAAATTTGGAAGAAATTATTCTAAATTGATGAACGATCTCCAATATCCCCCACAAAGATCTAAACCATCAGTACCCCTACTTAACACCTTAATTTATAACATGAGGAAATGAAAACATAATATTTGGTCATCTTAGATTCTCCTTAATGGTCAAAATGGAATTTACATAATCATAAAAAAAGAATAAGTTTATAGAAACATGAGCATAACATTTGATGATCATACCGTATATATCAAAGATCGTATACATGAGTCGTGCAATAAATATTTTCATATCATAAGACAAGAATCATAAGAAAATCATAACACATGATCCCTTAGATTAAATAAATGGAATAAAACTTGAAATTTTGGAATATAAATATTCTTATAAAATAATATGTCAATGATTCCTACTAAGATATCTATAGTATGTTAGGCTTAGGTTAATCACCTATGTACCTACATTGGGATTGGAATAGAATACATTATAACTTTTAGTTTTGGGATTAGTATAACCTCCCATGTACCATCTTACAGAGTTCATAGAGTGACATCTCATGTAAGCTTTCGATTTGGTCTTTAGAGGATGACCCATGTATTCTCTTGATGTGGCCTTCGGATGACCACCCATGTACCCATTTCTTGTTTTCCTAGGATGATCACTCATGTACCCTTTTGATATCCCAAGATATTTATCAATACCCAATGAATTGTATAGATATATTTCTCCCACCTAAAAATTATGGAATACTGTACATATGTGTGCCACAAGAATATAAATCATTCATTATATCAAACCCAGTAGAATGAAATTGGTTTTTAAACATCATTCAATCAAAACATAATCTGTGGACGAGAAATATGTTCCTTAAATATTTCTAAAAAAACATAAAACATATTTTTAATCAATAAGAATTATTTAATTGGATAATATTTACATTAAATAATTGGTAACAAAAAATAATGTTATCATAGATGAAAAATAATTTTGAGATATCACTTGAAAAGAAATCATGGGGAAAATATCTTCATTTTTAAACATTTTTTTCTCATAAGATACCACTCAATTTTAGAATAAAATATTTTCTTAGAAAATAAATGTGTAATATTGAAAGGTATGATTTGAGGAAATAATGTAACAAGAAATCCAATAAATCCATTCTTGAGGAATAAGTTATAATAAAAACCTCCTCATATTTTTTCATGAAAAGTCACAATATACCTCATTTGGAAAATGAAAAAATATTCTTTTAAAATAATATTGTAAAAAGTAAAAAAATGGGTAAAAATGAATTTAATAATCCATAGAATAGTAGTAAAAAAATTTAAAATCATTTTTATAAAACATAGACGTAGTTGATAGATATTTTACTACATAAACATAAAACAAAACAATCCATAATATGTAAAAGACTGTGAAATAAATACTCTTCAATATATAATTACTAGAATTATATTCCTCACAAGAAAAATAAAATTATAAGATATTAAAATATCTTAATTATCTGAATAAGACTCATAAAATACATTCATGAGTAGTATATACACCATGAAAAAGAAATGAGTGGTAAATATGGCATAAGATTCACAGAAATAAAAGTTGTACTAGAAATCCCTTTACACATAGAGTAACAATAGAATCATGATCCCCATGAAATAATAACATAATTTTAAGATTTCAATATCATTAAAAAATGGAATTTAATGTGGTAATAGGTCAATTGTCAATATATACACCACACAATATAAGCGAGTGGTGAATATGGATTCTATCTCATAGAAAGAAAGTAAAATTAAATTCCCTTACCTTGTATTTTAAATTTCATAATACACATGAAACACTATTGTATAATTAATATATGTTTATTATATATATATATTACCGAATCATATTTGTTTTTATAATACTATATATTATTTACTTATGACTTTATATTACCCACATATTAATAATTCCATATTTATGTTATGTTACGGGCAATACAAACTTTCTTTCCCGTACAACATTTGACTTTTTATTCTTGGTCCTCTTACATAAAACATGATTTAATTATATAAATAATTATAAAATGGATATAGATGTTCTATATATATTCAGTATAAATTAATTCTTTGTAATTCATAAAAGATAGAGCTACAAAATAAAATACAGTGTACATGGATACAGTAGGTCATATTTATGCATGACTGATGTTTTCATTTTCATGTCATATTAATATATTGAAACTTAATATGATATATTGAAATTAAATAAAATTATTTATTATATATATCATTTATATTCATAAAATTTATTCTTCTTATCACCAATTTTAACTATAGATGAAAAACGAATCAAATCAGATCATGAAGATAATAATCCATACATATGTAGGAGAGACATTATCACTTAGAAAATGATTATGTGATCGATCATTAGATATGATATTATCATTACATAAGTATAATAATTCCATAAATATAATATATATACATTAACCCCATCATAAATCTAACCCATAATTTATGGTGACTGAAGATGAAATGAAATGCTACGTGGAAATGGTAAGCTGTATATACACATTAGAAGTACATTTACTTATTGTTTGATGGAAAGGGGTTGTATAATGGTTTGTTAATAATCATAATAATATTTCAGAATATTTAAGATTCTGAATTTATTATTCAATTGCTTTAATAATATATTTATATTAGGTATTGAAGAGTAGAAAAAGAGAGTGATTGGTTAGAGAGATTACCACTTATTCAAAAAAGATCCATTAAATATACTCTAAAGGCCAATATAGTTGGTCATTAGGGAAGACCAGATGATATATAATTTATTTTGGGATGTTTATAACATAATTTGGTATATTTTTGTTGATATATAAGGCTAAAATTAATTAACTGAGTTTAGGGAGCGATTTTTCTATTATAATTGTGGAGAGATTAACTTTTCGAAACTCTCTAAATATTAAATTAATATAAATTAAATGTCATTAAAAAATGGATTAAAATTTAAATATTAAAAATATAAAATGATTATGAGTCAATCTATTCTCATATGATAATTTTTATTGAAATTTTGATGTTAAAACAATCCATATCTTTTTTATTAACCAGAAGCTAACCAATTTTAATTTTAACTATGACAACAATATTTTAATTCATAAAGGGTGAATTTTTTAAATAAATTTTATAAATTAAACCATAAATGGTAACTATATGATATTATTTTACCCTAAATTATCCTATTTGAACTTTTTCAGATTTTTCTTTATTTTAAAATAATTTAATAAAATATATTTATTCATAAAATTACATTATTGTAAATTTTGACATAATTCAGTATTTATCACTTTAAAAATATCATAAAATTATGATATCTTAAAAAAACATTACTAACGCAGCCTTAACATGTCAATGTAACACATAATATTAATATATAACATTAAATAAATCAAATTATATTTAACATAATATTTTGTATATGATTTATTTGATATTTTTATTTAGTAAACAATTATTGCATCATCATTGTATAATCCTATAAGGAAATTATTAATTTTATAAAAATATAGATTAATTACCATTATAAATAAATAAATTTTCTATTTTATATGAAAATTTATTTTAGAATTTATCTTCCGTATAGACTATACTAAAAATCGTATTATTTTTAAACCATGACTATGGAATCATTTGTAAAGACCCGTAAATTCCAAGGAAATTTTTTTCTTAATTTTCTTTGGAATTTTACAAGAACGCAGTTTCTGAAGGCACCTGATTCCGAGGCCCGGTGTGCCCGGACTCATTTTCCAAAGTTTGGCTCGGGTACGTTCAGTGAAGAGACCAGCGAGTTTTTCTAACTATTGAACCGGTGCTCGGAATCGAATTCTGAGGGCACCGATGGAATCGCAGCGCCGGTAATTGCTTAGAAACGCCTCTTCCGGAGTTTCATTTGCTCAGGTGCGGTTTTTAATTTTTGGGATTAAAGTTAAGAAATAAAATAAGTTGTACGGCAAACTTTATTTTATTTCACTTAAGCCGCTTGGAAGCCACTTGAAGCCACTTAAAGCAGCTTAAGCTGAGTCGATGCGGATAGGGTGCTATCCAGAAATATCCTACCCACTTGATAGGATATTTGTAAGGTGGGGCCCGCACGAGCCCCACCATTTCTTTCCGCTAAGTAACGCACCCGCGAAAACCCGTCATTATGAAAGTCAACTGACGCGTTTTCTTAATTTCTTAACGCACCAATTAATTGGGCGGTTTTCTTCGTTGAATTAATTGGGCAGTTTTATTCGTTTAATTAATTCGATTAATTAATTTAATCGTTTGTTAACCTGTTTTCAATCCATTGGCGTAATAATAAAATAAGACCAACACACGACTTCTGGAAAAATGCTCGTTGAGAGGTTTTGACAACATTGTGCCTTCATCCTCCTTCGCGAAGAACGCGAAGAACGCCGTCACTCTCGGAGATTGAAGATGCTTCTTCCGAGATGTTCTTCCCCGCAACGATCTCTGATCACAAACTGCTTGAGGTAGGAGATTTTGGGTTTCTTTTAAATCTTCTTTGAGGTTTATAACAACACATGGATTTAATCGATATAATTAAATCTTCATGTTCTTGAACCTCAGAGTTCGTCGACGCGTCACCTTTCCACGACGCGACGATCGCCTCTTTCCGCAACGATGCGACGCCCTTCCACGACAACGTGACACCCTTACGCGATGACGTGACGCCTTTCCGCGACGCAACGATCGCCTCCTTCCGCGGTGATCAAATCCGCGAAGAACGCATGTGCGAAGACTTGACGAGGTAGGGATTTTTATTTTGGAAATACCTTTATATTCCCGTGAACGTTTCTTTAGTATTAAAGAACCGGTTTCATATGAACAATTTTAATTTATTAAAATTGTTGTTTCACGAGTTGAATAATTCTCCCGTTGTTTTTTTATCTAACGCGGCGGGTGCGGGCCAAACGAACACGGCCCGACAACCCTCCGCAATTCTTCTTGGTTGTGCGAATTTGGCGGGCGACTACAAAACGTGACGCAAGGGCGATTTGATGATCCCGCAGTGAAGAACGGCACCCGGGAGGAACAACGACGCAGACGGGAAGGAAAACGGACCACCGGAGCAACTCTGGTGGCCTGCGGAAGTTACAGGCGGCACCGGCGCGCTGCCGGACAGGACCGCCGCGGTTGAGGCCGTGGCGGTGGCGGCCAACGGACCCGCGACCGCGCGGGTCCGGTCGCGAATGCTTCGCTCGGCCTCCCGGCCGAGCCGAGCCGGGCCGGCCGGCCGGGCTGGGCCGCGCCCTGGCCAGACCGAACCGGGTCCAGCTGGGCTGGACCTGGTCGGTTCGACCCGATTCGGCCGACCCCGGGGGGGGGGGGGGGGGGGGGGGGGGGGTCGGGCTGGGTCGCCCCGGGCCCAGACCCCCCGTTTTCGGACCACTTTCTGTCAAATGCCCATAACTTGAGATACGGGCCTCCAAACGACTCTCCGTCAGCGGAAACGCGATCCTTGGATCGAGACGGTCGTTTCGGTGTATCTCACTCAAGGTTTCAAATTACTTTGGGTTCGGCCGGGTTGGTTCGGATACGAAACCAATCGGGCCCTCGGAGCGGAAACACTCATATATTGAGCTCCGGACGTCCGATTGGCGTACCGTCGACTTTGATGGATTCCTCTAATGGAGACGGATCTTTTGGCTTACTCCGCTCGAGGTTTGGACGCAGTTGGGGCATGTTCGGGTTGGTTTTAACTTAAAAACCAACCGGGCCCCCGGGACGAAAAAAGCCAATAACTTCCAGACCGGGCATCCGATTGACGCGCCGTCTGTTGCGTTGCGTTCCTATTGACAATACGGAACTTTTGGCATCCTCCGCCCGAGTTTTGGATGTAGTTGGGTTATAGCCGGGTTGGATTGTTCCCAAAATCCAACCGGGCCCCTAGAACGGAGAAATATGATATCTTTCAGACAAGACGTCTGTTTGACGAACCGTCAGCGGCATTGGGGATCACGTTGAGAAACGGTCCCTATGAGTATACCCTATGAGTGTTCGGGGTATAGTTGAGTTACGGCCGGACTGGTTCTCACACGAAACCAACCGGGCCCCAGGGACGAAAATGCTAATAACTCACAGACCGTGCGTCCGATTGACGCGCCGACTGTTGCGTTGAGACCCCTATGACGAGGCGGTCCTTTGAGATACTTTTTCATGGGACTTTGTGATACTTGGAGTATCGATCAGTACCTCATGGATCGGACCCTCCCGGAGATGAGCGTGCGGAGTACGGAGACCGTGTAGCCTGCTGAGACCTGACGACTGCTTGAACGACTAGACTTGGAGTGAGTCAACTAGCCCAGTGGACGGAGCGCCCTGTATTTGGGGATAGACCCACGACGGACGGAGCGCCCGGTAGTTGGCCGTAGACCCGTGGTACTCGACAGGAGGAGTACCTCTGTAGGCTATTAGGGGGAGCACCCGGTACTTTGCGACAGACCCAGAGCGGACGGAGCGCCCGGTAGTTGGCCGTAGAACCGCGGTACTCGACAGGAGGAGTGCCTCAGCAGTCCTTGGTTAGTGAGAAGTACCTCTAAGTCGTTACAGGTCCACTGTACACTCCAGAGACGGATCTCTTCATCAATTACGGTTTCGATAATGAAAATCCCGTTTTTATCTGAGTCTATGACCTTGTGTTTCCTCATGATTGAGATGGTTTACTTGATAACTTAGGTATATGTATGGGCATATACCTGGATAGTGGTTATCCGTTGATTTCAAAATCTTTGAGTTTCCTCATGATTGAGATGAGTTACTTGATAACTTAGGTATATGTATGGGCATATATCTAAGTAGAGGTTATCTGTTGAGATCTTCTTGTGGTTATCCTTATTGGTTTAGTGAGACCTTGAGGGTCTCGGGGTCCCTAATGAGTATCGCTATACTCACCCCTGCACGGGCTATGCCTGCACCTCGTTGTGTTGGATGCAGACGACGGGCAGTGCTGACGGAGGCCGAGTGTTCGAGGACTGGTCGGTACCCGGAGGTGGACTACACGACGAGTCAGTACCCGAAGGTGGACTACACGACGAGACGACACACAGAGGAGGTTGACGGATAAGAGCGTGGAGGAGGCTATCTGTACCTACCCTTCAGGTAGGATCCATGGTGGACGACCAGGAGCTGCGCTATCTGTACCTACCCTTCAGGTAGGATCCGAGGAGGATGACCCAAGAGCTACTTCCTTCTTCCAGCTGTATGTCTTTTTGCTGTTGTACCTTGTTCAGTTGTAGTTGTAATTCTTTTTGGGTTTGTATTCTGGCCCATTTACTTTTCATCATTTCTTTTGTACTTAGTGTTTTGCTTCCTCTTGTACTCTGTGGTGTTTTGTTTACTTTTATAAAGATAATGCCTTCCCAGTTATCAGGATTTACGCTTTCGGTGCTAGTTGCCAGCCCCTGGCCTATGGAAGGAGGGCATGGGGTAGTCACGCCACGGGCCCCGAGGACGGGTCGTGACAAATTGGTATCAGATGAGTTCGGTTCTACCACAGAACTTATAACTCTGATGTTTCTTTCTTTGAGGCAATAATGTTAAGAGTAACGAGTGTGTTTTTCAGTTCAGGGAGTCCAGTGTTGGTGCGGGCGGCCGACGTATCCATACACCAGGACCCTGACAACTGATTTCCGACTTTGTGCACGAAAAAACTGATTGTGTTTGTGTTTCCAGAAGTTTATAAATGTCAGCTCAAACCGGGTCAGCTCACCAGGTATAAACGTTTGACCGTGTCACGTTGTTTCTTTTAGGATGCCTCCCCGTGGACGACCAGCTAGAGCCCCGAGAGTGGTACATACTGACAGCCCGCCGAGCGACGAGGCCTCAGTACAGGGCCATATCCCAGTTGAGGCCCCAGCGGACGAACCAGCGGTACTACAACCCGTTGGGCCACCGATTCCACCAGCCCTAGTAGCAGAGGATGCACGTCGCTTGAGCACACTGCATGCGTTCCAGCGCCAGAGGCCACCCAGGTTCTAGGGAGGGACGGACCCGCAGGTGGCTGAGGATTGGCTGGAGGCTGTGGTGAGAGTCTTCAGGCTAGTGGGGACGCCGACAGATTTCATGGTGATCCTTTCTGCCATCCTTCTTTAGGCAGCAGCAGGAAGATGGTGGAGCCTGATGCTTCAAATGCATGACGAGGCGACACTTCTATGGGCAGACTTCGAGAGCCTATTCCGGTCAGAGTTTGTACCAGCCACCCTTCGAGCGGTGCATATACAGAAGCTACTTCAGCTGCGGCAAGGCAGCATGTCAGTGGAGCAGTACTCAGCGAGATTCACAGACCTCTCGCGCTACTCCACAGATATGGTACGGGACCCGTTCATCAGGGCCCGAACCTTCGAGCAGGGGATCAGGAAAGAGATTAGAACTTCTGTTGTTTCTCACAGCTTTCCGACGCAGACAAGGGTGTTGGAGAGAGCCCTCTTAGTGGAGAGCTTCCTTGCTGGGAAATCTCCAACAGTAGGACCCACCACTAGCCGACTTGCGGCAGAGTCTTCTGCAGCAGGCAGTAGACAGATGACGTAGAGGTCCAAGAGGACCAGACCTTCCGTTGGCCGACTGCACGACTCAGGTTCAGTTGTGCGGGGAAACCGGGGTGGAGTCAGAGCCAGACGTGCCGAGAGTGGACAATGTTACTCCTGCGGCGGAATTGGTCACATGGCACGTGACTGTCCGACCCGCCATGCAGATGACCAGCAGTTAAATGAAGAACCTCCGAGGTAGAGGCAGAGGTTCAATCAGGGCGGATCGCAAGGAGCAGGCGGCCATGGAAGAGGAGCTGGCTGTGCAGCTGGAGGTGGACGACGCTTCGGGGTGAAATCACCCCCACCACCAGGAGGCCCACCCCGACCGCAGGGGACAGGAGGACATGTGAGAGCTCAGCTTCAGGCAGCTGAGGCCTACAGTCATGGAGCTTCGGAAGGAGATGGACAGGAGCGGGACTAGCTTCCGACTTGGTGGCTGTTGATCTTGTTGCTTCTAGTTTTGTTGATGTTTGTCTGTAGTTTCTTTTTGTCTTTGTACTATGAGCTGCAATAATAAAAAGGCACTTATCTTTGTTTGCTTTCCTACCCTTTTGTTTGGTTGATACTGAGTGGTCCTGGTTAAACTGTTGACTTGACCCTCACTTTCAAGATTTCTACTGGAGGAGTCCCAGTGACCTCACACTGATGCCGACAGTGTGACTCGACCCTTGGAGGCGAGAGTGACTGTTGGATCTCTTGGTAGTTATGTCGAGACCTTACGACGTCATCCATCGCATGAATGCATCATTCATGTCAGGATTGGCTGTATTAGGCAACGATTGTGGTTCATCAAGGGGATGAGACCAGATTTCTCTTATCGGCAAAGAAGAAATCATAGCAACTCTTGTGAGACTAAAGAAGGTCCAGGTCATCCAAGAGCGGATGAAGACTGCGCAGTCCAGTACGAAACAGGAAACCAGTGCTAGTCTTAGAGACTCGGGCATGTTAAATGTTTGAAGAAGTGGAAGCATTAAGTATAGATGAGTCTGCGAAGCAGTAGACGTGGAGACAGAGCTAGGAGAGCAGTATGATGTGGTGTACATCTTAACATGCTACAACCACCCACCTTAGTTATCCCCGCCAGGCTTAGGGAGCTGGAGGGCGGTGGAAGAGTGCGGCTGCGTGTGGTCAAGGAATGTGACCCAATGTCTCTAGAAATGATTCAAGGGACAGTCTGTTTCCACTACTAGCTGCTGTAGTAACGAACGTCGATATGAATCATTCCTTGCTTTCACAAATCTTGTTCCGGACCTGGAGTTTCCGGTAAGCCGTGGACTTGACCCTCACGTCTGGAGATACCTTGGGAGGAGACTCGATGATCACACTTATGCCGACGGTGTGGTCAGATCCTCGAGGAGAGAGTTTCAGTTGGAATCTCTTGGTGGCAGCGTCGAGGCCTTACGACGTTGGTTTGAGTATGGACATGGCAATCACAGTTCATACACAAATTGACGGTATTAGGAAAAAAGGTTGTAGTTTAACTATGACGTCGGGATGGGTTTTCCTGGGTCCGCAAAAAAGTAAACCCCAGGCAGCACAGGGTAACTCTTGCACAGGAGGGTGTGACTGATCACTCTTGAGTCGGTCAACCTTACCCTCGTAGCAGCAGTCGTTTTGAGTTCCAGTTCTAACAGGAAATAGAGACCTCTGGGGTTCGAGGATGAAGATCACATCCTTATACATGTCTCACCTCGACGAGGTTTACAGGGATGTGGCCAAGGCGGCAAGTTATCTCCGAGGTTCAACAGACCTTTGTATGTCCTCAGTTGGGTAGGCGAGGTAGTTTACCACTTGACCCATCCACCTCAGTTCCACTAGCTACTCGACTTTTTCCAGGTATCTCAACAGAGGAGATACATGCTCGACCATGAGGAGCAGGACAATGGCAATGGGGTTACTTCCACGGAGGTTCTAGTGGGGATCAAGGATCGACAGAAGCGGATCCTACGGGGACGATCGATTCCTCTGGTGCACATTCTTTGGCTGCACGGGAACCTCCAGGTGAGCACATGGGAGTGGAAGGCTCAGATGCGTGCTCAGTACCATCTTTGGATCCCTAAGTTTGTGGTGAAGCTTTAAGGGGACGTAAAGCCCTGTAGTGGGAGTAATGTAAAGACCCGTAAATTCCAAGGAAATATTTTTCTTAATTTTTTTTGTAATTTTACAAAAACGCAGTTTCTGACGCACCTAATTCTGAGGCCCGGTGTGCCCGGAATCATTTTCCAAAGGTTGACTCGGGTACGTTCAGTGAACGGATGAGAAAGTTTTTCTAACTTTTGAACCGGTGCTCGGAATCGAATTCTAAGGGCACCGATGGAATCGCAGTGCCAGTAATTACTTAGAAACACCTCTTCCAGAGTTGCATTTTCTCGGGTGTGGTTTTTAATTTTTTGGCTTAAAGTTAAGAAATAAAATAAGTTGTATGACAAACTTTATTTTATTTCACTTAAGCTGCATGGAAGCCACTTGAAGCCACTTAAAGCAGCTTAAGATGAGTCGATGCGGATAGGGTGCTATCCAGAAATATCCTACCCTCTTAATAGGATATTTGTAAGGTGGGGCCCGCACGAGCCCCTCCGTTTCTTTCCGCTAAGTAACGCACCCGTGAAAACCCGTCATTATGAAAGTCAACTGACGCGTTTTCTTAATTTCTTAACGCACCAATTAATTGGGCGGTTTTATTTGTTTAATTAATTCGATGAATTAATTTAATCATTTCTTAACCTGTTTTCAATCTGTTCGCGTAATAATAAAATAAGACCAACGCACGACTTCTGGAAAAATGCTCGTTGAGAGGTTTTGACAACTTTGTGCCTTCATCCTCCTCCGTGAAAAACGCGAAGAACGCAAAGAACGCGAAGAACGCCGTCACCCTCGAAGATTGACGACGCTTCTTCCGAGACGTTCTTCCCCACAACGATCTCCGATCACCAACTGCTTGAGGTAGGAGATTTCGGGTTTCTTTTAAATCTTCTTTGTGGTTTATGACAACACATGGATTTAATCG
The DNA here is from genome assembly GCA_963277665.1 of Viscum album. Classification (NCBI taxonomy): domain Eukaryota; kingdom Viridiplantae; phylum Streptophyta; class Magnoliopsida; order Santalales; family Viscaceae; genus Viscum; species Viscum album. The sequence goes on along the minus strand of OY728131.1, from coordinate 902,016,703 downwards.
ATATAATTAAATCTTCATGTTCTTGAACCTCGGAGTTCGTCGACGCGTCACCTTTCCACGACGCGACGATCGCCTCTTTGCGCGACAAGGCAACGCCCTTCCACGACAACGCGACTCCCTTCCGCGATGACACGACGCCTTTCCGCGACGCGACGATCGCCTCCTTCCGCGACGATCAAATCCGCAAAGAACGTGCGTGCGACGACTTGACGAGGTAGGTATTTTTATTTTGGAAATACATTTATATTCCCATGAACGTTTCTTTAAAATTAAAGAACCAATTTTATATGAACAATTTTAATTTATTAAAATTATTATTTCATGTGTTGAATAATTCTCATGTTTTTTTTATCTAACATAGAGGGTGCGGGCCAAACGAACACAGCCCGACAACCCTCCGCCGTTCTTCGTGGTTGTGCGAATTTGGCGTGCGACGACAAAACGTGACGCAAGGGCGATGTGATGATCCCGCAGTGAAGAACGGAACCCAAGAGGAACAACGGTGCAGAAGAGAAGGAAATCGGACCACCGGAGCAACTCCGGTGGCTCGCGGAAGCTACCGGCGGCGCGGGTCGCTGGCGCGGTGGCGCCGGCGGCCGGAGGTGGCGGCGCGCCGCCGGTCAGGACCGTCGTGGCTTCCGCCGCGGCGGCGGCGGCCAAAGGACTCGCGGCCGCGCGGGTCCGGTTCTCACGCACGGGACGCGGCACAGCTGCGTCCGTTGACTCCAGCGCGGCCCCACGCGGGGCCGCAACACTTACAACCCACGGGGGCAGCGCCCCGCGGCTGCTTCGCCCGGCCGATCCGAGCCGGGCCGCGCCCTGGCCGGACTGGACCGGGTCCATCCGAGCTGGACCGGGTCAGGTTGACCCAGTTCGGGTCTACCCGGTTCGGCCGACCCAAGGGGGGGTCAGGTCGGGTCGCCCCGGGCCCAGACCCCCCTGTTTTCGGACCACATTCGGTTAAACGCTTATAACATGAGCTAAGGGCCTCCAAAAGACTCTCCGCCAGCGGCAACACGATCCTTGGATCGAGATGGTCATTTTGGTATATCGCACTCAAGGTTTCATATTACTTTGGGTTCGGCCGGGTTGGTTCGGATACGAAACCAACCGGGCCCTCGGAGCGGAAACGCTCATATCTTGAGCTCCAGACGTCTGATTCACGTGCTGTCGACATTGATGGATTCCTCTAAGGGAGACATATCTTTTGGCTTACTCCGATTGAGGTTTGGACACAGTTGGAGCATGGTCGGGTTGGTTTTAACATAAAACCCAACCGGGCCCCCGGGACGAAAAAGCCAATAACATCCAGACCGGGCGTCCGATTGACGCGCCGTCTGTTGCGTTGCGTTCCTGTTGATGATACAGAAATTTTGGCATCATCTGAACGAGTTTTGGATGTATTTGGGTTATCGCCGAGTTGGATTGTGCCCAAAATCCAACCGGGCCCCTGGAACAGAGAAAGATGATATCTTTCAGACCAGACGTCCGTTTGACGAACCATCAGCGGTGTTGGTGATCACGTTGAGAAACGGTCCCTATGAGTATACCCTATGAGTGTTCGGGGTATAGTTGAGTTACGGCCGGACTGGTTCGCACACGAAACCAACCGGGCCCTGGGGACGAAAAGGCTAATAACTCACAGACCGGGCGTCCGATTGACGCGCCGACTGTTGCGTTGAGACCCCTATGACGACGCGGTCCTTTGAGATACTTCTTCGTGGGACTTTGTGATACTTGGAGTATCGACCAGTAGATCGGGGAGAGGACCCTCCCGGAGACGAGCGTGCGGAGTACGGAGAATGTGTAGCCGGCTGAGACCTAACGACTGCTTGACCGACTCGACTTGGAGTGAGTCGACTAGCCCAGTGGACGGAGCACCTGGTATTTGGAGACAGACCCACGGCAGACGGAGTTCCCGGTAGTTGGCCGCAGACCCGCGGTACTCGACAGGAGGAGTACCTCTGTAGGCTTTTAGGGGGAGTGCCCGGTACTTGGTGACAGACCCACATCGGACGGAGCGCCCGGTAGTTGGCCACAGACCCGCGGTACACGACAGGAGGAGTACCTCAACAGTCCTAGGTTAGTGAGCAGTTCCTCGGAGTCGTGACAGGTCCACTGTACACTCCAGAGACAGAGCTCTTCAGCAGTTATAGTTTCGATAATGAAAATCCTGGTTTGGGCTGAGTCTATGACCTGGTGTTTCCTCATGATTGAGATGGGTTACTTGATAACTTAGGTATATGTATGGGCATATACCTGGATAGTGGTTATCTGTTGATTTCACAATCCTTGTGTTTCATCATGATTGAGATGGGTTACTTGATAACTTAGGTATATCTATGGGCATATATCTAAGTTGAGGTTATCTGTTGAGATCTTCTTATGGTTATCCTTGTTGGTTTAGTGAGACCTTGAGGGTCTCGGGGTCCCTACTGAGTATCATTATACTCACCCATGCACGGGCTATGCCCGCACCTCGTTGTGTTGGTTGTAGACGACGGGCAGTGCTGACGGAGGCCGAGTGTTCGAGGACTGGTCGGTACCCAGAGGTGGACTACACGGCGAGTCAGTACCCGGAGGTGGACTACACGACGAGACGACACACAGAGGAGGTTGACAGACGAGAGCGTGGAGGAGGCTATCTGTACCTACACTTCAGGTAGGATCCGTGGTGGACGACCAGGAGCTGCGCTATCTGTACCTACCCTTCAGGTAGGATCTGAGGAGGATGACCCAGGAGCTGCTTCCTTCTTCCAGCTATTTGTCTTTTTGCTGTTGTACCTTGTTCAGTTGTAGTTGTACTTTCTTTTGGGTTTGTATTCTGGCCCAATTACTTTTCAGCATTTCTTTTGTACTTAGTGTTTTTCTTCCTCTTGTACTATGTGGTGTTTTGTTTACTTTTATAATGGCAATGCCTTCCCAGTTATCGGGATTTACTCCTTCGGTGGTAGTCGCCAGCCCCTGGCCTATGGAAGGCGGGCTTGGGGTAGTCACGGCACGGGCCCCGAGGACGGGTCATGACATCATTAACTTTTATTTAAATAAAATATAATAAATGCCATACACTCACCCATGTCACATTATAAGATTAAAATCTCTTCTCAAGGATGACTTTTGTTGTAAATTACTAATAAAACGAAAATTTTAGATGTTTTAGGTTAATATAAAAATAATTATGATATTATTTTTTCTCTTAATAACTCAATATACATATACCAGTATCAATAAAAAAGTCTACTTTTGATCTTTCAAAAAAATAAAAGAACCATATTTACATAATTGGAATCCACCCATTATAAATATGGAATTCATTATTATTGAATAAAAACACATATTCTATAGTAAATAATTTAAATTTAATCCCGGTAATAGAATGAGAAAACGAGTTTTAATAGTGAAAATGTTCAAAATATTATATTGATTTTATATCCAAATTCGATGGGAAATTAGTTCCAATTACTTAAATTGTATTAACTGATAAAAAATATTATCTAATTATACAATCATACCAATTAAAATATAAATTTATACTATCATTTATTTAGATGAAAAATACACTTTCAATAAAATTATAATATTTTTCACTAATCAGCAAAACATGAAAGTAAAGAAAAAAATACAAAAAAATGAACAAAATTAAAATTTAATATACTACCTTTAAAAAATAAGTTTTTTTCATCATAAATAAATTATAAATTTTTTCAAAATTAATTTAAAATTTGTTCCGTTAAAATAGGGTTACATTACCCTATTGAAAAATATATTTTTTTTATTCATAAAATTCTATTTAAAATAATCATATTACTCTAAAATAAATTATTTGAATTTCCAGAAAACATTATTTAATATATAATATATATATTTCATTGATATGATTAACTAATTATTATAAATATAATTTATTAATATAACCTGACTTTGTGAACATAAAAATAAATACATGTCCTTTATATTCAGTGGGTATATATTTTCATTTCTAATTAATCGGTAACCAATGAATTAATCTTATTAACCATATATTTTCATAATTATTGTTAATAATATTTATAAACACTAATTTAATAGTTTGGTTATATCTTATTATATTAAATTATAGTATTTTGAAAATATATTTTTGTTCAGAAAAGATCTATCTTTTTGGTAATCCATGCTATTGAAAGAACACAAAAATGTGTGTAACACAGGATGATCATGGTGTTAGATATACCTAAATCTAATTGAAGTGTTGTTTTTAGAGAAACCTCATCTTTTTATTGTGTATTTAAAAGAATATATTTAGTGTTTTATGAGATACAAAATATCAAAAATATTAAATTAAATAAAAAAATATATATATTTCACAAAATCTTTGGGTTTTACATTCGACCCCCCATAAAATAGATTTCAGCCTCAAAATATATCTTCCTTATCATAGGTTTAATAATTTTAATTTTTATTCATATAATCCCACATAATAAAAACTAATGATAAGACACCCTTTTAAAAAAGTTTAGTTAGAAACATAAAAGTTACCCAAAGTGACACATAACTAGGTCTCAACATAGGATAACATTGGGGAGGATTTGGGAATGGAGTCAAAGAATAAATAGTCATATATATTGAAAAAGATCACTAATCATAAGAAAGTGAGTGATCCATATAATGTTAACAATCACAAAACTATAAACTAAAAATTTGTGAAAAGGGAAATTAACTTCATGAAAAATGAAGATAATAGAACCATATTTCAATAAAATATCCCTAATGTTGACGAATCTTCACAAATCCTTATACAAACTTGATTTCAGGACAACTTTAGAATTTTGTGTTCCTTGATCAATTTCAGACATTGGACAATTCCGATCAAATTGATAAAAATAGATGAGGGTTTACTGAATCTGGTTATTTCACTTTGATAAATAATGATCCCTTAAGGTTATGAATGGATGTTTTTAAGTATACAATACACCACCCATCTTATAAATGAGTATCTACATCTCATACTTCTATCCTACAAGGATGACCTCTGGTTTACCAATTTGTGCTCATAGAACATTTATAATTACCAAATATATTAGAGGGATATATAGGTCCTACAGAACACATAATGAAAACCATACATCTATGTGACATAAGAACCATAATTATTCACCATATCAGAACAAACAAAATGAAATGGTTTTCATAAACATAATTTAATCATAACATAACCCATGGAAAATAAATTTGTTTTATAAATATCACTACATCATAAGCATACACCATTATTAGAAATAATAAGAATGGTATCATAGAAGAATATTACTTTTAAAAAATAGGTAACTAAAAATAGTTTTATCTTAGAATAAAAATAATTCTGATAGATTACTTTTAAAAAATTGTTGAATAAAATGTCCTTATTTATTTTAAATCATTTCATTTATAAAATTTCTAGTAGTTTTAAAAGATATAATTAATTTCAAACTAAACATGTAATATTGAAGTTGATGTTTTAGGTAAATAAGGAATCATGAAATTAAAAATATACATTCCTTTTATATAATATATAAGAAAACATTCTTCTCATTCTTCGGTCAGAAAAGTCATAAAGTACCTCATTTAGAATACAACAAAATATTCATTTCAAAACATGTAATAAAAAAGTAAAAAAATGAATATAAATGTCTTTAATAATTTATTTGAGAATATTAGAACATTTTTATAACATTATTATAAAACAAGGACGTTGATGATAAATATTCCCCAATGGATACATACAAAATGAGACAATCCAAAATTTTGAATAGATTGTGAAATAAATACACTTCAATGTATAATTAGTAGAGTTATACTCCTCATGAAAGAATGAAAATTATAAGGATATGAAAGCATCATAATATGTTTTTTAATACTCATAAAATACATTTATAACCAATATATATACCATGTAGAATAATCCATTGTTGAATATGGTGTCAGACTCGCAGAAATAAAAGTGAGACTAGAAATCCCCTTACTACTTGAGTAACATTAGAATAATGAACCCCATGATTGAATAACATCAATATAATATTTTATTATCATTATAAAAATTAATTTCATGCTATAAATTCTCAATGGTTTGTATGTACCCCATAAAAAATAAGCAAGTGGTGAATATAGAATTTATATCACGAAAATAAAATGTGTGATGAAATACCCTTACCTTTTATCTTGAATCATATAGTAAAAGTTAAAACCTCATTTATAATTAATATATTTTTATTAAATATCTATTACAAAATCATATTTAGTTATATAATATCATATATCATTTTCTTTTGAATTTATATTTCCCATGTAATTACAATTCTATGTTAAATATATGTCTTGGGTAATAACAGCTTTATTTCTCGTATATGTTTGACTTGTTATTTTTGGTCCTCATACTTAAAACATGATTTAATTATCTCTAAATATAAAACCTTGATATAAATATCATACTTATGTTATTTATATATATATATATTAATGGTGATTCATAAAAGATAGATATTGAAAATAAAATACAACTTTCATGGAGACGGTAGGCCGCACGTATGGATAAATGCTATTTTATTTTCTTTTTCATATTAAAATAAATAAATTTTTATGATATATTATAATTATAGAACCATTTTTATGTTAAATTTATCATATATATTTCTATAATTCTTCCTTATTACTACCTATGTGAAATATATATGAAAACTAAATCATGTCGCATTGTGGAGATGGAAAACCATATGTACGAATTAGAGACATTGTCATTTCAGAAAAGATTATTTGGAAAAAATTAGATATGATATTATCAATATTGAAGTATAATAATTTCATAATTATCATATATATACATTAATATCATCATAATTTCCGCCCATATAATAATGTTTTAGAATATGAATTGTCTCGCTATGTGGGGATGGAAAGTCATACGTACGGACGATAGATACATTTACATCTAATTATATGGGAATGGGGTTGTATAATTGTGTGTTCATGATTGTAATAACATTTTAGAATATTTATTATTATGAATTTATTATTATTTGATTTTAATGATAGATTTAAATGAGTTATAGAGTGGAAGAAAAAAGTGTGTGATCGGTTAGGTAGATTACCACTTCTTCCAAACACCTCTTTTAGATATCATCCAAATAACTCTAGAGTGGTATTATAGAAAGACCATCACCTCTATAAATTTTTTAGTTTAGAATAAACTATATATATTTTAAATTTTTTGAGATAAAAATCACAATATGATGAAATGAGATGGGGGAAGAGGATTCTTTTTATAATTTAGGTGAGGTTGTATTATTGAAACTCTAAAAAATATTAAATTAATATAAATTAATTTTAAACTATAAATGGCTTAAAATTCCGTTATTTTAAATAAAATATTAGTATAACTCTAAATAATCTCAATAAGTTATGTTAAACAAGTTTTTATATAAAATTATACACTATATTCTTTATTTACCCTTAGATAACTTATTTTATTTTATAACAAATTTATCTAAATATTCATTAATTAAAGTTGGTTTTTATTTAATAAAAATTGTAAATTAAACCATAAATAGTCCATAAATAATATTTTTCTGTAATTTTTTAGTTTTGGCCTTATTTTGGACTTTTATGATTTTGAACTATTTTAATAAAATATAATTTTTAAGAAATATCATTAATGTCAATTTTAACACTATTAATTCTTTATCATTATAAAAATAACATAACAAAATGACATATTTGAATGAACTATATTAACACCTCCTTATCATTTAATGTTCATCTGAAAAATTATTATATTTCATTAATTATATCAAATTATATTTGTCATTATATTTATAATATCATTAATTTGATATTTCTATTAAGTAAACAATTACCGCATCATCTTTATATAATCCTTTAAGGTAATTTTTTATTTACTATAAATTATAGAAAAATTACCCCGACAAATAAAAAAAATTATACATCAATTGATTAATGAATGTCGAATTTATCTTCTATATGACCTAATATTAAGAATGGTATAGTTAGTAGAATATGAGTATGACATGTTTATCATTTTTAAAATATGATATAATAAATGTCATACAATCACCAAAGAGCATTCAAAAGGTAATAATCTCGGATCAATGATGATTTTCTTAAAAAAAATATACATCCAATGAAATTTTATTAAGTTTTATGGCAATTTTATAACAATTATATCATTATTATAACTCATAATTACCAGATTTACATATAACCATTTGAATGAAAACAATTACTAATGTTACTATACATAATTGCCAAAAATTAAAGAAAAATATTTAAATAATTTTGAACAATTTTTTCAAAATATGGAAACTAGTTTTAAGAATTCATAATATTGATTTTTCATAAATTAGTTTATAATTAATCTCGTTTATAGGATGATAAAGTTTGTTTCAAAAGTGATAATGCTTAAAACATTAAAAAAAATTATACGAAAAATCAATGTGAAGTAAATTACAATGACATATATTGTATTAATTTATCAATACTGTGTCTAATTATAAATTAAAAATAATTAAAATATAATTAAACACTATCAATTATTAATATTAAACAGGTGTTTCCAATTAAAATTCAATATTTTCAGTATTCCTGAAAACATAAAATATATAAGAAAAATACCAAAAACTTAATATAATTAAATTATGATATCACTCAATAAAATAATAATTTCAATTAATAATATATAAATTAAAAAATGTCCAAAAATAAAAATAAAATGGGTTTTCCATTAAAAGGGTTAAATTACCCAATTGAAAAATATATCTTTTTATTCATAAAGTTGGATCTATTCTTTTCTTATGCATATCAAATCTATTGGATGAATTTAAAAACATAATGAATATAAAACATATATATTTCAATAGTATCAATCACAAATTATAGTTAATTTAGTTTATCAATACAAAACATCTTAGGGAACAAAAAAATGAAAATATATCCATTAAAAATAATTAGTTCATATTTTCATTTCTAATTAATTGATAACCAATGAATTAATCTTATAAACCATATTATTTTTATATATCTAGTAAATAATATTCATAAACAATAATTTCATAGCTAGGTTATATATTATTATATTTAATAATAATTTAATAATATACTATTGTTCGGTAAGACTCAGTCGTTCATGTAATGCATGAAATAACAAAAATATAAATTATATGTAACACAAGACATGAATAGTGTTATGTATATAAAAAGATAATATATTTTTTATGTGTATTGTATCGTAATTTTGGTGCAGTGTATATCTAAATATATATTCATTATTCTTTGTAATGAAAAAAATTAAAAAAATTAAATTAAATAGGGAAAAATATATATTTCAAAACAAAATTGGGGGGTTACATTATACAACCCTAAAAAATCATTTATACTTAAAAATTATTCTGGGTTATCAAATATTTTATACTAGATAGTATCCTTCATAGAAACCCATATCATAAAGACAAATAATAAAACTATCATTTAAAAAAACTCTTGAAACATAATGGTTACCACATGATACTCATAAATAGTTATCAACAAAATAGAACATGTGGTAATATTTTGGAGTTGAGTAATATCATAAATATTCATAGAGATTTACAAATATCGCTAATTAAAAGAAACTGATTGATTAAGAGAATGTTGACAATCTTAAAACTATAAATACAAAATATGTGAAAGAGTTCATTGACATCATCAAAAATGATTATTATAAGACAACATTTTAAGGAAATTTTTTTCAACATGTCAAATTTTTTTCTAAGGAATTTACATAATTTATTTCAGGAAAACATCACAATTTTATTCCTTAATCAATTTCAACATCATCTCCTACTCTATCAAATGATGTTGGATTTATAGTTCTTGAAGTGTTAATAGATCATTAGATCAATATATATAATTATAAATATTTTTATCCATATTAACCATATAGAAATGGTTATCACAAGTTATCAAATATGAATAATCCTCCTATAGTGAGAAAATACATTAATCCCACAAAATTCAACTGAAGTTTAACATAAACCATTCCATAAATTGTTAACCATATAACCCTTCTAAAATATAGAATTATGTAGCATTGGAAAGATTTTTACTAAATCTTCTAAACATTTATCCCCTATTTATCAAAAGGTATCTCTTGGGGGTCACATTCAAAACATGTGAATACCATTACCATGTATTAGATTAGAAAATTTTAATGACATAAATTAACATACATCCTTGTTGATAATATTCATGTGTCTTTATTCAAACGTTTAGTAGGTGTATTAGTTTAGTCATAAAAGTTATAAACATCATCCATGATAGAGTATCCCACTTTTCATTAAATCCGTAATTAGTTCTAGGGGAATCTGTGGTTTCTAATTAGTCATATATGACATATCATTATCCAAACATCACTATCCTTACATATAGAACATATTAAGGCTTATCATTCCCCTATCAAAAAATCACATTTCCATTAAATCACATTTCTATATCATTAACACCATTAAACGTATCATTTCAAATCCCTAATGAAAAAAATAGTTCATTCATCCATATTTTTTTAAACCATTACTCAAGCCTCAATATCTTATTCCTTTGTACCCCTTTCCTGTAATATTAATTATATCTTAAGGAACCTCAAAATTAGTATAATAATTCTTATTATGAATAACATTAACAATAGGTTAGATAATCATATACTATTCAAATGTGGTTTATTTTTCTCTTTACCCTTAGTAGTATAACCAATACTTGTACCACCTTCTGATTCTTTTCATTATATTTCATCTACGGACATCAATTTGAAAAATTCCCATACATTATTCATCTGAAACAATGATATCCATATTAATTCAAGTTAAAAATATTGACTAATACCAGAAATAATTGTGTAACCAACGTATATTCTATAATAAAAACACATAATCATGGAAAATTACTTAAATTATTCCTAAACCATGAATAATTCATTAAAATCTATGACGCTCTAGGCTTATCCATAGAAACATCCCTTGAAATATCCTTAAAAACATCTCTAGGGACCTCACTATATATTTCTCATCCTAGTTTTGAAAATATTAGTAAACCATTTCTTTGATACCAATTGTGAAGACAATATCTTCTATAATATATATATTACATCTTTTTAGATGAGTATTCTTTATTAAATAAAAAATACCTTCCTTAGGACCACAATAGTTTAGTTATATTGGAACCATGGAAAAAAATCCTCCAATTTGGTTAATGGTATTCTTGATATCCAATAATTCTCTTCCACTTTAGTAGACCTACTAAAAACCTTTATTTATAATCATAGAAAAGGATACCTGATAAAGGGTGAGATCAAATTATCACTATGGAAAAAAATGGACGTTACTTAAGCATAACATGAGTATAAGGAAATGAAAACCTGAGCAAAAAATTAGATGATCATAACCTAGACATCAAAGATCATATACATGATTCATTGAATAAATATTTTCATATCTAAAGACATGAATCAAAATAAAGTAAAATCACAAGATCCATTATATTATTACAATGGAATAAGACATGGAAATGTGTCATTCACTAATTCTTAAAATATTTCATATCAACTATTCCTACCAATACAATCATAGCATGTTAGGCTAGGGTTAATTACAGTTGTACCCACTTATGTCTTGGGATGGCCTCCCATGTATCATTTAGTTTTTTTATTAGGATGACCTCCCATGTATCCTCTTGTATAGGGACTAGGATAACTTCTTGTTTCCCCTCCAGTTGATGTTTTTGGATGACCTCTAATGTACTCTATTGTTGCTAGTTTAGGATGGCCGCTCATGTACCCTATCTTTGTGGGCTTAGGATGACCTGTTATGCACCATTTTGAGCTTAGATAGCATATATCATTAAGCAATGTATTATAGGGTGATATAGGTCCCACCCCTCACATAATTAAAACAATACATAAGTGTACCACAATAAATTAAATCATTCATAATATGAGAACCCACATAATGAAATGTGTTTCATAAACATCATTCAATATTAATTGAAATTTGGAAAAGAAATGGGTATCATAAATATCATTCCATCATATTCATAAACCATTCTTAGAAGTAATAATAATTGTATCATTTTATCATATCCATAGTAAAACATTATTTAAATCAAATAATGTTATCTTATCTGGAAAATATTTTTTAGAGATTATAGGTGAATAATTTTTTAGGAATATATCATTTTTTCGATGAATACATTTTCTATTATTATACATCTAGATAATATTAAAAGAAAAACATTTTTTCAAAATTTAACATGTTATTTTTTAACAGAATATTCATTTTAATATGTCATCATTAAATAGGGATAATCCATTCATTTCATATTAGTTAAAAGAAAACATTCTTCAAATACATTTGTAGGAAAAGTCACAATGTAACTCATTTTGAAAATATCAAATTTTTCATTTCATAAATTGTAGTGAAAATGAAAAAATGGATTAAAATGGTTTCAAAAATAAATAGGAGATGAGTTGAACATTTTAGGAAATTGTTTTTATAAAACATTGACATGGGTGATAAATATTCCAAAATGGAGATTTAAAATGAAATAATCCGAAATTTTGATGAGATTGTGAAATAAATACCCTTCACTTTATAATCACTAGATTTGTATCCCACCTGAAAAATATTAATATAATAATATGAAAATATCATAGTATTCGAGATATGTCACGAACCAACCTGTGTATATTTTTAAAATGAAAACTGAGCTGAACCTAATATAGCCCGATGGCAGTTCCTGATCCCCATGGGAAGATGGCTCGTAGATGGAATCATAGAAATTGTAATTGGGAATTATTTTTCCACTAAAAATGCATATATAAAAAAGTCATGAGAATATTCCTATTTAAAGAAACTCTACTGGGAGTAAATAATTAGAAGTGAACAATTCATAAACTACCCTAAAATTAATATAGCCAAAGTATCATATAGGGGAAACTTTCCAAGTCCCTAAGGACACAACTAACCATGTCCAAGGTTCACCAAATGGATCCCCATTAAATATATCATATCTAATTGCTCAAACTGAATAGAGATAATCTAAAAACACAAGAAGAACCGTGTAGGTGTGATCCAAAGGCCGATAGTATTTCACCTAAGGTTCCATAATACGATTATAATATCAAATTAACCAAGAATGTGATTTCATTTTAAAAATATATATACTTTTGGAATTTTCAATATCATATTTACAAAAATCATGTGTTAAAATTTAAAAGAAGTAAATAACTTAGAAATTTATGATTCAAATTTTAATTGATAAAAATAAATTTTAGAATATGCAATTTAAACTTAATCAAAAGTTTATTTACAAAAATGAAACATTTTACAAAATGGATTAAACAAAACTTTAATATAAAACTATTTATATAAATTCTCAATTCATGTGGAAAAAATTACAACAAAGGCATATACATTTGAAATAAAACAGGTGTGAAACATGGTTATGTATCAAATATACTTGATAATTCCAATCTATATTTATCCAACACTATAAAAAGAAATTTATGGGCATACACCACTTTAGGAATAAAGAAAATGAGACTTATCACCATCACCTAAGGAATTAGATGTGCATATATGAGTTTTTAGAACATTGTAAGTCATAATGTTCCACCAAAAATAACTCATTGGCTACCTAAGTCATGCATGTGTTGTAATAAAAATTGATGGTCAATTTATTTTAGGGCTACATATTTTAAAATAAAATCCCATTCTCACTTTCAAAATTCCATTCTTTCTCTTTAAACCCATAACATTTTTTTAATTAAAAATATTCCTTTTAATGATGAAACCAATGGGTTTCCATAAAAACAATTTTCAGTATCTTTTTAATAAATAATTATTTCAAATATATTCACCATTCCATTTCTGTATCCAATTTTATAATTTAATTCAACATCTAAATTTTCATAATATTCCAACAATTTCTCCACAAACACCCAAATTCATAGGAATTATAGTTGATTATAATTTTATATTAACCTAGTTTCCACACAATTAAATCTAAAGATTTAATTTAATCAGAAATCATCCAATAGAAAATTTAAATTTCATAATTTAAATTTCATAATTTGAATTTCACAATTTATATAAACACGCCCCAATTAATTGGAATTCCGGGTTTTCCAATTCATGCCAAAAACCTATTTTTCCAAAAACCCACATTCAATGGAATGGGTTATGGAAATAAAACATTAAATGTAATGTAATTCACATAAAAATTTTCATTTAAATAATACATTAAATTTTATTTAGAAATTTATTTTTATGATGAATTGGGAATTATAACAGAACCACCTACTTCGAGATCAATTGACCTTAGATCACCAATCATTAGCCTAGATTCATCAATGAAGAATGAAAACATCCAGATATGGAAAAAATGAGAATAAAACATAGTTTCATATCCATGATAGTGGGTATTAGATCCTCCAACAACAATAAAGATCTATAAACCCCTTGGAAGGAAGAGATATATCATGGGAGATTGAGAATGGGATGAGAAAACTAATAAGAAGTATATTGACTTACATTATCCTAGATTTAGGTCTCTTCTAAGAGGGATATATGGGGCTATAAATCCATATTGGGATTCCATGGCCAAAAAACCATATTTTTTACATTTAGGTACATTCAGGTCCTAAAAATAGGGTTCTGTAATTTTATTAAAAAATTCAAGTCTCTTAAAATCTTGTGTGCGTGGTTTTCGGGGAAACAACACACAATTTGGTTAAAGAGTTCGTAGACCTTGTGCCATTATAAATGGGTGACACAGTTTCATCATAATATACTCATGGATTGAATAATAATTTTAATGTTATGTGGATATCTCTTCCCATGATCTTCCATACTATTATAGCATGGTCCATGGTTTTGTCAAGTCATCTTGCAACTGTGTGTAAACCATTCCCTAGGACAAAATTTCAAGCTTCTAAAAATTTTCATCTAGAAACAACTCAAAAAAATCCAACCAAATATCATAGATAATGTAGGGTTTATGAATACCTGAAAATAGTAACGAGATGTTACAACCTCCCCACCATAAGAATATTATGTCCTCATAAAGCCTACAGTGAATCCTCCACATCAAAAATATGAGGCCAATGCTCTCTCTTAAATAGATCTCTCTCCAACATCTCATGAGAATAAAAATTGTGATGCCATAGAAGTAGAACCAAAGGTATATTCCTCCCATTAAGTACCTTGGTCTTAGAGTAAAAAATCATGATTTACCATTGAATCACAAATAATTTAATATTAGCTTCAATATCATGCTAACTCAGAATGTGAGATGGATCAGATATATACATTTAGAGATGAAACACAGGAAATGAATTACATATTAATTTCTTCAGTGGTGGTAATGAAACATTATACACAACATTCCCCACCTTATCAACAACCTCTAAAGGTCCCACAAAACAAGGAGAAAGTTACCCTTGCCTCCCAAGTCATTGATGACCCAACCAAGGTGCAGCCGTTAAGAACACCTGATCATTACCTAAGAACTCAATAGTTTTATGTTGATGTTTAGGTTATGATCTAAATTGGCTCTGTTCCATCATCATTCTCTGAATAATCAACTGATTTTTTCGTCGCCTCTTAGACTATTCTCAGTCCAACCTAGGAACCCTTACAAATCCCCAATCAACACAACTAATAATTTCATGGTTGTCTACTGAAGGCTTAAAAAAGATCCATACTTATTATGGATAGGTAAAAATTGTTGTGAAAAAAATCATCCATCCCCAAATAATCATATCATTATCCACCAAAGTTATCAACACAAGCGTGAAGCATATCCTCAATAATTTGTATAGCTCTCTCTGTTTTGATATCCAATAGTGGATGATATTTCATAATCAAATGAACTTGAGTTACCAGTGCATCCTAAATAAACCTAAAAATAAATTAATGAACCTTGGATGTAGAGACCTGAATCCTGACATACATGGACATTACATTACTTTTTCGGAATACTTATTACATAAAAAAACACACACACAAGGACCGTAATAGTTTAGTGTCATTGGAAACTCGGAACGTAATCTTCTAATCATGGTGAAATATCTTCAACATCTCCCATAAAGATCTTCCCCTTTTTTTTCTTACCTAAAACCTTTCATTATATCCCTGGAAAAAGAAGACATAAAAGGGTGAGCTCAAATGCTCAGTAAGGGTAAACAAAAGAAAAATCAATCACATCATATTCATATGAACATAACATTTTGGAAATCTTAACCTGCAAAAGAGATCATGATATCATAACATGGGATAAATCATAGTAGTGGAATGAAATCCCAATAATCATAACTTAAAACATGAAACTTTGTGGCATACACACATTGTAACGCCCCAACCCCAGCTACCCAGAGTCGGTGCATTACTTCATAACATTGGCATGATCACAAAAGATCAAGTCTTGAAAGACCGATTAGTTTGGTAGCCTTGGAAACACTAGATGCATTCATAAATGTTACATTACATCATAAAGCGAAAAACTAATAACAAAGTCGTCATAGTCCACACTCATATACTATTCTAACTATCCCTACAGGTCATTCATAAAATACTTTTTCACATCTTGGAAAATATTAAAACATTGAAAGGGGTGAGCTCAGATGCTCAGTAAGGATAACAACATAGTGGAAGATTTCATAAATAAACATTAACATTTATGGCAATGTATAACTAAAACAAAACCCTTTTAAACTTGAACTTTAGCATAATATGGCAAAAGTAAAATGAAATAATTCCATTTACTTACTCACATGGATATTCTACTAGTCGAATAATCACATGAAATATCATTAACCACTTTCATAATGATGGAATGCATAATTCCAGACTATCATAACCACGTAGTCAAGGCCTCGTGCCAAGACCACAAATATGATTTTGTCAAGGGCTCGTTCCAAGACACTAGTTTGTCTCATGAGACCTACCGATGCATCGAGGAGCTATAGCGGGCTCCACCCGTCACTTATTAAGTCCAATTCATTCCTCATATGAATAGGTTTAAACATATCATTAACCATAACATAATCGTATCACATAAAACAAGAATAAAGGAAACATAAGATTTCCACCTTTCAATCACAAGATATCAATACAACACATTGATATAATAAAAATGCTTTCAAAACCATTTTCAATACCAAAATAAAAGAAAGTTAAAACTTTGCATTTTTTTCATTAAAAAAAATTGATGGCTTGTAGAGGAAGCCGGAAATCAAATAATGGTCACTACAGTGGAGAAGTCGTTGTCGCCACATATGTACAGAAATAAAAACATTCCCTTTTTGTCGTTTAGTAAAACTCTTCGTATAAAAAGATTCCTTTTGAATAAACGTAAAAGTCAAAGGGGTTTATACACCGTATAAAGGAAAGTTGTGTATAAAACCAAATATGCCTCAATGATTGGAGATTGAGACGAAGTCCTTACAAAGATAATTTTTAAAATATAATAGATCTATTATGTGTATTAACTATAAGTACACATAAATAAATTACAAATAAACGATAGGACATAATTATATCATGACATAATTTTAAAGTAGGAGATTAACCCCAAACATGGTAATTGGGTTAAGAAGTTCCCTTACCTTGCGTCCTGTCCTGACTCGACCATTCTTTAACCTCTTGAATAATAAACTGGAGTTAATTTATATTTACTTAAGAACCTTTTTCATGTTCATTATTCCTTTTATATCCCTTATTACCATGTTATGAACATTATGTAATTATTTAAGTTTATAACGGTCATTTTGTCAATCTTAGGTACTTGAGTCAAAAATAAAATTCTTATAATTACAAGTTATTCATGTGGTGATATATCCATTATATCCAGAATTATTTTCATGATTTAGATATCATATATATCATATATATCTATTATATACATGCATTTATAATATTACATAACATTTAGAGGAAAGAAATGAAATGCACCGTTCATGGAGACGGTAAGCCGTACGTACGCATGAATGCTACTTTCATTTCTATTTCGTATTTAATGGAATGATGTTATAATTATATAAAGGTATAATATAATTCCATTATAATATAATTTATAATACCATTTACTACATCCTTTATACATCCCACATATGGCATTAACGATTCAAATCAGTTTGAGGGGGCGGTAGTCCGCACTTCCTAAAATGAAATTATCGCGTTTACCCATAATGGAAATCATAAAGGTATTCCATAAATGAAAAATAAATAAGCTTAATTAAAACATAAAAATATTATATATCATTTATAAATAGAGCGATATCTTAATGTCCACCTTTGAAGGTGTTTTATGAGTGTTGAACAATCATCGTTTCGTGAGGCAGAAATTCGCCATCCACAGAAACTGTATGTTCTTTAACCATTAAATGTAGGTGTGTGTAAGTGTAGCTCTAATACTCATTATAACAACATCCTAGTATATTTAGGATACTGTTTTTGTTACAAAATAAAGGAATAAAAAGAGTTTAGGGGTTTGGATAAGCAAAATAAAACAAAATAACATAAGAGAAGACATTACCTTAAAATTGGGTAACTCTTTTGATTTGAGCCAAAGGCTTCCATGGGAAGAATTATACCCAAATTGAGGATTATAGGAGTAAGGGAGGGAAGTTGGGAGAGTATTTTGGCAGAGGTTGGCCGAGCCAAAAGGCTTTTAAATGGTGAGTAAGGTGGTAGAGGTGGGTCCTTTTATAAGTGGAGAGGAGGGGCACTCTTGGAAAGTAATAAAATATTACTTTATTATACAATGATTTTCGGATTCAAAAGGTCCCACAAATCTATAATTCTATGATACGGTGATAAGGGTTCGAAATATACCCATCCAATAGGATTTGGACAAGTGTAAGCCTTGGATTTTACATTATCTTTTCATTTTATTTAAATCGTTAATTAATGAGGTAATCGCTGCATCATCATGGTGTCATAAATAATTTAATTTATTTAATGTCTAAAAATTATAAAACAATTATGATGATATAGGAAATCTTTTTATCTTTCTAATTAATATTTATAGTCAATAATATGACCTGTATAACCCCATTTAAAAATTGTTTTAGTAAAACAACTCGTGTTTGTGGCCTTTTTATTTTAACATTAAATAAAAAGTTATTTATGTCCTTTTCCTACCAAAGTGGCTCCATGGGGTCCCCTAGTTGACCCATGGATTGTCTTGGTTGTCAATGACACATTCAATAGGGGTAGGAAAAGTGTAAAGGTCATTCCATATTTTTTTAATACTATTTTTACCATAAATTTTACTAATTACATTTAATCGCAATTAATTAAACTTAAAAGTTACTATTCACCAAAAAAAATTATTTTAATCCCATTGAACCACATTTTACTTCATAATGAGAACCATGTATGTAGGATTTTTAAAAATCAAATCACAGAAGTGGTACTGTTTCATTTAAACGAAAAATCAATTTTTTAACTACCACTTAGTGGTTTCACTATTCATCAAAAATTGACGTTTTTCATAACAATGCCAAAATTTCACCCTAAGCTATAATTGATATTCCAAATCCAAAAATTATGTCTAATTTAAAAAACTCCAAACATATAAGTTGACTTAATTAATTTTATAATTAATTCCCGCTGTCACAACAAATAGCGTGTTTTTAAGAAACAATATATATCAAAAGATTGACAAATGTTTATGTCTAATTTCAAAGTGAAATTAATTATAATGAACACCATTGGATAAAATGTTAAAAATATATTCTAATTATAGTTTAAAACCACTCAATAGTATAATTTATCACTGTAAATTATTTTGATTAAAAAAGTTGTTTTTAAGTATTTTTCACTATTCATAAAAATTGGAAGTTCTCAGAAAATTACAAAAAATTCAACTTTGGATAATTTTGATATTATGAATACAAAAATGAAGTCCATTTTGAAATATAAAATATCGATAATTTTAAAAAGTGGGTATTACTATTCATAACGGCCATTTTGATTAGTCGCGGTGTGTTAGAATCTCGAACTTGCGTACAATGCAAGCTATTGCATTACTGAAAGAGAAGTGTATCGTGGAAGATCGGGGTGTTACATTCTCCCATCCTTCAATAAATTGCGTCCTCACAATTTCAAATTTTTCTTTGAAAATAAAAGGTTGAATATAGAAAATACCTTTGTGGAAAACCCATATCAAAAATAAGGTTAATAAAAATATAACATTAAAAGAAGGAAAGATAAGTACAAAGGTCACCGAGATAGCCCATACTAGGATTATATGAAAATATGGATATGGAAGAAAAAAAAACCATCAAGGAATGATGGAGAGTTGTAGAAAACTGGATTAGGAGAAAGTTAACCACAAGAAAATCACAAACTTGTGATTGGTTAAACGATCATTGAATCCCCAGTTGGAAAATTTAACCGACAACGTTTTTGTTATAAGTTAACTTTGATAATGTTGAGCATTTTATTTAAGAGATTTACTAAGAATGTAAGGGAATATACGTACTTGTCATGTAGACTTTCATTCATAATTTTTTTTTACCACAAACCCATCTTTCACTCTAAAAGGTAATAGAACTCAAGAATATTTTATTTATCCTAATTGTATAAGGTTCCAAATATTAACACATACCATTTAGATTAGTAAAACTATTTTGTAATAACCAAGGACTTCCTGTAGGCTAGTGGTAGGTAATAAAGGCCTATTGCACTATGGTTGTGGGTTCGATTCCTGTAGCTTTGTCTGACGCGACGGGTTATGCCCCACCCTGCAGGTTGTCCTTTTCCTAAAACTATAGTATTATAATATTAGAAAAATAATATTCATAAATGTTTTAACCTTAAAAAATACTATCCAAGGTTCAACTTCATCCATTCCAACCTTTACAGTTATCCAAAATACCTCTGTCCAAACTTTCTCTAAAAGGTCTCTTAATTCCAACATCAATTTATCAGATTCCCCAAACAATGTAAAGTTTCTCTTATTGTCACATACTAAAAATATTATTACCTTCATAATATTAAAACCTTAATGAAATCAAAAAGTACTTCAGTACAATCCTTATATATATATCACATTATTCTAATAACCAGAATATAATCCATGAGTCCAAAAGCACCAATACATTAATTATTCCTCTTCAACTATAGTCATAGTATAAGATTGGCCTTGATCCCTTGGCCTTTTCTGAGTTAAGTTTCCCTGACGCATAGGACATTCATTTTCATAATGACCCATTTCTCTACAATTGTAGCATTCAACTTTGATAGCTTCTTTCTTTCCCTTGCAATCACGAGCCTGGTGACCCTTTTCTCCACATTTATAACAAACTCCCATTCCTTTTAGGAAAGTACCAGGGTGATTCTTCCAACAATTATCACATAATGGAAAATCCTACCTTCCCTTTTTCCCTTTATCTATCTCTTGTTCCACTGTTCTCTTCGTCTCTTTATTTACTTTATTGTCATAAGACTTAGAGAATTCCTTTTCCGTCTTGATAGCACACGAGACTATATCTTCGTATGTTGAGAAAGATTGTGATACCGAAGCTCGACAGAGAAATGGTTTTAACCCATCAAAGAAACGATCAATCTTACTTCTTGGGATACGTATATAATCTCCAGCATGCCTCGCTAACCTTTTAAAGTTGGCCTCATACTTTGCGACATTCTCATCCTCCTTTTGTCTCAGACTCAAAAATTGTCTTTCCATATCTTCTCGATGGTCGCGAGGATAGTATTTTTCTAGCAAAAGATCTTTGAACTCTCTACATTCCATATTTGATACTTCATCATCTTCCTTTGGGTTTTGAATCAATGACCACCATTGATCGGCATCTCCAGGGAGGTGGTAGAGTGCCATGATAACCTTTTGCCTTTCACTACTCCACAAGGCATGGAATATTTTGTCCAAGGATTTTATACATTGCTCAGCTACTAATGGATTTGTACCCCCATAAAATGTTGGTGGTTGTTACCTCATGAAGCGGTCTAACATTGATCCTCCACGTTGCGGATCAGGGTGCTCCATACGAGTAAGGTTATTATTCACAATCTGAGTGAGTTGTCCCAGTATGGTAATAAGTTAATCAGCACCAGTTGTATCTCCAGCTCCGCAATAATTATCTTGAGCAGGAGGGAAATCCCTACATGGAGTGCATGCATTGATATGGTTTCTATTCCTTCCACTAGGCGCCATTTCTAAACAATGGAATAAAATATATTAGTTTATGAATCAAAATACATAATTACATACTTGTAAGATACTTAACATAAATTGAACTATTTGTGGATATAATCCATAAAATGTTTTCTTTGAGGAAGTATATACTCATAACCCTTCATAGTGGTTTGTAAAGAAAATGAGAATTATCCAAAGAATTACCCCGGGAGTGTCGTAACCAAGAGTGCAGCAAGGCCCGTTGTCGTGCACCAGTTCCCGTTCGAGTCTAGCTCAAAGTGGTGTTTTTGGGTTTTACCCCTAGGTACATCTGTGCCAGAGCCGCCTCTACTTGCTCATATCCAGATAGGGTTGTATTGCTCGGAAAACACACAACATCTCTACAATACCAAAATTCTAGGAAGTTCTTCTATACTAATCCTCAAAGTCTATCTTTGGGCTATGTGCTCTAATCAGAGTTTATCAAAATCTAGCTTCCAAGGTTAGTACTAAACTGCCTCTGATACCAACTATAATGCCCCGAACGTAACTACCCAGAGTCGGTGCATTACTTCGTAACATTGGAATGATCACAAAAGATCAATTCTCGAAACACCGATTAGTTTAGTAGCCTTGGAAACACTAGATACATTCATAAATGTTACATTACATTATAAAGCGAAAAACTAATAACAAAGTCTTCATAGTCCACAGTCATATCCTCTTCTGACTATCCCTACAGGTCATTCATAAAATACTTCTTCACATCCTGGAAAATATTAAAACATTGAAAGGGGTGAGCTCAGATGCTCAGTAAGGATAACAACATAGCGGAAGCTTTCATAAATAAAAATTAACATTTAAGGCAATGTATAACTAAAACAAAATCCTTTAAAACTTGAACTTTAGCATAATATGGCAAAAGTAAAATGAAATAATGCCATTTACATACTCACATGGATATTCTACTAGTCTAATAATCACATGAAATATCATTAACCACTTTCATAATGATGGAATGCATAATGCCAGACTATCATAACCACGTAGTCAAGGCCTTGTGCCATGAAAAAAAATAAGATTTTGTCAAGGCCTCGTACCAAGACACTAGTTTGTCTGATTAGACCTACCGATGCATCGAGGAGCTATAGCGGGCTCCACCCGTCACTTTTTAAGTCCAATGCATTCCTCATATGAATAGGTTTAAACATGTCATAAACCATAACATAATCGTATCACATAAAACATGCATAAAGGAAACATAACATTTCCACATTTCAATCACAAGATATCAATACAACACATTGATATAATAAAAATGATTTCAAAACCATTTTCAATACCAAAATAAAATAAAGTTAAAACTTTGTATTTATTTTTCATTAAAAAAAGTGATGGCTTGTAGAGGAATCCAAAACTCAAATAATGGTCACGGCGGTGGAGAAGTCGTTGTCGCCGCATAAGTACGGAAAGAAAAACATTCCCTTTTTGTCGTTTAGTAAAACGCTTTGTATAAAATGATTCCTTTTGAATAAACGTAAAAGTCAAAGGGGTTTATACACCGTATAAAGGAAAGTTGTGTATAAAACCAAATATGCCTCAATGAAAGGAGATTGAGACGAAGTCCTTACAAAGATCATTTTTAAAATAAAATATATCTATTATGTGTATTCACTATAAGTACACATAAAGAAAGTACTAATACAAGATAGGACATAATAATATCATGACATAATTTGAAAGTAGGATATTAACCCAAAGAATGGTAATTGCGTTAAGAAGTTCCCTTACCTTGCGTCCTGTCCTGACTCGACCGTTCTTTAACCTCCAGAATAATAAACTAGAGTTAATTTATATTTACTTAAGAACCTTTTTCATGTTCATTATTCCTTTTATATCCCTTATTACCATGTTATGAAAATTATGTAATTATTTAAGTTTATAACGGTCATTTTGTCGATCTTAGGTACTTGAGTCAGAAATAAAATTCTTATAATTACAAGTTGTTCATGTGGTGATATATCCATTATATCCAGAATTATTTTCATGATTTAGATATCATATATATCATATATATCCAGTATATAGATGCATTTATAATATTACATAACATTTAGAGGTAAGAAATGAAATGCACCGTTCATGGAGACGGTAAGCCGTACGTACGCATGAACGCTACTTTCATTTCTATTTTGTATTTAATGGAATGATGTTATAATTATATAAAGTTATAATATAATTCCAGTATAATATAATGTATAATACCATTTACTCCATCCTTTATACATCCCACATATGGCATTAACGATTCAAATCACTTTGAGGGGGCGGTAGTCCGCACTTCCTAAAATGAAATTATCGCGTTTACCCATAATGGAAATCATAAAGGTATGACATAAATGAAAAATAAATATTCTTAAGTAAAACATAAACATATTATATATCATTTATAAATAGAGTTACATCTTAATGTCCACCTTTTAAAGTGTTTTATGAGTGTTGAACAATCATCATTTCGTGAGGCAGAAATTCGCCATCCACAGATACTGTATGTTCTTTAACCATTAGATGTAGGTGTGTGTATGTGTAGCTCGAATACTCATTATAACAACATCCTAGTATATTTATCATACTGGTGTTGTTACAAAATAAAGTAATAAAAAGTGTTTAGGGGTTTGGATAAGCAAAATAAAACAAAATAACATAAGAGAAGACATTACCTTAAAATTGGGTAACTCTTTTGATTTGAGCCAAAGGATTCCTTGCGAAGCATTCTGCCCAAAGTGAGGCTTCTAGGAGTAAGGGAGTGAAGTTGGGAGAGTATTTGGGCAGAGTTTGGCCGAGCCAAAAGGCTTTGAAAGGGTGAGTAAGGTGGTAGAGGTTGGGGCCTTTTATAAGTGGAGAGGAGGGGCACTCTTGGAAAGTAATGAAATATTACTTTATTATATAATGATTTTCGGATTCTAAAGGTCCCACACATCTATAATTCGAGGATATGGTGATATGGGTTCGAAATATACCCATCCAATAGGCTTTGGACAAGTTTAAGCCTTGGATTTTACATTATATTTTCATTTTATTTAAATCGTTAATTAATGAGGTAATCGCTGCATCATCATGGTGTCATAAATAATTTAATTTATTTAATGTCTAAAAATTATAAAAAAATTATGATGATATAGGAAATCTTTTTATCTTTCTAATTAATATTTATAGTCAATAATATGACTTGTATAACCCCATTTAAAAATTGGTTTAGTAAAACAACTCTTGTTTGTGACCTTTTTATTTTAACATTAAATAAAAAGTTATTTATGTCCTCTTCCTAAAAAAGTGGCTCCATGGGATCCAAAAGTTGACCCATGGATTGTCTTGGTCGTACATGACACATCTAATAGGGGTAGGACAAGTGTAATGGTCATTCCATATTTTTATAATACTATTTTTACCATAAATTTCACTAATTACCTTTAATCGCGATTAATTAAATTTAAAAGTTACTATTCACCAAAAAATTATTTTAATCCCATTGAACCACATTTTACTTCTCAATGACAACCATGTATTTTGGATTTCTGAAAATCAAATCACAGAAGTGGTAATGTTTCATTTAAACGAAAAATCAATTTTTTAACTACCACTTAGTGGTTTCACTATTCATCAAAAATTGACGTTTTTCAGAACAATGCCAAAATTTCACCCTAAGCTATGATTGATATTCCAAATCCAAAAGTGATGTCTATTTTACAAAATTACAAACATATATATTTCATTAATTAATTTTATAATTAATTCCCGCTATCACAACAAATAGCGTGTTTTTAAGGAACAATATATATCAAAAGATTGACAATTGTTTATGTCCAATTTCAAAGTGAAATTAATTCTAATGAACACCATTGGATAAAATGGTAAAAATATATTCTAATTATAGTTTAAAACCACTCAATAGTATAATTTATCACTATAAATTATTTTAATTAAAAAATTTGTTTTTAATTATTTTTCCCTATTCATAAAAATTGGAAGTTCTCAGAAAATTACAAAAAATTCAACATTGGATAATTTCGATATTACGAATACAAAAATGAAGTCCATTTTGAAATATAAAATTTCTATAATTTTAAAAAGTGGGTATTACTATTCATAACGGCTATTTTGTTTAGTCGCGGTGTGTTAGAATCTCGAACTTGCGTACAATGCAAGATATTGCATTATTGAAAGAGATGTGTATCGTGGAAGATCGGGGTGTTACACACATAATCATAGAGAATCATATCTTATTAGTCAAGACTCATTGCGAAGACTATCTTAGTGGACAAAGTCCATTTCTGAATCGAGTCACCCTCGTTTCAGTCCTGTTTCACTGAACCGGTATAACCTACCGTTCCAGCCATGTCTATCTCATGAGATATAAAATCATTACCCAACGAATTGGAGGAAGATATAGGTCCCACCCATCTCATAATGATACCATTATTATGTGTGCCACAAAATCATAAATCATACATCATTGCATAACCCATGTAATAAAAATGGGAATCTTAAACATCGTGACATCATCAAACAATTCATATAAGATAAAGGAATTCATAAAAATAATTCCATCACAACATAATCAAATAAATGTAATAATAGGGATAGAAACAGAACCGTATATTATCTTAGATGTAAAATAATTTTGATAAAACACTTGAACACCATTCTTGAGGAAAATATCCTTTCTACTTCAAAAACATTTTTCCTTTCTTATCATGTCATAAAATTTTAAACAAAAAGAAGTTGATTAAAAATAAACTTGAAAACTTATAAAAGATGCTTCTTGGAAATAATTTTTAAAAAATCCATTCATGTCGTATAAGTTAAAAAACATTCTTCTCGTACTTTTGTCGGAAAGTCAAAAAGTACCTCGTACGAAAAATGACAAAATATTCCTTTCATATCCTTTACTAAAAACTCACCGAAGGGTAAAATTTGATTTAAACAATTGTAGTTGGATCGAAATAATATTACATATTGAGGAAACATGGATGTGGATGATAAAATACACCCTAGTAAATGCCAAATTATAAACAATCTCAGATAAAAATGAGATTGTGATATTTCCCTTACCTTACGTCCGATATGTTTTGTACGTCTCCGAACCTCCAGTATAATGATTTAAATAATGTCATTAACTTATTACAGAATCGTATTCATTGTTATGATATCATATATGGTTCACTTATGACTTTAGATTACCCTTTCTTTTGGAAATTCCATGTTAATGAAGCGTTTTGGGTAAATCATTTCATTTATCGTAGGTGTTTGGACATGTTGTTCTTAACATTATTATTACTTATATCATGATTTACATACTTCCAGAATATAAAACATGATTTATATATCATATATATTTAGTATATATATATATAATAGATAGATAAATGAAATGAAACACACCGTTCATGGAGACGGTAGTCCATACATACGCCTGAATGCTGTTTTCATTTCCTTATTGTCTTGAATGGAAGTAAGTAGATGAAATACATATATATATATATATACATAAATCCAGTAGATTTAACATGTCATATATTTCATTATTATTCATTATATATACTTTATAATCATTCATGAATGGTTAATGTGGAGAATGAATCTCATCGCGTCGTGGAGACGGTAGTCCGTACGTACACACAAGCGATGATATCGTTCCCATGGTCGTGGAATTGTGTTGATGTTTAAGTATACTATATAAATTTATAATAATCATATATTGTTACTCATTACACCATTATAACCATCCAATTAAAGTGGTGGCGGAAAATAGATTACACCACGGCGTGGAGACGTTATTCCGTACGTACGCACGCGCGGTGATTTCCTTTTTCCGTAGGATAGATAGAAGGTTAATTAGAGTTGTTTCATATTTATAATAACATATCAGTATATAATAAATACTTATGTTATTACTTTATCATGAAACAACTAAAGAAGAATAAGTCTAAGAAGAAAGAAATTGAAAAAGATCGGTAATGGATATTACCTCTTTTTGATGCGCCTTCACTTAACCTCCACTTAAAGAACTAAGGATGGTCTTTGAAGAAGTCCAGGACCTCTAGGATGATACTAGGGAAGTGGAGAAGAGATTTTGGCAGGGGTTTGCTGAGCTTGAATGCTCAAATTGGTGTGATGAGGAGAGGGAGGAGGTGCCCTTTTATAAGGGAGGAGAGGGGCACCTTAGGAAAATCTCAAAATATTATTTTATATTAAGGTCAAATTCGGTTTATAATGGTTCCAAAGGGTCTTATTTTGAATCTAAAGTGGGTATGGGTCTAAATACTCTCATACAATAGGATTTAGACAAGTTTAGGTTTTTATTGTAACCTTATCAATTAGATTTAACTCTAAGTTAAATAATTTAACTTTTACCGTGTCTTTTTGTTTGTTTTACACTATATGGTTAATAAACATACCATAACAGGACAAACGAACCCCAAGTTGTTTATTATTAATATATCTATCCTTATCTATGTTATTTGGCAGAAACGTAGATTTTTAGGAATTAAATAACAATTAATAATATAATATTTGTTTTAAAAACTAATTTATGTCAATTTTGACACTATTTGGTACATGATTTTTATGAAATTTATAACAGAATGATAAGTTCGAAAAACGTTACTTATATCAGCAATAACATGTCATATTAACCTATAAAATTAATTTAAGTCATAAAAAGTCTCAAATTACATTTATTTGGGCATTTATAACATCAATTATGTCAATATTTCATTAATACGACAATATCTGCATCATCTTTGAGTCATAATGAATGAAAATTATTTAATCCCTAAAAATTCTAAATAAATTCCTATGATGTAGATAATTTTATTATCGTTCTGGAGACTATTCATGTTTGAAGTTTCATGAAGTGTATCACTAAATTAAAATTATTATACTTATAAGATTTAAGAAAGTGACATGTTGTCACATTCTTTGGTTTTAATAATAATTAACTTATTTTTATGGAAAAAAGTCCATTATGTGAATCTAATCTGACCCTTAGGTGTTATGGGTCGACTTTTCGTCATCCAATAGGATTTTTCCAAGTGCTAGGGTAATTTTATTATCCTATATTTACCCTTAATTACCCGATTTACCTTTAACTATAGTAAATAAAATTTACCGTAGTTACTATTCACAATGCCCAAAAATAAAAAGTAGCTTATTAACATAATTTGGACCCACTGATGCCGAATATGTAGTCCATTTTTCCAAATTCAATACACAAAAGATGCAGAAATTAAATTAAAATTAATCCCGTTGTCGAAAGAAAACGAGTTTTTCTTTAAAACATTGCAAAAGATTGAATTGATTTAACCTACGAATTCAAGGTAAAATCAATGCTAATGAGATAAATTATATTAAATGGTAAAAATATATTCTATTTATACATTAAGACCATTAAATATTATAATTTAACCACATAAGATATTATGATGAAAAAGTTGTTTTTAATTAAAATATAGCGTGTTTTTACTATTCATTAAAATATGAAAGTTATCGGAAAAATATCAAAACTTTATCTAATGTAAATTTTTATATCCTAATTCAAAATAAGAATTTTATTTTGTCAAATTGAACTTATAAACATGTCAAAAACTAGATTTAATGTGGGTGCGCCATCAAAAGGCGGAAAAACTACATTTTTTTAAAAATACATATATTACCCGAAAAATTTATTTTGTTCTTATACCATGTTCTAGAAATGTGTAAGATGAATAATAATGTTATAAAATTCAAAATTTAGTTAACACTATTCATAACGGATAGTTCATAACAATATTATAATAATATATGTTTGTTTAGTAAAACCCGGTATTGCGTACAACACACGCTATCTAGGAAGGTCGCGATTGCGTGTAATGAAAACCAAGTCAGGGTTGCGTGTTGTGAAAGAATTCTTTGTTGTTTCATATAACAGAATCCAACCATATTTCATTTATACATTGAATATATATATATACTCAATGTTGCGTAGAATAAATATTATCAAAATTGTGTGTAACACGATCCAAGAATAGTGTTGCATATACTGCTAGCTAATACGGTGTTGCGTGTAGCGCAATGTAATCATGGTGTAGAATACAACACAAGGAATTAATGATATTAAAATAATATTTTTCATAAAATCTTGAGGTGATACATTCTACCCCCCTTAAAATGAATTTCACCCTCGAAATTCGTCGGGGTTATAAATGGTTTACTACTCGAAAGTTTGTTTAATAGAAACTCACATCGTAAACAAAAATACCAAAACCATTCTTTAAAAACAAAAGTATGAAACGTAACGGTTACCCAATTAAACTAATCACTGGGTTTCCACATAGGTGAAAATATGGATATGGAAGGGAAATCTAACCATCATGTTCTGATGGAGAGTGGTATAGAACATGGCTATGGAAAATCCAGCAATCACAAAGCCATAAATTTGTGACGATCTAAGGTACCATATGATTCATCAGATATAAGATCACTAGGACAACATTTTTGGTTTTCAAGATCATTTCCCTAAAGTTGATGAAATTGGAATTAGAAGAAATACTTTCGTGATTTTGGTATAGTCTCACCGTTTTTTGTTCTTTGGACAATTTCCACTTCATCTCTTAAAGAAATGAAGTTGAATTTGTCATTCGTGATGTGTTAGCAGATCATGTGATATAATGACGGGTCATTCCATCTGTCTCAAACAAAATGTTAGAAAAGTTATCAAAAAATACATAAGTCCATCTATAGTGAGATTAATCATATATGGTTCCTAATATGGACTTAAACTTCATATATCATACTGCTTAATATAATAAAACTAGTTTCTACTAAATAGGGACTTCCTGTAGGCCAGTGGTAGGCAATAAAGGCCAGTCGCACGTCGGTTGTGGGATCGATTCCCACAGCCTTGTCCGACGCGATGGGCTGTCGCCCGTCCTGCAGGTTGTCCTTTCTCTAAATCTATATTACTATAACATCCCATCAATAATATCAAAAAAAAAGTTCTATCCTTAAACAATACTAACTTATATACAACATAATTCATTCCAATCTTTGGGCATATCTAAAATACTTCGGTCCAAGCTCATAGTTTAAAGAAAATGATTACTTGCAATGTCATCAACCAAGAATGTGAATATCATCATTTATCCCCCATATATCGTGTTGGTCACAATCCAATCATGTGAATACCTTAATCACGTATTCTCTTTATGAATGAATATCCATTGAACCTTAGTGAAAACATGAATGCAGTTAAAAGTTAACACTTTCCACATACCAAAATCCTCAAAATTCTACATACTCAAACCATGATATCACTTAGTCCTTATATCAATCATGAGCTCATGAATACTATCAAACATATTAGATTCTCTTTATCCGTTTATTATGTGCATATCATATACTTTCCAAAAATATCTGAATAACCTTTCATGGATACTGGTACCATTAATCATACACTTTCAAAACTCAAGGAAAGACAACAGTGTAACAATCCTTATATGTATCTTTATTCCATAGTACCATGAGATTACTTATACAACATTACACATGATAAACATGTAATCATTCCACTACATTCTTAAACCATTGACCGAGCTTCAACAATTCTTTCATCTCACATATCATTTGTAGTCTCTTCATCATCATCAACATAAATACTACCCATACGACCATACTGATTCTCTTCATGAGACTTTTCCTTAGGGCATTGGTTTGCATAATGCCCGTACATTCCACATTTAAAACATTTAACCATTGTTGATGTCGTAGTAATACCATTATCCTCATCCCTGGTGTTAATTGAACCTTTTACTTTGCACTTAATGGCTTTCTGTCCTTCTTTTCCACACCCAAAGCATATTCCAGTTCCTTTGAAACATTCTCCTTGATGCCTCTTCCCACATGATTTACATAGGGGAAATTGAACTTTCTTTCCTCTATGATCATCATGAAACTCCATCTTTCTCTTATTAGCTGAGTCAGGAAACTTAACAAATTTTACTTTATTGATCATATTATGAGATTGCTGATTCGACATAATAATGATGTTTGGACTTCCAAATCCGATTTCATTTGGTTGTTCATGAAGAATATCATTCCATTGTCCATCATATCCTCCATTATCGTGAATCATCTTGTTTGCAGCCATTTTCTAAAACCCAAAAAGAATATTGTGAGAGGAAAAAATCATAATAAAGGGAGAGTAACTTCAATATCTAACATCTTTGGTTTAATCCAATATCGTTACCATAGTTCTAGGACTATATCATATACGTATACTTATCCTTAGGGACATCCCTAGACATACCTTAGAAATATCTCTAGGGATCTCACTAATGTTTTCGCATACTAGTTTCCAAAGGTTGACTAAACCTTTCCTCTGATACCAACTGTAGACACCTGAAGCCTGACGTACATGGACACTACATTACTTTTGCGGAATACTTATTACATAACAAAAACACACACACAAGGACCGTAATAGTTTAGTGTCTTTGGAAACTCGGAACGTAATCTTCTAATCATGGTGAAAGATCTTCAACATCTACCATAAAGTTCTTCCTCTTTTTTTCTTACCTAAAACCTTTCTTTATATCCTGGGGAAAAGAAAACATAAAAGGGTAAGCTCAAATTCTTAGTAAGGGTAAACAAAAGGAAAATCAATCACATCATATTCATAAGAAAATAACATTTTGGAAATCTTAACCTGAAAAAGATATCATAATATCATAACATGGGATAAATCATAGTAGTGAAATGAAATCCCAATAATCATAACTTAAAACATGAAACATTGTGGAATACACATATAATCATAGAGAATCATATCTTATTAGTCAAGACTCATTTCCAAGACTATCTTAGTGGACAAAGTCCATTTCTGAACCGAGTCACCCTCGTTTCAGTCCTGTTTCACTGAACCGGTATAACCTACCGTTCCAGCCATGTCTATCTCATGAGATATAAAATCTTTACCCAATCCATTGGAGTGAGATATAGGTCCCACCCATCTCATAATGATACCATTCTTATGTGTGCCAAAAAATCATCAATCATACATCATTGCATAACCCATGTAATAAAAATGGCAATCTTAAACATCGTGACATCATCAAACAATTCATATAAGATAAAGGAATTCATAAAAATAATTCCATCACCACATAATCAAATAAATGTAATAATAGGGATAGAAACAGAACCCTATATTATCTTAGATGTAAAATAATTTTGATAAAACACTTGAACTCTATTCTTGAGGAAAATATCCTTTCTACTTCAAAAACATTTTTCATTTCTTATCATGTCATACAATTTTAAACTAAAAAAGTTGATTAAAAATAAACTTGAAAACTTATGAAGGAAGCTTCTTGGAAATAATTTTTTAAAAATCCATTCATGCCGTATAAGTTAAAAAAACATTTATCTCGTACTTTTGTCGGAAAGTCAAAAAGTACCTCGTACGAAAAATGACAAAAGATTCATTTCACATCCTTTACTAAAAACTCACTGAAGGGTAAAATTGGATTTAAACAATTGTAGTTGGATGGAAATAATATTACATATTGAGCAAACATGGATGTGGATGATAAAATACAACCCAGTAAATGCCAAAGTATAAACAATCTCGGATAAAAATGACATTGTGATATTTCCCTTACCTTACGTTCGATATGCTTTGTACGTATCCGAACCTCATGTATAATGACTTAAATAATGTCATTAACTTATTAAAGAATCATTTTCATTGTTATGATATCATATATGGTTCACTTATGACTTTATATTACTCGTTCTTTTGTAAATTTCATGTTAAAGAAGCGTTTTGTGTAAAATCGTTTCATTTATCGTAGATGTTTGGACTTGTTGTTCTTGACATTATTATTACTTATATCATGATTTACTTACCTCCAGAATATAAAACATGATTTATATATCATATATATTTAGTATATATATATATATATAATAGATAGATAAATGAAATGAAACACACCGTTCATGGAGACGGTAGTCCGTGCGTACGCATGAACGCTGTTTTCATTTCCTTATTGTCTTGAATGGAAGTAAGTAGATGACATATATATATATATACATACATAAATCCAGTAGATTTAACATGTCATATATTTCATTATTATTCATTATATATACTTTATAATCATTCATGAATGGTTAATGTGGAGAATGAATCTCATCGCGTCGTGGAGACGGTAGTCCGTACGTACGCACGAGCGATGATATCGTTCCCATGGTCGTGGAATTGTGTTGATGTTTATGTATACTATATAACTTTATAATAATCATATATAGTTACTCATTACACCATTATACCCATCCAATTAAGGTGGTGGCGGAAAATAGATTACACCACGGTGTGGAGACGGTATTCCGTACGTACGCACGCGCGGTGATTTCATTTTTCCGTAGGATAGATAGAAGGTTAATTAGATTTGTTTCATATTTATAATAACATATCAGTATATAATAAATAATTATGTTATTACTTTATCATGAAACAACTAAAGAAGAAGAAGTTGAAGAAGAAAGAAATTGAAAAATATCAGTAATGGATATTACCTCTTTTTGACGCGCCTTCACTTAACCTCCACTTAATGAACTAAGGATGGTCTTTGAAGAAGCCCAGGACCTCTAGGATGATACTATGGAAGTGGAGAAGAGATTTTGTCAGGGGTTGGCCGAGCTTGAATGCTCAAATTGGTGTGATGAGGAGAGGGAGGAGGTGCCCTTTTATAAGGGAGGAGAGGGGCACCTTAGGAAAATCTCAAAATATTATTTTATATTAAGGTAAAATTTGGTTTATAATGGTTCCAAAGGGTATTATTTCAAATATAAAGTGGGTATGGGTCGCAATAGTCTCATAAAATAGTATTTATACAAGTTTAGGTTATTAATTTATCCTTATAAATTAGATTTAACTCTAAGTTAAATAATTTAACATTTACCGTGTCTTTTTGTTTTCTTACACTATATGGTTAATAAACTTACCATAACAAGACAAACGAACCCCAAGTTGTTTATTATTAGTATATATATCCTTATCTAAGTCATTTGGCCTAAACTTAGATTTTTAGGAATTAAATAACAATTAATAATATAATATTTGTTTTAAAAACTAATTTATGTCAATTTTGACACTATTTGGTACATGATTTTTATGAAATTCATAACAGAATGATAAGTTCGAACCAAGTTACTTATATCAACAATAACATGTCATATTAACCTATAAAATTAATGTAAGTTATAAAAAGTCTCAAATTACATTTATTTGGGCATTTATAACATCAATTATGTCAATATTTCATTTATAAGACAATTTCTGCATAGTCTTTGAGTCATAATAAATGATAATTATTTAATCCCTAGAAATTCTAAATAAATTCCTATGATGTAGATAATTGTATTAGATTTCTGGAGACTATTAACTTTCGAAGTTTCATCAAGTGTATCACTAAATGAAAATTATTATACTTATAGGATTTGAGAAAGTGACATGTTGTCACATTATTCAGTTTTAATAATAATTAACATATTTTTATGGAAAAAAGTCCATTAAGTGATTCTAATCCGACCATTAGGTGATATGGGTCGACTTTTAGTCATCCAATAGTATTTTTCCAAGTGTTAGGGTAATTTTATAATCTTATATTTACCCTTATTTACCCGATTTACCTTTAACTATAGTAAATAAAATTTACCGTAGTTACTATTCACAATGCCCAAAAAATAAAAAGTAGCTTATTAACATAATTTGGACCGACTGATTTCAAATATGGAATCCATTTTTTCAAATTCAATACACAAAAGATGCAAAATTAAATTAAAATTAATCCTGTTGTCGAAAGAAAAATGGGTTTTTCTTTAAAACATTGCAAAAGATTGAATTGATTTAACCTACGAATTCAAGGTAAAATCAATGATAATGACATACATTATATTAAATGGTAAAAATATATTCTATTTATACATTAAAACCATTCAATATTATAATTTACCCACATAAGATATTACGATGAAAAAAGTTGTTTTTAATTAAAATATAGCATGTTTTTACTATTCATTAAAATATGAAAGTTATCGGAAAAATATCAAAACATTATCTAATGTAAATTTTTATATCCTAATTCAAAATAAGAATTTTATTTTTGTCAAATTGATCTTATAAACATGTCAAAAACTAGATTTAAAGTGGGTGCGCCATCAAAAGGCGGCAAAACTGCATTTTTTTAAAAATACTTATTTTACCCGAAAAATTTATTTTGTTATTATACCATGTTCTAGAAATGTGTAAGATGAATAATAATGTTATAAAATTAAAAATTTAGTTAAAACTATTCATAACGGCTAGTTCATAACAATATTATAATAATATATCGTTGTTTAGTAAAACCTGTTATTGCGTACAGCACCCGCTGTCGAGGAAGGTCGCGATTGCGTGTAATGCAAGCCAAGTTAGGGTTGCGTGTTGTGAAAGAATCCTTCGTTGTTTCGTATAACAGAATCCAACCATATTTCATTTAAACATTGAATATATATATATACTCAATGTTGCGTAGAATAACTATTATCAAAATTGTGTGTAACATAATCCAAGAATAGTGTTGCGTATACTGCAAGATAATACGGTGTTGCATATAGCGCAAGGTAATAATGGTGTAGAACACAACACAAGGCATTAATGATATTAAAAGAATATGTTTCATAAAATCTCGGGGTGTTACATTGGATCCCAATTAGATACTATAGAAGATATATCTCTAGTAATATAAATAATATCTCTAACATAGATATTTACCAACCCTACAACATTGGCTATATAAAGATAGAGTAAGAACATAGTCGATTCCATCATCATATTCATCAAAATATAACTCCCAATATAAATTCTCCTAGCATGTGGAATCCCAACCAAAAACTACTTGTTGATCTCATCCCACTTCTAAGTAGGGACTGGAAGTGGTTGCAACCAACCCGAAGGTTTCTGGTGAACATACTTATCATACTGGGTTGTATAATGATGTGAAATAAACTCAGCAATCCCCCATCTCATACCCAGCCACCATAACTACTGCCACATGTCATAGAACATTTTTTTTGTTCCTGGGTGCACATCTCATTAGAGAGTGGTAGAAATATCCCATCACAGTTTTTCTCACTAAATATGTCAAAGCAAAATGATTTTTATAGCATAGAATATCTACTTTAGACAATGACCATTAGGCCATTGTCTCCCCCCCAAAAATAAATACTCTAATACAATGAAACACATCATCAAGATTCTATTTCTACAGAATCAATTCAGTAAGGGAATACGTCAATTAAAAAAATAGAAAAATAAACCTAAACAACTTTATTATGAACTCCAATATGAAACTGTGTAAAGAGAGCCATAAATTTCCCCTCATTCAAATATTCTTTCATCACTTGGGATGGAAGTTTCCTGCTCAATGCATCTGCAATGAAATTCCATTTCCCAAGGGTAAATGAAATGTAAAAATAAAAATATTTTAGGTATTCCTTGCTAGTATTTTGGTGAAGATTTAAATTATTTTTATAGGAGATATAACTCAATATTTTGTTGTCTAAAAACATAAAAAAGCATTCACCATAAAGGTAATACTTATAAATCTTAAGTGAAGGCATCACAACTACTTGTTTTGGATCATGTTTTGGCTAATTATTCTCATGTGGCCTAAGATTAAGAGATCCATAGGCAACGACATTGTTACTTTTCTTAAGAAAACACCCAATCCATATCCCGATGCATCATAGAAGACCAAATTTCCCTTCAATTCTTATGGAAATGTCAGAATTGAAACTGTATTTAAAACATGTTTCAACCCAAAAAAAATATTATATTTCTCATATAATGTAAACATCTATCATTTTTGAGTTAGGGTAATCCTAAGATAAGCCATCTTCAGGAATTCCATATCAAACCCGCTGTTGTATCCTTCAATGTCCAAGAAACTCTGAATCTATAAGACATTTCATGGTTGCTCACAAGTCCTAATAGCTTTTATATTCTCTTGATCAACTTATATTCCATGTTCTGGACCCATGTTTCCTTGTAATTTCACGTCCTAAATTCCTAAATTGCATTGCAAAAACATGAAATAAATTTGGTGATTTCTCCACAAACATAGAATTGTTATCAGATGATGCACATGATCCTACTTAGACATGGAGTAAATGAGGATTTGATCCAAGAAGACAATCATGAAAGTATCTAGATACTAATGGAAAATATTATTCAATATTTCCATGAAAAATGTAGGATCATTGGATAAATCATAGGGAATAAAAATGTACTCATTATGTCTATACCAACCCTGAAATGTGGTTTTCTAAATGTCAGATTCCTCTATTCTAAACTAATGGTAACCAGAGATAAGATCAAAATCTGAGAACTATTTTTTTCCTTTTCAAATAATAAAATAGGTCATTAATCAATGGAAATGGATACTTGTTTTTTATCGTAACATGATTGATCTTCCTATAGTCAATGCATAAGTGAAGTGAAACATCATCCTTGTTTGAAAAGAGAATCGGTGCCACCAAAGGAAACATACTCGGGTGTATTAATCCATTCTTAGGAAGAACGTCAAATAGGGACTTCAGCCCTTTTTTTTAGCTAGAACCATGTGGTATGATCTAATAGAAACTAGTTGAGTAATAAAAATAGTAAATTGGAAAATGTGACCACCCTCACTAGTGGCAAGTTAGAGAAGTCAAAAGGAAGAACATTATAAAACTCAATGATGAATATATGGGTATATCCACTCAAATATTCTCTCCCAAGATAAAATTCAAACACTGTTACTAATTTCCCCAACTCTAGAAAAGAGGGGTTGGCCCTAATTTACCTTTGGACCCATTCTCCTTGACTAACACTAGACACACCACTTTGTGTGGTAAAAGAGTACCATTGTAGATAAAACATTAATCCAGCATTTATTAGAGATGATCCAATTCATTCTGAAAATGATGTCAAGGGGATTCATGTCATGAACCAGAAGATTACAATATAAATAAACATTTGATAGAGAGAAATCAAAAGTGAGACTACGAAGACCCTGCACCATATCTGTACAAATGGGTGTAGAGATATCCTTTACATAAGCTTAAATATCTATTGGAATATTATATTTGTTAACAAAATGGGATGAAATGAATGAATGAGATTAAACAATATCAAATAGTGTAGTCACTAAGGATGAAGTTATAATAATGGTTCCTCACATAGTGACTGGACACATTTCCACTTCCTCTACAGACTATTTCAATGTATGAAGAAGCTCCATTCTTGATACCTGTGGCTGGAACCCTTTTGCACATGATTAATTTGATTTGCCAATATTATTAGTAGGTGATTATAATCCCCTTTTAAAATGAATAGTGGAATTAATATAGAAGACATATTGTATGTTATTTGGATTTCATCGTGATACATAGTTCTTAGGTGCCTCAGTGTAGAATCTCTTAAAATGTCCTTAAATTCTATATTGATACCAAACCAAGGTAATTATTCTACAAAATATAGTAGTTCTAGAGTGTCCTTGATGTCGATAACATCCATGGGATTCAACACGCTACCACTTTCCATTAAAGGAACTCATACTACTCCTAGCAGAGAAACAAACTCTTGAGCAGCCTGACTTGCTGGAAAGGTCTATTTCAACTATAATTTATCCATCCAAAACATTAGAGTAAGAGGGAATCAATAGTAAAAAAACATGAGATGTAATATAATGATTATGTCCCAATTATAACCTTTGATCTTTCACGCTCTCATTCGATTCTATCAAAAAGAATTTGTTCACGAGATCTAAATTTTCTTTGAAAACTCTTTAATGGTCCTTTCATCCTTCATGAGTTTGAAAAATTCTAAAATATGACCAATATAATCGAATATGGAAATAAATAGATAGTGGCTAAAACCCTAGAACCCTTCTACTCGAAGCCCTCATACTTATTTTCCATCACCATAGTGTCCCGCCATCTTCTTCTTGGTTATTCCAATACAAATCTAACACACCTAATATTAATTACAATGTATTTTTCCAAGAACCCAAATAAATATTAAATACTGATTAACCACTCATTATCCTATTGAAGAATATTTTAGAATTTAATTGGGGATGTTATATATTAAATAAATTATTTATAAATCGCATTGAGAATATCCCGTTAAGGTCCTATATCTTGAGAATAAATAGAAACTAGCGGTGGTGAATGTCCCACAGCTTGGGCAACACACAAAATCAAAACAATATGATTCAGGTCAATAATATTATTCTAGCACTGAGTTTCAACAGTATATTTTTCTAGGATCTGATTCATACATCATCTCAGAGGCATAATGATTCATAATATCAACAAACAATAAGGAATACATCACATCAGAACTCAAATTGAGCAACACGTAAAATTTAATCTCACATGATAGAACCAATGTATTTTAATCTCAAACTATTAAAAAAATGGAAAATACTAGAACTACTCCACAAGATACCTTTACCTAACCACCCTTAGATACATAAGGTTAATTATACTAAGAGCTCTTTGGGCACTCAATAATAACTAACATTTATGTCCTGATAGGATTTAAAAAATACATATTTAATTCAAAATGAAATCTCAGCCTGGAGCCCTTTGATTCCACTTGGTCATGAATTATCCTTGGTACCCTGTTAAACAATTAAATATGCCAGTCCTGACCTACCCTAAGGAAGTTCCAGATCCCCATGGGTCGGTAAATGGCACCTAGAATCATAAAAACTAAAATTCGGAAAAAACTCCATTTACAGTGAAGGAGTAAAAGTGACAAGATAGTATGCATATCAAAATAAACTCCACTAGGAGTAAGCTACCAGATGTCAAAAGTCATTAACCATCCCAAAATCACTACAACCTTAAAACCAAAAAGGGAATACATCACCGGTCCTTGAGGATACCACTCACCCTTTCCAAGGTTCAAAAAATTGGATCCACTTCCACGAGATCCTTTCCCCTTTCTTGATCATGGATGTACATAATCTTAAAACACCCGAAGGCACATGTATCATGTGTGAAAATTACTTGAAGGATTTCCCCATATATTCCATAACAACATTCCAATATCAAATTAAAAAGTAATGTGACTGAAATTTCAAAAAATGATTAGGAATTTATGATAGAATATTTAAACAAATGATGCTTTAAAATTTTACATCTAATAATACCTTTTGGAAAAATATGTTTCACTTTAAAATTGATGAAAATATATTTCTGAAGATATAATTTACTATTAATGATAGGGTTCTTTACACAAATTAATCTTTTCCAAAAATGGATTAAATAAACCTATTCATATAAAATTGTTTATATAAATTCTCTTGGAATGTAACATATTTTAAAACAAATAATATATATTTAAAATACAGAAATGGAGAAACATGGTTAGGGACCAAATAAGTAAGATAGTTTTAGGATATTTGGATCCAACACTATGAAATGAACAGTACGTATATGCACCCCTTTTGGAAAAGGGAAAAGGGGACTCATCACTATTTCCCAAGGAATGATATGTGCTCATATAATGTTTTATGAAATTGTATGTCATAAATTACCTGCAAAAATAACTAACTAACTACCCAAGTATTTCATGATCTCTAATAGAAAAAAAATGGTTCATTTATTTTAAAACTATTTAAAACAAAATAAAATCCCATAATCCAATTAAATATTTCAATCTTTCCCTTTAATACCCATAATGGTGTTTTAATAAAAAAAATCATTTTCACGATGAAACCATTAGGTTTTCATCAAAATTATTTTTCACAAATAGTTATTTTAAATCAATTACCTATCCAATTTCACAATACAATTTCACAATTAAATTCCAAAATTTAATTTTGAAAACATTCAATAAATTTCACCTCAAACCCCAAAATTCACTATAATTTGGGGTTTTCATAATTTTCTATCAAATAAATTCTCCATGGTTAAATAATAAAGTTTAATTGGATCAGTTTCCAATAAATAAAAAATTAAAATTTCACAGTTTCTATAAACACACCATAATTCAATGGAATTGGGTGTTTTCAAACTCTTTCCAAAAACCTATTTTTTCATAAGACCAAATTAAATAGATTTTTTTTAAATTAAACCATAAAATCAATATAATACAAGTAAAAGGTAGGATTGAAATA
Source organism: Viscum album (assembly GCA_963277665.1). Lineage (NCBI taxonomy): Eukaryota > Viridiplantae > Streptophyta > Magnoliopsida > Santalales > Viscaceae > Viscum > Viscum album. The sequence continues at coordinate 901,974,254 of OY728131.1, read as the reverse complement.
ATCAATTTAATTTAAATTCAAAATTTAGGGTTAATTTAAATTGGGAATCATAATGGAAAGAACTACCTTTGGATCAATGGATCTGGGATCACCAAACCCTAGCTGACATTCGTTAATGAAGAACAACAACAAATGGTTCCATGAGAAATGGGAATAAAACCTAAGTTAAGATACAAAACATAGGGTATTATATATGAAAATATAAAAAATTATCTTAAAAACTCTAGGATGAATGAGGCATACCATACGAGATTGGGAATGGGAGGAGAAAACTTACTAGAAGGAGATTGACTATTGTTCACCTTGCTTCGAATCTCATATGCGAGGTATTTGAGTGGCCAAAAATCTTTCTTGGGAGCTCTAAGGTTGAGAGAAACCAGACTCCATGGATGCAGGTCTGTCCAAGTCCAAAAAATATTGTACATTATTTTAATACAAAAATATGATCCCTTAGAATCCCATACATACATTTTTCTGGGAAGCGGTGCATGGTTTGGTGAAATCAGGATCAGGCCATGGAACCATTATAAACGGGTCACACAATTTCTCATTAGAGATTATTGTATTGATTAACCATGTGAATGCTATGGATATTTCTTTGTATAATACCTTTAATTCTCTTATAGAATGACACACACACTATGTGCAAGTAAGGCACTAGCCATGAATTTCAATGTTCTTAAATTTTTCAACTTGAAATAACACCAACCTAAATAAAAAAATTTAAAGAATGAGGTTTTAGGAATAACTACAAAATTAATAGTATTTTATATGATAATAAAAAATATATTACATTCATCAGTTGTATATACACCACATAGAAGAAACGATAGTTCAATTTTATATAAGTCTCAAAGAAATAAATGTGATAATAGAAATTCCCTTACTACAAGAGTATCATTATAATAATGAACCCCATAATAGAATAAAATTGATTAATGATTTCAGTATCAATAAATAAATAAATTTACTGATGATACATTTAAATGGTTAAAAATATACCACACAAAACCATCGAGTGGTGAATATAGCATGTATGTCATGGAAATAAAAAGTGAAATGAAATTCACTTACTTTATATCCGGAATGTCATTGTAATTGTTAAAACATACGGTATAATAATTATAATTTTATTATAAATATACTAAAAACAATATTATTGTATATAATAAAATAAATTATTTTCTTATGACTTTATATTACATGTTTATTAATAATTCCATCTTTGAGTTTTGTTTCGTGTAATAATAGCTTTGTTTCTCATACATGTTTTGACATGTTATTCTAGGTAATTATACTTCATTTATTATTTCATTACCTAAATTAAAATAACCATAATATTAATATCATATATATTTATTCATTATATATTTATACAAGGTGATTCAAAAAATTAAGAGCTAGAAAATTAAACACACCATTTAAGGAGATGGAAGGTCGTACGTACACGTGAACATGGTTTTCTTTTTCTTGTCACAAAAATATAATGAAAATAATATGATATATTAAAATAATAGAATCATTATTTATATATATATATAATATATATTTATCAAATTCATCCTTATTACCACCCCCGTGAAATATAGATGAAAAACGAATGATAAGACAGTGGGGGGATTGTATGTCATACATACGCGTGAACGATGTTATCATTTCATTAAGGATTAGGCTATAAAATTGTATATATGATATTATAATTCTAGATGTATAATCATGTCATAAATACTAGAAATGTACATTAAACCCATCATAACTCCTACCCATAAAATATTCTGATTTATGATTATTTGTGTCGCACTATATAGCCATACGTACGCAAGAGCGATACATTTACTTCATAATGGATGGAAAAGGGGAAGTATAACAGTATTTTCCAAATCATAATAAAATTTTATCATATTTTCTACTATTACATTAATATTATATGATATTAATAATACATTTAGTTGAGGTATTTAATACTATAAAAAGGGAGTGATTAGTTAGAGAGATTACCTCTTATTCAGAGAAACTACTTTAGATTTCATCTAAAGCACTCAAGATTTTTTCCTTTGAGAAGAACATCACCTCTAAAAAGTGGATTGGGAAAAGTATTAGACATTTTTTTATATTTATGTTGATATATGATGCTCAAAATGATGAAATAAGATGAGGGAAAATATTTCCTTTTTTAATTGAGGTGAGGGGGCACTTTTGGAAACTCTCAAAATATTAAATTAATATAAATTAATTTTCAATTCCATACAACTCCAAATTAATTTATTTAAAATATAGGATGATTATGAGACTAAATATTCTCATCATATAATTTTAATATATTTTTTTATGTTTAAGTACACCATATAATTTTTATTATGACTTAGTTAACCTATTTTAATTTTTTCTAACCTAATAACATTTTTTTAAATAAAGGTGAATATTTTTACATAAAAAGTATAAATAAAACCATAAGTGGTAAATTAGTGAATATTTTTACCATAATTTATTCTTTTTATTTTTATTTATGACTATTATGATTTTTAACTAATTTAATTTAATATTAATTTCATAAAATTTCTTTAGTGACAATTTTGACACTATTCATTATTTACCTTTTTAAAAATATCATAACAACATCATATCTAATGAAAAAAAATCTATTAACACATCCCTAAAATATAATCCAAAAAAATTCATAGATGAAAATAATTATATCATGTCATATTTATCTCAGTATTTTTAATATCTTTTAATTTATATTTCTATCAAGTAAATGATTGTTGCATCATCATTTTAGAAGCAATTAAGGTAATTATTTATTTTCTAAAAATTACAAATAAATTACCATGATAAAGAACAAAATTTTATAATTCATGTGACTATTTATAGTCTAATATATATCTTCTATAACCATATTTTAATAATTTTATATTTATTATAAATCAAGTATGACATATTTAACAATAATTTAAATAAAATATAACATATTTTATACTATCACCCAAGTGGATTCAAAAGGTTATAATCTCAGGCCATGGATGATTTTGGTATGAAAATACACATTTAATGAAATTTGTTCAACTTTTAGGGTAATTTTCTTATAATTATAATATTATTTTTAACCATAATTACTCAATTTCCTTTAAGCGTATGCATAAAAAATTTAATAAGGTCACTATTCATAATACACAAAAATAAAATAAATCTATTTATATAATTTGGAACCATTTATTACAAATATTGAATCCATTTTTCAAAATTAAAAAACAAAAAAGTTTCAGTAATTAATTTAAAATTAATCACACTGATGGAACGAGAATGTTAGTTTTAAAAGTGTAATCTTCCAAAAGGTTGTATTGGTTTTATATCCAAATTCAATGTAAAATTTATTTGGGAGGACTAAATTGAATTAAATGATTAAAAAAATATCAACTTAAACATTAATAAAATTAAGAATAAAATTTATTGCTCTCAATTATTTAGAAGAAAAATCAATATTCAATTAAAATGGAACACTTTTTAATATTCATCAAAACATGAAACTTATCAAAAAATTACAAAACATAAAACCAAAGTAAATTTAGCTATCTCACTATAAAATATATTTGTTTAATTTATAAAAAAAATAAAATGTCAAAAATTAAATTTGAAATTGGTTCACCATTAAAACGCGGTAAAATTACCCTTTTGAAAAATATATCTTTTATTCAAAAAATTAGATTTTCTAGAATCTTATGCCTAGAAAATCTATTGGATGAATATCCAAAAAATTGATTGAATATATATAATATATATTTCATTAATATTATCCACCAATTTTAATTAATTTAATTTATTAATAAAAAATATCTTTGGTTGCATATCAATATAAATATTTCCTTTATATTCAATTAGTATATATTTTCATAGTAAATTAATTTCTAACCAATTAATACGTCTTAAAATACAAATATTTTAAAAAAATTAGTTAATAATATTATAAAATTATAATTTAAATACTATGTTGTATCTTGTTTTATTAAATACTAAACTTTTAATAATATATTGATTATTTGTAAAACATGATCTTCTGTGTAACAAAAACTGCCGTAAGAACTCATCATTTTGTGTAACACAAGCCAAGAATAGTGTTGCATATATCAAAAATTAATATATGCATTTCATGTAGTGAAACCATAGCTTGGGGTTTCAGATATATAATGGTATATTCATTTTTTTTGAAATAAAAAATATCAAAAATGATAAAATCAACTTCCAAAAAATATTTCAAAAAATCTAGGGGTGATACATTCTAACCCACTTTAACAGAAATTCACCTTATAAATTCTTATATGTTCTTAAATTTTTAATACCTACAAGTTTATTTCATAGGAATCCATATCATAAGAACCAATAACAAAAATCCCTTTCAAAAGGATGGTTATAAACATAACAGTTTCCCAATGTTTCTCGTAACTATCTGTCATCATTGGATAAAATATGTGAAGATTTGGGCCTGGAGGAAAAGCATAAATAATCATAGAAATTAATAAAGATCATTTATCTTAAAAAGGGGTAATATTGATAAATCTAAAAATCACAAAACTATAAACTAAAAATGTTTGAAAGAGTTCATTGACATCACAAACAAAATCTTGAAAATAGGATAAAATTCTAAGAAAATTTTCCTTAAGATTTATAATTTTCACGATGGCATATACTTAAAAGATTTTGGGATTACATCACTCGTTTTTTTTCTTGATAGATTTTCACTTCATCTATTACCCCTATAATTGATTTTTAATTTATCATTCTTGACACATTAGCAGATCCTATGATCAATTAATAGAATGATATATATCCCTATCAGTCGTTATTATAACAAAAAAATTTCACAATTTATCAAATATGCATAATCCACCTATGGTGAGATAATAATTTAATCTCAAAGTTATCGTTTACATAAACCATTCGATAAATTTTCAACCATATAACCTTTCTGAAAGATGAAAATCCAAAACATTATAAATAAGTTTACAAATTAATCTTAACTTTTATACTTCATTTTTTATTAAGTATCACATGGGGGTCACATTTTAAACATTTTAATACCTTTACCATGTATTCTATTGAATCATGTTGTTATATTTCATTACTAAACATCCTTATTTAAAAAAAGAATGTTTCTTTATTCCATTGTTTATTGGATATATCACTTAAGTACAAAAACCCGTAAACATAATCCTAGATAAAATAACCCACTTCTCAACAAATCTTTTATTAGTTCTAAGGTAATCAGTACTATATAATTATTCATATCCAACATATCTTTATCCAAACAAAATTAGCCTAACATAAGGAACATATTAATGGTTTTCTTTCCCTTAATAAAAAATAACATTTCGATTAAATCACATTTTAATGTCATCAACACCATTTAACATATAATTTGATGTCATTAATGAGAATCATATACTTCAGTCATCCTTATTTATTCTTAAACCATTAAATAAGCCTATATATCTTATTTTTTTGTACCACCATGCTATAGTATAAATTTTTCCTTAAGTTACCTCAATATAAATCTAATAATTCTTCTTATTTTTAATGTAAAAAATTTCTATTAAAACATTCCATACATTTCAGATGTTTTTTTCTATCTCTTTACCCTTAAAAATATAACCAATACATGTACCACTACCCATATTCTCTTCATTATATTTCCACTTTGAAAATAAATTTGAATTATTCACATACATTCCACATCTAAAACATTTAATTTTAACTACATTCCATCTAGTTCCCATTATTTACTAAGAAAAAATATCATAGTGTGAGAAACAATGATCATAGCATTAAAACAGATAATCAAGGTAAATTACATATTGGATTCTTAAATAATGAATCCTAATTTTAAATATATGACCTTGAGGTTATCCTTAGGGAAATACCGAGAAATATCCTTTAAAAATATCTAGGTATCTCACTATAGATTTATCATCCTAGTTTATAAATTTTGACTAATCCTTTTCTCTTATACCAACTCTAATGAACCAAAATTTTATAATGAGGGAATTACAAAATTTTAGATGAATATTCATTAAATTTCATAAACACGTGCTTGAGGACTGTAGTAGTTCAATTCATTTGGAAACATGGGACACATTCAACTAATTTGGTGAAATATGTTCAACATCTCTCATAATGATCTTCCCATTTAGTATCCCAACAGAAAATCATTATTTATAACCTAAGGAAAGGAAAGATAAGAATGGGTGAGATAAGATTCTAATTAAGGTAAATCATGGAAGTTACATAATCAAATCAGGAGCATAAGGGTATAAAAAACATGATCATACAATTTTAGGATCATATCATATATATCAAATATTATATACATGAGTCATGGAATAAATATTTTCAAAGCAAATTACATGAATCATAAGAAAACCAAATCTCATGATCCATGAGAGTATAATAATAGGACATTGAAAATATAGAATAAATGTAATCATAAAATATATTATGTCCATGATTCCAACCAAGTCATCAATAATATGACAGTCTGTGATTAACAAACTCTGTACCAACTTCAGTCTGGGGATGGCCTCATGTGTAACTTTTAATATTGGGATTAAGAGTACCTATCATGTACTCTATAATTGAGGGAATATGATGACCTCTCATATACCTTTCATTGAAGGCTTAGGATAACCCCTCGTGTACTCTCTTACTATAGGATTATAATGAAATTCTGTGTACCCTTGTATTGAAGGCATAGGATGACCTCTCATGTATTCTTTTGAGCTCATAGAAACTTTATCAATAGACTATGAATTGGAGAAAGATTAAGTTCAACACATCACATAATGTAAATTATTAATATTTCTTCTATAATACTATAAATCAATCAGAATTTCTGAACCCACAGAATGAAATGGGTTTCATAAACATCATTCAATCATAACATAACTAATAGAAAATAAATGGGTTTTAAAAATATCATTCTATAGTAAAAATAAACCATTATAAGAATGAATAATAATGGTATTATTGAATAATATCTATAATAAAACACTACTAATGACAAATAATATTATCTTATATTGAAAATTATTTTGATATATCACTTCAAATCAATTTTTATGGAAAATATCTTATTATTTTTTAAAAAATCTGTTATTAAAATGAAAAACAATTTTAAAATATAACATTTTATTTGAATATAAACATGAAATATTATATCAGAATCATTAAATAAATAAGGAATATTTAATGAGTAAAAATCCATTCGTGATGTATTAGTTAAAATAAAATATTCCTCTAATAATTTTGTTGGAAAATTCATAAACTAACTCGTTTTGAAAATTATAAATGATTACCTAAATCCCACATAGTAAAAAGAAAAATATTTTTAAAAATGTCGTTAAAAATCCATATTATAATAGTAAAACATTTCTTTAGAAAAAAATTAGAAAACATGGACATGGATGATAAATATTTCCCAATAGCTACTTAGAACAAAACAATCCCAAATATTTAAGTGATTGTGAAAAAATACTCTTCACATTATAATCAGTAGAATCATATTACTCATAAAAGAGTGAAAATTTTACATATACTAAAATATAAAAATATTATATAGAATACTCATAAAATACATTAATTTTCCAAATATACACCTCATATAAGAAACATGTGGTGATTATGTCGTCAGTCTCACAGAAATTAAAGTTAGACTAGAAATACCCTTACTACATGTGTATCTTCTGAATAATGAACCCCATGAAACAATAACAGAAACTGACTACATTAATATCATTAAATAAATTAATTTAATGACATAACATATCGATGGTAAATATATACTCCATAGAAAATAAGTGCTGAAAATGAAATGTATCTCAGAAAAATAAAAAGTGAGATGTATTTCCCTTGCCTTATATCTTCACTCTCATTGTACTCATGAAAGAACTATTTTTTAATAAATATAAGTTAATTATACTTATATTTATAATTTATAATCATGTATATAATACTATATATGAATTACAAATGACTTTATATTACTTGTGTATTAAGAATTCCACGTTTATGTAATGTTTTAGGTAATATCATCTTTATATCCTATAAATGTCATGACTTGTTATTCTTGGTCCTCATACAAAAACCATGATTTCATTATCTATTGAATTATAACCATAATATAAATGTCATATATATATATATATTATGTATATATTTATTCTTGGTTACTCGTAAATGCTAGAGCCAGAAAATAAACAACAATGTTCACGGAGACGTAAAGCCATACATATGTATGAATGTTGTTTTCATTTTTTTGTCATGATAAAAATGAAAAAATTATATGATATATTAAAACAATAGAATAATTTTTATGATATATATATCATATATATTATAAAACATCCATCCTTATTATCATCCATTTTAAATAAATATAAAAACCAAATCACATCGCATTGTGGTGATGGTAAGCCATATGTATGCGCGATAAACATTATGATTTCCAAACAAGAATAGGTTGTGAAATGGTATATGTGACATTATAATTTTATAAGTATAAAAATTTCATATATATCACAAATATATGTTAAAATAATAATAATTTCCTCCAATAAAATATTGTTATGGAAGATGAATTGTATTGTTCTATGCAGACCATAAGCTGTATGTACACCCGAGCAATAAAGTTACTTCTTATTCGAGGGGAAAGGGACTATATAACAGTGTGTAATAAAAAAAAATATATCCAAATAATTATTATTATCAAATTATTATTTTATGACATTAATCATTTATTTATATGAAGTATAGAAGTGTATAAAAAGAGAGTGATCGGTTCGAGCAATTACATCTTCTTCGAAACAACTACTTTAGATATCCTTTAAATAATTATATAGTAGGTACATTGGAAATAATATCAAATCTAGAATGTTGATAGGTAAGGTTAGAAGATAATTATTAAATATTTTTATAAATATATAAATCTATATGCGATTAAATTATATAAGGGAGGTGGTTGCCTTTAATAATAGAGGTGAGAGGAACTTTTGGAAACTCTAAAAATATTAAATTAATAAAAATTAATTTTCTGTTTAAAATTGACCCAAATTGAGTTATTTCAAATATATTATTAGTATATGTATAAATACTATTATAAAATAATTTTTAAACAATTATGGATGTAAAACAAATACTTGTATTTTTTATTAACCTTTAGTTAACCTATTTTAATTTTAACTATGACACAAAATCCTTCATTAAAAGAAGGTGGATATTTTTACATTAAAAGTGTAAATTCAATCACAAATGGTAAATTTATGGTGTATTTTACCATATTTTATCCTTTTTCTATATTTTTTTATTATTTATAACTAATTTTGTAAAATATAATGTTCATAATATATAATTACTGTCAATGTTTTCATTATTAATTTATTTCCATTTTGAAAATAACATAAAAATAAGATATATTATAAAAACTAAATTAACTAATATCCAAAATGTCAAATTCATCTATAAAACACATGGATGACATTAATTAAATATAATTATATTTATCATATTTTTTTGAATTTCATTTATTTGATATTTAATTTTTGTAAACACTTAATCTGTCATCAATGTATAAGGAATTATAGTAATTATATATTTTTCCAAAAATTAGAAATAGATTTCAAAAATAAATAAAAATATTTTATATTTAAAATTAATATTATAAGATAAATTATATTATATATAACTAAATATTAAAAATTATATATTTATTAAAATATTATTATGACAATATTAACGTTTCATTAATTAAAATATATTAATTGTCATACTCTCACCAAAGTCACTTTGAAATTTTATAATCATAGGAAAAATATTTATTTGGTCAAAATATACTCATCCAACAAAAAAATTAAAATTTTGGGGGTAATATTATAATAATTATAATATTTGTTTTAACCTTAATTACTTGATATATATTTAACTGTGTGAATGAAAAATACTAAAGTTAATTTTCATAATCCCCGAAAGTAAAATAATTTTATTTATATAATTTTAAACCACAGATTAAAAATTTGGAATCCATGATTCAAAATTAAAAACACAGAAGTTTAAATAATTAATTTAAAATAAATCCCATTGATGGAATTAGATTTTTTTTTTAAAAATGAAAATGTTGAAAATATTGATATGTTTTTATATACACATTGAACGATAGATTGATTTTAATTACATATGTAACATCCTAGGTAAATGAAGAATAAAACATATTTAATATTTATTAATATTTTTGAATTAAATATTAATTTTAAATGAAAGGGGTTTCTATGTTCGATAGCAAACCCGATATGCAACAACGGGTTTCTTTGAAAACATACGTGGCACACTAATAATATATTATTATTATTTTAAATGGTAGTTAACTCCAAGCCATAGTATTGGTGGGAATGAATGAAACTAACTATAATAAGATTATACATGTTTGTTAAATGTATTTACATTATTCAATAGAAATTTAGAGGCTGAAAATGTGAATGAATCTAATTTTATGCATAATTTGCATTAAAAGGCCGATTTATCACCTTTTAATGGTGAACCCTCTTTCAATCTATTTTTGGTTACATTAATACATTCTATATGACCAAATAAAATATTTCTTTAAAATGGGGACATCAAAATATAATTTGTGTAAATTTTTGAAATTTTTCTGATAATGTTCTTTTTTTAATAAATAGTGAAAATATTGTATTTTAATTCAAAATTATGTTTTATTATAATTAATTTATATAGTTAGATTATCTTTTTAATTGGTTTTAAAGTGTAATTAAAATATATTTTTACCATTTAATTTAATGTTGGTCATTGGAATTAATTTCACTTTGAAATTGGACATAAATAAGTATCAATCTTTTGTCAGTTATTGTTTCTTAAAAACATGCTATTTGTTTTGATAATGGGAATAAATTTTAAAATAAATTATTTCCTCTTATATATTTTAAATTTGGAAAAATAGACATCATTTTTTAATTCATAATATCAAATAGAGCTTAGGCTGAATTTTTGGTATTTTTCTGAAAAACTTCAATTTTTTATGAATAGTGAAACTACATAGTGGTAGTTAAAAAAACTGAATTTTTCAGTTAAATGAAATTTTACCACTTCTGTGAATTCAATTTTGAAAATATGACATAAATGGTTGTTATCAAGAAGTATTATGTGGTTCAATAAGATGAAAATAATTTTTGGTGAATTGTAACTTTTGACTTTTATTTATCACGGTTAAAGGTAAATAGGTTAATTCAAGGTTAAAAGAATATTATAATAATTAAAAATTACCTTAACACTTGTCCAAAACGTATTGGTTGAGTCATTTACGCCCATGGGAATATTTGGGTATATTTTGTGACCCCATTGAGCCACTTGGGAGTGATAATGACAATTTAGATTAATTAACATAAGGTAACGGAAAATATGAACAAAACAAATATCATTTAGTAAATTAATTTTTATAAGGGGTAATATAAATTATCTTTTTGTCTATAAATATTAAATGGAATTATAAAATGATTTCCTATATTATGGTATTTTTTTAATTATTTTTAGACATCGAATGAATTAAATTATTGATGACACAATAATGATGTAGTATTTACCTCATTAAAAAATGATTTTAATAAATAAGATTATAATGATAAAAATATTGTCCAAAACATGTCCAATTATAATTGGATGATTTTATTTCATTCATGAGTCATATTTTCTTCGACTATAATGATTTATGGACTTTTAGAAACTGAATATAATTATATTATAAAATAATATTTTAACACTTTAATAAAGATCACATCCTAACCCTTATAAAAGGAGACCATTTATAACCAATTCCACACACCTCTCAAGCCATTTGACTCTTCCAAACTCTGCCCAATTAATCTTCCTACATCTCTATCCTCCTTTTATAAGCCTTTCCATAGGCAGAAGGCACTTCAAGAAGTCCTTTGGTTCAAACCAAATGGAGTTACCCAAATTAAAGGTAATGGTTTCTCTTAAATTGTTTTCTATTATTTTACTTCTCCAACCCCTAGACTCTTTTTATTCCTTTATTTTATAACAACAACAGTATCCTCAATATACTAGGATATTGTTATATACGGATTCTAACTACACTTACACACACCTCAATCTAATGGATGAAGAAAATAATGTTTCCGTGGATGGAAAACTAAGGCCACACAAAACGATGATTGTTCAATTATATCTTACCTCCTCTCATAGAGGCCATCATGATGGAAATTTATTTATATATGATATATCTTATGTCTATTATTTCTTTATCTTTATGTACTTCCCATTTATAGCATGCCTTTTTGGTTTCCGTAGTGGGTAAATACGATAATCTCATTTGAGGAAGTGCGGACTACCGCCCCCTCAAAGTGATGCGACTCGTTAATGCCTTATGTGGGATGTATTAAGGATAGAGTTAATAATATTATATATGATATTATACTAGAATTCTAATATACCTATGTATTATTTTGTTTTAATTCCATTAAAATAATAAATAGAAATGAAAGTAGCGTTCATGCGTACATACGGCTTACCGTCTCCACGAACGGTGCATTTCATTTCATATAAATGAATAATTAAATATATATATATATATATATGATATATACGATATCAAAATCATGAATATAATTCTGGATATAATGATCCTTTTACCACATGAACAACATGTACTTATAAGAAGTCCATTTTTGACTCAAGTACCAAATATCGACAAAATGAACGTTATTAACTTAAATGATTGAATAATGATTTTAACATAGTAATAAGTGATATAAATGGAATAATAAACTTGAAAAAAGTTCTTAAGAAATTATAAATTAACATTAGTTTATTATTCAGGAGATTAAAGAACGATCGAGTGAAGTCGAACACGAGGTAAGGGATTTCGTCTCAATCTCCTTTCATTGAGGCATTTTTAGTTTTATGAACAACTTTATTTTATACGGTATATAAACCCCTTTGACATTTCGTTCTATTCAAAGGAAATCTCTTTATATGAAGCGTTTTAATAAATGAAAAAAAGGAATTTTTTTTACATAAGGGGTGACAACGACCTTTCCGCCGCCAAGAGTATTATTTGATCTTTGGCTTCATTAAGAAGCCGGAATGTTTTTATAAGGAAAAATAAATACCACATACTATTTTTACATATTTTTTTATTTAAAATGATTTTGAGAATGGATTTTTTATTTCAATATCATGAAATAATATTTTTTTTATTGCAATGTGGAAATATTATCTTTCCTATATGCTTATGTTATGTGTTACGATCATGTTGTGGTTCTTGGGAATTATTTACGTATACAGGTGGTTCCATGAAAAACCTAGGGCGGGTGAGCTTGAGATAGCTCTCCAATGCATTGGGTAACATGATGGAGGTAAACGTGAATGTTTCTCCTGTGAGATTTAGGGAATATACTATTATGGGTATTCCAAAGTAACTCCCTATGTAATAGTGATAACCACAATGTAAGTATGATATGGATGCCACAAGTTACCTTTATGATTATTAATTTTTATGTGTATTTCATAAATCATATGATTTCTTGAGGTAAGTAAATGATTTCATGTTTTGTATGTATTTATGAACAAATGTTTTCATTCTTTTTTTTATAACCCTTGCTGAGCTTTTTATGCTCATCCCAAGTTTTGAAATGTTTTCACAGGACTTAAAGATGAATAGGGTCAAGGATGAGATCAAGGAAAAGTCATGTTGTCTAAAACATGGAACTAGAGATGAATCTTCTTTTCAGGAGTTTTAATTTAATGAAAAAAATTGAAATTATATAGATATGTCTACCTTGTAATCTTTTTAGATGTAATAGTTATGTCTTAATTCTCTAAAACTCTAAATCTGAAAAGATCCTCAATGTGAATTATTCATTTAATTCAATATTATGTAATGTTTAAGGATGTGTCCTTATAGATGGTGTCAGATGTCGGTTTAGATAACTTTAAGTGTTAGGTTATTATTAACGTAATATCCATAAAGTTATTTATGTTTATATTGACATCATATAGAATTTCCATATTACCATGTTGCTTCGCCTAAGATATTTTTCAGTTCCGAATGGTTTTCCACAGAGGAAACAGAGCAGCTGTGTTGGGACGACACTAAGAGAAAGTCACCTTCCAAATCTGTATCCTGGGATGGTCAGAATTGGAACTTAATAGTTTTTTATTATAATTGCACAGTTGACTCAGGCTATAAATGGTGGTGGTATCCATGTACGAGATTAGCCAGATCAACCACAGAGTAACATATCAGTAGTGGAGCATTTCATGAGGCAACATCCCCCAACATTCAAGGGATCATCTGACCCTGTGCTAGATAAATGGTGGATTAAAGCACTGGAGAAGATTTTTGATGTCATGGGTTGTTCAAAACATCAAAAGGTTAGTCTTTATGTTTACCTTTTGAAGGTGAAGCTGATCAGTGGTGGTCGACGATGAAAAATATCAGGGATAGTGAGGAGATTGATGCTCTCGATTGGGATGAATTCAAAGGTATGTTTCTTGAGAAATATTTTTCTAAGGTGGTTAGTCTTAGGATGGAAAAATAATTCCTAGAATTGAGGCAGGAGGATGACTCAGTGGCAGCTTATGATGAAAAATTCACTCGACTGGCAAGGTATTCTCCAAATTTCATACAAGATCTTGATAGTAAAATCAACTGTTTTTACACAGGATTAAAGCCAATGTATCGAGGGGATTTAGCTTTTCATGAGTTCAAAAGTTATGAAATACTTGTTAGTTGTGCAGAGAAGGTGAAAATGGAGTTTGAAGATGGTCAGGTATTCTTTGAAAAACAATAGAATAAGAGGTTGAGGTGGCAGGAGAAAGGGAAGAACTCTTTAAAAATGTCTGATGGTAAGAAACTTATGTTTACAGTTTGTGAAAATTGTGGTAAAAAGCATGTTGGGGAATGTCTTCTGACTTCTATTTAGTGCTACCAATGTGGTAAAATGGGACATTAATCTCGTAATTTCACTGAAAAATATCAGGGTAATGGTAAGAAAAAATCTAATTTACAGTTAGTAAAAAGTTTTAAGTGCAATGAAATGGGTCATTTTGCACATGAGTGTCCAACAAAGAACTCAACCGAAGGAAACCTTCCTGACTAAAAGAAAAAAAGGTTAGTGAAATCATTTCCAACTACTTCAGTAGATGATGGTCCATCAAATGAAGTTTTGTCAGGTACACAATTTGTTTGTTCAGATTATGCCAATGTGTTGTTTGATTCAGGTTATAAACAATATTTCATTTCTGAGAAGTTTTCTAGTAAATTGGTAATTCCATCTCATGATTTGAATACTAAACTTACAGTAAAAACACCTAGATGAAATGTTGAGACAAAAAGAAAACATAAGAAAATTCATTTCCTTGTGTGCAGAAAGAATCTACCTGCAAACCTTATTGTTTTGCCTCTAGTAGAGTTTGATGTTATATTGGTCATGGGTTGGATTTGTGTTTATCATGCTAACATTGAATGTAGAGCTAAAGAGGTTTCTTATCAGAATGATTTTTGGTTTGTATACAAAAATGAACCCTTGGTGTTGATAACATATCAGGAAGCTGAGAAACTAGTTAAAGATGGAAATGAATGTTACCTTGCACATATTGTTGAAAACAAAGAAACTATTCAGATTAATGATTTGCCAGTGGTAAATGAGTACCTTGATTTTTTTCATGATGAGTTTCCTGGTATTATACCAAATCAGAACTTTGAATTTACTATTGACTTAGTTCCTGATGCTAATACAATTTCAAAACCCCCTTATCGAATGGCTCAAATTGAACTTTTAGAGTTAAATAAGCAATTACAGTAGTTATTAGATAAAGGTTTCATTTAACCTAGCACATCACCATGGGGTTTTCCGATCTTATTTGTTAAAAAGAAAGATGATTCAATGCGACATTGCATTGATTATAGAGCATTGAATAACATCAATTTTAGGAATAAGTATCCTTTTCCTCATGTCGATGATTTGTTTGATCAGCTCCAGTGTGCTCAGTAATTTTCGAAGATTAGTTTGAGGTAGGGGTACCATCAGTTGAAATTAAAGGAAGAAGATGTTCTAAATAACATGTTTCATACTAGATATGGCCATTATGAATTTTTAGTTATGCCTTTGGCGTTAACCAATGCACTTGATGTATTCATGGATCTTAGGAATAGAATATTCCGTGAGTTCTTGGATAAGTTTGTGGTTTTGTTCATTGATGATATTTTGGTTTATTCTAAAAGTAAGTAGGAACATGAAGGTCATTTAAGGGTTGTATTACAAACCTTAAAAGAAAATAAACTATTTGGGAAATTCAGAAAGTTTGATTTTTGGTTACAACCAATTTCTTTCCTTGGTCACATTGTTTCAAAAAATGGCATAACTGTTGATCCTGCTAAAACAAAAGATAATGATAAATGGCCAATACCCACAAATATAACCGAGATTCATAGTTTTCTTGGTTTGGCAGGTTATTAGCGGAGGATTATTGAAAATTTTTCACGGTTAACTAGTCAATAACTATGTTAACTCGAAAAGGTGTTAATTTCATCTGGACAAAAGAATGTGATGATTGTTTTCAGGAATTGAAAAGAAGATTGGTGAGTGTTCCAGTTTTTTCACTGCCTTCCAGAAATGGTGAGTTTGTTATCTACAGTGATGATTCTTTGAAATGGTTGGGTTGTGTCCTAATGAAAAATGATCAGGTAATTGCTTAGGCTTCACGTCAATTGAAACCACATGAGTTAAATTACCCTACACACAATTTGGAATTAGCTGCTGTTGTTTTTTCTTTAAAAAGTTGGTGGCATCAATTGAATGGAGTGAAGTGTGAAATATATACTGATCACAAAAGTTTGAAGTATATATTCACTCAGAAAGAATTGAACATGAGACAGAGGAGATGGTTGGAATTCATCAAGGATTATGATTGCACGATCCTTTATCATCCAGGGAAAGAAAATAAAGTGGCTGATATTTGGAGTTGGAAAAGTATTACATTATTAACCATGTTACATTTGGAACGAGATCCTTTGGTTTTTAATTTTATTAACTTTGGAATAAAAGTTGTTGTTGGAGGAAATTTTTCTTTTTTGTTTCAGGTGTCATTGAAAACATCTCTATGAAACAGAATTAAGAAAGCACAGAAGGAATACAGTGAGTTGCAGAAAAAGGTTCTGTTTGTTCAGAATGGTAAGTTGCATGATTTTAACATTCATAATGATTGTGTTTTGAGATTTGGAAAGAGATTATGTGTGCTTTGTGATTCATAGTTGAATAATAAGTTGTTATGTGAATCTCATAATTCTCCGTTTTCAGTTTATCCTGGAAATACTAAGATGTATAGAGATCTTCAAGAGTATTACTGGTGGGATGGAATGAAAAGAGATATTGTTGATTTTACTATGAAGTTTTTGACTTGTCAGCAGGTTATAGTAGAGCAACAATTAATGAAATAAATACATCAGCCTTTACCGGTTCCAGACTGGAAATGGGAAAATATATCCATAAACTTTGTTGTTGGATTACCAAATAAATCTCGAGGTAATAATGCAATCTGGGTTATTGTTGACTGATTGACTAAATCAGCTCATTTCCTTCCTATTAGAGATACTTTTTTTCTCTAGATCAACTTTCTTGGTTGTATGTTAAAGAGATATTCAGGTTTCATGGAGTTCCCCTCACCATGTTATCTAAATATGATCCCAGGTTCACTTTTTTACTTTTGGAAAGGCCTTAATAAGTCATTGGATACTAGATTAAATTTTAGTACAGCTTTTCATCCTCAATCAGATGGGCAGTCAAAATGAAAAATTCAGACCTTGGAGGATAAGTTATGTGCTTGATCGATGGATTACCAGGGAAGTTGGGACCAACATCTTTCTTTGGTTGAATTTTCTTACAATAAAAACTTTCATTCCATTATACAAATGGCTCCATTTGAGGCATTATATGGAAAGCATTGTTGAACTCCAGCATTCTGGGATGATTTAGGTGAAAGGAAGCTGATGGGACGAGAATTGGTAGAAGATATAGCAGAGAAAGTTCTGTTGATTCAGAATCACATGAGAATATCTCAGAGAAGTGAGAAAAGTTATGCAGATAACCAAAGGAAGGATCTTTCCTTTGAGGTAGGTGATCATGTCACTCTCAAAGTTTCTCCATGGAAAAGTGTGATGCATTTTGGTAAGAAGGGAAAGTTGAGTCTGAGGTTCATTAGACCTTTTGTAATTCTGGATAAAGTTGGATCAGATGCGTAAAGAGTGGCTTTACCTCCAAGTTTATCATAGGTAAACAATGTTTTTCACGTTTCAATGTTGAGTAAGTATACACCAGATCCATCTCATGTTTTGAGCCCAGAGGTAGTTCAGTTGGAAGAGAATCTCTCTTATGAAGAACAAATAGTTCATATTCATGACTGTAGAGGGAAAGTGTTGTGTAATAAAGTAGTTTACTAGGTGAAGGTTTTGTGTAAATTACCATATGGTTGAAGAGGAAACATGGGAATCGGAAAATGCTATGAGGGATAAATACCCCCACTTATTTTGATAAGTGAATAAAAATTGTGAGGATGGAATTACCAAAAGGGGGGAAGGATGTAACATCCAAGCTAAATGAAGAATAAGACATATTTAATATTTATTAATATTTGGTAATTAAATGTTAATTTTTTTTAAAGTGGTTTCTATGTTTGATTGCATACCCGATACGCAACAACGAGTTTCTTTGAAAACTTACGTGGCATACTAATAATATTATATTATTATTTTAAATGGTACTTAACTCCTAGCCATTGTATTGGCGGGAATGAGTGAAACTAACTAAAATATTATTGTACATGTTTGTTAAATGTATTTACATTATCGAATAAAATGTTAGAGGCTTAAAATGTGAATGAATCTATTTTTAAGCATAATTTGCATTAATAGGCTGATTAATCGCCTTTTAATGGAGAATCCACTTTAAATATAGTTTTGGTTACTTTAATACATTATATATTACCAAATATAATCCTTTTTAGAATGGGTACATTAAAATTTAATTTCTGTTAATTTTTGGAATTTTTCCGATAAAGTTCATTTTTAATGAATAGTGAAAATATTGTTTTTTAATTCAAAACTATGTTTTAATCTAATTATTTTATATGTTTATATTATACTTTTAATTTGTTTTAAAGTGTAATTAAAATATATTTTTACCATTTAATCCAATGTTTTTCATTGAATTAATTTCACTTTGAAATTGGACATAAACAAGTATCAATCTTCTGACAGTTATTGTTTCTTAAAAATACGCTATTTTTTTGATAAGAGGAATAAATTTTACAATTATTTAATTCCACTTCTATGTTTTCAATTAGGAAAAATAGACATAATTTTTGAATTTGTAATATCACATATAGCTTAGGCTGAATTTTTGGCATTTTTATGAAAAACATCAATTTTTGATGAATAGTGAAACCACTTAGTGGTAGTTAAAAAACTGAATTTTTCATTTAAATGAAATTTTACCACTTATTTGAATTGAATATTGAAAATCTGACATACATGGTTGTTATAAAGAAGTGAAATGTGGTTCAATAAGATGAAAATAATTTTTGGTGAATAATAATGTTTGACTTTTATTTACCGCGGTTAAAGGTAAATAGGGTAATTCAATGTTAAAGGAATATTATAATAATTCAAAATTACCTTAACACTTGTACAAAACATATTGGTTGAGTCATTTACGACCATTGGTATCTTTGGGTCGATTGTTTGATCCCATTTAGCAACTTGGAAGTGATAATGAGAATTTAGATTAATTAACTTAAGGTAAAGGAAAATATGACAAAAGAAAATATCTTTTTGTAAATTAATTTTTATAAGGGGTAATATAAATTATATTTTTGTCTATAAATATTAATTGGAATGATAAAAAGAGTTCATATATGATAGTATTTTTTTTATAATTTTTAGACATCAAATAAATTAAATTATTCAAGACAAAATAAAGATGCAGTATTTACCTCATTAAAAAATGATTTAAATAAATTAGATTATAATGATTAAAATATTATTCAAAACATGTCAAATTCTAATTGGATGATTTTATTTCGACCATGAGTCACCTTATCTTCTACTATAATGATTTTTGGACCTTTATAAACCGAATATAATTGTATTATAAAACAATATTTTCACACTTTCCTAAAGAGCCCCTCCTCCCCCTTATAAAAAGTGATCATTTATAACCAATTACAAACACCTCTCAAGCCATTTGGATCATCCAAACTCTGCCCAATTAATCTCCCTATATCCCTATCCTCCTCTTATAAGCCTTACCTTAGGCATAAAGAACTTCAAGAAGTCCTTTGGTTGAAACCAAAGGGAGTTACACAAATTACAGGTAGTCGTTTCTCTTAAATTGGTTTCTTTTATTTTACATCTCCAATCCCTAAAATCTTTTTATTCCATTCATTTTTAACAACACCAATATCCTCAATATACTAGGATGATATTATTATGAGGATTTGAACAACACTTACACACACCACCATCTAATGGATGAAGAACATAATCTTTATGTGGATGAAAAACTAACGCCTCAAGAAACATTGATTGTTCAACTACCTCTGATCACCTCTCATGGTGGCCATTATGATAAAACTATATTTATATATGATATATATTATGTTTGTTATTTCTTTATGCTTCTATAATTCCCATTTATATCACGCCTTTATGGTTTCCATAGTGGGTAAATACGATAATCTCATTTGAGGAAGTGCGGATTACAGCCCCCTCAGAGTGATGTGACTCGTTAATTCCTTATATGGGGTGTATTAAGGATAGATTTAATGATATTATATATAATATTATACTGGAATTATAATATACCTATGTATCATTATTTTTTAATTCCATTAAAATAAAAAATAGAAATGAAAGTAGCGTTCATGAGTACGTATGGCTTACCGTCTCCATGAATGGTGCATTTCGTTTCATAAAAATTAATAATTAAATATATATATATATATATGATATATATGATATACAAATCATGAATATCATTTGGGATAAAATTAATCTTTGTCCGCATGAACAACATGTATTTATAAAAAGTCCATTTCTGACTCAAGTATCAAATATCGACAAAACAAACGTTATTAACTTAAATGATTTCATAATGTTTATAACATGGTAATAAGTGATATAAAAGAAATAATAAACTTGAAAAGGGTTGTTAAGAAAGTATAAATTTACATTAGTTTATTATTCAAGAGATTAAATAATGGTCGAGTCAAGTTGGACACAAGGTAAGGGACTTCGTCTCAATCTTTTTTCATTGAGGCATTTTTAGTTTTATACACGAATTTATTTTATATGGTGTATAAACCCCTTTGAAATTTCATTTTATTCAAAGGGAGTATTTTTATATGAAGCATTTTACTAAATGACAAAAAGGAATGTTTTTTTACGTTAGCGGTGACAACGACCTTTCCGCCGCTGCGAGTATTATTTGTTCTTTTTCTTCCTTAACAAGCTGGAATGTTTTTAAAAGGAAAAATAAATACCACATACTCTTTTTACGTATTTTGGTATTGAATATGATTTTTAGAATGGATTTATTGTTTCAATATATTGAAATTATATTTTTTTATTGCAATGTGTAAATGTTATTTTTTCCTTTATGATTATGTTATGTGTTATGATCATGTTGTGGTTCTTGGGAATTATTTACATATATGGGTGGTTCCGTGATAAACCTAGGGCCGGTGAGCCCGAGATAGCTCTAAAATTCATTGGGTAACGTGACGGAGGTAAACGTGAATGTCTCTCCTAATAGATTTATGGAATATACTG
The DNA here is from genome assembly GCA_963277665.1 of Viscum album. Lineage (NCBI taxonomy): Eukaryota > Viridiplantae > Streptophyta > Magnoliopsida > Santalales > Viscaceae > Viscum > Viscum album. The sequence continues at coordinate 901,952,356 of OY728131.1, read as the reverse complement.
TGATGGGTATTCTAATGTAACTCCTTATGTAGCTGTGATATCTAAAATGTAAGTATGATATGGATGCCACAAGTTACCTTTATGATTGATGATTTCTATGTGTATTTCATAAATCTTATGATTTCATGAGGTAAGTAAATGATCTCATGTTTTGTATATATTTATGAAAAAATGTTTGCATTATTTGCTTTATAACCCTTACTGTTCTTTTTATGCTCATCCCAAGTTTTGAAATGTTTTCACAGGACTTAAAGATGAATAGGGTCCAGGATGGGATCAAGGAAAAGTCATCGTGTCTAAAACATGGAACTATACATGACTCCTTTTTTCACGAGTTCTTATTTTATGAAAAAAATGGAAACTGTGTAGATATATATGCCTTGTAATCTTTTGAGATGTAACAGTTATGTCCTAATTCTCTAAAACTCTAAACCTGAAAATATCTTCAATGTGAATTATTCATTTAATTCAATATTTTGTACTATTTAAGGACGATTCCTTATAACATATGTTGGATTAAATTATATAAAATTAATTTAAATATATTTAAAAACCTATTCAAAATATAATTTAATATTATCATTTATTTAGATGAAATGATTTTTTGAATTAATATGCATCATTTTTTACAACTCATAAGAACATTAAACTTATTAAAAATATAGAAAAAATTAGACTCAGGTAATTTTTTATATCCATATTTCAAATAATAATTTTATTTATTTTTATAAAATTATAAATATGTAAAAAATTTAATTTAAAATGTTTTTCCCTCTTAAATGGTTGAAAATTACCCTTCTGAAATATATATGTTCTTATTCATAAAATTAGATTTCTTCTTATCTTATGATTATAAAATTTATTATATGAATAAAAATATATATATTTTTGAAAATATAATATATATATTTCATTTATATTATTCTATAATTATAATTAATATAATTTATTAATAAAACATTATATTATGAGATTAAGAATAATAATATTTCCTTTATATTCAATTTGTATGTATTTTCATTTCAAATTATTTGGAGACCAAGGAATTCATCATATGAACAATATATTTTAATAAATATGGTTAATAATATTCATAAACTCACATTTAATATCTCTTTTATATCTCATTATATTAAATAACAATATTTTCATAATATATTACTATTTGGTAAAACATGGTCTTGTGTGTAACGAAAGCTATCGAAATAACCTGAAATTGTGGTTAACACAAGAAAATAATAGTGTGGCATATAACACAATAAAATCTATGTGTTGAGTGTATCACAACCTTGACTTGTTGTTGCGTATATACAAGTCTATATTTTTTTCTAAAATATAAAATATCAAAAAGATTAAATTAACTTGAAAAAATATTCAAAAAATCTTAGGGTATTATAATGATTTACCAATGATATGGGTATCATAAATTCTAGGTTGGGAGAGATTATAGTCTAACGAATAACTTTAAAATAATATATGGTGATTATGTGTGTCTTATTATTCCCTTCATCTTGAATATTTCTCCTATAAAGTCAAAAAAATAATGGATGGAAGAGGAATGTAGATCTTACCATTATCGTGAAATCATTATCAATGTTGAAAGAAATGGATGCTGGATAGAGATGGTAGCTGAAAGCCTTGGTGATAAATTTAATTAAATAATAAAATGAGGAGGGGGGATAATGTGTGATTTTGGGAGATAAATTGTAGGAGGAAAGTGAAATCTAGATATGGGTAAATTTTGAATTTATCCCATTTATAATGTTCGTATTTTTTTCCACTTGATTGGCCAAACCCTAAACTACATTCATTCCTTCATTTTCCATAGTTACAACCCCTTATATGGACTTCAAGTAGTTATATAAATAATGTGAACACCATTATAATCACCTATAAAATATATCAGAACCATTTTATTGGTTCATGAGGCCTCTATCATATGGATTTTCCAATTGTGCTCTTCTTTATAGGGCCACATAATTGAGAATAATTCTTAATAAAAATCATGTTCCAACTATGTACCACTACCTGTTTCGCTACAAATTGGAGCTCCAAAGTATAGAAAAAGATCTCATACTCTCTAACCAATCCTTATTTCATTATGAACATTTATTAGAGTAAAACATAAGGTTTAAAGTGAAATTTCTTGGATCAATAACTCTTTTAAAATTCAAGATATTATCGTGGGTTCAAAATCCTTCGTATGGATTATCAACTTGATAACAAGAGTTTTTAAACCCCATATTCAACCTTGGTCAATATGTGTTCTTTCTCATACATTCTCTCTCAATAATGTTATCATCATAAATACCTAATTAAATTAACTATAGGTTATAATAAATTTATTTTTTTGTTGTTGTCATTTTTGGGATACTAGAGATTTAACACTCCTCTTAGAGGAGGTACACTCTCTCATGGTCCTCTCAGATGTATTTTCTTATTATTAAAGTGGTTATCTATAAATTATTCAATAAATTAGAGTTTTATTTTATTTGTCACATATTATTATAATATATATATATATATATATATATTTTATGGACAATGTCAATTACAAACGAGTTACTATGTTTGATGGAAGGTCCTTTAATCTATGGATGGAGAATATGGTTTTTTTCTTCTAACATTTTTTTTGGATATTGATGTCATCATTGAGAAAAAATACATATTAATAAATTAGGAAAAGACATCCCATTCTTTGTTATGAATATTATCTATTATAATGAGTGATCATGAAAGGTGTTACTGTTATTCCTCATGGAAAATTTCACATGAGTAATGTGTTTAAAATATAAATATAATGAAGAAGAATTATCTTGAAATATATGATGGGGAGAATAATTTGAAAAACATATGGTTATAAACATTTTGGGATAAATTGGAGTATATTTTAATGATTTAAGATGAATTATATTATGAGTTATTCATTTAGGTAAACAAAATTGTAATCTTATTTTGATGCTAGGGATAAATCCTTTAATATTCATAGATAGTGAATTTATAGATTGGAAATCTCACAGATAAATTTGAATAAAATATTTATTCTCATGAGGGACAAGACTTGGATGAGTGTGGAATAAATAAATTCAAATTTTTTTTGCTTACATATAATACAAGGGAGGGCCATTATTCTAGAGAAATTGAAAAACAGATGTGGAGATGGAATTCAGAGATTCAAAAGGTTTTATAGATATTGAGACTTTTGAAATCTCATGGGAAGAAATTCATGGATGAATATGATTATATGGAATTTTTTTGTTCATAAAATCTTAAAAAACTCATTTCAATAAGGGAATCATAAATATTAAGATATTATTCCATTAAAGTTAATAAATTAATGAAATATTGGACATTTTAGCTAATTTTCACTAGAAGTAATAAGTTAATAAAAAGGATGAAAAAATTTAATGTTCAACCAGAAAAAATGAGATTAAATTAGTTTACAAAAGAATAAAATAATTAAAAGAAATACATTTAGAAAAAGATGAAAAATGAAATTTTTTTATCACTAATTGATGGTTTATCATGTGATGAGGAATGTAAATGATAGAAATCTAACTTAGAAGATGAAGATAAAATAGCATTCACAAAAAGAAATATATAAACAAACCATAAAGTAATTGATAATAAATAACTAGTGAGGAAGAGGGATGAAATAACTAGGGCCACTAATGGAATATATTTCACCCAAATTTACGCCATGGGATTCAATGATCACTTATAGCACAACTACTTCTGTTGATTTTATAGAGAAAAACGATTGATAGAAAGAGAAGTAGATGCTATTAGTGTTATTTATTAAATTTAAAACTATATGGGTGATATCATTTGAAAAATAAATAACACTATTATCTATATTAATACATCATACGAATATTGGTTAATCATTGGTTATTTCTATATAAATATTATATGGACTTCTATTCAAATAAAATTTCATCAAATTAACTAATAAATATTTGGATCAATGAGATATAAATTTATATCATAATCTACTAATATAATCCATACATAGTTCTATCTTGTTGGGTACACTAGGTAAAATACCCTAATTGGGGGGTGATTCAGGGTATGGTAGATTAAAACAACTTCCCCATTTTATCTTGTTTTATTGTTAAAAAAATCTATTCTCTCTCTTTCCTATAGAAAATTATGAAAAAAAATTGATGAATAAAAAATTGAGACACAAAATTTTTTACTTGGTTCACCGTCACAGGGCTACATCGAAGGAGCATACAATGAAAATGTATCGATGTACCAAATACACTAAAAGATCACTATATTTAACAATGTTTAGAGAGGATTCACTTTCCCTCCTGGATTATAACAAATATCAATTTGAAATCTCACGACTCTTTCAATAGATGTGTGCTCACTAGTTCTTATGAAGATGTACTCATAGTTTATTGACTTATAGTTTATTAAATTATCAATAATGAATGTATCCTCCACTGTATATAGATTCTCCAATTTTGTCCCAATTTTAACCACCTAGGAATAACACTTTACCACAGATGTATTGGGAAACTTTAAATCTTTTGAATAACCCTTATTATGACTTCCACACAACATAATTTACTCACGATAAAGATGTCAAATTTTTTATAAAAATATTCTTGAGTACAACTCCAATCTTATGTTCAACTCAAATCTTATACACAACATCCTTATCTTGTGCACCACTTCAATTCTTTCTCACAACTCCCATTTCATGAAATTGTTATACGATCCGGACCTCAGATTGCCTCTAAATGTTGATCTTGTTCAAATAAGGGGTCACCTTGTATTTATAGTCATCATCGACCCATATGAAAAACATCTTTATGTGTCAACAAAGATCCCCTCTGAGTACCCAAAAACCAATTTGACATCGAATTGGGTGTAAATGTCACTATTGTGTAACCTCATATTTCATGCACATTTTTCAATCTTTCGTTCACTTCACACGTTTTCCATATTTTAATATTCTAATCAATAAACATTCCTTGTTTGAATGTTTCTAGAACAACTCCAATCATGTATGAAACACCAATTTTAAATAACCCATATCTTTATTTTTTCAATTTCGGAGACCCAAAAATTTGGAATACATTTGAAACTGGTGCCACCTTGTATCTGTAATTTTTGTACCACCTAGTGATCATCCATTCCTTTGTAATGGTTCATTGTCAATAGGTATTTTCAATAATATTTTTATAACCTAACAAATCACCTTGGAAACCTTATTTTTCAATAAACAAAACCGACCCAAAAAAAGCTACAATGTTACCTTGAGGGATATTTTCCCAACATAGTTCTAATCAGATAAATACATAGTGAATCTTTTTTTATTACTCTAATGTATATGATTTTATTAGTACTCAAAATATTATATTTTTAAAATTATTTTAGATGAATAATAAAATGTGTCCTAAAATATAATCTCAAATTTGATAGATCATTTGATGATTATAACACATTAAATACAATACAATAAACCATAATAAACTCTATAAAATTGGCCCATGATATGGTTTTCTATAAATTAATGCAAATATCTAAATGGAAGTTGTAATATGACTTATGGATGTTGGATTATAGAATGGAAAATAATAAAATAACAAACACTACAATATTGTGTGAAGAGTTTCAAGACATTGAAAAAATGGTATCATAAATATAATGATGTAAATAACAATAATTATAAATAATGAGAAGTTTTGATTAGAATCTAGGATTGGGTTTTGAGAATATAAAAATTATGAATAATACTAAGAAAAAAATTGAATCATAACCTTACAAGAAGAACAAAACACCAAAAATCCTCAATTTCCCCAAAAAATATACCTTAAATAGTGTTTTAGAGTCTCTTTAGTTGAGAATATAGTTATAGAATTCCTCCCATTAATTATGGTAGGTTAAAGTGGCGTTGAATAGAAATGGTGATTTAAATTTCTATATACTGAATATTTCATAAATCATTTTTCTCTCTCCAATTAATGCACCCGAATAAACAGAATGATATAGAAATATGGGTGGATAATTATCTTGAATCCTCTTCTAGATTCTAAAAACCATTCATCTAAATCAGTGTTCTGATGAATAATTTATATAGGAAAAGGTGGAATAACATTCTAAGAAATCAAATATGTCCATGAATTTTATCATTAACTTGGGTCACTAGGATCAACATCAAAATAACGAAATAGTTTTTGAATTAAGTTTATTTAAATATGAAAAAAAAAAATTTGTCGATGAAAGAATAAATTTTAATATTAATTTATCATGCTTTTTAGGCTAAAAATCTATTTTTGTCTGATGATGTCCAATTGTATTCACCTATAAATATATAATTGGATTTAAAAAAATTATCTTACTTTTCTAATATTAATTTACTATATAATGTAAAAATCATCCCCATAAATTTACTAACCTTATGATTAAATTTTTAAAACATATAATGGATATAAATTATTTCAAAATTTGATGCTAAAAATTATTGATATTAATATATTTTAAAAAACAATTTTTTATTTATTGTGAATTGATTATAAAATATTTGAATGACATAACCCCAAATATTATGAATAATGAAACAGAGATAACCAAAAAATAGAAAATAATATTATCTAACATTAATGGATAAGAAATCCACCAATTTTATTTTTTATACTCCCTAAAAATTTACTAGTTAACAATAATAAAAATTCAACTCACATACCCAAACAGATTTTATCATTAGTTGTTTTCAATTTAGAACTTTTATTAAAAAATAATTAATCCAATTAAAATCAATTTCAAAATCCTTGTCCCTAATAATTTCTAATTATAAAACCCTATTAATTGATTTTTTCGCTTCCACCACTAATCAAACTCTAATTAATAAAAACATGTTTTTTATCACAAAAATCATAAGTTTTATTTTTTCAAATGGAAAATGATTTAAGTGTTGGGTGGGAATATAATTTCAATCACAATATTAGTATCACATTTATTTACATTTTTACTATTTTATTTTTTTGACAGAAATAGATAATGGAAGACATTATTTATGGAATTAAACTACGATGTCAATATCCCTAACTTTTAGACATGACTAGTTTGGTCTACTAAATTTTTTTACATGGTATATTAATTTTTTTTGTTTAAATTAATCTGGAAAATAAAATTATGATTAAAATGATTATAGAACCTATGTTGTTAAAGTATTCACAGTATGAACTCAATATAAGACCCCACAATCCAAAGGATGTGTATTGTGACTTTTTATCACATAGATGGAAATATATATGGGGAAGAAGCACATCATAAAACCATACTTAAAGAAATTTATTCTCCTAATAATAAACATTCTTAAAGATAAAAATATAGGGATTTCCATTATTTTTTCATTATATTTAATTCTCACAATGTATGTTATTACAAGGACGGATTATAAAAATGTATTTTCAGTTGATACAAAAAAAATCCCATAAAATATAATAATTGTCACCACCCAGAAAATTTTATAAATTTGTCCATAATTATCAAATATAAGGTAAAAAATCTATAGGGTGATAAAGGGTAAGTGAGAAGACATGGAATCTCCAAGAATGATTTAATATAGAGTTTTATGATTTGAAAACATGTGGTTAAATTATAAATACTACAAATTTTTTAGATACTAACTCATATAAACACAATAAATACAATAAAATGGGATTCCAAAGTCCTTCTATTAAATAAAAACTAATAAAAATAGAAATATTAAAAGAAACAAAATATTTATTTTATTTAGAAAAAAAAACAAAAAAAAACAACTAAAATGAATTCGGGTTGCTTAGCATAATGTGGTTAGTTTTAATATTTTATATCAATAGATATCATCAATGTAATTATTATTTCTTCCATCAAAAATTATCTTATTAAATTCATATTTAGTTACATTTTTATGGTATGACTCTATGAATTTATTTATCCTATAACTTTTTACATTAAATATATGATCATTATATTGATATTTATTTCATTATCCATATAGGGGTTGATATAATGCATAATTTTCTTCTCAAACCACAAAGGCCTCAACATCCCTAGTTAAAAATCTTTTTTGGAATAGAATATAAGAATATATTTTCTTGAATCATTTTTTGTAACTTCTGGATTACAATATTGGTTAGATTGGAATTTATATTTTCTTATCTTTAAATATTTATATATCACACCCTTACCTCAAATTATTATTTATTTTATTCTATTAATTTTGTTGGATCTTTCTAATTGTGATTATGGTTGATACCTGATCAAAATTTTGGAATTTTGGAATTTTTAAAGTTCAAGTGCAATTTCAACCAGCGCACAAGCACTGCACTGTTAGTAGAAACCATGTAGTCAACAAATGTAACCATGTGGGATGGTGTGAATTTTGGGAATAGATGTTTTTCATGGTTATAACACTATTTATAGACCATGTGTCAAGACCATGCGGGGTATCTTTTTTGGAAAGTGGTTAACACACGATCTGTGCATGGTTTTTCAAACCGTGCTTACTAACTGTGTAAGTTACTCAATTTTTTTAATAATAAAAAATAAAAATATTACCCTCCATATTTTTATCCCAACATTGTGATTCCTCTTCCTTGGTCAACTAGGGAACATTAAGAAATCCCCATAGAGATTTTCCTTAAGATCTCCATCTACCTTTGTACTATTCTTTTGATTACAAGGTAATATTTTATGCATTTTGGGTTTTTTTCCTCCTTTTTCTCCTTTAATATCTCTATTATTTAGTTTCCTTCTGGTGTTTCTATTCATGGAGTAAGACAAGGGTTAAGGTTGGCTAATTTGGTTTGATATTCTTGATTCCAAGGGTGTTTGGATCATCTATGGGGCTCGGTTCTCCATTCCCTTGAAGTTGTATTCTATTTTCACACTAGAAAGTTATGTAAATATCAGTTTTTCCTTTTCTATTTCATTCAGTTGGACCTTTAGTTATTTAAAATAATTTTTAATATGATTCATGTGCTTATGAGACAATTTCCTAGGTGAATATGATGTTTTGTTATTGGAATATCTATTTCAAAATAGGATTTCAAGTGATTTTTGAATTATTCTTCAGTAAATATGCACTCTATGTATTTGATAAATAAACATGATTTTTTTTATATTTTATTTGGTGTTTTAGAAGAATTTATCCTTTATGTAAAAAGAACATGGTTGTATTTTAAGATTGTGTTTTGTGTGTGAATTAGTAATTTCCCAAGTCTTGACACTTATTTAAGGATTATTGTTTGGGGTGGAAAATATTGTGTTTCTAAAAAAAGGAATATTTCATGGATCAGTATGGTTTTTCATTGGATGTGGGAACACCCATGTGTGTGTGGGATACACAAATGGATGGGAACCCAAGTGACATTGACTTGGCGAAAATCATCAAAACTATATTTCACAACCTTCACCCATTTCACCTTATACTCTTCCAAACTATTGGTATTTCATTAAAGGTCTCTTGGCCTTAAGTGACTCAAAAGTGTTCCTAAATGTTAAGTATGAAATTATGGCCAGTTTGGTATCTTGGGAATGATATATGGATTCTAATTGGAGTAAAAGTAAATTTTCCACATTTAGTCATCATTTATCAATTTAACATGGTTTTTGAAATCTAATTGGAGGTTAAATTGGTTTCCGAACATGAGGTTTCATTTGGAATTGTTCCATTGAAATTGATTTTTGTTCATTTTGTAAATGGATATAGTTTGGAAAATGTGATCGCCTAGTTGGAAATATAAAATGTTCTAAGAAATGGATTCAATGTTCATATGATGTGATAGACTGGTTGGGACAATGTATGATGTGATATGAATATATATATATATATACATCATGGTAACCTATATAAGAGTTATTCCCCTTTATGGGTTATTATATAGTGGTGTCTTTTTTGGGGTTAGAAATGTTTGGTCCCAGCATGTTAGATGAGTCACACATGCGAGGGCCTCCCACTTTTATAGTATATTAATAGAATGGGTTACTGGGATATATTTAGAGGATCTAGTGATGGTTTCATGCCTACTATAATTAGATAGGTTGTTACTCCCTTTATCACAAAGAGGTTAGGTGCATTGTACCACTAGATTTGTCAGTTTAGGGTGTCTAGATGGTTATTAATAATGGATTTTCACCATACGTCAGATGGTTGTCCCTAACGAAGTACATCTATGGTAATTTGAAGGGATATTTATGATCACCCATGTTTATTAATTTTTTTTCTTTTTTTTACGTTATACTATATATTATTCCCAAATGATCAGTTTATTTATTTTCTACATTCATTGGAATTGTAGATTTGGTTTTCGAATTGAAATAGAAGTATCTCTAAAAGTAAAAACAGGGTGTGTATAGTTTGAAATAGGTTAAGAAATGTGATAATTTTTGAAAATGTAAAAACCCAGTATTTATAACTATATCTTCAAACTACTGTTAATGGATTGCTTTGGTAAATGAAGCACATAGATTCTGTGGTGATTTCCTACTGGTCTTTCAAAATAACATCATACTTATACCACTCAATATCGGCAGTTCAAGTTATTATTTTTTTCTTGGTATTCTGGTTTAGATGAACACTATTAGAGCTGGGTATTATTTTGGTTGGTGGTGACTGGTAGGTTTCACAGGGATCACACTTACAGGTTTTATTTTCCAGCATTGTATCTAGATTTTTGTTTTTCAAATTTTTGTAACTAAACTTTTTGTTATATTCACTTGTGATTAATTATTAGATTTAATACTTTTTCTGGTAATTCTGTTTTATCCTATTTATATTTTTGGACTAATATCATTCCCATATATTTTTTTTTAATTATCGACAATAGTTTTCAGCCTGTAGGGATCAGGAATGCCCGTCGAGATTTACCGCAGACTGGGTCATGTGTCCTATTGATTGACATAATGGGATGGTTCATAACATAATTGTATTAGTTCTAGTATGTTTTATTTGGGGTTTTTATTATTTGGGTGTTAGAACTATCAGTATTTGATAGGTTAGTGTGGGAAAGGTGTCATGAAACCTTTCTCATTCTGAACTATGAGTTACCAGAGGGAGTCTGATATTTGAGTCTTTTTCTTCATTTAGGATTAAGGGTAGACAATGGAGGTGATATGGTGTCATGTTGTGATCTAACAAAGAGTAGTGAACCATGTTATGTCTATGTACTTGGTTTAATATTCTACTAGTTTTAGATTCTTACATGTGGGCATGGCCCACTACCATGTTTTCATGTTAGGCATGACTACTAGTTCCTAATTCTTTTAGTTTGGTGTAATTTTATTTTCATCATGTTTTCAGTTAGTGTAAGTGTGATTTTGAAAATTAAAATGGTTTTTAAAATGACAATTCTTTCTTTAAAATGGTATTAAATTGGTTAATTGGGATTTAAATGAAAACATTTGGATTGAAAATAATGTGGATTCATGGGTTTTGATAATGAAATGATATGTCTTACACTTGGTACTCCTTGTGAAGGTTCAAATATGTGTGGATATGTGTGTAAGTTGCATGTTTGAATCTGTGGATGGAATTTATAGATTCATATGTGATGGTTTACTAGATTCAAAGTGTGTGTGACCTAAATCAATGTCATTACCTTGTTTTTCAAAAATGATATCGAAAGAGGAAAATGATTCTTGAAATTTGTTATTATTTTATAATGTGGTTATTGTTTTCTGAAAAGTGGATTTTTCATATTAAAATTTCCTTAGAAGAAGTTTGTTTTAAAAATTTTAATGGATATATAATTCTTGAAAAAAAATTATTTTTGGTTTTGCTCAAATTCATTTAGTTTACAAGCCTACTGTTTTGCCTCAGGATTTTCCATTTGGCTCTATTTTAAATTGATGTCAGTTTATGTTTTTTTTCTCATTCCATTCATAAAATGACACAGATAAAGGTCCCTAATGTATCATATGAGTCATTCCAGGTTACTGTTTGTTCTCAAATGTTTATTTTCCATCTTCCTGATCAAGGTCTGTTAGAGGTAGTGGAGTGGATTGAGGATGTATAGTGTATCTTAGGATCATTGGAATCTACCAAGACTATAATGGTTTTTTCTATTCGATAAGTTGTTTTCTTATCTGTTAATATATGAAGGAATGAAGTGGGAAGTGTTTGAGTACTTCTTTGGTTGATGGTTTATACCTGAGTAGGTCTAGAAGAAGAATAAGTGGGAAGAGCTCATGTTTATTCAACAAGGTCAGCGGGTGGTGAAGTCCAATGTTGGCCACACCAAGGAGATGGTTTCTTTCTATACGGAGGTTGTGTTATATGATATAATTAAGACTTTTATTTTCATTGGGTTTCTCTATCCGGAGATCAGGGAGTGCGCCCTATCATAAATGGACCACTGTTTTGAGAAATTGGTGGATGAAACATTATTAGATGAGATGATTTCTGGGGCACATACATTTGTCTATCTAGTGTCTCTTGTTGCTTGTGAATGTTTCCAATAGGTGATGAGTGAATTCTAGAGGAACCTATATCTAAGAAGTCATCATCATTGGTTCTAACTTCAAGTTCATCAATCAATTATCATGCATTCCAATAGTGTGTCTGGTTCGGGAATTCGAAGTCGTCTTGTCACATCCCTCCAAAAATGCACCATCCATTAAACTATCTAGTTCATATGGAGATGTATTTATGGAATAATATTTTTAAGAAGGTTTCTTTAATGTCAAATGCATGTACCTAACTAGGAGGTGGGAGAGGTCCAGCCATTTGAGCCCCAGCAATAGGACTCAGTGTTAATCTTGCACACAGTAAGGAGTTGTTGGGGGGGTGTGAAACCCGAAATAGGTTTTATTTTTCCATGTTGTGATATAAATGATTAAATATTCCATTATCTTGTATTCTTTATATTTTAAATTTATATTTTTTTGTCTTGATGAACATGTTATAATGAAAACCAAAAATTTGTGTCTTTTAAAATTTTGATTTTTGAATCATTCGTTTCTCTTTGAGTTTGATTCACCCTTGTGTGGGTTTGTATCGGCTTATTGTTTTTTATTTGATGTACCTGTTACATTAAAATAAATTTATCATTCTTCCATTATTAGTTTGATTTCATTTGGTGGATTCCTCTAGTGTTGGGGGTTCGATTGTTGTGGGGAAATTTTGAGTTCTACTGGTGGTGATGTTTCATATGTGCTGAAAAATTGGAATGTGTTCATGTTGGGAGCACCCTAGTTCATGGTTGATTTTGGGGTTCTATTTGGTTAGTTTTTAGAGTATGATTTAGTTATATAGATCCCAGTTTTTCAGGTTTCTCATTTTCGGTGTTCTTGTTTACGTATTGGTGGAGTTGTTTGGGTTTTGAGGTTCTAATCTAGTTGAGTTCTTCTAGTGGGGAGAACCCCCTCGTGTTCAAAACACATACTTGAGTTGTGGAATATTCTAAATCTGTTAAGTGTGACTTCTGGAGTTAATATTCATACTAAGGTTCTCAGTTAATATTAGTTTTGATCAGAAATGGATTTGAGTATTGGTGACCATTCGGCTTTGTGACTTTCTAGAAGAAAAAAGCTTTTGTGGTGGGGATAATTTTCACACCTTGACCATAGATACTTCTTTATTTTATTCTTTTCATGGACTTGTATCTTTTTGGTTGAGGTTTTGATTAAGTCAAGATAGAATTTTTTTAATTTTTTATGTTTGGATGGAATTTTACCTTGCACACGGGCACCACACTATTAATAGAAATAGTTACGTCAACCCACGTAAACATGCAGGTTTCAGTTGATTTTTTATAGAGACTTTTGGAACTAATGGAACATGGTTTCTAGACCATGTGTCTAGACTGTGCGGTGTGTGTCCTTTGGATTGTGGTTATTCCGTGGTTTGTGTATTGTTTTTCAAACTATGCAGACTAATTGTGCGAGTTTCCTAGGTTCTTTTATTCTTAAAAATTACAATATTTACCCATTGTTCTTTTATAAAAAAAATTGTGATTCCCCCTCCTTTTTCACCTTGTTCACAAAAAAGGATCACCCTTGGGATTTTTCCTTGGATATCATTCCTCCATGGTTCTCCTCCTTTGATTCCCAGTTAATATTTTAGGGTTTTTGGGTTGTTTTTCTCCTCATTACCCTCTCCTCATTCTATTATTTGGTTTCCCTTTTGTGTTTCCTTCCTTGGATGAACCCTAGGGTTACAGTTTCTAATTTGGTTCAATTTTATTGACGTCTAGGGTGTGTGAATCATCCATGGGGATCAGTTCTCCCTTCCATTGATGTTTAATTCCATTCTCACGCCAAAACGATAGGTCAATCAATTTTTTTCGTTCTATATCATTCCATTAGTTCTTGAGTTCTTTTTAATAATTTTAACATGATTTTCATGCTTTGTATATCCTTTAATATTTGATTATGATGTTTTGGAATCAGTTCATTATGTTAAAAATATTATTTCATGTGATTCTTGAATTATAAATAAGTGATTGTGCACTATAGGAGTTTGATAAAATTCCATGTATTCATTTAAAATATGATTGGGTTTATTCGATGATTTTCTCTTTGTTTATGTTATAAGAAAAATTTTGGATTTTAATTTTGTATAGTGTGTGTGAAATGGTAATTCCAAAAGGATTGAGACTTATTTAAGGCCTACAGTTTTGGGTGAAAAATATGTAGTTTTTCTCTGATACAATTTTGGGATATTTCATAGATCTTTGTTTTGTGTCATTGGATATGGTAACACCCATATGTGCATGGGATGAACACATGTAAAAGAATATAATTAAAAATGACATAGGTGAATCATAAAACCATGATTTCACAACATTTGACACTTTATCCTTATCCCCTTATTCATATTGATTGATTTTTATCAAAATCCCCTTCACATCAAGTGTCTAAATAGAATTATTAAATTTAATGCTTGAAATCATGGTATGTTAGGTTTATCAGGATGGATATTTGGTTTATATGTTGATTAAAATCCCATTTTGAATCTTTTTCCAAATTTTATTGATGTAACTGGGTTTTAAAAATGGAATTGGAGAAGAAATTGGATCCAGAACTTAATATAAAATTTGTCAAATTACATTTTAAAATGATGTTTATGTGTTGTTTTTGGAAAAGGATATCATCCTCAAAATGAGAAATCTTAGCTGGAAAAAAATTTATTTTACAAAATGTTTTGAATGAACTTTTTATGTAACACCCGAGATGGAACCTTGTATGATGTGATACATGTGTTTATATATATATATATATATATTGGATTACTTTATATGAGTGATTCACCATTATGGGTTATCTTATAATGGTGTTCATGTTGGGGGTATGAAACTGTACTGGAGACAAGTAAGATTAGTCAAACATTCAACGCCCTTCCACTTACATAGTATATTACCTCCATGGGTTCCTAAGAATCATTTAGAGGATCATGTGATGGTATCTTATGATCCTCAATTAGATATCTTGGTACTACCTAATTCACTAAGAGGCCAAGTGTGTTGTGCCACTAGATTGGTCAGTTTAGGCTGGTCATTTGGTTATTTAATATGGAGTTTCACCGTACTATGGATAGTGGTTCTGAACTGAGTATAATATTGGGTCTTTCGAGGGATGTTTATGATCACCCCTGGTTATTATTTTAATTTCTTGTTTACATTTTACTATTTTTACTTTTCAGTTGATCTATTTATTTATTTTCATTATAGCATAGAAAATATTGATTTGGATTTTGAAATAATAAGAAAATATATTTGGAATGTGTAAACATACTACACATTGTTTTGAAATAGGGAAATAAATGTCCTTTTTGGATATATTAAGAACCCTATTTTTATTACTCTATTTTCAAACTTGAGTTAATGATTATTTTGGGAATGGAAACAAATGGATTCTATTGTTATTTTCTACTGAGCTGTCTAGCATACACCCCATGTGTACCACTCAGTGTTGGTAGACCCAAGCTATATTGCATGTTCATTTTTTTAAGTTATCCTTGTTTAGATGTTCAATATTTTAGTTGGGTATTATTATAGTTGGTGGTGAATAAGTTGTCAGGCAATGATCATTGATCTGTGTATTTTTTTTCATATGTCTATCTTTTGAAATGGAATCAAATTGTTTATATTCACATGAGAATAAATTTTAGCTTTACCTATTTGTTATAGTTATTTTGTATGATCATTATTATTTATTTTGGGATAAATTCATTCCCATTTATATTTGTTTTTTAGCCTGGAACTATTTTCCAACTCATGGTGATCTGGAATGCCCCTTGGGCCAAACCATGGAACGGGTTAGGTGTCAAGTCAGATTAAATCCTATGCTAGTTCGTGACATTATAATCCCCCATATAAATTCACTTTTTTTTATAATTTTTTACATTTTTTCCCTTCTATATATAGAAAGGTTAAAATAATTTTTTTGATATTCAATTTTTTTATCAATTTTAAATAAATTATTTCCTGATTTTTCCATGAAAACATATATAGTGGCTAAATCTGGTCAACCTCAGTATTTCCATTTTCAACACATCAACTATATTTTTATTTAGTCTTGATTGGGGTTGGGGGGAAGGTTTAGAATTTTTTTGGGAATAATCATATGGGTCCTACTAGGAGAACTAATCTAGAGAATAACAGTAATGGTTTATCTAGTTTATCAGATTTTTTTTCTTTTAGACATTAAAAATAATTATATCTTTGTTGGATTGAAATAAATAACCAAAATATGTGTTTTTACTTTGATTTCATGTGATAACCCATCTATGAAAACATAAATATTACATTATTTTCATTATTAAACATTAAATTTCTCACAAGAATTCACACTCCATGGAACTAGGAGTATATTTTCTATGAATTCTAACTGCATGGTTGACATATTTTATAATAATAATTTAGTATATCTAACAATGTTCCCCACACATAACATAATTATTGACATATTTTACATAATAAACCATTTCATAGACTAGGTAATTGAAACATAAGAAAATAATGATCATAAAATTTATCTAAAGGGTACGACAAAAGATGAATCAGTTATCATAGAATAGATAAGGATAATGATGATCTTAATGAAGTAATCATACAAAGAACATGTAGAAATGCCAACATAATCTGTTTATCATACTCTAATGAGTAATAAAAAATCAGTAATCATGATATATTTAAATGACATAAGAGTGTTTAATTATTATATGATAATCATGATCCATGAATAGATAACCCAGAAATGTGGAAAAAATTAAAAATAGAAAATTACTTCTTATTTCATGTTTAACCACTATGAAATTCATATTATAGTGAACATGGTTAACCAGGTAGGTCCCATGATATCATGTAGTAGAAACCCACTAGTTCCCCATAACATTATATATCATGAGATTTAAGGTGTTAATTAATGAATTGAATTTCTATATTAGACGTACTATTCATATAATGATAATCATTAATATGTTTTCATCATGAACAAGATCACATGCTCCAATCAACAATAAAATAAAGAACCCATCAGAATGAAATAGGATTCATGAAAATTTAGAAAAGGTATAAATAACTATTCTTTGTAAATAATGTGGATAAAATCATCCGGGCATATCTATATTAAATCATGATAAAAATTAAAGTATTTTTACATATAAAGGATATAATATAAGAGAACATTATAAAATTATTTTAAAATAATAACAAAACACATATTTTTTTAAATAGATACTATATAAATAATTGGTTTTATAAAAAGAAGAGAATGAAAAAAAATATATTTGGAATAATAGTAGAATTTTTAAAATTAATAAATGTAATGAAAATGAAAAAAACAATGAGATAATGTAAATAGGTTAAAAATGATAAAAATGAGTGTTAAAAGAATGCATTCAATATTTTAAAAAATAAACCCAATTTAAATATATAAATGACCTTTAAAATTAATATAATTATATTTAAATACATATAATACATGTATGATACAAAATATATAAAAGGGATATGAAAAAAAACTATTCCACCTAAAAAATTTTGATAAGATAATTATATTTAATATAAACGTTTCTGATGAATTATTAATCAATGAGTCATAAAATTGTATGAACACCTCTAAGCCCCAAAATTAACTATATGATAATAAATAATTTGTGGTTCTAGATAAAAATTCTATTAAATTTTCTCTAACTGAAATTTAGAAATAGATGATCACAATTTTAATGTGAAATCAGAAATGAAACACTTTACTCATGACTCACACGAAAGCACATTAACTGTTTTTATAACAAATGTAATCATCTTAATCTATAATTTCATAATTTTATTCTTATATATGAAATTTTATACTCATAAATTAAAATATATTATTACAAATATATTATTTATTATTTCTTGTCATCATTAGGTGTATCAAATATTTATTATTTGTTCATGTTTTATACTAGAGAAGATAATTAAAATTATTTAAAAAAATTCCATTATTACTAGATTATTAATAGTAGTTGAATAATTTTATAATTATTAATATCGTAAATTTTTTTTATTTTATGGGAGATATAAAATGGTTTTGTGAAAATGGAACCGATGATGAACTTATTTTGCGTGATTTGCGTATAATAATGAGTTTCTTTATAATTAAAGATTAATTTTTTTTGTAAATTTTATTGAAATATATAAATAACATAAATTAATTTTTATTACCATATAATATCAATAATATTATTTTATACTCATAAATTTTGGAAATATTGAAGATTGTGCAATGACGTTTGTGGAGGTGGTAAGCTGACCAAAACAACAACATTTTATACTAATGGATGCGTAAGTGTTTAGATTTATATTATACCAATATCATTTTAAGGAAAAAATGAATTAAAAAATCATTAGAGTGGTTAATGGTATTTTAGAAACATTTGAGATATGGAGGTAAGTGAAAACAGTGTAGAATAACTTGATACTTACATTGATACATTCGTCCCTCTCAAAATGGGTTCCATTATAATGAAGTACATAGAAATACTTATTTACAAATTAATCTAAAAACATATAATAATTGTTTAGAAGAGATAATATTTTCATTTTTCTAATATAAAATAGAATTCATAGTGTGGTTTGAAGAGCCTAGATGAGGGTTCCTTTTATAGGTGAGTATCGGTGGGATTTTTAAAAATACCAATTCTTAAATGAATAAGGAATGTAATTTTACATATATTGTTGTTCCGTTGTGAAAATATAACTAATTTGGATCATGAATCCCATCATTTAAAAAATTTATAGACAATATTAGAGATACTTGAGTCTATTATCTCTTAATTTATCCCTTTCTTCCTTGTTTTACTCTTACCATGGTAACTCGCATTTTCACCTTGGTAACAAATTTTTTTACAAAAAAATTAAATCCAGTCTCTTACATAAATTCAATTAAATAATTATAAAATGAAATTTATTTATTCTGAGCCATTCCAAAAAAATTTAATATTTATCTTTTAAATTAATATATAAACAATATTGGGAATACTACTTCTAAAGAAAAATTATTATTTAACCAATACTAAGTCATATTTTTATTTTATATTTATTATTCATCGCTTCCTGAGTTATAATGTATATTTTTCTTATAAATATTATATTTTAAAAAATCATATATAATCCATGATATATTTAAATTTTTTTGAAATAAAATCGCATTATGTAATACAATATGATTTTTATAAAAGTTTCATTTCAATTATTAAAGGGATTTGTTCTTATTTAAAACAAATTAGTAATTAATAAATGAATTTTAATTCATTCATTTATATATTAAAAATACATTTCATTAAATTTAATTCCCTAATAAATAGATTTTTAGTCTTAAAAACATACATGAAAGATTAAAATAATTGATTTATAAAAAGTATTTCTCCATGAATCATTAAATTTGATCATCATGGGTGCTTGAAATTGATAATAGAAATGGATGAGGCTTTTTCATTGTGTGAACATTGGTGTGCCTTTCTGTTTTCATGTTTTCTATAATCCCATCAACATGAATAAATATTAACATTTTATTACTTATAATTAAATAGATATTTACTGGATGTTATTTAGAAATTTTGAGAAGCCATTCATTTAATATTATTTAAATATAAATTAATTTTTATAATTAAAAATTTATTAAATGCAAATTTTTTTAATATTAAATATTTATAAAATTATTTAGTTATTTTTTTATGTAATAATATTAATTTTATCATAATTATATATCAAATATATTATTCTTGAACATTATTCTTTTCCAAAATTATTAATTATACTTATTGGATATATGTATATACAATGACTATATATCAAATAAGTATTTATCAGCAACCCATATATCAAAAGACCATTTATTGAATTAACATATAATCATCATATTTACCAATTTAACCCATATATATCTTCCCATATAGTTCTCTAAAATTCATTGATATCCTTTTCTTATTTTCCCTATAAAAATAAAGATTATATTTTCAATAATTTTTTTAATTTATATAGTATTGATTAACAATATGATCTTCATATAAATGCCTGGTTATTTAGATTTCACATTTATGATGTTTTTTATTTTATTGTTGTTTTTTCATCTTATTATTGGCAGGATGATATTTCATGTTTCATTCACATAATGTATATGGTTATCTTTTATTTTAATATTGTATCGCATGAAAATATTTTAATGATAATTCACTAAGGGAATAAAAATTCTATGTGATTCATTATGAAGCCTTAAAATAGATTTATCCCATGGAATTTAAATAGTTATTGGAAATTAAATATATATAATTTCATCTTCTTAAATATTCACATTCCCAATTTGATTCCATAAACTTGTAGTTTCTCTATAAAACATTGAAATATCCTAATAAAAACATAGATACATATTACATAATTTTACATTAAAATTCATTACATATCATAGTAAATAACACAATCTAAGAAACCAAATGTTTTAGTATAATATTTTAGTTACATAAATGCCGTATTTTACATTATTTAATCAACATATCCCATGAATAATATTCTCAAATTCAATCCATCTTGACATAATTTAATTAGTCAAATTCATCATTTCATGGATAAGGGAAACATAAAAAGGGGTTATCCTAAACACACCATAAGAGAAAAACATATCAATGAGTCATTAATGGGTAGACCATTGGCATTTAATAAGGTGGAAACAATGGGAAAATATCATATTAAATGAAAATCGAATCATAAATTTGTTCATTAGGTACGATATAAGGATATTTATCCTCAAAAGGATCATCAAGAATGAATAAATTTTACATGGAATAATAATTCAAAAACATGATACAATAATCAATAGGTAAGAATCATAAAATATAAATGGGACATAAATACAAGCATAGGTAAATTGTAAGTTCATTAACATAGATAATCACAATTTGGTCAACACATATATTTCTGAACTTATAAATTAGGTTCAAACATAAACTTTGACTATATAAATATGTCCTAAAAAATTATTTCATAACATATTAGTGTGTTTTATTCATATAGTTGAAAATATATAAATAAGGTGCAAGAATATAATTATATATATATAAATATGGTCCATACATAGAGCTTTGAAAATGTCAATAAGGTCAACGCATAAATATAAAATCATATCATTAATTCCAAGAATATATTTGTAAATATATCAATAAGGTCCAAGAATAGAGTTGTCAACATATTAATAAAGTAGAAACATAGTGTTTTGAACATATCAATAAGGTTCATGTGTGGGGTTGTGAAAATATCTATAAGGTCCACACATAATATCATTATATCCTATGATGTAAGCCTTTCTACAACACATTAGAGGAATATATCAGACCCACATGTCATATAATGATATAAAATATAAAGATATAAAAAATGAAATAAAACATATGTAATTTCATGAAATAGCCATGGAAAAAAGAGAGCGTACGTAACATTTTAAAATTGTATCACATAAAATGATGTAAGTGATTAGATTGTTTGATACCTAAAATTTAACCTCAAAAAATATACCAACCATAATTAAATTTAAAAAGTGATTCAGGAAAATTATATTCATATTAGATATATATTTGGGAAATTCAATGGAAAATGGATTAAAAACGCTAAAAAATTCATAAGTCATTTTTTAACATTTCCCTTAAATGACAAAGTCAAATATCACATTCAGTAATAATTTTTGAGAAGGTGATAAGAAGAATAACTGTAACATTTTATTAAAAGGATAAAACAATAATTGAAACATTAAAATAAGTAAATTTTAAATATTGTATATTTGAGTTGAAGATACAAATATATAAATGTGAAAAGAAATGGATTTTATTTGTTTTTATTCATCCATAGAGAAAAACTGCATTTTTGAATGAATAAAAAAATTCTTTTTGAAAAGATATGTATAAAAATATAAATATATTTTATATAATTCATACTTTGATTTAAAAATTATAAAAGAAAACTATTATTATTTTCAATAATATTGATATGGATGGAAATGATCTTATAAGGAGGATAAGAATTATTCTTCACAACATCATATTCACATGATGAATAAAATCCATCAAAGAAGAATATTTTGACATAAATTTTTTATTTAATAGAACAATACTAGAGGAATAATAATATATATAAAACATATAAGTACATATTAAATGAAAAAATATTATTAACCAATGCCATGTAAATTGAGTCAATAAAAATCCTTATGGATGTGTATCATTAAAATCAAAGTATCATTAATGATATAAAATTATATGGATTTTTAAATACATTTAATTTCATTAAGATTTTTATAAAATAAATTCACTGGAAGTATTTAAATAATAGAAAAAGATAATAGTTATTAACATAAATCATATCTCAATAAAGGGAAATGGAAATAGAAAACCCCTTATGGATTTGGTAAATATTGAATCAAAATACCATGAAAAATAAATAGAAATTGATCTTTAAAACCCATGAATAAGAATATAATGATTATAAAATACAATAATGAGGTAGTATACACACTATATAAGAGAGAAATTAATGCATAATATGAAACATGACTCAACAAAAAGAATTTAAGATAAAACCCCCTTACCTTGGATTCGGGCTTGGTCAATCATGATCTAAGCTCCTGTAAAATTAATTTACATGTATTATCTATGACATGACCTGCTCCTTCAAATGATTCCCCCACATGGGATGGATGTGAGGGAAAGAAGATGGTGACTGCCTGAGTACTACTTTCAGAAGGCCCCAAATCGATGACAAGAAAGAAGGATATCATAATAAGATATATGGGAGGAATCCTCCAATTATAGAACATGTGGAAGATAAATATATGATAGATACACCAATAAAAACATTATCTGATTAATATATAAAATAATTACCATGTTACAAAATTAAAATTCATGAAGTAATATAATAATTTAAAGAATTATTTTACCAACACGTAAAAAATGGTAGCGATCATGATGCCCAAATAGCACCTATAAAACCATTAACTAGTAAGATATAGGCTTATCTCTAACCTGAACAGTAGAACTGAAAATTGCTTATATATGTGAAGGGTGGGAATAAATGTATTCTCAATAGGATCCTCTATGGTTTGTATCATGAAAAAGATAGTGAAATAATTCAAAAGAATTGTGAAACTAAATCATCACCTAAAGAAGTATACTATTCTTCCAGACTCACCATGAATAAATCTAACCCAGTATCACATAAAAAAGAGCATATGATATAATTATGAAACATCAAGGGAACCCTAGACTTACTTCCCCAAATACTTTCCACTCTTCCCCATCATCACATATCATGAGATATCTCTCTCCAAAATAAGACATCTCAAAGAAACATCGATAAGGAATCACAACATGTATGATATACATCACACCACCACATCATCCCATCCACAAATCCATATATAATCCAAGTAGTTAAAAAAATCCACCACAACCCATATGACATGTATCATATATTGTGAATTATAAACGATTCCATCACAACCCATAAACTGAGTATGTACCTCAACCCATCATATCCTATACATAGAATACATATAATAATCTTCTAGGTTTTATATATAGAGAAACTTGCATTTCAAATAACCACAAGTCATCACATTCCAATATAGAGAAAATGGGAAATCTAATTGTTGTGAACCCCAAAAAATGTTACTAACAAGAGAAGAGAGTTCACCAGAGGTGGTTGTTGGTTATCCATTCTCCCACCACGATATTGAAGAAAACAACCTCCTAATGTCTGATAGAAGTTAGTCACCCTAACCATAATGGGTGGGGTAGCCTATAAAATTATAAAATATACAATATATAATATAACTCATAACCTTTATATGGGAATAACCTTTTCCAAAGCTCAAATGTAGCTATCATTACATGGATACCTTGTTGCCACTATAATGGACATGATATCATATAAGCACACAAGAATATAATGACATAAATTAAAATTAATTTTTTTTATTCATCAGTTTTCATTTAATTGATTAATTTATTATCTATTAGATTTAAAATAAAATTATTTTAATTTAAATTCCTTAAGAAATAGATTTATTTCCATACCATCTAGGAATCATCCAAACTGATCCCATAGTTTCACAAGATTAACATCATTCCAAAATTTTCAATATATAATCACCAACCCCATGAGATAAAAATTTACTAAACATTATTAGAATCATCTCATAATCCTTGTACTCAAGGAAAACCATCATAATCTTCCACCAATGGTATTCATGAAACCAACCACAAACAAATTACTCATGAAATGGGGAAAGTAATGATGATAAACAAGAAACATGACCATCGACTATTAAATAGATTAATTTGAAAAACAAACATTCATATTTAACTCATAATCCATAGGTAATCCATTATTAAACCCATTTGATCATAAATTTTTTCATCCCTAACACCCACATGCATATACCTATGCATAATTCCATTATAGGGGTGAATTTTTGTAACATCATCTAGCCCATCCACCCATTTCACATTTTTCATCCTAGGATTTTCCATACTAGACTCAAATCCCATAAATTCCTTCACTCCCATTATAACAATTATTTTTACCACAAAAAAAATTATTCTTTAAGAACAAAGGAATATTAAATAGGTATATCAAGCCCCCAAAACAAAATTTTAGCCTTTACATAAAAATAATCACTCATGGATCCAAACTCAGGGCACTTAGCCATCTTAATACATCAGAAAAACTCTAGCCTAAGAAATTTTATTGTTCTAACAACTGGTTCTTATTCTATCGTGAATTAAATGATTCTTTATTCTAAGGTTCAAACATTGGGATACCTATGATATCCACTAATAATAACCTATGAAAAGATAAACATTCCATTAACATTAATCTATTTTCAATAAATATAGGTAAGTATTGTACTTATTAGTATTCCTTTCAATTGTTATCATCAATAAGATTTATCAAGAATCACATTATATATCAAATCAATTAACACAATGATCATTACATTCAAATAAACATGAATAAATTCATCAATTTTATTATCATCATATTACAACAACCACCAGATTTATTAATAATTCACCAAAATTATTTAAATATTTAATTAACAATTACTTTTATCATTTGGATATTTACCAATTTCCATCATTATCATCATGGTAATATGTTTTATAAAAAAATATTTCAAAAAACATAACCTGGATAGAACACTATCTGGAAAATCAATTGGTTTCCCAATATCATGTTAGTATGATCGATACAACCAATTATTTATTAAGCTAATTTAATAATTAATTATTTAATTGCATTACTATAAACTGGAATAAATGATGATATCCTGATGATTTCACATAAATAATATATTTTATGCAATGAATACACTGCCTCAATGGTTTCAATGTTCACTTGAGAATGGTCTAATTTCATAGATCTTGATAACCACCCCCATGAGGAGGTGAATCCCTTAGGGTCACTATGGCTTAACCAAACAAATAAATAAACAAGAAAAAATCACTTACAAACATGGAAATGAACCGCCATATCATGAAAATAAGAAGAAATGTGAACCTGATAAAATAACTATAAGAGAAGAGGTAGAATGTACCTCGAATCACAACAGATAAAACATAAGAGGTAGATAATCAACAACTAGTGAAGGAATCCCAAAATTCTAAAATAGAGGACCATTGGATCACCTAGAATATGAGAGGAACCATAGTGTTTGATGCAAACATTAGATATGTATAATTTATAAGAATGATGAATATGGTATTAAACCATTGTGAATCTCTTTCATTCTGTATGAATGTCAGGTTTCATATCCCACTGAAGAACTCATTTCATAAAACCAATTAATCCTATATTATTACATGTCATAGAGGACCCTATAAACCATCCTCAAATAATATGTGAACATATTTTAGTCCTTGAATCGGCTCTCAACCAATTTTTTAACCACATAATCACTATTTAAAGACATTAAAAGTCATGAATTCACAGTGTTTCCACCACTTAGATTCCAAACACCATAATACCTACTCCAGGAATCCAATGAAAACCACATTACTTAATAAACACTAAAAGGTTATGCCTAGATGGATATGTAACATTATATTAGATATATCTCAATATATTATCATCCTCGAGAATCCAAGAAGAATCCCATGGAGAAATAATTAAAATGGGGTTGCCTGTGTAGCCACCCCATAAGATACCTCCCATGTGTCTCATCATCAGAGGATAATAACATCCTTAACATAGAAACAAGTGAATAAACACATAAAAACAATATTTAGATCTTAAAAACTCTCTTCATGGAGATACATTTCATATGAGAGTAAATCCATTACAATAAACAAGAGTAAATTATCTCATAAAACAAAAAGGGTTCAATATCCACAAAAATCATTATAATTAGAGAAAAGTTAAATTAAATATAGATTAGGGTACTAAGAGTGTATATGCAACTGTATTCATAAGTACTGTCCTCTATGCCATTGTAATTCCATATGAAATGAACTAAGAGAATATAACACCTTGAAAACACCTTCACTTAGACGTCCTTGATCTCTACAGGATGATCCTTGAAATTCTCATCACCATAAAAATAAATCTCATCTCAATTGATGACATGAGAGTCATCATGATATCATACTAGACATGCGAGACATGAAAAAAAATCACTTCATATATAGGGAATTTTCTATCTGAAAATTCATCAATCCAACATAATAAAATACTTTTAATGGCTCAGAAATCAGTGATAAATCATACTACCATGACCAAACCTTCACTATACATGATGAGGTGTCACCTTCAAGAACACATGATTTAAAATTTCATACTAAAAAGGTCTCTACCTATGATTATCATAGGATTTTTGATGATCATGGACCTCTTTCATCCTAAAAAGAAATCCAATTCCCACATCCTCTCCCATATCAAGATAAATCACTGATGTTTCTTCCATAACACTCTAGAAATCCCTAGATTCATGCACATAATCACTTCCTGACTTCCTAAATTGTGCCTTAGCCAAAAAATTCACTTGTTTCGAATGTAAGAAATATCAATCATTTAATCCAGCTAGAATTACATCCACCATCAGTGATTCCTGATTTGTCACATAGGGATAAGATATACATAAAGATATTTTGATCGATAAAAACCAAAAAATGATCAACGATGAGGTAATATCAGCACATAATCTAATAAAAACTATCATCAACTCAAGATCATGGCTGGAACATTTATTCTCAGGGGTGGAAACTAAAAATCTATTTTATATCCAAACACATACCTAACCAAGATATCAAGAATCAAAAAAACCCTCAAAATGAAATCCATCCCCTGGAAACAAAAGGAATGAAGCACTAAATAACCTCAAAAATAGATACATAAAAGATATATAAAACTATTAATTCTTGAAGGAAACCGGGTCATTTATTATCAAGGATGTCATAGGAGTTGCAATTCATGAGAAATTAGTCATGAACCTTTGGTAATATCATGTGAGTCCAACAAAACTGTGCACCTTTTCCATTTTCTATGAGGATTATAAAGGAAAAACTACATGTATATTTTATAAATTTGTATCTACTCTACATTGGGGCATGATATTCCCCAAGAAATTGGATTCATGATCCCATAAGACAAACATCAAAAAATTACAGAATAGATTTTCACAATGAAGAACTACCAAAATGTTGCATGGATTCTCTACATTATCCTCTAAAGATGTAGAGTACATAAGGATGATGTAAATGAAATCCACAGTGAACTTATCTAGGAACAATCTAAACACTGCATTTATTAACCCGATGAGCATGGATGGAGTGATTTTCACTCCAAATAACATCACAACAAATCCTTAATTCCAATGATGATAATGGAAAGTAATCTTCTAAATTTTCTCATCCTTCACCCACATCTGATGGTATCCTAGACAGAGATTAATCATCATGAACCTACTATCTTATTTCATATAATTAATTAAATCATAAATCTGTAGAAGAGGGTATTAGTTATTCACTATCACTATTTTAATGAAATGATAATTGATACAATGATGAAAACTACCATTATACTTCTTCATGAAAAAAATTATTGCACCACATGGTTACATAATCGGTTGAAAAAAAATCATTGTAGTAAATCATTGAGTTATACTCATTTCTCTTAAAACTCGTAAAAGACTAAGATATACGAAGAAATTGAGATCAAAAAGATAATCAGATACAACATAATGTGAAATTTAGTCTCCCATCTAGGGGGAAATGATACAACATTCATTAGAAATACATAAGAGTACTCTTATATAGCCCTGGGAAACACAAATTGTTGAACCTGTGACAAAATTAAAACCATCTTGACCATCACTAGTGAAAAGGAAGGACCATTCCTCCAACTCATATAAGGGTTGTTCTCACCATCAATCACTGTTGGCCCTCTATAGGATTCATAGAACACAACCGACCTCCTAAAGTAATCCAAGATGGCTTTCACCAAGTACAACCAACACATGTTTAAGATGAAGTATTATGGTTATATGGGTAAACATAGAAATTTTCATAAAGTGTGGTTCTTCCCTAAAAATATCTCATAGTCTTTACATACATCATAAAATTCATCACAATATCCAACTGGCATAGTCAACACTAAGGACACTAGAATCCTCTCTACCTCATGTCTCAAACCATGGACAAGGCATTGAGATATAAAAAAGTGTGTCACACTTGAATCCAAAAAAATGAATGAACCCATGTGTAATAAAAATAGAAGGGTAACTTGAACAACATCTAGATCTCCTAGTGCTACCATAATTATAGTATAAAGATAATCATGACCTACTCCAGGACCTCTCTGACCCCACATAAGACCACCTCAGTGGTTCTGATCTGATTTTATAATATGATGATTGTATCATCCCTATACTCTTCTAGTCTCATTTCATCTCTATTGATCAAAACTATAACAAACTTCTGATGTAGCATCATCTAAAAAAGTCTCAATAGAGGATCTTAAAGTAGAACCCATGGCACATTCTAGCTTCTCAAAAATGTTGGTAACTCTCTACATATATGACCTTCAAATCCATAAGAAAAACACTCATCCAATCCCATATAATATGTTTGAGATCCACCTCCCCTAGATAAATGGGATGATGAGGGCCAGGACCTACCTCTGGCCAATTGAATTATCTTAATTATTGAAAATTGGGAACCTCAAGCCTTAGTTCGAGTTCTTGAAGAACCATGAAAACTCCAATATTGTGACGATATAATTTGGATCCTCTCAATTACCTCTACTCTCACTAACACCTCGAGCTAAGTCTTCTACAAAAATAGGGTGACTAAGAATGAGATTGATGGATGAAAATCCTCATCAATATGCATCACCTAGACATATTCATTTACAAACAAAACTAAATAATATCACCAAATGGTCTTAAAATAGATCTAAAATTCTCATACACTAGAACTCCCCTACCAAAGGGAACTCAGTTCCTAGATGTTTCTTTCCATCAAATCCTAAGAAACAAAATATTATCAAAATTGTTCTCATACCATATCAAATTATAATTTCAAGTCCTTGTTATCCTTGAGGAAAAAGAACCACCACCAACACACAACTCCACGTAGAATTTTCCTATTAAACATAACATAGATATCATTCCCAACATATATTGATTTGAATGTTATCTCATCCTCATCCAACTATTCTTCTATGATTGAATCTAAAATGGAACACTCATAATTCTATATATTATGGCTCTAAAACTATCAATGTTTCCTCATCTAACTATCCTTATCATCAAACATTACCCTACAATGATCAAATGGGACGTCTTGCTAAACATCGTCAACATGGAACCGAGGAGGACATCGAGTTGGACCAATACTATAAAGAACAAAAAAAATTTAAACCAAAACCTTGGCTATATAATTAATAACAATAATTAATTAACTAATTTATATCATGATAAAATGTTCCCATATCCCAAGTTCTACCCATTTTATACACATGTACAAAAAATAATGACGCAGGATCATTTCAAAGATCACTACACTAAAACTAGTATTATTTCATTTAGTCATGTAAATAAACATAAATGTATGTTTATCAGATCATAGGGGCTCCTAAATACGTAGGTCTCATCTAGTATCCCATTTTTCTGTTGATAAATAATTATAATTGATATTTCTTATCTTCCAACCCATACAGACACACATTTTCCATACTCTTAAAATCTTCTCATCCCACAAACATTAACATATTATACCACCCATTCAATAACTAATCACACAAAGAATACCCCACCTTGTATGATAATTAGGGAATAGAAATGGTGAAAGCTTCAGCCCACCACCTACATGTCTCGAGTTCATATCAAGCACAGACAATATAATAAACATACATAGGGTAGGAATTAACCTGTATGGGAACATACATTACATATGGATAATATATATACACAAATCAAAACCTACCTTGACATATATTTAAAATAACCCTCATGTTCCTTCCTGTAGTTTCATGTATTACTCTAACAACTAAACAAATTTCAAGTACAAAAATTTAAAAAAAACATGGTAGCAACCATGAATCCAAAACAGATCATGTAAAACCATGACCTAGTAATTACAATTCACATCATGAAACTTCTCTAAAAACCTGATATATATATACATATATATATATATATATATATATCTATGTGTAGGGTGAGAATAACAATATTCTTAATAGCATCCTCCCTTGATCATATCTTGAAAAAGATAAATAATTCATGATAAATCACAATGAATTGTAGTGAAACTAACTCACCACCTAAACAAGTATACTATGTTCCCTACCTCACCAAGAAAAAAACATTAAAAATATTACATACAATTGGTAATATAATATAATAATAAAACATCAAGTCTACCCCACTCTCTATTCCCTATTGGATATATTCTCTTCCCTATAATTTCATGTCTGAATCCATCTCTCTCAAAAATATGCTATCCCAATTATAGTTTGAATGTAATCACAATAGGCACCTCATGAATCACATCTTCCCATCAACTAATCCATATAGAAACAATGCTGTTTCTAGAAGCAACCACATCATTAAAGATTTGTATCATATAATGATTATTATACCTCAATCTATCACATCTCATACAATGAGTATGTACTTCAAGCCCTAATATATTATACAAAATATACCTACAATAATTATTTAGATAATATATCCATATATACATTTATTTGAAATAACCAAAATCTAGAACACCCCTTTACACTCTTAATGGAGAAAATATACATTGTGCATACCAGTATAAGTAACATCCGAGTGAAGAGGGTGGGCATGAGGTGGTGGTCATCCATCTATCTTCCCATTAAGATGATGGGGAAAACATCTTTACAAATTCTATTGTATGTAAACCTTTCTAACCGAAATGGGTAGGTTAGCATATAGAATCAAAAAATATACAAGATATAATATGTCTAACAACAACACTATTCTCTTAACCTAGTTATAATCCCAAGTACAGTTGTGTTATCTCAAACACCCATCTACCACTGTTGGAGACTACATATCCTAGAAGTATAAAAGAATTTAACTTGATACATTAAAATTTATTATCTAATTTTACGAGTTATACTTTCTTTAATTAATTTATTATCCATTAAATTAACCATTAATATTATTTTATGTAACATTTATTTACAAACAACATGATTTCATGCCCTATAGTCATAATCCAAACAGAGTCCATGATTTCAAAAGATTAACATAATGCTAAAAAGTTCATTCCATCATCACCAAACCTGTGAGTTAATCATTTACAAAACAATATTTTCATTTTTAAATAATCTAGGTAATTTATGGAAAACATCCTAATCTACCTCTATGTTGAATCATGAAACCATAAAAACCCTTCTACCTCATGTAGTGGGGAATGTAATGCAGATAAATCATGAAACCTAGTCATTGGATATTAAAATAATTTATTTCAAAAATAAATCCAACTTTATAAAATCATCAATCAGTAATCCAAACTACAATCCATTCCATGTTCTCTAATGTCCTCCCCAACACCCACATTCATACCCTGATGCATCTCAACATTATAAGCATCATCTGTTGCCACACCATTTATTCCTTACTACCCTATATCACATTGTCCATCCCAAGCTCAATTATCCAAAATTTAGATCACATATTATCCTCTATTCCCCATATCTAAATGATCTTTATCATAGGTCATCACAAAATCTATAAGAAAAAACAATAATATTTAACAAGGAAACCGGGTTCTCAAAAAAGGAATTTATCCTTCACTTGTGAATGAGTACTCAAGGATGCAAACTCAGGATACTCTACCTTCTCTTGCAAAAAAGAAACTCTATCCCAAGAAATTATCATTACCATATATTCAGTTCTTATTCAATAATAAATTAACCATTTATTTTTTCATACCTAACAACTAAGGGAAATACATGACATCAATCTATAACAAGCTATCAATGTTTTAACATTTTTTTCATTAAAGTAGTTTCAAAAAATAATGAGAATTACCATTATCATTATAAGGAATTTTCATTATTACCAACAATAATCATTTTCATTTGTAACAACCCCAACTATAATAGCCTATAGTTGATGGTAATAATATTACATTGGTATAAGATATAAGGAACTATATCCTGAAGGAATAAATAGTATATTAGTATTTGTAATCTATATATATACATCAAATTAACATTAAATTTTAAAACATAAATAACAAAAAGTATTTTCAATTAGAATTCCTTTATTCCAATTAGTGTATCCATGCATATCAGACCCGAAAAATTGCCTCATATACTTGGGAATAAAAAAGATAAGGAAGGGATAGGCTCTGTTGCTGAGAAATGTT
The DNA here is from genome assembly GCA_963277665.1 of Viscum album. Classification (NCBI taxonomy): domain Eukaryota; kingdom Viridiplantae; phylum Streptophyta; class Magnoliopsida; order Santalales; family Viscaceae; genus Viscum; species Viscum album. Next base: position 901,918,980 of record OY728131.1, on the reverse strand, counting down.
ATGTTTATAATATAAGTTATTAATAAATAAGGAATAATCAATATGAAAAGGTAAATAACTATAAAACATTTTTTTATAAAAAACATGAACATAATATGGTTGGAATTAATGATGATCAAATAATTCGATAACAACTTTTGAAAAACATATCATACGATATCATAACTAATCCAATAATCACATTGAAATAAATAACTATTCTCATAATGATTGAATACATAATGCCAGACATCATCGACATAATTTCAAGATTTAGGATACGATAGCATACATAAATATGTAAGTCCTCACCAATAACTCAAACTAGTCTGTCTCATATGATTGATCGATGAATCGATGGGAAATAGTGAACCCCACTTGTCACTTACTCAGACCAAAGAATTCTACATATGAAATGGGGGAAACCTAATAAAAAGAAACATTTATTTTCAGTCTATAATATGAAATATTAATAATTTTCAAAATTAATAAACATAATCATAAACCATATATAGGAAATGAAGAATTGTATCAAAATAGTACATCCCCAATCATATTGGTCGAAGAAATTAAATAAAAAATGGAATATGGTAATATAAAAAATTAATATCAATGATGCATGATATTTAAGAAACGATTTCTACTTATATAAAACAACTCTAATAAGACCATTGAAACTTATTCAGAGAAATACCCTTTTCACTTTGATGTCATTTATTTATGAAAAGTTTTACAATTATAAAATAAAGCATTTTCTTTTCAAAGAACATTGTAAGCATATAAAGTTAGCATAAAAGGATTGAGGAATCATGATGGATGAAAATTATTCTATTGTTGTATCAGTTATAAATATATTGCTCCTCAAATTTTTTGAAATAATCTAAAAGAACTTTGTTTTGAAAAAAGAAGAAATATTCCTTTCAAACCATAATAAAAAGGTCCAAATATGGATTAAAATAAAGTTAAATTATTGTGGAAGAATAGAATAAAATGTTTTTTAATTATTTTTGAAAACATGGACATAGAAGATAAAAATTCATTAATAGAGACTTAGACATGAACATTACCGAAAAATGATGAGACTGTGAAGTAAACCCTTACTTATGACATGCTTCCCTTTTTGCATGTCTAATACTCCTGTATGATAAATAATGTTTTATTATACTGATATTATAAATTAATTATAATATATATCAGACAATATATTATTTTGTTATACACTTTCATCACCTATTATTAAAATTATTCTTTATTAAATTATTATTCATTATTTTATCTGCTTAGTTTTTCATGTATGATTTGATTCAGAAGTATCCTTCCTCGTACCTTGATCATTATCCCTTCATATAAATAATGATAACAATTCTATTAATATCATATATATTAGTTTAACATGTATTTTTATTAATCATTATATGGTAAATATAGAAAAATGAAGAACATTGTTCATGGAGATAGTATGCCTTACATGGACATGCACACTATTTACATTTTTCAAAAGAAGGGAAAAATATTAATATTAAATAATACTTAAAAATTAATAATTTCTATAAAAAATTAAATATATTCTAATTATATCCATTTTAAAAATATCCGAGTAGATTTGTGTTGAGAAAAATAACACCTCTCTATGGATATGGTACGGCGTACATACACACGAGTGATATTTGTACTTTTCATAGGATAGATAAATGAAGGAAAATGGTTGTCTAATAAACATAATAACATATGATTATATTTATGATACTATATTTATTACTTTATAATATTAAAAACTAATTAAGATGAAGTAGGAGAAGAAATAAAATTTAAAAAGTCCATAAAGACTATTAACATATCTTAAAGAATCCTCCATTAGATATCCTCTTAGGGATACTAGATTTGATATTTTTGGAAAACAATGACCCCTAAAACATTTATGAGGATTTTTGAAATGGAATTCAGTATTTATTGGTTTTATTTGATAGATCCATGTGGTTTTAATAAGTGACAGAGGATATTCCTTTTTATAATTTTGATGGGGGGATCTTTTTTAATTTTTTGAAACATTAAATTATAATAAAATTATTCATGCAAGATGCATTTAAATTGAAAGGTATTCGAAGATACTATATAATAGGGTATTAATTGCATAAACCTATATAATTTATACATGTTTTTATTCCCTTTTTAGGCCGTATCATTTTGATTAACCCTGTGGTTAGTTATTTTTTACCATAACTATAGTAACCATTATTTTAATCATAAATGTTTAATAAGGTTACATTAATTAGAAAAATGACTTCAAAATTGAAAATTTATTATTTTTATAACAATATTCCATTCACATGAATTAATATACTATTTTTATAAATTTTAAATAATTGAATAAAATATAATTTTAATAAATTATCATTAATGTAACATCCCAGATAAATAAAGAATAAAACAATTTTCATATTTATTAATATTTATGAATTAAATATTAATTTTACATTAATGGGGATACTATTTTTGATATCTTACCCAATACTCAACAACATGATTCTTTGAAATCTTACGTTCCACACTAATAATATAATATTATTATTTTAAATGGCAGTTAACTGCTAGCCATTTTATTCGCGGGAATGAACAAAACTAACTACAATATTATTATACATGTTTGTAAAATGTATTTACATTTATACAAAAAAAGTTAGAGGCTTAAAATTTGAATGAATCTAATTTTAAGCATAATTTACATTAAAAGAACAATTTATCACCTTTTAATGGAGAAGACTATTTAAATGTAGTTTAGGTCACTTTAATACATTCTATTTGGCCAAATAAAAGACTTCTTTGGAATGGGGACATAAAAATTTACTTTGTGTAAATTTTTGGAATATTTCCGATAAAGTTCATTTTTTTAATGATTAATGAAAATATTGTATTTTAATTCAAAATAGCATTTTAATCTAATTTATTTATATGGTTAGATTATATTATAATGGGGTTTAAAGTTTAATTATAATATATTTTTACCATTTAATCCAATTTTGTTAATTGGAATTAATTTCACTTTGAAATTTGACATTAACAAGTGTCGAGCTTTTGATAGTTATTGTTTCTTAAAAACACGCTATTTGTTTTAACAAAGGGAATTAATTTTAAATTAATTAATGAAACTTCTATGTTTAGAATTTGGTATAATAAAAAACATTTTTTAATTTGAATATCAAATATATATTAGGTTTAATATTTGGTATTTTTCTGAAAAACATCAATTTTTGATGAATAGTGAATCCACTTAGTAGTAGTTAAAAAAACATAATTTTTCATTTAAATGAATTTTTACCACTTATGTGAATTGAATTTCAAAAATAAGACACAAATTTTTATTATTAGTTACAAATGTTTGGTTCAATAAAATTAAAATAATTTTTGTTGAATAGTAACTTTTGATTTTTATTTATCGCGGTTAAAGGTAAATATGGTAATTCAAGGTAAAAAGAATATTATAATAATTCAAAATTACTTTAACACTTGTCCAAACCATATTGGTTGAGTCATTTACAACCATGGTCATCTTTGGGTTGATTTTGGGACTCCATTGAGCCACATGGGAGTGATAATGACAATTTAGATTAATTAACTTAAAGTAAAGGCAAAAATGACAAAAACAAATATCTTTTAGTAAATTAATTTTTATATGGATTTAAATAAAAATTATTTTGAATATAAATATTCATTGGAAAGATGAAAAGATTTAGTACATCATGGTATTTGTTATATAATTTTTAGACATCATGTAATATAAATTATTTATGACACAATAAAGATGCAGTGTTTACCTCATTAATAAATCATTTAAATAAATAAGATTATAAATGTTTAAATAACATCCAAACCTTGTCCAATTATTATTTTCTGGTTTTATTTCAACCATGAGACATCCTATATTCAACTATAATATTTATTGGACCTTTAGAAACCGAAAATAATTATACAATAAAATAATATTTTTACACTTTACTAAAGAGCCCCTCCTCTCCCTTATAAAAGGAGACGACTTCTAACCAAATCCTCACACCTCTCAAGCCATTTGGCTCATCCAAACTCGGCCCAATTAAGCTCTCTACATACCTATACTCTTCTTGGAAGCCTTAATTCAGGAAAAAGTCACTTTAAAAAGTATGTTTTGTTCAAACCAAAGGAAGTTACCCAAATTAAAAGAGATTAAAGAACGATTGAGTCATGTCGGATAGGGGTACGGGATTTTATTATCTCACTTTTAATTCCTTGAGATTTCCATTGTTCTCCACTTATTCATTTAATGTGGAGTATTCTGTTCTTCTATTTGATATATATTCTCATTATTCTCATTATATTCATGGTATTCTATGATTCATTTGGTGGTTATTAACTTTTGGTTAGACGACTCAGTTGATTAAAACGTGGTAAAGGGTTCCATCTCACTTTTTATTACAATGAGATTCATGCTATATTTGCTGCTATTTATTTTTTTGTGGTGTATTTACTGCTGGTTGCACCCAAATTTACCCTGCAGGTATGTGGTCGTGGTAGTACAGGTAGGGGTCGAATCCATAGGGACCGAAGAAGATACCTTGAGACACTTTGATTAGATGCGGGATTGGCTATTAAGTGACCAACTATAGTGTTGATTGATTTGAAGAAATATTGATTTAATTTAAAAAAACCAATAAAATTACTTGAATTAAAACAACTAATTATGGTGAGTGGATCCTAGGTTGTCTCTTGGGCTTTATTGGGTGTATTTGTTTTTCATTTTATTTTTTGTTCATCGGATCAAGAGGTATCAATTAAATGAAATAATCCCTCAATATAATTTTCCAATTTAATCCATATAAAATTTTAAGGATAATCACCAATTCACTTAGAGGATCAATTAAATGAGCACTCCATGGAATTTGATCGTACTATCACTCAAAATGTGTCATCGTTAAAGTCGGTGAAGACAAAGAAGAAGATAAATCAAAGAGAGGAACTCTTAAAATAAAGAACAAATTTAAGAATTTAAGAAATAAAATAACATTCAATCCAAATCATGAAACTCCCTAGGATCAACCCATAAAAGGTTATCCCTACATTGATTCTATTATATCAATGGAAGTGGGTAATTGACTTAAAGAAGTGGGATTGAAGAAAAAAACATTAATCAAAATGAACACTCCACCGTTGTGTGATGAATTCACAAGTGCGGGTGTGAATAAATTCACACTACGATTCAACGGTATCAACATGTGAAGAAAAGGAAAATAAAAAGTGAATAAGAATAAATTTTATTAAAATACTTAATATGAATGAAAAACTTACATTATAGAAATTGATGATTCCATTACAAAACGAAAGCGGGAAATTACAATTGAAAGAAAAACTTCGATTCAACGGAAAATGTTAGATGATACTTCCATTCACCACCAGATCCTTATATAGGTATATTACGATCCTTAGGTCCTCCCCCAACAATCAATTCACCCCCCAACATTTAATAGAGTCAAAAGGAGGGTGAAGAATCAAAAGGAAATTAACGTTACAAAGTTGACCACAAAACCAGCCAGATTCATCCTCCATTTTGACGTGTGTGTTTGACAATACATACAGACAAACCTGAAGGTTTCATAAATAGAACATATCTTCGTCCATGTGTCTTATAGAATATCTAAAAATTTCAGGAAATTTGTCTCAGCCGTTTGGATATTATGGTCGAAATGGTGGGACGGATTTCTGTGCATTAATGTTGGATCCACCATTTAAATCTCAACTTCAAATCCCATTATCATCATAAAAAAATTAGAATTAGCTCCGTCCACAGTTGAATAAAATGATCCTAATATTTTTATCTTTATACTTTATAAATTTGAGCTTCATTGGGCCTTGTTTCGGGGCCCCACATTTTTTTGATGGGCCTTAGGCCCATTATGCTTTTTCCAGCATGTTTCTGCCTTCAGGCGCAAAATTCTCCATCATCCTTTGGGATTCATCCATCGGACCTAAAAGATAAAATGTTCCAAACACATTGATCAATCACATCCCAAAATTTAAAATTCAGAAAATTAATATAATGTTGTCCACAAACAAATGAATTATTGGGACCAAATTTTCATTTTAAACATGAATTGTATTTTTGATGAGAAATGAAGTTCTATTTATATAATGCACTAAAAACAATGTTTATGGAATTTGGAACAATGAATATAATGATATTAAAAATTAATATTAGCTACTTTCAGTGACTAATCAACTTCCCATGATTGTCCTATTTTTGTAATATACTTTCATTTATGAGTATTTACATCTTCATTGTATGATCCTTCTTTCATTTGATGTATGTTTTGAAAGTTACTAAATGGTAAGGGAACCTTTGACCCTCCTCTATTTAAATGACTTATTTTTGTTATATCATTTAATTTACATATTATTATTTTGGGATATGTTCTTATATATCCTCATTAATATAAAATTTATGTCCAAGTGATGAGATACCCTTTTTATCTCATCAACTCATTTTCTGAATTTTAAAGTGACACAGTTTGGTTGTCAAATTTCTAAATGGGAACTTCTTAACCTAATTTCAATTCTTTGGGTTCAACTTGTAATTCATTAATGTGTCATCCAATGAATATGTTTGAATGACCTATTATTGTTTTACACTCAATATCAACTTATATTAGGTGTATTTAAATTTTTCACACATAATTATGTGATTGATTTATCCTTAATTTAAGGATGCCATCTTTATAAGGGATTTCATCTCAATTTACATTTCCACTAAGAATTCATTATTGTTATGAACTAATTCACTCTTATATGGTGTATATACTGTATTTTGACTTATTATATCATGAATCCCATTATTCTCGTGATATTATAATGTTCTTATTAAATTTTATTCCACAATTATTTTTATTATAGAGTCTCTCTTTTTGTTAAAAAATTCTTTACCTAAAATATCGTTTTAAATGTTTTAATGATTTATTCTTCTAAATATTTCTCATTAATGTCCATTTATTCGAAATGTGTTTTAGGATTAATTTTTATGGCAATTAATGTTTTGAAATGATAATTCATTTAAAATCTTTTATGTTTTATGGGATAATTTGATTCAGAAATCTCTTTTTAAATGGTTTTGAAAATGATTTAATAAAACATTATTTATTTCAATATCTTGATTTGATATTTTTGGAATGTGTAAATGTTATATTTACTTTATAAATGTGTTATATGTTATGATAATGTTATGGTTATTGGGATTTGTTTACGTATACGGGTGGTTTCATGATAATCCTAGGGCGGGTGAGCCCGAGATAGCTCTCAAATGGATTGGTTAACGTGATGGAGGTAAACGTGATGCTTCTCCTGGGTGATTTAGGGAATATATTGTGATTGTTATTCAAAGTGAAACTCCCTATGTATCAGTGATAACTACAATGTAAGTTTGATATGGATACCATAAGTAACCTTTATGATTTAAGATTTGTGTGTGTTATTCATAAATCTTATAATTTTGTAAGGTATGATTGAAATGTATGGTTTTATTGATTTGTATTTATTGATGGGATAATGTTTTCCATCCCTATTTTATAACCCTTAGTGAGATTTTTATTCTCATCCCACATTTTTGAATTATTTTCCACATGACATAAAGATGAATTGGTTCAAGGATTGGATGAAGGAAAAGTCATGCTATCTAAAACATGGAACTAGACATGTTTCTTTTTAGGAGTTTTTATTTTATAAAAAATGGATACTAGGTAGTAGTGTCTATGTGTAATATTCAAGTTGTTATGTAATAGTTATGTCCTAATTCTATAAATCTCTAAACCTGAAAAGATACTCAATGTGAATTATTCATTTAATTCAATATTATGTAATGATTAAGGCTGGGTCCTTATAGTTGGTATCAGAGGTCAGTTTAGAAAACGTTAAGTACTAGGAGTTTTAATTACACATATGGTTAGTCCATATCTATTATTTCAGTTAAATCTTTGTTTTATAACATTTTCAGATGAAGGAAAGTCAGTTACAAATGGAAGGAGGAGGATCACAAACAACATTCCTATCTCTTCCTAATGACATGCTTGCAATAATTATTACAAAGTCATGTTTGGATGATTTTGAAACATTTTCTAGCATATAACTACCTTCTAAAAAGTTTTTTGAGATATGAAACACCTCCATTATACCTCATTATCACCGTGGATCATTCATTGAATTTAGAAAAATACTATTTTCACAATATTCTCATATTTTCAAGAAAGGTAAATATTATCAAGGAATTTTAAAATATTTTACCTTATCACAAGATTTTGAAGCATATTATGATTTTAAAAAAAAGTGTTGAAGAAGGAGACCCTTACACATCCTATTTATATTTCATTTTACAATATAGTTTCCCATCACATAATTATAGTATTTTAAAAGGAATGTTAATTGAATGTTTCAACTCAAATTCGGTCCGATTGTTTTATAGAAATCATGTTTTATCTGATGTTTTGAAATTATATGTCATACATGATTATTTTCCAAAACTGTTTTTCTCTGAACACCCATATGACCCATGTTGTACAAGGTGTATTTGGATGGAGGAAGAAAATAATTTTAAAGGATCTTTAAATCATTATTTCAATGCATACACCTTCTACCTACATGAACAAGATGCCGATAAAACCAAATGGAAACCATGATCAAGGTATAATGTTCTTCATTTTGGGGATCATTTTCTTTTATCATATGGTGGTGAAATAAGACTTTAAGAATTACGATGCTTAGATGATAATGAAGTTAGATTAAAATGAGAGGTATAAAGAAACCATTTAGGTTTAAACATGTTTGGGTTATTTTTGAGTTTTATAAAAAGGACAACTCGTAGGATGGGTGACAACCCGTCGCTTCTAGTAAGGCCATAGGAATCGAACCCACAACCGAAGGGAAACAAAGGCGTATCCCCTAACACTTTCCTACTTGAAGTCCCTAGTTAGTATGACTTATTATATTTATAAAATGATTTTACGGAACAAGAATAAGTTGATTTTAGAACTTATGTTTTATCAAATGGATATACTTAGTATACAAAAATTATATGGTGATTAAGTGATAAATGTTGTTGTTGAAGGTGTTCTCTCTTTTGAGTAAACACTATATTCTTAAGGAAAATAGAATTCCATGGGATTTAAATTTTGGAATAATGGTTAAAATTTTAGTTTGGAAGAATCTATGTTTTTATTATGGACATGTGATGATTTGATTTATTTATGAAAATGATTAAACTATCATGGAGAATATGTTATTAGGTTAATTACATTTCAATATGAGACATTATGAGTAACTGGTGTTACTTGAAGATAAATGTTAAGATGTATCTTGGAGGTCTATATAATTAAATCCTTATAAGATTTGGGTTACAATCCCAATTTGGATTACATTTGATGAATTTTAGGGACAATAGTGTATTGAATGGTCTTTGTTGAACATTGGGTATTGTTAGACAAATTTTAGATATTAAGAGTAGTTTTTGTTTATGTAAAAGTTTATCCTTTTTTTGGGATTATCTGATCTGGTATTAAAAGTTTTGGTTTTAGTTAATATCAAAAGACAAGGAAAATATATATTTCATTTTTTGTGGATTATTGGATTATCTTGAAGTTGATTATAGCACTCTTAATGTAAACAATTCATCCTAAATACTAATCGTTTTGAGGAAATATGTGTTTGTGGTCGGAATTTAGTAAAGGATGAAAGTATACACGAAAAGTAAGTATGCTTCCTTATGTTTATAGTTAAGATCATAAATAAATTCATCAACTTTATGAAATCTTAAAATAAAAACAATTTTTGTTAAATTTTCCTACTGGGGAATCAAGAACCGTTGAACCCGTCACATGTTTGTGATTTTCTGGTGGTTAACATTCTCCTAATTATGTTTTCTATCACTCTCCATCAGAACGTTACCATTTGTTCTGTCCTCCATATCCATGTTTTCCAAAATGTAATCCCAGTATGGGTTATCTCAGGTGATTTTTTTACTTCTCTTCCATTATTTTAAAGTGATATTTTTATTTACTCTTTTCTGATGTGGGTCTTTAAATGAAGTTTCGTAGCCCAGTTTTAAAATTATGGGGATGCAATTCTCGAAAGGGGGGAAGGATGTAACATCCCAGATAAGTAAAGAATAAGACACTTTTTATATTTATTAATATTTTTGAATTAAATATTAATTTTACATTAAAGGGGATGTTATGTTTGATATCTTACCCAATACGCAACAACGAGTTTCTTTGAAATCTTACTTTGCACAGTAATAATATATTTTTATTATTTTAAATGGCAGTTAACTCCTCACCGTTGTATTGGATGGAATGAATAAAACTAACTAAAAAATGATTATAAATGTTTTTTAAATATATTTACATTTATCCAATAAATTTTAGAGTCTTAAAATGTGAATGAAACTAATTTTAAGCATAATTTACATTTAAAGGCCGATTTACTGCCTTTTAATGATGAACCCTCATTAAATATAGTCTTGGTCACATTAATACATTTTATTTGACCAAATAAAATAATTCTTTAGAATGGGTACATCAAAATTTACTTTGTGTAAATTTTTGGAATTTGTATGATAAAGTTCATTTTTTAATGAATAGTGAAAATATTGTATTTTAATTCAAAACTGTGTTTTAATATAATTTATTTATATGGTTAAATTATCTTTTTAATTGGTTTTAAAATGTAATTAGAATATATTTTTACCATTTAATCTAATTTTGTTCATTGGAATTAATTTCACTCTAAAATTAGACATAAACAAGTGTCGATCTTTTGATTGTTATTGTTTCTTAAAGACACGGTATTCGTTTTAACAACGGGAATTAATTTTAAATTAATTAATGCAACGTCTATGTTATGAATTTGGTAAAATAATCATATTTTTTTAATTTGAAGTATCAAATATATATTAGGTTTAATATTTGGTATTTTTGTGAAAAACATCAATTTTTGATGAATAGTGAAACCACTTAGTAGTAGTTAAAAAACAGATTTTTACATTTAAATGAAATTTTACCACTTCTTTGAATTGAATTTAAAAAATCTGACATACATTTTTATTATTAGTTATTAAAATTTGGTTCAATAATATGACAATAATTTATGATGAATAGTAACTTTTGACTTTTATTTACCGCGGTTAAAGGTAAATAATGTAATTCAAGGTAAAAAGAATATTATAATTATTAAAAATTACCTTAACACCTGTCCAAAACTTATTGGTTGAGTCATTTATGACCATTAGAATCTTTGGGTCGATTTTCGGACCCAATTGACCCACTTGGGAGTGATAATGACAATTTAGATTAACTTACGTAAAGGAAAAAATTACAAAAACAAATATCTTTTTGTAAATTAATTTTTATATAGTGTTATATAAAAAATCATTTTGACTATAAATATTTATTGGAAAGATAAAAATATTTCCTGCATCATTTTATTTGTTTATAATTTTTAGACCTCAAATAATTTTAACTATTTATGATATAATAATGATGTAGTGTTTACCTCATTAATAAATCATTAAAATAAATAAGATTATAAATATTAAATAACATCCAAACCTTGTCCAATTCTTATTGGATGATTTTCTTTCTACCACTATTCATATTATCTTAGACTATAATGATTTTTGGACATTTAGAAACCAAATATCATTATATAATAAAATAATATTTCCACACTTTCCTAAAGAGCCCCTCCTCTCCCTTATAAAAGGAGACCACTTCTAACCAATTCCCCACACCTCTCACGCCATTTGGCTCATCCAAAATCTACCCAATTAAGCTCCCTACATCTCTATACTCCTCCTAGAAGCCATACATTAGGATTAAGTCACATTTAGAAGTCCTTCTGGTTCAATCCAAAGGAAGTTACCCAAATTAAAATATATTAAAGAACGATCGAGTCATGTCGGACACGAGGTAAGGGATTTTCTTATCTCACTTTTAATTCCTTGAGATTTACATTGTTACCACTTATTCATTGCATGTGGTTTATTGTGTTCTGAAATTTAATATAAATTATCATTATTCTCATTATATTCATGGTATTCTGTGATTCGTTTGGTGGTCATTAACTTTTGGTCATATGACTCAGTTGATTACAACGTGGTAAAAGGTTTCATCTCACTTTTTATTCTCGTGAGATTCATGCTATATTTTCCACTATTTCCTTTTGTGTGGTGTTTTTAATTCCCATTATTATACTCTTTGTGTAATATACTTTCATTTATGAGTATTTACATCTTTATTGTATGATCCTTCTTTCGCGTGGCATATGTTTTGTAAGTTACCTAATCGATAAGGGATCCCTTGACCCTCCTCTATTTAAAAGACATCTTTTTGTTATGTGTTTTAATTTAAATCATATTATTTTAGGATATGTTCTTATATATCCTCATTAATTTAAAAATCATGTCTAAGTGATTAGATACCCTTTTTATCTCATCAACTCATTTTCTGAATTTTAAAGTGACGTTGTTAGGCTGTCGAAATTTGACATGGTTACTTCTTAACCCAATTTCAATTCTTTGGGTTCAACATGTACTTTTTGAATATTTCATCCAATGAATATGTGTGAATGACCTCGGAATGTTTTACACTAAACATCCAATTATATTTAGTGTATTTATATTTTTCACACATAATTATGTGATTGATTTATCTTTAATTTAAGGATACCATCTTTATAAGGGATTTCATCTCAATTTACATTTCAACTGAGACATGATTCTTTTTTTGCACCAAATCACTCTTATATGGTGGATATACTATCCTTTGACATATTATATCATGAATCCATTTATTATAATTATATTATAAAGTTCTTATTAAATGTTATTCCTCAATTATTATTATTCAAACATCTATCTTTTTGTTAAAAAAACTCTTCAACTAAAATATCATTTTAAATGTTTTAATGATTTATTCTTCTAAATATTTATCATTAATTTCCATTTTTTAAAAATGGGGTTTATGATTTTTTTTATGGACATTAATGTTTTAAAATGATAATTCATTTAAAATATTCAATGTGGCTTGGGAAACTTTGATTCAAAAATCACTTTTTAAATGGTTTTAGAAATGATTCGATAAAACATTATTTATTTCAATATATTTATTTGATATATTGTAATGTGGAATTGTTATCTTTACTTTATACATGTGTTATATGTTATGATTATGTTGTGTTTATAGGGCATTATTTATTTATATGTGTGGTTCCGTGATAATCCTAGGGCGGGTGAGCCCGAGATAGCTCTCAAATGCATTGGGTAACGTGATGGATGTAAATGTGATGTTTCTCCTAAGAGATTTAGGGAATATACTATGATTGGTATTCCAAGTGAACTACATTTGTAGCTGTGAAAGCTATAATGTATGTTTGATATGGACGCCATAAGTAACCTTTACGATTTATGATTTGTGTTTTTTATTCATAAATATGATGATTTTGTAAGGTATGATTTAAATGTATGGTTTCATTGATTTGTATTTATTTATGGGCTAATGTTTTCCTTACCTATTTTATAACCATTAATGAGCTTTTTATGCTCATACCATGTTTTTTAAATGTTTTCCACGGGACTTAAATATGAATAGGGTCAAGGATTGGATCAAGTAAAAGTCATGCTGTCTAAAACATTGAACTAAAAAAGTTTCGTTTTATTAGTTTTTATTTTTTGAAAAAAATGGATACTGAGTAGTAGTGTATACATGTAATATTCAAGTTGTTATGTAATAGTTATGGCCTAATTCTCTAAAAATCTAAACATGAAAAGATTCTCAATGTGAATTATTCATTTAATTCAATATTATGCAATGTTTAAGGTCGGTTCCTTATAATTAATGTATATTTTGACACTATTCATTTCATTTGACATCAAATACTGCAAGAAAAATGGTAATTATAATATAACACTTTAAAAAATCTATAAATTTCATATATATCTATAAAATTTCTTTCAAAAATTAACTCATTCAAATCATAAATAAAATAATATTTTCAAAATCATTTATTTTATTTCAAGATTAATTAAATAAATAACCTATTAGTGTTCCATAAGACATTATGGTCACTATATAGTATATAAATAACATAATAAAATCTCTAAAATTAATATAATTTTTTAAATCTCAAAATTTAAATTTATTTTCATTTATATTTGTTTATGTGGACACATAAATAATATTAAAAATAAAGAATGTGATAGTTTGTCACTATCTTTGATTTAAATAATATATATATATAATTTTGGATTAATGTGTGTGATAAAAAAAATATTCTAAAATAATGTGATAAGGGTGGAATCAAATTCATCTAGTGATTTATTGGACAAGGTTAGGTCATTGTTATACCATTATCTTTTTGTTTTGACCACCTGTTAACTCTTTATAAAATTTTTTACTATAAAAATATCAATGATATAACTGTCAATAAGTTACTATAAAAATAAAATCAACTATAAATGGAAAATGGTAGATTCAATTAACCATAACCCTTTTATTTGGATGAATTTATTATTTTGAAGATTTTTAAAATCATTTAATATAATATTATTTACTAGGAAATATTCATATTTTAATTTTTTATACCATTTATTACTTTTCCATTACAAATATCAATATAACATTGGGAATTTAAAAAATATTTTTTTATATGCCCAATATTTCAATGTCATATAGTTAATTTTTTAATATCCATCATTTTTAATATTTTATTTAATTTATTATTTTTATTATAATTTAATTTATTTTTCTAATAATATAATAATTGTTGCATTATCATTGTGTAAGAAACTAGGAAATTATTTATTCATAATGAATTGAAAATACATTACCATGATGAATAAAAATATTTTAGATTTCAAAAAAAAATTATTTTCACATATCCTCATTATAATCCCTATATTAGAAATATTATAGTTAATAAAACATGAGTGTGAAATCTTTTCTAATACTTAAGATAAAATATTATAAATTCCATAAAAACATCCAAATGTAAAAAAAACTATATATTCAAACATTGAATAATTTTGGATAAAATATTACTCATAAAATAAAATTATAATAAGTATAAGAGTCATTTTTAATGCTTTTCATATAAATTTGTATATTTAATTTCCAAATTTACCCATTACCATGGTAGGAACAATTACAAAGGTTACTATTAATATTTACCAAAAATAAAAGGGGTATATTTACTAAATTTTCACCTCGTAATTACTAATATAAAATCCATTATTCAAAAATTAAAACATAAGAGTTTCCTAATTAATTATAAATTTATACTAATAAATCCCAATGAAAGTGGGTTTTTATAAAAATACACCTTATAACATATTTTAGAAAATTCTCAAACATTCATCATAAGATATTTTTCACATGTTGGATCCAAAAATGAAATAAATATTTTTTTTAAAAATTCTAAAATATTTATAAATTAATTATAATATTCTCATAAAAATCATGAATATAATTTTCAAAGA
Source organism: Viscum album (assembly GCA_963277665.1). Classification (NCBI taxonomy): domain Eukaryota; kingdom Viridiplantae; phylum Streptophyta; class Magnoliopsida; order Santalales; family Viscaceae; genus Viscum; species Viscum album. The sequence goes on along the minus strand of OY728131.1, from coordinate 901,903,463 downwards.
ACACATATTTTTGAATAATAAAATTAATTTACAGGAAAAAAAGTTCATATTCATGATAAATTAATTAATAAGTTTATACTTCAAATTTATTATATATATATTTTATAATTTTTTTAATACTATTTATATTCACTTATTTGACAACTATGAAATAATGATTATATTTAAATAATAATTTTTTAGGGTTTGTTTAAGCTTGGTATTTCATGTCATATATACTATTGAACATAATGTTTTTTGAAAATATTACATTGTTACATTATCCGCACCTTCAATAAATTTCATCCTAATTGTTTGAATTTTTGATTATTAAACATGATTTAAAAATTTAAAAACACCTTTCTAGACATACCAAATACTAAGAAATGTTGATAAAAAATACTCTTAAAATGATGGAAAGAGAAAATTAATGTTCATAAAAACTCTAATTCGTAATAGGATAACTTTACATGGAATTGAATATATGGAAATCGAAAAAAAGTAATGTACAGTTATCATCTATCACAAAAATGTTAATTATCTTGAAAAATATAAAAATCACAAAACAAAAAACCAAATATGTTTAAATGACTATCAATTCATTATAATTTAAGATTATAGGATATCATTATTTTCCTATTATTTTTTCCCTAATTTGAGACATTAATTTAACATCTAGACCAAGAAAATAAAAAAATATACTTAATTGAAAAGTAAAATTTCATCATACAATAAATTTACACTAAAATATCATTTTTAATCCAACTGAAAAATAAGATGACTATTTTTAACCTTATGAAGAAATCTATTTTAGGAGATAACTTATTCCACAAAAGGAAAACATGATACTCCTCGGGCCAATAGATATTAACAAAACCATAATAGTTATCGCATGTTGTACAATATTGATAAATTAATAAATTTATAAAACATAAAAAATAATTCCGAAGGATTATCTTAATCCAATTCATATGTAGTTAATCATAAATCTCCTAAAAATATATTTTACTAAATTCAAGACACAAAAATTTACAATGAAAGTATCAGGGATTATGAAATCAATATACCATTAATCCCTAAATTTAACTCTTAATGTAACAGAAATAATATGTGAATACATTTATCACTATAAAACCTAATGAAAGCATTAATTATGTCAATAATTAACTCTATTTATTCCTTAAATAAAATCACATATTATCCAATGCATTTCAAGAATCCTGAAAATGAAATGAACTCTACCACGAATTACATTTTCATCAAATCAATAATCAGTTCCAAGGTAGTTAGTATTATCCAATTTATTTTATCTATATCAAAATTATATTTATCGCAACATCATTATCCAAACATTATTGACATATTATGTGTTATCCTACCTCAATAATATTTTTCCAAGAGGTTCAATTTTTCACTTAATCACATTTCTTTGTCATTGGTTCGATTTATCATATGATATCAAATCCACTTCGGTATAATTCCAATATGTTTCATGCTTCTTATAAAAATAATGTATTTATTAAAAGATTTTTACAACATATTTCATAGATTCATATATACAACCGTAATAATAATTCTTCATTGAATGTATATTTTATGTTATGTTGACCATGATCCTTTAGATTATTCAGAAGTATATTTATTTGATTCTTGGGGAATTCATTTTCATAGTTCCCCATCACTTTATGGTGGAATCATTAATCATTAGAAGATTCATTATTGACCATGAAATCATAGGAATGGTTTCATTTTAACCCCACATATACTAAATTACCTTTTCCTGTTTGAATGTACCAAAATGTTTTCATACACATGTATCACATGTTATAAAATCCTTATTTACCTTCTTTTATTTATCCATATTTTGTTCATTTCTAGTTTTATTAACTTGATTCACTTAGAAAAAATTAAAATTTTATAATTATTTCTCTATCTTGATAGAACATGATATTATGTGATCATATGATGAGAATGTTTGGTTGACTAGTTCCAATCGAATGATTGGATTAAGACATTAAATGAAATGATCAATAATAATTTCTTGATTTTTGTATATAGTTCATGGAATACCTTTATAATCTTTTTATGTTGTATTATTACTTACAGATAGTATCATAATTATTTTTTATCATAATTAATAATTGAATCTATATATCAGCTCATTGTTTGTAAGAAAAATATTTTTCAATGAGATGGTCTTTAAAGTCCATCCATTCCATGTATTGTATTTCCTCCCCTCCTTATTATTTTGAATCAACAACCATCATTGATATGCATCTCTAAAGAGATGATAAACATCCATGATAACCATCACCCTTTCATTACTTACCAATGTGAAAAATATCTTCTCCATGGAACATATTCATCCCTCATCTATAAAATAATTTATAGTACCATTTAATGATGGAGGTTTTTATCCCATGAAGATGTATAACATATTTTTCCAACATTATAGATCACCATAGTACTCTATTTGAGATTAGTTATTTCTCATTACAACGGTTATCTATATAAGAATAGCTATAATTTCTTTAGATCTAAATGTATATCCATCTTTAACATCATTATCTTACATATGATGAAAACCCCTATATGAATTACATGCATTCACACAGCTTCCATGCCTCCCACTATGCTCTATTTCTAAATAATGGAGTAAAATATAAAAGTTTTAGAATATTAAAGTATAATTTTGAAACTAGTGAAAGAGATAACATAAATGGGAAATTTTTGTATCAATAATATCAAAATCATAAGTTGGGTTAAATAGTCAATATTAACAATTTATGTTATAGGCTTATGTTTTACTAATATAATTCTTTTATAAATCTTGATTCCAATGTTTTGACTTTACTTCCTCTAATTCAAACAGTAAATACCCCAACTCTAGTAGCCTAGATCAGATGGATACTTTATTACATTGGCATAAAATATATGTAATTACATCCCAAAGTAATTGATAAGTTATTACTCTTAGAAAACTAGATATATATTTCAAATCCACATTATATTTTAAAACATTAAAAAAATGTGAATTCCAGTATTCCACTTAGTGTATCATTATGTTATAAAACCCTACCTTGTATCTTGGGGAAAATAAAAAATAAGGATGAGATGGGATAAAATTCTCATTGAGGGTATTAATATAGAAGAAGATATAAATAAATAATGAATACTCAATATTTTTAGGTAAATAACTGAATCACATTCCATTCTAACAAATACATGAGAATAAATAGAAAGAATAAATCGTGGTAAAATAATTCCACAATAACATGAGTTAAAACTTATCCATAGATATCATAACTAAGCAGATAATCATGTTTAAATAAATAACTAATCGTATAACAAGGGACTATATAATGAAAAAAATCATTAATGCGTCATCATGGATTTTTCATAGACAACATAATTTTTGGGGTAATACCTCATCTAATAACCAAACAAGTTTATCCCATGAGACTTATTGAAGAATCAAGGGGAAAAATGATCCCTTCCCATAACATAACAAGTAAATTTCATTACATATTTTAAATTTGTGAAATATTATCAAAAAAATCATATTGGAACTAGAATAGGAAATTTTAATAACTTCTATATTCAATAAAAATAATCGTAAACTATTTATTTTGTTATTGTGAATGGTAACAATATAGTACATCCCGAGTCAAACTACTCAAAACAAATAAATAAAATCTAGTATATGTTGTCTTAAAATATAATTGTTAATGAAACCTAAAATTCAACAAGGTATTTTAATATATATAAAAATAATCTAACAATGTCATAGAAAAATTATTTTGAGAACACCCTTTTTCACTGGGAAATAATTTATTTTTTAAAATATAAACTATTATTAGAGAAAGAGTTTTATTTTAAAATAACATTGTCAATACATATATGAATATTAGTACCATTGATGTGTATTTAAAGTGGTAAATACACTCATTCATTATAATATAGAATAACTACTCCAGATGTATCATTTTCTGAAAATTCATAGTCAAACTTTTTTGGTAAATTATTGAAAGATTCGGTTAAACCCATTCATTTATAAAATAAAAAATAGACAATAAAAATATTATTTAATTTTAGGATAATCGTAAAATAATTTCTTTTTAATTTTTTTAAACATGAACGTATAATAGAAAAATTCTTCAATAGAGGCTTTGACATGAACAATCCTGAATAATGATATTGTTGTCAAATAAACCATAACAATAGGTATGATTTTGTTTGTAAATTTCTGGAAATCCTATAAAAAAATATTGATTTATTATACATATATTAAAAATCCATTATTATATATATCATATAATATATGATCAACTTATACCCCATTTTGCCTATTTATTAAAAAAGCATTATTAAATTACTATTTCATGTGATAACTATTTCGATTTTCATGTCTATTTTTGTTTGGAAGACTCTGTCCTTATAACATGATCTTGGTTCGATAATAGAAATAATTTTATTCATGATATTAATATCATATATATTGATTCTACATATTTTTTTTTAATCCTTATATGTTATTGACTAAATATTTAACAACACCATTCATTGGGATGATGGGTCATATGTACACATGAATGATGTATCCATATTTTATTTGATGAAAGAAAAAGAAAAATGAATATGAATTATTCATTCACAAATAATAATAAAATCATAAATATCATATATAATAATTATTTTTCTTTTAATTAACGTTTGTTTAAATTGGTGATGAAAATGAATTACACCGCTATATGGAGGTTGTATGTCGTATATATGCACGAGTGATGTTTTTTTATTTTTATAGGATATATAATAAATGTAAAAAGGGTTTAGCATAATAATATTAACATATATTTATATTAATGACACTATATTTATTAACTTATAATTGATACAAAACATTAAAAGGAAGTAGAATAAGTAATAAAATTTATTTATTCAGTAGAGACTATTACATTCTCTTATTGAATCCTCTTTTCCATCTCCTATTATAGACACTAGGGTTAGAATTTATAGAATACCAATAAGTCCAAAACATATTTAATGAAGTCATTTAGTGAAATTATAAGGTATTTTTTATCTATACTTCTAAATGTTGTGTGAAAAGTGGGGTGAAGGTGCTTTATAAAATTGAGGAGAGGGGGAGATTGGGAATTTATCAAAATATTAAAACATTAAAAATTATGTTTACATGGAAAATGACTCCAAATAGAAAATTATCAAGATAAATGATATTTTAGTATTGTAATACCATAATCCAATAGACTATACAATTTTTTTTGGTGTCATTTTAATCCTAATTACTTTGATAAACCCCTTCGTTAGCAATTTTTTACTATAACCATGGACACTACTATTTTAAAAATAATTGGTCAATGATGTTAAAATAATTAGATAATTGATTCCAAAATAGAAAATTTATAATATTTTAAACTATATTAAATTCTCCAGTTTTAATATATGATTTTGATAAAGTTTCAATAAGTAAATAAAATATTATTTTGATAAATTATTATTAATGTCAAATTTGAAACAAATTGTTTAATGTGACTTAAAATATATCATGAAAAAATGTTTAATTAAAATATAATTCCATATGACATATAAAATATTCCATATAGAATAATAAAATTATTTTCCCATATTTAATGACTGATAGTATATCAAAGATAAAAATCATAAAATATTTTATTTTATTTTTCTATATGTTAAATAAATATTTTATTTCCATTGCACTACTATTTAAGATAATATTATAATTTATAAAATATAAAAATAAATTAATATTATAAAATAAATGAATCTCAAAACTACATTTAGGTTTGTTCATATCTTAAATTTATTTTTATTTGGACACGTAAATGATATTAAAACAAATAGAGTAACACCTTTTCACTCTCAATAATTTAAATAGTATTAAAGTCACATTCATGGAATAGTTTGCATTAAATTACTAAAATTCATGGTTAATTTAATAAGATTATAATCATATTCATCAAATAATATTTATAAAATTATAGGTCATTGATATACCCTTTTCATTTTGTTTTTACAGCTTATTAATACTTCTAAAAATTACTGTACTATTTAAATATTTACCATAAAAGGTTAGTAATTTTACTATAATATAAAAAAAGACCCATTAATGTTCAATTATAGAGAAAATTAACAATATACCATTTATTTTAAAAACATTCATATATTTATGATTTTATTTTCATTTAAAAAAATATTATTTGTTAAAAAATATTTATATTACCAATTTTTATAACTATTCATTTCCATGATGCTAACAATATCATGATAACACTTAAAATTAGAAAAATACATTATTAAAACTACAACATATCAATTTAATTTCTAAAATTAATTTATCTAGTTAATTATCCTAATTTATATTTATATTAGTATTTTCAGAATTATTTAGTGGATTTCTCTAATAATTAAATAATTAATGGATCACTGTTGTCAAATATTTTAAAGTAATTACTTATTTTATAAAACGTAATAATAAATTAACATAATGAAGATAAATATTTTATGTCTCATAATAATATTTATAATCAAACATATTTTCAATATAATAGCATATAAAATATGTTATTATTAATAAAACATTAGTGTGACATTTTTAAATTTCATTTAATAAAATATCATAAATATTTTAATCACATCCAAGTGGAAATTAAAGGCCATATATTTGAAAAATGAAAAATTATGGATTAAAATAGCTCATAAATGATGATTTTTACTTGTTTTGGATTAATTTTATGATCTTTATCATATTATTTTTGAATTCAATTACTAAATTTAACTTTTATCGTGGTAATAAGAATTTACTAAGGTTACAATTCATATTTTCAAAAAACAGAAAGGGTATAATTACTAAATTTGGACATTCATATACATAATATTGATTCCATTTTTCAAAAAAAATAATGATAAAACATTTGCATAATTAAATTTAAAATGAAACCATAAAAACATAATAAAGAATTGTTTTTCCAAAGAATTGTCCTTTATAAAATGATTCACAAACTATAATAAATAAATACTACCAAATTATTGAAATGATTAATAAAAAAATTATATCCATTTTTTCAAATAAATTTTATATTTTTTTAATTATTAATAATATAATAAACAAATGCATGAAAACTTATTTTTTGATAACCCTTATTTTTTGAAGAAAAATATCCATTGCTATAAAATTGGTGTTTATATGTGAATAATTATGTAATTAATTTTTAATTAGTTGGTCATATGTATTAATATATCAAAATATGATGAGTATTATTTATACCCTCGAGTTTAATGTTTAAGTTATAACGTTCATATATTAATAATAATAATTTGGGGTTCATTTGAGATCAATGTTTTCTGTTGTATTTACAATTGAACATCGTTCTCTTTTAAATATATGGGTATTACATCATGCTTCAAATTATTTTTCAATTCCATTAAAACATAGAATATAATATTTAATTAATGATGCATACTCACATAAATTTTATTATCATCATATTACAACAACCGATTGATTCTTTAATGAAGCCATATTATTCTTTATCTAATTAATTAACCATTAATTTCTACTTTTTGTTTTTTAAAAATTTCGATAAATTTCAGAATGCTAATACATATAATTAAAAACATGATTAAAATAATAACATATATATCACAAAATCTATAAGTTTAATATTTAACATACTACTATTTTATAAAGTAACAATGTACTGCCTCTACAACCAATTTGTTATCAATCTAGTTCATTAATTTTTTCGTTGATTAAATTTCCATCGAGAGGGATAAACCATGATAACAATACAATTTCATGTAAATAAAATAATAAATAAATATTATACCTCAAAGGATTCAATTTTATTCACAAAATATAGGACCAACATCATATATCTAGGCCACCTCTTCCAGTATAAGTTATATCCCTCCTAGGATGCCACATAACAACATCACCAAAAAACAACCAAGAAAAATTCCATTTAAAAAGTCGATATAAACCACTATTTAAATTATCTAATTAGATATATGAGTCATATTGAATAACTTTAAGACATAAGGTAGAATGTGTACTTCAATTCACCACATATTTAACATGAAGTGTCAAGAATCAATCCATGAAGATGGAATCCAAAAATGCTAGAAGAGTGGTCTGTTTGATCACCTTGACTTTGGGAGGATCTGTACTATTTTAGGTAATGTTGTGGTTTTGAATAATTTATAATTTCATTCTAAAATTTATTTTTATGTTATGAACCCCCTTCATTTCATGTAAATGATGGGTTTCATATCTCACCAAAAAACATGTAACTTCAATCCAAGTAATCCCAAATTTTTACACATCTTGTAGAAACCAATGAATAATCATAAAACTATCCATGAATGGATTTGAGTCCATGAATGAAATCTCACCCAAGATTTGAACGAAAAAGTAATGACATGAAAAATTTACAAATCATGAATTCTCCCTATTTTCAGCACATATCATCCAAACCCCTTTAAACCCTCTCTAGGACTCCTCTAAGCACCATGTGCCTCATAAAACAGGAAAATGGTTGGACTATATGGATAAATATCATCAAAATATATAAATTTCAGAAAAATATTCATATTTATTTTTATTTATACCATTAATTCATAATTTATTATTACCTATCTATTAATTTTACATTGTTAAAATTAATATTTGAGTGTAGATTGTTCTTTTTTGACTGTGTTATCATTGGTATGATATTTCTAGAACTTGATATATAATCATGAATTTATTAACTCCAAAATTTACATGGATCTTACATTGGTTTGTTTGATATGGTTTTTAAGAATATCATCTATTTCAAAGATGTTATAATGATTGATTATAATGAACGGTTCAAATATTAGATTTTGTCATCTTCAATTTAATAAAAATATTAATGAATATAGTCATATATATTACTATAAATATATATATGGAAACATATTAAATTAATCATTATTTAATTATATTACGAATGAATTAGTTTTTTTTAATAATTAATGGTTCCACTTTTATAACATTACACACATAGTTAATTAAATTGATGCAAACAAGAACAAATTATAACAAATGAATGAGTTAGAATATAGTGTTTTATTATTATAAAATATTATTTTAAAAAGAATATTTTATTACATTTAGATCAATATAGTTTCTAATTTTTTTATGAATAATGGATATGAAAATTTTATTGAAGGGATTGTTTATCGCATTGATGAAACCCCACCTTCTCGTAATGTATTCCTTCAAAATAATTTACTTAGGAATTCTTCTTGAGACTAAAGGATATATGGCAAGGTATATTAATTTATAATAGAAAAAATGGTCATGAATTTATTAGAAACCCTAAGAATATGTTTTCTTGAGTTGGTGGAAGAAATATCCATTTATATGTAAAATTGAAGCTCATTTCCTTGAAACTTATGTTTGGTAAAGGGTAAAGATTGAATCAAATGGGAATTAGGTAAGACAACATTAGCGGGACATTAATTATTGAATTTCACACTAAATTAATGTTTTAAATAATTTCTAAATATCGTGTTAGTGAAACAAAATTCGAGCATTATCTTTTTCACCCCCTTTTTACCATGTTTAATTATTTACTATGGTAATTCCTTTTACAAAAAATATAAAATTTCCCATATTAAATAATTTTGACATAAGTATTAAAAATTTTGACTAAACATAATAAATTTTACATTAAAAATATTTATTAATCTAATTATCTTGGTAAATATAAAATATTAGAGAAAATTTATTTTTATAGAAAATTTTATATTAACTTTATGTTTTCTTCAACATATTTCATTTAAATTAAAATTAATTAAATTAGTAATAACCAATATTTTTTTAATTATAATTTTTTTTAATATAAACATTTTCAAAAATTGATATAATTAATGTTTTATTTAAAAATACAAAGCAAATTTAGAAATGCTTTTAGAAAAGTATCATTTTAAACATTAAATAATTTTATTCATATTTATTAAAATTTGAAAATAAATATAAGAATTCTTATTAATATTATTGTACATAAAAAAAACAAATTGAATTAAAAATAATAATAAAAATACGAAAAATTTAACATGTAAATAAAATAAATATTTTAAAATAAAAAATTACTTTTAAATAAAAAATATTTCATTATCCTCAAATAATAAAATAACTACTTAGTATACTTCAATATTTTTTTATTTTATGTTATTTATTATTTTAATAATCATTCCTTTAAGTTTGTAAATAAAAATTATTGATAAAATTATTTAAATGTAATAAAGTAAACAAAAATATCTAATTCATAAGAAATATTTATTTGGAATAAATATTTCATTCTCAAGTGAGTTGGTTTATTTTAATTCTATTTCGAAACAATTTATTTTATTTCAAATTATATTTTTATAGTTAAAATTTATTTTTTTACATATAAATAAAAAAATATGAATATCAAGTATACACCATTGATTCCAAATAGAAAATATGTTAATGGGGTTTGATACTCAATGACTATAAATAAACACTTTATTAATGGACCTATAAATACTATATCACTCCCATTTCCTCATATAAATTTATTCCATTTTGCCACACCAAAACACACTTATCATTAGTGTAATTTTTAATTCGGATTTTACAACATGTGTTCTCCTTTTATGATGTTATTTCTCATTTTAGGTTTAGTTTAACTAATAGCAACTCCCAAGGTTAAAGATCATCTTGGATATTTCCCAGTTTTAAAGATATTATTATTCTGTGTTTATTAATCAATTTTATTTTATGGAATTTTATGGGATGTAATCAACAAGGTTATTTAATATTACATTGTATAAGATACTAGTTATTATGTACATTTTTTTGAATGTTCCATTATGATTGAGTAGAGTGTTGTTATTTTGATTCATGTCCTGTATGATAAATTTTATACCTATGTTTTGACTCATTATATAAAAATAAAATAGGTAAATCCAGGAAATTAAATGCATACTTAAATTTAGGATATTACATTTCCCCATGAATAAATTGTTTCCTCACAATTTGAATGATCTCATAAAGTTGAAAATCATAAATAGTAATTGTATGATAGGTATGAATTAAGATAACAATTTGAATGAGAAATAAATAGAATTATCAAATGGAAAAAATTGAAAATAAATTTCTCTTCATAATAAGCATGTATTGAGACATTAATTAGTATTAACCATTTCTGCCTAATCTGCCTATATAGTTAGGTATAAGTCATATCATATTCTACAAACATAACCTTCTTAGTTCCATTTTATTGATCTTTTTTCAAACAAATACATAAAAGGGTTATACAGATTTTAGATAAAATATAATAAAATACATTTCAACGCACATATTCATATGAAATGTTAATATAAATATGTCATATCCTATGAAACCTTCATTTAAACCTACGATACATGCAGATCATCCTTTGTTTCTTTTAGTCAGATCCCATTATAAATCTTAATATAATCCCCCAAAAAAATAAAACTGCACTACGATATCCACTATGATTACCCTAGCTACTCTTTATATATCATAATAAACCACACAATACTATAACCTAAAGGTTTATGGCCTACAAATATTATCTATATAAACGTCTAATTATAGTTTGATATTCAATATCACCTAAAAATATTATTCCTATATACAACCCTTCTAAACACATAATACGTAATAATATTATTTATTATCTAGGTTGCAGAAACATAATTTGAGGTGGAAAAAAATCTCAATATGGAAAAAACATTAAAATGAGTTATAAATGGGTCGACCATAAGCATGTGAGAAGAAATAATCATTTAAGAAATATAAAACTAAAAACAACTTGAAATCAGAAGTGTTTTCTATAAATCAAGGATTATTGTATCTGAAATAGAATGGAACATAACTAAAGAATTAGTATACTATTTTTTAAGGATGTGGAAACTTGAGATAATAATCCTTAACCATGGATCTTCACATAGTCATGTTACATAAAGAAAAGCATAAGTAAACCAGGATATTATGAACATAGCTGAATGCATGTCCATATGGTTATTAACATATCAAATAAAATTCACCATCATATAATGTATTTTATCAACATATCCATGAATATATTTGATTGCATATCAATATGTCGCACACATAGTGTTATGAACATATCAATAAGCCCCATGCCTAGAGTTGCGAACATATCAATAATTTTAACACCTATAATTTTCAATATTACAATAATGTCAATGTATATAGTATTAAATGTTTTTTTAATTTTAGGTAATATAGTTTAGATCAAATTATAATGTGAAAACATAGATTTTTGAACATAATCAAATGATCTATGAATAGATTTGTGAACATATCAACACGGTCCTTGCATGACTTCATTATATCAGGAAACATAAATAATTACTCAAATTAATGTATTGATTTATATTTAAAAAATTTTATATAATTATATTCCAAATATATGAGTGTGATATGAAATCAATTATAAACATTTTTATGAATACTGAATTGTATGAATATGAGTTACATAATTTTTTCACAAGGAGTCACATAAATTAATATCCAAAATAAGATGAGTTGATACTAGAAATTAATTCTACCAAAAAATTATGCGATTGTAGAATTTAATTATATATTCTTAAAACACAAATATATATGATATTTATCATTTGTAGATGTAGAATTTAATATAATTTAAAATCCTAAAAATATGCTTTCTCAAATTTTTAAAAACAATATAATAAAAATATATTGTTACAGGGAAATTTGAGAATCATTTTTTGAGAAGGTGATATGTATAATTTTATAAACATTTGAAAAAAATTAATCTTCAATTATAGAGACATGAAAATAAATAATGGTTATATAATTAAATATAGAGTTGAATATATAACATATTAATAACTGAGAATAAATTCAATTTTATATTTTTATGAAATATTTGAGAAATCACACATCGATTAAAGTATAGTAAAAGTTATTTTTCAAAATATATAATAAGATGTATATGAGTCAAAATGATTTGAAATAATTTTATTTCAAAAGAATAAAGTAAAAAATTTATGTTATGAATGTATATAGCCATAGAAGAAAAGTAAATAATATAGGGAATGAAAATTATTCTTAACAACATCATATTGTTTTATGGATTATGTCCATAAAATAAAAAAATGAAAATGAAAATTTCATTAATTTTAAATTAAGATGAAATATGATATAAAATAGAGGAATGTAATGATAAAACAATATTACACTAACATGTTTAATGAATAAATATTAATACCCAATGAAATAGAGATTGAGTAAACAAAAATCATTATGGATTTGGTGACATTTGAATCAAATCCCATTGAATGATAATACCAAAGATGGATTTTTAAATCCCTTCAACTGAAATAAATCCATTATACATGAAATTCATGGGAAATAAATATTATAAATAAAAATATTTTAAATATGAATCATATCTCAATGAAGGGAAATTTAATGAGAAACTCTTGGGACATTAGTAAATTTTGCATAAAAAAGGCTTTATATAGATAAATAAATATATATAATTTTTAATATAATGAATAAACAAGTTATATTAAATATCCTTAAATGTATATTATAAAAACCTATAAATTAAAATTGGTGTATAATATGAGATGTGACTCGGTAAATGTAAATTGAAATTTAAAAAATAAGATTGTGTATTTCCACCCGGCCAAACACACTCTAACCTTCTTATATAATAATTATATATTTTATATTAAAAAATATATAATTTCTATTTATATTTATATTTATTTATTCCATTCATTAACAATTTATTTTTAACTATTTATTAGAAATTATTTTTTAGAATTAATATTTGTGTGCTAATTGTACCATTTATTCTAGTCTACCTCTTATACGGCAGTCTTAGTCATAGATCCTTGATAATGTTTTGATTAGTTAAAAAATCTGCATGGTGGTTTCCAAGTTTTTTATATGGATACAAATTACAGCTTTCTTTTTTATATATGTTATTATTAAATTTTATAAAGATTAATTAAAATAACCATTTTATGAATTTTGATTTAATAAAAAGAGATTATTTTATTAATGTATATATTTACAGATATAAAAATTAAAAAAATATTAGAATATTTTAAATTCATCTTTTTTACTTAATATTATGGTTAAAAAGTAGTTCAAAATCATTCATGATGGTAAAATTATATAATAATTCATGTATTTGGTAAAATCATCCTAATAAATAACTCATTCTAACCAATCAATGAGCAAGTAAATATTGATATATAATGTAAATATTTTTTTTATAAAAGATTTATTTTTTTATTATATCATAATTATAGTTTATAATATGATATTATATGTGTTTATATTATAATATAACTGGAAGAAATGATGAAAAACTCATCACTGACTTTGACGAAATCTCTCATTCCGACTACAACTTCCTTGAAAAGAAGGATTTAGGCCTAATTCTACTAAAAAGAGATGAAATAATTGAGATGAAATGTTACAAGGGTTAATTTTTTAATTCAAGATACAACATGAGGATTAAATTGGTTTGTAGGGGGTGGAAGATAGATCCTTTTATTAGAAAAAGTGAAGGATATATCATTGGAAACATATGTTAGGTAAATGTGAAATATAGATTCAAATTTTTTTTAAGTTTACAAAATAATTTTTTTAATATATTTATTATTAAAATGAAACCCTAATAAATGATTATTTTAATTTCTAAACATAATTATATTTATATAATATTTGAGTCATTCTAATTGTAACTTTTTAATCACATTTTTTCTATGTTTAATTATTTACCATGGTAATTATTTTTTTTACTACAAGAATAAGATAACTCTTATTTCCTAATTTTGATAGATTTATTCCAAAATTGGACACCATTTAATTAAATTAAAATTATAAATATTTAAGATTTTACATTAAAATGAAAATTTATATTTTAATGGATGAAATATTTTTGTAGAAAAATAACATATTCAGAATAATTTTTTTATTATATCATATAAATTACTAATAATTACATAAGTAAAAATAATTCATATTTATAAAATCATTATTTTAATAAAATATTCCTTAACTCAAGATACAATTTGGTTTTAAAACAATAAGAAACAAAACATTATAATAAACTTTTTTAAAAAGTGATTTTTTGAATATTTAATTTATTTATTCTTATTTATAACCAATCAATAATTAATTTAATAATTTTTTCATTTTTTTACACATATAAACAAGAAAACATAATTTAATACCACATTCCAAATATTCTGTGTTTAAATTCTGTATCAAAACATATAATATAAAATTATATAAATGATTTTAAATAATACATTTTTTATAAACCCTGGCCAATTTAATTATTAATAATTATATTTCCTTGGTTATTTATTTTATATTATTAATCATGTTTACAAATAATTACTTGAAATTTATGAATATTTATTTTTATATCATACATCAAAGGTAGTTTATTTAACAAAAATATTTAATTCATAAAAGAATTTATTTTGAATCATTAATATTATCTCATATAAATTAATAACTATTAATTATATTCTAAATTATTTATTTAGAGTCTAATATTTTATTTATAATGAAAATTTATTTGTTTAACATTTGAATTAACATTATGTGTATCAACTATACACTACTCAATCTATGTTTGTGTAATGTCTATTAGTGTTATACCTAATGTCTAAAAACCCTTTAATAATGGTCATATTATGGATATATTATCCTCATTTAATAATAAATATTCATTCCATTCATAAATCACAAATCACTCTTATCATATCAATTCTTTTCATTTTAGATTTTATAACATGATATATTCTCTAAAAATTTTCTTCCACATTATAGGGTTAGTTTTACTAAAAATTATTCTCAGCATTGTAAATGATCATAATGATTTCTAAGTCCTTACCATATAATTATTCTTTATTTAATATCCCATTTTTGATTATGCACTTATGTGGGTTGTAATAATCCATTATGTGTAATATTCAATGGGAATAAATAAATGGTTTCATTAAATTTTATTGTAATGATACATTATGATATAATAAAGTGTTGTAGTCTTGGTTTATTACTGGTATGATTTATTTCAGACCTATTATTTTTCAGATTATAAAAATGGAAAAATTAACATATGGAAATAAAATAGAAACATAAATTCACTATGTTATATTCTCTATAACGGCACAACCCTAGTATCCTAGAGTCAGTTCCATACATTTTTACATTAGAATATTATAAGATGAATCATATCCCAAATGACTGATCAATTTATTAGTTTTTGAAAATATGTTAAATATATGAAACATACATTACAATTTAAATCATAAATTACAAAATAGAAAATCTTTTTGGAACACTATTATTTTCCCAGCTAAACCATGAATATCAACCAAAATATATATCTTTGCATTCTAGAAAAAATTAAACCTAAGAAAAGGGTGATATCAGATTCCCAATAAGGGTAATAGTACATTGGAAGCTATTATTAATAAATAATCATAAACATTAAGGCCCGGTGTATAACTATAATGAAAGATATACAAAAATAATATAGATGATAATATTGAATTAATAAATCATATAATTACATAGAAATAATCACATGGATATTATAAAAATATAATAATATAATATTATATCAATAACTAATCTCATAATAAGGAAATGCATAATTTTGAACATAATAAACATACTATCAAGGCTTCATCCAAAACACCATACAAAAGATTATAAGCCATTTTTTCAAAACCCAATTTAGTTTCTCTCATAAGACATATCAATGAATCATGGTAATATAGTGATCACCGCACATGACATACTATTTCCAATGCATTCCTCATATAAAAAGGGTGTAATAAAAACAACATAAACATTCATATTACAAAACAAGTTTATAAAATATTAATAATTCTACCATAATCCATGAATGGTATCAAAGTAGCACATCCATAGTCAAACTAATCATAAACCAATATATAATATATTATATATAGTATAATAATAGATCAATATCAATCTACCATAATATCTAAAAAATAATATCTAACTAGTTGAAAATATAATAATAATGTCATTAATAATTATTTAAAATAAATACTCATTTTTTATATTCAAATCATTTATTGAAAAAATTATGAAATTTTAAATGAAATAATTTTCATTTAAAATAACCTTGTAAACATATAAATGAATCTTCCAAATAGTAAGGTTTTAGAATAGCTTAAAATGATTTATATAATGTATAGTTTAGGAAAACATTATTTCTATATTTTTTCAAAAATGTTATAAAGTATCTCATTTAGAAAATGACCAAAAGATTCATTTAAACCCATGTTATAAAAAATTCAGCATGGGTAAAAAGACCGTAACAATTTTTAATATAATATTAATTATATTTTGGAAAATATTTTAACGAAATTTGGGCATGTATGGTAAATATTCCCTAGTATATACTATCATATAAACAATATTAGATAATAATAATATTTTGAAATAAACCCTTAGATTAGGTCTCATTCCCTCTCTAAAGTCTAAAACACATGTATAATGGTTTTAAAGAAAATATTAACTTATAAAATTATTATTATTATTATTATTATTATGTTTTCATGTATGATAAGATTATTACTTTATAATACACTTTTATTAACAAATCCACGCTTAAGCAATGTTTTAGGTAATAACCTCATTGTTAATCTTATAAATTTTGACCTGTTATTTTTTCTCCTCTTAATGATAACATTATTTACTCATATCAATAATGTAAAAATGATTTATATATCATATATATTTAGTGTATAAATATATATATGAAATATATAAGAAATGGAAAACATCATTCATTGATACAGTCAGTCATACGTACACAAGAAAGTTATTTCTGTTTTCATATCATACTAAATGGAAGAAGGTAAATGAAGTGTATGTATATATATTATTCCATTTGCATTATTATGTCATATATTTCATATTTATTAATTATATAATTTTTTTATAATCATTTTTGAATGGTAAACGTGGAAGATGAATCTTATCACATCATAGAGAGGGTAGGACATACGTATGCATGGGCGATGATATCATTACATTAATGGTAAAAGTGTATGTAATTAGATGGTATATTAATTATAAATAATATTAATAATTACCTATATATTATTAATATATATTATAAATATAGTTATTCACATGTAGATAACATTTTGTTGAAAAATATATTACACTGCAGCATGGAGACGGTAGGTCTTACGTACCATGTTTTGTGAAGTCATTTTTCATAGCATGGATAGAAGGTGTAAAATTATTGTTCCATAATAAATATAATATTTAATTTTATATATGATAAATTTTTATAAAAATATAATGAAAAAAACATATGAAGAGTTAATAGAAGAAGAAACAAACTTAAATGATTTGTCAAAACAATTAACTTGTCATCGGTGAACTTCCTTCGGATCTTTTATGAGGCAACATATGGTCGGATTTTTTAGAAGATAGTGACCTATTTAACATAGATCAGAATTTTGGGAGTAGAAATATTAAGGGTATAGTTGATCATCATTTCCAAAATTAGTATGAGGTAGTGAGGGAGGAGGTTCCCTTTTACAATGGAGGTGACAGAAACTTTTGGAAATCTATTAAATAATAAATTTATATTAATTTATTTTCTATTTCAAAAAGATCCAAAGTGAGTTATTTCGAATCTATTATGTTTAAGGGAATAAATCCATTCTGTCAATTAATTTTATACATTTTATGATCACAAAATTATCTTTATCTTTTGTCATTTACACTTAGTTTAATTATTTAAAACTTACCATGACAACATATCATTTTTATTAGTTAGGGTTAATATAGTAACTATAAAATTACAAATTACATGAAATGGGTCGTTGATGAAATATTTTATCTTATTACAGTTATTTGGAAAAAATTTATATTTATAGGAATTTTATATCATTTAATAAAAATTCTATTTATTTTAAAGTATCATTTATTTCAATTTTTAAATTATTAAATATTAGTTTTTTAATATAAAAAACAAGATAACGTTGAATAAAAACTTATAATATGTCCTTTAAATGTATAAGTTATCAATAAAAATCTTTAATGTCATAAATTTTGTCGAATTATATATATATTAATATTTTTAATATCATTTATTTTATATTTCTTTTAATTAAACAATTACTATATCATTATTTTACAAGCATTTAATTATGTTATTAAATCTATAAAATTTAAGAAAAAATTATTATTATGAATAAAAAATTTAAGATTTAAAATGACTATTTATAGTAAAATTTATCTTATATATAACCATGTATTAAAAATGTAATACTTATTAGAAAAATAAGTATGTCATTTACAACTTATCTTTAAATAAATTATTGTAAAAGTAATATTCTTAACAAATTGGATTAAAAATATTTTAATTCCTACCTAAGTTGTATTTTGGACAAAAAGGTATTATCCAATTATATTATTACAAGTTTTAGGGTAATGTTATAAATTATGATATTATTTTTACCATTAATTACTCGACTTATCTGTAATTGTGGTAAATAAAAATTCACTAATGTTACTAATAACAGTATAAATAAATATATTTAATCCTATTAAAATCCAAATATCATATTTATTACTACATTTTATGTATTTATTTTATATTTAATTAACAATAGTAGATAAATTAAGTTTAACACAAATCCTGCAGTTGTTTAAGTAGGTGGATAAATTGAAACATCGTACTTTTCAATAAGTATTGTATCTAATTTCAGTATAAAAATAATTTCAATAACCTAAATTGGATTAATATATGAATAATTTAACAAGTGTAAATTTAAAACTAAATTTAAAAAATTAAATTTATTTAAATGGAAAGGATATTTTACATAATGTAAAGAATTTTTAATTTTTCTTAAAAAAATAAAACTTCTTATAAAAATAACAAAATTTCAATAGAATGTTTTTTTAAAATTTAAAATAAAAAATATTGATTATTTTTATGATTAATATTTTTAAAAAATTTAAACAAATTATAGATATCTGCTTTATAAAAAGGTATTAAAATTTCCCTTTTCGAAAATATAGGTTTCTTATGCATTAAAATTGAGTTTGGGCTTATCTTATGCCTATAAAATCTATTTGATGAATATAAAAAATATTTTATTTAATGTATAACATATATATTTAATGAATATAATTTATTAAATGTAATTAATTTAATATATTAAGAGAATAAATCTTTTGGAGAATAAAAATCGAATATTTCATTTATATTAATTTGGTGTATATATTTGTTTTTAATGAAATTTTTAATAATATATTTATTTATTTTAATAAGTTATTAAAAAATATTCATAATTTTTACATTAACATCTTGGTTTTATCTTTTTATATTATATATTTTATTATTATAGTTTTATAAAACATGGCCTTTAGAGTAACATAAGTCAACTCATTTTTGTGTATAGTGTTAGATAAATATGGTGTTATGTATGAAGAATGATATAAATAAGAATAAATATAATTAATAATTAAAATTATTTAACGTCCTAGGGTGTTACATTATTCACACTTTATTTATATTACATCCTCGCATTTTAAACTTCATCTCAGTAGTCAAGGTTTTAATATTTGAAAATTAACAATTGTTGAAAAAGCCTCTTCATAAATAGGGTCATTAACATATCTTCATAATAACAGGTAAATGTAAACAAGAATGCCACTACAATACTAGGAATTCATATAAGATATCATTAGTGAAAACATAAACATGAATGAAAAATCCAACGATCATCTTCTAATAAAGAATGATTGAGAATTTGTTCATGATAAAGTTGTTAATTACATAGACATAACCCAATAGTGTGGAATAAGTCATTGATATCATCAAAAATGATGATACAAAGATGAAATTTTTGTTTCAAGGTCCATTTCATAGAGTTTATAAATTTTTTCACTCTCTACAAATTTAACTAATATATAATTACCTGATATAATTATATTTCAGAAGCACAATCTTATCCTTTAGTTGTTTCTTGATCAATTTCAACTTTATCTCTTAGCGGAAGGTTCATTATAAGGTGATATAATACGTTAACCTCTAAATACTTCTCCAATGATGAATATTAACCATTACATAAATGGATAAATTTTCCAAAATGAACATATCATTAATCGTTATATAACTTGAAGAAGCTCATATATTTCACATTGCAAACATGTGAATACATTAATTATAATAATTTTTTTTGAAAACAATCATCCTTAATTATTCTTTAATTATAACTATGGTTATTGGATATAATATTTAAATCCAAAAATGTTTTTAAATCCATAAATGATGGTATAAACCACTTTATCAATAAATCATTAGTATGTTCTAAGGTAG
Organism: Viscum album; assembly: GCA_963277665.1. Lineage (NCBI taxonomy): Eukaryota > Viridiplantae > Streptophyta > Magnoliopsida > Santalales > Viscaceae > Viscum > Viscum album. The sequence continues at coordinate 901,882,023 of OY728131.1, read as the reverse complement.
TCAGTTCTTACCAAATTAGTTTATCCTAATTAATCACCTCTTTATTCCAAAATCAATATCTCATTATCAGGAACATATTAAGGGTTATACTTCCCTATAACATATTTTTTTCTGAAATATTTAACTCTCCACTGAGTAAATTTACCTCGTCATTAGTACAATTTAACCAAAGATCTCAAATCCTTAATAAAATAAAGAAGTAGAACATTCCATATTTATTCCATAACTCTAACAACTAGTAAATAACTAACAAAATTTTCAAATGACATAATTATTGATTCAAAACAAAATAACATTATTCATTCTTCTTTGTATGTGCTAATAACATAATCTTATGCATGACCCATTGGCCTTTGGTGGGATATATTCCTCTATCACATGAGGAATTCATTTGAATAGTGTCACTTCTCCTTATAGTAAAATCATTTCACATTCAAAATTTATTTCTTTCTCCAGGAATAAAAAACATGGTCGCATTTTTTCAAACACTTATAACAAGTTTACATTCCATTCAAGTAAGTATTATTGTGTTTCATTCCATAATTATCACATGTGGAAAAATATGTCTTTCCTTTCTTCCATTTTTACATCATCTAACCAGACATCCTCTTCTTTTCAAACATTCCTTTAAATCCATTGAGATTGGATACTTCTTTAACCATCTTATTTTCACATGATATTATGACCTTATATGATGAATATTTTTAGGAGACTATTTCCCTTCAAAAAATTGGCCTAAGACTATAAAATATATGATAATTTTTACTCTTTGAATAATGAACACTTGTGAGCTTCACGCTATTTCTTAAAGGAGCCATTTAGAAATGACGTTGTACACTAAATTATTTCATATCATTGTATAACATAATTTTTAACCCCAATACTAGTAATCATTTATATTGAAAAAAATCATATAAAATTTAAATATCTCATCCATAAATAATAAATGGTATCAAAATAGAAAATACATAGTCAAACTAATCCTAAACCCTTAAATAAAATAATATATATAGTATCATAAGATGTCTACTTAAATCAAGCCTAATATCCTTTAAATTCTGCTGACATATATTTAAATACACTAATAGAACCATTATATTTTTTTGAGAAATAATCCTTCTTTACATTGAAATCATTTATTTTTAAATGAAACCCAATTTTTAGAGAAATCATTTTAATTTAAAATAACCATATGAAATTGTAAAGGAATATTCAAAACATTATGTTTTCAAAATAGATGATAAATATTCTCATTATATATATTTTAAAAAAATTTATTTCTTATTTTTTTGTTGAAAAATTCATAATGTACCTCGTTTGGAAAACGACAAAAAATTCCTCTCTAACCGTTTCAGAAAAAGTATAAAATGGGTTAAAAGATTTTAAAAAAATTATAGATAATAGTACATATATTTTGGAAAATATTTTTATGAAACATGGACATGGATGAAAAATATTCCCTATTATTTAACTATTTATAATCAATCACGAATAATAATGACGTTGTGAAATTAACTCTTATCTTAAGTCTTATTCTATCCATTCATGTCTAAAACTAATGTATATTGATTTTAAACATATTATTAACTTATAAAATAATCATAATAATATTTTTATATAACATGTGACTCGGTTATTACATTATATTTCCTTTTAATTAACAAATTGATGTTAAAGAAATGTTTTGGGTAATAATTATATTATTTATCATATGTGTTTTGAATTTTTATTATTGATCCTATTACGTATATAATGATTTAATTACATCTAGAATGTAAAAAATTATTTATATATAATATATGTTTAGAATATAAATATTTATAAAAGATAGATATGTGAAATGGAATACAACGTTCATGGAGATAGTAAGTCGTATGTATGCAAGAATGCTAATTTTGTTTTATTATCATACTGAATAGAACAAGGTAAATGAAATATATTTATATGTATATATATATTTAAATTAAAATTATTCTGTCATATATTTAATATTTGTTTATTATATACATTTTTTAATATTCTTGAATGATTAAGGTGGATGATGATTCTCATAGCATCGATGAGACGGAATGTCATACGTAAGCACGAGGCACGATATCATTAGATTAATGTTAAAAGGGTAAAGAATTAGTTTTTATATTAATTATTCAGAATAACTATCATTCCATATTTATTATTTATATATATTATATGTTTCATTATACCCATCCAAATAAAGTGATCATGAAAAACATATTACACTACTATTTGGAGATAATAGTTCATATGTACGCATGCGTAATGATTTTATTATATGTACGATGGTTGAAATGTAAAAAATGGTTTTTACATAATCATAATAACATCATATTATATAGTTTATATTTTATTTATTACATTATAATTTAAATAACATATTAATAGTATGTAAAAGAAAAAATGTACTTAAATGAGTTGGTAAAATAGTTTCCACTTCTTAGGTAGATTTCCTTTGGATCTTCACTCAGGGAAACTAGGGTTGGACTTTTTAGAATACCATGACCTTCATAACTTATAAAATAATTTCACCAGGATTAATGGAAAGGGTATTTTCTATATAGAAGGATAAATGGGGTGTGTGGTTGTGAGGGAGGTGGGGCCCTTTTATAATTTAGTTTACATGTAATTATAAAAATCATTAAAATATTAAATTAATTTAAATTATTTTTCAATTTAAAAAAGCATGAATTTGAGTTATTTAGAAAATAATATCATGATGTGTCGATATCCTTTCAACCACTTATTTTTATACTTGTTTAGTTCACAATTTTAATATACTATTCTGACATTAACCCTTAGTTGAACCCTTTAACTCTTATAGTGAAAAATCTAATTTTTAATCCATTGTGTTGATATTGTTATTATAAAATTAAAAAATAACATTTAATTGATCATTTATTATTTAATTATCATTATTCTAGTAATTATTCTTAATTTATATTTTAATTAATTTTATATCATTTAATAAAATATTATTTATTTTAAAGTATCATTTAACCCAATTTTGATGCTTTTCATTATTTTTTATTTTAAAAATATCAAAAAAACATGATAAATTCTAGAAAACACTTCAAATTTGTCCCTAAAAAGTTTAAGTAAGCTATTAAATAAGTTTATGTTACTAATTACATCAAATTATATTCATTTTTATATTTATAATATCATCTATTTGATATTTTCATTAATTATGAAATTGATGCATCATTATTATACAAGACATTAATTAAATTATTTTTCTTTAAAAAATAAAAAATAAAAATTATTATAAAATTATTATAATTAAAATTATTATTTATATTATAATTTATATTATATATAACCATGTATTAAAAATGTAATAATTATTAAAAACATGAGTATTATATTTTTAACTTATGATTAAATAAAATACTAAAAATGTCATATTCTTATCCAAGTGGCCTAAAAGGTTATAATTTCATAATAATGTTAATTTTGGAAAATATACACTTGTCCAATTATGTTAGGACATGTTTTAGTTAAATTTTATAATGTTATAATATTATTTTTATCTATAATTACTAGATTTACCCTTAATCATGGTAAATAAGAAATTACTAGTGTTACCATTCATAATATAGAAAAATTAAGTTGATCTTGTTAGAATATATATATATTATAATTGTTATAATATTTCATGTTTGTCTTTTAAAATTCTATTCATAGAAGTGGCAATATTATTTTTAAAACGAATCTCGCATATGTGGCGAGTAAGTAGGTAAAAGGAAATGTTAAATGGTTTAATAATTTTTTATTTTTAATTTCAATATATAAATTATTTCAATGAACTAAATTGTATTAATATATGTATAATTTATCAATATTGACATTAAAAAATCTATTTAAAATATAATAATTATTTAATTGATAATACAGTTTTTGAGTACAATAAAGCATTTTTCACTATTCATCCAAAAAATGTAACTTCTAAAAAAAATTAATAAAAATCACCCTAATATAATTTTGAAAATGAAAATTAATAAATGAAATTTATTTTGACAAATATATTATATAAAAATTATAAAAAATAGTTTAAAATTATGTACACCATAAAAAAGAAGTAAAATTACGCTTTTAAAAAAATATATGAGTGTATCCATAAGAATTGGATTTGTTATTATATTATGCCTATAAAATCTATTGGATGAATATTAAAAATAGTTTATTGAATATATAAAATATATATTTCGTGAACATGATTTAATAATGGTAATTAATTTAATATATTGTGACAAATTTCTTCTGGGAGCAAAAAACAGATTTTCACTATATTAAATTGGTTTATATATTCATTTGTATTTAAAGAGTAAATATTATAATTATATATTTCAATAATTTATTTAATACTACATACAAAATATTTTATTACTTCTATGTTATATCACATTATATTAAATATTTTAATATTATTGTTATTTAAAACCTGGTCTTGTGTATAATACAATCCAACTCATTATTGTGTATAGCATAATCTTAATATTATGTTGTATATAAATAAAACTATAAACAAAATTAAATTATTTAAAAAATGAAAATATTGTAATGTATAGTGGTTTTTAAATTATCCCCCATTAAATAATTTCCATCCTCCTAAATATACTTTTCTCTTGGCTTTGAAAATTTGTGATGGTGTATATATGATAGACATGAATTCAAACATACTTATAATGTTAAAAAAATCATTATCCTAAGAAAGATTAAGAGACTCAAATTTCAGTTCATAATAGGCATATATTTATAATTTTATTAGTCTTAGGTATTTGTTCCAAATATTCCTCATATATTGTTTACAAGATGTAAGAGTTTCTACATACATACCTTTCATAGATTCATTATAATTATATAATTTCAAATAGTTTACTAAAAGTGAAATGGTTATATAAAATCATGATAATACCCTATATAATAAAAATAATACATATTATAAATATGTAATATCAATTCTAACTAGCCTTATGAAATGAAACACATATTTTCAACTATTATACTATTCACTCAACCAAGGTTTCATTATGGTGGGTTTTCTGAAACTTCTTTTCATAATCCTAGAAAGTATCTAAACCCTAATCTGATATCAAATGAGATGAGTTGATAATAACATGCATACATATCTCATCATTTTAGATAAATATTAACTACATCTCGTAATAAATCATAAAATATAAAAACCATGTGGTTTAATGTCTTTTGAGATTGGGTACATAAATATATTATTGAACATTATTACTTAATCATCACCCCAAAATTATAATCACATATGGTATAATTATTTACAAATTATACTTACTACCCTTATTTTTTACCGGGGGAATGGAAACATAAGAAGATGATATCTAGACGAATCTATAAAGAAGAAACATATCAATGAGACATCAAGTGGTAGTTTGTAATCAAGTGAGAAGACATGAACATGGGATACATATCTAATAAAAACGAACATGGAATCATAATAGTTGTATATAATTAATGATATAATAACATATATCCTAAAAAAATATCACTATAAAAGAATACATATAACATGTCATATGAATATGGAAACATAAGACAATATTCATAAGTCATGGATCTTAACATAGGCTTGTGAGATAAACACAAGAACATATAATCAATAATTTTTTTAGCACATATAAATTTAATTAGGTCTACACATTTATTTTTTCAAATATAAATATGGTCAGAAAAAAAAAAGAATTGTAATGATATTAAAAATGTCCTTGTATAGATCTATTACTATATTAATAAGATCTACCATTAAATTTTTGAACATATCAATAAGTTTAAAAAATAGAGTTTTGAACATATAAACTAGGCCTATACGTATATCTTTATACATTTTAAGAAGGTCCACCTATAGATTTATGAGAAGAAAAATGATGTCCTGAAATAAATTTGGACCATATCAATATGTTCCACACCTAGAGTTGTGAACATAATTATATGGTCCATACTAAACATAGTTATATGTTGGGATATACATATTTATACAATGAATTTATGGACTGTGTAGGACTCACCTATCACGTAATCATATAACATATATATCTAAGAAAATTTTTATCATTTGAATATAATTTCATGAAAAAATCATTACCAATTTAAAATGGTATCAAATAAAATGACATCATGAATTAGATCAACAAATCAAAAAATTAAATTTCCAAAGAGAAGTACAACCTAAGAGAAATTGGAGGGCTATTCATGAAAAATAACTCTATAGAATAATGAAATCATTAATTCAAAGAGTGAAATATATGTTAATGTTTTTTATAAGAGTTTTTTTAAAATATTTCAAACATAATTATAAAAAGAATATGTTACAAATAAATTTCAAAAAAAAAATTATTCCCATGATGATGATAAGAATAAATTTTAAAAAAAATTATAAAGGATTATAAAAATTATTAAAATTTTAAGATAAATATATTTGAGTCAATGAAAAGTAATGTTGAACATACAAAATATATAACAGTCAAAATAAATGAATTTGTTATAATTTTAAATAGTTTCAGTAAAAAATAACATTGATGAAGGAGTTATAAAATATATTTTTTAAAATAGATAAATTGAAAATTATAGAGTATAACGGATAATAAATACTATGTTTTAAAAATAAAAAATTTAATATATTATGGTATGGATGAATATATACATTTAATATAAAATTTTTTTATTGAGGATGATAATTTTTCCTGACAAAATTCTATTTTTATAAATAATTAAATTCACAATAGAAGTAAATTTTGAAATAATAATATAATGTAGCCATATTGAATGAAAAATTAAGATTTTAAATTTAATAATGGGATAACATAAAAAAGATAGGGAAATATATTCAAGGATGAAATATTATTACCCAATTAAGTCAAATGTTTTCCCACAAGAAACCATGTAGATTTTCTAAATTCTGAATCAAACCCCATTAAAAGAGACAGAAAATCACATTGATTTTAAAATACATAAACTTCTATGAAATTTAAAAAAAATTAAATAATTTTTCATATAAAAACATTACAAAATAAAATAATTTTGTAATATAAATCATATATCAATGTAGAGAAATTGAGTTGTGAAACCCATATAAAATTGGTAACATATAAATCAAATGACCTTGTATAAGAAAACATGAAATTGAACATTTAAAACCATAATTAGGATTTAAATTATGATAAAATATATAATTTATGAAATAAAACACTATATAAATTAGAAGATGACAATGCAGAGAGACATGTTTTAGTGAAGGGAAATTGAGAGGGTAAACCCTTATATTTGATCCCCTCACAATTGAATGCACTTTGAACTCCTATATAATACATTTCTTTTTATTATAAATCTATATATGTACCAAATTTATTTATATTTTAATTTATACCATTAATTCATATTTTTTTATTTTCTCTTTTTTAATAATTCTTTATTATTATTAATATTTGGATGTTAATTCCCCTATTTGTTCTATGTGATATTTTGTATGGTAGTTTTGGTCCATAAACCATTCCCATGTCATCATTATCTATATAATTATCTCGGAGGTTAAAATGGGGTGTTTTATATGATTCTTAATTCTAATGTAATTTTTTGGAAGTTATATTGATAATTCATATTCAGTAAATAAATTTCTTTTTTGATATTTCCTTTAAAAAATTGATTTTATAATTGAAAAAACAATTATATATTACAATTTCATACTTTTAAAAAGAAAAGAAATTAAATATTTTAATATAATATTTTTAATATTTTATTTTTCTTATTCATTCATGGTGGTAGTTTAATAGGAATTCTATACATGTCGTAAATATATCCAAAATATTATAACAACTAAAATAATAAGAACACAGTGTTATATTTTGATAATATAATTCTTTTACCAAAGAATAATTTTTTATTAAGGAATAATGGTAGTGTATAATTTTATATGATAATATTTAATATGATAACATACATTTAATGAATTAATAATATGCTACTACTCACATTGATGAAATCTCCCCTTCTTAAATTTTCATCCTTTGAAATAAAGGATTTAGCCAATTTTATATGACTATTGAAATAATAAATTTTGAGTGGAATTTAGGATAGAAAATATTTATAGGGATTATAAAGACAAACATATGATAAATGTTTTTTAAATAAGGAAGAGGATATTTCCAATTATAGGTAAAAATGAGGGACATTTCATTGAAAATGAGAGTTAATTGAAGGGTACAGAAGGAAAAATAAAAGAGTTAGGTGTTAGGTAAAGAGATATTTAAAATAATACCACATTTTCTCCACTACGTAATAAATTAATTCTATAATTTCTAAATATCATGTAAATTATTGAAAAATTGTGTCAGACCATTTTTTCCACTTTTTAACCCTTTTCACCTACTTTAATTATTTATCTTAGAGATCATTTTTTCTAAAAAATATTATATGAACCATATAAAATAATTATGACAAAATGATTATAAATGTCGAGTCAATTTAAAAAGAATTCAAATTCCAAACATATAGATTTATTATTTTTGAATGGAAACATATAATCTCAGGGGAAAATTTTTTTTATAAATAAATAAAATTTTAGACCTTATGTTTTGTTATTCTTATTTAATATCATTTATTGTTTTTTACATGAGTGATAACTTATTTATTATATTTAAAAAATCATTTAATTATGTTTATCCTTAATCATGATGTAATGCCTAAATTTAAAAAATGCATAACTCAATATAAAAAAATTATAATCATATATTCCAAAAAATTAATTTGGTTTATTATTATTTACAAATAAAAAATAATAAATTTATAAATTTTTATAAATTATAAATATATTAAATTTAATTAATTTTAATAAGACACATACGAAAAATTTACTTTTAAATAAAAAAAATTACAAATTATATTATATTATTTTAAGTATAAAAATTTATCTAGACATGAGTAATTAAATTATTATTTAATATTGTTCACTAATTATTAATTTTATGTTTGTAATTTATTTTACAAAAATTTATTTAAATTTATCATAAAATAATTTTAATAAAATTAAGTAAGCATAATATTAAAAATAAAAATATATAATTCATAAAAACATTTTCTTTAGATTCAGTGATATTTCCCAAGTTAATTAGAATATTTTATCATGATTACAAAACTATTTATTTTGTATAAAATATATTATTTAAATTAAAATATATATTTTTTAACTTCTATATAATCTTTATCTATATCAACTATATTCCAAGAATCCCAAACTAGTATGATTTTTAATAATATTATACCTAATAGTTTTAAAATAATTAATGATAATCATATAATTATTACATTACACTCATTTACTCCAATAAATTCATTACAACCCAACATTAAAATCCACACTTCTCATTTTTTGTGGTTTTCATTATGTATTTTACAACCCGATTTCACCATTCATGATGTTCTTTATCATTGTGTATTTATTATTACAAATATTTATTATAAAGAATAAATATAATATAAGGGATTTATTAGTTGTGAAGAAGTTGTTATTTAATATTTATCAACCTACAAAAATTTATTCACATTTAATGAATGTGTTTATAGTGACCCTACTTTTCATACATGTTTATTTCATTATTTTAAATAAAAACAACATAGAATCATTAAAAAAATTGGATCTATAAGTTTATTATCCTTGGAAAATTAGGACCATGCCCAAAATATTACATTAATAAACATATGCATTATTCTAATTCCTTCTTCTCTAGCTTCTTAGTGGCCCTCATTTTCACTTTAGTATATTCAATAAACTAAAAATATACATCATTGAAATGGGTGAGCTAAAATCCCTATAATATGATAAGTAATAACATGGATCAATATAACATAGGTAAGAATAATAATCATCACCATAACATAATTAAGGGATAATCATTATAGTTATGAGATGAATAATTAGATAAATACATTAAATGTTGTAATGTATAAAAATAAAACATCTTGTCTTAGTGTTTAGATACATGACATAGTTGTGAATGATGCGAGCATCATGTTGATTCATACAATTTCTACATATTCATGACATCACCATTTTTCAAAATTTTAACATCATTTTAATGAATATTATTCATTATCTTGGTAGATACATTATATTACCTAATGTATTGGAATGATATATAATTCTGAGAACACCGGTCACATCATAACATTTACATAATGACGAATACCACATCAAATGTAAATCAATCATTTCCATAAAATAACACGTTGAATAGAAATGGGATACATGATAATTTCATAAAGCATACATCATGAATAAACATTGGGGTCCCCAAAAATAAAAATGGGATAACATATTTTGTATAGGAATCCTCATTCTTGAGTGTAGAAATAAATATCTCAAGGGATATAAAAGATGTGTTTTTAGAAGGAAGACTTATTTTGAAAAATCTATGAATATTTAAAAAAATATATTCGAAACATTTATATCCTAGAAAAAGAATATTTTTTTACAATGAAATTATATTTTATGAATATTAAATAGATATATACACTGAAAATTGACATGGAAGTGGAAAACCCCAAAGAATATGAGTTTGGGCTTGAGAATCCCCTTAAATTATATTTGAATTCATTATTCATTTTAATATCTTAGATAATCAAATTAGATTAATTAATTAAAAAGTACTGAACATTTTATAGATTTATTTGATTTATTATAATTTTATTAAGTTTTTTATGGCCATTATGATGTGTTATTTAGAACAATTTCAATGTTCAAGAGTGTTCATTTTACTAGTTTTCAATATTTGTTCACTTGTATATATGTATGAAAGATATTATAAAATTAGAATATCTATTAAAAATTGAAATTATTTGTTATTAATGGTCTTATAGATGTTTAAATGTTCTCAAATATCATTTTTCTTCTATATATGAAGATAATTCATTTAATAAATTGCTAATGATAATCATTTAGATTAGTTTGTTAGTTTTTCAATCATCATGAACTCGTTTTGTTTTATTATTTAATATTATGTAAATATGTTATTTCAAAAAAAAAAGGATATAACAGAAATTTTACAATATTTTACATCCATTAAAAAGTATTTATGACCATCCTTATAGGTGGTAATGTAAAATGAAAACATATTTCCCTTGAAGGTGATAAATCAACACCTCGTATACAATGCTTTCATTTTTATATTAAAATTGATAACAAAAGAGTTTTAATGGGGGATTATTCAATAAAAAAATGAAAAAATTATATTTAATATATAATAATGTAGTTATCATGTTACTTGTATATTTGGATTTTAAGAGATAATAATAAAATAAAAGATATAGAAATGAAATTAAAAGAAGATGAAAGAGGATTTTACCTCTTGAATTCTTCTCCTTGAGAAACTCAAATAAATTCGATTTATTAATTTGATGAGACTAAAATATATTATATGTGGGTAGAGGATTGGTAGGATTATTGGGTATAATTGGGATATGATTCAAGGATTTGGATGTCTAAGGAGACACAGTAGTGAGGGATCGTCTTTATAGGGGAGGAGGGGGTTGTTTATTTTATTATATTATTCATTAGTTAATTATCGTAGCTCAATACTATGAATAGCATGAACCATATAACTAAAATATTTTAAATAAATAAGGTTAGTTTTATATTTTTATGTTTACATCATCAATTACTAAACTAATTATGTATTTAACTTATAATGTTATCTATATATATACTAATCGTAGGTTTTACCACAAGCCACGTGCCAACCAATTACGCCTCCACATCATATTTCTCATACATGTCAACATTTTGTGACTCCATGTTCCTCCTCCGATACCTATCTCTAACATTGTCTCCCTCCTGCTCCTACTCACGCTCGGCCTGGCCATCGCGATTTTCCTCTTCCCCATATTTGTTTTCCACTGCACCTCTCTTCTTCCTTCTGTGCTTCCCACCACCTTCATCTTCTTCTATTTCCCTAATCTACGGTTTCTTATATTTCTCTATTCTCCGACTTCACCACCTTCACATAATTCCCCCACTCGTGATTTCCCTCCCTTCATCTACGGTTCCTGGTACGTTTTCACCTCCCCTTGTCCAGCTTTGCCTGCAATCCACCGCTGACATTATCATCGCCATTTCCTCTTCCACTCACGTACTCACTTTGCCTCTCCAGTTCTCACTCAACCGATTGCGTTCTCCCTACACCAATCATGTAAACCATGTGATGCTCACATTTACCCTCGACAACATCTACGATTTCTGATGCTCACATTCTCCCTCCTCCGCTCCTATTCTCCCTACGCCGCTCACGTTTTCGCCTCCCTCCACTGCCATAGGAAATTTCCTCATAATCATCGTTGACTCACATAAACCCATCCACTATAGAAAAATCCTGGATCCCTGCATCAAATCCCGCTTCATATAAACGGTCGTCTCCATCCTCAAAACCCTAGCTCAGTGGGTAAATGAAATTACTATAGCAAACCAAACCTCTCCCTATGACAAGTTATCAAATTTCAAAACCGATGATCAACCACAAACTCATCCATCTCCTACATAGGGTAATTTTCTTTTCTAATCATCTCTGCAATATTAATCTCATCATTTCAGTCTTTCATTTTAGTATATTAATAAATAATTTTTGTATTTTATTATAATATCTGATTCTTGTATCTGGAATTAGGGTAATTTTCTCTTCCATGTTGCTGGATGGTTTTCAGGTTGGGTGTTACTCATTTGATGACATATGTTTCCCTTATATTCATGATTATATTTTTATTGTTTAGTTTGACTTCCATGTTGTTGTTTTCTCAATAGATGAGAATACAACACCATGGATTGTAAATGAATGCAGGTATTTAGTCATCAAATCTTAGAGTAAACCTCCCTTTCGTGCAGCATATGAATGTAGGTAATTTGTTTTCCCTATTTAGTACACTGTGTATTTTTTTATTCTCTAAAAACATATGAACCAAATGTGTTATAAATTTCCAACATTTTTTTCTTGCAGATTTAGGTGACCAAGATTCTGACATAGATATGTTCTCTGATAAGAAAATGCTCAACAAAAAACAAGACTGTCCAATGTTGCCTTCAATATTATTTGGAGCCCAGAAAGGATAACTTTACTCTTCTATTGATTGGTATGTGATCTGTCAGTTATATCAATATTAAGAGTTGACTTAGTTAGATGTTGCATATGTAGTTTCTGGATTACAGATTTATTTTTTCAAATTATTTAATTCTGTGTATTCTTTTTTATGAATTAATAACATATGAAAATGAATGAAGGTTTCATTTTTCTTAGGTATATAGTTTATAGTAATAGAGTTTTATTTTACCCCAGTAAAACTTATCCTTTCCATTTTCATCCTCTCCCCTGTGATGCTTCGTTTTTGTATTAAATTTATATTATTCTCTTTATAGGCAGTTCGAATTTTATCTAATATTTCGTTCCTACATCAAATCACAGTTAATCCCAAATTACCGTCAATTGCATTTCATCCCAAAATATTGTACTAGAGAAGGTATTTTATTTATTTTCTTGATGTTTACAATTCTGTTTTACTAATCGGGAACAGCTTTCTTTAGGTGGTTGGAGAGGATAAACTCAATGTATGCAGCTTGTTCAATATGAGTTGGTTCCTACTTATCTAATTTTTTGTTCTTTTTTCCTCTACATAAATTCTCAATAACTAATGTGTTAATTCAGCATGCAATGTTGCCCTTTTAATTTTCAAAACATATTGCTTGAATTTCCATTGATTAACTATTATTTTATGCTGAATTAAATTAAACATTCCAAACATGTTTTTTATACCCAGATTTTCCAGTTTTTAAGCATTTAAATGAATTTCCATATCTTTGTCAATTTCATACTATCCAAGTAAAATTTTAAAAGTTTTTTTCTAGCATGCAAGGTTGTCTTTGGAATTTTCAGAATTTACTACTTGCATTGACTTTGATTTACTGTTATTTTATTCTGGATGAAATTGAACTTTCTTAACATGTTTTCTTTACCCAGATTTTCTAGTTTTTAAGCATTTGAATAAAAATAAATATTTTATCATGGTTATTTTCTGTAATCATTTTTTATATTTTAAAGGTGTTCATTCAATATTTTTTTCTGTTTTCTGACATTTTTTAAAGTTTGGACCAAGGTCTTGTTTTGTTGGGTGGAAGTCATGAATTGATTGGAAAAAAGGTCAAAAAATGTGTTTGGTTTGCAATTGAATGTAATTTAAAAAAGATATTACTGATTATAATTAAGTTATCACTGAAGATCAATCGTGATTTCCAGTGATTAATATTTTTTCTTCCATGAATGTAGTTTCTTACTTTGTTTTTATTTGAACATAAAACCTCCAACTCAATGTAGTACAACCAAAGGTTTGGTTATTTACTTGAATCTTTTGTTTCCTTATAGTTTGTATTATCTTATAGAAATTAATTACTTCAATGTTTTTCACTGAATTTTTTTTAATAGCGTTATTATGATGAATGCTTTTAAGTGGCTCTTGAGGATTTTTTTTATGCAGTGTCTCATTTGATGTCCATTCTATGTCACATGGAAAACATGACTAAAGGTTTCTCTTTAAATAATACTCTACTTTGAGAACACACATTTTGTTTTCTTTAAGTTTAAAATTGCCTGTTGCAAAATAATTATACACTGTTATCTATACTAATACTATAGTTTTCTAATAAACTATAATGAAAGGAAATATCATAAAATCATTAATATTAATGGGAAATTTATGTACATTAAAATAGATAATCCATCTTCTGATATGTAATGATTTCTTCCTGTAATAAAGTTGTCCCACATTATGAATTGTTATATTTTTCTCCAGTTGAACAGATATACATTTCAAGGAATTGTCACTGTTTTTTTTTGCAGTGAAACACATTTCTCAACAAGTGAACAGATTTACCAGTACTGTAATATTTAAGTTTATAGTTGATGTCTATTGAAATGAAGTGAGTATATCTCTAAAATTTAACCGATTTACCAAATAAGTGATTTTCCAATTGATGTCGACTCATTTACGGGTCTTTTCTGTTTTCCAGGTGAACACATTTTCCAGTTGATGATATTTACATTTCTAGGAAATATCACTATTTTTTTATTTCTCAATAAAACTAATTTCTCTATTAGTGATGTCATTAAGCATTAATGGCATATTTATGTTTGTAGTTGAAGTCTATTTAAATGAAGTGAGTAAACTTATATAGGTGAACAGATTTACTATTCCATTGAATTTCCTATTTATGTTGGATGATGTTCTGGTCAATTTTGTTTTCCAGTTTAACAGATTTACCAGTTTAATATATTTTAAATTATTGGATTAATTTTGATTCAATTAAGATAATCCTAGAAATACCCTGTCAGGATCTGGGTAACCATTACATAGATGGGGATTACCAGTTATGCGATCTAAGATACCCTTAGGTGAGATGTTATATCTTTCACTTAGTTTCGGATTGACCTTTATGCAACTCAATATGACCTTTACATGCCAAATAATTGACACTAACATGAGTTTTACTTACCTTACATGAATCATGATTATCATCCTGAGAAGTGGTGCGTGCTAAGCAAGAGTGCCTGATTTTGGACTGTCCCAACTAAATCTTAGATCCTAATCACATCAAGATCTGAAAAGTTGTACGTGTTATGCCTTATTCCAAACTAACAGTTATGTTATCCATTCTTATGTCTCAAATTATAACTGTAAATATTTGTTCCTATATCAGTTATCTTGATAACTGTAATTACTTTTAATCATAGAAAGAGATGATTTCATACAATTTGGGCTATGTTGTGGAATTATTACTTCCTCATAGTTTGTATTAGGTGATATTTAGTGATTTCTCATCCAGAATCACTTATGATGTCAAATCCTTGGATAGATTTTTCAAGTATTAGTCCACTATAGTTTTAAAACCTTGGAATATTTCCACATCCTGCCCTATATGCTCTTCTATTTCTGGGATGATTCCATAATGCCACATTCTAACCTATATCCTCTTATATTTCTGGTATGATTACATAATGACTACAATTTATTTCTTTTTTATGTGCCTCTTAATATATTAATAACCTATCATAGCTGTTTTATTAATAACATATCATTTTTAACACTAAACCACAAGCTTGAATAGCAGTTGTTGTTGACTATTTCATTGTCTGGTAGGAATATACACCTTTTGTCATGTTATAGAATATTCATTTTTCATGATATATAACTCCTTGACAATGAAGACTATACCAAATGCTCGATTGACTATTTTATCTTCTTTAGGATTGTCTCTTTTTTGTAATCATTAAGGAGTTGTGACATCAACAATGGGTAAATATCATGGCTAAAGGATCTAATGTCTTCTCAAAGGTGCGGATGAATCCTTTTAAAATACTTCATTGGAAAACATTCATTAGTTTTTTCATTTCCTTCATATACTACTTTTAAAAGGATATGGTTGCTCGTGTTTTATTATATTCTTTTTTGTTTTTTAAACCCGTTTAGAGAGATGTAAATGTTTACATGATATTGTCCATTATTGATATTTTCGAAATCAGTTCATTATTTATATCTCTATTTTAAAATATTCTAATTGATTAATGATTATGTTCATTGAACTGGATTAAAGTATAAATGGTGATATGGTATTCTTAATTATCTGTCTCCTTGACCTGTTATTTATATATTTTATTCCATGAAATATGATACTCGAAATTCATGCTTTCTGATCAACGACAATGGACTAACTGGAACATCCCACACCATATTTGCATGTAATCAGGTTGTTGTACACCTCTATTTCTTTTATACATATATCACACTATTAGACTAAGAGTTAATTCAATAGGTATTTTGGAAATCATATCTATCAACCATTGTTATATCTTTAAATCTAAATATGGTCTTACTAGATTTTCCCATGCCAATGCCCAGGAAGATGATAACATAGAAAAATAAGGGAGAGGATCTTTTGAAAATGATTGTTTCCACTTGATGTAGCTAAACATGTGCCTTGACAACAGATTGAGCAATGTGATTGAGAATAAGGTTGACACTTCAGTCTCTACCTATCCATTTCCATTCCCTTATTCATTTTAATTATCCATTATGTTATGAATCTTTGATTTATTTGTTTATTCAATTATGGTTATGAGTCATCTGAAAGTGTATTATGTAAGGTCCCCTAACACAAACACCATACCTATGAATTCATCACTATCTCCCATAGGATAGGGTTGTTGTAAACATTAAACAACTAAATCTGTTTAATGTTTTATATGGTTGATAATGTGTTTATGGTTCTGAGATCCCATCAACTGCAGATGTCTTCGACGGTGCTCTCTCTATCTCTATCCTTGCACTCTTCTTCCTTTCAAATGCGTCATTCATCCATGGTAAGCGCACTATAGTTTCTTTCTCTTGCATGAATCTTCTTCTGATTGTGGAAACTTTTTGTTGAAAATTTTCATTTGATTTCATATTCATAATCGATAAGTTGCTGATTGTCTTTTCTATTTTCTTTTAAAGAATTTTTCTTAGTTTGTTTCCGCTGCATGAGAAAAAAATCTATCCACATTTCCTAACTATTTTCTTGATTTGGATTCTAATTTCTTCTAACATTATTTCTGGAAAAAATAGTCGAACTCTCATCCACCATTTATTCATTTTGTATATCATTTCATCTGCTTATGTTTTCTATTTAGAATAATTTTCATTATGCATCTCTCCCATTCCAAGAATATCCAGTTAAATGCTTACTGTTTTAAACACCAGAAGTTTATTTTTTTCCTTTTAACAGACTGATATGAAGGTTGGAAGATCCTTTTTAGGATCTATTATGAAGAATAAAACATTTCCATTTACCTTGAAGAAGATATAAATTGTAATTTTTTATTATGATACTATTTTATTACTCTTGTGCCATGCATGGTTCATGATTACTCGGTTTAATGCAACTTATTGACATGCATCTATTGATCATCAGGACTATGGTTGTATCATTAATATGAACCATTAAAGAGAAGTTATGTACTCAGGAAACACTACCATGAATCCAAAATACAAGGTCACTTCCAAAGGTACCTACTTGAATCATTGATCATAAGATTTCTTCACGACAATATTTTAGTGATGATGCAGATGTATTATACTTTTAAATTTATCCCCAAATATTCAAATGAATGATAATTCCATCTAGGTTGCGTTGATGGAGAGATTGAAGATTATATTGGAGGAAGAGATGCATAGACATGATCCTGAGAATCCAGTCTTTTTGTAAAGTTGATAGTGACTCTGGTTTTGGATTCTAGCAGAACCTATTACAATTAAGAATTCTAATTTGACTCCTCTTCTATACGGAATTTATGGTAAGGATCAAGATTTAAATTTCTGATTATTCTAATTGTTATATTTCCTGATGAATCTATCATGAAGCTATCATTATGTTGTCATTCTTTTTTATGGATTTCTTTCCCATTCCCATCAATTCTGTAACTTCTATTTCATTATATTGTACCACTCATGTGTCTTTTAAATATTAACAATATTAATATGAATTATTATGTTTGAAAAAGGGTATGAATTTATTGAATATAGGAATTGATTTATTGTATCGTACGAATACACGGGTGGAGTACTAGTATACTATAAATTACAATATTTTAGTATTAATCAAAAAATAAAATATTTTATAAAAATCCTTAAAATTCACCCTAACCATATTTTAACACTTATAATTTTAAAATGGACTCTATTTAATGGATTAAATTTTGATGATATTATATAAATAATTTTAATTTAAAATCATCATTTAATCCAAAAATACTGATTTTAAAATTATAATTGAATTTATGAAAATTAAAAATCAATTAATGTCTCAAAAAATTATCTTATAATCATAATACTACAAAATATTAATTTATGAACCTATATTATTAGAATAAATTTTCTATTGAATCGTTATATTAATTATATAATTCTAAAATAATTATTTACATTTTACAAAATACAAATAGTTTATTTATAATTTTTTAAACCTTTATTTACTTATAATATGATATAATTATATCATATTATGATTTATAAGATGCCCAAATTTTATTGATATATTAATAGATGACGTTACTATTCTATTTTTCATTTTACTATTCCTATGGGTCAGGTTATTATTATGTGGTTAAAATTATTATTCCATCGGTATAAGTTCTTTAATTTATATATATTTAACTTATTTCATTCTAAATTTATAAAAATAATGTTTTTTTTGGGATTTGTATTCTATTTATCTATTTTATACCATATAACATAATTAAAATAAATGAAATTATACTGATAAAATTTTGGGTCATTACATTCTTCCCTCCTTTTGAAATTTCTCTTTCAAAATTTAATTTTACATAAAAGAGTGAGGGTATATATCCTTTATCATTTCATCGAGTTCCCAAGTTACTTCTTCGTACTTATGATTTCTCCACAAATCATTTAATAGTTATGTAGTCTTGTGGTACAAAACATTATATCTATAATCCAATATCATCACTAGTTTCTTCTCATAAGATAGAAAATTTTCAACTATACCATCTCTGAATTCTGCACTTGTAAAGAATTTAGTATATACTTCCTCAATAGGGATACCTGGAATACATCGTGAACTTGAGAAATTTTGGGGGAAGTGCTAGTTGATAGGACACAACTCCAATATGATCTAGAATCTTGAAGGGGTCAATATAACTTGGACTTATCTATCCTTTCTTCCCAAATCTCATGACTCTCTTCTGTGGAGATATGTAAAGAAAGTCCTTGTCTCCAACCATAAATGTATTTATCTATGATAGTTGTCAACATATCTCTTCAGTTGAATTTGGGATACTTTCATGTTCTTCTGAATGATACACACATTTTGTATCATTTTATTGAATATTTTTGGTGTTTCCATATTACGTTCACTGAATCCATCCCAACATGTTAGTGTTATGTACCTTTTCGCATAAAGGGGTTAATATGTAGTCATGTGGATGCCTGAGTGGTAATTTTTGTTCTAATAGAACTCAACGAGAGGAAGATATTGGTATTATCCCCCTTTTAAGTCCATAGAAGTTGATCTAAACATGTCTTCCAATTTCTGAATATTCCACATATATTCACCATAATTTTGAGGATGATAAGCTATAATGATGTTCAATATAGTGTCTAGACAGTGTTGGAGACTTTCCTAGAACTTAGAGGGGAATCTACGATCTCAATCAAATACAATAAAAAGTGGTACTCTGTATATATTTACCACTTCTATAATTTATATCTGTTTAATTGTTTCATGTGACAAGTCCTCTCGAATTGACATAAAGTGAGTGGACTTTGTAAAACTATCAACAACATATTATTTAGAATTGTTTCCTCTTGATATCTTCAGACGAGTGTTGAAAATTTACATGGTGATATTTTATCATTTCCATGTTGGTATGTGTAATGCTTTCATCTTACCCATATTCTTTGGTCATTTAGACTTCACATAATGGCATACCTATAACGTTTAAGTATATTATTTGATCACTTTCTTCAAATTACCCTACAAATAGTTCTATCAAAGATCTTTATACATCATTTTGATTCCATTATGAATAAAGATTATTGATCTATGTGCTGCATTTGGAATCTATTTTATTGTCTCTAGATTGGGTGGTACACATAGTCGTGACCCAAATCTTATGTCCCCTTCCTCATAAATTTTGTCCTCTGATAATTTTTCTTTTTTGAGGGATTCCACCTTATTATAAATTTTTAGCACATTTCTTTTATCTTCATTTATTATCTCAATGTGGGATTTTTTAAAGATCATTTGAAAAAATATTTATGATTTTACTTTGTAAATGATCCCCATATCTAAGAATTAAAAATCTAATAATATTGGATATTTCTCAATTCTAATAATTGATAATGTTGCCGGATCACTTCCACTCAGAGAATCAACCACTTTATTTTTATTACCAAGTTGATAGTGCATTGAGTAGTCATAATCATTGATTCTCTCTAACCATATCCTCTACTGCATATTAAGACCCTTATTTGTGAATATATTTTTGCGGTCTTATGATCTGTATATATCACACACTTATCCCCATAGGTATAACACTTCTTGATTTTCAACATGCATATCACAACCACCAACTCTAGATCATGTGTTGGATAGTTTTTCTTATGAATTTTCAATTTCCATGAGGCATAGGCAATAAATCTGATATTTTTCATCATTATGCATCCAAATACCATCTTTTAAAATAAATTTAATATCACAATGAATTCCTTTCTTCTCGAAGGTGTCATTAATGGTGTAGTTATCAGTCTCTTTTTTAACTCATTAAAGCAGTCTTCAGATTCACTGGTCTAGAAAAAATTTACTTCATTATGAGTCATCTTAGTTATTAGGTTTGAAAATTGTGAGCAATTTTTCATAAATCATCAATAATAACCAGCAATACTATTGAAACTACATATCTCTATTACATATTTTGGTTTGGAAAACTATTTGATTGTTTTTTTTCCTGGAAGGGTCCACAAATATTCCTTTGTTGGTGATAACGTGCTGTAAGAATGACACTTCCTCCATAAAAATTCAAATTTAATGTACTTTTCATAAATTTTATCCCTTTTCAAAGACTTTAACATAGTACTCAAATGCTCCTCATGTTCCTATAGTCTCTTGGAGAACATTATAATATCATCTATAAATATTAACATAATTTGTTCAACGTAATCTATAAAGAAACTTTTCATTAAGTCCATGAATATTGATGCAACATTAGTGAGTTCAAGAAGAATCACTATTTAATCGTAGTGTTGATACTTAGTTCAAAATACAGGCTTGGAAATATCTTACATATTCTCCTTTAATAGATTATATCTTGACCAATGGTCCACTATAGAGAAATACTTAGTACTACATATCATATCAAACAATTCAACTATTTATAGTATGGGAAAATTCATCATTATCGTGATTTTGTTGAGATGATGATAAAAAATGTAAAGGTTCATTGATCCATACTTTTTTATGATTAATAGAACTAGTTCACCACATAGTGAATCACTCTATCATATAAAAAACTTATAAATATCCTCTTATTACCCCTTATTTAGTTCTTCTAACCCAATGGAAGAAATTCTGTAAGGAGTCCCTGATATTGGGATATATCAAAGAATAATTTCAATTGAGAAATAAACCACTCAGTCATGAGGCAGTGTAATCAATTCATTAAGTAACACATGAATGTAGTTCCTCACAAAGGGCATGTCCTCAAGCATTATTCTCTCCTATATCTCAATCATTGTATGAAAAAATATAACCTATAAGAAATAATATCCATAATTGAGATGATAAATCTAATTCATATTCATCCACCTTGTTAAACTGTCACAAAATTGGAGTATGCCTTAGGATGTGAAGAGTGATCTCCCTTTCCCAATAGTTGATGTTGGCTTTGTTCAAAGGTATGCAATCCAAGCCCAATAAAAAACAAACTCCACAAAAAGAAGTGAAACATGATTTTTTGGGAGGTTCATTTAAAAAACATTAACTTTGGAAGAATTATATCCTTAGGATAAAATAATTTTGCAATTTTTTGTTCTCGATGATAAATTATTCACTATGTTTTGAGGAGGTATTTGAATAGTTTTAGTAAAAAATCAAGATATGAATGAATGAGTAGAACCAGATTAAAATAGTATGTTCTATATTATTGAGTGAATAACATGCATATATTTTACCACAACATTTTTATGCCCAACCTCTGTAGTAGTAATGGCATAATATTTCCATTTCCCGTTTTTATTTGGTGGGTACTATCACTAATTACCCTTAAGAAGTCAAGGATTAGTCCATTATCATGCATAGTTTCATTTCTCTTTATTGTTTAATCAATGAACCACATGTGGTGCTATCATTTACTTCACCATATTGTCCACCTTCCTCATGCATCTTAGACATTCATGAGATTAGTGGCCTTATCCCTCAATATTTATGTATTTCTCCATCCCTTTGAGTAAATTCATAGGGTGATTATTCCTACATTTTGGACATGTGATTGGTTGATTTTCCTCTCCGCCATTATTATTAGATCCACCATCATGAAACTATATCTTTCTTTTATTATGTCCATTGCTATGAGACCATTCTCCCAACACCATCTCTAATTTTAGTTCATGTAGAACAACTCATTCATAACTCCAAAAGACATTAATGACTAAATATTTTAAAAGGTTTGGGATTAAACCAACAAACAATCTATCGGTTTTTTTCTTTGTTGATAAAAAACGTGATGCATACATTTAAATCGTTTTGAAATTTTCTTTATAAGATGTGATAGAAAAATCTTCATTTTTCTTCACTTTTTGGAATTCACTGTCTATATTTGTATGAAGAGTTCAAATTAAATACATATTGGGAAATATTTTTCTAATTACTACCCACTCTATCTATTTTGTTTCATCCTTTTACATGGTGTTGTTAATAAAATGAAACCCTTTATAGTCCTCTTTTTCAAATTATGAAAGGACATATTCAACATCTATTTCTTAGAAAATAAAATCACATAAAATATCTCCCCCATTGAGTTGACCCACTTTTCTATGACCAGTGGATCAGAAGACCCGCCCAAATTTTGTGAACATTTCTTTATATAAGACTTTTTAGCCAGTTTCTCCTTCTTATGGGAAGGAGGAACATCCACATTATTGAGTTCATAATTCATATATTGAGACATATGGGTGAACATCACCATGAATGTGGTAACCACTCCTCCCATATAATTGGGGATATCATTTGGTGAATCACTACATTGTCCCTTGCATGGGTTATTGACCTGGTTTCTCCGAGTTCCCACCATTTTTTAAAATATAAAATGTTTGAATAAAACATAAGACAAAAAGTCATGAATAACTAGTTAATTTTATTATGAAATTAACTCTAATGATATTTCTTGTGGGATCCCTATGTTTATCATTTTTCAAAAACATAACATCTTGGGTTATTAATTATACATAGTCTCATACTAAGAGTTTTAACTAATGTTTTCTAATCCTAATTATAAAATTAACTAATATTTTTTCTAATATCAACTTTAGAGACCCTAACTTTATTATATTATTATTACATCATTTTAACGCTAAACGACATTAAAGTGTTACAACACCCGAAATCCAAAGGTTTAGTTCCATGGAATAATTAGGGCCATACAAAAAATTTATATAAAAAAATTAATTCTTCTTCTATAGCTTTATAGTGTCCCTTCGTTTCTCCTTGGTATAGTTAATCACTTGAGGATGTAAATCAAAGAATGGAGTGAGCAGATGGCCCAATAATAGGATAGGTAAGAACATGGATCAATATAAAATATGTGAGATTTATGATCCAAATCATAAATAAATCGTGGTATCATAATAATAATAATGAGTGAAAACAATAGACAATGTCATGAAATGTTAAAATGAATAAAAATAAAACATCATGTCTTAGTGGTCTGATACCACACATAGTTGTGAAAAAATCTAGCATCATTTTCATGAATGAAATTTTTGTATAATCATAACATTAACATTATGAAAAAATATATCATCATTTTCATTAATTTTCACAATATATTCAAAGATACATCACATTACCCAATGCATTTCAACTCTATATAATTCTAAGCATGCCCATCACATCATAATAGGTACATAATCATTCATTCCCACACAAAAATGTAAATCAATATTTTCCCTAAATTTTCCCATGAGAATAAAATGGTTCTTATCAGAATATAATAAATAATACATTAATTAATAAAAAATTTATTCTAAAAAATAAAATGGGAATAGAATACTTGGTATAAGAATCATTAAACTTGAGTGAATAATAAACAATCTCAATAAAAGTAAAACATGTGTTCTGGGAGGAAGGTTTCTTTTAAAAAAATAATTTCATTTTTCATAAAACCATATTAGAAAAATTTATATCCTATTAAAGTAAAGGGAAGTATAATGAAATTATATTTTAGGAAAATTAAAATAATATCCACATTGAAATTTGTTATGGAAGAGGAAAATCCGATGGACAAAGAGTTGGGTTTAAGAATCCCCTGACCATATGTCTGGATAATTTATTCTCTTTAATTTACAGGATAATAAAATTAGATTAATTAATTAGTCTATAAAGAACATAGTTTACATTTAGTTTAATCATTATAATTTTTTTATGTTTTTTAGGTCCATTATGATAAGTTACATAGTATAATTTCATTATTTGAGTGTGTTTCTTTTCTTAGTTTTGATGATTTGTTCCCTTGTATATATGTATTGAAGATCATTTAAAATGATAATAATTATCCAAAAAACACATTATATGTTATTAATGAACATAAAAATTTTATATGCTCTAATATGTTATTTTATTTCCATATATGAGCATAATTAATTATATAAAATGTTAACAATAATCATTTAGATTAATTTGGTAGTTTTTCAATCATCATGAACAAGTTTTTTTATTGAATATTATGTTTATATGTATGTTATAAGACATAAAAAAATTTAATAACATTAATTATAAAATAACATTAAACCATCATAATTGTTTTATGTCCATCCGTGAATATGGTAAAATAAAAGGAATACATGTCATTATCAAACGTGTTAAATCAACAACTCGCATGTGATGCAATCATTTTTAGAAAAAAATAGAGAAGAAAAGAGAATTAATGATGAATTATTACATTAACATAATAACATTATAGAATATATAATATAAAAGATTTATCACATAACTTTTATAAGGGGACTTTAGGATATACTGTAAAAATAAATGAAATTGAAAATAAATTAAAAGAGAATGAATGTGGATTTTAACTCATGATGTTTTATCCTTGAGAACCTCATCAGGGAAAATGTTTTTTCTCATTTTTTTTATAAAAAGTATCATGTAATTGGGGGAGAGGATTTCAGAGATGATTCATAATAAATTAGAAAATATTAACGGCTTTAGAGGTGTGGGGAGAAGTGGTGGTGAGTGGTGGTCTTTATAGTGGTGGAGAGGGGTGTCTTTTTTTATATTATTCATCATTTTATTATTTTTGATCTAGACTATAAATTGTTTTATGTTTTTCACAAAATTTATTAAATAAATAATTATTTATTATTATTATGATAATTACATCATAAATTACTCAAGAAATATTGTATTTCTCATAATATTTTATAAACTGTATATTATTGTATTTTAATATTCATAAAAAGTAAACTATTTTAAAAAGATACCTAAAATTCACCCAAAACATTTTACATGTTTAGAATTAAAAAATTGAACCATTTTATAAATATAATTTTCTAAATATGATAAATTGAATTTTTAATTAAAATCAGCATTAAGTATAGAAAAAAAACTTTATAATTATAACTTATTTTATAACACATTTAAAAAATAATTATGGACACATAAAGTAATATTATAATCCTAAGCCAAGAAAATATTAATTTATGAATATATTTTAGTATTATAAATTTTCTTTTAAACCATTATATTAATTATAAAATTTTAAATGGATATTTATATTTTTAAAAAAATTCCAACACTTAATCTATTAGTTTTAAAACATTTAATAATTTATACTATGAGCTGATTTTATCATATTATCATTTATAAGATGAAAAAAATATTATTTATACTTTCATAGGTGAGTTTACTATTTTTTTGGTCATATTATTATTATTAATGGTCATGTTACTAATCTAAGGGTCGAGTTTCTATTCCACCGATATAGGTTCCATAATTTCTAAGAATTTCACTTATTTCAATCATAATTTATGATAATAATGTTATTGATGGTATCTCAATTATATGTATTTGTTTTATACCATATAATATAAATATAATAAGTGTAATTCTATAGATATATTTTTGGGTTGTTAGTATTTTCATCTATGGTATTTAATAATCAATTGTATAAAATACTCGATATCTTGAAATTTTATTATAATTTTCCATTTTAATATAATAATGTGGTTATATATTGATTAACATTATGTGTGAGTTATTTTACATTTATTTTTGGATTGGTTATAAAAAATAAATTGGGTAACCTGAATAAGTAAAATGCATACTTAGATCAAGTAAGTTAGAACATTGACTAAGTGAGTTTTCTTGTATTGTTTCACTTTATCATTATGGCCCAAGATCTATACTATTTGTTCCCCATAATAAATATCTTTTTTCTAGTTTTAAAAAATCTGAGATCGGTAAATTTTATGGATCATGTATGTACTCCCCCATAATTGATACATGGAACACATTATGAACATGGGAATATTTGGTGGTTGTTTCAGTAAATAAGTTATTATCCATATAAGAATAGTTATTTTTAAGACTAAGATGTGTACATGCCTTATGTTTCTTATCTTTAAGAAAATGATAACCCAATTCCATGGGGTTATTTTATGTAATACATTGTCTGCAAATATTAATTCAAAATCTAACCAATGATTATCAATGTACCTCTTCTATAAACTCTTTACTTCTCTAATATAATATAGAATGTTTTGAAAGTTCTCCAAAATTTCATGAGAAATACATAATCCCAATATCTTCTAATATTTTACTCGATCCCAAAAATTTTGGGATCTAGACTTATTCCCATATAGAGCCTCATATATTGTCATTTTAAATATAGAATATAATATTTAATTGTATGAAACCTACACAAGGGAAAGATATTTATCCCAACCCACATTGAAATTAATTTAAAAGAATCATAGAATGTATTCAATCATTTGAATAGTCCATTAAGATTGAAAATATGTTTTAGAAAGATAAAAAAAATTAATTCTTAGCTCTGTATCCACTTTTGTGGATTTTTTATCAGTAAATATGTGGTAAGTGTTATATTATGATTAGATACAATTGAAATTTATACCCCATTCAATTTTACAACTTTATTTATCTATATATTTTGAAGTTAAACATGTAATAAATATTTTCTAAAAGAAATTTAATGTGATGAATTCACAAGTCGATCCACCATTATCAATATGAAATTATATCTTTTATAAGTCTTGGAATATACTATGATGAAATTCATGTGGATTTTATATAATGTTAATGAGGTTTTTGGTTATAGTTTTATAATTATTTAAGAGTTATGATGTTTATCCTGGTTTTTTTAACATAGAATCATGGTATATACACTATAATCCCTTTCACCATGTTATCCCAACATAAATTTTCATTAAGATATTTAAAAATATTTTTGATTATATGATGGGTATATAATTATGAACTCTATACATTATCCAATATCTCCTTCAATTATGTAATTGATTGAACACAAATTCATTTCAAAAAAAAATTAAATATTTCATTTTCCATTAATGAACTATAGAATATTCCATAACATCTAATGTATCTCTATACCCTGATTTTATGCCAATTTTTATATGGATTGGTTTTTTTTCATTACTTTTGTAAATACATGATATCTCTCCATCCCTATTGATTTATAGGACCACAATTTTTAGATCCATGAGTATTGGGTCGCTTTCAATCCTCATCATGGTCAAGGTGTCGTGATATTTCCAACATAGAGCACAAACCTCTATGTTCTTCTTACAAGCGTGACAATTTATTTTTTAATCATTGTCCTGGATTAACTCAAACCATCTACATTTGTATATGCCCAACTCATTTTTTTTGAATATACACAATAAAATATTTTTGTTAGAATAAATATCACAATTTTCTCCATACTGATAATAACTCTATATGTAACATCCCAGGTAAATAAAGAATATGACCTTTTCATATATATTAATATTTGTGGATAAACTTTTAATATTACATTAATGGGAATGCTATGTTCTATGGCCTACCCAATACACAACAACATGTTTCTTTGAAATATTACGTTGCACACTAATAATATAATAATATTATCTTAAATTGTAGATAAAACCTAACCGTTGTTATGGCAGGAATGAAAACAAATAACTAAAAAATGATTATATATGTTTTTTAAATATTTTAACAATTACCAAATAAATGATAGAGGCTTAAAATGCGGATGAATCCAATTTTTGGAATAAATACTCCAATTTTCACTAAAAGGTCGATTTATCGCCATTTGATGGAGAACCCTCATTCAAAATTGTTTTGGTCACTCTTATTAATTATTTTGTACTAAATAAAATCCTTCTTTAGAAACAGGATATCAGAATTTACTTTGTGTATGTTTTTATTATTTTTCCGATAAAGTTCAATTTTTAATGAATAGTGAAAATGTTGTATTTTAATTCAAAACTGTGTTTTAATCTAATATATTTATATGGATAGATAATCTTTTTAATTTGTTTTAAATTCTAATTAGAATATATTTTTACCACTTAATCAAATGGTGGTCATTTGAATTAATTTCACTTTTAAATTTGACATAAACAATTGTCAATCTTTTGATATATATTGTTTCATAAAAACACACTATTTGTTTTGACAACGAGAATTATTTATAAAATTAATTAATGAAACATATATGTTTTGAATTTTTTATAATAGACATCACTTTTGAATTCATAATATCAAATATATCTTAGGTTGAATTTTTAGTATTTTTCTAAAAAACTTCATTTTTTGATGATTAGTGAAACCACTAAGTGGTAGTTAAAAACAGAATTTTTCGTTAAACGAATATTTTCCGTTTCTGTGAATTGAATTTCATAAATCAGACATACATTTTTTTCATTATTAAGTAAAATGTGGTTCAATGGGATGAAAATAATTTTTGCTGATTAGTAACTTTTGAGTTTTATTAACCGCGATTAGAGGTAATTAAAGTAATTTATGGTAAAAATGATATTATAAAAATATAAAAATATCTTGAAACTTTTCCTACCCTTATTTTTTGAGTCATGTCCGACCAATACAATCCATGGGTCAATTTTTGGGACCCCATGTAACCACTTGGGTAAGATAATGACATTAATACCTTTTATATAATGTAAAAATAATAATGTCACAAACATGTATTTTATTACTAATACAATTTTTACAAGGGGTTATAAATGATATATTTTAGACTATAAATATTCATTAGAAATCTAAAATTATTTTCTAAAACATGATAATTTTTTTTAAATTTTATGTTCAAATAAATAAAATTATTTATGACGCAATGATGATGTAGTGTTAACGTCCTTAATGAATGATTTAAATAAATAAGAATATAATGTTTAAAATAAAATAAAACACTTGTAAAATTCTTATTAGATGATTTTATTTAGAAAATGGATCACATTATCTTTTAATTTAATGATTTTGGGACCTTTATAAACCGAAAGTCATTATATAATAAAAAAATAGTTTCATGCTTTCCAAAAGAGCCCCTCCTATCCCTTATAAAAAGACCACACTTCCTACCCATATCTCGCACTTATCAAGCCATTTGTATCATCAAAACTCTAATAAAATAAACTCCCAAGATCCCTCTATTAATCTAGATGCCTTAAATTTGGAAGGAAGCTCTTCAAAAAACCATTTTGGTTCAAACCAAGAGGAGTTACCCGATTTAAAGGTAATGTCTTCTCTTATGTTCTTTTGTTTTATTTTTCTTCTCCAACCCCCTAAAATATTTTTATTCCTTTATTTGGTAACACAACCATTATATTAAATATACTAGGATGATTTTATAATAATTATTTGAGCTACAATTACACACACCTCCATCTAATGGGTGAAGAACATACTGTTTCTGTGGACGGTGAACTACAGCCTCCTGAAACGATGATTGTTCAATTATCTCCCACCACCTCTCATGGTGAACATTATGATGTAAATGTATTTTATATATGATATATATTATATTTATGTCCCCTCTATGCTTATTTATTTTATATTTAAAATATACCTTTATGATTTTCATGTTGTGCAAATGCGATAATTTCAGTTGAGGAAGTGTGGACTACCGCCCCCTCAAGTGATGTGACTCATTCATTTAATACATGGAATTTATAAATAATGAAATTAATGAACTTATGTGACCTATATTACATATATATTATAATGGAATTATAATATATATATATATATATCTCATTTAGTTTTAATTCCATTAATATAACAAAGAAATGAAAATAGAGTTCATGCGTACGTACGGCATACCGTCTCCATGAACGGTGCATTTCATTTTTTTTTCTAAAAATGTTATGGAATAGTATAAAATGATTATATACTGGATATAATTGATATTTAAATCATTAATACTATTCTGGAGATGATGTACTTAAAACTACATGGACAATATTTTTCAAACAAGTTCATTTTTGACTCATGTACCGAACATCGACAAAAACGTCCGATATGAACTCACATATTTAACTAATTATTATAACTTTATAATATGTGATATGAATTAAATAATAAAAATTAAATGAGTTACTTAAGCAATTATAAATTGACCATTGTTTATTATTCATGAATATAAAGAAACGAACAAGACAAGTCGGACTTGAGGTAAGGGATCCTACCTCTCTCTTTCGATTTAAGTACTCTATTTTATGACATTTATTTTAAGATTATATTTATTATGTTTGGGGATGTTATTTTATATTAATTTTACTGTAAATTTTATGTTCATATGATTAGAGACCCTATTTGATCTCTTCAATCCATTTTTGGATGTTTTAAGTGGTGTCGTTAGGCTGCCGAATTTTCGTAAGGGGGTTTCTTATCTCACTTTTAATTCCGTGAGATTTCCATTGTTGACCACATACATATTTCATGTGGTGTATTGTGTAATTCCATTAGATATATATTATAATGATTATATTTATATTCATGGTATCTTGTGATTCATATTGTGTTTATTATCTTTTGGTCATACGACTCGATTGATTACAATGAGGAAAGGGGTTCTTATCTCACTTTTTATTCTAGTGAGATTCATGTTATAGTTGCCACGATCTATTTTGAGTTGTGTATGTACTGCCCAATATTCTACTCTTTGAGTAATATAATTTCATTAATGGGTATTTAAATCAACATTGTATAGTCCTTCTTTCACGGGGTGTACATTTTGAAAGTTACCCAAATCGGCAAGGAAACCTTTCACCGTCCTCTTTTTAAAGGACTTCTTTTTGTTAGGTCTTTTAATTTACATCCTCTTATGTTGGGATATATTATTATATATCCTTATTTCTATAAATTGTATGTCCAAGTGATGAGATAACCTTTTTATCTCTCATCAACTCATTTTCTGAATTTTAATGTGACGTCGTTAGGCTGTAGAATTTCTGTAACGGAACTTCTTAACCCAATTTCAATTCTTTGGGTTAAACCTCTACTTCCTGATTATTTCATGCTATGAATATGTATGGATGACCTCTGATTGTATTACACATAATATCTACTTATATTGGGTGTATTTATATTTTTCACACATAATTATGTAATTGATTTATCCTTAATCTAAGGATACCGTCTTTGTACGGGACTTCGTCTCAATCTCCTTTCATTGAGGCATCTTTTGATTTCTACACGACTTTATTTTTATACGGTGTATAAATCACTTTTGACTTTTCATTTCATTCAAAGGGAATATTCTCTCTACGAAGTGTTTTACTAAATGACAAAAAGTAATGTTTCTTTTTTAACGTAAGCGGTGACAACGACCTTTTCCGCCGCCATGAGTATTATTTGATCTATGGATTCCTTAACAAGACGTAATGTTTTGAAAAGAAAAATAAATACCATATACTCTTTTTACATATTTTGGTATTGAAAATGGTTTTTTGAATGGATTTATTATTCCAATATCTTAAAATGTTATATTTTTATTGCAATGTGGGAATGTTATCTTTCCTTTATGCTTAAGTTATGTGTTATGATTATGTTATGGTTCTTGGGAAATGTTTATGAAATTGGGTGGTTCCATGATAAATTATTGGTGGGTGAGCCCCAGATAGCTCTCCAATGCATTGGGTAACGCGAAGGAGTTAAAATCTAAGGTTTCTCTAAAGAGATTTTGGGAATATACTGTGATAGGTATTCCAAACATAACCATGAGGTTGCTCCCTATGTAAGAATTTTATGAATGCCTCAAGTTACCTTTACATCATATGATTTCTATGAGTTATTCATAAATCTTATGATTTCATGAGGTATTCTAAAGTGCTTATGTTTTATGAGAAAAAGTATGATTTCATTGATTCTTATGTATACATGGACTCATGTCTTATTTCCATATTTTTAACCCTTACTGATATTTTTATGCTAATCCCATGTTTTTGAAATGTTTTCCACGAGAATTAAATATTAATAGGGTCAAGGATGGGATCAAGGAAAGACATGCTATCTAATACATGGACCTAGACATGTTTCTTTTTAAGAGTTTTTATTTTATGAAAAGATGGAAACTGAGTTGAAGTGTCTACTTTGTAATCTTTTGAGATATAATAGTTATGGCCTAATTCTCTAAAACTATAAACCTGAAAAGATCCTTAATGTGAATTATTATTTTTATTCAAGATTATGTAATGTTTTAAGGGTGGGGAATTATAGTTGGTATCAAAGGTCGGTTTAGATAACTCTAGAGGTTAGGGTATTCTTTAAGCACAAGTGACAATACCATAATGGTTAAGATTTCAGAAAGAGTCATAGTTTTTTTGTTACAGAGAATGACTCTAAGATAACATGAATAATTAAATCTTAGTACTATAAGATGATTTTACTGATATACTCACACTGACCTTTTTGGTTTTAGTAAATGGCTAGATCTAGCATGCACCAAAGTAAAAGTGGATGTGAAGGAAATTGTTACAGTTTTCTGAATGAGAAACTGAATGATATGGGTGCTACAATGAGTACTCTTGTGGTTATTCTCAACCAACTATCGGGAGTCATGATTGACCACATGAACCTTAGTGATTTTTATAAGGCATCTTATATGCGAGAAACAAATCCCTGCAGATGTTCTGGAAATAATCATAAAGTTAAGTATGTTCAAAAACTTATGTGTCAATGATGTGGAAAGTAACACATAAGAAAATGTTTCAAAGGGACATAAATATGCTATAGATGTGAAAATCAAGGTCATAAAGAAAGAACCTACCATAGAAAAAGAAGCATCTAGTTGACTCTAAGAAAGGGAAAGAATTTCTTTCTGAAGGATCAATTGAATGTTTTAAAAGTGGTGTGCATGGTCATTATGAAAACACATGTCTTAAGAAGATGTTTAAGGAATGGGTTCACCAAGATTGTACAAATATTCATTTACCAATACCTAATGCCATTCCGATTGAGGATGAATAAACTGACAATGACCAATGAAAGGTATGAATTTTTTCTTAACATATGTTTTTGTATTATTGAAATCATAGGATATGATTCATGATTTTGTTTGTAGGAAAGAATTATTTAAAAATATGTTGGAATGGAATGGTTAATGGATCAGGAATAATGTTGAATGAGTAAGAAGACAATATATAAGGGATTCAAGAGTTATAGATGGTGAAATTATTAAAAGTATTAAGTCTCTTTTGATGATGGGATTACATTAAGAGGATTTTTATAGTATGTGTAACCCTGAAGTTTGGTATATGAAAATTTTGTTCAAGTAATAATTATCTTTTCTTTAGTAAATATAGTTATAAAGAACCATTTTGGTTTATATGATCCATGAATTTTAGGTAATTACCTGTTAATACATTTTGGGATGAAAAATGAAAGTTATTTGATAACCTTTGTGGTTAAAATATATTATGGTTATTTTTGATGAATTTATCTTATTTTGGGAATATTATAAAATTATGTAGTTTTTAAAAAGGGACAACACGCAAACCGTGAGTCAAATTGTCACATCAGACGAAGATGTGGGAAACAAACCCACAACCAAATTGTGACTGGTATTTATCGCCTACCATTGGATTATGTGAAGTCCCTGGTTAGTTTGACTAATTCTTTTTAGTTAGATGATTTTATGAATCGAGAATAAGTTGATTTTGGGTCATCTATGGAAATTATTAACCTATCATAGAGGATATGTAATTAGGTTAATTAGTCTTCAATATGAGACTTTAAGAGTAACTGATGTTATTTGGAGATAAATGTTTAAATTTATCTTGCAAGACTATGTGATTAAATCCTTTAGAGATTTGGGTTTCAATATTCGTTTGGTTTACCTTGAAGAAATTTTATGGATATCTGGTTATTGAATGGTCTTTCTTGAACCTTGGGTTATTTTTGTTGAATTTTGTAGATTAAGAGTAGTTTTTCTTTTTGTAAAAGATTATCCTTTTTGGGGATTATCTGATCTTGTACTAACCTTTTTTGTTTTTGTAAATGTTTAAAGACATGGGAAATATATATTTATATTTTTTTGGATTAGGTGATTCTCAAGAAGTTGGTTATAACTCTCTTAATGTGAACAAGTCATCCTAAATACTAATATTTTGGATAAAATATGAGTTTGTGTTAGAAATCTAGTAAAAGTTGAAGGTATACATGAAAAGTAAGTATGTTTCCTTATGTTTTACTTAATCTCATAAAACATTCCTCAATGAAATGTATCTTAAAACAAAAATGTTGCCTGTTAACTTTTCCTACTGGGGAATCAAATACTGTTTAACCAATCACAATTTTGTGGTTTTCTTGTGGTTAACTTTCTCCTAAACATGTTTTTTATCACTCTCCATTAGAACCTAATGGTTTGTTTTCTCCTCCATATCCTTGTTTTCATGGAATCATAGTATCTATTGTCTCGGGTGACTTATGTACTCCTCTTTATTTCTTTTAAATTGATAGTTTTATTGACTCATTTTCCAATGTGGGGCATTCAATGAAGTTTCCAACACCAATTTTAAAATTGCAAGGATGAAATTCCCAAAAGGGTGGATGGTTGTAACATCCCAAGTAAATAAATAATATGACATTTTTATATTTATTAATATTTGTGGATAAAATGTCAATATTACATTAAAGGGAAGGCTATATTCGATGGCGTAACCAATACGCAACAACGAGTTTCTTTTAAATCTTACGTTGCACACTAATAATATAATAATATAATTTTATTATTTTAAATGGTAGTTAACGCCTATTCGTTGTATTGGCATGAATGAAAAGAAAAAAATAAAAAATGATTATATATGTTTTTTAAATATTTTATCAATTACCCAATAAATTATAGAGTCTTAAAATGTGGATAAATACAATTTTAGGCATAAATACTCTAATATTCATTAAAAGGTCGATTTGTCACCTTTTGATGGAGAACCCTCTATAAAAATAGTTTTGTTCACTCTTATACATTATTTTGGACCAGATGAAATCCTTCTTTAGAATCAGGACATCAAAATTTACGTTTTGTATGTTTTTGTTATTTTTCCGATAAAGATAAATTTTTAATGAATAGTGAAAAATGTTGTATTTTAATTTAAACCCTCGTTTTAATATAATTTATTTCTATAGTTAGATAATATTTTTAATTGGTTTTAAATTTTAATTAGAATAAATTTTTACCATTTAATCAAAGGGTGTTCATTTGAGTTAATTTCACTTTGAAATTGGACATAAACAATTGTCATTCTTTTGATAAATAATGTTTCTTAAAAACACGCTATTTGGTTTGACAATGGAAATTAATTATAAAATTAATGAATGCAGATTATAAGTTTTAAATTTTGTAAAATAGACATCATTTTTTAATTTGGAATATTAAATCTATCTTAGGGTGAATTTTTTGTATTTTTCTGAAAAACTTCATTTTTTGATGAATAGTGAAACCACTATGTGGTAGTTAAAAAAATGAATTTTTTGTTAAAAGAAACGTTACCACTTCTGTAAATTGAATTTCAAAAACCCGACATACATTTTTTTCATTATTATATAAAATGAGGTTCAATGGGATGAAAATAATTTTTGGTGAACAGTAACTTTTGAGTTTTATTAACCGCGATTAGAGGTAATTGGGGTAATTTAAGGTAAAAATGATATTATAAAAATATAAAAATATCATTCCACTTGTCCTAACCTCAATGGTTGAGTCATGTCTCACAAATAAAATCCATGGGTCAATTTTTGGGACCTCATGGAGCCACTTCGGTATGATAATGTAATGAATACATTTTATTTAAAGTAAAAATAAAAATGTCACAAACATTTATTATTTTACAAAAACAATTTTTACAAGGGGTAATACGTGTTTTATTTTCGACTATAAATACTCATTATAAATCTAAAAATATTCCTAAAACTTGGTATTTTTTTGATAATTTTTAGACATCAAATAAATAAAATTATTTAGGACACAATGATGATGCACTGTTTACGTCATTAATGAATGATTTAAATAAATAAGAATATAATGTGTGAAATAACATCAAAAACTTGTCAAATTATTTTTGGATGATTTTATTTCGATCATGGGACACCTTATCTTTTACATTAATGATATTGGGACCTTTATAAACCGAAAAGCATTATATAATAAAATAATAGTTTCATGCTTTCCAAAAGAGCCTCTCCTCCCCCTTATAAAAATACCCCAATTTCTACCCATATATCACATTTCTCAAACCC
Organism: Viscum album; assembly: GCA_963277665.1. Taxonomy (NCBI): domain Eukaryota; kingdom Viridiplantae; phylum Streptophyta; class Magnoliopsida; order Santalales; family Viscaceae; genus Viscum; species Viscum album. The sequence continues at coordinate 901,844,405 of OY728131.1, read as the reverse complement.
TTTAGATCGTAAAAATCATCTCAAATAAACGCCCAAGATCCTTCTATTCATCCTAGATGCCTTAACTTAGGCAGGCAGCTCTTCAAGAAACCCTTATGGTTCAAACCAAAAAGAGATACCTGATTTAAAGGTAATGTCTTCACTTGTGTTCTTTTGTTTTATTTTGCTTCTCCAACCCCATAAACTCATTTGAATACTTTATTTTGTAACACCACCTGTATATTAAATATATTATTATAATTTTATAAGAATTATTCGAGATACACTAACACACACCATCATCTAATGGGTGAAGAACATACTGTTTCTGTGGACGGCGAACTACCACCTCACGAAACGATGATTGTTCAATTATCTCCTACCACCTCTCATGGTGGCCATTATTATGTCACTATATTTTTTATATGATATATATTATATTTATTCCCTCTATATTCTTATTTATTTTATATTTAAAATATACCGTTATGCTTTTCATGTTGTGCAAATGTAATAATTTGATTTGAGGAACTGTAGACTATCGCCCCCACAAATGATGTGACTCGTTCATGGAATACCTGGAATGTATAAAGAATGAAATTAATGAAAATATGTGACCTATATAACATATATATTCTAATGTATTTATAATTTATATATATCTCTCATTTAGTTTTAATTCCATTAATGTGACAAAGAAATGAAAGTAGTGTTCATGCATACGTACGGCCGACCGTCTCTATGAACGGTGCATTTCATTTTTTATCTACAAATATTATGGAATAGTATAAAATTAATATATACTTGATATATATGATATTTAAATCATTAATACTATTCTGGAGTTGATTTAATCATAAGTACATGGACAATTATTTTCAAACAAGTTCATTCTTGACTCATGTACCGAACATCGACAAAAACAGCTGATATGAACTCACATATTTAACTAATTATTATAACATTATAATATGTGATATGAATTGAATAATAAACTTTAAAGTAGGTCCTTAAGAAATTATAAATTGACCAATGATTATTATTCAGGAATATAAAGAAATGAACAAGACAAGTCAGACTTGAGGTAAGGGATCCTACCTCTCTCTTTATTTCTAAGTACTCTCTTTTATGACATTTCATTTAAGCTTCTATTTATTATGTTGGTGGAAGTTATTTTATATTAATATTACTGTATATTTTGTTTTCATATGATGAGATACCATATTTGATCTATTCAATCCATTTTTGGATGTTTTAAGTGGCGACGTTAGGCTGTCGAATTTTCGTAAGGGGATTTCTTATCTCACTTTTAAATCCATGAGATTTCCATTGTTCACCACTTACTTATTTAATGTGTTGTATTTTGTACTGAAATTTGATATATATTATCATTATTCTATTTATATTCCTGATATACTATGATTCATATTCTGTTTATTATCTTTTGGTCATACGACTTGATTGATTACAATGAGGTATGGGGTTTTTATCTCACTTTTTATTCCCGTGAGATTCATCCAATATTTGTCACGATCTCCTTTGAGTGGTGTATGTAATACCCATTATTCTACTCTTTTTTGTAATATACTTTCATTTATGGGTATTTAAATCAACATTTATAGTTCTTCTTTCATGGGTTGTACGTTTCAAAAGTTACCCAAATCGGTAAGGGAACCTTTCACCCTCCTCTTTTTAAAGGAAATATTTTTGTTAGGTCTATTAATTTACATCTTCTTATGTTGGTATATGTTCTTATATATCCTTATTGCCGTAAATTTTATGTCCAAGTGATGCGATACCTTTTTTATCTCTCATCAACTCATTTTACGAATTTTAAAGTGACGTCGTTAGGCTATCGAATTTCTGTAAGGGAACTTCTTAACCCAATTTCTATTATTTGTGTTAAACCTATACTTCTTAATTATTTCATGATATGAATATGTGTGGATGAACTATGATTTTTTTACACATAATAACCACTTATGTTGGGTGTATTTATATTTTTCACACATAATTATGTAATTGAGTTATCCTTAATCTATGGATATCATCTTTGTATGGGACTTTGCCTCAATCTCCTTTCATTGAGGCAACTTTTGATTTCTACACGACTTTATTTTTATATGGTGTATAAATACCTTTTAACTTTTCATTTCATTCAAAGGTAATATTCTCTCTACGAAGCGTTTTACTAAATGACAAAAAGGATGGTCTCTTTTTTAACGTAAGTGGTGACAACGACCTTTTCCGCCGCCGCGAGTATTATTTGATCTATGTCTTCCTTAAGAAGCCATAATGTTTTCAAAAGAAAAATAAATAACATAGACTCTTTTTATATATTTTGGTATTGAAAATGGTTTTTATAATGGATTTATTATTCCAATATCTTATGATGTTATATTGTTATTGCAATATGGGAATGTTATCTTTGTTTTATGCTTAAGTTTTGTGTTATGATTATGTTATGGTTCTTGGGAAATATTTATGAAATTTGGTGTTTTCGTGATAAAATAAGGGTGGGTGCGACCCAGAGAGCTCTCTAATGCATTGGGTAATGCGAAGGAGTTAAACGCTAAGTTTTCTCTTAAGAGATTTAAATAATATACTGTGATGGGTATTCAAAACGTAACCATGAGTGTTGGTCACTACGTAAGAATGTTATGAATGCCTCAAGTTACCTTGATGTCTCATGATTTCTATGAGTTATTCATAAATCTTATGATTTCATTAGGTATGATAAAGTGCTTATGTTTTATGAGTAAAGTATGATTTCATTGATTCTTATGTATATATGGACTCATGTTTTTTTCTGTATTTTTATCCCTTAATGAGTTTTTTATGCTCATCCCAAGTTTTTGAAATGTTTTCCACATGACATAAAGATGAATAGGTTCAATGATGGGATCAAGAAAATACATGATATCTAATACATGGAACTAGAAATGTTTCTTTTTAAGAGTTTTTATTTTATGAAAAAATAGAAACTGAGTTGAAGTGTCTACTTTGTAATCTTTTGAGATGTTATAATTATGGCCTAATTCTCTAAAACTCTAAACATGAAAAGATCCTCAATGTTAATTATTCATTTAATTCAAGATTATGTAATGTTTTAAGGTTAGTGAATTACACTATATATATGTTTAATGAAAATATTACCCTTATTATCACTAAATCATGTGTCATCTAATTTTGAATATAGACCACTACTTGAAATGAGTTAAATGATACATCCTTATAATGTTTCATAAATAAATATTCTATGACCTTATTTCAATAATATATATTTTATTATAATATATTATATTGTAGTTTGAGTATAAATATGTTTACTATCATTCTATTATACTCCTGGAAACTATCATCGCATTATTTTATAAAGAAAAACTATACTCCCTTCCATGTTAAAATTGTTGGACGATGTGATATTTTATAGAAATTTCACAAAATCCACTTATATTATCTATATAATCTAATAAATTTATTGATATCTAATATAATACTTACTCTAGGATATTCTTAAATCAATCATGCCACTAAAAGATAAATATTTATACCTTATCTTTTAATTAAATGACCCATGGATTATATTTTATATATTTATAAATCACACTTTCCAAATTTGGAAAATAGTTTTGATTTTCCATAATTTTTTAACACAATAATCAAATGATCATAAAGTTCTTAATTTCTCCAAAAATATATGTGAATATCATCAACAAGTACTAGAAAAATGATTGTGTTAATCTCTAAAGAATTTATTAATTATGTTAATTAAGATGTTATGGGTAATTATAACTTTAAAAGGAATCACTTTGAGTACATAGTGCCCATACCCGATGTCAAAGGCTATCAGTAGTGTAACCTCTATTTAAACCCTTAATTGATCATATTCTAATTATATGTATGCCTTTGAGAAGTATATATCCACTTGAAATTGATAAAATAATAAATCAATATAGGGTATAGGATTATTTTTCTTGATCATGATCCTTTTATTTTTATTATAATTAGTATAAAAAACTGTAAATATATCCTTCTTCATAAAAAGAAGACTACTATAGCCCATAGTGTAACACGTTGGTGTATAAAATCCATCTCCAAATTATGTCGAATTTCCATCTAAAATTCCTATATATTAGTAGGTTTTATTCTATAATAATTATTCAATTTGGGAATTAATATAAGTATGAGTCCAATTTAAAATCCAACCTCACCTTTTATGTGAAATCCATGAAACTCACTGGGAAATATATTAACATATTTAATAAAATTAAATAAATTAAATATTGATTTAATCATTAATAATTTCAGATATACATTATTTAATATTTTTTATTAATAGACTTATAAATGAATTTGTTTTGAATGGGATTTCATAATTATCTTAGTAGAAATACATGATCATGATATCATTGGTGATATGAAATTTAATTTCCCTATCATGATAAAAGATATGGGAGATATATAGATAGAGCTCGTCCAGACCCTAATACACATCAAAATAAACCAAATTGATAATAATGAGATTCAAAATAAGCAAATCATTACTAACATCAATTGGAGAAGAGTTGTTTATTTTTGGTCAAATTATCTCACCATCAGGTTTTTCCATAAATAAAACAATTAGGGTAGTGAAATAATGTTTTTCTCAAACATTATATGTAATATAAATGTTCCACTCTAGGACATCCACAAGTAATACATGTGATGTTGACTAGAACAATGTAGGAATATCTCACAAAATAGTAGGAATTAGCCTTAAAATCACAAATATACAAATCAATTATATACAGAATAAACCCCAAATACTAAATTCATATGTATATTAAATAGAATTTTACATAATTCATCCATGATTAAGTAATTTAATATACATCTCAAAAGGTTAGTATAATAGAAATAATACTTCTACAAATCATTAAAATCACAAATAACTAAGAAGATCTTCCACACTAAAAGTAATACTATAACACACATCATCAACAATAGTAATTTCCACCATCATTAATCATCATGCACCACAATTTTCACCAATAATGACCAAGGTTCATCTCCAAATAGGACATTCCTTCTCAATGTCTACATAGACCATATTTGAACCAATGTTTCATCTTCATAGATACAACACATTTTGAAAATTGCATGTTCCATGATGTGTGAATACATATCCAATAGGAAACCCTAAAAACTATAATACAAAATAAATTCATCTCAAAATTGAGAAAAAGTGGTGACCTAGAGGAAAAAATTTAAGAAACCAACACACTGTATCAGTCTAAAAATCATTAAATTAAAGATTGACTGGATGAATGAAAATTATTGAATATATATATTCAAACACAAGAACTAAAAGATAAATACATGGAAACACTAAGAATCCTATATCTAACCCATGATGTTACAACTCCATGAAAAATTATTGATTCTTGGAGTAAAGACTTGTCCACAGTATCTAATATAGATAACCATCCACATCACACAATTTGAAAAAAAACCAATGGGTGATGGAGGAGCCACAAGTCTTTTAGAAGAAATCGAATTAGAAGATGGATAAGTATTCCCTACATTTCTCTAATATCATAGCCATGGAAATATATTCAAATTAAACATGAAATGAAATCCACATAACCTCTCTAGATTTAAAGTGGTGGACCCATTCCTCACTAATGGGAATGAAATGAATTAGGGGACACCAACCATTATATAGAACTTACACCCCACCAGAGTACTTACATGGGGTATTAAATCCACTCATATATGAATAATTCACCAAGTGCGTATAGAGAGATATGAACCTTATTTTTCAATGTTATTTGGTGGACACATGGCCAAACCATGCTATCAGGGTGATATTGACCTCATAATCACTATGAAGATCACAATATAACATAATTTTTGGTCCAGTGGATTTAAAAACAAATGGCCTATATTATCTAAAAATAGAATTGGATACCCATTATCATTTTAGAAACACTTGTCTCAATTTCACTCTTCTAATTCCACAAATAGATTTCCAATCTTACCTCTCAGAATAAAGATAAAACTGAAACCATAGTTATTAATTGTTTTTATAATACTATAATAATAAAATAAAATTACTATTATTATTATTATATGGTAATAACAATAATTTATAAGTATAAAATTTATTATTTATGAATTTTCCTTCACACACATGTAACATCCTTCTACCATGACTTCCTTTCAAGATTTTCACACTGCCTGGATTCTCCCTCCCATCGAATTCTCTAATTACCATATATCCTTATTATATTCTTATACCTCCTCTCTAACATGTCCTCATACTCACGACTCATCATATACATAATATCCAAGCCTCCATCTCTATCTCAACTTTCCCTACACTCCACCTTTGACTCTAACTTCTCATCTTCTATATCTATTTTCTACTATTCTCACCCTCCCAAATTCGCCATATTTTTCCCCGTTCTCATTATTCTTATCCATTTTGTTGACCTTCAACTTTTCTCCCCCAATTCACTCAATAAAACCTATAATCATCCTACATCATTTGATTCACCATCACACAATGCTCTATCATATGATGCTCCATCAGATGATACTCCGTCTCTCTCCTACGAACAAAAAATATCACCCTATTTACCCTACAAATGATACTATCTTTTTCAAATAGTCATTACATATCCCACTGGAATTTTTCTCTCATTATAATTCACATTCACAACCAAATATTTATCCTTAATATAATCAACTTTTTGGGGTTGAAATAACTGAATTTAAAAGGGTGAATTTTCTCTAAATACAATCACATTTCTATTTTATATGGTTTTATTTATTTTATACCCATTTTAATTTAGTGGTTCTAAAACCCTTAATTTCATTCCTTCTATATTATTCAAACTATATTATTTTTATTTAGAATTTTATTATTCTCTTGTAGAATCTAAATGGATTATGTCATAATTCAATAGTCCAAATGGTATAATCTATTTGTTCATCTCTTCCATTTTCAATTAATCTATTACACAAAGAAATATATAAAATCTGTCTACAGTGTCAAAGATAATACATCAATTTATTCAACATGAGGATTGTATTCATGTATAAACAACTTTCAGTTTTATATTTTTTTTACTCATCGGTAATGTATTTTTAACATCACATTTACCCTAAAATTATTCTCATAATAAATCAATTGTTATGATCTTATAGTCCTTTAAATTGGTTCCTCTATGTATTGTATACTCTATGATTTCATTAAAAAAATTTAGATAATTCATGATTATATGTTTTATTTCAAGGTAAATCAATAATAGTACTTCAAATGAAGGTCACCCCATTATAGTATTTTATTTCATGGATATAGTGAAAAAGTATTTTAATTAATCTTGAAAAAGACTATTTCATTTTTTGTATTTATTTCCATCATAGTATTTCTATATATACATCAATGATATTGTCTAATAATATTTAGTTCCTTCGTCATGATGAATTTCATATAAAATTATTTTCGATTATGATCCTATTAAATAATTTTTATGAAATTTTTATTTATTTATTTTTACTTTAATACACTTTTAGATTATTCGGATTTATATTTCTATACATGGATATAATGATTTACATTTAGAGAAATTTTTTTGTTTTAAAAAATTCATATCCCTTTTATGTTATCCAAAAAGAAACATCCCTTAGATTTAATAAACATTCTTGCATTTTATGTCTTAGTTTGATGAAAATTCAGTCTAATGCATTGTCTTTTCAATTTATACTTGTTTCAAGGAAAAAATTCATTATTTTTGGATACATATACTATTATATGAAATATGAATATCATAAATATGCTATTTCCATATAACATATGTTATATTTGAAATAAAATACGAAAAATATATTATAATCTTCTTCGTTTTTTATTTTCAATCATTCTTTAATAGTTATATTATATTATTATTTACCAAAATCACATTTAATATTGTCTAGTTTTAAGATCATAGTTATTAATTCATATCAACAATATTAATAACTGGATGTACCTGACAAGTAACATGGGAATTTATGTTGATCTCTCTGCTTATATTTTTATATAATGAGTACAATTTATTGTGATTTCAATTAAATATATGTTTGGTGTTTTACTTTTTTGATGGTTTACATATGTGTTGCCTATTTAGAGTATATATATATATAAATATATATATATATATATATATATCTGTATTATAATATATATTATTAATACATATATTCTGAATATATATTTAGATAAATATATTTATACATATATGTATTCTGAATATAAATTCTTATATATATATATTTATATATATTACATGCATATATATATAAAAATATATGTATTCTTATATTGTAATAAATTAAATATATATATATATATTTGTTATATATATATCCTTGAATGTATATATATATATATATTAAACAATACTATTTTTTGCACATATACATAATATTCTTTCAATCAACAATTTCTCGATTCTTAGAATCATATTAATGTAAATATTTTAATTTCATCAAACATTCATGTTATTATTCAATTTAAAAAATATAGTTTTTTAATTTTTTTAAAGGTACAGAAATATAATATTTCTAGAAACATTATGTTTATAATCATTATATATTTCACTTAGTTAAAATAAATATATTTTCCCTATACTCATCATATAAATGTTTATATATATATATATATTATTTAGAAGTTTCAATATATATATATATTTATATATTTAGTGTTCTTGATAAAAAAATATATAATGTATATATATGAAGGGAAAAAAATAAATTTTCAGTTTTTCTTACTCATTATACATATATTGATTATGAAATTGTTATAAAATGAGATTTTTTCAAGGGGGTGTTAAAATTAACACTAAATATACTATATGTTCCAATATAGATTGGTTTTTCTAACTACCATTATTATGCTCTCATACATACATGTTTGGTTTTGGAAATTATTGTTATTTCTTTAATTTCTACTTTTTCTTACCTACACATTTGACTGAAATAGTTAATTTTTTACATATTAGAAGGAGCTAAGAAAATTGAAATAAAAAAACACCCTAATATTGTATGCATAGATCCCATAATATTAATTTCATTTTGATTGAGTTTTTCTCAACTAAATATTTTACCTTCATCCAGTTTAGAAGGAAACAATTTTTTACCCATTGTGCTATCAAATGAAGTGAAACTACTTCTCTTTTTTTAAAGTAAAAAATGGTATTTCCTTAATAATTTTATTTATAATTATCAATTTCTTATTAATTATATTATCAAAAATAGTTTTTGACATATATAATTATTATTATATAGTTACCGGTATGAAAACATACCATTGCTATATATAATACTCTTATAGTATGATTAGTTTGTGATTTTTGGTCATATAGATCAATAATGAGATGATTCCTATAATGGGAGGTTGAATTGATTACTCTCAACAATTTACAATCAACCCTATTTTGTCCACCAATTATATTCTCTTGGGATTCACTCTAATATAATAACTACTTTGTTTCTATATCTCACGGGGTTTGAAATCTAATATACCAGTCCACCCAATACCAGAAGAGAGAAAACAACTTGTGATAAACAATGGTAACTCCAATAAATTTTATGAAATTTATATAACAATTTCCATATATACATTTAATATTATTATAATTTCCCATACATTTGATGATTAAATAAAAATTGTTTTTTGTGCTAGTTTTTTCAGTCTAGAACTCTACAAAATATAAAATTATTTAATATAAACATGAAAGAATTTATATTTACATTTTATTATTTTATTCTCCTTACAATATTTTTTAGAGTGCTTAATTTATATATACATAACAAATACTGATCAAACAGAAAACAAATATATTTTTTGCGTACATACATGTTCTGAATATATATATATATATCTACTATTTGTTTTGTATTTAAATAGTGCATATATATTACTTATATATATAGAGAGAGAATGTATGCATATTTTTTATGTATATGATTATCTTGATTCCTTGTTTTTATACTAAATTGTGTAAACTACACTATACATGAAGCATTCTCCTTCATTTTCATATATCCACCATCCTCCCCATCCACATTGTACATGTTCCCCCTTCCATTCCACTATATCTCAATATCCCCACCACCCTGATTCCATGTATCCCTTGTCCATCTCCATGGTATCCCCCTTTCTATCACCTTCTCCAGAATGTTTTAGTTAATCAAAATAAAAAATTTATATTGGGGGAAACACACATTTTAAAAAAATGAATAATATACATTTATTCATTGATTCATTATAGGATAAATACATGTTATTCTTTTCTAAAAAATATATTTTTAACATATTCTTATCCATTTATGCTAATTATTTTTAATATACTAAAATAAATACAAAACATTTATCCTATTAGTGTGTATATTACTGTTAATTATTATTCTTGTCAATATAATTTAACACACATAAAAATTAAAATTTGCATTTCTCACTATTATGCTTTATCATAAGTTTATGGTTATACAAATACTATAATACAGTCACATTTCTAAATACCATAACATATAAATATTGTACTCATATTATACATATATAATCCCATTTTAATGTTTTCCCATTTAATTTATGTTGTTGGAATCACTAATAACATATTCTATGAAATGTTTTAAGTAATGTTATAAAATTAGAATATGTATAAAATTAAAACATAGAAATATGAATCTGTACCAGTAATCTATTTTTTTCATCACTATTTGTTTGAATTTATAAATATATATAATCTATATTTAAATTTATAAATATAATATCTTTTTTTAAAAATATGATATAACTTTTAGTAGTTAATGAAGACTTAGTAAATCTGCAACAATGCATTATTAAAGTCATTGTTTAAGTATTATTGAATATTAAATCAAACATACCCTATGTTCTATGGGATGATTCATTCCATTTTTACCTATGTATATATTTTCAATATATTTTAATATATGTTTGGAGATGTTTTCAATTACATTCTACTTCAAGTATATTGTTTTCTCTACAAATTAATTATCCAATTTCTAATTTTATATATCTATTTTATCATTTGAATATTTTATAATAGGGTTGAATCTCAGTTTTGAACATGTGTGATTAATTCATGAGGATGTAAGATTAATAGAAATTAGTCAAACTTGTATGTATACAATATTGTGTTGAAATATTAAAAAGTATAGTATGATTCCATGTTTTTTTAAAAATTCATACAATCTGCACTCTTGATAAATTTTTATGTAAAAATATATTCAAAAACTATTTTGACCAAACATCATTAAACTGATTTGGTTATTAGTAATAATTAACATTATGTTGGTGTTAATTAAATCCATATTTTTTCTAATTATTAGTGTATGTGAATAAAAATGTACGTTTTCTTTTAATAATATAATGGTGATCATTTATGTGTTTTGATGAAAAAACTATCAATAAATTAATGAATTTTGTGAACATATATATATTTTTCAAAACATAACAACACATTACAACTATAAAATAGTTCAAATAATTGGACCAAAATTTAAACCAAGGATATAAAAAAAATATTTTTTATTTTCTTTCAATTTACTAGACCCTAAAATGTCCAGAAATATATTATACGATTGCATTACTTATAATTAAATAGATTCCTTTCAAATGTACCTTTCTATATTACACCACATCTTTACCTTTACTATTGGCCTATGAAAATTCCATTCAACATTTTTACTTTTTTATGATATTTTGTAGGCATGGTTGACTAATATCAAAATATTTCTACAATGTATTTTTTTTAATATTTTTATTAATATTTTCCATGTGTTGAAGGCCTTTGAAACTACACATGTTTAACTATTTTAATTATACTTGTTTCTATTCATGAAATGATTTGAAATTGAAAAGTTATATTTTTATTAATATATAAAACAAGGAAAATTTTTTATTATCCAAGCATTGACCTTGTTTTGTATTCTCTAAAAAATGAAATTATTTTTATTTATAAATTTTTTGGTATCATAGATGAATTTTCTTCAACATTATAATTGTTAATATTTCATTGATGTGTTGAAAAGAAACATTTCATTCACATTCAAAACATTCCAATCAATGTGGCAACCCACATATAATGTCTTAATCCTCAAAAAGGGAAAAATCCCTCAACTGAAAAATAGGGTGAAGTAATAACATTAAAAATTGAATTACATTATCATAATAAGTATTATACAATAATAACATCATTTTTTGTGGTTCTAACCAAAATGATGTTATTTTTTTGTATCTTTAAATATGAGTTTTTTTTCATCATAGATGATATGAATCTATGAGAGTCTATACAGGTTGTGGATGTTTAGTGATAAGTTAAATTGATTTTCAGTGTTCTCTATTATAGTGTATGATTTGTAACTGATATTAAATTTTTATTTAGTTGCAGTTAAGTGTCTTATTTTCCAAGAATTATAATTCGTATTGAAGTTAGGTGGTGTTTTATGACTCCATTTTTGGTAGTTCTCCATTTTTGAGAAAAAATACATATTTTTCTAATGATGATGAATACATGTTTTTTATTTTATTTTTATTTTTAGATGTCTAAAAATAATCATTTTGGTTAAATTTCTATGTTATTTTTTGTTTGGTATATTATTTCATTGATAGTCCAACCAAAATCCTTTGAAACATATGATTTACCAGGTGGAATAATAGATAATGTAAGTTGAGGAAGTGGTGCTCACATGGATCCTCACTCTCTCTGATCAGAAAAATAATTATTTCTTTATTTTTTAATCCTGAAATTTTGGTGGTGAATCTAAGGAACCAATACCCCTTACATTCTAAACCATTGAGACGTGATAACCCACTTCACTGAAACTGAAGAATTCTTATGCTACCATCCTCTAAAAAATCACATTACCATCATCCCTCTTATGGTTCACCTACAAATTTTTAATGTCATTTCTCTCTAACCACATGTCCCCACTTCCCATGTTACCCCTTGTTGGGTGTAAACCAATTTCCCCCATCAATTTACATAAATGATGGTGTATCAAATATAAACATTCCTAGGAAATTACTCCAATCAATCATGAGTTTTAGGAGGGAACCCTAAAATATCTTATGTGTTAGGCATGGAATACCTAGGGATAGTGTAATTGGATCCCATCATGTTGTAATAGATCCATGGTGTATTAATGTTTTGATTTATATGGGTTTATGTATGTGAATCCATGATAGTAACTTATGTCAAACGACTTCATGATAATGGTGGGTAGGAAGCAACATGTCTTAATGGAGAGAGAAATGGCGGTGCAGTCGAAAGATGATTTCGATAAGATAGATTATCATTGAATGTGACTTCATGTTGTATAGTCCACAATTTTATGCGAGGATTTTTGGGTATAATCCCAAGTCCTGCATCGGTTTCCGTAATGGTTGGTGGATTCTAAATAAGATTGGGTGAACAATTCCACCTACCATCCATGGGTTTTATGATGAAACACCAGAAGAGATTATTTTTTTATCCTGTAAGGACTGGGATAGTAAGGAATCTCCCCCAAAACCCTTGTTATCATTATCAATCACATTCCCTCCTCTCTATCATGTCATCTTTTCACACTTTTAAACTTATGAGTGCCAAAAATATTCCAATGAAACTTCATTCACCTGTGAGTAAGAGTGAATGTGTTATTGTGATATATAATTTAAAAAGATGATAGAGAGAGATGATAGACTGGGTTTTTATTATCAAATTGATTGTATTCTGTAGTATGGATTGTCCCATTAATGAAAAATGATATTAAGATCATATAAAATAATTGTTATTGATAAAATGATGGATCACAGAGAAAAACATAAACTATGACTTGATTTATATATAAAACAAATAATTTATGAAGAATTGAAAAATTATGTTAATTAATTTTTATAACATTAAATTATTTTAATAGAATTTATATAAAGAATAATGTGAAAGAAAAATTATAAATCCCTACCTCATTAAGAACCATAAATGTTTCAAATATTATTTAGTTTTATGATTATATCCATGGTCAACAAGTGATTCAATCATTTATGACTTCATGATTCAATTCATTGAATCATTATTCTAATAGATCTTTACCATCATCCTCCTACTCCTCGCTCTCTATATAAAATTAAGGTTATGGTGGATTACACTATATTGATATTGGATAGGATTTAATAGAGGATAATATGGTTCTTACATTACAAACAATCAATCCAAAAAATTAAATTAATTAATTAATCCATAATGGTGTAAAACACACAAGTGTCGTGTTAAGAATAAATGTTATACCATCCTTATAGTAAAAAAAAGTACTATAAACTCAACTATTGTATCATTTCTCTACCAAATTTTCTATTCAATATATATATGCATTTACACACTGGAAAAAAATTATTTTTATACTGAAGATATTTTTATTGAGGCCCCATCATGCTAGAAATTATGTGTCATCCATGAGAATATTTTTTCAAGGAGGGGAATCTAGGAGACCTTTTTTTGGTGGATGCTCTTGATTCTCTTAGCAACTATGAAATGGAGGTTGGTAGGATTATCTACCCCCTAAAAAATTCCCCTACCCCCATCAATCCCACCCCAATTATTTCCGACCACTTAGAGCCACACTCACCCACCTATGCATTACAATGCCTTACCCTTCCTCTTTCCATTGATTTCACTGCTATCATGCCCCCCATTCCTCCTTGTTGTTTCATGCCACACCACCTCTGATCATTAAGCCTCCCACCATCGACACCATGTTTCTCCACCAATGTGACCCCATCCCCCCATAGGTTCCCACTATATGAATACCACCCCCCATTATGGATTCCCCCTTTAGATCATCAAACATCACCATACATTGAGTTTCTTGGTCACTAACCCTCCACCTAATCGTAGAAAATCCCCTATTAATGAAACACACCCAGATTTTATGAATTATTATTTTTATAATAAATTACATTTGATTTATGAATTACATTGCATGCTACACCATGTTATTATTTCATTATATGCAACACCAAGTTAATAGTTTACTATATAAAACACATCGATTATGTAAGGTATCATATTTTTTTGGTATGACTCTTTTATAAATTTTTGTTTATATATCTTTCAAGATAGGTTGTCATTATATTTTGTCATGGATTGTTGATCTTTGGTCTGGGATAGGTTAAGTGCTTCAGGGGTCCAACTATAACAAGAGGTCTCTCCTAGATACAAAATAAATACTCATCATAATCCTAATTCACCAAATTATGTTTTTTTTGCAAACCATATGAATTTAATTCATGTACTGAGATAATTCATATGCCTGAAAATTTACACACCCTAAAAAAAATTTACAATACATAAAAATTTCATGAATATTTTTATCAGTACATGTTTAATTTTCATGAAAGTTGTTTTCACTATGTGTAGACATGTCATGAATATATTTATCATCACGTGTCGATATTTCACAAATGTAGTTTTTACAATGTGTAATTCATATCACAAAAAAAATTACAAAACATGTATTTTTTATTTAGTTTTATTATAGGTTGTGTGACTAGATTTTTTTGGGGAAATAGGGAAATATGTATCAAATTTTTACACTATGGAAAATAAAAAATCCCCTCAACCAGTTAAAACAATCAAAATACAAAAAAAATCCTACCTAGTGTTGTGTAACCCTTGGTACACCCCTCCTCTCAACTTTAGAGCTTATGCACCCTCTCTTATTTAATGTAAAAACCTTGTTAATCTTATTCTTCAACCAAGTCCTCTTAGTAAACCTCCACCAATGACTGAATACCCTTTCTACCCCTCCCTATTCCCTAAATCCCTCCAATGGATAATATCACATAGTGTGATTCAGTTAAAAAGAAATAGTGCATTGGATATGGGATGTCCAAAACTATATTTTTTAGGTATGTATTCAGGTTCTTTCTCTTGTTCCCAATATGTTGATAGTAGATTATATAATACTAATAAAATGAATAAAGATCCTATTTAATGTTTCATACATAGGTTTTTGTCACTACCTTCTCCTTTTTCAATGTGGGTGGCCTAAACTTAATCTCTTTTTTCTGTTTAATTATATACAACATATTCCATATATTTGGTCACATTAGAACACCACATGAATTACCAAATCAGTTTAATATACATATAAATTTATAATTGTTCATTTTAAACCAACCCTTATATCCCTATAGGTCTATAGGAAAGGATACTGAAACCTGTATCCAACCGTTTGGTGTTTTAGGGTTGTTCTTTATTAAGACATGGTATGTTTGACTTTAAACCCCTGTAATAAATTGGATAAATTCCAATATTACTGACATAAAATTTTCAATTGGAATAACAATTAATTTTCGGATTATCTTGTGGTAGAATAACCTCAGATAAATTTGTCAATTTATATATTAATAACCTTAGGGTCAAATAATTAATTAAATAGGATTGATATAGTTATAATGATAATTATAAATCGTGATTAATGAAACGAATAGGTAAGAAGAAGGAATTTTTTATAAATTGATCATTATTTCATATGATGATAAATCTATTATGTATGATACTATCCTTTTGAATTTTCTTTATTGGATTTTGAGATCATGTGATATCAATGTGATTGATACCTCAGGGTTTGATATTAATCAGCATGTTGAGTTTTTCTGGATATGACTCATGAATTGTATTGATACTTAAGACAATAGTACCTTTTTTTGTACTACCTAAGGGATAGTTTTACTACTAATGGATGTCTGAGAGA
This sequence comes from Viscum album, assembly GCA_963277665.1. Lineage (NCBI taxonomy): Eukaryota > Viridiplantae > Streptophyta > Magnoliopsida > Santalales > Viscaceae > Viscum > Viscum album. The sequence continues at coordinate 901,827,635 of OY728131.1, read as the reverse complement.
ATAGTATATGATTATTTCTAATACCTAGGGTTTAGATACATAGTCACATGATTTATGAGGGTGAGATTATAGTTATTTCATAGGTTTTGATTTTGGATTGCATGAGAAAATAAGCCATATTTTTATGTTATATTATGGTTGATTCATCCTCAACATGAGAATCAAACACAAATTTAGTTGATCGATCATGATGAAAGAGACTATACCCATAGACAGAGATACCCAATAAGGATCTGAAGAATCTTTGGATTGAAATATGTTTATCCCATAACCTGAGGCTTGGTATTTTTATTACATTTATTTTATTAATTTATTAAATTAATTCCATGTTTATATCCATATTATATGAACTATATCTCTTAGATTGGATTTATTTAGAAACAGTGGTTTCAACCTACTGAGTTTTAATCATACCCTATTTTAGGGACAATTTGGTACCTGAGTAGAATACATGGATGCTGGTTTGGAAAAGGGGATGGGACCCTTCAGTTGATTGATTGATTTTAGGATTGGCTGGAGCTTGGAGATTGGATCAACATGGGATTCGGGGTCTACGATTTGGATTTTTCTTGTTCTTTTATTGTTATGAACATTAGAATTTCATTTAGATACATTCAGTCTGTTATTACATCATTCTATTAATATTGTGATTTATTCTATTTGAACATTTCTCATTTTTGGTTTTCTGATTATTTATACATATTGTTTTAGTTAATATTTCACTCATAAATTTATTTATTTTTTCATTGCATTGTAACTTTATACAATGGGTTATAAACTCCCTAATAAATTTACCACACCCCCAGTGAGATTTAATAGCCTTAAGTGTACAACAAGGCATGCTTGAGGTCACATAACCAACCCATTTCTGTCACGTGATAGAGTGTTGGTCTCTGGGATGTTACAAAGTGGTATTAAATCCATCTTGTCTTCTCTAATGATTTACTATTTGGGAAGTAAGAAAGGATACTAGGATGTTTTGGTACATTGGAATGATCGTATTCATGAGAGTAGATGACCCATGTATATGGGAAAATTTTAGTTCCCTTGGATGGGATTATTATACATGACGTTCATTTGTTATGGTAGGATGTTATTTCACCTATGGTGATTCACATGTTATGTGATTTTATTATTTATTGATATTTATACTCATCACATGGTATGGCGTGAAATGACTATACATGTATCATGGTAAGAACATAGGGATATATATTTACATGCATAATTTATGATAGGGGCATACTTATTGTATGTGACATATTATTCTCTATGAATTGAGAAATTTGATATCTATTATATCTAATGAAAAATTGAATGAGTTAATTGTTAAGTTATTCCAATTTAATTATTAATCCATGTTAGAGATACCATGATTAATTGGTTCGATTTTTGTGTCACATATTGAGGTTGAAAATTTTTTTACCCAGTGTTATACGGTGTGTGTTTTTCATAGAGATAAAATTACTCCAATTTATCATCTTATTGAGCATCTAGAAAATGGAAATCAATGTGCTTTTGAGATAGATAAACCATTGATTCATATAGATCATAAGGGTCCGATGGGTGTTCATCTTAATGATAACTTCTTAAGGGTCTTAAAATCTGTGAAGAGGGAGACTGTTTGCATCATACCTTCAATGTATACAAAAATGATAGAGTTTCACCTAAGGAATCTTCCTATATCAACTTGGGAAGGAGTCCCCTAGGCATCTGAGTTCAAGATAGAGTCTATCCGGATAATCATTAAGCACCATGGGGAACCCACATATAGAAGGGTGAATCTTGTTTCATACATAAGTTTTGGACCTGCCAAGCTTTGGTTTGACATACTTGAGAAATACAGGAAGTAAGTGGATTTTTCTTGGAAGTAGTTTGAGTTAAATTTCCTATTTCAATTAAATCCAAGGACATTGTGGGATGAGAAGGCTTGCATGTTCATGCACCAAACATATAACGAAATTTTTTTCCTGTAATATTCAAATGTTTCATCGAACTGTAGGGATATTCCACATCCTTAGATGCTAAATATATTTCCAAAGTATGACATTTTTTGGATGGGATTCACTGTGATATTAGGTGGCGGGTGAACATATTTTCCTTGAGAAGACTTTTAGATATGATGAATCAGGCTCTCATCAAGGAAGGGAATATGAGAGAGGTGCAAGTTTTTAGTAATATTGTATCTTCAGTGGCATATGATAAATCATATTCTAGTGTCAAGAAGAACTGCTATGAATGTTATATCTATGGAATTAGTGGACATAGTAGTGTAGGAAATATACTTCCACCTCATAACCATGGTTTAGAGTTGTTATTTTAGATTGGGATAATGGGACACAAACACTCGTAGTGTCCTAAAAATACAAGTATAAATGCGGTCAAGATTATTTATGAACCCTTGGGAGTGTGGTAAGAGGTTATCAAACACTACAGGGTGTGTTATATTAATATTGGTTGTTATGATTTACCTTGTATTTTTTTTCAATGTGATGGTATTTGACTGCATTTTTTGTTTGGATTGGGAAGTTCTATAAAAGGAACATATAGACTATTATGAGAAGAAATTTTCCTTTTTATCGCCTGATTGAGGAAGCTACCCTGACTAGGGTGAGTGAGATCTTATTTATGGTATTACTGGAATAATTTAGTGAATATTGGATTTTCTCATTGTTTTTATAGTAATTTTTTCAATATAATGGAGGGTGGATTAAGATACTTTTCCTCTAATGGTGGATCATTTTCAGTATGTCTTTCTTGAAGGGTTCATTGGATAATGAGTTAAGCGGGATATTGAGTTCATGATATAGTTAGAGCAAGTAGTTGAAGAAGTTTCTATTCCACTTTATATGATAGAACCAGAAGATCTTCATGAGTTGAATGATCAGTTAGAAGAACTGGATTCTAAGGGTTTCATACATCCTAGAACATCTGCATGAGTTTCTATAGTTTTTTCACCAATAATGTTGATCGTACTTTTCATTTATGTGTGGATTATCATAGAATGAACCAGTTTACAATCAATAATTGGTATCCCCTTCCATGCATTGATGATCTTTTCGATCAGCTGGGAGGTTACTAAATTTTATCCAATATCGACATGAGATTATGGTATCATTAGTTGAGGGTGAGGCCAACAGACATACCTTGGACTAATTTTAGAAGAATTTATGGATTATTTTAGTTCACAGTTATTATGTTCAGTTTTAAGAAAGCATCGGTAGTATTCATGGACTTGATAAATCAAATCATTCATCCTTTCCTGGATTATTATGTGGGTGTTTTTATTGAAAAAATAATTTTGTGCTCTCATTTTATAGATGATAATTCCCTACATCTTTTCATATATTTGAGTACATTAATAGATAATTGGTTTTACACCAAAATAACCAAATTTAGCTTCTACATTGATAAAGAGAACTACCATGTTAGTGTTACATCAAAGGCTAGTGTGTTAGTGGTCCCCGAAAAATATGCAGTTGTGGTATCTTGGACACGACCCAATAATTTCGTTAAGATATTGAGTTTTTGTGGTCTAACTAGCTATTATCGATGCTTCATCTGTAACTTCTCCCGTAAAGAAGCATTTATGTCTTTTTTTACTATGAAATGGGTGAATCATGTTTAATTAGATGCTTGTGATAGAGATTTTCAACATCGAAATATAATATTAATCTCAGTATTGATCCTCAGCTTACCTGAGTCCAGTGAGGAGTATATTGTGTACTTTGATTCATCTAGATTTTTACTCAGAGAAGTTGTAATTTAAGAGAATCATGTGGTGTCTTATAGATCCAGATAGTTGAAAACACATGAGAAGAATTATCCCACACATTATATAATGTTAGTTGGGGTGGTTCATACCATGAAATTTTGGAGACTATATTTTTTGTGAGAGGTTTGTGGTGTACACAGACCATAGGATCCTTTGGTATATCTTTTCACAATGAGACATGATCCTTAAAAGGAGGATGTGGGTTGAGTATCTATAATATCATTACTTCAAGCTATCTTACACACTAGTAAAGAGAAAAAATAAATTCTGATGCATTGAGCTAGAAGATACATATAGTGGCATTTCCATAATCTTGTGATGAGTGGCAGCTGATGGATCTTTTGGTTGATATGCTTCTTAATGATCATGATTCCTATGGGTAAGTATCTCTAACTTCCATGTCCATTATACTCATGCTTCTTAACCTGAACCAGATAGAGAATATATAATTTCTAGAGGTCTTATCATTGAGGTACAACTTATATGGTAGGAAGCCACCAGAAGGATGGTCTCTAGGTGGTAGTGTTGATCTCATCTCTCATGGATATAGAATGTCATGCTTCTATATGGGTGGTATATTCTGGATCAGATTATATGTATCAATACCTCCATAGATAGTACTACTGTCAAGGGATGAAGAGAAAGATTGTGGGATTCATGGAAAGATGTTTCGTCAATCAATAGGTGAAGGCTGAGAATCAAATTTTTGCTGTAAAATTTTATCCTCTTCCTATTATGAAGTGGATGTGGAATGATTTCATAATGGATTTTGTGATGGGATTACCAAGGAAACATCAAAAAAATTGTGTTTTTTGTGCAATTTTTGATCGATTGACAAAGGTAGGCCGCTTTTTTCAGTCATTGAGAGATTCTCCATTGATGACCATGGTAGTGTTTATGATCATGAGATAGATTGCTATCATGGTTTTCAAAGAAGATTGGTTTTTTATCAAGATAAAATGTTCACTTATAGGTTTTGGAGAGGTCTTAATATGGATTTTTTATCTCAAGTTATTCTGAGAATATTCTACCATCCTTAGACTACCGGCCAATCTAAGTGATCTATTCAAATGCTGGTGGATATGTTATGAGTTTGTGTTTTGGAATTCTATGTTTCTTTGGAGATAAATTTGGAACTTATGGAGTTTTCCTATTGTAGTACCTTATGGGAATCAATAAAAATTCCTCCTTTATAGTCGTTTTATGGATGGATATTTCATTCACCTATTTTTTGGATGGAGGTAGGAAGGCAGTACAGGTTGGACCTAGTCTGTTGGAGGAGATATACAAGGATTTTCAGTTGATTATAAAGTATTAGGTAACCACACAAAGATGAACGAAATATTATATTGACCATTAATAAAGACCATGGGAGTTTGAGGCTTTCTATTGGGTTTTTTCTCCGGGTGTCACCTAGAGTGGGGAGGCCACATATTAGAAAACAAGGGAAGTTATAACCCATGTTTTTAAGGCCATTTGAGATAGTAGAAACGGTCATTCTAGTGGCATGTTTTTTTCCCTTTCACAACATTATAGATAAATGATTTATGTGTTTCATGTGTTTCAACATTAGAGATACTATTCTGAACCCCCACAAAAGATAGACAAGGTTGATGTTGAGTTGGATTTTGATGCATCTTTTGAGGGGTATCTTATCTATATTTATGGACCAGAGTTAAAATAATCTTTTAGTGAATTCCATGACTCTATTTCGAGTAATAAGGAAGCATGGGCGTGTTTAATAGGAGGCCTGAGATAGGGAGTATGGTGTGTGTGCATAGTGGAACGACTTATTCACTAATACCCTACAATGATTCATGGAGTAGCATGGAGATGTGTTATTATTATGTGGAGACAATGTAAGATCCCATATTTTTATAGGTATGAAACTTTTTAAAATTTTGGGTTATCTCTATTACAATATGGGTTGTCTTTATTTATGACCTTGGTTTTTTGATCTTTTTTCTAAGATGGGTTCATTTTTTAGGGGTGAAATATGATTATGGGATATATTCAAGCTTAAAAATTACCAATCATCATCCTTATTCATGATGTAATTTTTTAGAAAAACATATGAATTTAATACCTTTCATTAGGTAATTCATACCATCAAAAAATTACACACCCTATAAACACATTTTGACATTTCTAAAAATTCCAAGAAAATGTTCTTCACCATGTGTTTAGATGTCATGAAATTATTTTTCACCACATTTAGACATGTCACAAAAATGTTTTTCACAATGTTTTGACTATCACAAATGTATTTCTCACCATGTGTAATGATTGTCATGAAACCAAATTAAACTACATACAATTTTTTTTCCATTAACTATTGTGACATGATTTTTTGGGAAAAATAGGGGAATGTGTTACATATTGTAACATTACATGAAATAAAAATTAACATGGTGTAATTATGAATGCCATCACTTTTTTTCAAAAAAAAATATCTTGAAATATGTAACCATCGGTGCACCCCTCCACTATGATGTAGAGCGTTCACACCCACGATTATTCTATGTAGACATGATGCACACCTATGTCTTCGACTGAAGCCTCTTTTTGAACCTCATTCTTTGACCAATGGAACCTCTGTGCACCACATTATTTTCTGGAGCTATCCCAGGGGTGATATCAGGGAGTCCGTTTCAATTAGAAAGAAAGTTAATGTGGGTTCTAGGATATCTAGACCAAGATTTTTTTTGTAATAACTTTTTATTCTTCTTCCTATTCTCAATACATTTATAACAGATTATATGGTTCCATTTAAAGGAATGATGATCTCACTTTCTACCACAGACAAGGGTATTTCTCATCACCTTCACCATTAGGTGGTCTGAACCTATTACAATTTTTTATTTTATTATTATTAGTATATGAAATATATTCGATCACACCAACACATCTTCTGTGAGACCATATAAGTTTAATAATACCTCGTAAAGTATAATTTTTCATTTTAAACCATCCCATGACTTCATTTGGGTCTATAGGCATGGAGACTGAGACATAGTTAAACCTTTTTGAGTTCAATCCATAGATGTTATTAATACTTGGTCTATTTTGCAATAACTCCCTATAATAATTTGGATAAATTGTTTAATTGGTGGATTAAAAATTTGAATTAGAATAATAATAATTTTTTGGATTTTTTATAGTAGAACTACCTTGGTAAATTGGTTAATTACTATATTTATGACCTTAGGGATGAATTATTAATTAAATAGGTTTAATATAATTATGATGATAATTAAAATCCTTGATTAATGGAATGAATATGTTATATGCATGGTAATTTTTTATAAAATTTATTATATGTCCTATAATGATAAATCCGGTATGATTGATATTATCCTTGTGAATTTTTTTATTAGATTTTGGGATCATGTAAAATTTATGTGATTGAAACCTGGGGGGTTTATACTAATTATAATGTTGTGTTTTTTCTAATAACACTCCTGATTGGTGTTGACACCTATGGTCATCATGCATGTTTTCTTACTACCAGAGGGATTGGAACATTAGTACTAGATTCACGGGGAATGAGTATATTATTAGGTCTGATGACTAAGGGATATATTTGTCATTATAATGACCTATAAATGTCAAGGTAAATTGTTTCTTAAATACTTTGGAATTTTACAAGTCTGTAGCTTCTGACAGAACTCGATTCTGAGGCCCGGTGTGCCCGGAATCAATTTCCGAAGATTATCTCTGGTACGTTCAATAAACGAACAAGCAGATTTTTCTATCCTTTGAACCGGTGCTCGGAATTGAAATCTGAGGTCACCGATGAACTCTCAGTACCAGTAATTGCTTAAAGGGACCTTTACCATAGTCACGTTTGCACGGGAGGATAATTTATTTATTGGGGATTAATTAAAGAAGTAAATAAAATTGTTTGTACAATTTTATTCGATATCTAAGGAGGTGAATTACTCCCATGGGAAGTTGTTGGTGAGGCCCACACCCACCCAACTTCCTATGTGTGGATAATTGAATGGTGGGGCCCACATGAGCCCCAACCTTTCTCCTTCCCCTAAAATCCTTAACCCTCTTAAAACCACCCATTAAACTATCATGTTAATGTTGAAAACTCTCCTAAATTTATGTAACTCTTCATCATTCCCTTCCACCATTAATTCTTGCCAAACATGCCTTAATTAATGAGATGAGTCACTTCATTTAATTAATTAAGTTGTTTGATTTTGAATTTTAAAATCGTTGTGGTGTGAATAAAAATAATATCATGAGATATTATTTTGAGTTGGAGCTTTTGGTGTGAGGAGAATCATTGGTGAAGTTCTTGAGTTTTTGAGAGAAATCTTGTGTGAAGAAGAAGAAAAATCCTCTCTCGATGGAGAATGACGCATCTTCAAAGAAGAACACCGGTTCCACAAAGATCTACTATGTGCTTCCTTTTCTTCCTCCGCATCAAAGGAGGAAATATAATCGTGGGGAACTCGCCAACAACCACAGTTCGTTCTCGTCGTTGACGGAGCGATAACGCTTTCCGCATCTTCAATAAACAAACCATATTCGAGGTAGGGGTTATTATGTTCAAGTTTTAATACCACTCATCATCATTCATCAATTCTTGAGTTTTGTTTGGCCGCATGATATCATCTTGAAGAGGAAGTTCTTAGACCGCATGAACACGGTCTGACCCTTCCCCTCTCGTTTGTTATCTGTGGATGATGGAGGCGGACTGTGATGAACCAGCCGGCATCGGGCCGACCACGAGCAGATAGGCAACCCATGTTTGCCGGGTTGCCTCAAAGGTGTGGCACTATCGTGCCACATGGAGTAGAGCCAGACCGCGGCCTAGCCGGGCCGTGGTGGAGGGGCACGGTGCTGTCACACCGTGCCAAAGCTATATGGACTGTGGCGAGGGCGGGCCGCATCGGTGGGGCGCGGCGCTGTCGCGCCGCGCCAGTTGAACAGAGCCACAGCCTATGGCAGCAGCGGACCTGGAAAGGCGGCGGACACAGCCCCCCGCCGGTGCCACCAAGAGGCGGGACAAGAGGGGGTCCCGCGGTTACCCATGGGTCAGCCATCATGGCCGACCGTTTCGATGAACCAGGGGGTGTAACCCCCCTGCAAATCAGCGGCAAGGGCGGGCCCCAATGTGTGTCGCCACCCCCTAGTCGGCCAGCCACGGGGGCCACACGGGTTAGACTGCGCTGGCCGGGCCGCGCCAACCGGGCCGAGCCGTGCCCAACCGGGCCATGCTATGCACTATCGGGCTAGACCTGGACCTGGGTCGGGTCACCTGGTTTGGGCCGACCCAGGGGGTGTTGGGCAGGGTCGGACCGTGCCCAGACACCCTTTTTTTGGACCTTCTTCCGTTAACCGCTCATAACCTGAGATACAGACCTCTGATTGACACACCTTCGGTAGCGCAGGATTTCATGGATTGAGACGGTCGTTTTATTATATTAAACTCAAGGTTTTGGAAAATTTTGGGTACGGCCGGGTTGGTTCGAACCCGAAACCAACCGGTCCCTCGGAGCAGAAGCACTTATAACTTGAAGACCGGATGTCCGATTGATGTGCCGTCGACTACGCTTGATTCCTCTTGATGAGATGGTTCTTTTGGAATACTCCACTTGAGGTTTGGATGCAGTTGAGATACGTTTGGGTTGGTTCGTACTCGAAACCAGCCGGGCCCCTAGAACAATATGGCTAATAACTCACAGACCGAGCATCCGATCGACCCGCCGTCTGTTGTGTTGAGACCCCTATGACGAGGTGGTCCTTTGATATTATTCTTTGTGGAACATCATCACACATGGAGTGTCGACTAGTAGCTCGTGGAGAGGATCCTCCCTGAGATGATCATATGGAGTACGATGACCTTGTAGCTGGCTGAGACCTGATGACTGCTTTTCTGATTCATATCGGAGTGACTTGAATAGACCAGTGGGGAGCACTACAGTGTTGGGGTGGCAGACCCATGGCGGAGGAGCACTACTTTTTTGGGTTGGTAGACTCGTGGTACTCGACAGGAGGGGTACCTCTCTAGGCTAGTAGGGGAGCGCTATTGTGTTGGGGCGGCAGGCCAATGGTGGGGAGCACTACTGTGTTGGGGTGGCAGACCCATGGTACTCAACAGAGAAGAAGTACCTCAGCAGTCTAAGGTTAGTGAGTAGAACCTCGGAGTAGAGATAGTACCACTATGCTCAATAGAGGAGGAGTTCTCTAGCAGCCTTTTTTTCTTCATTGTGAATAAAAATCCTTCTTTGAGCTGAGTCAATGACCTTTGTGTTTTTCTCATGGTTGATATGGGTTACTTGATAACTTAGGTATATGTATGGGGATATAACTAAGTAAAGTTTATCTGTTGATATTTTTCTTTGTGGTTTATCTTTGTTTGATTTTGTGAGACCTTGAGGGTCTCGTGGTCCCTACTGAGTATCATTATACTCACCCCTGTGCGGGCTATGCCTGCACCTCATTGTGTTGGATGTAGATGACGAACAACGCTGACAGAGGCCGAGTGTACGAGGAATAGAAGACACCTGGAGGTGGACCTCACGACGAGTCAGTACCCAGAGGTGGACCTAATGACTAGTCAGAACCCAGAGGTGGACCTCACGACGCGTCAGTACCCAGAGGTGGACCTCACAACGTGTCTGTACCCGGAGGAGGTTGACGGACTATGGCGCAGAGGAGGCTATCTGTACCTACCCTTTAGGTAGGATCCATGGTGGATGATATAAGAGTTGCGCTATCTATACCTACCCTTAGGTAGGATTCGTGGTGGGCGATCTAAGAGCTTCTTGTCACCTTCCATCTGTTTTATCTTTTATGTTGTACATTAGAGTTGGGCTTGTATTTTCTTCCCCTTCCTTTTAGCACTACTTTTGTTTTCAGTTTATTAGTGTTTTCATCTGCTTATACACTAGTTGTGTTTGTTTACGTTTTATAAAGGTAATGAATTCCCTTTTATCGGGATTTACGCCTTTGGTGCTTGTCGCCAGCCCATGGCCTATGCAAGCCGGGCTTGGGGTAGTCACGGCACGGGCCCTGAGGATGGGTCGTGACAAATTGGTATTAGAGGAGTCGGTTCTACTGGAAAACTCAGGACTCTGATCATTCATTTCTGTGAAGCAGTAGTGTTAAGGGTATCGAGTGTGGTATTTAGTTCAGGGAGTCCAGTGTTGGTGTGGCGGCCAACGCATCCATACACCAGGACCCTGACTTCTGATTTCCAACTCAATGCACAAAAACACTGATTGTGTTTGTGTTTGTGTTTCCAAAAGTTTTCTTTAAGTCAGATCAACCAGGTCAGCTCCCTCAGTTTAAATCGTTTGACTATGTCACATCTGTTTTGGATTCCATCACGTAGATAGTCAATTGGAGTTCCGAGGGAGTACCTATGATGGCCCACCGAGCGACAAGGCTCCGGTGTAGGGCCCTCTTGCTATGTTTGCACCTTCGAGTGGTGTACGAGCAGCACATCCACCCATTGGGAAGAAAATTCCACCAGTTGTACTAGCGGAAGGTGCACACTGACAGAGTGTGTTGCATGAGTTCCAGTAGTAGAGGCCTCTGAGGTTACGAGGCGAGACAGATTCCCAGGCAGTAGTGGACTGGCTGCAGGCGATTGCTAGAGTTCTACACCTAGTTTTGACACTAGTAGAGAAGATGGTGATCTTAGCTACTGGTGTTTCCCAGTGAGTGACCATGAGGATGGTCGACATAGTGATGGTTCTTCCATATGTGGACTGATGTATGAGATATTACCTTCAGGTTGTGTGCTAGCTATATCACTACATGTTGGTGAGTAGTTTCAACCGGCGGTACCGGTAGATGACACATGTAGGTTCAGTGCCTTACAAGTGTTTCAACATCAGATATCCCTCTGGTTCCAATGCGAGCCTGACTCACAGGCTACTGAGGACTCGCTTGAGCAGGTGGATGAGAGTTTTCTAGAGCTTATACAGCTTCGACAGGACGACATGTTGGTATCTGAGTAATCGTCGAGGCGTACCGATCGTTCCTGGTACTTGATGACTACGATATGATCAGCGCTCAAGGGCTCGGACATCCGAGCGAGGTGTGTTTAAGTACATCTGAGACAACACCTTTCTTCTATGAATTCCTACTTCTGTTAGGGTGCTAGAGATAACCTTTGTGGTTGAGAATTCTTTGGCTGAGTGGATACAACTAGTGAAGGTTAGCAGTGGGAAAGCAGGAAACTGGCGCCAGTCTCGGAGACTTGGACATGTAAAATGTTTTAAAAAGATGAAGTGTTAAAGACAGATGAATCTACAATGTAGTAGACATGGAAGTAGAGCTAGGAGGTCATCATGTGGTGATTTACATTTTGGCATGTTACAACCACCCGCTTTTGTAGTCCCCGCTAGGCTCAGGGAGCAGGAGGGAAGGGGAAGAGAGTAGCTGCAATTCGGTCAAGTAGTGACCCAAGGGCTCTAGGAATGATTCAAGGTACGATCTGTGTCTACTATTAGATTCCGTAACAATAGAAATTGATACTTATCATTCGTTCCTTCCCAGAATCTTGTCTAAGACCTAGATTTTTCAGTTAATCCATTGACTTGACCCTCACGTCTGGAGATACCTTTGGGATGAGACTTGATAATGATGCTTACGCCGACTGTGTGATCTGACCCATGAGGCCATAGTTTTGGTTGGAACCTCTTGGTGGCAGCATTGAGGCCTTACAACATTAGTTTGGGTATGGGCTGGTCAACAATAGTTCATACACAGATTTACTATATTAGGAAAAAAGGTTTTGGTTTACCTACAATGTTAGGATGGGTTTTTCCTTGGTCGGAAAAAATCAAACCCCAGGTAGCACAAGATGGAATCGTGCATAAGTGGGTGCAGTCGATCACTCATGAGATGGCCAGACCTAGATTTGTGAGAGACTTCTCCAGAGTTGTTGCACTGCTTTTAGCATTGACAAAGAAGGGGAAACCCTTCGTGTGGTCAGAGAGATACCAACAGAGATTTTCAGGAGCTGAGGTAGAGGTTGACTAGTGCGCCCATATTGAGGCTACTAGTGAAGGTGCAGATCATCTAGGAGCGGATGAAGACTGCACAGAGCAGATAGGAGTCTTATGCTTATAGGAGACGGAGACCAGTGGAGTTCGAGGGTGGTGACCATGTCTTCTTACAGGTATCAACTCGACGAGGTCTATAGAGATTTGGATGAGATGGAAAGTTAACTCCACAATTCTTTGGACCTTTCCAGGTCCTCAGTAGAGTAGTCGAGGTGGGTTACCTTATATCCCTTCCACTTCAGTTGCACCAGGTGCACTACGTCATCCATGTATCTCAGCGAGGAGATGCATGAATGACCTATCTGTCATCATCGATGACGAGACGACTTTCATGGGGTTCTAGTAGAGGTTGAGTATCGACAGGAGTGGGTCCTATATAGAGGGACAATTCCACTTGTACACTTTCAATGTCATCATGGGAAACCTCTAGGAGAGCACATGGGAGCAGGAGGCTCAAATGCGTTCTTGGTACCCCTTTTGTTTCCCAAGTGTGTGTTATAACTTTATAGGGATGTAAATCCCTGAGGTGGGTGTAATGTAAAGACCCGAAAATTTCATGAAATTTTTTTCCTTAAATACTATGGAATTTTACGAGTTTGTAGCTTCTGACGGTACTCGATTATGAGGCCCGGTGTGCCTGGAATCATTTTCTGATGTTTATCTCGGGTACATTCAGTAAACGAACTAGAGTGTTTTCCTATCTATTGAACCAGTGCTCGGAATTAAAATCTGAGGGCACCGATGAACTCGCAGAGCAGATAATTGCTTAAGGGGACATTTACCGGTGTCTCTTTTGCACGAGAGGAGAAGTTACTTATTGGGTTTTGATTAAAGAAGTAAATAAAATTGTTTGTACAATTTTACTCTATATCTAAGGAGGTTAATTCCACCCATGGGAAGTTGTTGGTGGGGCCCACACCCACCCAACATCCCATGTGTGGATAATGGAAAGGTGTGGCCCACACTAGTCCCAACCTTTCACCTTCCCCAAAACATCTTAACCCTCTTAAACACCCCCCCATTAAACTCCCATGTTAATGTTGAAAACTCTATTAAATTTGTGTAACTCTTCACCTTTCCCTTCCACCATTAAGTCTTGCCATACATGACTTAATTAATGAGATGAGTCACTTCATTTAATTAATTAAGTGGTTTGATTTTCAATTTTAAAATCTTTGTGGTGTGAATAAAAATAATATCATTAGATATTATTTTGAGTTGGAGCTTTTGGTGTGAGGAGAAACTTTGGTGAAGTTTTTGAGTTTTTGAGAGAAATCTTGTGTGAAGAAGAAGAGAACTCCTCTCTCGACGAAGAATGACGCCTCTTTGACAAAGAACGTTGGTTCAATGAAGATCTATGATGTGCTTCCTTTTCTTACTCCACCTCAAGGGAGGAAATATAATCATGGGGATCTCGCCAACGACGATGGTTCTTTCCCGATGTTGACCGAGCGACAACGCTTTCCGAATCTACGACGAACGAACCATATTCAAGGTAGGGGTTGTTATGTTCATGTTTTAATATTGTTCATCATCGTTCTTCAATTCTTGATTTTTGTCTGGCCACATGATGTCATCTTGATGAGGAAGGGCTCGGACCGCACGAACACGGTCCAACCTCTCCCCTCTCGTTTGTTGTTTGTGGACGATGGAGGCGGACTGCGAAGAACCAGCCGACGTCGGGCCGAACACGATAAGATCGACAATGCATGTTTTCTGGGTCGCCTCAAAGGCGCGACACCATCGTGCCGTAGGGAGTAGAGCCGAACCGCGGCCTAGTCGGGCCACGGTGGAGGGGCGTGACAACGTCACGCCGTACCAGAGCTATAGGGGTCGCGGCCGGGGTGGGCCCCAGTTGTGGGGCACGACTTCGGTTGAAAAGAGCCACAACCTATAGCCACAGCGGACCTGGAAGGGCGGCATGTAGAGCCGGCCACCTGTGCCACCAAGAGGCGGGACCCGATGGGGTCCCGCGTTTACCCAAGGGTCGGCCATTATGGCCTGCCGTTTCGAAGAACAGGGGGGTGTAACCCCCCCCCCCCAATCAGTGTCAAGGGTGGGCCCCACTAAGATCCTACACCCCCACTGGTCGGCCAGCCCTGCAGCCAGCCGTGTGGGCCACGCGGGCCGGACCGCTCCGGTCGGGTCGGGCTCTGCCAGCCGCGGGCCGAGCATCGCCAGCCGGGTGGGCCGCGCCCAGCCTGGCGGGGCCATGCCAGCCGCGGGCCAGGCCGCACCCAGCCGGGCCGAACCCAGACCTGGATCTGGTCACCCCGTTTCGGGCCGACCCAGGGGGTGTTGGGTCGGGTCAGACCGGTCCCAGATCCCCTATTTTCGGACCTTCTTTGGTTAAACGCTCATAACATGAGCTTCAAACCTCCAATCGACACACCGTCTGTTGCGTAGGATTTATTGGATCGATATGGTCGGTTCAGTATATTAAAATCATGGTTTTGGTAAATTTTGGGTATAGCTGGGTTGGTTCGAAGCCGAAACCAACCGGGCCCTCAGAACGGAAACGCTTATAACTTGAGGACCGGGCGTCTGATTGACGTGTCATCAACCACACTAGATTCATCTTGATGAGACGATTCTTTTGGAATAATTTACATGAGGTTTGGATGCAGTTGATATATGGTCGGTTTGGTTCGTACACGAAACCAACCAGCCCCCTGGAACAATAAGGCTAATAACTCACAGACCGAGCATCCGATCGATGCGCCGTATGTTGAGTTGAGACCCCTATGATGAGGTGGTACATTAAGATACTTCTTCATGGAACATATTGAAACTTGGAGTGTTTACCAGTAGCTCGTGGAGCGGATCCTCCTAGATATGAGCATACGGAGTACGGTGACCTTGTAGTTGGCTGAGACCTGATGACTGCTTGTCTGATTCGTATCGTAGTGACTTGACTAGACCAGTGGGGAGAACTACTATGTTGGGGTGGAAAAACCATGGTGGAGGAGCACTACTGTGTTGGGGTGGCAGACCCGCGGTACTCGACAGGAGGAGTTCCTCTGTAGGCTAGTAGGGGGAGCGCTACTGTGTTGGGGCGGCAGACCCATGGCAGGGAGCACTACTATGTTGGGGTGGCAGACCCACGGTACTCAATAGAGGAGAAGTACCTCAGCAGTCTAAGGTTAGTGAGTAGCACCTCAGAGTCGAGATAGTACTACTTTTCTCAAAAGAGGAGGAGTTCTCCAGTAGCCATGTTTTCATCATCGTGAAAAAAAATCCTGGCTTGAGCTTACTCAATGACCTTTGTGTTTTCCTCATGATTGATATGGGTTACTTGATAACTTAGCTATATGTATGGGAATATCCTAAGTAAATGTTATCAATTGATATCGTTCTTTGTGGTTTATCCTTGTTGGATTTAGTAAGACCTTGAGGGTCCCATGGTCCCTAATGAGTATTGTTATACTCACCCCTATACGGGCTATTCCCACACCTTGTTGTGTTGGATGCAGACGATAGATAGTGCTGACGGAGGATGAGTGTACGAGGACTAGACGGCACCTAGAGGTGGACCTCATGACGAGTCAGTACCCGGAGGTGGACCTCAAGACGAGTCGGTACCTGGAGGTGGACCTCACGACGAGTCGGTACCCCGAGGTGGACCTCACCACGTGTTGGTACCCAGAGGTGGTTGACGGATGAGGGCATTGAGGAGGCTATCTGTACCTACCCATTCGGTAGGATCTGTGGTGTACGATCTTGGAGATGAGCTATCTATACCTACCCTTCAGGTAGGATCTGTGGTGGATGATCTAGGAGCAGCTTGTCACCTTCCAGCTGTTTTTTCTTTTACCATATACTTTACAGTTGGGCTTGTATTTTTGGCCCCTTACATTCAACACTACTTTTCTTCACTTTACATTGTGATTTATTCCGCTTTTACTCTAGTTGTGTGTGTTTACGTTTCATAAAGGCAATGACTTCCTTTTTTATCAGGATTTACACATTTGGTGCTAGTCAGCAGCCCCTTGCCTATGGAAGGATGGCTTGGGGTAGTCACAGCACTGACCCCGAGGATGGGTCATGACAAATTGCTATCAAAGGAGGCAGTTCTACTGCAGAACTCAGGACTCTGATCATTCTTTTCTATGAAGCAATAGTATTATGGGTACCGAGTCTGGTCTTCAGTTCAGGGAGTCCATTGTTGGTGTGGAGGATGACGTATCCATACACCAGGACCCTGACTTCTGATTTCTGACTCAGAGCATGAAAACACTAATTGCGTTTGTGTTTCCAAATGTTTTTTTAAGTCATCTCAACCAGGTCATCTCACTAGGTTTAAATTGTTTGATCGTGTCGCATCTGTTTTGGATGACATCACGTAGACAGTCAGTGGGAGTTCTGAGAGAGTACCTATGCCGACCCAACGAGCGACGAGGCTCCGGTGCAGGGCCCTCTTACTATTTTATCACCTTCGGGTGGTGTACCAGAAGCACCACCACCCGTTGGGTAGAAAATGCCACCAGCTATACTAGCGGATGGTGCATGATAACAGAGCATGTTGCACGAGTTCCAACAGCAAAGGCTTCCGAGGTTATGAGGTGAGACAGATTCCCATGCAGTAGTGGACTGGATGGAGGTGATTGCTAGTGTTCTACACCAAGTTTAGACACTAGTAGAGAAGATTGTGATCTTAGCTACTTGTGTTTCCCCGTGAGTGACCATGAGGATGGTCGACATAGTGATGGTTCTTCATCATGTGGACTGATGTCTGGGATAGTACATTCAGGTAGTGTGCTAGCTATATCACTACCCATTGGTTAGTAGTTTCAACCAGCAGTACCAGTAGATGTTCCATGTAGGTTCAGTGCCTTACACGTGTTTCATCATCAGATACCCCTCAGGTTCCGGGGCAAGCCTGACTCATAGGCGGCTGAGGACTGGCTTGAGGAGGTGGATGAGAGTTTTTTAGAGCTGAAACAGCTTTGGCAGGATGACATGTCGGTAGATGAGTAATCATTGAGGTGTCTGATCATTCCTATGACTTGATGACTACTATATGATCAGTGCTCTGGGTCTCGGACTTCCGAGAAAGGTGTGTTTAAGGACATCCGAGCCAGAACCTTTCCTCTATGCATTCCTACTTATGTTAGGGTGCTAGAGAGAACCTTTGTGGTTGAGAATTCTTTGTTTGAGTGGATATAGCCAGTGAAGGTTAGCAGTGGGAAAGTAGGAAACTTGTGCCAGTCTCGGAGACTTGGGTGCGTAAAATTTTTTAAGAAGAGGAAGTGTTAAGGACAGATGAATCTGCAAAGTTGAAGATGAGGAAGTAGAGCAAAAGAGGGAAGAATGTGGTGATGTACATTTCGACATGTTACAACCACCCACTTTTGTAGTCCCCGCTAGGCTCAGGGAGCAGGAGGGAAGGGGAAGAGAGTAGATGAAATTCGGTCAAAGAGTGTGACCCAAGGGCTCTAGGAATGATTCAAGGTACAGTCTATGTATACTAAAAGTTGTCGTAATAATAGAAATTGATACGAATCATTCCTTCCTTCCCCGAATCTTGTCCCAGACCGAGATTTTTCGGTTAAGCTGTTGACATGACCCTCACATCCGGAGATACCTTTGGAAGGAGACTCGATAATCAAGCGTACTCCGACTATGTGATCTGAACCATGAGGTGAGAGTTTCGGTTGGAACCTCTTGGTGGCAGCTTCTAGGCCTTACAACATTAGTTTGGGTATGGACTGGGCAACAACAGTTCATGCACAGATTGACTGTATTAGGAAAAAAGGTTGTGGTTTACCTACAATGTAGGATGGGTTTTTCCTTGGTTGGTGAAAAGCAAACCCCACTCAGAACTGGATGGAATCATGCATAAGTGGGTGCAGTCGATCACTCATGAGTTGGCCAGACCTAGATTTGTGCCAGACTTCTCCAAAGTTACTGCACCGCTTTTAGCATTGACGAAGAAGGGGAAACAATTCATGTGGTTAGAGAGATTCCAGTAGAGATTTTCCGGAACTGAGGCAGAGGTTGACCATTACATCCATTTTGAGGCTACCGGAGAAGGTACAGATCATCCAAGAGTGGATGAAGATTGCACAGAGCAGACAGGAGTCTTATGCTGATAGGAGACGGAGACGACTGGAGTTTGTGGGTGGCGACCACGTCTTCTTACAGGTCTCACCTCGACGAGGTATACAGAGATTTGGCTAACACTGCAAGTTAACTCTCTGATTCTTTGGACCTTTCCAGGTCCTCAGCAGAGTAGGCGAGGTGGCTTACCACCTAGTCCTTCCACTTCAGTTGCATCAGGTGAACGACTTCATCCACGTATCTCAGCGAGTAGATACGTGAAAGACCTATCTATAATCATCGATGAAAGGTGACTTACATTGAGTTCTAGTAGAGGTTGAGGATCAACAAGATCAAGTCCTAAGTGGATGGTTGATTCCACTTGTGAACTTTTTCTAGCAGTAGGGGAGACCTCCAGGAGAGCACATGGGAGTGGGAGGCTCAGATGCATTCATGGTACCCCTTTTCTTTCCCTAGCATGTGTTATATCTTTACAGGGACATAAAGCCCTGATGTGGGAGTAATATAAAGACCGGGAAATTTCAAGGAAAATTTTTCCTTAAATACTTGAAAATTTTACAACCCTGTAGCTTCTGACAGCACTCAATTCTGAGGCCCGGTGTACCCGGAATCAATTTCTGAAGTTTAGCTCAGGTACTTTTAGAAAACGAAGGAGCGGGTTTTTTCTATCTTTTTAACAGGTGCTCGGAATTTAAATTTGAGGGAATCGATGAACCCGCAACGCCAATAATTTCTCAAGGGGACCTTTACCTATTCATTTCTTCACGGGAGGAGAAGTTATTTATTGGGGTTTAATTAAAGAAGTAAATAAAATTGTTTGTACAATTTTATTCTACATCTAAGGATGTTAATTCATTCCATCGGAAGTTGTGGGTGGGGCCCACACCCACCCAACTTCCAATGTGTGGACAATTGAAAGGTTTGTCCCACACTAGCCCCAACCTTTCACCTTACCCTAAACTCTTTAACCCTCTTAAAACCTCCCATTAAACTCTCATATTAAAATTGACAACTTTTCTAAATTTGTGTAACTCTTCACCTTTCCGTTCCACCATTAATTCTTTCCAAACATGCCTTAATAAATGAGATGAGTCGCTTCATTCAATTAAGTAAGTAGTTTGATTTTTATTTTTAAAAACGTTGTGGTGTGAATAAAAATAATATAATGAGATATAATTTTGAGTTTGAGCTTTTTTTGTGAGGAGAAACTTTGGTGAAGTTATTGAGTTTTTGAGAGAACTCTTGTGTGAAGAAGAAGATAAATCCTCTCACGACGGAGAACGACGCCTCTTAAATGAAGAATTCCAGTTCCACGAAGATCTACGATGCACCTCCTTTTCTTTCTCCGCATAGAGGGAGGAAATATAATCGCGGTGAACTCACCAACGACGATGGTTCTTTCCCGACGTTGATGGAGCGACAATGATTTCTGAATCTACGATGAACAAACCATATTTGAGGTAGGGTTTGTTATGTTCAAGTTTTAATAGTGTTCATCATCGTTCTTCAATTCTTGAGTTTCATTTGGCCGCATGATATCATCTTGACAAGGAAGGGCTTAGACCGCACAAACACGGTCTGACCCTTCCCCTCTCATTTGTTGTTTGTGGATGATGGAGGCAGACTGTGAAGAACCGGCCGACGTCGGGCCGACCACAAGCAGATCAGCAACGCATTTTTTCCGGGTCACCTCAAAGGCGTGGCACCATCGTGCCACAGGAATTAGAGCTGGACCACAGCTTAGCCGGGCCGCGGCGGAGGGGCGCGACGCCGTCACACCGCGTCGGAGCTATAGGGTCACGATGAGGGCGGGCCGCGATAGTGGGGTGCGGCACCGTTGCACCGCATCGGTTGAATAGAGCCATGGCCTATGGCTGTGGTAGATCTGGAAGGGTGGTGGGAAAAGCCGGCCAGCGGTGCCACTAAGAGGTGGGACCTGATGGGGTCCTACGTTTACCCAAGGTTTGGCCATCATGGCCGACCGTTTCGAAGAACTGTGGGGGTCTAACCCCCCCCCCCCCCCCCCCAATCAGCGGCATGGGAAGGACCCACTAGGAACCGTCACCCCCCTAATCGGCCAGCCCCACAGCCAGTCGCGTGGGCCACATAGGCCGGACCACGCCGGTCGGGCCGCGCCCAACCAGGCCGGGTCGTGCCACCCTCGGGCCGAGCCGCGCCAGCCATGGGGCGGGCCGTGCCCAGCCAGGCCGGACCCATACCCGGATCGGGTTGACTCGGTTCGGGGTGACCCATGGGGTGTTGGGTCGGGTCGGACCGGGCCCAGACCCCCTATTTTCGGACCTTCTTCAGCTAAACGCTCATAAAGTGAGCTAAAAACCTCTGATCGACGCATCGTCAGTTGCATAGGATTTTTTGGATTGATAAAGTCATTTCTCTATATTACACTCACGGTTTTGGAAAATTTTGGGTATGACAGGGTTGGTTCGAACCCGAAACCAACCGGGCCCTCGGAATAGAAACACTTATAACTTGAGGACTGAACGTCCGATTGACGTGACGTTGACTACGATGGATTCATATTGATGAGACGGTTCATTTGGAATACTCCACTTGAGGATTGGATGTAGTTGAGATACAGTCGGGTTGGTTCGTACACGAAACGAACTGGGCCGTTGGAACAATAAGGCTAATGACTCACAGATAGAGCGTCTGATCGACATGTCATATATTTCGTTGAGACCCCTATGACGAGGTGGTCCATTGAGATACTTCTTAGTGGAACATCATGAAACTTGGAGTGTCGACCAGTAGCTCGTGGTGCGGATCCTCCTAGAGATGAGCATACAGAGTATGGTGACCTTGTAGCTGGCTGAGACATGATGACTGCTTGTCCGATTCACATCAGAGTGACTTGACTAGCCCAGTGGGGAGCACTACTGTGTTGGGGTGGAAGACCAATGGCGGAGGAGCAGTATTGTGTTGGGTTGGAAGATCCACGGTACTTGACAGGAGGAGTACCTCTGTAGGCTAGTAGGAGGAGCGCTACTGTGTTGGGGCGGCTTACCCATGGTGGGGAGCACTACTGTGTTGGGGTGGCAGACCCGCGGTACTCAACATAGGAGCATTACCTCATCAGTCTAAGGTTAGTGAGTAGAACCTCGGAGTCGAGACAGTACTAGTGTGCTCGACAGAGGAGGAGTTCTCTAGCAGCTATGTTTTCATCATCGTGAAAAAAAATCTGGGTTTTAGCTGAGTCAATGACCTTTGTGTTTTCATCATGATTGAGATGGGTTACATGATAACTTAGGTATATGTATGGGCATATACATAAGTAAAGTATAACTATTGATATATTTATTTGTGGTTTATCCTTGTTGGATTTAGTGAGACCTTGAGGGTCTCGAGGTCGATACTGAGTATCGTTATACTCACCCCTGCACAGGCTATGCCCGCACCTTGTTGTGTTGGATACAAACGACGGACAACACTGACAGAGGTAGAGTGTACAAGGACTGGATAGAACCTAAAGGTGGACCTCACGACGAGTCGGTACCCAGAGGTGGACCTCACAACGAGTCGGTACCCGGAGGTGGACCTCACGAAGAGTCGGTACCCGGAGGTGGACCTCATGACGGGTCGGTACCCAGAGGAGGTTGATGGAAGAGGGCACTGAGGAGGCTATATGTACCTACCCTTCAATTAGGATCTATGGTGTATGATGCAGGAGCTTTTTGTCACCTTCCAGATGTTTTGTCTTTTACCTTGTACTTTATATTTGGGCTTGTATTTTCGGCCCCTTACTTTCAGCACTACTTTTGTTTTCAGTTTACTTAGAGTTTTCTTCCGATTGTACTCTATTTTTATGTGTTTACATTTCATAAATGAAATGCCTTCCCTTTTTATCGGGATTTATGCCTTTGGTGCTAGTCACCAGCCCCTGGCCTATGGAAGGCGGGCTTCGGGTAGTCACGTCACGGGCCCCGAGGATGGGTCATGTGTAACACCACGAGATTTTATGATAAAATATTCTTTTTAATATCATTAATGTCTTGTGTTGTACGCTACACCAAAAGGAGCTTGCACAACACGCATCCTTGACTTGTCTTGCACGCAATCGCGACCTTCCTCGATAGCGTGTATAGTACGCAATAACATGTTTCACTAAACATCGATATGCTATTAAAATATTATTAAAACTAGCCATTATGAATAGTAATAACCACTTTTTGAAATTTTGTAAATTTTATTTTTCAAAATGGAATTTATTTTTCGATTCGGAGTATCGAATTTAGCCTAAGGTGAAATTTTGGTACTTTTCGGATAACTTTCATATTCTGATGAATAGTGAAAATTACTAAATTATAATTAAAAACAAAATTTTTAATTGAAATAATTAACAGTGATAAATTATTAATTTGAGTGGATTTAAATTATATTTTGAATATATTTTTACAATTTAATACAATGTTGTTCATTGGATGTAATTTCACATTTAAACCAGTCATAATCAAGTGTCAATCTTTTGATAGTTATTGTCTCTTAAGAACACGCTATTTTTGTGACGATGGGAATTAATTTTTAAATTAATTAATGCAACTGATATGTTTTGAATTTGATAAAATATACATCATTTTTGAATTCATAATATAAAATATAGCTTAGATCTAATTTTTGGTATTTTTCTAGAAACTTTCATTTTTTAATGAATAGTGAAACCACTAAGTGGTAGTTAAAAAACTGAATTTTTCATAAAACATAATTTTACCGCTTCTATGAGTGGAATTTCGAAAATCCGAGAGACACGGTTAATATCAAGGACTAAAATGTGGTTCAATGAGATGAAAATAATTTTTGGTGAATAGTAACTTTTGACTTTTTTTTACCACGGTTAAAAGTAAATAGGGTAATTATGGGTAGAAATGATATTATTATTACCCTAACACATGTCCTAATTCTATTGGTCAAGTGTAATTCGACAAAAAACAAACTTAGGAATAAAATATGACCATTTAGGCCCACATGGATTAGATTAGGACATTTATTATTAATTTATTTAAAGAAGGGTTAAAAGAGTTAAAATCAATGTTTATTTACTAAATCATTTTTAATATGGGGTTATACATAAGATAAAATCGACTATAAATATTCATTAGAAAGATAAAAAGATTTCATACATAATTGTATTTTATTTAAAATTTTAGGACATTAAATAATTCAATTTATTTATGACACAACGATGATGCAGTAATTATCTTATTAATAAAATATTGACATAATTGATGTTATAAATACCCAAATAAATATAATTTGAGACTTTTTATGAATTCTACTAATTTTATAGGTTAATATGACATGTTATTATTGATTTAATTAACTTTTTTAGAACATATAATTCTGTTATGATTTTCACAAAAATCAATTACTAAATAGTGTCAAAATTGACATAATATAGTTTTTATAACAAGTATTATATTATTAATTGTTATTTTATTCCTAAAAATCTAAGGTTCGGCAAAATGACTTAGATAAGGTTATAAATATTAATAATAAACAATTTGGGGTTCGTTTTGCTTCTTATAGTATGTTTATTAACCTTATAGTGTAAGAACACAAGAAGACACGGTAAAAGTAAAATTATTTAACTTAATGTTAAATCTAAATGATAAGGTTACAATATGAACCTAATCTTGTCTAAATTATATTGGAAGAGAGGATTTAGACTAATCCCCACCTTAGCCTCGAAATAAATCAATTTGGAGCTATTTAAAACCGAACTTGACTTTATAATAAAATAATATTTTTAGTTATTCCAAAGGTACCCCTCTCCTCCCTTATAAAAGGGAACCTCCTCCCCCTCCTCCTCACACCAATTTGAGCACTCAACCTCGGCAAACCCCTGCCAAAATACCTTCTCCACTTTCCTATAATAATCCTAGAGGTACTGGTCTTCTTCGAAGGCCGCTCTTAGTTCCCTAAGTGGAGGATTCAATGAGGCGTTTCAAAGAAGAGGTAATATCCATTACCAATCTTTTCAATTTTTTTCTTCTTCAAATTCTTCTTCTTTAGTTGTTTCATGATAAAGTAATAACATCAGTATTACTTACATACTGATATGTTATTATAAATATGAAACAGCCCTAATTCATCTTCAATCCATCCTACGGAAAAATGAAATCACCGCGCGTGCGTACGTACGGAATACCGTCTCCACGCCGTGGTGAAATCTATTTTCCACCACCACCTTACTTGGATGGGTATAATGGTGTAAATAATAACTATATATGATTATTATAAAGTGATATTGATACTGAAATAGTATACATACACTTCAACACAATTTCATGATCATGAGAACGATATCATCGCACGTGCGTACGTACGGACTACCGTCTCAACGCTGCGATGAGATTCATTCTCCATGTTAACCATTTAGGAATGATTATAAAGTATATATAAGAAATAATAATGAAATATATGACATTATAAATCTACTGGATTTATGTCTGTCATCTACTTACTTCCATTCAAGACAATAAGGAAAGGAAAACAGCGTTCATGCGTACGTACGGACTACCGTCTCCATGAACGGTGTGTTTCATTTCATTTATCTATCTATTATATATATATATACTGAATATATATGATATATAAATCATGTTTTGTATTCTGGAAGTAAGTAAATCATGATATAAGTAATAATAATGTCATGAACAACAAGTCCAAACACCTACGATAAATGAAATGAATTTACCCAAAACGCTTCTTTAACATGGAATTTACAAAAGAACGGGTAATATAAAGTCATAAGTAAACCATATATGATATCATAACAACGAATATGATTCTGTAATAAGTTAATGACATTATTTAAATCATTATACAGGAGGTTTGAACACTTACGAAGCAAATCGGACTTAAGGTAAGGGAAAATATCACAATCTCATTTTTATCTGAGATTGTTTATACTTTGGTATTTACTGGGGTGTATTTTATCATCCAAATCCATATTTCCTCAATATGTAATGTTATTTCCATCCACCTACAATTGTTTAAATCCAAATTTACCCTTTGGTGAGTTTTTAGTAAAAGATATGAAAGGAATCTTTTGTCGTTTTTCGTACGAGGTACTTTTTGACTTTTCCGACAGAAGTATGAGAAAAAATGTTTTTTAATTATTAGGACACATATGACATATTACTATTGTTTGGGAAGATTATATTATAATTATATTATTATCATGTTGTTTTTAAAGTCTAATTGAATGAATAGTTCCAAAATTACATTAATGATATATTATAATAAATAATATTTTATTCAATTATTTAAAATTTATAATAGTCCTATATTCAAAAACGTTATTATGATATTGATAAAAATATAAACCATGGTCTATTTTTTTATCTTTTATTCTTTTCCAATAACAGTGTTGGCCCCTAAATAGTAAAAACATTGTTATCAAAGTAATTTTAAAAATGTGCTAGCATGGGTTATGGAAAAAGATATAGGTGTATAAACCTAATATAATCATAAAAAATATTTTATGCAATTATTTTGACCCATACTCATTTTAAATTCTAATTATATAACTTTTTATCAATTTTTCCATTAAATTTAATAATTTAAGAAATTCTAAAAGTTCATCTCCCCTAACGTCTAAAAGACAACCTCATGTCCTCTTTTCCTCACACATAAAAATCCTTCTTTATCTAATACCTAGAAAAACAATTAAATACATACCATCCCACATACTAGAGTATTTTTTATTAGAAATCCCTCTTAGTAAGAATTTTTGTTTGAACCTTAAGAGGTTTTCCAAAGAAGAGGAATCATTCTTAACAAATCATATTTTATTTATTTATTATTCAACCTCTATCAAATATTGTTCAAACATACAGATATAATGACATAATTATATCCAATATTATGATGTTATTTTATGTTAATGTCATACACTATACCAATATCATCTTCTAACAAATGGTAAACAAAACTTCCACTCATGGGTTCGGAGGACTACTACCCCACGAATTTATATAATTCATTTTCCATCACCACTACTCAATTTTAGTTTTAATTATGGAGTTACTATATATGTGTGATATTTTTGAAATATTTATCATTATATGAAAATAATATATAATTTAATTTCTTACATTTTCAATCATTTAAAAATTATTACATCATTCGTGCTTAAAAGTGGATTTACACCTCCACAAAGTGATGTGAATTGATTTTCAGAAACACATCACATGATTGATAAATATAATTTTATTAAAAGAAATAATATGATATTTATGTTTTTATTATTATTCATTAAAGCCAAAAAAATACTTATGTTCTTTCCAATTTTAACTTTGGATAATGTAAATGTTATTAATGAATACGTACAGATTATCAACCCAATGATTCTAGTGTGGTTCATTTTACATAACCATGTTTCATGGTTAGTTTAAAATTATAATAGATGTATAAATATTATAATTTTTCTATGATTATTATTCTATAGATTATGTAACTATTACAACTTTTACCACATTCAAACCACTGAGGTCATTTTCGACATATGAACTAAATATCTTCAAAAATTGGATGTGAACATAATTAACAAGATAATTAAATATAACATTGTACAAATAGAATGAATGAAATAAAAAAACTAAAAGTTCATTAAATATTATAATAATTAACAAAATTTTAATTATATATAATATAAATAATGTACGTGATGATTCAGACATGAGGTAAGGGGTTTCATCACTCAATTTCATTTCATTTGGTTTAATTATTTATTCATTTTCTTTGATATTATAAGATTATATATGTAATTTATTGTTTGTATTTTAATCACTAGGATTTTGTGAATTTACATTTGATAAACATATTCAATTTGTGGATTAATTCTCACTTTAATGGCAAGATCATTGTAAGGGATTCTTACTCAATTTACACTCCATAGTGACCTAATTGTTATTATTCACCTATTCTCTTTTATGAGTTGTATAAACTTTTGTATTTGTATATTTAACATGAATAAATTTTTATTTATTATTTTTAATGTTTAAAATTAATATTCTTCTAACAATAGGTTGAAATTTAAATGTTTCCAGTGAGGTTATAATTTACTTTACAATCCCACGTTCTTTTTGGAATACTTATATTTCCATAAAGTAATATTATAATTTATCCATCATAATCTAAAATAATTTTATTACACTAATTATATTTATTAAATTTTATATATTTTCCTCAAAAAATTCTTTTATTTCTAATAAGAATAAATAAAATTAATGTGCAAATTAAAAACAAATATTTTTTCTCTTTCTCACTTGGTATATATTTTTTCCCAAGTCTATTTTTTATTTTTATTTGAAATACTTATTTTTGTTTACTCAAATGATTTAATAAAAAAATTTACATTATACATTATTTTTTACATTTTATTAATGTATTATTTATAAATATGGATAATTTTTATAAGGAATGTTGTTTATGGATTAAATTAATCACTCTATATATGAAAAATAAATTGGAAATACAGTGAAGGTTGTGGATCCATTATAAATTTTCTTTATATGTATCAATATGCATCGTGAGATAAGTTATATGGCTATGTTCTATTGGTTTTGGTGTATACCTAACCACAATTTAAATTATCTTGGTGAAAGGTTTCGATGGTAAGGATATGAGTATATATGAGATCATAAAATACAATATTTAGAATTTCCAACATTTATAATTTTTGTATTATTATCCGTGAAATTATTATATTTTATAGTGTAGATTGATTAATTTTATATTTAATTTAATGATTAAATTTCTTTTGTTTTTTGTTCTTTACCTTTCCATATTGATTATTCATTTTTATTCATGATATCTTCTAATGTACATAACCCTTACTAAGTGTTTGATCTCACCCTTTATTTTTTTCATTTTCTTATGATTTGATTAAGAAATATTTGAATGAGTTTCAAGATATATATAATTTGTCTTGCTATATTTTATAGTTTAATTATAATATTAATTGGGAAGAATGTATTTATAATGTTCTTTAATACCACTAAACAATTTTGTCTATTGGGGAATAATCACTTGTATCTTATTCCAATGTAATTAAAAATAATTGTCTCTAGGATACTGTAAATATAGTCAATAAAATGTGTTACTTAGTGAGAGTGAATAATTTAGGATAGGAAATTTTTTATTTTATTAAATAGAAAAATAAATGATTTATTTGGTTTATAAAATGTTGAAAAGGGGTTGTTTTATATATAAATTTGAGTGGAATATTTATACTTTTTTAATCATTTACAGTTAAAGAAGGTCGTTTTAACAAGATAAGTTGCCAATAAGTGGTAAAAAAGGAATTTAATAGTTAACAAAATTATTAACATGTATTTTTATTTTTAGGCGTTTTATACTTCATTTTAATCATATAATGTATTTTATGATTTTTAATTTTATCAATATAATTCAATATTCCACACAATAACTTCTTTTTTAACTAAATTTGAATCAGATCCTCTTATCTAATTTATATAAATATATTCCTCAAATTAAATCCATTTTTTAAATTCAATCTTTAAATATGTAAAATTTAAATTATAATTTAGAATTAATAATTATTTATAAATATAATATTTTTAAAATAAAAAAATCATCTATAATTATTGAATATATTATGGTTTTTTATTAATAAATTTTTATTTAATAGTTGTTAATTATTTATTATAAATGTATAATATATGATTTATTATAAATTATTTGTTTCTAAAAAAGGATTTTATTCCCACTATAATAATTTTCATATACCCATTGGTTATATGAGTTTCTAACTATCATATATATTTAAAACATCTATATTGCCCATTTTTACTCTTAAATTTATGTTTATATACTGTTCAAAAATTAATTCATTTAACTCTTTCATTTATTTCTCATAATTTTTATTATATTTCTAATATTTTACTTTATTTACATAGTTATAATTGGTGGTATTTTCTTTTGGGATAACCATGAGGATAAATTTTTAAATTTCATAGTTTTTTAAATTACTTATAGATTTTTTCTATGGTAATTTTTATAAAGATATTTTATATTAAATTATTTTAATGATTTAATAGTTATCTTATATCATAATATTTTATCTTTAAATATAGTATTTGATAGTTTTATTCCAATATTTCATTTGGCAGAAGCTATTCATGACATTTATAGAATGAAAATATATTTTGTTACATCAATGGGGTGTGAGACACCTTTTATAGTGGGAATACCATTGAGGATTTTAGGTAAGTTTCTAATGTAAACATTTTCTATAAACAGTTAATGGTTTTTCAAATTAAATTGAGGAATATAGTAATAAATACATTTTATAAATCTAGTTTAATGGTGATAAAAGGGTTATATGGTTGTTATATGATACCAAGATGAATTGTTTGTGGATGTGAATGACAAATTATATTGGTTAATATATTTCCTAGTGTTTTTTGTATCCCTTTGTGAAGGAAAAACACTAAAACCCACCTAGGATGTTACAACCCTTACAAACAACAACTTTTAAGTGGGATTAAATTCCAATAAACATCATGATGGGTTTTCCAAAGTTACCTTTATATCAAGATGTTTTTTGGGTTATGGTGGATCAACTAACAAATTTTTCTTACTTCTTTCTCATTTTTGAGATAAATCCCATAGAGTACGTTGGATGTTTTTATTTTGAGGAGATTGTTAAAATTCGTAGAGTTCCATTGTCTATCATTTTTAAAAGTTATTTCTTTTTTTGTTATGATTCTATAAGGGAATTTAGAATACAATTATTCTCAATTAGGGTTTAGAATATCATATTTTCCTCAAATTAATAGGATAATTATGTCGATTATTCAAATTTCATAGTATGTGCTTCAAGCTTACATTCATTATTTTGAAAAAACCTTGGAAAATCATTTTATATTGGTTGATATATTTTATAATAATGATTAAACATTCTTAATATGTATGGAATCATTTGATTATTTATATGATGAACCATTTTAATCAACCCTGAACTAGATTAAATGGGTGAAACATCAATTATTGGACTAAACATGGAACCAAAAAATTATATTAAAGCTATTTAAAAAAAATTAGTAATAATGTTTGGTTGGTAGATTGTTTATAATTATCATTACTAAAAATGAAATATTTCAATGTGGTTTTATATTTTATTATTTTAGTGTCTTTTTAGTTAATCAACCAAATAGATGGAAATAAAGGAAAATTAACACCTTGGTTTTTGGGTCTTTTTTGTAACATTTCAACCAGAATTAGCAGGGTCGAGCTAAAATTACATTCGACCTCAAGTGCACCTCCCCATATGACTAAGGCTACCAATATGATGTTAATGTCTAAGGAGGAACTATGGAGCGACTATACCCTCAATAATATTAAAAATGAAAAATAAATAACTAAACAAGTAATCCATACAAAATCATTGTAAGTGGATAACCAATATCATATGATCAATAAGTATGATTATGTAAATACAAGAATAAATAGTCACTACTAGAAAAAATCCATTGGTTATCCATCAAACTTATCACATGCATGATAGAAAAGAATAAAAGTGTAAAATTCACTTCTCTCATTCCAAGATACATCTCATCCCAATCTCCAAACATATAGGGAGTTATCCAACTAGATACTCAGAGCTGCTATCTTATCCCTACCTATACCTTCGAGAAGTTAGGGATACTCAGGTACCAAATTCTCTTGGATTTATGAATAAGATGTGATTATATCTTTATAAGACACCACCAACATTAATCTATACATTAATATAAAGTTAAACAAATGTATATGGGATAATCATATCTAAATTAAAAGTAAACATAAAATATGTAACAATGCAACCATATCAGATAATCCTCATTGACACAAGTAAATAGTGATAACAATATTTCAACTGAATGTGTGATTACCAGTCTACCAGTAACCATATATATACATTCTTTATCACCATATTGGAATGAATGGAAATTATACATTTCTGAAACATTCCTCCCTTTATGGGATTGTTGAAAACACATTTGACACATCCCTCTTGAACTGGAAATCTATGAAAATACTAACTAATCATCTGATACATCCCTCTCGAGAGGGATCATCCATATCGATCAAAATGAAACCAACTACCTCACACATTTATCTTATAGGTAATATTCAATAACTTTTAGGGAATATCCCAATAGGATGAATAGATCATGTGCACTCAAACCATGTTCTATCACATTCCTCTTAGTGTAATAGCCCACACTCATCAATAATTATGTTCAACAATTGATTACAGAGGGATAGAACATGAAATTTATATATATACAATAAATCAAATAAAACACCAAGTCATATAAATAATATTCTGGAACCTCCATAACTACATATAAGGGAAACATTCAAACATTGGTCTCATGGGATACACACACACCTCATGAAAGAATTAAATGATTGTTTTCAAAGAGATTCTTAGGTACCCCACAAGTAAGTAGTACGCATAGGTTTCATAGTGATACACAATGACACAACATGTGATCAAGAATCATACATAGGTCTCACAATAAACGCATTAACACACATATTATTGAGGAAACAAACATGGCCTCATTGGATACACATTCACAGATGTGATAAAAGCATCTAAAATTGTATCACAGGCTATAATACCATCCAATATTCATCTATCATTGACCAATAAATAAACTATAACACAAGTTGATACATTGTATAATTAATAGTGTCAATTCCATTGGAATATTCATTCATTTATTGAAGACATTAAATTCATTTAATAATTAAAATAAACACATGGTCTTTTAGTTTAATGGAAAAGATAAATAAATTAAAATATCCTTCTGGGAGTTCCATCATTGTATTAAATGAATTACATGATTCTCAAGGTCAAAAAAAATAGGTGTGAACCCAAATACTATATGCCAACAAATAATCATAAATCAATGGTTCATGTACACAAATATGCCTACCTCAAATGGAGACAACTCCAACCAAGAAAAGCTCATCATCTTTTCTATGTAATCCAAGTCCATTCAGCCTTTGTTTGCTTCCATGAGTTCCATTCTCATGTCTAAGAATCGTAAATAATTAATTTCAAAAACAATTTAAAATAATAAAAGATTACAAGAAAACTCTAAAACAAATGTCAATATTCTTAATCAAAACCTCGAATAGCTTTTCATGGAGAGTCTGTAATACACATCAATCTTCATCAAGGAAAAATCTATATCATGTGGAAAATAAAAAAAGAAAAATAAAATAAAAATTAAATTATAACCATTAGAATAAACCAACCAAGGGACATTACATAGCCACAAAATAATCAAATGGGGCTTGGACACACTCAACGCACTATTGATTCAATAATGAGAAAAGGTCTCAAATAAATTCCTTAGTATAATGGCTCTTTCATCTATTTTTTTATATCATAAAAGAGACATCCAAGGGATATAACATAATTGAAACAAGAATTAACAATATGAGCTCATCATTTGGGGACATCCATTATCAATGATAATCTAAATCCCATTTATTCATACACAATATAATCAAGATCTGAAATAATGGACATATAATTATTAGATTTTTTTCTATCTAACAACAAATTAGAGGTCAAGAAAAAAATTTAGAAGTGATTCCAAAGATAATTGAGACATTAAGGAATTTTATGGGAAGAAAATTACCAAGAGTATCATCAATGAAAAATTGAATGATGGTGAACAACTAAACAAGAAATAAAGTGTCAAACATTGATGAATAATTAAGTATTTTTCATAGATTCACCCCTGGTTTTCATCTTTATCTACATAGAATGAAAGTGATTTCATGGAGAGAGGATAATAGTAATACATATCTGATTGGAACTCCCAAAACTGAACCAATAATATTAAACCTATATGGAGATTGATGCAAAAAATTACCAAAAAAAATTTAACCCCACTAATGTACCCCACCATCTAGATGGAGAGACCTGATACATAGAATTCCTACTTCCCACCCCACTGAGAAGCTGGTGTCTACTATAGAAAAACCTTATATTACATGTATCTTTCATTGATTAATCCAGTTCTAAATCAACCTTTAGGCATATATTCATGGCCAAAATAACCTATTAGTGGTTTTTTAAAAAGTATCATATTTGTTCAACACCATTTCATACAAACATTCCATCCATTAGATGAAAATTCCAACATATCTATAAAATTTATAATAATTAATGATGTAGGTTGTTATAATATCTTTTCCATATCACATCACTTCAACTAGATGTCCTGTTATAATATGATTCATGCCTCCAAAACTACTCTAATTCAACAATCATTACCTTAATTCAATTACCATTCATATATTTCAATCATGCTCCTGATACATGACCCCAAGAAATCCTTTCATGGCTCATCCCAACAGGTCTTAAGTGGTGATTACCCCAATCCCAATTCTTTAGTCTAGGGGTTGGAAAAAACAATTGAATGGAATAATAAATATGGGGGACTTTTCCTAAATACGTGTATGAATATGCACTACCATATCTATACTGATGTGGAAAGGAATATGGGAAAATATAGTAGCATCTAATGTATAAACAATTCATGTGACAACCTATAGGAAATACTATAGTTTGAATGTGTAATCTGAAATATTAAAGAGAAAAATAGAAACCTAACCAGAAAGCTGTCCCAACATGACAATAACTGGAAAGTAAATATTCAGAGAGACTAGCTACAGGTCTCTAAGACATGACCACCATAAAAGATAAAATTCACCTGAATGTCCATAACATATTTTGTAATCACATCAAAACTATCTATTATCATCATAAAACATGAAATGTGTGGGAAAATCCCATGTGGGGTTCAGTATATAAATACCTTGTATGATGACCTTAAATATTAAGGGAGGGAAATAGGATATATTATGGATCTAGTCATATCATCCCACAAAAAGTATAAATTAAACGAAAAAATTTAAATGCATATATTCTCAAATCATAAACCCAAAAAAAGAGAAAAATGATATATCCATCTCACAACCCATTCTAGGAATAAAGTCTGACATCAGTTCCAAAGGACCATAAAATAATCTCATCATCTCGTGTCTATGTCTGATTAAGTAACCATATTGTGACACACCTTTCCACTCTCCCACATAGTCAAGGGGTCACAATCTCAAAATAGAGGACCCATACCCCAATATGATAGTTGGGTTCCACTTATTGGTAAGAGGATCCATTCCCTGGTATGACAAGAGGGTTAAACTCACTGTATAGATGAGTAATTCCATGTTATGATAGGGGTTCCAGTCAATGGGTAGAGGACCCATTACCTGGTTTAATAGGGAGTTGCATTCAATAGATTGAGGACTCATTACCTACTACAACATTGGGGTTCCACTTTGAAGGTAGAATACTCACACCCTAGTCTAACATGGGTCACCAATAAACAAATAGAGGACCCATAAAATTTCCTACTAGTAGGCTCCCACTCAAAAGGATAAAGGACCCATTCCCTATCATAAAATTAGGGTGCCACTCATATAGATAGAGGATCCATGCCCTATCATCATATAAGGGTCCCAATATAAAGGTAAAGTACACATGCCTTATCATTTTGGGAGAGTTCCCATTTTAAAGAAGTATAACCCTTGAACTATCCTAATATGAGGGTTTCTCATTGATGTATAGAGCACACATTCCCTATTATGATAGATGGGTTCACTCTAACAATCCTTCTTGGTCATTTTCATCGTTGAAAATCACCTAAAAATCATAATTCCAAAAGCATATCATTTTATATCTAAAATAATCTATGAATTAAACTATTGTGTTCTATATAGAAAAACACACAATAAAGGCTACTCCTATGCCAAAATATACATCCAAAATAGTACATATGAGAGGTAGAATATTCATTAATATGAGGTACATAATTTATAGGGGACCCACACAACAAGTGGTCCCACTCTACAACCTGGTCATGTATTTTTAGGTACATTACTCACAAACCATGTGGAACTAGAAATAGTATATAAGGTTAAAACATGTAATCTATAAAGATCCCCAGGATAAGTCTTATCCCCATAGATGTTTCCTTGTCATTTTGGCTCTGTCCATGCACCATGGTAATGTCCGTGTTCCCTAGTCATGATCATGTATTTCTATAAATGGTGTGTAACTAGTCATGTCTGTGTCAATGTACTCATAGATTACACATCAGGACTCCATCACTAGTTCACATGTTTTGTGCCTATCCCACATGGTGTGTGATATTGAACTCATCATGAAACCCTATCTATCATGGCCTGAAAACTACCCAATGTGCATTAATCCTAGTACACATTGTGTGGTCAATATTTTCATAAAATGTTATATCTTCTCTGTAAATTATATATCAACCTCTTCCATAACGAATAATTCCTAACATTTTCATAAAAATTAATGGGATGACCATTATTCCTCATTTTATTCTATCTGTTGGCCTACAAACAAAATCAGTTACGTCATTTGAAGCTCACAAGCAACATTGCATCTCTCGTATGTTTTCGATCATCATTATTACTATGGATAACATATCCATGTATTATTACCCTCTATCAATTCCGATCTTCCCACTAAATTATGATCTGGTTTTTGTGTGCACATCCACTACAAATTTGGTGGACTAATAATGCTCAGACTTTCCAAACAATAATAGAATCATGAACCCACAATAAAAATATGGAGAACACAAATAAATGGTGGAATGAAGGCCCAAGAACAACAATTAAATAATATTTATCCCATATTCCTGGTCTAATCAATATGAATCAGGGAAAACTGAGATGAGAAAGCAAATAAAATAGGGAGTTAATCGAATAATAAAAAAATATGAAACAATAACTCATGAAAAGTATAAATTTAAATATAGGTAAAATAAAAGTAATTAATATCAATAAATATCTTTATAATAATAATATAATCTAATAATTAAGATTCATACCTTGATATTGGATCATTTATTGGTTTATAATGCATTAGCCAATGTTAAAGAAGAGTCATTGTGTTCATTGTTCCTCGATTCACCTTGATATGTAAGTTCACCATCCTATCTCAATCTACAAATTGACATTATTGTAACAATACTCTAAATAGTCCCTAGTTTATGTTGATAACACTATAAATCTTCTATAGACTCATATTTATTGATTATTCTAGTTTAGTTTATTAAAATAAAATAATTAAATTACTTAACTGATTTAATTTAAACATACCTGCCAGTGGTCAACTCTAACAGACATCCAGCCCCATCCAACATTAAGTCATGTATAAGAAAATACCCATTATATATACTCAAACATATCCTTGAATTTCATATCTGATATTTCTTTAAGGGATATCCCTTAATATCTAAAAAAATTCATGTGTGATATAAGATATAAATAATATTTTTATAAAATTAAATTTAGGGAAACCATGCCTTGAAATCCCTTACCATATTAGTTCATAGATTCAAAAAATATAATTGACATATTTCTAAATTTTAAAAGGAAAAAACATGGTTTCAACATTACTCTATCCTTTGGGGCTTTCATCCGTGAAATGAAAAAACAAAAAAAAAGTGGGCAGGATACTGAGTTTTCCTCTGTATCTCCTACTCCCTTGAGCTCTTCGGCGTGCTCCCTTTAACCAATAACACAAAAATCCAAGGAATGGTCTATCCATGTAAGATCATATCTTCATGATCCTTAATTGACATTGGGTGCTCTTTGATGGTCGATTCATCCCTGATTTCTATGTCTTCCTAGTCGATAACAAGACTAGGGTTATGCATGTATCTCGTCAACTATAGAATGTGGAAGTCTTCATGCCCATTCTCCCACTTTTGGGGTAAGTTAAGTTGGTAAGAAACCTCTCCAATAATACAAAATATCTTCAATTTCCCAAAAAAACATTAGGAATAGCTTTCCTCCAATACCAAAGATCTAAAATCCTCATTTTGGGTAGAATCTCAGGAAAACATGGTCTCCCTGCTCAAAATTCAGGGGCATGTGATGATAATCTGTATATGATTTCTTCATACTTTGGGTTGTCTTCATCTTCACATCAATGACATGGACATTCTCCATCATCACCTAAACCATCTATATCCCCACAGGTGATACCTCACAAATCTCAGTGCAACATAAGAGTTACTTATAGGGTCAGTTATACAGGTCGTTGAAATCATACATATTTATAGCTGAGTGATTACTATAAGTGTTTCAAAAATACACCAATTAAAAGTCATCAAATCAGGTATAACCAAAGCCTAGCTTTCAATACCGTAGTATATCCTTTTTCACCTATATAGTTTGATTAGTCTTACAATCTGTATGTGGGTGGAATATTGTGCTCATTCCCATTTGGGTCTTGAATGACTCTTACAAATCTCTCCACAACTATGATTTCAACCACCCGTCCCAATTATAGATAATCATTGAAGGCACCCCATGATGGAAGATGATCTCCCGTAAGTATAACTACCCCCAAACACTCCGCTGATCTTTTGTACTAAATATCAAGTAAGTGTGATGAATTAATAATTTATTCAACTATCACACAGATGGAATCATGGAATTTAACTTTTAGAAGAATCCCAGTCACAAAGTCTTTGGATATGTCATCCCCTTTCTACTCTAGGATCTCAAGGGGATTCAGAAAACCTAATGGAACCTTATTCTCATCATTCACATACAGATATTTGAGGCATCGAGAGACAAAATCATCCATCATCCACCTCATTAAACCTCACCAAAACTTCTTTTTAAGGTATTAATAAATCATCCCTACAACGTGGTGTATATCTAAATGAGATATGTTAAACTCCTTCATCACCTCCTCTCACAACATGATTGATACCACCATCCATCCCCAAAAAAGATGATGTTATTTCCAATTTTATAAAATCCATTTGGTGAGTCTCATTAGAATATATTGTCATATTGGGAATCAAATTCGAGGTTTTCCCAAATAATCCTTACATGTACACTTTTGAAGTGGAGGGGTCATCACAATTGATTGAAGAAAATATCAACCTTCCTCTTCTACAAATGACACCTGCAATGAATTTATCTTCTCAAATGCCTCCTCCACCAAGAAATCATAATACTTTTTACTAAGGGAATCTACCTATAGTTTTCCTTTCACAAGAATATAAACTACATCAATTTCATAGTCTTAGATGAACTCTAACCAATGCCTCTGCCTCTAGATCATGTCTCTCTTCATGAATACATACCTATGAATCTGATGGTATGAGTAAATAACAAAACTCTCTCCCTGAAGATATTGTTTTCACACCCCCATAAAAAAGCCTATAGCATCCAAATCTAGTTCATGAGTCACATAGTTATGCTCATGGGGTCTTAACTTCCTTTCCCATGTGTGATCATTTCTTACCTCTGCACCAACACATAGTTGGGCCTATAACTAAAGGCATAAAAAACACTATTCGCTCCCTATCCTCATTCGGTATTCCCAAAATAGGATCACTACTCAACCTCAACATCAAATTCTCAATGTCCCTCTTGCACTGTTTAGCCTAAGAAAATAGATTCCCTTTAAATGTAAAGGTATTTATAGGTTCTAAAGTCCTATAGAATTACTCCATTAATACTTTATAGTACCCCACTAAGCCAAGAAAACCCCATGCCTAGGAAATTCTATTATGTGGAACCCAAGAAATCACTGTATAAATCATCACTGGGTTCACAATTAATACTCTCATATTAATGAAATTCCCTCGAATAGAAACATCATGGATGGAGAATTAGTACTTCAAAATCTTACCAGAATTATGGTTCTATCAAAGAATATCTAGGACCATCCACTAGTGATCTTCATGCTACTCTTCTAAAACAGTGTATATGATAATATCATCAATGAAAGAAACCAAAAAATCATAAATTTATAGGTAGAATATCTAATTCTTCAAATCCATAAACATAAAAGAGTAATTTTTCACACCAAAAGGAATCAGTAGAAACTCATAGTGCCTATAAGAACATTATAATTTTAGCATCAGAATATCATCCTCACAAACTCTAAACTTGTAGTATGTTGACTTCATTTAAATCATCAAGAACCATCTCAGGCATCACAACTAATCCAAATGGTTTTAAATACATGGTAGTGGTGTATTTTATTTAACATGTCTTTTTTAGGACTCTATAATACACACAAATCATCAATCTCTCTCTCTCTCAATTCTCAAGAAGAATAATTAGAGCATTCCATGGGGACATACTTGATCTGATAAATACCTTCTCTTGAAGTTCATACAACTTCAACCACATGAGACATTAGAGAAGTCTAGATGAATAAGTCTTTGTAAAATTACATCTCTTATCTAAGAGGTATTCCTTGAATGTCCATAGGGAATACATACATAAAATCTTCCATGATAGAAGGAATACATATTCCTAAAGAGAATGTTTTTCTAAGTGATGCATCCACCAAATTATGGGTAGTGGGTTGAAATCTTCACCTCTAAAAACTACTTATCCTTCCATCGATCCCCTCAAACACATAAATTAGAACTGTGTCCAATCACTAAAAATGCATTGAATCGTCCTCGAAGAGAGTCAATCTAGAGTCAAACCATGGAGGACCAATCTGTTACCAATATGACCTTATAAGGTCTTATCATGATAAAAAAATGTCCCATGAGAAACTCTCTCCATCGAGAGATATCTCACACTTCCATCTGATAAAATATGTCAATGAAGCATTTTGTGTTGGAACCTCTAAGAAATAAAATTTCACTAAGGTATCAAATGGTTGATCCAACTCTCGCACTAAGAGTATAGAGATGATGGAATAAATCACTCCTATTCCTACCAATACTGAAGTATTAATGTAATAAATACATATCATACCTTTAATCATGCCATGAGCTTCCAAGTCATGTGTATCCATAGCCTGTTGTTGCCTATGGCCCCAAACACCAACTCTCTGAGACTAATGTGGCCCTCCATGTGTGGTGGAAGTATCACATAATTTCATCCATCACCCATAGCTCTGCCACATAGAGTCTTATCTACTACTCCTTTAGCTATTCTTCTCTAGGTCATCACTAACCTTGCTTGGGCGATCTATAATCATTATGATGTCTCAGTCATGGTGGTATATTCAGTATCTACCTACCCTCCTCATTATATTAGGTAAGGAAAGAATATTCCATGTGACCTATCCAATAATATTGAGAGAACCACCCATATTCATGTTGTCCTAGTCCTATGTGTAGTCCCTGTAGTAAATGAAAATGTTCTGAAGTCTATTCTTGATAAGATCCCCTATGCTATGATCCTACTAAATGATCCTTCTATTTGATACAATTGAATCAACCTCATGAAACCCACTACATGATCCATCTACATGGCATGCCTTTGAAAAGAATATATCAATCACTAGTGCTCACTCCAACACTCCATCATAAGTGGAAATTCATATGGGTACCACACTGGCACTTATGTTATAGGGGAGACCCTAATCCAAAATCCATTCCAAGAAGTATCTATCATGAATCAGGTGAGGAAGTATCACGTAAGTTTATAAAATCATGAGGAATACTAAAAACTATCATCTCTCCCTTTTATAGCTCTATAAGAGCCTAAATCATAACTAATGACATTCATAAGGGGTTGTACTCCTCATGAAATATCTATTGGAAGTTAGAACAGAAGATTGTTGAGTTTTCATGTATCTACATAACAAGACTCCACCAATACCCTACTTCTCCATGGAAATGGTTAGATGCCATTGAAACCATTGGGCCAGTCCGGCTCTGAACCCTTATGAATACTAGGATCACTAACTCAATCCAATCCTCTACTGCCTGAG
Organism: Viscum album; assembly: GCA_963277665.1. Classification (NCBI taxonomy): domain Eukaryota; kingdom Viridiplantae; phylum Streptophyta; class Magnoliopsida; order Santalales; family Viscaceae; genus Viscum; species Viscum album. Next base: position 901,785,907 of record OY728131.1, on the reverse strand, counting down.
GATCTAGATCACTATGGAACCATAGTGGCCTATATTACTAGAACTCGTGGATTATGCTTGGAATGCACATGTCATAATCCTAATTTTCTAGTATGATCAATACGTCATTTGGATGAGGTGACACTACCTACTCTCCTATAGGAAAGATATCTTTAGATGGAACCTTTACTAATGCCTCATCACACATCATATCACTATCACAATCATGAATTGGTAACCTAGATGGCTATCTTCATAGAGTTATCCTGAAAATTTAATCAAGTCATACCATGTTCAGATGATCATATATTTATAGGGATCTGACTCATGAAGTAAAGTCAATGGGCTCAATCATAAATGATATATGTACAATATAATTCTCTAACCAATGTCTCTGTGTACTGAGTCAACAAGATTCTAGTTTGAGTCTATGTGAATAGATATGTTAGTCGTCACAAGATAACTAGTTTCATTGGGATGAAATATTCACTCAAGACACTCTATCACTATTTCTTTAAATCAAAAACTAACCCTCATAAGGGTACAACTCCAAATATTTCCCCAATGAATGAACCAACTCTAATACCATCTGATAGGACATAACCCAATGGGGATCGAGCAGTAACTACCCCATGCTCACCTCTATTAGACAGGGGATAGAGACAATCACTAATGGATATAACTAATGTTAGAGTCCTTTTTCAAAGTACCTATATGCACAAAAAAACATATCCCTGAAAAATTGTATAGTAATAAAAGAAAATTATATAAAATCCATAGTATCAGTCTTGCATGTAACAACCTCTTGGGAATAAAATGGTATAATAGTGTAGTCTAAAATAGTACGGGGTAAAAATACCATCCAAACTAGAAAAATGTAAATACCTAAAATTAATTGAAAATGAAATACAAAGATAGACCATGTATAGATCTCCATTCCCTGGCCCCCATATGATGTCTAATTCACCCAAATATCCCTATGCTTCTCTATAATCACAATCGACCTATTTTTCATTTATATAAGATACAACATGTGTGGGTAAATCTCGTACAAAGGTGAGTATATAAATACAAAGTAGGACACCCCGAAAGATAAATGGATGTAAATAGGAGAAATGATAGTAGTATAAATTTGAAAACACAAAAAAGAATGAACAAAAGTGACAACATAGGTAAATATATTTAATCTTATATTACGACCCCAAAACAAGTGAGAAAGGGGGTCTTCATCTCACGTAGCATCCTAGGAAAATATTATGCCACCATTTTGAAAGGTCCATAAACATCTCCCAACATCTTGAATGTATGTCCAAAGAATTAACTATGTTGATCCACACTCTGCCACTGTGACACATAATCAAGAGGCCACAATCTCAAAATAGAGGACTCATACCATGGTATAACATGTGGGCTTCACTCAATGGATAGAACACCCATAAAATGGAATGATAGGGTGTCCTATGAAATAAAAATATAAATCATACCTTTTTAATAGAGGTTTGTTCCACTCAAATGATATAGTACCCATTCCTTAGTACATCAAGGGTGTTCCACTCAATATATAGATGACCCATGCCATGTTACAAAGAGGGGTTCCCAATATAAATGTTGAGAAACCAAACCAAAGTCTATTACGGGTACCACTCTATTGATAAAGGACACACACCATATCCCAGTACATGGTTTCTACTCTAATGAATATAGGAAACCTTCCCTGTCATCGTAGGAGGTTTCCACTATGATTGATTAAGGATTCATACAACCATAACATGTGAGGGTTCTGCATTGATGGTAAATGAAACATACCATGAAATAATAAGAGGTTTTCACTATGAAATATGGGGGATCCATTTTTCATCCCTATTGGATGGTTCCAATTTTATGGATAAGAGACCCATGCAAAATCATATTAAGAGGGTTCCACTCTGAAGATATTTTTTTATCTATATTTTCACAGAATGATGACTAAAAAGGTAAAATACCTAGTACACCTTGCATCATATATCAAAATACACTATGAATGCCACCATTTTGTTCTACATGGAAAAAATTAAGATACTCAACTTGTGGTACAAAATAAAAGCATTGCCAAATGATATGTGAAAGATAGAAGTTTCCTCAAGAAAATGTACACAGAATGTACGGGGACCACACAAAATGTGGTTTTTCTATGCTAACCGGAAATGACCTATTCAATACATGGATCACAAATTATTGATATATACATGGTCTGTGAGGTAACCACACCATGTTTCAATGAAACTCAAGGTCGAGCTATGTCCTTTCAGCCATGACCATGCCCGTTAGGTCCTATCTGTGTACTTTGACCAACTCAATGTACCATATCCATGTAACTCTATGTACTCATGTTTTCCAATACATAGAATTTGTTTGTGCTTGGAAAATGTATATGTACTCTTATATCACATTTCAGGTTTCAAGAATTGTGTTACATGGAATGTGGGTGTCCGACATGGTGTGTGATGTTTAATTCATCCTGAAACCCATTCTGCCATACCTAGGGGACTTCACATAATGTGCTCATCCCAATAAAAAAATTGTATTTTTTATTTTCATAGAAATCTATATAATGTCTACATGTTTCATATCTACCCCTTATATGTCAAATAATTCCTAATATTCACCCAAAATCAAAGTGGAAGGCCTCCATTCATCATTTATGGCCATATATTGGCAGGAAAACAGAATTTGATCCATTGCATGATGCTCGCGTGCAATGTAGCATCTCCAATAAACCATCAATCATTTTTTCCACATATGATCAATGATCTTGGTATTAGTAACCTTTTCCCATCATTCTCATCTTTAAAAACACTTATCTGGTTGTTGTGTGTCATTCACCACACATCTGGGTGACCAATTGTGCTAAAACCCTTCCAACAATAGTTGAATCATTACTACATGGTCAAACAATGAAGAACGTGAATTAAGGATGGGGTAATGACATAAGAAAAATATTGAAACAATCATTTTCTTGTCATTATCTTCCAATAGATATGAATCAGTGAAAAATAGGGTGAGAAAACATTACAAATATGGAGATAATCAAATAATCAATAAATCAGATACATTGCCTCATTAAAAAGAACAATCTAAACACCGATCAAAGAAAAAAAATTCATGATCAATTTTTTAATCATAAGGGAAATATTACACAAATGATGAGCCAAACATCAATATTGGATCATTCATTGGGTAATAGTGTTCTCTCCAATGAAGGAGAAGAGTCATTACATATGCTCCACCTTGATTTAGCTCAATCTACAAGTTCATTGTCGTTTGATCTCAATATCCCAATGAATGTATGTGGAATTATACTCTAAATGGTCACAAGGTTATACAACTAACACAAGTGATTTTCTATAGCTATATATTTATAGAGAACTCAAATTAAGGTCATTTTAATAAGATTATTAAATTAATTATCTAATTTAATATAAATGAATGATCCAATGGTATCCTCTACCGGATGTACCAATCCAACCAATCGTTGTTCATGCATATTGTAAATACAATGTGTTGGATTCAACTGTGGGATAATATTTATGATCCAAATATCATTTAAATATATTTCCTATTATTTCTAAAAAATATATTCATGTGATAGAAAATAGATTTAATATTTTTATAAAATTAATTTTTGGCACATTAGGTCATCGAATTATGTGTCATATTAGTTCCTATATCAAAAATATTCCTTGATATATATCAATGTCATATACGGAATAAAATGTAATTGTACAATAAACAACAATAGAAAACCCGACAACTTAGTGTTATCGTATCATCAATCCCATGAGCACTACATCCCATTAATTAAACATTTAATGGTTTCATAAAACAATTTCTCCTAATGAATAAAGACAAACCCCTCCAAAAGAATTATTATTCAAATAAGATCCTGGTAATCCAACATCACTCTTAGGTTAGTTCTGTTCCATCATACTCAATCTAACAAAAAACAGTGGTTAAAATCAAATATCTAGAACTCATTCCTAGTTTCAAACTTAACCAATGAGTCTTCCTCGAATAATGTAACATGAACACACCAGAAAAATAAAGATCTATAAATGGTTCCAACCCACCACAATCAAGTTCATATGAAAATACCAACTGGTATACTTCCAACTAAATACCAAAAATCATACAAGGACAAAAAAACTAATGTTCCTTGAAACATGAATCATGATGCCTTAAGACTCCATATAATCATTTAATTATTCAAAATATGTATAGAATTTTAAACTGACATTGAAGGAATTTACCAAATTCATTCACCAAATGAGTGCATCATCCATAAAGCTCTCAACCATGCATCAATGCACTAATGATCAAACTCCCTCTCTATTCACAATATTTCCTTCCTAGAGTCTGAATCCCACATCTAGACTCCATCCGGGACTACAAATGAATCAAATGTCATTCATTCCATATAGATCCATATTAAATCAAGTATAAAACATATTTCTATTTCTAGATACACCATGATCATTCAATGGTTTCTCTTATGAAATACCATGAACCTTACTACAAGAGAGGTCATTTAACATGTTATTGGTCACTGATTTCATCCATAGGGGTATCCCTATATTCAAAATTTACTCCATCCAATGATCCATTTTTTATTTTAAAAAAATATTTTTGTATCCTAGAAATGAGTTAAAACATTCAAACTAGGTGGGTCTCATCCCCAGACACAATCTTTTTAATCAATCCATGAGATTTCCACTTATTAAAAGCTTTATTTTTCTATATAGTTGTATCCCAATCCATTTTTTCTCCCGTATTCTACCATGATGTGATCACTATTAAAAACAACCTCTAATATTATAATCATAGTGATATTCATATCCAACTCACCAGTTGCTAATGATAATGGAGATCTTGAACCAAAATGATTGATGACATATAGCCACTAACCCCTCTACTTTTGTTAATAGAACCTGTAAACTTTCAATATTTCACTCGCTACCCTACTTCCACCAGCTAAAATGAATCTACATGAAACCAGATATCTGATTGCTAACATTCCATGTATTTACCAGTAAGGAATGATAGTATCCCTCATTTCTCAATGTATAGTGATTAACACATGAGTAATGGACCTTAATAAGGGACTCACATGCCTCTTAATCTATCCACACTTCACAAGGTGAAAACTCCACCATGATCAAGCACTCTTAGTACTACGCTTTTGAAAATAAAATACCTTTATATCAAGATTCATCATACCCCACCCATTACCAATGTTTTTTCCCAATTTATGATCATTTTCCCACACTATAACATCAAAATGTCCAAACACCTAACATCTTTCCTAAACATTCAATGAGAGTTTCATTCTAAACCAAGATACCAGACATCTCCTCATCCTACCCTCTATGTTAAATGTATCAAATTTCTTCAACTCAATGACTAATCATGGGTAATATCATTCATGGTGATCCATATTCAAGATTGAAAAGAAACATTAAAAACCTTCCTTAGATCCTTTCAAGGGATTCTCACATTCATATGTAATTTTCATCAATAAAAACTAACCTTAATTCATTAAAATTTACTATCCCTTCATAAATAATACCATCACATTGATTACCATTATAAAAACACACATAGGCTTCCACGTAACTAAAGTCAAACTGTTAATGTCATAATCTCTTACACTTATTTCATCCAAGGTTCAATAAAAGATAAAACCCATAGAACTATCTATTGGAACATCAAATTAGACATTACATGAAAACTTCTCCCATATACCAACCATAATGCGGCTAAATACATTTGGTTTAATTTAATAAAATTCAACTAATTTCTCAATGGATTACATCATAAAATCTATAATTGTCAACTTATTCAGATAAACCTATCAAATAGATACTCTCAAAATGTTTATTACAATGGCCATTAATTTCTAATAATGATATAATAATAACACACTGCATTTTTTGTGCGTAGTGTTACTACGATATCATCATCATCGTTGTTTCCATAAAATTATAATTATCATTATTTCCATTATGCACAATGTTGAAATATCACATTATATACTTTTAGAAGTATACTTTCATTGGGGTTCACACAAATATAAGGTCATAAAGAACTCATATGTTAATCATGGTACATGTTTTTGACACTAAACTAGCTAAGACATCCATTGTTAGTGCAATCCCATACAATTATTTTATATTTACTAGAAAAATACATTCCAATTATAATTCATGTGACGCCTATTTCCATTACAGTCAAGATACAAATCCATATGAAGTTAGAACCCCAAAATCCATTTTCAGCACACAAGATAAAAAATATATAACAACAATTAAATCCAAGATCATCAATCTCATGCCTTAGTAACATAGACATCCTTTAGAAATAGTCTTTATGATACACCAGATCATGTTTCATTACAATCTTGAACACATTCCTAGGTCACAAGCCTACAATATCCCAAAAATATAAAATACTAAATAGGCTATTTTGACCATTTGGTAACATCCCAGAATGAGTGGTAATGTATGATCTAGAATTTCACTTGAACTTAGGTGCACTTCCTTACTCGCCGGTGGCTTCTAGAAAAATTCATCATCTAAGGTGAAACTATGGGAATATTTTACCCTCAATCAGATTAACAATAAAAAATAACTAAAAAATCTTGTAAATAGTACACCAGCATAGTAAATGTAAATCCAATAACCTAGAATCAGTAATATGATTTTGGAAATAGTAGACTAAATATTCACAAACATAAACAAGCAATTGATCTCCCACCTATGTGATCACGATCATGATAGAAAAGAATAAATGTAAAATAGTACGTATTGCAACTCCAAGACACATATATTTGTAGTTTCTAAACATGTAGAATTATATCCCTCTTGATGGTCGATACTAGAATATAAACCCATGTTAAACCTATATTAAGAGAGTGTTCTTGAGGAACCTAGTTTAGATGGCATCCCGAGTAGTGTGTGAATATAACTTTTTAGGACTCCATTAATATTTTCCTGCATATTTCCTTAAAATGTATTGTATGTGTATATGATAAGAATTGAAAATAAATAATTAAAAATAAAATACATAACTGAGAAAGCATGTAATACAATAAAAAAATGCACAAGTAAGTAACAACACCCATATACACAGTAAACATGCACTTACAAAGCTTCCACGAACAACAACTATACCTAGTTTTATGCCATGTTTAATGGAATGTAATGTAACCGTGTCTAACATATTTATCCCTCAATGGGATATTATAAAAAGATTTTGAAACATCCTTCCCAAAGGGATAGTCCATGTACATGTTGACTGGACATCTTACACATCCCTCTTGGGAGGGATAGTCTATGTTAATTGTCTTATAACTAGATACCTAGCACATTCCAAACGATTGAGTAGTCCAAAACACATTTGAAACATATGACTGGGTGGGATAGACTATTTACATGAAAACCAAGTATTTTCACATTCCTCTTACATGAATAGTCTATATGGCTCAACAAGAACCCTCAAAAATCGAATATAGATGAATAAAACATGAAATTTTTATATATAATGATGATGAAAGAACATAAATCAAGTCATATTATGTAAAATCCATACCCTCCATAATTCTATATGCGAGAAACAATCAAACATAGGTCTCATGGTATACACATGAAGTGGTAATGCATAAAATAATTCATATATTTATAGGGTTTCTCATCCACACCACATGCAAGAAACAGTTATACATATCATGGGGTAAAACATGAACACATCATGTTATAAAGAATCACACATAGGTATCATAGTCTACACATGCACACACATGTGATCAAGAGAAAAAACATAGTCTCATGAGCTAAACTTGCACACAAGTAGTCAAAGAATCAAACGTGGTCGATTGGGAGACAATACTAAGAAACTCCTCATCCATCAATATCTAAGAAAAAAAAAAGAATGATCCCAAAGTCCAATATGGCCATTAGAATGTTTTTAATTCTTAATGAATCTTTATATTATTATTTAAGATAAAAAATTCATTTGAAAATTAGGTTAAGCACATGGTAACTAATTTTAATTAAATTGATCAATCAATTTTAATATCTATATTGGTGTTCTATTTTGAATTACATGAATTACTTGAGTCTCAAGGTACACTGCCCAAGGTGGCATGACCATTTACCAAATGCTAATAATTATTCATACACCAAATGTTTTTGTACCCAGATCCACATACCTCAATCTGATCCAACTCTATCAAAGAAAATCTTCACGTATTTTTATGAGTTTTCCAAGCCCATTAATCCTAATTTGACCGCTAGGAGTTCATATCTCACCACCAAGTATTCTAAATAAAAAATTATAACATAATTATTATTAATTAAATTATTATAAGGATAATTAAAAATAAGTATGAAATTAACATTTCCATAAATAATTATCCAATGCACTACCTACTCTGATCCTCGTCCAACCATCCATGTAAGTTATATAATATGATTCTAATTTCATTTCAAGAAAAATCCCTATCGCATGGAAATGAAACCATGGGTGATTTATTATAATTAAATCAAACCCGTTAGAAGAACCCAAGAACAAAATATAACTTAGTTGTAACATCATCTAGTGGATTTCATCCACACTAGTCACACTCTAGATTCTATGGTGCAAAAAAACACAAAATCATTTTGATGATCCAATGGTTTATTCAACTCAAAAAGGGCCATATAATAAAATATATAACCAAGGGACGTTCCTTGATTACAATTTCCATCAACTAGATATATTAATCATCATGGAAAATCTTATAGACATGATGGTCTAAATCACAACCATTATCATATAATCCCACCAATATATAATGTAATTTTCATCTAATCTTTATTTTGGGATGTAGCCAATGAAATATCAGTGGTCAATATACTAAAAGAAAAAAGATTAAAAGATAATTGAGGCCTCAAGGGTTGATAATTTAAAAATAGTATAATGAGAATCATCCATGAAGGAATACACAATCATCAACTATTTTATGTTGAATAAAGATGCCAAGATAGAAAATTATTGTATTATTTCATCCAGATTTACATGAATTTTACATATAGATCCACCATGGATCAAAGTGAGCTCTTGGATTGAGGAGGAGAAGAGTCCCAAAAAAATGAAAATACAAAAATTTATCCAATCCTATTAAACATGACATGCTATTGTGGATCTAAATGACCAAACATACCTCAATTTACCCCACCCATCATCCACTGAGTACCAACCTATGTGCTACCAGCTGGCCGGTGTGACCAGCTGAGCATAAGAGCTACTTCACACTACTTCATCTAGATGGTGGATGTTTTAGCATATATGGATACTCTAGTTGTCCTCAACAGAATTGTAAAACCTTAAATCACCCTTCATGCATCCATTAATATCTAAAATCACCTGATAAACGTTTTCAAATAAGAATAGTATAGGTTAAAACATATTTATCTTAAAAACTCAACTATGAGATGAAAACATAAAATTCCATATTAAATTTTAGACACATAATTATGTTTTCCATAACAAATTAAGACTATATAAAGGATCAGGGAAGTTGATTTTTTTAAAAATTATCACCCTGATATGATGTACTCAATAATTTATTTCTTGTATATGTGTCATAGAAATATTTTTAGGAACTATCAATGTCCTTGGATTGAGTATTAATGGAGTTGGAACCTCATATAATCTTCAGTGAAGGTCTAATGTGAATCATGGAAATTCAGTATAATGTGTTATAGAGAATGTTTATTCATTTAGTAATGGTATTTTAGAAAATTTTAAATCATCAAGAACAAACATTAGAGAGGGAATACCACTGGTATCAGTGATGGTTAGACCTTGTTCAATAAACCATGTAATTATCTAGCTTATACATTTTTTATGTTGTGGATAATTGTACCACTGATGTATTTATAATTCCTTAATAATGATGGTTCTGAATTCATATCATTAACATCAAGTTCTGGTGACTTGATGCTCAATTAAAATTAAATTATTTAATTGTAAAATATGATATATTACATGTGTTTTCTTATTATTGTTAGAACATTATAATTATATGTCTTGAGGAATTATATCATGGGGAGTAATGTAGATAATTACATGGAGTTATATCCAAAGACTATTAGTTATTTTTAGTATTATTTATAGAGTATTTATTAATGTGATAGGGAAGATATTTTAAAGATTAAATGTGTGTTAATGGCATGATCCTTATGGGATATTTTTTAAAGAAAATATTTAGGTGATTCATAATGAGTGTTGAAATTTTTTGTGATTTATTAATACTAATATCGGTTGATTTACTAGAATTATTTAAATTTATGGGAAATTATTAATTATATGATAACATTGAATGTTTTGATATAGTTTTTGGGAGTTAAGGGAAGATAGAGGGTAGAATTACATAATGATGGATATGGAGGGTTAGCACTACTGTTAGCATATTTTCCATAAAGTGTTAATTGTGTAGAGAAGGGAAGTTATTTATAAGATAGAATGAGGCTTTTCTATTTGAAACAATTCTCATTCATATTCCCTAACCTCCCACATGTTAACTTTTTCTATAATTTCCACTTTGGGAAAGACATGTTGGATGAATTTTGAATCAGAGGATGATAAGAGGGTTATAACATTGAGGTATGTAAAATGATTTTTTGATATTTTATAAAATTTATTTAAGGTGTTCCAAAATAAATTATTTTCATAAAACCCAAATTTATGGAATTATTTTACTCTTAGAGTTAATACGTGACATAATAAATTTAGAATTATTTATGAAAAAATAACACGTGGGGTTTAGCCACTTACTAGAAACCACTCTATCAGCATCTTATGATTATAATAATTGAAAGCAAATGACTACATTGGGAAATTACATACTATCATAAGGGTTATTCCATAATCTAGATTCCATAAAATTTCAAAATTAATGTTACAAAGGCACCATGTGAAACCATATGGGTTGGGCCACAATTACATGGGGTTTAGGACAAACATGCTTGTTCCCTGTTGAATATACCCTATAGGGGAGTTATATATTTTGTTTTATAATTGTTTATTTATGGTGTAATTTAGGGGATAATTGTAATTCACCCTATAAGGATAGTAAAATTAAGGGTTCTTATAGAATATGAGTGAAAACATCTATGTAGGTGGATCTAAACTATTTTTATATTGGGAATATCTGGATAAGAGTTATTAGTGAATTTTAAATTAATGTATTATTGTATAATATTTTTCATATATATTTTATTGTTTTTTATTATGATTACATGAATAAAATCTTGATTTTTATGAAAATGTAGTTTTTATGTAAATATTTTTTTGATATTTATCTTTTTTTATCACGTTTAGTGTTTTTATAAAAAAAATAGAAATTATTTTAATGATATATTTTGAATTATAAATTCCCATGATGGGATATATTCTTAGTAATTATTTTAAATGAATGATCTGGAAGAATTTTTCATTGGATTTTTATTATGATACATATAGATTTTAGGAATAACCAGAGGGAAGGGGTTCATGATTACTTTTCATAATAATTCCAATAGATTCTATATTTTAAATTAGTATATTGATATGAAAATACACATTATTTGGGTTAAATTATTATTGAGTTCATATATGTAATAAAATTAATATATTTTTTGTTTATAGTGTAAATTAGAATATTTGGTCCAAGTGTAAGGGGAATTTCAAAAATTGAGACCCATATGATGATGTTGAGGGTTGAAACCCCTCAATGAAATTTTTTATTATCTTGGGCCAATGATATGTTCCAAGTTCTCAGGTGGGATTTGGATTGGGTTCATGGTGACTCTATAGTTCAATTTTTTTATAGGTGTCTCATTATATCATGATAGGCGAGAGTTACATCATGATGAGGAATTGGTAAAGGCTATGTTATAACCTAGGGTAGGAACCAATGAATGAAGGTAGAGATTCACAATGTGAATAGTGGTCTCACAACACTCCCCCATAGGGAACCCATCCCATGTGTGTAGTGAAGATGATAGCGACCCTCAGGGCCCACCTCTAATAGGCCACAAGGGTAGAAAACATGAAAATGAGATACATATCCCTCACATTTCCCATGAATACATTAATAGAATATTTAATAAACATGATAATATGAAATAAACAAATGTCCATAATAATTCCACAATTCAAGAATATGGAACAAAAAATAAAGTCTCCCAAAATAGAAATTACCAAAATAAACTCTAAGCAATATGTCTAACAAAAACTCTATAATCTAGCTAGTAATGCATGGTTGTTCCTTAAAAATGTCCCCAGAAATTTGAAATAATAACTAATATATATATATATGGGTGGGAAAACATGTGTACTAAATATGATCCTCTTAATTATCCCTTATGAAATGTTGAAGAAACATACTAATGCTTCAGTGAATAAATAATAGAACTAATAATCACCTACCAAGGAAACTATCACCCATCACAACCAAGGCCTACTCACAAAGAGACACAGTCATATATAAAAATAATAATATTGATAATATAACAAAATTTCTTTTTATGGTACCTTTTCAAATATTTTTACATTGTTACACCATAACATCATATGTGTCAATTCTTCTAATTTCTTCTGCAGTATTGTTGTTACACTAGAGAAATGTCACATCATAGCCTTATATCATAAACCAAAATCAAAACATCATCATCAACACTAAATATTTTCCAACTCATAACATCACATTTCATCCATTTTTCATATTCCTTATATAGTAGGGTATCATGAACTTGAAAGACATAACCTTGTACCAAACTCTATCAATGCATGACCCACACTATATTTCATAATGTCAATACCTCACAGGGTATGAAAGAACAACAAACAATACACATCAATCCATTATAGTCATTATTTTAATACCTATGATGATCCATCATATACATTGATACACCGAGAACTAAAATATGGAATGTGTAACTGGTCATCCATCTGTTGTCTTGTCGACCCAATTGTGTGGGGAAAAGCATGAAACCCAAAACCTTTTGGCATCAGAAAGGTTATCTGGATCAGGTGAGGATTATTTAGAAAATACAATAAAAATATGTCATATATATGTTTCCACACACAGACCCATCCCAAAGTTTTACACAAAAATAACACTACCACACCCCAAAAACCACACACTACTACTATTTCCAATCACTAAACAACCAAACAAGTAGCACTTCTCACAATGAAATAGAAAAAACATTCCAAGATCCCATTTATCTACATATTTAACTTTATAAAGAGTTAATATTTTCCAATGATTTCAAATTTACTATTTCATAAAATTCAACATTATATTAAAAATTTTCTCTTTGACATCACCCACGTTAATTCTATCAATTTCCAATTTAGTTCAAGCATTACCAATTCACTCACATCCATTGTTAATTCAATTTTATCCATACCTTTTACCATATTTAACTAATTATTAAAACTTTCCTTTAAATATAATAAACTAAAAAAAATATGAAATAATAAACTAACTACCAAAAAAGAGCTCAAATCATATCCCACTTCATCCAATGCAATAACTTCTTTTTCTTCTTCTCAATCGTATGCAATCAAACACCTCAAAAACTAAATGTCACATCTTATTTCCACCCAATCCACCATAAAATACACTTCATTAACCTAAAAATAAACATAAATTTTTCTATAAAATGACCACTATAATATACAAAGATGTCACAATTGTATAATAATACAAGATTCAATAAGCAGCACATGATTTAACCATCTATAAAATCCCACACTTACCATTTTTTAAAAGTAGTTCCATTTAGATATTATTATCCACAAAACATATCTATCAACCATATTTAATTTATCATACATTCATTAGAGTTTATTCTAGAAGAATAATCCTATCTATATAACATTATCTTCAAAAAAATAAAAATTTTCAACAGTGGTAGGAACCATGCATCAATCTCCTGAGAAATATCAGGGAAACAAGAATACACATGTGAACCACCACTTCTTTTTAATTTCCACTAGTCCAGTTAATTACATTTATTAATATAGTCATTAAATTCCACTCAATGAATTGAATATCATGCTAATTCCACACCATACATTTAAATAAAGAGTTTTCATTAATCATTCACCTCAAATGATTCTAATTCATTATTTTGGAAGAAAGCTAAGAAGGATTGGTCAATAGGAAAGAATCATGTATGGATATCCCAAAAAATATAAAACTCAAAAATACCCATAATAACATGACCTAAAATGATAAAAATAAACCCCCAAGCATGTTGTCACATCTATCCTAGATGAATAATTATAGATAAAACTACGATAAGTAATGGAAAACTCAACTCAATTGTTATTGATTAATCTTTAGAATATAATGGATTAATACAACAAAAGGGTTCTTAATGAACATCAGGGAAGAACCTATGATAACCCATGGTCTCATAAAAAATAAAACATAATATCTTGAAATTATATGGGTTCTCTAATTTTTAACATGTTGTAAAACTGCATTTTTAGGTCATAAAAGACCATGCTCATATCCCAGTGGGTTGAATTTTACAAATCCATGAAAATCACACTATAGATATTTATATCTTAATCTATTTAATAATCAGTTAACATTACAAATATAATATGATTTATGTACAGTCACATCATATCCCCATCCACTAGGGTGTGATGATATCCAAAATAGGACAACCAAAATCCACATCCAGGCCCTCACACCACAAAATCCATGGTCAAACCATAATGATCATAAATATAAAATCTCACAAAATATATCTACAACAAAAACACACCATAAAGAAACACTATATGATATTAAAAATAAATTATTAAAGTAAAATTAATAGTTCTTACAAACTTATGATAAAGAAAATACACCTCTATAATACATATGATTATTACCATTGAAATTATATCAAAAAATCCAACATGATACAAAAAAACACTTCACACTATGACCAAAACCCCCAGTAAAAGCAGTAAATCTTGTTTCCCACACCACCAGGTTGTGATTCCTCCCCCATGTCATATAATAAAAATGAATAGCTTTCTCCTTCCACTGCATCCAACCCTTCACATTAAGACCCAACTGGCTACACCACAACCTATTATTCCCAACTAATATTTCAATGATGACAACACCACACATCCTCTTAAATCCTCTTAAGATCTCCAACATCAGAACCAAATATAGAAACAAGATTGAAAATTATATTCTGTTACAATAGATACCTCTTAAAAATTATATTCATTTATATTTAATATAAATTCCTAAAGAAAAATTTAAATAAAACCTAACAATAAACCATAGAAGGTTCCCCTCAAACAAAACGATGCCACTACTAATTGACACAATAGAACTATGGGAAAACCCCAAGAAAATAATTCATAAAAAATATATAATTCAATTCAATGTAAAATAAAATTCCCATAAATATAGATAAATATGTTTAAAATTGCTTAGTGTACTGAGCATATTCCTTTAAATCATGCTCTCAGGTAATCTCCTATGGGCCTTCATGACACTATAGAATTTGAACCCAGTGAATAAATCCCCAATGTAATACCTTATCCTACTAATAATATATCTCAAATTGACAATCCATGAACATTTTTTCATTCTCTATATCCAAATACCTCTAATAAATTACGAGGTGTAATTTGGGATATACCTAACACTGAGAGGGGGGTGAATCAATGTTGGATACTTTTTAAAACAATTATAACTTTTTATCCTAGTACCTCTTAGACCTATTTGGATCTCCATTCTACTATTATATATTAAATATCATATGAATGTATATCAAATTTGTAATGATGTAACATAACAGTTTTAAAATTTTTTCTACTCAACAACAGTATCTATATCCTTCGAATGGTTTGGAAACAATCCAATACAACACAATCTGTTAGAAAATAATATTTTAAATGTGGTTACAGTGAGTAATATATTCCCTTACATTAATGTATAACTACGATAACAATCCAACAGTGAATTTTTGTATAAGTATGTAAAAATCAAATCGTTTGTGTTTTTCAGAACCTGGATAGTTCCTTATAGTGCCTCTCAAGATAGTCTTATCCCTGTTGATAAGGTTTTTTAACACCATGAAATACCTACACCTATTGAGTCATGTCTCATTTCATAGTTTTCTTTATTACTCCACAGAATTATTATACACTTTGTTACTTTAACATAACCATTCAAGAAACTCTCTTAACTCTTCCCAGCAAAAAACATGATAGTTACACAATCTTTTTGTATTGTTAGTCCCAATAATATGAATATATTATACTGATGAACTAAATTATCCCAAATATAGATGATGATCAAATGATATAAATTTTTCTAGTCACTTCATCATATAACAATTTTATTCTTCTAATATTACTAAAATCACAAGAATACTCTATGATTATTAAAACAATAATGATCTTATCAATACTGCACCATAATAATTAATCTTCCCTGAATAAAAATAAATATTTATGTGGGATGCTCTATTCTTGTTGGACACACATTGGGGGTATTATTCATAACTAATGGTTTAATAAACCAATATTTTAGAATCATTACAATAATGTGAGATTAACACATATCAAGTGCCTGCATATTATCTTCTTCCCAAAGAATGATGATGGTGTAAAACCCTATCACTTGTAAGTGTAATTTCTCCATTGATAATGTCCTTTTATATTTTGAAATATTACTTACAGAAGGTAGTGTGTGTGATTCATGAAAAACCATTCCTTAATGGACACCCACAGCTTTCATGGAACAGCTTGCCTTCTACAGATGGTTGATGCCTCACGGACCACCTCTCTCCAAGATGCCTTTTCTTTTTAGAGGTAAAAGTGTAACGACCAAAGTTAATTTAGAATAATACATTTTCATATCAATTAATATTTCTGAATATGATATTAATTTTATGATAAAGATTACACTTTTTTTAGATATCTTACTCAACATGCAACAATTAGTTTCGTGGAAATCTTATGTTGCACACAACTTTGAGTTATACCAAAAATTAATATAATATTATTATTATTTTAAATGGTAGTTAACGCGTGGTCATTGTATTGATGGAAATGAAAATAACTAACTAATTTATTATTACACATGTTTGTTAAATTTATTTTCATTTATCCAAAAAATTAGAGGCCTAAAATAAGAATAAATCCGATATTAATCATGAAATACTCTAATATTCTTTAAAAGGTCAATTTAACGCCTTTTGATGGGGAAGGCATTTTAATTCTATTTTTCTCACTTATATATGTTCCATTTGAAAAAATAAAATTCATATTTAAAATTGGATCATCCAAATTTATTTTTTGTATATTTTTTGTTTTTTCTAATAAAGATCATTTTTAATTAATAGTGAAAAATACTACATTTTAAGTCAAAACTTTCGTCTCATATAATTTATTTATATGATTAAATTGTTCTTTTAGTTTGTTATAAATTTATATTAGATTAAATTTTTATCATTTATTCCAATTTTTGTCATTGGATGTAATTTTACTTTGAAATTAGACATAAAGACATGTCAATCTTTTGGTAGTTTTTAATTCATTAAAATACACTTTTTAGTTTCGATAATAAGAATTAATATTAAATTAAAATTTTAAACTTATGTGTTTTATATTTTGGAATATTTATTCCATATTTGGAATCTGTAGGTCCAAATTGAGTAAATAGGTACCTTTTATTTTTAGACATTATGAATAATATCTTCAGTAAATATTTTATTTACCACGGTTAAAGGGTAAATCTGGTAAATAAGTGTAAAAAGTAGTAGTATTATAATATAAAATTACCCTAACACATGTACTAACCCTATTGGATTATATATTTCTGACCATGGTCATCCTTGAGTCTATTTTAGGACCCCATGGAGCCACTTTTGTGTGAAAATGACATTTAATTACTTTTAATTTAATGTTAAGGAAAACATAACATAAATAAATATATTTTACTAAAACAATTTTTATATGGGGTTATATAAGTAAGAACTTTTAATATACCTAGTCACTAGAAAGATAAAAATATATCATATATCATCTTATTTTATTTATAATTTTTATAAATCAAATAAATAATCTTATTTAAGACACGATGGGGATGTATTGATTACCTTATTAAGGAACGATTTAAATAAATGAGATTATAAATATTAAAATAAAGTTATCATTAAACTTTTTATGCCATAAACGAATTTTAGGGATTATTATTACTTTTTATCTTTTAATTAATGATGTTTATTCTAAAGAATAAACTTTTTATGGATTTCTAAATAGTCATCATATGAATAGTATAAAAATTGATATAAATGGGTTTTTAAATAAATTAATATTTTATTAAATGATATAATAGTCAAAAAAATCTATGATTCAGCCTACTTACATATATGATGTTAGAAGGGTTATTTATAATCCATTTTTGTTCTCTTGGCATTTTATAGTAACTATAGTAATCATATATTATAAATATACAATAAGACATGGTATAAGATAAATTAGTTTACTATGGGTTAAAGATAAATGATAAGGTTAATTTAATGATCTAAACATGTCTAAAATCAATTGGATGAGATTATTTATACCAAGAATCATCTTAGATTCTAAATATGTCTCTTTTGTTTAATTATAATTCGAAAATCTATTAATAAGAAAATAATATTTTCAAACATTCCTAAAGTTCCCCTCTTACCTATTATAAAAGAATTCCACCTCTAACCCTTACTCACACATCTCATGCCCCATTTTCACATCCCAAATATACCCAAATAAGATCCCAACATCCCTTTATTCCTCCTAGAATACTTAATTTGGGTATAAGGTAATTAAATAAGGCTTTTTAGCTTAAATCAAA
Organism: Viscum album; assembly: GCA_963277665.1. Taxonomy (NCBI): domain Eukaryota; kingdom Viridiplantae; phylum Streptophyta; class Magnoliopsida; order Santalales; family Viscaceae; genus Viscum; species Viscum album. Next base: position 901,766,997 of record OY728131.1, on the reverse strand, counting down.
AGAAGTTACCGGATTTGAGGTAATGTATTCTCTCAATATTATTTCATTTATATTCCTTCCCCAACCCCTAAACTCCCTTTATTAAATTATTTTGTATCCACCATAGTATATTCAATATAATATATTATTGTTATTATATTCATTCTAACTGCACTTACATGAACCTCCATCTAATGTATTTAGAACATACTATTTCTGTGGACAATGAACTACTGCCTAACAAAATGATGATTGTTGAATTATCTCCTACCACCTCTCATGATGGCCATTATTATGGAACTATAATTATATATGATATTTATGATATTTATATTGTCTCTATGATTCTATAATTCTCATTTAGAACATAACTTTATGATTTTCAAGTTTTATAAATAATATATATTCATTTAAGGATGTGCGGAATACCGCCCCCTCAAAGTGATATGACTCGTTCATGCCATACATGGAAAGTAAAAAATAATGGAGTAAATTAACTTATATATGATATTATAAGTGAATTATAATACACCTATGTATCATTTTTTTCATTCCTTTAATTATGAAATTGAAATGATAGTAGCATTCATGCGTATGTACTAATTACCTTCTCCATGAACGATGCATTTTGTTTCCTATATCCAAATGCTATGGACTATTCTAAATACAAATATAATGGATATATATGATATATATGATACCTAAATCATTAGTATCATTCGGGAGATTATATAATTTTGACCACATTGAAAATCTGTAATTATGAAAAGTTCATTTTTGACTCAAGTATTGAACATCGACAAGGCCACCGATATGAACTTGAATAAAAATTTTATTTTTATAGCAATGTAATAAGTTATATAAAAGGAATAATAAACATTAGAAGGGTTATTAAGAAAGTAAAAATTAATATAATTTTATTATTCATGAAGAAAAAGGAACGTATATGATGGTTTAGACTCATGGTAATGGAATTCATCTCAATCTCTTTTTACTGAGGCATATTATGATAATATATACCTCTTTATTTTATACAGCTTATAATAAAACACATTGACTTTTACTTTAATTCAAATGGTATATTTTTTCTATGAATCATTTAACTAAACTACAAAAGGAATGTTTATAATGTATACAGAAACAATGACCCCTCTGTAGCCGTAATCATTAATTTGCTTCCACTATAATCCTTAATGTTTTTAAAAGAAAAAAAGGATCCCCTTATTCCATTTTTATGTGTTTTGGTATTGAAAATGGTTTTTTGAAATGGATTGAGTATTTTAAAATCTTGATATTATTTCTTTTGATTGAAAATGAAATGTTATTATTGAATTATTGATATTTAAAATATTTGTGTTATGATTATATAATGGTACTTGAACATTTTACAAGTAGTTACATTACAAAACAAATGATGGGTGGTTTCGCGATAAACCAAGGATGGGTGGTTACGTTATAACTTCCAATGCATTAGGTATGAGAGTACTCCATATGGATATTCTATTTAGCGATATGTGTTGAAGTTGACCATATGGTTATTCCATTTAAGTATGTTTATGTCCCAAGTCACATTTATATATTATATGTTTCTTTCTTTGGGTTTTATAGTAATCTTTTGGTTGCAAAAAAAGTAAAGAAATGAGCTTATATTTAGTGTAGTATTTTTTCTAATTCTCTAAGCTGTAAAGTATTACTTTATGATAATGTATTCATGGTTTACATGTTGTTTTGGAAATTCACAGTTTTCCTTCTTTTTGTATCCCATAGTGAGGTTTTCTAGCTCATTCAATGTTTTCAAAAAAAATTCACTGGACAAAAATATCAATTGGGACAAGGATGGGATCAAGGAAAAGTCATGTTTTCTAAAACATAGAACTAAACATGTTTCTCTTTAACTATTTTTGTTTTATGAAAAAAATGGATAGAGAGTAGAAGTGTCTACTAGAAATATTCAAGTTGTTATGTATATGTTATGTCTTAATTATATAAATCTATAAACTAAAAAATAACATTAATTTGAATTATTAACTTAATTCAAGATTATGTAATGTTTAAGGATAGGGCCTTATAGTTGGTATCATAGGTTGGTTTAGATAACATTGGAGGTTAGAGTGTTATTTAAGCATAAGTGACATAACCATAATTGTTAGAATATTAGAAATATTCATAATTATTTTAGATAAATCTAACATGTTTAATATAACATGAATAAGTATATCTTAGTGTCTACCGTCCTCATAAGATAGTATATAATGATTTTATTAATATAATCACACAAAAAATTTTGGTTTTAGAAAATGTATAAATCTATAAGGCAACGAAGTAACAATGGATTTGAAGTAAACGTTGGTGGTTTTCTGAATGAGAAACCAAAGAAAATGGGATCTTTAATGATAAATATTGTGGTTATTCTTAAACAACTATATGGAGTCATGATTTTCTGTGTGAACCTTGGTGATTTTTCTAAGGCATTATATATGTGTGAAATGAATCCAATTGGAATTTAAGGTGATAATAATAATGGTATGTATATTCAAAAAACTATGTGTCAAGGATGTGGAAATAAACACCTAGAAAAATGCTTCAAAGTGACGAGAATATGTTTCAGATGTAGAAATGAAGTTCATAAATCAAAAACATTTCCTATAGAAAGGAAGCATCCCGTTTACTCCAAGAAAGGGAAAGAAGTTCTTTTTGAATGATCAATTGAATGTTTTAAATGTGTTTTTCATAGTCATCATACAAATATATGTCCTACGAAGAAGGTTCAGGAGTAGGATCAGTAGGATCGTTTAAATGTATGTTTACCAATTCCTAATGCAATTCCAATTGAAGAGGAAAAAACTAAAAATGACCTATAAAAGGTATGGATTATTTCTTATCTGATGTTTTGAAATTACTGAAATGTTATGACATTATTCATGATTTTTTTGTAGGAAATAACTATAAATAAATAATCTTGAAAAACAAGGGAAAATGATCATGAATAATTTTTTTATGATTATGAGGTATACATTTTAGGAATTGAAGAGTTATGTTGGATCTATGGATGATGATATGTTTAAATGTATTAATGATAGGATTACATTCGAAGACATTGTCATGTATGTGTATCCCTGAAGATTGATATTTGAAAATTTTATTCAAGGAATAATTATCTTTTTTTTGTAGATATAGTTTTAATGAACCATTTGGGTTTATATGATCCTTGAATTTGAGGAAATTACAGCTTATTACTTTTTGGAATTAAAATGAGTGGTAAGAGATAAAATTTGTAGTTTAAATATGTTATGGTTATTTTTGAGTAATTTATATGATTTTTGGGAATGTTATAAAATTTTATAGTTTTTCAAAATGGATAACTCACAAACTGTGTGACAACCCGTCATGTCAGACAAAGATATAGGAATCAAACCCATAACAAATGTGTGATTAATATTTATCACCTACCACTGGACTACATGAATTACATGGTTATAATGAATTATTGTTTTTTAGTTAAATGGTTTTATGGATCAAGAAAAAGTTGATTTTTGGAACATATGTTTTATCAAAAATATATCCTTAGTATATGAAAGCGATTTTGTGATTATGTGATACAGGATATTTTGGAAGACATTATTTATTTTAGGAACACAATATTCTTAAGGAAAATATAATGCTATAAGATATCATTTCTGGAGTAATGGTTGAAATTTTATTTTCTAAAAAACTATGTTTTTATTACAGACTTATAGAAATTCCGGTTATTTATGAAAATGGTTAACATATCTTGGAGAATATGTGATTAGGTTAATTGATTTCTAGTATGGGACTTTAAGAGTAGTCGATGTTATTTAGAGATAAATGTTAAGATTTACCATGGAAGACGTTGTGATTAAATCCTTCTATTTTTTTGGGTTTCAATCTTAGTTTCGATTACATTGAATATTTTTAAGGATACTTGTTTATTGATTAGTCTTTGTTGAACTTTTTTTATTGTTTATCAAATTTGGTAGATTAAGAGTAATATTTATTTTTATAAAGTATTATCCTTTCTGGGGATTATCTGATCTCATACTAAACATTTTTTTAGTTAATGTATAAATATAGGGGAAATATATAGTTTATTTTTTTGGATTATTATATTTTCTAGAAGTTGATTCTAGCACTTCGGATGTGACCAAATCATCATGCATAATTGTCCTTTGGAGAAAAGATGAGTTTGTGGTAGAAAATATATGAAAGGATGAAACACTACTTTTATAGTAAACATATTTCCTTATAATAATAAACTATGTAGTAATAAAATTATTCAACTCTATGAAAAGTATCTTAATGAAAATATGTTTTAAGCATTCTTTTATCATCATACTTTTACCCAACCACAAAATTATGTTATTGTGGTGGTTAAATTTCCAAGATCAAGTTCTTTGTCACTCTATATTAAACTATTAGAGTTAGTTTCTATTCCAAATCCATGTTTTTATATATGGAATCATAGTATGTGTTATCTCAGGTGACAGTTTTACTTCTATTTATTTCTTTTAAAGTGACAGTTTTATGGACTCTTTTTTCGATGTGGGACATTCAATAAAATTTCCAAGCCCAATTTTAAAATTGCGAGGATGCAATTTCCTAAAGGGGGAAGGATGTAATGACACAAGTATTTATATAATAATACTTTTCCACATATATTAATTTTTATGAATAAGATATTAATATTTAGTTAAAAATGACCCTTGGTTTGATAGCGTACTCAACACACAACAACGGTTTTTTATGAAGTCTTATATTGCACACAACTTTCAGTTATACCGAAAATTAATATAATAATATTATTATATTAAATGTTATTTAACACATAGTCATTGTATTGCGAGGAATGAACCTAACTAAATAATTTATTATTACACATGTTTGTTAAATGTCTTTACATATTTTCAATAAATTTTAGAGGCATAAAATAAGAATGAATCTAATTTTAAGAAAAAAATACTCTAATATTCTTTAAAAGGTTGATTTACCACCATTTTATAGAGAAACATTTTTAATTATAGTTTTTTTATCTTTTACATGTTAAATTTGACAAAATAAACTTCTTCTTTATATTAGGGATATAAAAATTTACTTTGGGAACATTTTTGGTATTTTTCTCATAAAGTTCATTTTTAATGAATAGTGAAAAATATTGCATTTTAAGACAAAACTGTCATTTTTTATAATTTATTTATATGATTAGATTTTTCTTTTAATTTTTTTAAATTGAAATTAGATTATATTTTTTTATTTAATAGAATTTTTATCATTTCAAGTAGTTTCACATTGAAATTGGACATAAACACATGTCAAATTATTGGAGGATTTTAATTCTTGAAAACATGTTTCTTGATTTTAACAACTGGTATAGCAACCCAACATTTTATTACATTACTATTAAATAATTTTAATGATAAACAACATAATAGTATTACACATATAGGATCCAATGGTTTAGTGTCTTGGGAAAACTAGGACCATACATAACAATTACAACATTAATCATAAACATTTATTTAATTTCTTCTTATCTAGATTCTTATTGGCACTTGTACTCTCCTTAGTTCATGTAGACACCTGGGGATATACATCAAAAGGGGTGATCTAAAATCCCAGTAATAGGATATATAAAAACAATATATCATGGGGTGAGCATAATCATAACATGGTAAAAAGATCATGAACATGAGAGGAAGCATAAAAATAAGATTTGAAATGTGGCAATGCATAAAAATGAAACATCAAGTCTTAGTGGTTAACTACCACACATACTTGTGAACCAATATATAATCCTTTTCACACATCATTTCACATTTACTAATGAGATTCATCACTTTACCCATTGCATTGGAGCGCTGTATAATTCCGAGCACACCTGTCACTTTCAAATATTCATATTGTGCTATATAATTCAGGGCGCACCCGTCACATCATAACATTATCATTATGATGCTTTCCACATAAAAATTATATCAAAAGTGAACATAACTAACTCATGGAATGGAATGTGTTTCATCTCATAACAACACATTCATAAACATTTGGTTCCAAAAAGAAAGAGGGAATAAGATACATGTTACAAGTACCGTCCACTTTGAGAGAGAAGTAAAAGGCGTGTTCTTAAAAGAAGTGTTCTATTAGAAAGGATATTTTTGACATAAAAACCAGTGAAAAACATTTATATTTTATAAAAGTAAAGACAATGATGAAAAAATGATATTTAAGAAATAACCATATCAAAAAGGGAGTGAAAGAGGGAGAACCCAAAGGATGAAAGTTGGGTTCGTGAATTTCCCCTTACCTTGTACCTGAATGCTTCTTTCTCTTTAATTTCCTGTATAATGACATTATTTTCATTAATTAGAAATACAAAACCCTATGTACATTAATATGGTTCATTATGGTTTCATTAAGTGGTTTTATGTGCCTTTGGATGTGTAAAGACCCGGAAAATTCAAGGAAAATTTTTTCTTAATTTTTCTTTGGAATTTTACAGGAATGCAGTTTCTGACGGCGCCTGATTCCGAGGCCTGGTGTGCCCGGAATTAATTTCCGAAGTTTGGCTCGGGTACGTTCAGTGAACGAGCGAGTGGGAATTTCTATCTTTTGAACCGGTGCCCGGAATCGAATTCTGAGGGCACCGATTGTACCGCAACGCTGGTAATTGCTTAGGAACTCCTGTTCCGGAGTTGCGTTTACACGAGTGTTGATAATAAAAATTGTGGAAGATTATTTTATAACTACAGTACAATTTTTATTAACTTACTCTAAGTGTTAGCTCATGGTGGAAGTTAGGTAACCACCCAACCTCCCTTGGGAGGTTATGAGGGTGGTGGGGCCCACACCAACCCCACCTCTTCATATCCTCTAAAACCCCTCAACTCCCACTTAAATTAATTTAACTTAGTTATAACTTTTGTCTTAAATGAGTTGAATTTAATGTGGTGAGTTGTGTGAGTATTTTGAATTTCAAACACTTGAATTTCAAAAGCCTTGTGAAGTTAATAAAATAAGTGGAGAACTTATTTTATTTGGTTGGGGTTGTGTTGTTTGAGAGGTTTTGGAAAAAAAGGCTTAGAAGTCTTGAAGTTTCTTCATCCTCTTGATGAAGAACGCGAAGAACAATCGGACATCGATGAAGAACACCACGTTCTCGGGAACCGTCTTCCGCGATGCAATACCCACGACACCGACGACGTCTTCTTCCGCGACATCTCTTTTTGCGACGCTGAATCTCTTCACCTCTTAAATCAAGGTAGGGGATTATTTTGAGAATGGTGTTTCTCACTTGGTTGTTCTTCTAAAACAAAGAACCGGATCAACTCATCCTTAAGTTGATCCGCGAATGTTTTATTTTAATTGCGGGTTGAGATTATTTGTATGCTTCTTTTTATTTAAGAGGTTGTAAGGGTTTACTTGAGTTCGTGTTATCTTTCCTTTGACGATCATCATTAATTACTAAGCCACTTGATATCAAACTAATGAGAGGAGGCCGAACCGCACGAACACGGTCGGTCCTCCTCCCATCGTGGTTCAGTTTAATGCGGTTTGAAGCGGGGTCACGCAGAGTCATCACACCGCGCGGGAGTAAACTGCAGTCGGAACGGACCGCGGCAAAGAGGCGCGGCGTCGTCACGCCGTGCCGTAACCAAAGACCTACGGCCATTGGCCACAGTGGTGCGGAGGATCCATGTTGGAACTTGAAGGGGTGGCCGAAAAACCGGCCGCCGACGGACGAGGAAGAACCACGGCCGAGGAGCCGTGGCGGAGCAACTGGAGGCGGCCGGCCTCACCGGCCACCGGCGATCATAGAGAGCCGCGCTGGGCTGCAGCGAAAGGGAGAAGACGACCGGCAGTTCGGGATGCCAGTTTATGAAGAAAACAGGACCCCTCGGGTCCGAATTGTTTTAATTAAAAATGGTCGGCTGAGGACCGGCAGTGTCTCCTTATTTCCGGGGGTTTTAACCCCGGGTAATAACTGGCCGGCCCCCCATGTGGGGGGTCGTTTCCTTCAAAGGCGCGGCTTAAATGTCGCGCTGTTTTTTTCTGAAGAAGGGGGCTCATGCCCCCTTCGTTTTCAAAGGCAGGCCCACCACGTGAGGGGGGCCGACTCTTCAAGGCGCGGCAGGTTGCCGCGCCGCCTTCTAAAAAAAGCGGGGGCTTTGCCCCCCGCGCGCGGCCCGCGTACGACGCCCAGGCCGCGCCGTCGTGCCGTCCCGCGCCGCCGCGCCGGACCGCGCTGCCACGCCGGCCGGGACGGATTTTCCGGACGGGTCGGGTCGTCGGGCCGGGTCGACCCGGTTCGTCCGACCTAGGGGGGGTCGGCCCGGGTCGGCCCGGGCCCAGACCCCCAATTTCGGACCACTTTCGGTCAAATGCTCGCAACTTGGGCTACGGGTCTCCAAACGACTCGCCGTCAGCGGAAACATGATCCTTGGATCGAGATGGTCGTTTCGGTATATCGCACTCAAGGTTTCGGATTACTTGAGTTCGGCCGGGTTGGTTCGTACACGAAACCAACCGGGCCCTCGAAGCAGAAACGCTCGTAACTTGAGTTCCGGATGTCCGATTGACGTGCCGTCGACCTTGTTGGAATCCTCTAAGTGAGACGGAACTTTTGGCATACTCCACTCGAGGTTTGGATGCCATCGGAGTGCGGTCGGGTTGGTTCGCTCACGAAACCAACCGGGCCCTTGGAACGAAAAAGCCAATAACTTCCAGACTAGGCATCCGATTGACGTGTCGTCTGTTACATTGAGTTCCTGTTGACGATACAGAACTTTTGGCATCCTCCGCCCGAGTTTTGGATGCAGATGGATAGTGACCGGGTTGGATCGCACCGAAATCCAACCGGGCCCCTGGAACGGAAAAGCTGATATCTTTCAGACAGGACGTCCGTTTGACGAACCGTCAGCGGCGTTGGTGATCTCATTAAAAAACGGTCCCTATGAGTATACCCTATGAGAGTTCGGTGTTCAGCTGAGATAGGGTCGGGTTTGGTTCGCTCACGAAACCAACCGGGCCCCTGGGACGAAAAAGGCTAATAACTCACAGACCGGGCGTCCGATTGACGCGCCGTATGTTGCGTTGAGACCCCTATGACGAGGCGGTTCTTTGCGATACTTCTTCATGGGACATTGAGATACTTGGAGTATCGGCTTGTAGCTCGTGGAGCGGACCCTCCTAGAGACGAGCGTACGGAGTACGGAGACCGTGTAGCCGGCCGAGACCTGAAGACTGCTTGTCCGATTCGATTCGGAGTGACTTACCTAGCCCAGTGGGGAGCACTACTTTGTGAGGTGGCAGACCCATAGCGGAGGAGCCCTACTATGTGAGGTGGCAGACCCGCAGTACTCGACAGGAGGAGTACCTCTGTAGGCTATGAGGGGGTAGCACTACTGTGTTGGGTGGAAGACCCCGGCGGGAAGCACTACTGTGTGAGGTGGAGGGCCCGCGGTACTCGATAGGAGGAGTACCTCAGCAGTCATAGTTTAGTGAGCAATACCTTGGAGTCGTGACAGGACCACTGTACACTCCAGAGACGGAGCTCTTCGGCAGTTACAGTTTTGATAATGAAAATCCTGGTTTGAGCTGAGACTTTTGACCTTGTGTTTACCTCATGATTGAGATGGGTCACTTCCTAACTTAGGTATATGTATGGGCATATACCTGGGTAGTGGTTATCCATTGATTTCACAATCCTTGTGTTTCCTCAGGATTGAGATGGGTTACTTGATAACTTAGGTATATGTATGGGCATATACCTAAGTAGTGGTTATCTATTGAGATCTTCTTTGTGGTTATCTTTGTTGGTTTAGTGAGACCTTGAGGGTCTCGAGGTCCCTACTGAGTATTGTTATACTCACCCCTGCACGGGCTATGCCCGCACCTCATTGTGTTGGTTGCAGACGACGGCCAGTGCTGACGGAGGCTAATTGTTCGAGGACTGGATGGTACCCGGAGATGGACTACATGACGTGACGACTCACAGAGGAGGTTGATGGACGAGAGCGTGGAGGAAGCTATCTGTACCTACCCTTCAGGTAGGATCCGTGGTGGACGACCAGGAGCTGCGCTATCTGTACCTACACTTCAGGTAGGATCCGAGGAGGACGACCCAGGAGCTGCTTCTTTCTTCCAGCTGTTTGTCTTTTTGCTATTGTACCTTGTTCAGTTGTAGTTGTACTTTCTTTTGGGTTTGTATTCTGGCCCATTTACTTTTTAGCTTTTCTTTTTTACTTACTGTTTTGCTTCCTCTTATACTCGGTGGTGCTTGTTTTCTTTTATAAAGGCAATGCTTTCCCAGTTATCAGGATTTTACACCTTTGGTGCTAGTCGCTAGCCCCTGGCCTGTGGAAGGCGGGCTTGGGGTAGTCACGGCACGAGCCCCTAGGACGGGTCGTGACAAATTGGTATCAGAGGAGTTCGGTTCTACCGAAGAACTTATGACTCTGACTTTTTCTTTCTGTGAAGCAATAGTGTTAAGAGTACCGAGTGTCGATTTCAGTTCACGGAGTCCAGTGTTGGTGCGGGCGGCCGACGTATCCATACACCAGGACCCTGACAACTGATTTCCGACTTTGTGCACGAAAACACTGATTGTGTGTGTGTTTTCAAAGGTTTTCCCTTAAAACAGCTCAAACCTGGTCAGATCACCAGGTATAAATGTTTGACCATGTCACGATGTTTCTTTCAGGATGCCTTTTCATGGACGACTAGCTAGAGCCCAGAGGGATGTGCGTGCTGATAGCCTGTCGAGCGACGAGGCTTCGGTACAGGGCCCTCTTGCAGTGGAGGCACCAGTGGTACTACTATCTGTTGGGCCACCGATTCCACCAACCCCAGCAGTAGAAGATGCACGACGCTTGAGCGCGCTGCATGAGTTCCAGCGCCAGAGGCCACCCAGGTTTCGGGGAGAGACGGACCCACAGGCGGCTGAGGTTTGGCTGGAGGCTGTGGTGAGAGTCTTCAGGCTAGTGGGGACGCCGGCAGACTTCATGGTGATCTTTGCTACCAGCCTCCTTCAGGCAGCAGCAGGCAGGTGGTGGAGCCACTTTTTCCAGTTTTGTGATGAGATGAACATCGCATGGGAAGACTTCGAGACCTTCTTCAGGTTGGAGTTTGTGCCAGTAGCTCTACACCCCGAGCGTGTACAGGAGCTTCTGCCTTTTCCGCCTACTTTTTGATAAGTAGCCGAGTCATCTGTGGGCAGTAGACAGATGATGCAGTTGTCCAGGAGGACCAGACTAGTAGTTAGACGATCTCGGGTTTTAGGACTGGTGGTGCAGGGCACCCGAGGTGGGGTCAGAGACAGGCGTGCCAGAAATGGAAAATGTTACTCCTGCAGCGGGAAGGGTCACCTGGCACGTGACTGTCCGAATCCTCGTACGGTTGAACAATGGGTGTTGGAGGAGCCACTGAGACAGAAGCAGCGGTTGGTGCTTCAGCAACAGCCGAGCAGTGGACAAGGCAGTAGAGCTCCGAGATCAGGTGGCCAGGAGAGGAACTAGTGGATACGTCATTCGTACTTCTAGTTCCGTGTTGCTTTTGTATTCGTCTCTTTGTACTATCAGCTGCAATAATAAAAAGACACTTATCTTTGTTTGCTTTCCTGTCCTTTTGTTTGGTTGATACTGAGTGGTCCCGGTTAAACTGTTGACTTGACCCTCACTTTCAAGATTTCTACTGGAGGGGACCCAGTGACCTCACACTGATGCCGATAGTGTGACTCGACCCTTGGAGGCGAGAGTGAAAGTTGGATCTCTTAGTAGATACGTCGAGGCCTTACGACGTCATCCATGGCATGAATGCATCATTCATGTCAGGATTGAATATATTAGGCAACGAATGTGGTTCATCCAGGGGATGAGACCGGGTTTCTCTTCTCGGCAAAGAAAAATCATAGCAGCTCTTATGAGACTAAAGGAGGTCCATGACATCCAAGAGAGGATGAAGACTGCACAGTGCAGTAAGAAACAGGAAACTGGTGCCAGTCTTAGAGACTCAGGCGTGTTAATGAAGAGGAAGCTTAAAGGAGAGATGAGTCTACGAAGCAGCAGACGTGGAGGCAGAGCCAGGAGAGCAGCATGAGGTGGTGTACATCCTAACATTGTACAACCACCCGCCTTAGTTGTTCCTGCCAGGCTCAGGGAGCTGGAGGGCGGAGGAAGGGTGCGGCAGCATGCAGTCAAGGAGTGTGACCCAATGGCTCTAGAAATGATTCATGGGACAGTCTGTGTCCACTACTAGCTGTTGTAGTAACAGATGTCGATGTGAATCATTTCTTGCTTTCAAAAATCTTGTTCCAGACCTAGAGTTTCCGGTAAGCCGTGGACTTGACCCTCACGTCTGGAGATACCTTGGGAGGAGACTCGATAATCACACTTACACCGACGGTGTGGTCAGACCCTCGAGGCGAGAGTTTCGGTTGGAATCTCTTGGTGACAGCGTCGAGGCCTTATGACGTTAGTTTGAGTATGGAATGGGCAATAACTGTTCATACTCAAATTGAAGGTTTTAGGCAAACGTCGGGATGGGTTTTCCTTGGTCGGAGAAAAGGAAACCCCATGCAGCATGGGATAAACTCTTTCACGGGAGGGTGCGACCGATCACTCTTGAATCGGCCAACCTTACCCTCGTGGAAGCATTCGTTTGAGTTACAGTTCTAACAGGAATTGGATACCTCTGGAGTTTGAGGATGGAGACCACGTTCTTATACGTGTCTCACCTCGACGAGGTTTACGGAGATGTGGCCAAGGCGGCAAGTTGTCTCCAAGGTTCAGCGGACCTTCTTAGGTTCCCAGGTGGGTAGGCAGGTGGTTTACCGCTTGACCCATTCACTGTAGTTTCCCCAGGTGCACGACGACTTCCACGTATCTCAACTGAGGAGATACGTGCTCGACCCTTCGCATACCATCGACCATGAGGAGCTGGACGATGGCGATGGGGTGCCTTTCACGGAGGTTCTAGTGGGGATCGAGGATCGACAGGAGCAGATCCTACGAGGACGATCGATTCCTCGGGAGCACTTTCTTTGGCAGTACGGAACCTCCAGGTAAGCACAAGAGAGCGGAAGGCTTAGATGCGTGCTCTGTACCGCTTTTGTCACCCTAGTTTGTGTTGAAGCTTTACGGGTACATAAAGTCCTAAGGTGGGAGTAATGTAATGACCCGGAAATTTCAAGGAAAATTTTTTCTTAATTTTTCTTTGGAATTTTACAAGAATGCAGTTTCTGACAACACCTGATTTCGAGGCCCGGTGTGCCCGGAATTAATTTCTGAAGTTTGGCTCGGGTACGTTCAGTGAACGAGCGAGCAGGAATTTCTATCTTTTGAACCGGTGCCCAGAATCGAATTCTGAGGGCACCGATGGAACCGCAGCGCCAGTAATTGCTTAGGAACTCCTGTTACGGAGTTGCGTTTACACGAGTGTTGATAATAAAAATTGTGGAAGTTTATTTTATAACTACACTACAATTTTTATTAACTTACTCTAAGTGTTAGCTCATGGTGGAAGTTGGGTAACCACCCAACCTCCCTTGGGAGGTTATGAGGGTGGTGGGGCCCACACGAACCCCACCTCTTCATATCCTCTAAAACCCCTCAACTCCCACTTAAATTAATTTAACTTAGTTATAACTTTTGTCTTAAATGAGTTGAATTTATTGTGGTGAGTTGTGTGAGTATTTTGAATTTCAAACACTTGAATTTCAAAACCCTTGTGAAGTTAATAAAATAAGTGGAGAACTTATTTTATTTGGTTGGGGTTGTGTTGTTTGAGAGCTTTTGGAAAAAAAGGCTTAGAAGTCTTGAAGTTTCTTCATCCTCTTGACGAAGAACGCGAAGAACAATCGGACATCGATGAAGAACGCCACGTTCTCGGGAACCGTCTTCCGCGACGCCATACCCGCGACACCGACAACGTCTTCTTCCGCGACATCTCTTTTCGCGATGACGAATCTCGTCACCTCTTAAATCAAGGTAGGGGATTATTTTGAGAATGGTGTTTCTCACTTGGTTGTTCTTCTAAAACAAAGAACCGGATCAACTCATCCTTAAGTTGATCCGCAAATGTTTTATTTTAATTGCGGGTTGAGATTATTTTTATGCTTATTTTTATTTAAGAGGTTGTAGGGGTTTACTTGAGTTCGTGTTATCTTTCCTTTGACGATCTTCATTAATTACTCAGCCACTTGATATCAAACTAACGAGAGGAGGCCGAACCGCACGAACACGGTCGGCCCTCCTCCCATCGTGGTTCAGTTTAATGTGGTTTGAAGCGGGGTCACGCAGAGTCGTCACACCGCGCGGGAGTAAACCGTGGTCGAAACGGACCCTGGCAAAGAGGCGCGGCACCGTCACGCCACGCCGTAACCAAAGACCTATAGCCGTTGGCCGCGGTGGTGCGGAGGAGCCACGTCGGAACTTGAAGGGGTGGCCAAAAAACCGGCCACCGACGTACGAGGAAGAACCACGGCCGAGGAGCCGTGGCAGAGCAACTGGAGGCGGCCGGCCTCGCCGGCCGCCGGCGATCATTGAGAGCCGCGCCGGGCCACGGCGAAAGGGAGAAGACGACCGGCAGTTCGGGCCACCAGTTTACGAAGAAAACCGAACCCCTCGGGTCCGAATTGTTTTAATTAAAAACGGTCGGCTGAGGGCCGGCCGTGTCTCCTAATTTCCGGGGGTTTTAACCCCGGGTAATAATTGGTCGGGCCCCCATGTGGGGGTCGTTTCCTTCAAAGGCGCGGGTTAAATGCCGCGTTGTTTTGTTCTAAAGAAGGGGGCTCATGTCCCCTTCGTTTTCAAAGGCAGGCCCCCCACGTGAAGGGGGGCCGACTCTTCAAGGCGCGGCAGATTGCCGCGCCGCCATCTAAAAAAAAGCGGGGGCTTTGCCCCCCGCGCGCGGCACGCGTACGGCGCTCGGGCCGCGCCGCCGTGCCGGCCGGCGCCGCCTGCCGGGCCGGATTTTCCGGCCGGGTTGGGTCGTTGGGCCGGGTTGACCCAGTTCGTCCGACCCAGGGGGGGTCGGGCCGGGTCGGCCCGGGCCCAGACCCCCAATTTCGGACAACTTTCGTTCAAATTCTCGTAACTTGGTCTAAGGGTCTCCAAATGACTCGCCATCAATGGAAATGCGATCCTTGGATCGAGACGGTCGTTTCGGTATATCGCACTCACGGTTTCGGATTACTTGAGTTCGTCCGGGTTGGTTCGTACACGAAACCAACCGGGCCCTCGGAGCGGAAACGCTCGTAACGTGAGTTCTAGACGTCCGATTGACGTGTCGTCGACTTTGGTGGAATCCTCTAAGTGAGATGGAACTTTTGGCATACTCCGCTCGAGGTTTGGATGTCGTCGGAGTGCGGTCGGGTTGGTTCGCTCACAAAACCAACTGGGCCCTTGGAACGAAAAGGCCAATAACTTCCAGACCGGGCATCCGATTGATGTGCCGTATGTTACGTTGAGTTCTTGTTGACGATACGGAACTTTTGGCATCCTCCGCCCGAGTTTTGGATGCAGATGGATAGTGGCCGGGTTGGATCACACCGAAATCCAACCAGGCCCCTGGAACGGAAAAGCTGATATCTTTCAAACAGGACGTCCGTTTGACGAACCATCAGCGGTGTTGGTGATCTCGTTAAGAAACGGTCCCTATGAGTATACCCTATGAGAGTTCGGGGTACAGTTGAGATACAGCCGGGTTTGGTTCGCTCACGAAACCAACCGGGCCCATGGGACGAAAAGGCTAATAACTCACAGACCGGGCGTCCGATTGACGCGCCGTCTATTGCGTTGGGACCCCTATGACGAGGCGGTCTTTTGAGATACTTCTTCCTGGGACTTTGAGATACTTGTAGTATTGGCTTGTAGCTCGTGGAGAGGACCCTCCCAGAGACGAGCGTACGGAGTATGGAGACCGTGTAGCCGGCCGAGACCTGAAGACTTCTTGTCCGATTCGATTCGGAGTAACTTACGTATCCCATTGGGGAGCACTACTTTGTGAGGTGGCAGAACCATAGCGGAGGAGCACTACTATGTGAGGTGGCAGACCCGCGGTACTCGACAGGAGGAGTACCTCTGTAGGCTATGAGGGGGGATCACTACTGCGTTGGGTGGCAGACCCCGACGGGAAGCACTACTGTGTGAGGTGACAGGCCCGCGGTACTCGACAGGAGGAGTACCTCAGCAGTCATAGGTTAGTGAGCAGTACCTCGGACTCATGACAGGACCACTGTACACTCCAGAGACGGAGCTCTTCAGCAGTTACGGTGTCGATAATGAAAATCCTAGTTTGAGCTAAGACTTTTGACCTTGTGTTTACCTCATGATTGAGATGGGTCACTTCCTAACTTAGGTATATGTATGGGCATATACCTGGGTAGTGGTTATCCGTTGATTTCACAATCCTTTTGTTTCCTCATGATTGAGATGATTTACTTGATAACTTAGGTATATGTATTGGCATATACCTATGTAGAGGTTATCTGTTGAGATCTTCTTTGTGGTTATCCTTGTTGGTTTAGTGAGACATTGAAGGTCTCGGGGTCCCTACTAAGTATCGTTATACTCACCACTACACGGGCTATGCCCGCACCTCGTTGTGTTGGTTGCAGACGACTGGCAGTGCTGACGGAGGCCGAGTGTTCGAGGACTGGACGGTACCCAGAGGTGGACTACACGACGAGTCAGTACCCGGAGGTGGACTACACGACGTGACGACTCACAGAGGTGGTTGAAGGACGAGAGCGTGGAGGAAGCTATCTGTACCTACCCTTCAGGTAGGATCCATGGTGGACGACCAGGAGTTGCGCTATCTATACCTACCCTTCAGGTAGGATCCGAGGAGGACGACCCAAGTGCTGCTTCCTTCTTCCAGCTATTTGTCTTTTTGCTGTTGTACCTTATTCAGTTGTAGTTGTAATTTTTTTCGGGTTTGTATCCTGGCCCATTTACTTTTCATCTTTTCTTTTGTACTTAGTGTTTTGCTTCCGCTTGTACTCTGTGGTGCTTGTTTTCTTTTATAAAGGCAATGCCTTCCCAGTTATCGGGATTTTACGCCTTTGGTGCTAGTCGCCAGCCCCTAGCCTATAGAAAGCGGGCTTGGGGTAGTCATGGCACGAGCCCCGTGGACGGTTCATGACAGGATGAGTTATAGATTTTGAAAACATTATTCGGGAATGTTTGTTTTTAGGGTTTTCTTGATTGGTTCACTTGTATTCCTAAATTGAAGTTTGGGTAGATCATGGGTAAACTTGCAGAACTAATATTACATGTTATTAATTTTATTACAGGATATTGAGTTATCTTATATTGAATAATATTATATCCATGTGGATGAATCATTAAATAATAATTAAATGATGATTATCTGGGTTAATTTGGTCGTTTTTTCGATCACAACGAACTTGTTTTATTTTCTAACTTAGTAATATGGACATAAGTTATTTCCAGAACCTTAAAAAGGAAATAATACATATAAAAAATTCTGTTTTAACCATAAAAATGGTTTCATGACTATATCATAAGGTAGATATGAAATAAGATAGCCTATCGTTCTTGAAGGTGATAAATTAACACCTCACGAACAATGTTCTCTTTAATAAAATAAAAGGAAGAGGGAAAGGGGGTTGGATCATATAATATCCCATTAGCATCATAGATTTATATTATATGTATAATACTGGATTTAAAATACCATTTGGATGAAGATAGGAGGGGAGAGATCAAGAAATGAACTTGAAATTGGAAAGGAAATTAAAAGAGAAGAGGGAGAGAAATTGCCTCTTAAATACTCCTCTTGAGATTCTCCTTAAGAAAGCTAGGATTTGTATTTTGATGAGCCCAGAATCTCTTAAAAGTGGGAGAGAGGCTAGAGAAGATGTTTGGGTAGAGTTTAGATAAGGATTAGAGCTTGAGAGGTGTGAGGAAATGAGGGTGTGAAGGGTGGTTTTTATAGTGGAGGGGCGAGGGGTTTCCTTAATATAAAATACATTAGTTTATTAATTCCCCCTATGACAAGGAATAGTGAGTCTTGAATGACCCAAAATAGTTATTTTATAATATAATCCCAAATTAAGTGATCTTACCTCAGAAGAACATCACACATGACCCTATAATTATCTTATTTAGCTTATTTTTTGTAAATTACAGTATTTCACTATTCATAAAAAAATCAAGTATTTCAGAAAAATCCCAAAAATTTACCCCAACCATTTTTCAATGTGTAGAATCCAAAAATGAAATCCATTTTTCAAAAATAATTTTCTAAATATGATTAATTTAATATTTAATTAAAATCATAATTTATTATTAAAAACCCAGTTTTAAAACATTCATTTAGTTATTCTAAAATATGGGTACATCAATCATTCACTTGAATGTTATTTTTATACTATCATAGGTAATTTTACTATTCATTATGCTATATCACTATTCATAAGGGTGTTTTACTATTCATAGGGGTAGGTTACTATTCACCAAAAATATTTATTTTATTAGACTCCAAAAATTATCTTGAACACAACCGTGTATGTCAAATTTTCAAAATTCCAAACACAGAAGTGACAAAATTATGTTTAAAGGTTACTTAGCACTTAGTAGTTCATTATGTTGTTTTTTCATGTTATTTAATGGCATATTTATAAGTAGGTAAATTCCATTGAAAAACATTGCATCCTTATATTGTTCCCCCCTTATGAAGTTTCACCCTCGAAATTTCATTTTACATAAACAACTGAGGGTGCTTCTCCTTCATAGCCTCTTTTGGTTCCCAAGTTGCTTCCTCAAACTTATGGTTCCTACACAACACTTTGACAAGATGGGTTGTCTTGTTGCGTAGAAGCTTATATCTCTGATCCAGAATCATTACTAGCTGGTCATCATAGGAGAGATCATCTTCCAGTTGCACCACCTCTGAGTTTAGTACATGTGAGGGATCAGGTATGTACTTCCTCAAGATTGATACGTGAAAAAACCTCATAAACTCGAGCCATATTTAGTGGAAGTGCAAGACGATAGGCCACGACTCCTATACGGTCAAGGATCTCAAAGGGGTCAATATACCATGGGCTTAGCTTCCCTTTCTTCCCGAATCGCCTGACTCTCGTCCATGGAGATATTCGAAGGAAAACATTATCTCCAACATCGAACTCTAAGTCCCTTCGATGGTTGTCAGCATAGCTCTTTTTCCTACTTTGAGCAGCTTTGACATGTTTCTGGATGACTTGAACCTTCTTTATCATCTCTTGAACATGATTGTGTCCAAGTAGCTTTCTTTCTCCAACTTTATCCCAACAGGTTGGAGTTCTACATCACTTTCTATATAGAGCTTCATATAAAGCCATCTGAATACTCTAGTGGAAGATATTATTGTATGCGAACTCAACAAATGGGAGATGCTAATCCCACCACCTTTGAATTCAAGAGAGCAGGATCATAGAATATCTTCAAGCATCTGAATAGTCTTTTTATATTGGCCATCAGTTTGGGGGTGATAGGTCATACGGAAATTTAATCTAGTACTCAAAGCATGTTGAAGGATCCTCCAGAATTTAGATGTGAACCATGGATCATGGTCAGAGACAATTGAGGGTGGAACACCGTGCAATCTCGCCATTTCTTTCACATATATCATTGCAAGTAGTTCAAGTGAGAGATCTTTCCAAATAGCGATAAAATGGGCAGTCTTGGTGAGTCGGTCAAACACAACCCGTATCGCATTATTTTTCTTTGATGTCTTGAGGAGACCCATGACAAATTCCATAGTAACATTTTCCCATTTCCACATCGGTATAGGCAATGGCTGCATCATACCTTTGGACTTTTGTCTCTTAGCTTCAACTTTCTGACATACCAAGCACCTTTATATATATTCTACAACCTCCTTCTTCATGTTATCCCACCAGAAGTGTTCCCGGAGATCACGGTATATCTTGGTACTCCCGGGATGGATAGATAAATTTGAGCTATGTGCATTTTCCAATAGATTTTTCTATATCTCGGGTGATGAAGGAACACAAAGCCGCATTCCAAACCGAATCACACCATCATCGCTGATCTGGAACTCTTACAGCTTCCCTTTCCTTACTACATTCACCCTCTTTTGTATCTCCACATCATCCCTTTCTGCTTCCTTAATATTCTCTTGGATGGATGGTTGTGCAATCATTTGGAAAAGGTAGGAAGTATCCCTTTCCCTTATGATTTCCAAATCCATTCTTTTCATATACAAGAAGATAGGGTCTTTCTCAATCCACAGCATGGATACAGTAGCAGGTTATTTTCTACGTAGAGCATCAGCAACCTTGTTTGCCTTTACAGGATGATAGTGAATAGAGCAATCGTAATCCTTGATTAGCTTTAACTATCTCCTTTGATTAATGTTGAATTCATTTTGTGTGAATATATACTTAGGCTCTTGTGGTTGGTTTATATGTCACACTTATAACCATAAAGGTAGTGCTTCCATGTTTTCACGGAAAAATTCACGTCTGCCAGCTCTAGATCATGCATTGGGAAGTTCTGGTCATTGATCTACAACTACTGTGAGGCGTAGGCTATCACATCGTCATTTTTCATTAGTAAACAATCCATGCCTTTCTTTGAATCATCACTGTATATCACAAAACATTCTCCACTTTTCAGTAGTGTGAGTACTGGTGTAGTGATCAACCTTCTCTTTAGCTCCTTGAAGCTTCCCCCACATTTTTCCTTCAAGACATACTTTACCCCTTTCCTTGTTAACATAGTAAGAAATATTGATAATCTTGAGAAGTTTCTCACAAAACGTTGGTAGTACCTAGATAATCCAACAAAATTATGAATTTCTATGACACTAGAGGGCCTGGGCCATTCCTCAATCTCCTTTTTCTTTGAAGGATCCACAGAAATTCTCTCACTTGTGATTACATGTACCTAGAACGTGACTTGGTTCATCCAAAATTCACACTTTTTGAACATTGTGTACAACTTCTTCTTTCTTAATGTCGCCAACACAAGTCTTAGATGTTCTTCATGTTCCTCCTTTCTCTTGTAGTAGATGCGAATATCATCAATAAACACTACCACAAATTTGTCTAGATAATGTATAAAGACTCTATTCATCAAATCCATGAAGATTGCAGGGGAATTAGTAAGTCCAAAAGGCATCACCAAAAAATCATAGTGCCCATACCTTGTTCGGAAGGTATTCTTCTGAATATATTCCTTCTTCACCTTTACCTGATGATATCCAGAACGAATATCCAACTTTCAGAAGTATTGAGAACCTCGTAACTGATCAAACAAGTCACAAATCCTTGGGAGAGGATACTTTTTCTTTATGGTGATCTTGTTGATTTCCCGATAATCGATACACAACCGCATTGTTCCATCCTTCTTCTTCACAAAGAGCACTGGCGTACCCCAAGGTGATGCTCTAGGGCGTATGAACCCTTTGTCCAGATTCTCTTACAGCAGCTTCTTTAACTCCTCCAGTTCGATAGGATCCATCCTATAGAGACACTTCGAGAAAGTAGTAGCTATGGGTATGAGATCAATTGAGAACTCTACCTCACGATCCGGGGGAATTCTAGGCAACTCTCAGAAAATACATCATTGTATTCCCTCATGATGGAAATTTCTTCAAGGTTGGCACTTTCCCTCGACTCAACCATTTGGGTGAGGTATGCTTCTTCATAGGGAATCAACTCCCACACCATTGAAGGAAATTTCAAAGGAGATTCATGTTCTTCCTTGCATTTGTAGAGTATCATGGGTTGGTTCGGAATATGAAAAGATATTTCCTTTTCCTGACATTTGATATGTGCTCTATATAACGAGAGCCAATCCATTCCTATTATAGCATCAACTTCCACCAAGGGAAGTATTACGAGATGTTCCAGAAGAATCATTCCACATATGCCAATTGGAGAAGAGTCAAACACCTGGGTTGAAATGATTGCACCACATGGTGTTTTTACATATATCTCTACTTAAAGGTTTCAGGGCTTCGATTCTATAGTTCTAGCATACTTGCAAGATATAAATGAATGCGTAGAATCAGAATCAAATAAGACTTTTTCCATTCTTGAGTGAATAAGAAGTGTACCTTGTATGACTTCATTATCTTGCTCCACTTCAATAGTAGTGATGGAATAAGCCTTCCCATGTTCCTTTGGCTTTTTTTGCTGTTGACGCTGATTACCCTCGAGAACTCAAGGTTTAGTGCACTGGTTTGCATAGTGACCTAGCTCCCTACAGTTGTATCATTGATCCATGAGTGGTTCTCTACTTTCTTATACCACATTCTCCTTCCTTTTCGCTTCTTTTCAACACTCTTGAGCATGGTGTCCTTCTTTCCCACACTTGAATCACTTCCCCGTCCCTTTGAGGTAGTTCCCATGGTCCATATTCCCACATTTTTTGCATGTGGGTCGTTGATTTTTTTCCCACTTTTTCATTAGATCCACCTGCTTGAAACTCAAAATTTCGTTTATTATCCCCATAGTCATGGGACCATTCTCCAAACTCCATCTCCACTTTGAGAGCACATCAAAAAACTTCTTCATATCTCCCAAAGTCTTAATTTGCAAGAGCCTTTCTAAGGTGTGGTTTTAATCCACTAAAGAATCTATCAATTTTTCTATCATTGTTGATAACAAAACCAGAAGTGTACCTTGTAAGCCTTGTGAAATTCTCTTCATAGGTAGTGACAAATTATCCTTCTTTTTTCTTGAGCTCTATGAATTCTATCTCCATCTTCATATGAATAGTTTGTGGGAAATACTTATTATGAAACATTATCTTAAAGTCTTTCCATTCCATCTCTTAAATTTTCTCCCCTGGCTTGGTGTTCTTAATCAAAGCCCACCATTGATTGGCTTCTCCATCTAGATGATAAATGGCTAGGGTCACCTTCTCCATCTCAGAAATGGATCGGAAGATCAACTAATCGTCGGTGGTCATTACCGCATACTACATTCGATATCCAGTTGCTCCCTCTTAAGTAAAGGAGGACATTCACCATTATTAGGGTTATTGTTCATAACATGAGATAACTGAGTAAGAATCTCCATGATGTTCTGAACTCCACCTCTCAAATCATTGGGGATGTCATTCGAGCAATCGTTTGATTGTCCCTTGCACGAGTTTTTGGCTTGATTTCTCCTGGTTCCCACCATTTTCTAAAATAGGAAAGGTTAGAACAAAACATAAGTAAACAAGTCATGAATAACTTATTCATTTAAAAAATTTATACCAAAAACATGACATATTTTATCCCTATATAAATATCCTTGTGTGCATATTTGTACTCAGTCTCATGCTATAGGTTTTCTCTAGGGTTCACTAATCCTAATTCCCAAATTAACTAAACCTTTCCTCTGATTCCAACTATAGCAACCCAAAATTTTCTTAAATTACTATTAAGTCATTTTAAAGACAAAAAACATAACAATATTACACATAGAGGATCTAATGATTTAGTGTCTTGGGAAAACTAGGACCGTACATAACAATTACAACATCAAGCATAAATATTTATTTAATTTATTCATCTCTAGATTCTTATTGGCACTTGTCCTCTCCTTAGTTCATGTAGAAACCTGAGGGTATACATAAAAAAGGGTTTGAGCTAAAATACCAGTAAGAGGATAAGTAAGAACAATATAGCATGGGGTGAGAATAATCATAACATGGGAAAAAATTGTGAACATGAGAGGAAGCATAAATATAAGACTTGAAATGTGGCAATGCATAAAAATGGAACATCATGTCTTAGTGGTTAACTACCACACATACTTGTGAACCAACCTCGAATATTGTTTACACAACATTTCACATTTATTCATTAGATTCATCACTTTACAAAATGCATTTAAGTGCTATATAATTTTGGGCACACCTATCACATTCAAATATTCATATTGGGCTATATAATTCCGGGCGCACCCGTCACATCATAACATTATCATTATCATGCTTTCCACATAGAACATATATCAAAAGTGAACATAACTAGCACGCAAAATGGAATGGGTTACATCTCACAATAAGAAATTCATAAACATTGGTTTCCCAAAACAAAGAGGGAATAACATACAAATTACAAGAACCGTCCACTTTGAGAGAGAAGTAAAAGGTGTGTTCTTAAAAGAAGTGTTCTTTTGGAAAGGATTTGTATGACATAAAAACCAGTGATAAACATTTATATTCTAGAAAATGAAATACAATTATGAACAAATGATCTTTAAGGATTAACCATATCAAAAAGGGAGTGAAAGAGGGAGAACCCGAAGTATGAATGTTCGGTTCGTGAATTTCCCCTTAACTTGTACCCGAATGCTTCCTTCTCTTTAATGTCTTGTATAATGAAATTATTTTTATTAATTAGAATTAAAAAATATTTTTTACATTAATATGGTTCTTTATGGTTTCGTTAAGTGATTTTATGTGCCTTTGGATGAGTTATAGAGTTTAACCACATTATTCGGGAATGTTTGTTTCTATGGGTTTCTTGAGTGGTTCACATGTATTCTTAAATTAAAGTTTGGGTAGATCATGGGTAATCATACAGAACTGATATTACATGTTATTAATGATATTATAGGATATTGAATGATATTATAATGAATCATATTATATCCATGTGGATAAATCATTAGATAAGAATTAAATGGTGATTATTTGGGGTAATTTTGGCGGTTTTTCAATCACAACAAACTTGTTTTAATTTATCACATAGTAATATGGACATAAGTTATTACCAGAACATTAAATAGGAAATAATATATATATATATATATAAAATTTGGGTTCAACCATAAATTTTTTTTCATGACCAGATCTGAAGGTAGAAATGGAAGAAGAACGCATGTCGTTCTTGAAGGTGATAAATTAACACCTCACGAACAACGTTCTCTTTAATAAAATATAAGGAAGAGGGAAAGGCGTTGGAAGATATTGTAACGCCCCGACCCCAGCTACCCAGAGTCGGTGCATTACTTCGTAACATTGGCATGATCACAAAAGATCAAGTCTCGAAAGACCGATTAGTTTAGTAGCCTTGGAAACACTAGATACATTCATAAGTCTTTCATTACATCAAAATTAAACAAACTACAAAAAAACATGGTCTTCATATTCCACACTCATATCTTCACTGATTATTCTTGCAAGTCAGTCATAAAATACTTCTTCACAACCTGGAAAATTTTTAAACATTGAAAGGGGTGAGCTCAAATGCTCAGTAAGGATAACAATAATGCGGAAGCTTTCATAAATAAACATTAACATTTAAGGCAATGTATAACTAAAACAAAAGCCTCTTAAACATGAACTTCAACATAATATGGCAAAAGTAAAATGAGATAATGCCATTTACTTCTTCACATGGATATTCTACTGGTCGAATAATCACATGTAATATCAATAACCACTTTCATAATGAAGGAATGCATAATGCCAGACTATCATAACCACGTAGTCAAGGCCTCGTGCCAAGACCACAAATAAGATTTTGTCAAGGCCTTGTGCCAAGACACTAGTTTGTCTCATGAGACCTGCCGATGCATCGAGGAGCTATAGCGGGCTCCACCCGTCACTTATTAAGTCCAATGCATTCCTCATATGAATAGGTTTAAACATATCATAAACCATAACATAATCGTATCTCATAAAACAGGCATAAAGGAAACATAACATTTCCACATTTCAATCACAAGATATAAATACAACACATTGATATAATAAAAATGCTTTCAAAACCATTTTCAATACCAAAATAAAAGAGAGTTAAAACTTTGTATTTATTTTTCATTAAAAAAAATGAAGGCTTGAAGAGGAAGTCGGATCTCAAATAATGGTCACGGCGGCGGAGAAGTCGTTGTCGCCACATAAGTACGGAAAGAAAAACATTCCCTTTTGTCGTTTAGTAAAACGCTTCGTATAAAAAAGATTCCTTTTGAATAAATGCAAAAGTCAAAGGGTTTTATACACCGTATAAAAGGAAAGTTGTGTATAAAGCCAAAATATGCCTCAATGAAAGGGGATAGAGACGAAGTCCTTAAAAAGATCATTTTTAAAAATAAAATAGATCTATTATGTGTATTCACTATAGGTACACATAAAGAAAGTAAAAATAAAAAAATAGGATATAATATCATGACATAATTTGAAAGTAGGAGATTAACCCAAAGAATGGAAGTTGGGTTAAGAAGTTCCCTTACCTCGTGTCTGACTTGACTCAACCGTTCTTTAACCTCCTGAATAATAAACTAGAGTTAATATATACCTTATTAAGAACCATTTTCAACTTCATTATCCTTATTATAACACTTATTACAATGATATGAACATTATGTAATTATTTAAGTTAATAATGTTCATTTTGTCGGTATTTGGTTCTTAAGTCAAAAATAGGCTTCTTACACTTACATGTTGTTAATTTGGTCAAAGGTTCATTATATCCAGAATGGTATTCATGATGTAGATATCATATATGTCATATATATCCAGTACATACATTCATTTATAATATTACATCACATTTAGAGGTAAGAAATGAAATGCACCGTTCATGGAGACGGTAAGCCGTACGTACGCATGAACGCTACTTCCATTTCTATTTCATATTTTCTGGAATGGAATCATAATGATATGAGAGTATATTATAATTCCAGTATAATAACATATATAATATCATTAACTTTATCCTTCACACATCCCACATATGGTATTAACGAATCAAATCACTTTCAGGGGGCGGTAGTCCGCGCTTCCTAAAATGAAGATATCGTGTTTTACCCATAATGGAAACCATAAAGGTATGCCCAAAATGAAAAAAACAGAAGCTTAAGGAAAACATAAACATATTATATATCATATATAAAAATAGTGACATCATAATGGCCACCTTTGAAGGTGTTAAATGAGTGTTGAACAATCATCGTTTCGGGAGGCAGAATTTCACCATCCACGGAAACCTTATGTTATTTAACCATTTGATGTAGTTGTGTGGAAGTGTAGCTCAAATAAATCTTATAACAACATCCTAGTATATTTAAGATACTGGTGTTGTTACAACAGAAGTAAATAAAAAGAGTTTAGGGGGTTGGTGAAGCAAAATAAAACAAAAGAACATGAGAGAATGAATTACCTTAAAAAGTGTAACTCCTTTTGAGTTGAGCCTAAAGGCTTCCTTTGAAAGGATTCTGCCCAAAGGGAATCCTCTAGGATGAGGAGAGGGATGTGGAGAGAGCAAATGGGCAGGGGTTGGCCGAGCCAATGGCTTGAAGAGTGTGTGAAATGAGGTAGAGGTGGGGGCCTTTTATAAGAGGAGAGGAGGGGCACTTTTGGAAAGTAAAGGAACATTACATTATTTGAAAATGTGTTTCGGTTTTAAAAGGTCCCACATTGATAGAATTCGTGGATAAGGTGATAAGGCATCGAAATCCACTCATCCAATTGGTTTTGGCCATGTGTAGTTCATAGATTTTATATTATCTTTCCATTTTATTTAAATCGTCAAATAATGATGTCATCGCTGCATCATTATTATGTCATAAATAATTAAATTTATTTAATGTCTAAAAATTATAAAAAAAATACTATGATATAGGAAATCTTTTTATCTTTACAATGACTATTTATAATCAAAATTTGGACTTGTGTAACCCTACTTAAAAATTGTTTTAGTAAAACACTTTATGTTAGTGTCATTTTCACTTTAACATTAAATAAAAAGTAATTTATGTTATTTCCCAACAAAAGTGGATCCATGGGGTCCCCAAGTTAGGCCATGGCTTGTCTTGGTCGGCCATGACACAACCAATGAGGTTGGGACATGTGTCTAGGTCATTTAATATTATTAAAGTATTATTTATACCTTAAACTACCCTAATTACCACTAATCGCGATTAAGAACTTAATAAGTTACTATTCACCAAAAAATTATTTTTATCCCATTGAACCACATTTTACTTCTTAATGACAACCATGTATGTCGGATTTTTGAAAATCAAATCACAGAAGTGGTAATATTTCATTTAAACGAAAAATCAGTTATTTAACAACCACTTAGTGGTTTCACTATTCATCAAAAATTGAAGTTTTTCAGAATAAGGCCAAAATTTCACCCTAAGCTATAATTGATATTCCGAATTGAAAAATGATGTCTATTTTACAAAATTCCAAACATATTAGTTGCATTAATTAATTTTATAATTAATTCCCGCTGTCACAACAAATAGCGTGTTTTTAAGACACAATTTATATCAAAAGATTGGCAATTGTTTATGTCCAATTTCAATGTTAAATTAATTCTAATGACCACCATAGGATAAAATGGTAAAAATATATTCTAATTATACTCTAAAACCACTCAATAGTATAATTTATCACTATGAATTATTTTGATTAAAAAAGTTGTTTTATGTATTTTTCACTATTCATAAAAATTTTGAAGTTCTCAGAAAATTACAAAAAATTCAACATAGGTTAATTTCAATATTAGGAATACAAAAATGAAGTCCATTTTGAAATATAAAATTTCTATAATTTTAAAAAGTGGTTATTACTATTCATAACGGCTATTTTGATTAGTTGCGGTGTGTTAGAACTCGAACTTGCGTACAATGCAAGCTATTGCATTATTGAATGAGAAGCGTATCGTGGAAGCTCGGGGTGTTACATTCTCCCCTCCTTCAATAAATTGCGTCCTCGCAATTTGAAATTTTTTCTTTGATAATAAAAGGCTGAAAATAGAAAATACCTTTGTGGAAAACCCACATCGGAAATAAGGTTAATAAATATATAACATTAAAAGAAAGCAAGATAAGTACAAAGGTCACCCGATATAGCCCATTATAGGATTCTATGAAAATATGGATATGGAGGAGAAACAAACCATCAAGGTCTGGTGGGGAGTTATAGAAAACAGGATTAGGAGAAAGTTTAACCACAAGAAATTCACAAACTTGTGATTGGTTAAACGGTCATTGAATCCCTAGTTGGAAAAGTTAACCGACAACATTTTTGTTTTAAGTTACCTTTTATAATGTTGAGGATTTTATTTAGGAGATTTACTAAGAACGTAAGGGAATATACATACTTGTTATGTATACTTTCATTCATTAATGAATTTTTACCACAAACCCATCTTTTACTCCAAATGGTAACAGAACTCAAAAATATTCTATTTATCCTAATTGTATAAGGTACCAAAGGTTAACACATACCATTTAGATTAGTAAAATTATTTTGTAATAACCAGGGACTTCCTGTAGGCTAGTGGTAGGAAATAAAGGCCTGTCGCACTTTGATTGTGGGTTCGATTCCTACAGCTTTGTATGACGCGACGGTTTATGCCCCACCCTGCAGGTTGTCCTTTTCCTAAAACTATAGTATTATAATACTCCAAAAATAATCTTCATAAATTTTTTTAACCTTAAACCATACTATCCCAAAATCAACTTAATCCACTCCAACCTTTATAGTTATCCAAAATACCTCTGTCCAGACTTTCTCTAAAAGGTCTCTTAATTCCAAAATCAATTTATCAGATTCCCCAAACAAAGAAATGTTTCTCTTATTGTCACATACCAAAAATATGATTACCTTAATCATATTAAAACCTTACTGAAATCAAAAAGTAATGCAGTACAATCCATATATATATATTACATTATTCTTATAACCAGAATATAATCCTTGAGTCCAAAAGCACCAATACATTAGTTATTCTGCTTCAACTGTAGTAATAGCATAAGATTGTCCTTGATCCCTTGTCCTTTTCTGAGGTAAGTTTCCTTGACGCTTAGGACATTCATTTGCATAATGACCCATTTCTCTACAATTGTAGCATTCAACTTTGACAGCCTCTTTCTTTCCCTTGCAATCACGTGCCTGGTGACCTTTTTCTCCACATTTATAACAGACTCCCATTCCTTTTAGGCAAGTACCAGGGTGATTCTTCCCACAATTATCACATAATGGAAAATCCTTCTTTCCCTTTTTCCCTTTATCTGTCTCTTGTTCCACCGTTCTCTTCTTCTCTTGCTTTACTTTGTTGTCATAAGACTTAGAGAATTCCTTTTCTGTCTTGATAGCACACGAGACAATATCTTCGTATGATGAGAAGGATTGTGATACCAAAGCTCGACGGAGAAATGGTTTTAACCCATCAAAGAAACGATCAATCTTACTCCTTGGGTTACGTATGTAATCTGCAGCATACCTTGCTAACCTTGTAAAGTTAGCCTCATACTTTGCGACATTCTCATCCTCCTTCTGCCTCAGACTCAGAAATTGCCTTTCCATATCTGCTCGATGGTCACGAGGAAAGTATTTTTCTAAGAAAAGCTCTTTGAACTCCCTCCATTCCATATTCGATATGTCATCATCTTCCTTTGTGTTTTGAATCAGCGACCACCACTGATCGGCATCTCCAGTGAGGCGGTAAACTGCCATGACAACCTTCTCCCTTTCACTACTCCCCAAGGCATGGAATATTTTCTCTAAGGAATTTATCCATTGCTCAGCTACTATAGGATTTGTACTCCCATTAAAGGTTGGTGGTTGTTGCCTCATGAAACGGTCTAGCATTGATCCTCCACGTTGCGGATCAGGGTGCTCCATACGAGTAAGGTTGTTATTCATAACCTGCGTGAGTTGTCCCAGTACGGTGAGAAGCTGATCAGCACCAGTTGTATCACTAGCTCCACCATAATTATCCTGAGCAGGAGGGCAATCCCTACACGGAGTTCGTGCATTGATACAGTTTCCATTCCTTCTACTAGGCGCCATTTCTAAACAATGGCATAAACTAGATTAGTTTATGAATCAAAATACATAATTCCATACTTGTAAAACACTTAACATAAATTGAACTAATTATGGATATAATCCATAATTATAAAAATGTATTCTTTGAGGAAGTATATACTCGTAACCCTTCATAGTGGTTTGTAAAGAAAATGGGAATTATCCAAAGCATATCCCCCGGGAGTGTCGTAACCAAGAGTGCAGCAAGGCCCGTTGTCGTGCACCAGTTCCCGTTCGAGTCTAGCTCAAAGCGGTGTTTTCGGGTTTTACCCCTAGGTACATCTGTGCTAGAGCCGCCTCTACCTGCTCGTATCCAGACAGGAATGTATTGCTTGGAAAACTCACAAAATCTCTACAATACCAATATTCTAAGATGTTCTTTTATACTAATCCTCAAAGTCTATCTTCGGGCTATGTGCTCTAATCAGAGTTTATCTAAATCTAACTTCCAAGGTTAGTACTAAACTGCCTCTGATACCAACTGTAACGCCCCGACCCCAGCTACCCAGAGTCGGTGCATTACTTCGTAACATTGGCATGATCACAAAAGATCAAGTCTCGAAAGACCGATTAGTTTAGTAGCCTTGGAAACACTAGATACATTCATAAGTCTTTCATTACATCAAAATTAAACAAACTACAAAAAAACATGGTCTTCATATTCCACACTCATATCTTCACTGATTATTCTTGCAAGTCAGTCATAAAATACTTCTTCACAACCTGGAAAATTTTTAAACATTGAAAGGGGTGAGCTCAAATGCTCAGTAAGGATAACAATAATGCGGAAGCTTTCATAAATAAACATTAACATTTAAGGCAATGTATAACTAAA
This sequence comes from Viscum album, assembly GCA_963277665.1. NCBI lineage: Eukaryota > Viridiplantae > Streptophyta > Magnoliopsida > Santalales > Viscaceae > Viscum > Viscum album. Next base: position 901,735,371 of record OY728131.1, on the reverse strand, counting down.
ACAAAAGCCTCTTAAACATGAACTTCAACATAATATGGCAAAAGTAAAATGAGATAATGCCATTTACTTCTTCACATGGATATTCTACTGGTCGAATAATCACATGTAATATCAATAACCACTTTCATAATGAAGGAATGCATAATGCCAGACTATCATAACCACGTAGTCAAGGCCTCGTGCCAAGACCACAAATAAGATTTTGTCAAGGCCTTGTGCCAAGACACTAGTTTGTCTCATGAGACCTGCCGATGCATCGAGGAGCTATAGCGGGCTCCACCCGTCACTTATTAAGTCCAATGCATTCCTCATATGAATAGGTTTAAACATATCATAAACCATAACATAATCGTATCTCATAAAACAGGCATAAAGGAAACATAACATTTCCACATTTCAATCACAAGATATAAATACAACACATTGATATAATAAAAATGCTTTCAAAACCATTTTCAATACCAAAATAAAAGAGAGTTAAAACTTTGTATTTATTTTTCATTAAAAAAAATTAAGGCTTGAAGAGGAAGCCGGATCTCAAATAATGGTCACGGCGGCGGAGAAGTCGTTGTCGCCGCATAAGTACGGAAAGAAAAACATTCCCTTTTGTCGTTTAGTAAAACGCTTCGTATAAAAAAGATTCCTTTTGAATAAATGCAAAAGTCAAAGGGTTTTATACACCGTATAAAAGGAAAGTTGTGTATAAAGCCAAAATATGCCTCAATGAAAGGGGATAGAGACGAAGTCCTTAAAAAGATCATTTTTAAAAATAAAATAGATCTATTATGTGTATTCACTATAGGTACACATAAATAAAGTAAAAATAAAAAAATAGGATATAATATCATGACATAATTTGAAAGTAGGAGATTAACCCAAAGAATGGAAGTTGGGTTAAGAAGTTCCCTTACCTCGTGTCTGACTTGACTCAACCGTTCTTTAACCTCCTGAATAATAAACTAGAGTTAATATATACCTTATTAAGAACCATTTTCAACTTCATTATCCTTATTATAACACTTATTACAATGATATGAACATTATGTAATTATTTAAGTTAATAATGTTCATTTTGTCGGTATTTGGTTCTTAAGTCAAAAATAGGCTTCTTACACTTACATGTTGTTAATTTGGTCAAAGGTTCATTATATCCAGAATGGTATTCATGATGTAGATATCATATATGTCATATATATCCAGTACATACATTCATTTATAATATTACATCACATTTAGAGGTAAGAAATGAAATGCACCGTTCATGGAGACGGTAAGCCGTACGTACGCATGAACGCTACTTCCATTTCTATTTCATATTTTCTGGAATGGAATCATAATGATATGAGAGTATATTATAATTCCAGTATAATAACATATATAATATCATTAACTTTATCCTTCACACATCCCACATATGGTATTAACGAATCAAATCACTTTCAGGGGGCGGTAGTCCGCGCTTCCTAAAATGAAGATATCGTGTTTTACCCATAATGGAAACCATAAAGGTATGCCCAAAATGAAAAAAACAGAAGCTTAAGGAAAACATAAACATATTATATATCATATATAAAAATAGTGACATCATAATGGCCACCTTTGAAGGTGTTAAATGAGTGTTGAACAATCATCGTTTCGGGAGGCAGAATTTCGCCATCCACGGAAACCTTATGTTCTTTAACCATTTGATGTAGTTGTGTGGAAGTGTAGCTCAAATAAATCTTATAACAACATCCTAGTATATTTAAGATACTGGTGTTGTTACAACAGAAGTAAATAAAAAGAGTTTAGGGGGTTGGTGAAGCAAAATAAAACAAAAGAACATGAGAGAATGAATTACCTTAAAAAGTGTAACTCCTTTTGAGTTGAGCCTAAAGGCTTCCTTTGAAAGGATTCTGCCCAAAGGGAATCCTCTAGGATGAGGAGAGGGATGTGGAGAGAGCAAATGGGCAGGGGTTGGCCGAGCCAATGGCTTGAAGAGTGTGTGAAATGAGGTAGAGGTGGGGGCCTTTTATAAGAGGAGAGGAGGGGCACTTTTGGAAAGTAAAGGAACATTACATTATTTGAAAATGTGTTTCGGTTTTAAAAGGTCCCACATTGATAGAATTCGTGGATAAGGTGATAAGGCATCGAAATCCACTCATCCAATTGGTTTTGGCCATGTGTAGTTCATAGATTTTATATTATCTTTCCATTTTATTTAAATCGTCAAATAATGATGTCATCGCTGCATCATTATTATGTCATAAATAATTAAATTTATTTAATGTCTAAAAATTATAAAAAAAATACTATGATATAGGAAATCTTTTTATCTTTCCAATGACTATTTATAATCAAAATTTGGACTTGTGTAACCCTACTTAAAAATTGTTTTAGTAAAACACTTTATGTTAGTGTCATTTTCACTTTAACATTAAATAAAAAGTAATTTATGTTATTTCCCAACAAAAGTGGATCCATGGGGTCCCCAAGTTAGGCCATGGCTTGTCTTGGTCGGCCATGACACAACCAATGAGGTTGGGACATGTGTCTAGGTCATTTAATATTATTAAAGTATTATTTATACCTTAAACTACCCTAATTACCACTAATCGCGATTAAGAACTTAATAAGTTACTATTCACCAAAAAATTATTTTTATCCCATTGAACCACATTTTACTTCTTAATGACAACCATGTATGTCGGATTTTTGAAAATCAAATCACAGAAGTGGTAATATTTCATTTAAACGAAAAATCAGTTATTTAACAACCACTTAGTGGTTTCACTATTCATCAAAAATTGAAGTTTTTCAGAATAAGGCCAAAATTTCACCCTAAGCTATAATTGATATTCCGAATTGAAAAATGATGTCTATTTTACAAAATTCCAAACATATTAGTTGCATTAATTAATTTTATAATTAATTCCCGCTGTCACAACAAATAGCGTGTTTTTAAGACACAATTTATATCAAAAGATTGGCAATTGTTTATGTCCAATTTCAATGTTAAATTAATTCTAATGACCACCATAGGATAAAATGGTAAAAATATATTCTAATTATACTCTAAAACCACTCAATAGTATAATTTATCACTATGAATTATTTTGATTAAAAAAGTTGTTTTAAGTATTTTTCACTATTCATAAAAATTTTGAAGTTCTCAGAAAATTAAAAAAAATTCAACATAGGTTAATTTCAATATTAGGAATACAAAAATGAAGTCCATTTTGAAATATAAAATTTCTATAATTTTAAAAAGTGGTTATTACTATTCATAACGGCTATTTTGATTAGTTGCGGTGTGTTAGAACTCGAACTTGCGTACAATGCAAGCTATTGCATTATTGAATGAGAAGCGTATCGTGGAAGCTCGGGGTGTTACAGATATAATATCCCATTAGAATAATAAATTTATATTATATGTATAATAATTGAGTTACAATACCATTTTGATGAAGATAGGAAGGGAGAGATCAAAAAATAAACTTGAAATTTGAAAGGAAATTAAAGGAGAAGAGGGAGAGAAATTACCTCTTAAATCATCTTCTTGAGATTCTCCTTAAAGAAGTTAGGCTTGTTCTTATGATGAGACCAGAAGTTCCTAAACATGGGATAGGGGATACAGAATATGTTTGGTAAGAGTTTATAGAAGGCTTGGATCTTGAGAGGTGTGAGGAAATGAGGGTGTGAAGGGTGGTTTTTATAGTGGAGGGTAGAGGGGTTTCCTTAATATAAAATTCATTAGTTTATTATTTTCCTCTAATACAAGAAATAATGAGTCTTGAATGACCCAAAATAGTAATTTTATAATGTAATTCCGAACCAATTTGTCTTAAATCAGCATAACATCACACATGACCCGATAATTAGCTTATTTAGCTTATTTTTGTAAATTACGGTATTTCACTATTCATCAAAAATTCAAGTATTTCAGAAAAATCCCAAAAATTTACCCCAAAATTTTTTCGACATGTAGAATTAAAAAATAAAGTCAATTTTTCAAAAAAAAAATCTAAATATGATTAATTTAATATTTAATTGAAATCATAATTTATTATTAAAAAACCAGTTTTAAAACATTCATTTAGTTATTCTGAAATATAGGTACATCATACTTTCACTGGAATGTTATTTTTATACTATCATAGGTAAGGTTACAATTCATTAGGTTATATCACTATTCATAAGTCTGTGTTACTATTCATAAGTGTAGGATACTATTCACTAAAAATTATTTTTGTTTTATTAGACTTCAAAAATCATCTTGAACACAACCGTGTATGTCATATTTTCAAAATTCCAAACACAGAAGTGAAAAAATTATGTTTAAAGGTCACTTAGCACTTATTAGTTCATTGTGTTGTGTTTTCATGTGAGTTTATGGCATATTTATAATAAGTTGAATTCCATTGAAAAACTTTGGGTCATTACAATGAGAATTATTTTTAAATTAATTTCTGAAACGTCTATGTTTTGATTTTGAAAAAATGGGTTTTATATTTTTAATCAAGAGGCCCAAATTTTTTAAATACATACCTTTTATTTTTAGACATTATGAATAGTAACTTCAGTAAATATATTATTTACCATGGTTAAAGGGTAAATATATTAAAATAAGGGTAAAAATAATGTTATAATAATATTAAATTACCTTTAAACATGTCCTAACCCTATTGTATTAGATATGTCCGACCAAAGGAATCGTTGGGTCGATTTTAGGACCCCATGGAGCCACTTGTGTGTGAAAATGACATTTCATTACTTTTAATTTAAAGTTAAGGAAAATATAACATAAAAATATATCCTTTACTAAAAAAATTTATATGGGTTTATATAAAAGTTATTTTAAACTATAAATTGTAATTATAAATCTATAATGATTTTCTACATCATGTTATTTTATTTATAATTTTTAGACATCAAATAAATAAATTTATTTATGACACAATGGTGATGTAGTGATTACTGTATTAATGAATGATTTAAATAAATGAGATAATAAATATTGAAATAAATTTATTTATAAAAATATTATTGATAAAAAAAACTTTATGGATGATTATGACTTGTTATATTTGAATTAATGAAGCTTTTTCGAAATAGTCAGGTTGTTTTGGATTTTTAAAAGTCGTGATATGAATAGTATAAAAATTAACAAAAATGGGTTTTTAAAATAATTAAAATTTTATTAAATGATATAATACCCATAAAAATATATGATTTGGCCAACTGAGATATATTTTTTCACAAATTTCATTAATGATATATTTTTTGGTCTCTGATAATTTTATAGAAACTATGGTAACAATATATTATGAATATTAAAGAAGACAATGTAAAAGTTAAATTATATTACTAAGGGTTAATGATAAAAGATAAGCTTAATTTTATGAACTAAACTTGTATAAAATACATTGGATGAGATTATTTCAACCCATACTCATATGATCTTTAGAATATATCAATTTTGTGTTATAATAATTTAAAAATCAATATATAATAAAATAATATTTTCAAACAATCCTAAAGTTCCCCTCCTCCCTCTTATAAAAGGACACCACATCAAACCCTTACTCACACCTATTAATCCCCATTGGATTGTCCAACCCTTTACCAAATAAGCTCCCAACATACCTATATTACTTATATAATCCTTACATTGGGAAGAAGGAAATTAAATAAGAACTTTTAACTGAAATCAAAAGGAGTTGCCCGATTTGAGGTAATGTCTTCTCTAAAGATTCAGTCATTTATTTTCCTTCTCCAACCAACTGAACTATATTTATTAAAATATTTTATGAAAAAACCAGTATCATAAATATACTAGGTTTTTATATGATAATTATTTACCTAAACTTACACACACATATATTTAATGGATTTAGAATATTCTGTTTCTCTGGATGGTGAACTACTGCCTCACGAAATGATGATTGTTGAATTATCTCGTAACGACTATCATAGTGGACAATATGATGGAACAATAATTATATATTATATTTATGATATTTATTTTATCTCTAAAATTCTTTAATTCTCATTTAAAATATACATTTATGCTTTTCATGTTGTATAAATAAAATAATTTTATTTTAGGAAGTGCGGACTACCGCCCCTCAAAGTTATATGACTCGTTCATTTCATACATGGAATGTATAAAGAATGGAATTAATAAAATTACATATGATATTATGCATGAATTATAATATACCTATGTATCATTTAATTTACATTTTATTAAATATGAAAAATAAATGAAAGTAGCATTCATGCGTATGTACGACTTATTGTCTCTAATTACGGTGAATTTAATTTCTTATATTCAAATTATATGGAATATTATAAATACATATATACTGGATATATATGATATCTATAATATCTAAATAGTTAATATCATTCTAGAGATAATATAATTTTAACCACATGGAAAATTTGTTATTAAAACATGTGTATTGTTTACTCATGTACCAAACGTAGACAACACGACCGATAATAACCTGAATAATTATACGAATGTTATGGAAAGGTAATATGTGATATAAAATGAATAAAAAACATGAAAATGGTTCTTAAGAAAGTATAAATTAACTTATGTTTATTATCCATTAAGAATAAGGAACATACATGATGACTCAGACTCAAGGTAAGGGACTTCATCTCCGTCTCTTTTCATTGAGGCATATTTCGATAATATATACCTCTTTCTTTTATAAGGTGTATAATAAAACACTTTGACTTTTACTTTCATTAAAATGGGATATTTTTTCTAAAAAGTGTTTTACTAAAGGACAAAAGGAATGTTTTTATCATATTTGGTGATAATGACCTTTCTACCACCTTAATCGTTGTTTAGCTTCCTTTATAAGCCATAATGTTTTTGAAAGGAAAAAAGAAACCCCTTATTCCATTTTTGGGTGTTTTGGTATTGAAATGGTTTTTTTGAAATGGATTGAGTATTTCAATGTCTTGAAATTATTTCTTGTGATTGAAAATGACATGTTCTTAATGAAATGTTTATATTTGCAATATTTTAAGTGTTATAATTATATAATGGTACATGGACATTGGGCAAGTATTTACGTGATAAACCATATAAATGTTGGTTACATTATATCTTCCAATGCATTGGTTATGGAATTCGGTCATATGGATATTCCATTTAGTGATTTGTAAGGAAGTCGACCATATGGTTATTCCAATTAAGAATGTTTATGTCCAATGTAACCTTTATATGGTATATGTTGCTTCCTATGGGTTTTATGGTAATCTTTTTGTTACAAAAAAGGGTAAGAAATGATATTATATTCAGTATAGTGTTTTTTATACTTATTTAAGGTTAAAATTATTACATTATGATAAATTATTCATGGTTTATTTTTTTATTTTAAAACTAATAGTTTACCTTCTTTTAGTATACCATACTGATATTTTTTTCCTCATCCTATGTTTTGAAATGTTTTTCACGGGACTTAAAGAAGAATAAGTACAAGGATGGGATCAAGGAAAATTCATTTTGTCTAACACATTGAACAAAACATGTTTCTTTTTAAGAGTTTTTGTTTTATGAAAAAAAATGTATATAGAGTAGTTGTTTCTAATTGTAATAATCAAGTAGTTTTGTATAAGTTGTGACCTAATTCTTTGAAGCTCTAAACCTGAAATGATTCTCAATGTGAATTATTAACATAATTAAAGACTATCTAATGTTTAAGGCGTGGGCCATATAAAAAATCCCATCAATATTATTTAGTGGACTAATTCCCTGTAAACAATATCCTTCACGAAAATTATCCCATGTATAATTATACCTCATTCGTAGAAGTTTTCCTCTACAAACTCTTCACCTTCATTGAATTCTCCCTCATGAACATCTTCAAACATCCCTGAATTTCATCCTCTAGGGATAATGTTCTATAAAAACAAAATTTATACTAAATGATTTGAGTATGGTCCTTTATATAGTAAAATAAATCCCAAAAATACCACTATTCACAAGTACCCAAAACTCTGATGCAAGATATCCTTTTCTATGAACTATGAAATGTAGTCTCTATAATACCATCCTCATATGTGGCAGTTGTTGTTTTACACAATCTAGAACCCTTTGTGACAACATAAAATTCTTCTTTCAACTCAAAACTATGAGTCACCCACAAACGGTTAGCCTCATATGAACTACATTCCTCTCATATACTGTTTTCCCTAAACTATCTTTTTACTACTCTTCGTGGTCCACATATCTACATTTTGTGGAAATTATTCCACTGCCAATTTCTCTTTTCCACTAAAAATACATCCTATGTGGTCCATTAACTCTACTTCATGGTCTTCAAACCGCATTTGGTTTAATCCTTCATAGAAAAACATATTTTCCCTTAAAACAAAATCCTGATATTCAGGCTCAAAATTTTTTCAAACATTGGGAAATGTTTCCATCTTAAATATCTTCTTCATAAAAAACAATCATATCAATTCATGGTCTTGTGGATTAGTAAACAATAACAAATTTAGGAATCATTTATGATTCCACCATATTATAGTAGAATTCACTTCTTCTTTAATCAAAAACCATATATTTCATGATATTTAACAATTTATTAATCATATTTAGCGTCATAAGATTTTCAAAGGAAAGTATTGTAAGATACCTATATTGTAGAAATGTATTTAATTGAAATCAAACTGGAATATGATTGGAAATACCTTTTTCTCTCCCTTTCCTTCATAAGGATTGCATCAAAAGTTCTCCTAACGACTTATGAAACATTTAAAATAGAAGTCAACAATGAATCATCATAATTTATGAGGAAAATTATTCATCCATGAAAATAAATGTCACCAAATGAATCCATAAAAATTATCCATGATTCACCTTTATCACAATGTCATAAAACCATCAATATTATTATTTTAATATCAATAATTTATATTTTCATCCAAGCTCCATTAAAATGTGAACTACTTTATCATATTAATGATAATGAGATCTTTTTATCTTATTAAATGCCATTGAAAATCAGTTGAAAACAATACAATCCACACAAAAAGTGAAATATTAATTTATTACATTATAATATTTATAAAAATAAAAATGAATTTGTGTCTTACAAGAAATATCATGTGTAATTTTTAGCTATATTGGAATCATAAACCGACACACCACCTTGCTGGTGCACTACAACACCTTAGGAGTACTAATGAATCAATGAGAGATTTTACTCCCACTAATAACATTCATTGCCTATAAATATGGTAATACCATAAAAATAAATTATCATTGAATAGGAGAAAAGTATTCCACCCCTTCTGATCATCATATGATTTCTAAAAGTCATATACTGCCTTCATCTATCCCTATGTCATCTAAAATTTCTCTAACATACCATGTACTGCATCTAAAAAAGGGAATCTAACTCTCCAATATGAATCCTACATATTTTAGTTCTGAAAGATAACTCATGTAACTCTTTAAGTGGATTCATACCAATTGGATTATTGATATGTGTTTTATAAGAAAACAAAACAAATAGAAATTTCTACATCTATTATCTGCTGAATTCCAAGATGTAAAAATGTTTGATATCCTCCAGTGTCTGAATAGTCTGTTTGTATTAATCATTAGTATGAGGATGGAAATTACTGAAAAGGATTATCTAATATCCAAAACCACACTATATTTTTTCTTTGAATCGTCATGTAAAATGAAAATACCTATCATAAATTACGGTCCTCACCACCCATTGGATCTGAACAATCTCATCCACATACCACTCCACCATAACATCTAATTAAACACAAATTTATACTAAATGATCTAAATTCATTGAATAATTCATTATCACCCATATATATTCAAATCCTCTCTATGATCATGGATGTATAGTGATTATGTCCTGTAATATTTACTCATTCAACTCTAGGACATAAAACAACTATTAAGACTACTTAGAAGACAATGGTGTGACTTTAACTTCTAGAAGACTAAACATCACGATACATACATCACTAATGACTTATTTATCTTAGAAAACTATAACTAACACCTCATGTAATGATACATAGTTTATATACCATGATTCAATACCATCTTCAAGAAATGAAACCAATTAAGAACCACCTTACACACTACTAACATAAATAAATATTTCCTAAAAAATAATATGACATCATCCATCAATCATACACTGGGTGTTTTATCATGATGAATGTCATATTCAATTACCTATAACTTTAAGTATCAACACTAAGGCTCTTCCACTATCACAAAAAGGTTGAGAGAACTGTCATATGATACATGCAACATATACCACCATTCTTATTCACATCGAGATACATTACTATGAGATCCTCTATTCCACTCCAAGAATATCTATAATCTCCTAAAACATATCCACTGCACAATCTATTTAGATCATCAGTTACCACATTCTATTTACCCATGTTATATGATATTTTAAACTCATAATCTTATAAGTACTTTATCCTACACCATTGTCGAAAATTTATATCCTCTAGATAGAAAATATACCTTAGTATCTAGTGATTTGTAATGAACCCAAAGATATCAATAATGAGTTAATGTGCACATATAATTTAAGAAAATACTACCACCTATTGGTCAATAACATGGTTGATATAGTTACTCTTATGGATACGTAACTTCTTAGATGAATTTTATATCACCACTCACTAAATAATCAATACACATCCCAAACCACGATATGATTCTTTGTATAAATTCTTAAACAACAATCCCTCTCCTCGAAGCTAGAGAATGGGAGCATTGATCAACCTCTCCTTCAATTAGAATAAATCTTACTAAAACTAATAAACCCATACAAATTTTTATTACTTTATAGTTGATTCAATCAATGGTTTCTTGACCTTAGATAATTTGAACACAAAACTCCAATTATATCCTATGTTAAGAAGAAGACTAAAAATCTCCATGAAATTATTGGGTTCTACTAATGAAACAAATACTTTAATAATTAAATGATAAACTATTAATTCCTTCTTAGACTTATCATTTATAAAGAAATAATACTTCGATATCAAAAACATTAACTAATAAAAAATTCAATATCGAATATGGTGATGAAGAACCAATATAATATTTCTAATGTTATTATCATTCACCTCCTCCAACATTGAGTATGTAATAATATTATTGATGATTACCGCGTTGAACTAATCCAAGATCTAATGGAACATGGGGATCAAGAGTTCCATGAACACATATAGGGATTTGGTGACACTAAATAACATATATTTGAACTTGAACAAATCATGATGACATTGTAATATATATTTGGGATATCCTGCCATTCACCATCATTTAGTGATTTCCATACCAAAAATAAATCATTGAAATCATTCATCCCCTTCAGATGTTTGAATAAATCATAATTCCCCTGGTGAGGGTAACGATTCTTGACCATCACTTGATTCAACAGACAATTGTCTATACACAACCTTAAAACACTATATATATCTTCTTAGAGAATAAAATTGGAGCACCCCATGATAATGAACTATCTTAGATAAAGCCCATCTATGTCATATTATCAATATGAATCCCTAACTCCCACAACTCAAAAACTATCATTCAATAAGGATATATCAAAATAAAGTCGTAATATGATTGAAATTATGTACCAAAATTGATATCACATTGATATAGTAGAGTCAAAACTTCACCATGGAAAACATCAAAGAACTCCCAAATTACTCTGTTAAAATTCTATTTTGAATCCCCTACCAAATTCAGAAATATTACTACTATATAAGATAAAAAAATATCTAAACACATATTCCCAATAAAATAATCATTCTCAACATTGAACACCACATTAAAGACCTACTCATTATAGAAGACCACTCTCTTCTGAAATAAGTGAATAAGTAAATGTTTAAAATAAAACTATTTGATTCCAATGATGTCACTATATGGTTGTTTCTACATCAATAATAAATAAAAATATTATATATGATTCCCCGTCATCATATCACTATCCTAGAACACATCAAACAAACTTCTTTGACCATTATCTATTAGAGACAATACTTGGGACTAGGGGCCTTGGAAGACTCTCCAATTTTTGTCCCAAGTCACGAATGAAATAGAGTGCAATAAATGTGTGTGATTCTATTAGTTAAAAAAATTGAAACCAAAAATTGATAATAAATAGTAGTTACTAATGATGATTTATTTTCACTATGGTGTAAAAATCTATTTATCATGATACTCCCCACACCTAGATCCTTTCACTCCTTCATGATGGCCACCTCCACAGCCATGATATGACTGATTCCTTGAGGAATGGGAACATCATGGGGATGATGTCTATCTTCTCCATATCATCTTGATAGAATAAAAATCTACAACCCAGGAATCTGATACAACATTTTAGGAAATTGATGTTGTTTTAGATGATAACATACATGGATTCCCATACAATAATGAATACTAAGAATGGTTAAGAATAAGAATTGTTGATGAACTTTCCTCCCATAGGAAAATAACTTTATCACATATAACCTAATGGATACACATGAACAATATACTCAAATAGGAATAAACTATTAATGATTACTCCCAATCAGTCGAAACCACAACTATGATAACACTTCAGATAATCCACTAATATAGCTGGTCCATAGGGAGCTCAGATGACCCCATTCCCCCACCCCCTCTCAAGATTCTCTCAAATGTTCATTCAACTTTTTTTCACCTCAACATTACTTTAAATATATAAATACATTGGAAATGTTAATAGGGTGACTACATATTGGATAACTGGGTGAAAAAATACTATAAAAACCAAACTCTAGAATTAGTCTCTATAAACAGATCATGGAAAATTTGACTAAGGTCCATGAATCTGATAATGAGATCTAATACACTCAAAATCCGTTAATAAAGAGAGAGAACATCTCTGGAAACATTTCTTCACTCTTCATTGGTGATAGAAACACGGCACAAAACAATTATTGAAAAATAATACCCCAATATTTTTTCCTCTTTCTAATGCCCTAGATATAAAATAATCCACTATGGAACATCCTCATGTATATAATTGATATCTAAGAGAACATGATAATAAACCCTAACTCAGTTTATACAAGATATTACCTCAATCTCCTCTAAAAATTTCTCCATCCTTAGATCATAGACACTCGCATCATACTTCTATGATCCATGATGCTAAAACTCACACAATATCTTCCTCCAAAGAACATCCTTCATAATTGACCCAATACATAATTGTTAATACATATTATAATATTAAAAAAACCAAAATTAACTACATGTAGATTATAACTATCAATAATATCTGAAAATCAATGAGTAACACCACAAACTCATGTGCATGGAATTTATTTAAGAATTAATCAATTTGATTCATTTCCAAAAATTTAAAATATCACCTGAACTAAAAAACAATTGTGAAAAGTCATGATAAATGTTTCTCTCTATGTTCCCTAACCAAAAATATACACTATTTACCTTTTTTATTCAGTAAAAAAAGTTCTCCTGCATCAGATCATGGGGGGCATAAATCAAATCTCTATGTCCCACATTATATACCTAGGTTAGTTGATTTTATTTCCCTACCAACACATGTTTTTTATAGTATTTATTAAATCTAATATCTACCCAAACACTAAAATTTATCTTTTATACCACCATTTATTGTCCCATTACCACTAGGAATCCATTTCGGGCCTATAGTGAAGATAAGAGTGACCCATGACTCCCTCCTCTAATATGCCCCAAGTTGTAAGCTATTAGTGGGTGTATAAACATTTAAATTAGAGGAATTTCCATCTCATATAATAGGAATACATAAATAAAAAACAAATAAGAACCACAATATAAATTAAACCCATATAAAAATAATACAATAATGTGTCAATACAACATACAAAACAAAGTCTCCTAAAATGAAAAATATCAAAATAATCACTAAGGAGTAGCTCCAACCACAACTATTTTCCATAAGTTATGTCTATTTGGGTCTCCAAACTCACCTTGGAAACCTGAAAACTAGTTTATATGTATAGTAATTATCATACATGTATAATTGGAATGATCCTCCTCAAGATCTCTCTTGAAAATAATAAATATGTGTACTATTTATTCAATAAAAAAATAGAAGAACCAACATTAACCTACCAAGTAAACTATCACCCATTCTTGACAAGTCTAACTCACCAAGTAACATAACCCTATATAATAATCATAATATTAATAATATAAGAAAAAATCACTACATATCTACATTTTAATGAGTTTCCTTCTATCACACCCCAACATCATACAATATGGCATCATGTCAATACCCCATAGGGTCTTCCATTATACAATATACTACATCTCACTCCATTAAAACCCATATGTTTATTCCTACCATGATCTTTCACATCATATGGTTCATGTGAATTGGAGAGTGTGAAATTAGGGATAATCTTCCATTATTTCCCTCACTAACCAAGATTTTCAGGGAAAACATCAAAAACCAAAAAAAATTGGAAATAAATAATGGAATTTGAATCGGGTGGGGTGTGTAATGAAATAAAATAGAAAATAAGTCATATATTTATATCTACATATAATCCCAACTCTATAGGTCTATACCAAAATAACACTCTTTAACCACTATAACCATGCAGCACCACCACTTCAAATCACTAAACCACCATACCCGCCCCACTTCAGAAAAAAAATCCATAATAACCATTCAAATACACACATAATTTCATCATTTAACCATTTTCATATCTACCATTTACCAAAAATTTAAAAATTTCAATGACATTAAGTTTCATATTTAATAAATAAACACTTTCATCCACCTACCATGTCAATTCCATAAATAACATGATCAATACCTGAATATTAAATATATTTACATCTAATGGTTATTCGCTTTCATCCTCATCTTATACTATTTTTTTTAACATTTATGATCATATTAAATTACTATATCTTAAAAATAATGAAAACCTAAAATCACACACTATCCACCACAAAAATATACCATACTAACCAAGGTCGTGATCTACATAGTCTTTCACAAAACCGCATGTAAATAAAAACTATATTAAACATGAATCGCTTCTTATTTATACCAAATCTCACATATCATCACCCAAAATAAACCACAAGATATCCTCTCATAAACCATAGTGGTTTGGCCACAACTTCACTATAAAATCCACACCATCATCTTGAAACAATCCATAGCGATTTCTATAAAATATAACCCAAAACAACCGCACAATTCATAGTATAAGAATAAAAGAAATAACAATCAAAACCTAATTATATTGTCTACATGATCTCTCTCTCTCTCTTACCCTTCATTTCACATGAAACATCACATAAATATCATATTTCACATAGTCAGTTAATTTACAATATTTATATTAACTTCATTTATGAGAGATGACTCTATTAGTATAATCATAATAATAGTAAACAATTATTTCATCTATAATAATTATCAGTAACATTATCTAACATTCATTAATATCATGAGAAATTTCAATGAAACAAGTAATACATTTTAATCCTCTCTTTTTATCAAATTTATTTTGTCTTATTAAATATATTTATTAAGAAAATTTTTTAATCTCCCCCAAATTAATGTAATATAATTTTGATTACATGGTGTACATTGTAATTAACATATTTATTGAAACCCCTACCTCAATAAAGACTTAATAATTCTCTATGTAAGCGCATGTGTGTGATGTAATGATGAACAACCATAAATCACTCATGGAAACCACAAAAAATATAATTTTATAGAATACACATCAACTGATGACTCAAATCCATCAAAACAAACCCTCAATCCCTCTAGAATAACCTTCCCATATAAAGATCAAGGGAATACCCCCAATATTAAGAATGTAAAACTCACATTGGATCACTATCTATTGACCTTCTAATGTCGTGAGAGTAATCCAACTAAAGGGAACTCAAACAACTCTAAATATGTACCATTAATCACATCAGGTATAATAGGAATTGAATGAAATATTTTTAAATACAATGGTGTTCAAATTTATACCATCCCTGAAAATTTCCTTATCATGGAATGACAAATTGGTTTTCATGCATCAACGAGACTAATTTCACCAAACCCAAGAAATGGTTCTATCATTCTTTATATAACCACTCATTTAAGACTCAGTCAATATTCAAGACCAAATATGGCCAATGGAGATTCATTCCATCACCCAAACCACCATGTTATGATATTAATAAAAATAAAAAACTAATAACTGGACTCCAATCCCTCACACAGTAATATTTTTATCCACACTACAAAACATAACTATTCAAAATCTTGAAAAATATCTCCAAAACACCATTATACCATGAAAAAACATGAAATCATTGTAATAATTCAAAGAGTATAATAATAAAAAATTCCTACTTGAATATTTTTAATGATTGTGGTTCCGAAATTTCCATTCAAATCTATCATGTTAGGAAAAAAACCATCATGATACAACCAGACACCAAGAACCAATAATTAATCAAATGGACCATGCCTCAATGTTATAAATCCACCCATATTCCATGATATAAAAATTACTAGGCTGATCCTTCTAATTTAATTAACCCTTCACACTATGACCTTTTATTCCTAACCGATGTTTCATTTTCTATAGTATCTATCCTCCTAAAAAGATCTCACCACTCATACAATATTTGAATCATGAAAATAAACAAGGCATGAATATCTAGTCCAATATACGTGGGTTTCATATTGTTGGAGATTTTGTGTGGGGTATTAATATATAAGGGTTCATAGATGTAATTCTATGTACAATGGTGTCACAATGTGATGACAGATCATATGTTTGGGGTATAAGAAAACATAAATATGTCATTGTAAATTTTCATGAGGAAATATGGTGAAACTTGGAACCCTAGGAAACACCATGATCAGGTTCATGGTGATATGTGTTGTAATGATGGTTAGGACTACAACCTAAAGTCAAGGCCATGCAATTTTTGGTTCATCCTAATAAAGGGTGAAATGTTGTGACTATAGAGATTCTGTCATAGAGAGTCTCTTGAAGTGATAAGTGTCAATGAGGGTTACTATGTTTTCACACTACGGGGTGGATACATATGGTGGTGGCACATAGTGACCACATGGGTTAGACTATGACAAGACCCTATTTAGGGGCCTCAGTTCATGATGTTTAGCTTCATGTCAGGATGTTTATCTTCATGACTTGATGTTCTATTTTCCCTAGTTTTTAAAAATTTGGGAACACTTTCAATTTACAAGTTATTTAACTTGGGATTTTGGGGGTGGGGAATTGGAGTTTTGAAAGATCATTACGAAATAATTTTCTCCCTTTTTTCCTCACCTTTATTCCCCCAAGATAGGGAGATTTTTAGGAATTTTCAATGATGATTCTTGGTAAGTTATTTAATGTTTTCTCTCTATTTATGATCTAAATAATTTCCCTCTAGTTTTAAATGATTTGGGTAAATTTTGATGATAATTTTCATTGAATCTGGATGTAATCCATCATGATATGATAGTGGGTTTTAGGTAATTGATGGAGGATTTCATTGAATGAGTAACACATTCAATTCCACATCATTTAGTTAGAGGTATGTTGTTTGGTGTATTTTTCTAGGGTTTCCAACATGTTTTTCTATTATTTGGCAATAATTATGTACTGATATGATGGGTATTTTTCTCATGTTGGCTACAGGATATCCCAAGAGGAAAAGATAGAAAGGTTTCTCTTGCCTCTCTTATGCGGTGTTGCACAGGAGTTTTTTTATATTATTCCTCTATATATCAAAATTAAAATTAATTTAAATTTTTTTTAATTAATTAGTTGGATGTTTTTACTAATATAAGTTCTTGGGAACCTAAAGATACTGGAATGAGGTATAGAAAATATTAGGTGATATCATTCAATCTTGAAAAGGGGGTAAAAACTATATTCTCAAGGTATGTAGTCCCTATAATAATAATAAAAAATTGTTGTCAATGCATGAGTATGATTGAATTTATCTAAGTGTGTGTTTAGAAAAAATATATAGGAACCTAGAAACCCCAAGTTATTTAAAGAGGGAAGTATTGAGCCTCTTATAATTAGAGCATGATATTTATTAAACATTGAACATTTTGGGATAACTCGGTGACTACATCACCAAGGTGAAGTGGTTGTCGGTTTAGTTTATGAAGAATCATAGGTTGGTATTGGGAAGAAGAATAAGTAATAGATATCATAAGATAGTTTCCTAATTCTAGTTGGAAAATAATGAGAGTTTGGGACCTAATGGGATCAATAAAAAGACTATACTTTTCTTTTATCATTGATACACACTCATGAGAGTGGGGTACATACTCAGCATGTGTTATGTTGAAAATAATCTCTTCGGGCATGTTAGGGTATGACATGGATTGTTTCCTCTGGATATTGTTCTTTAAAGATTACAATGGTGATATGTGATATGGGAAACAAGTTTGGGTCACAATAAGATTCTTGATAACCCGGAATTAGGATTCCTTTTTCTTTAGGATGAGCTATTATGAGATGATATTATGATAACATGATTGGTTTGTGAGTCAGGAACATGAAGGGGATTTTGGCCAAACATTTAAGGCTTGGGTCAAGAAGGGCCTACACATTTTGAGATCAGTGTTGAGTGATTTGTGAATTTTATATCATTTATTAGATGTCAATATGGACCTAAAGGATCCATTTTTTATTACCTTCTATGTGATATGAGGATTTCATGAGGTTTGGCATATATCACTTATGCGGTAAAGATGTTCTTGAGAAGATTATCCAAAAATGATAGATATTTATTGATAGGTTACTGAGACATGGGTTTAGGAATCAACTTACTAATACCCATATTGTGAGTTGGTAAGTATAAAATATGTTTATTATAATATTTGTATTGATGTATTCATGTTCTAGTTTTTTTATTCCTAATGATCTGACTTGATATGAGACATCCCCGATGTGTCGTTAGTTGGGGTACATAATTTGATACCTCACCTAAGATGGAATTTTTCATACTTGATGCATTACCATGCTTAAGAGTGGTTGGTTTCGGTATTTGATACGTTACCTCCCTTGATAGGGGTTATATTGGGTACTTGATGTGTGACCACCACTACAAGATGTTAAATTTGGAACAAGAATAATGTCCTCCCCTAATAGGAGATGGTATGGAACATTATATGCAATCCACCTTAAGAGATCAGAGTATTCGATGTGATGTGATTGATGGAAATATTTGGATGCATGAGCTTACCTTATGTGATAATGTATTGGAGGGACCCATCCTTGAGTTAGATGTTATCAATCACGTTGTATTTTATGTTTATACTCTAATATTGAGGGTGAAGGTTAAGAATTGGTATAATGTGGAAGATGATTGGTATAGAACCTTTCTAGATAGATAGGCTTGTCTTTGAAACATAGAATGTCACACTACCATACATATTTGGGTATGCGTTGAGACATGATAATGTATCATACCTTATATCTTTAGTCATGGGTCAAGTATTTTTAGGGTACCCACCTATAGTCTTTACCAATTTTTCAGGACTATGGCATGAGGAATCATATTCTACAATGATGGTCAAGTAGGTATAGTTGGTTGGTGTGGTGACTTGGATAACACACAATTACCCAATGTTAATTATTATGTATTTTATTTTTATTATATGTTTTCCTCATGAAAAACCATGTTTATGATAACTTATATCATTTGAATATTGGATCCCCTATTATGATTTATTTCACATACCTTGAATGGGAAACTTTTTATACATGCAGACATTATGTCTATTGAAATTGTTTGAGAATAAGTTTTGTAGTAGGATGGGATAGAACATCATGATGAGGATGATAGACTAGATTGAGGTGAGGCACATAAATAGGAATAGATCCTCCTTGTAATTTTATTTCTTTTTTTATATTATATATATTTGATCACCTTGGTGGGATATATGTTCTGATGTATAACTATTTTAATGTATATTAATTTTTTAGTATCATGGATTTGTTATATTTTATGAATACTCTAATTATTTTTTATGTATAATGTTTAGAAATTTTAGATTTTATTGATGTTTATGATATTGAGGGAACAGTCTCCCCAAAGAATTATATATTTTTTCACTACTAATCTAATTCCAATGGTGTATAGGGAGGTATTCCTATGGTCATATGGCAACCCTAGCTAAAAGTAATTTTATTTTTGGAATTACAAATTACAATCATAGATTCTTTTTATTTTTATTAATATTTTGGATATGGTAGACTAAATATAATAATGTATTATATTTTTGGATGGATCATGGATTGGTTATTCATTAACACCTTTTGAGTGGGATATCTATGTTACCAATTGTAACATCTTGGATAAAAAGTTAATCTCTCTTTTAGTATTTAAGGGCATGATTTTTGGGTTCAGAGGGCGTGGATATATATTTGGGCATTTTTGAAGGTGATCTAATTTTGGTGCAGTATGTAGAGGGAATTTATGTCATAAATACTTCATTTATGATGCAATTTTAGCAAAGGTGTCCTTCTATAAAAACTTCTCAATGAAAATAAATATTCTACATTATAAAACTTTTTTACATCATAAATATGTTACTTTGGATAATTTAACCATAAGTCATGTGTTTTTCAATGTAAGTGTATTATGTAGAGTTTATTCCATAAATCACTAATTTAAAAAGTAAACCCCTCATATTGAACGTATATTTGTCATGTGATCTTTTAACTCCTCCTTCATTCGATGTGAGGCCTCTTTTTCGAACCATATGTGTCCTTCTAAGATATTTTTTTGATCTTCTCTCCTCTGAGTACCTCTGTTCAATGCTTGATCTCCATCTTGGATGTCTTTATTCTCTCTTAGTGAGAGTTCTTCTTTACATATTCATTTTGCATAGTAGTAGTAGTAGTTTTGGAATGTGTTTATGGGATTTTATGATCATGTTTTGATTTTGGTTTGATACATCAAGATCAGTTGTGTGATATTCTTTTAAAGGATAATCCTTTTGTTGGTTGTGGTGAGACATTCGTGTTCCATAAGGTATGGGTTGATATATCCTATTTTTCAACAATTTAGTTTATGTAAGTGTTTCAAGGATATAATAATCATTGTTAGTTCCTCTGTTTGTTGTTCTATAACCATCCAAGTGTGTAGATCTTATTAAGGGTAGTGTGAAACCAAAGTATGAGGTACGTGGTATCTATAGAATATGATATATAAAATATTGATTTCATTTATCTTTTAAAAATATTATAAATTAATCAACATGATTTAATTTCAATTTTTTTGTAAATGGGATTTTGGAAAAATTAATTTTACCAATGTTAGGAAAAAACAATATGTATTTTCAAAGCATATGAAATACATAGAGAAATGGTTTTCAAAGCATGTTTTAATGGAATTTTTTTTTTGATTTTGTATTATGAACTATTTAATAAATTTTATATTATTTGTAATGTATCACATGGGAACCTTGGGTAATTTGGAGGAAGGTGTAGTATTATGAATTATCTTTTAATACTATAAGGGAGATCACATTGTTAGGTGTTCTCATGTTCCTAGATCTAGATAAATTTGGCTCTAGGACGTGATTGATATTGTAGGAGGATTTATATTCAGGGGTGTTAATATATTCCTTGGACACTGATGCATGGGCTTTAGGGACTTATTGTTTCACTATTCATGACTGTTATACAAGTGAAATAGTAAGCCTCACAGGGAGAGATTTATTCTATGTTTTAATATTGTTCTTTTTTTATTTACCTTTATCTGGCTCTTTATTATTCTTATTTGATATAGCTTCTTGAAATTTTTTTACTGAAATTATACTTTGAAAATATTTAACATACATTGTTTTTGAACTATTGAAAATGGGGACATGTTTTACCAAAAATTGATATAAATTATATTTTCATTTATCATGCCATGTTTTTTAAATTGAGAATATATGGATTTTATCATAGAGAATTGATATGGAAAACATGTGAGTTATTTAACTAAGAATGTTTCGTCCCCTTTGGTGGTGTGTAGACCTTGTGTTTTTGCGTGATGTAGGAAAAGGAAAGGCACTGCTATGAGGTTGTTATGTTCAGGTCAACTATGTATGGGTAGCTGGTAGTGAGGTAATGGGTTAGTTGCCACATTATCAAATGGAATAGTTGGTTCCTCTTTTGTTGTCCCTTGATATTGGAATTCTACATTGGAGTTCAATTTAGTTTCTTTTGAGTTTTTTTTCAAAACCATTGGTTTTATTTTTTTATGTAATACATCTGTTTTAATTTCCGTTCTCCATTTCATTCCAATGTGTATGTATATGGAATGTATCTCATTTCAGTTGGGTTAAATTGTTCCCTATGGTTACTTTTTGATGCCTTGGTTCTATTTTCACACATGTGAGTATCGAGGACCCCCTTCAATTTAGTAGTGTATAGGTTTTAGTTCTATCATTTGAGGGTATCCTGAGTTGGTTCATTATAATTTTGTATTATATATTTGTTATACTCAATCTTGGGAAGTAGGTAGACATGCGATAAGATTTTTACTACTTGAGAGGAAGGATTTCAGGAGAGTATGGACAAATCATGTTGCTTCATGCCCAAAGTTAGCATGGAATATTGGGATATGTGTATCCTATGTTAAATTTTTGACTTAATCTTAGTTTACTGTTATGTTTTTTTCTTTATAATGAGATTATTCAGTTTTTTGTCCGCTTATTTTTTTATACAGAAACATCACAATGATACGTATTCTATTTGTTTCATAAGTGGGTGTAGTGTGAGATTATCTACAATGTAATCCTCTTATTGATCAGAATATTATATTGAATATCATTCGGGTAGTTCTTATTGTTCTCCAGAATGTATCATGTGTTCAAAAAACAATTTTTAAATCATAACTATTAGCAAGAGGAAATAGGGACTGGTCAAGAGAGCTTCTATATGATAAGCCTTTATCCTTTTGGTGTAATAATGTGCCTCAAGAAGAAAATGTAATATATAGAAAATATTGATCAATTATTCAAATTTATAGACACAATAGAGTCCATTGAGGATAATTTCATGACATTTGGGCTTGAGGGTCCCAAAAAACCGTGGTGCTATTCATTATTACTTAAAAACCTCAATATTGTTTTATATAGTAACGGTTATTATACCCTCTTCTTTTAGAAATTATTTCTAGAGTCTCTGAAGATAGATAAATAAATGGAATTACTCCCTTTTAGAAGGGAGATCATTTGGTGTTGGAATACCCTACCCATTTTGTTGAGCTAGATCATTTTTCTATAAAAGTGGTGATGATTGATTAGATGAGGGAACAAAAATACATGTAGGTATAGTGATAAGATATCAGATCATAGGTATATATATTGAATATTTCCACCTATATAGATACTATAGACCAGTAAATTATGGTATAGAGTAATATATTGAAAAGTATTGTCCCTTTTGGTTCTCCCTAACTCCCTATGATAGTTAATGTAGTGTATAGGGAATGAATAGATTGTTGCATCATAATCACATGATTGGTGAGGGTTGTTCTCAATTGTGATCCCCCTCAACACCATCCATAATAAATGTTAGTGTTTCCCAAACATTATATCATTATATAAAGGTCGGTTACACTATAGGTATTTGTCCTTCACCCCAACATTTTATAGTGCTTTTGGCCATTAATGCAACATGTAATAGTTCTTCTAGGGTAATTTTATTCCACATTATGGTAATGTATATTCATCTCAGGAGGCCATTATGGTGCATTAAAATTCTTTAATGTCAAAAGGGATCAAGTTACAAGCCTTCAGAGTAAATCACCTTGACACGGTTTATAGTTTTCTAGAGGTGGTAGATATATTCCAAGAGATATTGACAGGTCGAAGTTTTGTTGCATTCTTCTAGAATTAGTCAAGGTAGTGGTTGATCAGTTTTTTATCACTAATTATTTCATTTTGATCAAGGAAACTACTAAATTTTATTATATAGTAAAGTTGTATGTTCATTAGACCATGATGTAACATGGGGTTCCATCTACCATTGTTTCATATAGGGATACTAGGTTCACATATAGATATTGGAAGAGCCTCTCGGATTTGATAGGGACATAGGTTCATTTGAGTGTAATTATCATCCATATATTGATGGTAATTCAATGCATGAAATTTATATCCTTAAAGGGAATTCTTTATTCTTCTGTCTTGGATTTTAGGTGATCATGTGATATTCATTTAAGAAAGGTCGAGTTTTATTAAAAAAAACATACCAGTCATTGACTAGAATAGTTTCCTTTAAGGATATGTATGGTCACCACTATAGGACACCGCTTTTATGGGAATAGGTGGGTAAAACCAAACTTATTGAGTCAATTATTATACATGATATTTATGGGATGATTCAAGATATAAATCATCATATGGTTACTGGTTAGAGTTACTATAAATTATATGATGATCATCTACAAAATCCTTCAGAGTTTTTCGGTGGTGATATGGTTTTCATAAGGGATTATCCCTAATTATGACATTGTCATATTAGAGAAATAGGGGAGGTTGGCTTTGAGATATGTTGGTTGATTTGAGATCACTGAGCATCCTAGGTAGATTTCTTATTGGTTGTATGTTTTATCTTAGTTGATAGTTATACATGATTTTTCCCACACATCTCTGCTTAAGAACTATCATTATGATCCCTCTCATGTTCTGAGTTGGGAAGATATTGAGATGTAGATAGATGTTTCTCTCATGGAAATACTAGTGGAGATAATTAATTCTCTATTAAAATTCATTCTCTTTATGTATATGCCATTTTTCAAGGTTTTATGTCAATATATATCGGATTCTAATGAGACTTGGGAGCATGATTCACTAATGAGGGATCACTGGCCTTAACTATTTATAGGTAATTATTATTCAACATGAATTTTTGAGGACAGGAAGTTCTATGGCAGGGATATTGTAACATCCAGGTCGAAAAGGTATGCTCTCTCACAATGTTTCAGTTCATTATTTTGGGGTACAGATGGCATGAGATTTTTTTCATTTATTTTTTGAGGGAAGATGATATTGAAACTGGATATAAAGATAATTTACACTGTGAATCCATTATTTATGATGTATGTTTACAATAAGACACAAGATTTTGAAATATTTCCATTTGTAAAATTATTTTACACAATAAAACTAGTTTATCTTGTAAATATATTTCTCAGGATAATTTAACCCAAGGTGACATGTTTTTTAGTGTACATGAATTATAATCAGTATAAATCATGAATCATTTATTTATTTTTTAATACCCACAATCATATCATATCTATTTATATCAATCGATTCAATCCTCATTTATTTGATGTGATCTTATCCTTTGAATCCTAGGATTCCTTCTAAGTGACTTTTTGGGTGATTATTTATCCTATAAGTTTCTCAATTCTGTTCTTGATCTCACCCTAAGTTCTGATTCTTCTCTCACAGTGGGTATAATTTCATAATATTTGTATCCCCCATTTATTATAGTGGTTTTGGGCTATGTTAATGAGATATTTTGATCATGTGTTGATCATTGTTTGTTTCTTATGAATCCATTGTGTGATCTTCCCTTGTAGGTTAACCCTTGTGTTGGTGTTGGGGATACATCTGTGTTCCTTGATGTGTGTATTGATCTATTCTATCCAATAACAATTTAGTTTTAAATTGATTATAATATTTTTGATTCCATGCTAGGGAATCTGATATTTTTTCATCATTCCTCTTTGTGTTTTGATCCCATTATAGGTAGTGTACAACCTGAGTTTTAAAAAATTGGTTTCATAGTTAACCTATGATATTGGAACCATTGATTTATCTAATTTTATAATTGGGTTTTGAAATTTATTTTCATGATTTTTTGTTGATTTATTTATGTGTTTAAATGGTTTTTTCAAAAATGATACCTTTCCCCTTGTTTGGTGAAATGAAATTTTTTTTTTAAATCTTGTGAAAAATATTTTGAAATTGTTTTCAAATAAGGTTTTTATGGGTAAAGGTTGTTTAAAATTGTATTATGAAATGTGTGAGACGATTGAAATGATTTGAAACCTAACATAAGGGAGTATAAAGTGCATAGGTGGAATATGTATTAGTGGGAATCAACTTATGATATTGTAAGTTATTTCACCATATGGGGTGTTCCCTTGTTCCTATAATGAGATGTATTTGGATATATAACTTGATTAACATTGTATGACAGTTCATATTATTGTTTTTTCCTCTATTATATGTACCTTGATTCATGTGTTATTGGGACTTGAATTGTTTTATAGTCATGAATGGTGTATGAGTGACCTAAAAAGCCTAACCATGAGTGATTATTGGTCTATTTTACCATTTTCATTTGTTTTTATTTTACTTGTAATGGATATTTATGTACTTATTTGATATACCTACTTGAAAATGTTGATATATGATATGATTTGAATAAATGATTCCAAGACTATTTTAAAAGTATGGAAAATGGGAAATGTTTTACCATTCATGGATATAAATGATTTTACATTTTTTATTTTTTTTTGTATATTGGGATTATTATATAGATTCTGTATATGGAACACATGGGTGGGATCATACTGGGCATGTTTAGACCCCTTCAGTAGTTTGTAGAAATTTTGTGGTCTTATGATACAGGAAATAGAAATACAATTTAGTAATATGTTGTGGTTTATTCAAATTGGGTATGGGTAGAAAATGGTAAGATAGTGGTTCATTAGCCACATTATCACATTGATTAGTTGGTACTTATTTTATTGTACCATGATGTTTAACTTGCACCTCATAGTTTTCTAACTTCATTTGATTTATTTTCCAGCATTGATTTTCTTTATTTATATAATTTATCTATTTTAGTTTCCTTATATTGGTTCTTGCAAATGTTTCTAAATATACCACATATCTTATTTCAAGTTGGGTAAAATAATTACATCTTGTAACTAGTTGATGTTTGATCGCTAGTGGTCAACCCATGGAAATCGAGAATTCCCTTCGGGTCAGTAGTTAATTGGGTTGGGTTCTAGGATTATAGGGTACCACAAGTTAGTTCATTACACTATGGTTATGGGATTACTAAACTTTTTTTTTGTTATAGTTGATATGTTTTGTCAAGTAAAATATATTTATTTGAGTGAATGGATCTGCCATTATTCATTTCTCTACTCATAATTTTTTATGCATGCAATGATTGTATTAAATCAAATATCATTACCCATTAAGGTTTTTTAATTAGTTTCTCCTCCAAGATTGATTAATATATTCTGGTCACATGGTGGTTATTATACCATGCACACACAAACCCCCATTTATTATCAATAGAAATATTAGAAAATGGTATATCTTTAGACTCATACCTATAGTATCAAAGAATGGGTATTTCCTTAGAGATGAACAAAATTTTGTTAGATCCAGATATTCGGATGAGGAAGTAGTTGGGGGGTACATTAATTTGATTGATTAATTTATTTATATTATTATAACACTTTATGTCTAAAAACAATTTCCATATATAAATATCCTTTTATGGAAAATCTATGTGGTTATTTCATTACCCTGAGAATGTTAAGAGGAGGTCCCAACATTCTTCATTGGAAGATCGATGTCAGAAGACAACTGGTGATTGGATCAAGGTGTATCATCAGGAAGAAAATACAGCAGATCATTCACGTCACTAGCTAATGAGTTCTTCACCAAAAATTAATAAAATATTGATTTATGGATCATTAATTTTAGTTTTTTCCCCTTATTAAATTATTGGAAAATATATAATCTATTTTTCATTGATCCCTGAATAAATTAATCCTCTGTATGAGCTCATGTATCGAAATAAGTTACTCATTCTATTTATCCTGATTGTTTCATGAAATCACCCCTAAAAATACCATCTTATATGATCATTGTCCAAGAATGATTATCTGAAAATGATTTCATCTTTGTTCTCATTATTTCCCCTGTTCTTCGCATTTTTCATTATTACACCATAGGGTCATGATTTCATTTTTGTTGGGTGGGTTCGAGCATGACCAGACCAGTGAATTCATGGTGTATGTGAACATAATGGATATATAGGATTTTTAAGGAAATATTGAGATACTGTTTGGGATAAGGGTGAATTTTCATGTGGTTTTGAGATCCATGATCAATCAGTACTAATAATAAGAGACACATTGGAATTGGAATTATTATTTTTGGATCAATGGAAATCTGATTTATGGATATCAAACAGACTGAGTCAATAGATGTGGGTGAATAAATTCCCTTTTAGATGGTCAACATTCATTATAAGGGGCATAAAAACTGGATTCGGAAGCCACAGAAAACCATCTGTAGATTTTAGATAATCTATATATACACAATGTGTACTATGATAACCATAGTTAGTGTATTAAAAAATTGTGTGAGGGTTGTAATTTTTATTGAATTTAAGATCACAACAAATGTGGAGAGATAATATACTGTGAGACACTAAGATGACTGACTCCGAATATACAGAGGGTATAATCCTAAGAGCCCATTTTGCATTACACACTAGGTACAATAGGGCATAAACCTCATACTTTGGATAGTACTTGGTCTTGGGAAGACAACACATGTAGTGTGTTTTCCTAAACATGACACACCATTAGTTTTGTGGGACATGTCATGTACTATCACATGTACAATGTACATGGGAACAGGTTTAGCATACACGGTCATGAAAGGATCGCATGAGAAGGCCACAAGAGGCTAAGAAACACTATGTACTAAACTTACATGTCATGTAGTAAAACATGGTCATCATGTTGTATTCTATAAAAGAAATAACCATCTATGGTATCGATTCTCACACAATATGTGTACCCTTTAAACCCCTTGTATTTTTTCATGAATATTATAACTCTTGTATCTCCATTATTTTGATTCAACTTTCCGCTTGGGAGTAGCATATCCTAATAGTTTTTTATTTTAGAACATGATGGTGTCCATCATAGTGGACAATGAGATATGATGTGAGATGTTATAATAATTAAACATCTTCAGGTGATTCTTGATGATGGCGGTGATTAGGCATAATCATTAGAGAGTCCATATTGAGGTTGCACTCCCCTATCGCACTAGGTCCCAAGTCCATTATCCACATAGATGGAAATTCCTTTTCACATCCAGGATCTGGAAATCAATAAAAATTGGACAAATATAGGGGTTTCACTCCCTTATCAAACTAGGGTGTGCGTCCTATATCCATATATATGTCACTACCATGTCGCTCAAGGGAGAAGGCCCTATATACTAATGATATATATATATATATATATATTGGTGGGACTCTCCTATCACAACTGGTTGTGGGTAATCTAACCATGGAGATGGTACTCCCCTATCATACTAGTGTGTGGGTCCACTATACTCATTATATACATACAAAATGGTAAATCCCTTACTTGAAAAGGGTACATATCTACCTTTCACAGGGATGGTACTCCCCTTTTGTAATAGGGTGTGGATCCTTCATATGACTTCTTTAGATAGAGATGTGAGATACTAGACATTTTTTATTCACCTTTCGAGTTGTAGGTACACTCATCCTTCTACTTATGTCTTTGATATGTAGATCCCCTTTATTGACCATTTGGGTTTCTTTTAAGAGAATATATATATATATATATATTCATTATTGGGATTCATTCCCTCTTGCTTTGAGTTGAGTTGGTTGCTTCGATCATGTATCTTATTTCTTCCTATCAGTTTTTTGAGGCATCCTACTGGGTATGTATATAATCACACCTCTAGGGTATTTTACCACATGTATCATGTCTTATATAGATGACAGATAGGTCGGTTATAAAATTGGTGTAACTTATGAAATCTTGGGTGTATTTGACTATGTATGATGATCAGGGATTATAGATCGGGATTAATGCTCTCTCATATTTCTTCTTTTTTCTAGTTTTCATCTGGTTTCTACATCTATTCTAGTTATGTCTTTGTTTTTCCAATATATTTTTTGTATTTTGATACCATAATATTTATTTATTCCCCAGAGGTTATTACATGCATCGATTTTACTCTAGATTTTATTTTATTAATTATTATTCCTCTACACTACTACATGGATATGGTCATGTTTGTTCGTATGTATATGTATATTAGGAAAAGGCCTCCCATATTTGTTATTAATCATGATCCTTGTTACCACCCCTAGAAATTTAAGTCCATCTTAGGGTAGTTGAATCATTGAATTATACTATCTAAGAGAGCCCTAATGTTTCATTTCAGGAATGATTTGTATCATAAGAGCTTCTTTCCATAAGATAGTGTCTGTAGCTTTTTCCTTTCGATAATTGTTTTGGGACTTAGATAAATGGTGTCAAATTGTGTTGATTGTGTGATTCATGCTAGGGAACCCATTATTAGTGATGTGGATCATATATCCGTACAAGATGACTCCAACTATCTACATTTTAACTCAGTATACCGATACATAGTTTTCAAGGAAAATTTTCAGATGCATCTTATAGGATTGAGTCTACTGAATAGTCTTCTATAGTTATCTCACCATATATATATATATATATATATTATAATCTACCCCGGGTACATGTTGATTACTTTTAGGATTTATCCATGAATATTTAGATCCATGTTACTGATTTAGTGTCATTACAATGATCTAATGAGTGATTACATCTCTGTTCATGGGCTATCTCATGGGATCTTTTTTCTAAGTGCATAGGTATCAAACCCCCCCCCCCATCAAACAACATTCTATACTAGAAGAGCATGATGAGGATGTGAATATACATAGTACACTCCCTGAGTTTTAGAACCATAGGATACTGAAGATTTGTCTTAAACATAACCCTAGGAAGTATAGGATTGGTTTGAGTTGTATATCCATTTTATCAAACTTTTATGGACCCCAACCGATAAGATGTTTGTACTAGAAATTACTATTTTCTATGGAGTTGCTGGGAGCTGGTGGATTCTAGTCGCATAGATGTGTGATGAGTTATAATTATCTCTCTCTAGAATCTAGTAACTATTTTATGACCATTACTACATATCATGGTTATTATACATTCAGATTTAGGATTTGTTAGAGATTTAGCAAAGTGGAATGACAGTAGCTAAGTACGTTGTAATATTAAATGACCATACATGGTACTGCCTAGATATGATTCAGGATGGTTATATTTAGGCATGGATGTTTGATCTGGGTCTCCAAAAATAAATATATTCTAGTGTGGAACTATTATGAATTTCCACATATGAAAATATTACTATAGTTAGTTCTAGTGATAGAGAAATTCTTATATGAGGAAATCAATTCAACTGGTTCCTCAAGTTGTAATCCCATTATTGATTCATCTGTAGTGGCTGGTAGTTGAAATCGATGGAGGAAAATGAGATGTACTCATGATTTGACTCATCCATGTGGTCATGAGGTTTTAGGATAGAAAATAAGAATATAAAATCTATGAGATGTGAAATGATATTCATGTGATGGTAGATGTCATATAACACAGGTTTTCTTGACCTAGCAAATTGAGTGCCAACATATAGTGGATAGACTGCTAGGGAGAAGGTAGTATTGTGATCGTGGATCTCCCATGAAAGTCAAGGGTAGCCCCTATGGATGTGGAGATGGTATAGAAGTATATTGGGCTCCATGAGGAGGATCTAATGGTGGAGGGTAATATTATGAGCTAATTTTCCCACAACACGGAAGCCCGCGTCAAGATAAGGGAGATGTTTGTCGGGGCCATGGGAAACAGTATAATAAGGAGTCTTATGACCAAAAAACTTATAAAATGATTATAAGTAAAAACTACATTTATTCTACTCTTTCTTCAGTACAATTAGACACATTTTTGAGTCATTCCATCATCTCAAAATTCCTAGTGTGATAGATGGATCTCTCAGTTGATACTTTAACCCTACATCTTTTACATTAGGTACATATAGGGAACACTTATTTGATATATTTTATCTATAAGTAGTGTGATATTTCTCTAAGTGGAGAATGTTTCTCATGGGACCACTTAGTCATCATGATGATAATTTATAATTTAATCTTTTCTATATAATAGTTTTCTATAGTCTGAGCCCATATTTATTTCCAGTGTAGATGTGTCATATTCCTTCAAATGGATGGTTTGAGATTCTATTTATTTGGTTATAGATATCTCATGGAGAGTGAGTGGGTCTTTTCAGTAGGAATATAAAACCCAAAAATCATCATTTTAGTGATTTTACCCCTCAGAACAATAGGATATTCATGAATTTGGGTTCCATCAGTAATGGATAATTATATGGATGTCTTCCCCAATGACATTTGAGGACTACCCCCAAGAAACTAGATGGAGTTTTGTATTAATTGTTACCTAGGTACCACTATGATATATTATACATCATATTGGATGGCCCTTAATGATCATTTAGAGCATAGGGTGTAATTGGAATACCATTGAGATAAGGGTTTTATTAGTCACAGAACATCACCCTAATAATCTCTTATTTTGTTTGTGAAAATTGTATGTAAGATATTATGGTTTGTTTTTATTATTATTCCCTAAAACAAGACACAATAAATAATAAATAACTTCTCCATGGATTGAAACTCTATTAGATCAGTTGTGAGGTCTATTATGGTTCTTGAAGATTGATGTCAAAACTAGATACCACTAGTTGAAGGTTCATGTGATTAATATTCTAAAGTTGGAAATCTGATGTCACTGGGTAAACTCAAGGTTCATGGTGATTTCTTTTAGAGTAATTAATTACCTCACTATATTAATGGGTTTGATTAACTAGATATTCTATACATACTAGGATTTATTTTTGTTTGATGTAGTTGATGACATACTCATCTACACTGCATCATAGGAGCATGTAGATCACTTGAGGATGGTCCTAGAAAATATTTGAGAGCACCATTTTTATTTAATCCCTCAAAGTACCATCTCTAGATTCATGAGGTTCACCATTTGGGGAATTTAATTTCTGAACATGGGTTTAATATGAACCTATTGAAGGTCAATGCATAGATTTCATGGTAGATGTCCAATATCTTGTCAGAGGTAAATAGTTTTCTTGGCTCGGTAGGGTAAAATATATGTTTCATAGAGGAATTCTCCAATATTTCAGCACCTTTTACCACCCTAATGTCTAAAATGGATTTTTTTTCCCTGGACTGAGTAGTATTAGAGGTCTTTTCTAGAGTTAAGTTTTAGGGTGACTAGCGCTCCTATTTTGATATGACTAGAGGAGGATGTGGAGTATATGGAATATTTTGATTCTTTTGGAGCTATGCTTAGATTCATGATGATGTAAAGATAAAAAATGATTCCATATGGGTCGAGGAAGTTAACATCCCATGAGAAGAACTATGTAACTCATGGATTGGAGTTGGTAGTGGTAGTATTAGCTCTGAGGATGTGGATGGAAAATCATCTGGGTTAGCAATTTGTTTCCTATTCAAACCATTAGATTATCAGTTATATCTTCATGAAGAGACATCTAAACATTATATAGAGGAATTGGAAGGAATTATTATAGGACTATATGTTTGATATAATCTATAATCCTGGAAGTGTAAACATGGTGGTAGTTTCCATTAGTGAAAATACCCTATATCACTGTGTGTAGGAGGCGTTTGAGAAATTATCTTCATTACTGCTTTCCCTGGTAGAGGGGGAGGATGAAAAAATTATTTAGTCAATGGTGTTGAATCCTTTTGTTCTCTATAATGTGAGACAATCTCAATTTTGAGACATAAATTATGAGGACCTATGTGACCTTATATCATCAATATATTATCTTGATGGATTTTATGAAAGCGAAAATCACATAATACTTTTTTATGGATGTATGTTGGTTCACATCATGATGTGAAAGGAGGGGAAGAGGTAGTTTCAAACATACCCATTGGGTTTATATCCCATTAGTGGTAATATGTTTATATATATATAGGGGAAGTATTTTTGTGATAGAATGTGATAGATTATGGCTATGTTTTTCTCTCGATGTCTCACATGTTAGAAGGTGAATGTTTCCCCAGGTTCTATTATTTTTTTGTAGCCTCTTGATATTTAAAGTAGATATGGAATGGAATATTAATGGAATTTATGATAGGGATTAAATGGAAATGGTGATTCCATGATTCCATCATGGTAATAGTTGTCCACCTTAACATGATGGAGCACATCCTCAATTTTAGAGAGAAGTATTTTGTATAGAGTTTATAGAAGTTTTACATGAGAGATATTTTCCTCTTTCACGGGGTTCCCTTGATGATTGGATCTAACCATGATTTTATGTTTACTACATAGTTTTGGACAGGCTTGCTGGATGAATATAATACCCATTTAATGATAATAATGAATTTTCACCCCTAGAAGGATGGGAAGACCAAGCACAATATCCTGGTGTTTGAGGATATGTTGTGGTATTTAATTTTATACATCATCCAATGATGGAAGGATCACATATATTTGGTAGATTTTTTTTATAATAAAATTGATCACTTTACTACCATCATGTTATATTTTAAGGTTATGTATAAGAGATCCTTCAGGTCACCTTTATGTTGGGATAATATCGTTGAGGTATATCTTGGTGTGCTAGAGATGGTATAAAAGATAATGGAGAAGGTCCCAGTGATCCATGAGAAGATGGAGATATCTTAGATAAAGAAAAAATATTATGTATATTAACTTCATAGGACCTTAGATCATGAGCAAGGAGACATAGTTTTCTCGATCTTATTCCCATGATAAGGATTGCAAAAATTTTACCTAGGGGGAATCTTTATCTGATGTTCATCATGTCATTTGAGATTCTATAGAGGGTTGGTGAGTTTTCATACCACCTCACCTTACCCCCACAATTGGAGCAGGTGCATGACGTCTTCCATGTGTTACAGTTATAGAGATATGTGCATGATCCTATACACATTATTTAATGGGGTGATCTAGAGATGGAGGATGGATCCACCTTAAGGGAGAACCTAGAGTAAGTCAGGTATTAGTAGGAGAGCTTTCTATGTAGAAAAATAATTCCCTTGATTCATGTATTGTAGAAACATGAGAGTATATAGGAGAGATCCTAGGAACTATAGATCCAGATGTGTGCTCAATATATCAATAATTTTGTTTATTTTACGTTTTAGGAATACATTTTGAATAAGGGAGTAATTTAGAGACAGTTTTCCCATTTTAAGAATATTAAATATATCAAGGAATATTTTTAGAAAGTGGTGTTTAGACAGCACTAGATTTTGATTCCTGATGACCATGATAATAATTTTATAAAAATATAAAATATATTTTATATCACACAAGCATAAAATTTATAAATAATGAAATATCTCTTTAATGGATCCTGAAATAAATAATAAGTGACCATAGTTTAATCAAGAGGAATGGGACTACCTTTGACACAAACTAAATTTGGTTAGTCCTGATTGTTAAAATGACGAAACAATTAGTAGGTATGTTAGGTGGAATAATTAATTTTTTTATTTAATTAATTAATTTAATACCTAAAACCTATTTACATCCATAAATATCCTATTATGGATAATCACTAGGGTTAGAAACAAAACCCTATGATCTTTGAGAGGAGGTTCCTCTATTCTTCATTGGAGGATTAAGATTAGTTGATGACTGATATTCAATTCCAGGTGAGTCAACAAGTATCAGAGAAAATAGAACATCTTCATTACTAGAAATTTTCTTCTTTGTCAATGATCGATCAAATCCTGTGGTAGGGCTTCTTTATTTTAGTTTCTTCAATTGAATAAATTATTTACAATGATATAATTCTATATTTAGTGATCCACATATAAATTAATCATTCGCATGATCCTATTTATTGATAAAAATTATACATTTATGTTATGTTTTATTATTTCATTAAATCATTCATGAAAATCCTCGATTCTATTATAATTCTCCATGTACTCTTGTACAATGATGATATTATCTATTTGTTGTGACTTTCCCCACTCATTATTCATTTTTTAATTGTTAGACCATAGGTTAACGACTTGACTATTACTGAGTGGGTCTGAGCATGATCTTACCCCCGTAATTGTTTTAGATGTGCACAAAATAGTTAGATTGGAGTTCAACATATGGATCAAGATATTTTATTTGATGTAGGTTGTGTTTCTCATTGATATGTTATCCAGTATTGACCAGCGTTACTAATGAGATATGTGTTGGCTATGTAAAGGATGGATGTGGACCAATAGATATATGATTTTAATAAACCAATGGGACAAAATCAATGGCTGGAGGAGAATAAAATCAATTTTGAATGGTAAAAATATTTGATTCAAGGTGGTTAAATTTAATAAAAAAGATGCATGAAAACACCTTCAATTTTTGTAAAATTAAAACATACACTCCATTTACTATTAAGAACACATGAAATGTAGTATGAATTTATAAAATGGCTAGGGATTTCATCTGTATTAAATATCACACGATTAATTGACGGACTACATTCCATGTGACACCAAGCTAGTCGACATGACATGTATAGAGGGTACACACCATATTTATAGTGTTCTCCAACATGTCATGTATGAAAGGGAATACATGGTGTACATTAGAGAGTAAAAAAATCATTGGATGATAGAAGACACCAATTGTTAGATTGACCATAACATTTCATCTTTTTCATTAGAACCACTGTGTATTGGAATATGTGATGTATTCTATGCCATGAGTTTGGCATACATGAGCATCGTAAGGATCACATGGGTAGGTCTTGGGTGGTTGATACACATTGTATAGTAGACTAACAAGTCATGTATTACTACATATACAGAAATAAATATGTTTTCAATGAC
The DNA here is from genome assembly GCA_963277665.1 of Viscum album. Taxonomy (NCBI): domain Eukaryota; kingdom Viridiplantae; phylum Streptophyta; class Magnoliopsida; order Santalales; family Viscaceae; genus Viscum; species Viscum album. Next base: position 901,698,453 of record OY728131.1, on the reverse strand, counting down.
TTATCTTGGAAGAGTAAGAATTCCCCACACCATGTGGACCACAAACACACCATTTACATTTTAATGAATTGTATACCTATCATAGATCATTCATTTTGACTCATATTTTAACCATAGGGTATCCTATATGGATTATTTTTTTCATGTACAATTTGATAGTATCCTTTATACTTTCCTTTCATATAAGATGATATATTTTAAAACAATATTACCTCTTTAAGTGTTACTCGATAAGGGAAGTGATCAGGTGGGAACACAAAATATTTAGTATAGAGGTAGAACTCTCCTATCACACTACGTCACAAGTCCTCTATCCATGAAGATAGTAATACCCAATCACAACATGGTGTGGGTCCTTTATACTCATTGTATGGATACATAAATAGAAATATTATATTGTACTAGGGAATAGATCCTCTATCAGTAGAGATGGTACTCCCATGTTGCCACAGGGAAATGGTTCCTCCATTCAAATTATATAGATACAGAGGTGTAACTCCCCTATCACATCATAGTTGGGTCCTTTGTCTTATGGGATGGTACTAGCCTGCCATACTAGGTTGTGGGTCCTCCAACTCATTGTACATCAACAAAAGAATCACTCCCCTATTAAACAAGGGGGTTGGTCCTCTATTCTCGAATATGGTACTCCCCTATCAGACCAGGGAACAAGTAATCTACATAACTTCTTTTGATACACATTTGAGTTAATGGATGTGGTTGATGGACCTTTTGAGTTGTAGGTTGTCTAATCATCTCAGGCATGGATTTGAGATGTAGATCTTTATTCTTTCTCTCATCTGGGTTACTTTTACGACCATATATATATATATATATATTTGGTATTGGGATTAATTCTCTATTTAATGGAGTTGAGATTACTAATTCTACCATGTCTCATACCTTCCCATGTTTAGTTTTTAAGGTTTCCTACTGGGTATATATAAACTTACCCCAATATGTTCATTACCTACACGTGTTATGTCTCATAAAAAAGATGGATAGGTTGGTGGTGACATTGGAGGAGTTTAGGGATACTTGGGTGAATTTATTCATGTATGGTGGTTGGGGATTTAATATCATGAGTCAAGATCTCTAATATTTCTCCCTTTTCCAGTTATTGTCCTGTTCATAAATATTTTCCTATTGTGTGTTTATTTTTACCCTCTTGATTTCAAATTACATTGTCAAACTCTTTTATATTTTGTAAAGGCTATTACATTCATGGATCTTACTCTAGATGTTATTCCCTTTATTATTTTTCCTTTATAATATCATTTGAGGATGGTCAGGTGAGTTTGTACATGTACATTAAGATAATTCCTCCAATATTAGTTATTCCTCTTGGAACATGCTAATAGCCCCTAACATATAGAAGTGTTCTTATAGTATATGTATCTTATCCTTATATTGGATAGGTGGGTCCTGGTGTGTTGGGTCATGAACAATTGTGTATCATTCTAGAATTGACTTCCAACTCTTCAATTAAAATATTTTTCATATATCACCACAATGTATGACCAGAAATAGTGATGTCATATGAATGTCCTTGATTGGTTGAGTCTAAAACATTATATTGATATCCAATAATACATGTGAATCCCTTTTATCTACTTTTATCTTTGTATTATACTAATATTTTAGGTTGGGATTTTCATTTCATTGAGCATATAATATCCTTAGTAGAAGTAATTTTAGTGTATCTCTTTATTTTATCCTTATTAAATACACAAGAATGATCTTCAAATTAAGATTGTAAATCCATATTTTAACGTAAAGTATATTTTATTGATTAAAATAGGTTCACTATAACTTTGATATACAGGTTTCTCCCTATGAATGAATTATCAATTCTTCCTCCTATTAATACATTGACTCATTAATTATTCAATATATTAATAATATTAGAGTAATATAATCTTATTTCTATTCTCCATATACACATATATATTAGAAGAACCATGTGAGTATTTGCTATATAATACTTTAGTCCTAAATTATCTATATTATTTTTTTCTAGTTAAATACTTACATAAATATTATTTCATTATTCTCATTCAAATTTCTTTCTATACTATCAGACATTGTCTCAATAATTTCTGACACATATTTTTATCCCCCACTATCTCTCTCAATTATAAGGGGAACTGCCATTTAAACATCCACAATTTTAACTTCCAAATAAAACCCTATAACTATTTGAAAACATGTAGTGTTACTGTAGTGGAATAATGTGATCTCCCTTGACATGGACACTTTAGATATTTTCAATGTTGCATCATGGAAACACAATTAAATATTTGAAAATAAATTATATCCCTTTTCAGTGATGATATTATCATTCATGGAATTAAATCATGCCATGAATCTCTCCCATGACATCTTATTTAACATAAATCAGGGTCTATAAATCTCTATCCTCTAATTTATTAGTCAACATTGTGTGTGCCTTCTTCCTCTAGTGTGATAGAATCATTATATAGAAAGCCAGATCCATTTGGTATTTCACCCATTAGTCATTATTTATGGTGTGTAATTATTCATAGAAATATGAATATCATATTCTAATATTGAATCAAAATCACTTTTAATGATATTTGTAAAATCCTAATATTTTAAAAGAGAAATTCTATAGTATAAAATATACCCAACATCATGTTCAAATGAACATTGAAATATTATTATTCTTATATGACTATTATAACAAAGACATTAAATTAAAGGTTATGAATAGTATTAAATGGTTTATTAAATAAATATGATGTTCAATCTCAATATATATTTATTTTTAAATATTAATAAAATAATCACACTATTTTTTGTAACGTCATTTTATTCTCCAAAAAAAATATATTTTCTTCAAAAATGAATTGTCTTCCTTTTTATGAGGGAATATTATAATTAATTTCAATAATTTATTGAAAATTTATTTAAAAAAATTAATTTCATTTTTGAACTGATCATTCCAAATTTTTCTTTAAAATAAATTTTTCAGAATTTTCTAAAATTATGTTTTCCAATGAATATTGAAAATAAGGTTTTATATTGAAAATTATCTTTCATTTTATAGTATTTAAAAAGAAATATATTGTTTAATATTGGTTTTTAAATTTTATTATTTCATTTTTAATTTAATTATCATTTTCAAACTGTATTTTCTTTTTTAATTGAGAATAAATACATTTTATATTTAACGATGGCAATGCTCTAAAAAACATTTTTTTATTGCAGTTTTTTTATTTTTTTTGAAATTATTTTCTATTTATTATATTCTTTATATTATGAAAAATGGAATCCATATTTTTAATCAATATTTTATTTTTTATTAAATTTTTCCCTTTTATTTTTTATCAATATGAAATGTAACCGTGGTAAAATTTGTCTCCTCGGTAAAGGGTAAATCATGTTAATATGGATTTAAAATATATGATAAGGACATAAAATTTTATCCTAATTACTATTTTAAGAATAAAATAAAATCCCTAATACATAAGAATAAAAATTTATATATATGGTGGATAATTTTCTATGATAGTGACTTTTATATTATTTAATGCAAAGGTCGTAAAAAATTCACTCTTTTAGTTTTTAATATAATTTATGTGTTCACATGGGGAAACATTAGTTAATACCTGTATAATAAAATAATAAATTAAGTATCCTACATATAATTAAATTTTATTATGTTTTTTAAAACACCATTATACACCCCCTTTCCCATCAAATAAAAATTGATAGTATCGTTCGTGCATACATACAGCTTACCGTCTCCACGTGGTGATACAATTCGTTTCATCATCACCATATATTATAAAAGGGTATTATGAGATTTTTAATAATTATATATAATATTTAAGGCAGTATAATACTTTTAGAATTATAATATCATTTCTATTTTCTTGCTATCCATTATTTTGGGGAATGATCAAATCGGTCGTGTGTATATATGGACTACCATATCCACAGGGTGATGTAATTAATTTTTCGTTTATATTTTATGTGGATGGTAGTAATGATTAATTTTATTAATATATATTATATATATGATATAAAAATAATTCTATAAAGGCTAATTATTATTTACCCTACTTTCACTCCATCAGTTAAAAAATGAAAACATCATTCTTGCATACGTACAGGCAACCGTCTCCTTGAACGGTGTAATTCATTTATCAATATAAAATTTTATGAATAATTACTAATATTTATAAAATTAATATATAATTTTATACAGTTATTAAAATTATATAAATTATGGGACCATGATCAATGTATACTTATAAGAACCTCCAAACTAAAATCAGATCTGAAATGACCTAGTTATCACCCAGAACAATGATTTTAATTACTAATTACTAATAAATATGTGATAAGATGTTATAAATGCATCATATATGGTAAGATATATATGAATATTATTTATGTAATATATGAATAATAATTCCATATTTATTAGACATGATTATTGAACGTGAATAAAAAAAAGAAATACTTGAGGTATGGAAGTTTTATGTAACATATATTTATTTGGGGCATATGACTTATACACTATAGTCTTCTTTAAAATGGTGTATGTAATAACCATGAATAAATGTTATTATTATTATTTTGAAAATAATTTGAATAAATATTAATCTAAAGTTCTTTCATTGATAGTCCTTTTGATAGAAAAGTTTCCAAAGTGTGAAGGATTTATTTCACAATCTCATCATTATTTAAGATTGTTTATGTTTAGGTCTCTATTAGGTAATATTTATCCTCCATGTTAATTTGTTATGAAAAAAACAAAAAATGATTCTTTTTATATTATTTTAAAATATTATAAAATAATTTTGAAACATGTTTTACTTTAAAAAAAATTCTAGGAAAAAATCATTTTTTAAATTTATAAACAAGGTACTTAGTGAAATTTCGAACAAAAATATAGAACGAATGTTTTTTTGAATTATACAGAATAAGAGGATTTTCCTGCCATCAAAATCTCATAATTCATTGAAATATCAATTATATATTTATAATGGTCTTTTAAAATAATATTTTTTTTCATTTATAAGTGCACATATTTTTGAGAAAAAGTGACTTTAAAATAGAAAATTTATCTTCCTCAAGAATTATTCACTGCAATCATTAAAAATCCTTTTTCATATAAGATGAAATGTTTTGATGTTTATTAATCTTTATTGGGGGTAATATATGATGATACCATCCTTACTATTTCACTAGATAGTATATTTTTATGGTGAAAATACGAAATATTTGTGAAACCTGTTTCTTTTACATGGGTAATGTGTTAATGACATGTTTAAGAAAACATTTTCTTTTCAAGGGTTTTCATATAATGAATTATTTATGATCCCATGTAACACATATCTGTGGTTTCAATTTGTTGTTTATTATGCCCATATATCCCTCTAATGCATTGGGTAATATATTATACCTCTTGCGATAATTATGTGAAAAAATTGAAGTGTTTGTTATGTTATGGGAAACAAGTTGAGGTGCTTGATCCATTATGGGAAATAAGGAAATGATCTTGAAAAACTAAGGGAAATAGTTTCTTACACACAACCCTATGGTATTATTAGTTATTTATGACTTATTAAATGGTTTTTATACTAATGAGCATACCAAACACATGAACCTTATTGTTTGTGACTAACTATGATGAATTCTCTTTATTATGATTCATGTCGTATAAAATATTTACTTTTTTATTCCATAACTCATGATTATGATATTTTTCATATTGAGATTTATATTGTTTTTATCATTTTCAATATATCATTCCCTTATTCTTATCTTATTTTTTTATTTGTTCATCAATTGATATCTCCCATGTTTTCTCTTACTGAGAATCTAAGCTTAACCTTTCTTATGTTTTATTTTCTCAGGTTATGGAGATTTAAGATAATTTTTTTATAAAGTCTTAATCAATGAGAAACCTTATAGGATATGTTTAATTATTTATGTGGAAAATAATGATCTGGTTATAGTGAGACTAGATGTTGATCTATATAAACCATTAGTTTATGGAACCAAGTTGTTGTTATTTTTTAATTCTCTAAAAATCTATACATAAAAGTTCCATAGGTATGTAAGTGAAATAGTATTTTAATTTGAATTTTTTATGTAAAAAAAATTGTCAATATTTATCAGTTTCAAATCCATATTTTTAATTTTTAATGTTTTTTACACCAGATATTGATGTGTGTGTTTTGCGCTATTATAGTTTATATTAGAGAATATTTTAGAAAAATATTGAGATTATGATTATTTTTGTGATATTTTATATTATGAGTTATGGATTCCATTAGAGATATATATGTTTTAGGTTTCCTATATGTTAATATTCCTAGACACCCCTTTTGAGGTTTTATGTGATGAAATTTTAAGAAGGCTACTAATATTTTGGTATAGTTATATGTAATCATTAGGATTAACATGAATTATTTTTTTTGGAATAATTAAATTAATTTTTTGGGAAATAACTTATACATTTTTTTATAAACATTAGGATATATATTAACTATGATTTTTTGGAATAAATGGGTTATTAATTTTTTAGGATGAAAAATGAAATGTACGAGATAACCGTTCAGGTCAAAAGTGTTCTTTAATTTTGAATATATTAATGTTTTTTGAGTATTTTTATCACATTTATTAGAATTTTATTAGTATTATATTAATATTTTATTAAGAAAGATACAAACCACTTGTAATTTGACAACCCATCACACTCGGAAAGGCTACGAGGCTTGAACTCACAACTAAAGGGCGATAGGGGTGCATCGCCTACCATTGGCATACATGATGTCTATGTAATTATAAATTTTGTTCCTTTATTTAAATTGTCTTAAAGGTAAAATTTATTTTCATTTTAGTAAAAATATGTTTTATTATATAGATAACAAAGTGATTGGAAATTTATTTTGTCTTCAGGGATTAATTTTAGTTTTGAAAATGCTTACTATTTTGAGAACCCTATAAGATTAAGGTAAATTTAATATTATAGAATTTTATTTAAAGAATAAATTTTCAACATTATTTTGGATAAATATATAATTTGATTGTGTATTTATTGTAATTCATGTTTTTATGGAAATTTTTAGTGTTTTTTGAATATTATAAGTCTAGGGTGTGGAAATTTTGGGAGATAAATACAAAAAATTGTCCTGGAAGACTACGTGATCAAATCCTTCTCATTTTTCGGTTTAATTTTAGTCAATGATATTTTGAGTAATTTTATGGATTTTTATTTATATAATTATCTATGTTAAAATTTGGGTTTTACAATTAAATTTCTAGGAAAAAAATATTTTTCCTCATAGAAAGATTAATTATTTTAGGTAATCATCATATTCTATGTTTACCATTTTGGAATAGAATATTAATTTTTTGTGGATTATGAGATCCTTTTTAATTTTATTTTTTCACATCAATAGGGGAATATTCATCTTAAAAACTCGTATTTGGGATAAAAATAATAGATTATGGTATAAATTTATTAAAGAATGAAACTATATATGTAAAGTACCTATAGTTCCTTATGTTCTTAGAATAGCCAGTACTATAATTATAACACCCTGAGATTTTCTGAATTATATATTTTTAAAATGAATTTAATCTATTAAATATTTTTAGTTACCTAAAACACTAGGGTTAAAATGTGTTATACACAACAGTGAGTTTATAATGAGTTACATGTAACTATAATGTTTCTCGATAACTTGTGTTACTGGCAAGATCGTGTTTTACCAAACAATAATATAATTTTACTATAATTTTATAGTTATAAACTAACTTTTGGAATTGAGGGTATGAATAATATTACATAAAATAGGTAAATATGGATTATATATTTTTATTAAATAAATTAATTACTGAATTATTACTTACAAATAAAAATATGAACTATTTGAAAATAATGATATTCCATTTTTGAAAAACTATTTTTCAACGCGCTAACATGTTTTACCTCAGAAAATTAAAAAAATAACTTTTAATAAATTATTTTAATTAAGTTTATATATTTTATCTTCAATAAAAGTTTTAAAATTTATATTATGGGTTCTATATAAAAATGGTGAAAATATATCCAAATTTTCACTTAAAACTACATTTGTTTAAAATATAGTTTTGATGCCTTATTATGACGCACTAATTTTAAAAATAATTTTTAACACTTATATTAATTTTATTTCCCAAAATAATAATCATTTTTAGATAATAATGTTAAAAATTACAATAAGGGTTTTTTTGGTATTTTCTGGAAATTTTTATTTTTTGATGACTATTGACAAATACTTAATTTAAATTGAAAACTACCTTTCATTTAAACTATATATAAAGATCGATTATATTTTTAAATATTTTTAATGTAAAATATTATTTATAACTTACCAAAAAATTCAATTTATTTTATTTAAATAATTTTAATATTTATCTATGATATAAAAACATTTCAGACTTAAGAATATTTTCTCTTTAAAACCCCTCTTACTCATTGTGTCTACATGGTGAATTTTAAATTTCAATATACCCCTATTGTGCAAGTAATTAGTAAAAATTGTTTTAATATTTTGAATATTAATAATTTATGTTATATAATAATGTGAAATTAATATTTTACTATAATGATTAGTGAAAATAGTTAAACTTAATCACAGTTATTAACATTAAAACGATTTTTGGCGCATTACATGTGTTTGTGTAAAAATTAATTTTCCCCACACAAAGGATATTTATTTTAAATAAATTATTTTAAATATCTAATTAATATGTTATTATTATCTTATAAGTCTCATTTTAATCTAATAATTAAAGGATAAACTAATTTTTTAAATAAAGAATACACATGTTACCTTGGTAAAAAACAAAAAAACTAAAATTGAGTAAAACATAAAAAATAATGAATAATTTAAACAAAATGTGTTTATTTATATTATTTTGTGGTGTTTTTAAACCAAATTAAACCTCCAATCCATTATCATACAAATTTTTAGTGACATGAGATAATATTGAACTCCCAACAGTAATTGTTTTTGGGTGTTTACAAGATTGTCAATCATCTCACTTATAAAATTCCACCACTCTCATTTCTTCTCCTCAAATTAAATTTTTTTTGTAAATAAATAATGAAATCACATGTATAATTTCATCATAACATCATATAAATCCTATTTTTAAATAAATCCAATAGAGGAATAATTTTTGTGGAAATATACCGAAGATACCCGAAGAAGTGGTAATGTACATTAACGAGTTATCTTATATTATTTCTTACTCCACCCTCTTAATTTATTTTTTTTATATCATGATGATATAATAAAATTAGTATAATCTATATAATTATATTTTATTATGTTATTTTTTTATCTAAAACCATCTACACTTCCATCAAATACATTATGAAATCATCATTCGTGTGTATGGAAGACCATCACCACATCAACTGATGTCATTAAATTCTAAATTACCACATATAAAGGTTGTAAATAATGATGGGTTTATTTTATTATTATCATTATTATTGTTATTATTATATTTATGATGTTATTATGATTATGGTATTTTTATATAACACATAACTTCATGCTTTCCATTTTGTGGGAACATGATAATGTCGCTAATGTGTGTGGGGGACTACTGCCTCATTATGTGATGTGATTCATTCACAAATCACATGGAAACTATTAAGGATGGGTTTTATGAAGTCATGTGATATATATGACATAAAAATATTCAATAATTTTAATATATCATTTACATTTCTTTCTTTTAATCAGATAATGAAATGGAAACATCATTCATACATATGTATAACATACTCTCTCCATGAATGGTGTATTTAATTTTCTATCTCTAAATATAATAGATCACTAAAAATAAATATATAATGGAAATATATGATATTTAAATCATGGTTAAAATTATTTAAATTATTAAACTATTATATAATTAATATTAACAAAAATAAAACGTAAAAACGTATAAAAAAAATCCATTCTTAACCAAAACCAAAATTTAACATAGAATTGTTAATAAATGGGAAATAAGATATAAAAAATAATATATGGTATGGCATATAAAAATATGGTTCATTATTAGATATATAAAGAAATTATTTAGTATACATGAGTTTTTCCTGATTATGGAGGAATTCATGATTTAATTTAAGGAATTTTCATCCATCTTTTTTACTTCTGTGAGACACATGATATATTAACCACCTATTTATTTTTATTATTATATATAGACCAAGAATATATTATATTTTTTTCATTATACAAATTATTTGGGTTTACATATCTATTTAAGGATATCTCTTTTACTGGTTTTAACGATAAAATGTTTCCAAATCGATTAGAGATGTTTTTCTCAATTTTCCTTTATTGAGACATATGATATATTATGAACCTATATTCATTTATGAGGTGTATATATAGACTATTTGAATTTTAATATCATTAATTTATTTATCCTTCTGATATTTAAAATTACATTTTCTATTATTCCTTTATGGGGCTTATGATTCAATTATTCCAAAGTGGTAAAAAAATTAGGATTTAATCCCATCATTTATCGGGATTGTTAATTATAATGTTTCCAATGATAAGATTTTATGATCCATATATCAAGAAACTCATGAAATTTATTATACTATGGTTATTGATAATATTTTAAATTAATTTTAAAATATTTAAAAACTTTTTTACTCAAAATAATTATTTTTTTAATAAAATAGTACTTTATTTCTATCTTTACTGAGAAATCAGTTCTCTTACAAAACCAAGTTTTATAAATCTATCCTAAAAATGATTTATTATTATCTTATAATTTTTAGGAAAAAATTTACCTATTCTACACTTTCTAAAAACAAATTGAATGGTATATTCATGTCCTTTTCAAAAATAATACCCTAATTGATTTTATCGAAATATAAAAGGAATAATCATTTTAATATATATGGAATGAATGTAATTATACACCTCTCTAACAAATAATTTCTTATAATATTTATTCATAATCTTTCAATGTTATTTTCAATGAATATTATTTTTAAAATGTTTTTTTCTATATTTTCAATTTGAAAAGGGTATTTTCCCATTGATTTTTTAAGGATAAACCAAAATTATTTTAAATCTAATATGACATCTATTGATTTTACCAATTCCTTAATTGGGTTAGTATCTAATGACCCCATTAATATTATTTTTATTAATGATTTATGTTATGATGTAATTATTCATTGAAAACCCATTTCTATTCCATCGGTTATACAAATAATAAATTTATATGAAACCCATTTCTTTTTAAGGATTATGATATGATGAAATGATTATAAAACCAACCTATATGACATTTGTTATGATATAATGATATTTTTATAATATCCATTTATTTTATTTGTTTCCATTATTAATTTTTATGATATTTGGTTAAACATAAATATGGGTTATATTATGATAAAGGTGGAACTTATATATCCATTCAATGCATTGGATAATGATAAATGTTTTATGAGCTATGAGGGTACATGAGTGGTTAGACAAAGCCTTAAAAAATATGGTATATTGGTGATTATCCTAAGACCCAAAACATAAGTTACATGGGTCAATATCCAAATCCCAAGACAATAGGGTACACTAAGGGTACATGGGTGGTTATCCCATGACCAAAATATGTGGATATATTGGTGTTTAGCCTAAGACTGAAGTAGTTACATGGGTGGTTAGCCCAATCCTAACATGTTATGAATTCGTTAGTTGGTATATTTGAACTAAATTTTTTAAAAATTATGTGAATTAGATATATTCCATGTCTTATTCCAATGTTATACTCTAATGGATCATTTTGTTTGATTCTCTTATGATTAATGTTTTATGAGCCATCAACCCTTATGCCTTGAATTGATATTATGATATTTGATATGTAGGTTACAATGATAAAATGTTATTATCATGTTATCATACCCTAGTGCTCATTTTATTCTTATTTATCTCCCTTTTCTAGAATTACTAAGCATCTAAGCCAACCACTTCTTATGTTTCCTCTCCCCAGGTTTTGAAAAATGATTTTATTATGGTATGTTTATAGGGAGTACTAAAGGGTAGTATCTTTATAGTAGACATTTAAGATCAACCATGAATTTAAAATATTGTTTTCTATGTTTCCTAAGTCACTAAACTATTATGTTCATCGTGTATTTAATGTTTAAATATTAGTATTTTCATTTAAAATTATTAAATATTTATGTTTTAAAAACCTTGATCGATATAATTGGTACCTGAGGAAAGTTTTAGTTAACCTTTAGAACAATTATGAGAAAACATTAGTGAGATTCCAAGAAATATTTAATAGTATATATCTAGTGATGTATCTAAGCATAAGTATAATGGATGAGTCAAAATATAAGATATTATCCTAGGATTTTGGTAAAGGATAGAGAAAAGTGGTTTTTAAGAAATTACGCCCCTACCAAGATACTATATGTAGATGTGGCTTTCGAATAGAGGTACCATGGGTTAATGAATCTAAAAAATATGTGGCAATATTGACCCAAGAGTTAACTAATACTTGATAATGATTTTTTTGTACACCTAGTTTTACACTCTACCTATATATGATTTGGAAATCTACAAACTCTTATGAATAATAATGAAGGATTTAAATAGATTGTGACTATGAATAACCTTGTATAAACCTCATGAGTCATAGATTTAAAAAACGAGACATGATTTAGACATAATATAAGTAATTTTTATGATTATATAGTTTCCCCCTATGATTAATGTTTTGCACACAATGTTTTTTAGTCAATTTATTGAACCCAAAGGAACCATGTTAGTTATAAATGAAAACTGAAATGAAATTATTATCCTCTTGAGAAATCATATGTTATGGGATCTAAAAAGATGAACCTAATTTCTATGATAACACAACTTTCAAAAACAATGAATAATAGTGAACATCCAAATGATAAAAGGAGGGAACAACATTATATCGAGTCTTTCATAAGGCAATTACCACCATCAGTAAGTGGTTCCATTGATCCATTTGTTGTTGAGAAATGAATCATCTCCATTTAAAATATATTTTACATCCTCCAATTTTTATATCACTAAAAATTAACTTTTTCTATCAACCATCTAGAAGGGGAGGTGAAACAATGGTGGAATCTTATTAACAATACAAGTAAATTAGATGAAATTGACTCCATGAAGTGGAATGAGTATAAAAAATTATTTTTCCAAGAAGTATTATAATATTATTATTTATAAAAAAATAGAGAAGGAATTATTAGAGATTAGTATGAAGGATGATGAAACTATTGGGACTTATAAGGAAAATTTGATAAGCATTTTTAGGTACCCTTTGAGTATTATGATTTATCCTATGATTAAGGTTTACTAATTCTTCAATGTATTAAAACCAAATCATCGAAGGGAATTATCCATAAGGTACTTTATAGTAAATGATTAAATAATTTGATTAAATATAAAGGTGAAAATGGAGGTTGGAGTAATCTAACAATCTCACATTTTTGATAAGAAGATAAAAATATAAATCAAAGGAAAGTTTAAGAGCCTTTGATAGAAGAATTTGAGATTTCCTTTATTGTCATTGTGTAATATTTAACATGGAGGTAATTGTATTTATGGAACGATTAATTTTTTGGGTTTAACGGAAGGTCATCGAGTGACTAATTAACGAAGTGATGGGAAAAAATTAGCTAATGATGTTAATACTGAGAAATCCCCACAGAATGAAACTCTTACACATTAGTGTTTCAACGTCAATAATTTTGATCATTATGAAAAAAATTCTACTTATACTATGGTTTATAATGGTGATCAACTCCAACAACCTCTAAAGATGAAGGAAAAATATTAAAATATTATTCAATCATAATAGGTGAAATTAATCGTGATAATTAGTGGAAACATAACCTCCCTTACATAGTTGTGAATTTCAAGTTTGATTTTGTATGAATATTCCCTATTAAAGTTGTATTTTTAATAATTTATGAATATTTCATTTGATTCTCTCCTACAACATGAATTACAGAATAAATAAATCACATGTTATATTTTATCAGTACAAGGTTTAACCCAAACTTCTTATGGAAATGGTTTGATATAATATAAGAGCTTATTTAAATAAAAAAGGTTTAATTATATTTTGGAAGAGTATGTGTCACCATGAAATATCTACTTATGAGTTATCGATACCATCGTGGTTTTATGAGTTTATGTTTGATCAAAAAATCCCAGTCATTGACACCCCCCTTGAGGTTTTATCTGAGGGGATTTTATCAATATTAATCATATTTTATGGGGTATATATGGAATTGAAAACCAATTCATTTTTATATATTAACAATTTTATTTCAGAAATAATTAATTTACACTTTCTATACATTAGATTAATGGTACTAATAAACTATTGGGTTTATATATCTTTGATGCTGATATAATTATGGGTAACAGTCTATTTTCATAAAAGTAAACACACTTTATTTATATCCTATAATATTTATATCTAGATACTCTTTATAGAATATAAATTAAGGAATTGAAATATTTTCAGACAGTGAATCATTCAATTTCATTTTATCAGAATATGAACATTATATTAATGTTTTGGCATTGTCTTCATCAAACTCTTGATACAGAATTTATTTTCTATAATGTGTATCATCCTTGCACAGATAGTCAGAAAAATTAAGACTCTAGAGGATATGATAAGATCTAGATATATGAATTTTATAGTTGTTTGGGATCAATAAAATCCTATAATTGAGTTTTACTGCAGCAATTGATTTCACTTAGGAATTCAGATGACTCATCAGGGATCCCTTTATGGAAGGAAGTGTAGAACTACTACATACCAAAATGAAGTTATAAAAAGAAATTTATTAGGACCATGGAAAGAAAATGAGATGAAAATAAGTTTAGAGAAATTAAAAAAAATGTTTGGAATACAAAAGGATGATAGAATTTTTGTGCAGATAATAATTGATGAGATCAATAATTTGATGTTGTTGATAAATTGTTTCTGCAAATTTACCTCATGGAAGAAATATTGGAAAACATATCCCTTGGTGTATCAGTCCCATTAAAATACTTGATTATATTGAGATAGTATAATATCATTTTCTAATTCCAATGAACCTTCTGCATGTTCACATGGTTTCTATATATCAACCCTTTATAATTACATACTGGACCTATAACATGTACATAACTCCATGGTCATACCGCTAGAAATGATATTTCTTATGAGAAACAACGAGTAGAGATTCTAGATCAAATAGGGATGGTCAAAAAAATAAGACCACTAAAATTTTTAATGTCTTTTGAGAAATCAATGAACTTGATAAATATACATGGTAACCTAAGGATAAAATAATCTATAATTATCCTCAATTTTATGTTTTAATGTGATGGATTTTGATAACTAAATTCAATTTAAAGGGGGTAGAATATAACACCCCAAGATGTTTTGAAATAATTTTTTCAAATGAGTTTAAATTTTTTAATATTTTGGGTAACAAGAAACATTTATTTTATCTTTAATTAAATTTAACACCAATTTTATCTTGTTTTTCACACAACAACTTTTTTCTTTAATAAGTTTTTTATACGGAAGTTTAAGTTTTAGCAAACAATAATATAATAATAATATAATGTAATAGTTATCGCATATCATTTGGAAATGTGGATATGAATATGATTAAATAAAATTATGAAAATATGTTGTACACATGTTTATAAAATGAATTATTTGGTTTCCAACTACTATAAAATAAAAATTATAACTATTTGAAAATTAATAAATTTCTTTTCTAGAAAATTATTTTTCTAAACACAATCATATTTTAACTCAATAAATTAAAAAAATTTATTCTGAATTATTATTATTAAATTTATGTATTATATATTTAATAATCAATTTGACATTCATATTTTGGGTTTTATAGAACAAATTCTTTAATAAGTTCAATTTTACTCGTAAAAAATTTATATTTTACTAAAAGAAGGTTTTGATGCCTTCCATAGTGCACTTATTTTAAAACTAATTTTTGACACTTTTATTGATTTTATATGAAAAAATAAACTAATTTTTATAAATCATTTTTTCATAAGTATCTTAGGGATAATTTTTATCATTTTTCTTGAAATCCTTATTTTTTTGTGAATAGTGAAAAATAATGGATTAAAATGAAAAAATGTTGATTCGTTTAAATTAATTGTAATTATAAATTAAATTTTAAATTATAATTAAAGTAAAATTTATTTTTATATATTTCTATTAATCCAATTTATTTCATTTTAATAATTTTCAGATTTATTTTTTATATAAAAACATTACAAACTTTTTTGCTTTTTCTGTTTAAAACCTCACTTTCTCATTGCATTTGTTGGATTAATTTTAAAGTAAATTATACCACAAATATAAATGGAATTTGTAAAAACACATTAAATATTTTTAATATGTATAATTTTTATTATTTAATTATATACAATTTATTTTTTACCAAATTTATTAGTGGTAAAAGTAAATCTGAATTACATTGATTAAGATTAAAACAGTGTTTTTGGCATTTCCTTTGTTTTTGTAAAAATTAATTATGTAGACCCTTAAGATTTTTATTTGATAAATACGATTTTATATCTCTAAAAATAATGTCAAAATTACTAAATAAATCCCATTTTTATCTTATTTATAATGATTAATTTTATTAGGTAAATAAAAAGATACCAGTTGCCATAGTAAAAAAACAAAAAAAAAATTAAAATTGAGTAAAACCTAAAGATTAAAGGTATAAATTGATATGATTGTGTTTATTATTGTTTTGTGGAGTTTTTATCAACATGATAAACCCTAAAATCAATAATTATTCATTTTTTGAGGCACATGAGGTAATATGGACATCCCAATTGTGAATGCTTTTGGGTATTTACAAAAGTGTCACTCTCCTCACTTATAAAAGGTCAACCACTCTCCTTTATTATTCAAAAATTAAAGCCTATTTGTTTCAGAAAATAGCATCTAAAATAAATTCCAAAATTATCTAAACTCTTCATATAAACCTTGATTATGAAATAAATACAATCTAGGATGGCTTCTGTCACAAACATAAGGAAAACACCTGAATAAGATGTCATGTTCACCAATAAGCATTTTAATTTTATTTCTTCCTCTTCCCCCATCATTTGTTTATATATTTCTAATTAAATAATATTAAAATATTATATAAAATTATATTTTTTAATTTTATATTAATAACTTACAACCGTATCCAATTCCATCAAATGGGTTACCAAATTATCGGTCATGTGTAAGGTGGACTAACATCGTGGGAACTAATGTCATTCGTTTCTTCATTAATAACCCTAATGGTAATAAATAATGACAGTTTAATTGATTAAAAAGATATATATGATATTTTTTATGTTATTAATATTATTTAATTTGTATATCACACATAACTTTATGTGTTCATTACTTTGGAAAATGATAATGTCGCTCATGTGTATGTCTGACTACCGCTTCACAAAGTGATGTGGTGAATTAACACATTATATGGAAAATATTCAGGTTAGTTTTATTGAATTTATGTGATATATATATAAAATATAAAATATTATTTAATGATAATATATCATTTTTTATTTCAATCCGAAAATAAAGTGGAAATAATGTTCATTTGTATGTACGACCTATAGTCTACATGAACGGAAAATTTCATTATAGATATATAAATTGTAAGGATCATTGTAATTAAATATATACTAATTATATATAATATTGACATAATTTTTAACATTATTTATTTTATGAAACTATGATCTGTGTTTGAAGACCAAAAAACATGTAAAACAATTATACGCAAAACAAAGCAATCATTACCCAAAATGTTACTTTAACATGGAATTGTTCATAAATCTATAATATAAATTCATAAAAAATATATATATGGTATTATAGATAATAATATGTTAATTTATGATATATATATATATATATATATAATAAACCTATATTTTTTATATAGAATATTTGAAGGAGTACGATGGAAGTCAAGACTTAAGGTAAGAGATTTTCATCTCACATTTTACTTCAATGAGACACAGGGCATATTCAGTACCAATTTATTTTATTTGGTGTATATAATGACCATAAATTAATTAAATGATGAAAATTATGAAATTATTTGGTGTTTATATTTCTATTTGATTTTTACATTTCATGGGGTTTACGGGTCAAAATTTCCTAATCCATAAGGGATTTTTATCTCCATTTGTCTTCACGGAGACATGATATTTTATGCATCTATATAATATTATGAGGTTTATATACATACACATAAGCATGTAATATCCTAAATTTATTTATCATTGTGATATTTTATATTTAATTTTCTGTTATTCATTTATGGGGTTTATGATTAAAAGTTATCAAAGTGGTAAAATGATATGTAACAATCCCTTCATTTATCTAGATAGTTTATGATAATTTATCCAATGATATGATATTATGATACATATATCTAGAAAATAATTAATTTTATTATACTCTTGTTGTTAATGACTTTCTCATGTAATATGACCTTATTTCCACTCATTGGAAAATAATTACGTGAATTTTTTAAGAAAATCCAACTTTATTTCTCTCTACGGTCAGAAATATTTTTTCATCCCAAACTGATGTTTTCTAAAATTTAATTAGAAAATGTTTTGTTAATATCCTATGATTTATAAATTAAAATTTAAACCATTTTATATTTCTAATAAAATGAATGGAACCTTCATGTATGTTTCCAAAACAACGCTTGTTTGGCTTTTTCTAAAATGTGAAAGGAATATAAGTTTTAACATTTTCAATATGAATGGAATTATATGATCCATTTCTGAACATTTATTTGAATATTACTTTACACCTTAACATTTTTATTCTCAAAGAAAAGTATTTTCAACAAAACGAATTTTTCAAATTGAAAAGGGGTTTTTTACAATGAAAATGTTTTAAATGATATTTCAAAATTATTCTCCATCTAGGATGAAATATAATGATGTTACATATTCTTTAATGGGATTATGATACAAGAATATCATTCATATTATTTTTATGAACGGTTTATGTTTTTATAGAATGATGTTTATAAAACCTGTTTCGCTTCAATGTGTTCTACCATGAATAAATGCCTATAAAATTCATTTCTTTTCATGACTTATGATATAATGAAGTGATTATGTAAACCATCTCTTTTTCACAAGTTATGATATGATTAAATGTAAGGACTCGGCCCTAGTTTCTTGAAGTCGGTGCCTTATTACATTACATTCGAATATAAACAAACAATATGCATCTCAAATGACGAGTGGTTTAGTAATGTTGGAAACAAGATACATACATAATTTAAATATTAAAACTTGAAAATAATTACAACATACAAATTACTTGGACAACATCCATAACTCTTAGGTTATTTTAGCATGTCATTTATAATAAAATTCATCATGTCCTGAGAAAATGAAACATATAAAAGGGGGGAGCTCAAATGCTCAGAAAGGGTAAGCAATATAGAAGAATATATATAAACTTTAGGCACGTTAAATAAATAAAAACCTTTTCATTTAATAAAAACATGAACACATTATTGCAGGAATAAGATCTGAGTAAATCATTCCATAATAAAACACAATCATGGGTATTCTACTAGTCGAATAACCACATTAACCATCAATATTATTTTCATAATGATGGAATTATTAATGTGGGACATTATCACCATACTGTCAAGGCCTCATGCCAAGACCATAAATGATCATTTGGTTACGGTCATGTCCCAAGACCGTAGTATTTCTCATGAGACCTACTGATGCACCGAGGGGATATAACGGGCCCCACCCAACACTTTCTAGGTAATATTCATTCCTCATTTAAATGGGGACTATAGCACCCCAAACATTTTATGGTATGATTCTCATAAATACATTCTATTCATATCTTATATTTCATAATGCATTGTGTTCCTTTGAAGAAACAGATGGATATTTAGGATATAGTCATAACCTAGCCCTTAAAACATAAATTCTACACTTCTATGTTTTGAATTTTGAAAAATGGTCATCTGGAGTCGTAACAAGTATGTTATTTGAAGTCTGATAGAACCAACTGGATTTTTTCATGAATAGTAACATACCCTTAGGAATAGTAACATGAATAGTAAATAATGACAGTATTTTATTTTATTATAGTAATAAGATAATGAGATCTTAATAAATTTTTCAATTTGATATAAAACTAATTATACCTTTAAAATTGTTATTTTTTGAATTAATTATGATTTTGTTTAAAAATTAAATTAAAATAAATTGTTAATTATTTTCAAAAAATTGAATTCAATTATGAATTATACATGTTGAAAAATGGTTAGGGAGAATGTTTGGGATTTTTCTAAAATATTTGAATTTTCGTGAATAATAAAATTACAGTTTTATGTTTTTTGTAATTTAATAACATAATTATGATATAATAATTAATATAAAAGGCTTGTATACTTGGGTAAAGTAACATATGACATTAGGTGTCCCATGTGGCTAAAACCATGGAAAAATACCGTGGTCAAGCCCATGGTTTTTCAAAATCAACTAATGAGTTGTCCCTTTTAATTAATAAAAAACTCCCTCTTAATTACTAAAAATACCCACTCACCCCCTTCATTTTCATTCATTGCAAACTCATTATCCTCGAATATAAGGAATTAATATGTTTGTAGGAGTAATCCCATGTTTTACTCAAACCCTCAAGGACCCAACCTTCATGTATTGGGCGTTACTCTATAAGGTAAGAGAATCAACCACCCTTCTCTTTTCTTAAATATTTAATTTATGATTTTTTTTATTTTCAATTGGATTATGTTGAGATATCTCATTAAATATTCCCCATACATACCATAATATATATGATTTATGAGATACACCATTTCTCTCATCAAACTATTTTTTGATATTTTAAGTGACGTCGTTAGGCTGCTGATTTTTTGTGAGAGATTTCTCAATATTTCTTCTATTTTAAGTTCATTTATTTTATACATATTTCCTCATATACACTCATCCAAATGATATCATAATTATATTACCTTACATTAACTGGAATTATATTATTCTAATGTAATATTTCATCATTATATCTCTTTCCCCCTCCTCTTATACTAAAAAATGAAAACACCATCAGAGATGTGTTAATTTATCACAGTCAAGGACGATGGGTTCCCAATTTCAATTACCCTCTTCAATTCCATTCATGAAACCATTTTTATTGTTGAACCAGATCAATATATATGTATTTAATCTCATTAATTTTCTATAATCTCTACAAACTCATAATATATAATAATAATATAAAACAAGTTCATTGTGCATAAAACTGCCAAGCTTAATCAAGGCATTTATCAATAACATTTAACTATTTAATCATCCTCAATTATATAACCAGATTCCTTATAAGATCATTTATATCTCTTTAATTTCAATAATAACATATATTAAAAATTCTTGATTGTTAACCACATTTCAAAGGAAATTTCATTCACAAATACAAGTAAACAAATCCTGAAAACCAATGGAGAAAATGCTTCCAAAACAATAAAATTTAACTGATTAAACCCATAAAATGGGCCATGAATAAGCATAATAAGGGTATAATAAATTAATTAAATATATAAGAGGGTCCTGAATTATTAATTCATGAAGATAAATTTTATTATTAAGGTAATTAAAAAAATGAAGAACACACTCGATCATAAGGTAAGGGGTTTCTCATCTCACTTTCATTTATTTGAGATTTTCATTATTTGAAAATTATTTATTGTATGTTGTATATGTGTACTACCATTTGATATATAATGAAATTATTCTCTTGATATTAATTTTATTCAATGATTCATTGGATTAATTTGATGGTTATAAAGTTCTGGTCATATTATTCTACTAATTACATTGTTGTAAGGGACATAGTCTCAATAACCATTTCCTTGTGACTAACTTTGTATTATGCACCAAATAATCCTTATATAATGTACCTACATTCCATTTGATATAACATTTCATTTGAAATTATATTTCTATTAAATATCCACATTCCCATATAATCTTTATGTTTATTTTCTAAACCGTACACCATTTTTCAGGCACTGTTTATTTTGAATATTGTTTTAATTGTAAAAGTATTGATGAATTTGTATCCTCTACTCTATAAAGATATTGAGAAGGAAGATTGTACATTTATTAAATCAATGTATAAATAATTTTATGTACATGAAGTGGTGGTTGGGGCCTTCTATATCCCCTCGATTCATCAGCAGTCCTAATGAGACAAATCAGTTGGTGACAAAACCTTTGAGTTTGTTTACAAAAATCAAACAGGTTTCTACCCACAAAAATAAATTATTGCAATGGTATTATGCTATCATTATCTAGATACATGACTTAAAATTAATAATAATTCACTTTATTTATTATCATTTGTTACAATCCATGAGATTTTCACTATGACAAATCTATGGGTGTAGTTTCATTATCAGTTTATTAATGCCATGAATTTTTAATTTATTCACCATTCCATATTGGTTATGTCAAATTTTTTATTATTTTTTTATTACTGAATTCATTCTTCCAATATTTGTAACCCTTACTAAGTTTTTGAGCTCACCACTTTCATTTTTTTCCTTCAACAGATGAGGATGAGGAGACTATTTATTGAGTTCCTACGGATGCAGTTTTTAGTTTATGTTATGTATTGTACTTTGTAACCTCTTACAATGTAATTTGATTTAAATATATGTATCTAGTATCTTAAATACTATTAAACTGATCATTCCTTCAAGATTTCAATTCCTTATAACCATCACAATATAAAAAGTAATGCATCGGCTCTAGTCTAGAGGGGTTGGGGCATTACAGTTGGTATCAAATTAAGTTTAATAGAAAACATGGAAACTAGATTTAGAATATGTAGATTAGGGAAGTGTCCCTAAGATATTCATTGAGTGTAAACAAACAATAATGTCCTAGTATTTTGTTTAGAAATAGACTATGTGGATCTTTTAAGGAATACATTCATGTCTATATACAAGTATGTAGAGGTGCCTCTGGAACCGTTGTACCTTAGAGTGAAAGCTCTGACAAGTGGTTTCGGGAATGACCCAGGGTATCCTGGTACACGACAATGGGCCTTTCTGCACTCTTTTTTATGAAACTTCTGGGGGATATGATTAGGATAATTAACTTTTTTATACCATCCATTATGAATTATTTTAATGTAAATTTTTTCTCATTGAATCCATGTTTATCAGATTAGTTATGTATAGAATTTCAATCTATGTTAAGTACTTTTCTATTTGATATTCATAACCAAATCTAGTGAATTACATTATTTATAAATGGATTCTAATGGAATAAGGTGAATCAATACTCATGGGAAAAGTAGGGATCTCCCCACTAAGAAAGTAAATACAATCAATTTTGGAGCAGATGAGATCATGTTCATATTAAGATAACATACTCAATTTGCAAAGAATAAACATTCCAAACTTGTGTTGGATTCTTTTATGTAGAAGAATCACTTATATTTTATTGGGAATAAAAAATAGTTATTGTTGATCAATAATTCAAGTCCCTTGAAAATATATTTATGGCATTAAGATGCAATGAAAATGAAAAGGTAGTACTAGAAGTATATTATCTCAAGGGAGATACTGATAAATGGTGTTCCTTGATTCATGATACCATAGTGAGGTAATATTCTTTGAAAAATATTTCCCTCATGAGCAACTAACGGAAATGAAGAGGAAATTCCATAGCATAAAGAAAAGGGAAGAAGACAGTGTTGTTGAGTATGTGGCTACCTTCACAAGGCTATCCAGGTATATCATAGATTATGCACATGAATCGATATACAAGATTAATCCTTTCATTGAAGGACTTAAGACAAGTCTTCAAAGGGCCCTGGATTTACAAACATTTTCATCATATGATCAAATTGTATCAAGAACCGTCAAAACATAAAAGTAATTTTATAGATCAATTTTTTTCATGGGAAACCCAGAAAAAATGCAGTACTCTTGTAACCTAGGGAAAGGTAAAGTTCCAAATAAGAACAAGGGAATTAATAAATTCCCATTATGTGAGAACTGTGGACATAATCATCTCAAAAAATGATTGAAAGGCATAGATGTATTGTATAAGTGAGGATAAAAGGTTCATCTATCTAATGAATGCAATGGAATGATTTTTTTTTTGGAATTTCAATGCTAAAATTGTAGAAATATGTGACACTATGAAAATAAGTGTCCTAAGTGAAAAAGAAACTAGCCTCAGAAAAGGCCATGAAAACAAGGGAGAGTGCATGGGATTACAACTACAGAAGTTGAAGTTCATAATTATGTGGTTTAAGGTACTTTACCTATTTCCTAAAACATATCTGACACATTATTTGATTTAGGATCAGCATATTCCTTTATATCTTCCCAATTTTCCAAGAAAATTAAACATGTCCAATTTGATTTAATGAAGGAGTTATCAGTCATAATTCCTAAGGGATGCATCATTGCAATAAAGGAATGTCAACTAGTTCCCAGCATTAAACATAAATGTTCCTTAGTTGAAACACTAATGATCATACTAATGACTGAATTTGATATAATTATAGATATTAATTTGTTGTAAATCTATGATGTGAAGATTTATTGTAATAAAAAGGAAGTTACAATTTTTGAAAATGTTGTAGAATCACTAATCTTAAGATCAAGGACCTCACTATATGATTCTTATCTAGACCCACCCCTAGTGGCTATATTGAATGAAATTCATAGAGAGGAAGAAAACCCAATATCTATAGTTGAGGAAAGAGATCTTCAAATTTAATATGTGCGTATAGTGCAAGAATACATTGATGTATTTCTAGAGAATTTACCTAGAAATCCTCAAGAGTAGGAAATTGAGTTTTCCATTGAATTAATTCCTTGTGAAAGACCTATATCAAATACCCTTATAGAATGGCCATTGTGGAGTTATTAGAGCTAAACAAACAACTAAATGAGTTGAGTGACAAAGTTTTTATTAGACCTAGTGTTTCTCCATGGGGAGCCTTGGTCCTGTTTGTCAACAAGAAAGATTTATCCATGAGTCCATGCATTGATTACAGGTAAATGAATGATCTTATAATAAAGAATAAGTATTATCTACCATGAATTGATTATTTATTTGATCAACTTCAGGGAGATAAATACTTTTTGAAGATTGAACTTTGATCTAGATGTCATCAGTTGAGTGTGAGAAAGGAATATATTCTTAAGACAACATTTTGAACCAGGGTTGGGCATTACGAGTTTACAGTAATGCCTTTTGGACTGACTAATGCAGCCTTTGTTTTCATGTCTTCAATGAATAGAGTTTTCAAAGAATATCTTGACAACTTTTTTGTGGTATTCATCGATGATATCCTCGTATACTCAAAATGCTATAAAAAAAATAATGATCAATTTCTAATTGTTCTAAAAACTCTTAGAAGAAATGAATTTAATGGAAATTTTAGCAAATGTGAATTCTGGAATTAATCGGTTTCTGTTCTAGGCTATATTATCTGTAAGGATAGAATCTTAATTAATCCTTTAATGAAAAATAAATCAATGATTGGACAACTCCCACAAACATAACAGAGGTATGCATCTTTTTGGCTTAGCAAGTTACTATCATCATTTCATTCATAATTTTTACCAACTGGCTAGCTCACTAACCATGCTCACACGTAAGGGATTTAAGCTTTTGTGGACAAAATAATGTTCAAAATTATTCAAACAATTGAAAATATGATTGGTCAATTCTCCAATTTTGACTCATCCATCTGGAAGTGATGGATTTGTAATATATAGTGATGCATCAATGAATGGGTTAGGTTGCGTTCTTTTGGAAAATGGTAGTGTTATTAATTATGCATCAAGGAAGTTGAAGACTCTTGAGAAAAAGTATCCAAAACATGATCTTGTGTTAGCATCAATAATCATTACTCTGAAAATATGGAGGGCTAATAATTATGGTGAAAAATGTGAGATATACGTAGGTCACATGATTTTGAAATACATTTTCACTCAAAAAAATCAACATGAGGAAAAGGAGATGGAATGAGTTACTCAATTATTATAACTGTCTAGTATACTACCACCCATGAAAGACAAATAAGGTGGCAGATTCATTAAGCAAGAAATATCATAGACTTCTGACACAAATAAATATTGAGAGAGATCCTATATTCATGGATCTACTAAATATGGATATGGGAATTGTTAAGGAAGGGGAAACATCTTCCCTCTTTCAAATTTTTTCAAAACCATCATTACTAGAGAAGTTAAAAAGCTCTCAATATGATGATTAAAATCAACAAAATAAAATTATTGTTGTTAAGGATGGGATATTGGAAGACTTTGTGTGTGAGGAAGAAGTTATGATGTTTGGAAATCAGTTATCTGTCCCATTAGAACCTGATCTAAAAATGTTACTATTAGATGATGCTCATAGCTCAAATTTCTCTATACACCCGGGTAGCACAAATAATTAAAGATATATAAAGGAATATTTTTGTTGGGAAAATATAATAAGGGAAATTTCTAAATATGTTTAAAGGTTTCTAGTTTATAAACATTTTAAGACATATAGACAACTTCATAGAAGAGTGAAGAATCCTCTACCTATTACAATGTGGAAGTGAGATTATATTATGATATATTTTGTCAGAATACTACTGAGGAAACCTAGAAGGAACGATTCAATATGGGTAATTTTTTATTGTCTCACAATATCAGTACATTTCCTTCCTATAAGATATGATTTACCACTTGAGCGCCTGAAAAGACTTTATATTAATGACGTTGTAAGAATTAATTGTTCACCTCAATCAGTTGTGTCTGATTGAGATCACCTGTTTACTTAAAAATTCTGGAAAAGTCTCTAGAAGGATTTGAACACTGAGCTTCATATAAGTACTGCTTATCACCGCCAAACAGACAGACAGTCTAAAAAGACCACTCAAACCCTGGAAGACATGTTGAGATCATCATCTCTTGAATTTCTAGGTATATGGGATCAATACTTACCTTTGGTGGAATTTTCATACAATAATAGTTTCTATTCTTGTATTAAAATGGCTCCATATGAAGCATTATATGGAAATATATGTCAAAATCCAACTTGTTGGGATGAAGTTGGTTAGAGGAAATTTATTGGCCCAAAACAAATTGGAGAGACAATGGTAATGGTGAAGAAAATCCAATCCCATATTAAAGAAGCCCGAAGTAGGTAGAAGAGTTATGCTGACAACCAGAGGAAGGATTTGAAATTCCAAGTGTGAGAACATATCTTTCTGAAAGTATCAACATTGAAGGGTGTCTTAAGGTTCAGTAAAAAAGGGAAACCAAGCCCCAGGTATATCGTACCATTTGAAATTTTGGAATGAATCGAAGTTGTATCATACCATTTTGCAATTCAATTTTGTCTTTCCAAAGACCATGATGTGTTCCTTGTGTCATTGTTGAAGAAATACATGTCATAACCAATGCATGTACTCACCTATTAAGAAATAGAACTGGTACCCGATTTTTACTACTGTGAAGAGCCTATAAGAATTTTTGACATAAGGGAGTAGGTATTGAGAAAACAAACAACTCATCTAGTTAAGGTTATTTGGAGAAAATAGAATCTAGAGGAAGCAACATGGAAACCAGAGGATGTTATGAAGAAGAACCACCCACATCTGTTTGGTGGGATTTACAAAAAAAATTTGAGAATGAAATTTCCAAAGGAGGGAATAATAAAACACCCCAAACATTTTATGGTATGCTTTTATTAAATACATTCTATTCATAGCCTATATTTCATAATGAATTGTCTTTTATTGAAACAAAACATGGTTATTTAGGAGATAGTCATAACCTAGACATTACAAAATAAATATTCCACTTCTATGTTTTGAATTTCGAAAAACGGTCATCTAGAGTTGTGAGTAGTAAGTCATTTAGAGTCTGATAGAACCAACATGATTTTTAATGAATAGTAACATACCCTTATTTATAGTAATATGAATAGTAATATTACCCTTATGAATTGTAAATAATTATTATATTTTATTTTCTTTAGGTAATATGATAATTATATCTTAATTAATTTTTCAATGTGATATAAAACTAATTATACCTTTAGAATTGTTATTTTTGAAATTATTTGTGATTTTTTAAAAAAATTATATTAAAAAACATAGAAAATTATATTCAAAACTTGGAGTTTATTTTTGAATTCTTCACATAAAAAATGGTTAGGGTGAATTTTTGGGATTATCTAAAATACATGATTTTTTCATGAATAGTAAAAATACAGTTTTAAGTTTTCGGTAATTTAATGACATCATAATGATATAATAATATATATAAAATTCTAGTAGAATTTTGTACTATAACATGTGACATGAGGTGTCCCATTTGGCTAAACCCATGGGTAAATACCATGAGCAAGCCTATGGTTTTGAAAAAACCACTAATGAGGTGTCTCTTTTTATTAATAAAAAACTCCCTCTTAATTACAATAAATACCCACTCTCCCCCTTCATTTTCATTCATTAAAAACTCATTATCCACGAATATATGGTATTATTGCATCCCTAGAAGTAATACCAAGTTTTATTCAAACCCCCAAGGTTCCAACCTTCATGTCATTAGAGTTACTCTACACGATTAACGAATCAACCACCTGTCTCTTTTCTTAAAGCTTTCATTTATGTTTTCTATTTTATTTTCAATTAGATTTTGATGATATTTGTCATAAAAATTTCCCCTTAATTCCCATATTATTTATGAGTGATGAGATACCATTTTTATGTCATATATATATTTTAGAAAATTTTAAGTGACGTCGTTAGGCTGTACAATTTTTGTGAGAGATTTCTCATTTTTTTCTATTTTGAGTTCATTTATTTTATAAAACTTTCCTCATATACACTCATCCAAATTCTATGATAATTATATTACCTTACATGAGCATGAATTATATTATTATAATGAAATATTTCATCATCATATCTCTTTCAGCCTCCTCTTATACTAAAAAATCAAAACACTATATGAGATGTGTTAATTTATCACATTCAAGGACGACGGGTTCTCAATTTCCGTTACCATATTCAATTATGGTAATGAAAATTTTTTTATGGTTGAGCTGGATTAAAAAATATATATATATTTCATCTCATTAATGTTCTATAATATCTACACAGACATAATATGGAACAATATTACAAAACAAGTTCATTGTGCACAAAACCACCAAGCTAAATCCAAGCGTTTATCAATAACATTTAACTAATGATTCATTACCATATATATTACCCAGAATCATTATAATATCATTTATATATATTTAATGTCACTAATAATATTTATTAATAATTCTGGATGTTTAACCACATTTAAAACTAAATTTCATTCATGAATACAAGTAAACGAATCATGAAAACCAAGGAAAAATGCTTCTAAGACAGTGAAATTAAACCTCTTAAACCCATAAAAAAGGATCATGAATGAACCTAATAAGGTTATAATAGATCAATTACATGTATAAGAGGTTTTGGAATTATTAATTCACGAAGATAAATTTTATTATTCAGGTCAATAAAACAAACGAAGATTACACTCAAGCATAAGGTAAGGGGTTTCTCATCTCACTTTCATTTTTGTGAGATTTTCATTGTTTGCCACTTAATTCTTGTATGCGGTACATGTGAACTGAAATTTGATATATAATAAAATTATTCTCTATATATTAATGTTATTCAATGATTAATTTTATGGTTATTAAGTTCTGTTTATATGATTCTACTGATTACAATGTGGTAAGGGACTTTGTCTCGACAACCATTTCATTGTGATTAACATTGTATTGTGCACCTAATAATCCTTATGTGATGTACCTTATTCCCATTTGAGAACAATTTTCATTTGAAATTATATTTCTATTAAATATCCATATTCTCATATCATGGATATGTTTATTGTGTAAACTGTATACCATTTTTCATATGTTGATTATTTGGAATGTTGTTTTAATTGTGGAAATATTGATGAATATGTATCCTCTACTCTACACAGATATTGAGAAGGTAGATTGTACGTGAACTAAATCTATGTATATAGAATTATTTGGACTTACAGTGGTGGGTGGGGCCTGATATATCCCCTTGAAGCATCGTTAGGTCTCATCTGACATATCAGTTGGAAACAAACCCTTCAAGTTTGTTTCCAAAAATCAGATGGGTTTCTATCCACACAACTAAACCATTTTAACAGTATTATGGTATCATGTTCCAAATAAATGATGTCCAATTAATAATCATTCTATTTATTTATTATCATTTATTACTAACCCTGATTTTTTCACTATGACAAAATCTAGGGATGCAATTTCATTATCACTTTATTAATGGCATGAGTTTTTAATTTATTCACCATGACATATTCATTTAGTCAAATTTTTTATGATCCACTTATTATTGAATAAATGCTTATTTTGTTCATAACCCTTACTGAGTTTTTGATCTCACCCTTTCATTGTTTATCTTCAATAGGTGATAAAGGGATGGTCATTTATTGAATTTCTCTGGATTTAATTTTTAGTTTTTGTTATGTATTGTGTTTTTTAACCTCTTAAAATGTAATTTGATTAACATCTATGAATCTAGATTCTTCAAGAATACTAAACTGATAGTTCTTTTAGGATATTTATTTTTTATAACCATGAAAATATAACACGTAATGCACCGTCTCTGTTCTAGAGGGGTCGGGGCATTATAGGGACAAACAAAAACAATATATACATTCATATTTATACTAACATATGAAATTTAAATAGATTTCCTTGAACATTAAGCATAAATACTAACCATTCATAGTAAATTGGTGAACTATTTTAGGATAGAACATTAATAGTCAAACTAATAATAAACCATTAAATAAAACATAGTTGATGATATCATATAAGATAAAACTCAATGAGAAACATGATTCAAC
This sequence comes from Viscum album, assembly GCA_963277665.1. Taxonomy (NCBI): domain Eukaryota; kingdom Viridiplantae; phylum Streptophyta; class Magnoliopsida; order Santalales; family Viscaceae; genus Viscum; species Viscum album. The sequence goes on along the minus strand of OY728131.1, from coordinate 901,667,336 downwards.
AAATGACATTGGAATAAATGAAGAGACTTTTAAATCAGACCACTGAAAAATCCTTGAGTAAATTATCCTTAAACATTCAAAAGAGTCCCATTACACCTTGAAACATTTAAATCAAAATCCCTAAAAATATCATGATAATAATGAGACTCTATATACGATATACCAAAGGGTAGTACATACACCACAAGAAACAAATAAGTGGTAAACAAGGAATATATATCATAAAAGATAATGTGAGATGAGAAAAATCCTTTTTACATTTAAAAAAAGTGTTCTTATGGAAAATCATTTATATTTTTCATGAAATCAGATTATAAACATGAATATACCATAAAATAAAATATTAGGACATTTAAGTTATATTTTTGGCATAAATGATGTCCCACTGACTTGAAATCAGGTAAAACGGTTCTTAAGATTCATTAGAAATAAAACATTTTAGAGCATATTAAAGAAAGTGTTAAAGAGCATTTTAATAGAGAAAGGGAAATTAAATTACCTGAATCGAAAAAAATGATCCAAAATAAATTTTCAAGATAAAATTAGTGTTTTTTATAAAAATAATTTTGGATTAAAATAGATTCTGGTGTACACTAGAAAATGGGTAACAATTCGAAAAGATTCCTTGAATCGGGTTTGAATTTTAGAAATAATTTTGAAAATTCCTTTTAAAATGTGTAACTCCCCATAAAATAAATAATTATTATGGTTCATAAATATATGTAGAACACTCAATAATAATTTATTATGAGTACATAATATTACATAATAATTTCATTGAGGAAATTAGACAATAAAATTAACCTAAATGAAAATGGAGACCTGGGTGGAAAACCCTTAACACTTTGTAATCAATCGATTCGTGTGACCCAAAATTAAAAATATAAAAATGATACATTTAATACCATGAAATTAAATATATTCAATATATTTTACCTTAATGTGTAGTATACATACACCATACACATGTATTTGTAGTGAATATGGAAAAATCACAAAAATGGAAGTGAGATGAAGAAACCCTTACCTTAATTCTAAATGTGTTCTTCTCTTGAACATAAGGTCCTAGAATATGAAATCAATCTTATTAATTACTTATTCCAGATACTATTGGAAATTTATTTTGTTTATCATAATTATATTTTTTTCATTTATGTCCTTATAGATAAATTATTATATTGAATTTCATCTTTCCAAAGTGTTTGTTTTCTTTATTCTCATAATCGGTTTACTTGTTCTTAAGTAATGGATTTTATGTGGAATGGATGTAAATATCCAGAATTGAAATTATATATTATTTATGAAAATCCATAATTTTCAATTGTCATTTATATCATTTGGATACATGTAAATATGAATAATCATTAAATTAAATATTTGTGACATTCACATAGATTATTTTAGCAGTATTTTGATTATTAGAAACTATGTTGGTCATACAATTTAATAATATGAATGTATACTGGTTAATGAATATTAATTAGGTTATAATAAATATAATATATCCTTTTTCAACCATAAAAATAGGTTTATTACTTTTAATGAATTAGAAATTGAAGAATGAATCTTTGTCGTCCACAAAGGCTGCAAATTGAAACCTCATGGATGTTGATATTGTTTATAAAATAAAATAGAGAGAGAGTAAATATATTTATGGTGTTTCTTACATTAAAAAGATATAATTTAATTATATATATGATAATAGATCTATAATGATCATTTTTATATAGGAGGTAAAGAGATTATAACAGAAAAAGATAAATTGAAATTAAACTAAATGAAAAAGAAAGGTGCTTTACCTCATGAAATAAACTCATTGAAAACCTCCTTAAGGGAATGGAATTTTGTCTTTTGGAAATACCAAGAGCTTATTGGAATTGTGGAGTGACTAGGTAATGGTATTTGGGTAGATCATTTGGGAGCTTCAAGTCTTAGAGGAATAAATAGAAGAGGGGGTGAGAAGAGGTTATAGTTGAGGAGAGGAGGGTTTTCAGAATGTTTTTAATAATTAGTTTATTAATTTCCATAAAAACCAGAAATAGGGATGCTTCCATGACCAATAATAGTATTAAATTCATTTTAGTAAGAACTAATTGGGATTACATCACTTCGGATGTCATAAATAGCGTATTTAACTGATAATTTGTATATACAGTATTTTACCGTATTTCACTATTCATAAAAAATTATAGTATTTCAGAAAAATACCAAAAATATACCCTAACCATTATTAGACATGTAGAATAAAAAATTATTTCCATTTCCCAAAAATAATTTTCAAAATATGATCAATTTAATATTTAATTAATATCATAATTTATTCTAAAAACACTTTTATAACATTTATTAACTTATTCCAAAACATAGGTTAGTCGTACTTCCACCAGAATATTATTTATATAATATCATTGGTAAGGATACTATTAATTAGGATATATCACTTTTAATAAGGGAATGTTACTATTAATAAGGGTAGGTTACTATTCACCCAAAAATAAGTTTTGCTTATTGGACTCCAAATAACTTACTGATTGCAACCGTATATGTCAGATTTTCAAAATTCACCTCACAGAAGTGGAAAATTATGTTTATGTGGATAGGTGATAATAAAGTGGTGTTTTTAGAGACTTAGTAATCCATGAATTCTATAATATGTCTTCTTCTAAATTCTTGGGGTGTTAAATTGTCCCCTTCTTACAAAACTTGCGTCCTCAAAATTTGAAATTGAACTTCAAAAGTAAATGGTAGATACTTGAAAATTCCGAAAATGGTTAAAAATTACAAAATATAATGATTCAATACATTATAATGAATGCCTATAAATTTCCAATATGAACATATCATTAACCATTAATCAACAAAAACCATCTCTAAAATTCCATTTCCAAACATGTGAATAACATCATCATGTATCCTCTTGAAATATGGTAATAAGATGAATTATCATAAAAACCCATATCGGAAACATGCCTTCCTCTATATTTCTGAAGTAAGATACATGTTTTTGGATATATTACTTAAATCCAAAAGTTTTTTTAACTTCATAGATGATTTCATATACAACTTCTAAAAAATTTAATAATCAGTTCCAAGTTAGTCAGTACTTATCTAAATCAATTTTTTCATCACTGTTATATAAACATGAGATATATATTAACAGTTGTATTTTCCTCAATTAGGGGTTTTATAAAAAGATTAAATTTCTACTGAATAACATTTCCTTTGTACCATTCACCATATGACCTCAAAAATTTAATGAAATTGTACTAAAATACAATCCTTATATATCTAATAATTCTTACAACCAGTGCATTACTTAAAAAATATTCTAATGAGATGATTATGGACTAGGAATATTGATCATTATACTTCATATGTGGTTGCATCGTAACTTGATCATTATAAAAAATCATCATTTGGGATATATTCCTTTGACTATTGGGGCATTGATTCGCTTAGTGTCACCTCTCCTTGCAGTTGAAGTGTTGAATATAGGGAAATTCTTTCCTTGTCTTGAAATTATGAGCATGGTGGCCTTTTTGCCACACTTGAAGCAAACTCATTTTCCTCTCAAGCATATACAAAGGTGTTTCTTTCTGAAATTATCACATGTGGGAAATTACATCTTTCTATTCTTCCATTTATCCATGTTTTGCACTTTCATTCTATTCATCTTTTGCTTCCCTTGAAATCAATGGTACTCATACAAGTATTTAAACACCTATTCAACACATGATACTATTTCCTCGTATTATGAGGATGCATGGGAGACAATATTCCTTTGAAATGATGGATTAATACCATCAGAGATATGATCTTTCTTACACTTTGCATCACATTCATTAGTGAATCTCTCATTTATTCTACTAGACACCATTTCTAATAAATTACATATTATATATTTCGTGGTAACATTATGAACTCTCTATGACTATAAACATTTTATAGCACATTGCATCCATTTATGCATCAAAATTACTAGAACAATATAATTTTGTTACTTTGAGGGAATAAATACTTCATAATGGTGGGTAAATAAAATTTGAATTATCCTTAGCATATCTTCAGGTAGTTTCAATACCAAGAGTGCAGAAAGGCCCTTTATCGTGTACCATGATACCCCAGGTCAATCCTAGGACTCCATGTCATATTTTTCACTCCTAGGTACATCTGTTATAGAACCACATCTACATGTTTGTATCTAGACATAGATGTATTTGCTAGAAATATCCACATAATCTATTCCTTACTGATATTCTAGGAAGTTATTGTATGTTTGTCCTCAAATACTACATGAGGGATTTGTTTATTAATCTACATTTTTTAATGTAGTTTCCATGTTTTCTACTAAACATCATCTAATAAAAATTATAAGGACATGACCCTAGTTTTATGGAGTTTGTGCCTTATTACATTAAATTGGAATATAAAAGGATTATACATCCTAAATAAATAAGTTGTTTAGTAGTGTTGGAAACAAGATACATAAATAATTTCAACATTACAACTTGAAAATAAATACAACATTGAAATTCCTTTGACAACATCCAAAACTCCTAGGTTATTTTAGCATGTCATTCATAATAAAATTATTCATGTCCTAAGAAAATAATACATAAGAAAGGGGTAAGATCAAACACTTAGTAAGGGTTTGAAATACAGTAGAATATATATAAACATTACGTATGTTGAATAACTAAACACATATTACTTCAACAAAAAACCTTAACACATTATGATAGTAAGAAGATATGAGTAAATAATTCCATAATAAAACATAATCATGGGTATTCAACTATTAGAATATCAAAATTATCCATAAATACTATTTTCATAATGATGGAATTCATAATTCAAGACACTATCACCATACCATCAAGGCCTCGTGCAAAGACCATAAATAATCTTTTTATTGTGGCCTTAAGCCAAGACCGTAGTTTGTCTCATGAGACATATCGATGCACTGAGGGGCTATAACGGGCCCCACCAGACACTTTCTATGTCCAATTAATTCCTTATATGAATGGGGATAAACATAAAAAATATATGCATTCATACTGAAACTAACATATTAAATGTAAATAACTTTCCCCAAACATTAAGCATAAACACTAACCATTCAGAGTAAATTAGTGAATGGTTTTAAGATAGCACATTCACGCTCAAAATAATTATAAAACATTAAATAAAAAATGTTATATGATATAATAGGATGTAAAACTCAATGAGGATCAAGATTCAAAAATTTCGATGACAAAGATGAAGATACTTTTAAATGATACCATTGAAAATCTTTGAGGAAATAATCCTTAAACATTCCAAAGTGTCACATACCACCTTGAAACATTCAAATCATAATCCATTTGAATATCAAAATAATAATGAGTCTCTTTATATGATATACCAAAGGTATGTACATACACACAAGAAATAAATAAGTGGTGAACAAGGCATATATATCATAAAATTTAATGTGAGATGAGAAAAATCCTTTTTAAGTTTGAGAGAAGATTTCTTTCGTAAAATCATTTCTATTTTCCATGAAATCAGATTGTAAACATGACTGTACAATAAAAAATAATAGGAAAATGAAATTATATTTTTGGCATAAATTATTCCCCACGTAATTTAAATCATTTAAAAAGAGTTCTTAAGATTCATTAAAAATAAAACATTTTAGAGCATTTTAAGGAAAGTTATAAATAGAATTTTAAATAGGAAAGGCACATTTGTTATCTTAAATCCATAAATGATCCAGATAAATTTTAAAGATAAAATTATAGATTGTATAAAAATAATGGCGGAATAAAATAGATTCTAGTGTACACTTGAACACGAGTAAGAATTCGAAAAGATTCCTTGATTTGGGTTTGTATTTTACAAATAATTTTAAGAAATCCTTTTAAAATGTGTTAATAAACATAAAATAAAGAAGGATTATGGTTGGTAAACATATATAGAAATCTCTAACATAATTTAGGAGGAGTAAATAATAATATATAAAAATTACATTGAGATAGATTGGCAAAAAATTAACCCGAATGAAAATTGAGGTACAGGTGGAAAACCCATAACACTTTGTAATCAATCAATTCATATTCCCTAAAATTAAGAATATTAAAATGATATTTTCAATACCATGAAATTAAATATATTCATGATATTTTACCTTGATGGTTAGTATAAAAACCCAATACACATGTATTATTAGTTAATACAGAAAATCTCACAAAAATGGAAGTGAGATGAAGAAACCCTTACATTAAGTCTGAATGTGTTCTGCTCTTGAACATAAGGTCCTTGAATATTAAATTATATCTATTAATGACTTATTTATGATCTTATTATACATTTATTTATTTAATAATAATTTTTTCCATTAATTTATGCTTTTATTGATAAGTTATTATATTGAATTTCGTCTTTCTGGAGTGTTCGTATTGTTTATTTTCATAATCAGTTCACTTGTTCTTATATAATGGAGTTCATGTGGAATGGATGTAAATCTCCAGAATTGAAATTATATATTATTTATGAAAATAAATAAGTGATAATGGTCATTCATATAGTTTTGTTACATGGAAAAATGATGAATCATTTGATGAAGTATTTATGCAATTCACTTAGATTATTTTGGAGGTATTTTGTTTACTAAGAATTTTTTTGGTCATACTATTTAACAATATAAATGTATACTGGTTACATAATATTAATTATATAATAATACATATATTATATCATTTTTATACCATTAATATGGTTTCATGACTAGTAATGAAGTAGAAATTTAAGAACAAAACATTGGTGTCCACGAATGTTATAAATTGGAACCTCATGAACATTGATTTCATTTATCAAATAAAAGAGAGAGAGAGAGAGAGTAAGGATATTGATGATGTTTCTTCCATTCACATGATATAATTACAGTATATAGATGATACTGGATCTATAATGGTCATTTTGATTGAGGAGGTATGGATAGGATAACAAAAAAAGATAAATTGAAATGAAATAAAATGAAAAATAAAGGTGCTTTACCTCTTGAAATAAACTGTTTGAGAACCTCCTTAAGAGAATTGAATTTGGACTTTTGGAAATTCCAAGAGCTACATGGACGTGGGGAGTAACTAGGGATGTTTATTTTGTAAGATATTTGAGGATCTTCAAGGCACAGAGGAGTGAAGAGAAGAGGGAGTGAGGGGGGGGGGGGTTGCAGTGGAGGAGAAGAGGGTTTTCATAATTTTTTAATCATTAGTTTATTAATTTCCCTAAAGACTATAACTAGTGACGATTCAATGACCAAGAATAGTAATAAATGAATATGAGTTAAAACCAGGTTCACTTACATCACTTATGATGTCGTAAATACTATATTTAACTAATAAATTTTATATACGGTATTTTACTATATATCACTATTCATTACAAATTCTTATATTTTAGAAAAATACCCTAAATTAACCCTAAACATTTTGGTACATGTAGAATCCAAAAATGAATTCCATTTTTCCAAAATATTTTTCAAAATATGATTAATTTAATATTTAATTAAAATAATAATCTAATCTAAAAAACAGTTTTAAAATACTTATTTACTTATTTCAAAACGTAGGTATATCGTACGTCCACTTGAATATTTTTTATATACTATAATGGGTAAGGTTGCTATTAATTAGGGTATACCACTATTCATAAGGGTATGTTACTATTTATTAGGGTAGGTTACGTTTAAACACAAAATATGTTTTTCTTATCAGACTCAAAATAACTTACTGATCGCAACTATGTATGTCTGATTTTTGAAATTCACATCACAGAAGCGGAAACATTATGTTTACTTGGCTATGTCATGACCCGACCCTACTCGGGCTCGAGCCGCAACTACCCCAAGCCTGCCTCCATAGGCCTGGGGTTGGAGACCTGCGTGGAAGGCACAATAACTCGTTGAGGCCTTTGCCTAAGTACCTGTACACTCACACGCAACACACTCAATGAAAAAGTGCAGAGTAAAAAGAAAAGAAAAGGGAAACTGCTATAAATAAACCACAATGTGCATCGACCTCTAAAAGTACAAAGAAAGTGCTGAAAGTAACTGAAAAAATAAAAGGGGCAAACACGCGCCCAACCAGAAAAGGTGCCACAACCCAACAACAGGTAAACAAAAAGAAAAGAGCTGACGGGTCTCCCACCTGGAACCCGGCTACGACCACCGCACATGGTCCAAGCTCCCGGCTCTTAAGCTCCTATGATGTCACGACCAACATGTCCGTCATCTACAAGGTCACACCAAGTGCGGAAAAATCCCAAGCAGGGGTGAGTATAAAAATACTCAGTAGGATACCCCGAAGGGTCGAGGGAGCAACAAAGGAGGTACCGAAGGGTGAGCAGTATAGCGAACATAGAATAGTAGAGGAGTACAACTGAAGGTGCAGTAAAGAGTAACAGCTCAAACCAACAAGAGAAAGGTAGAAGGCTCATCTTAACACAAGGATCTAGGAACGGTGAGAAGATGAACTTATCATTGAGCTTTCGCTGCCTATAGCAGGAGAATGGACTCATCCAGCCACGAGAAGCTAGACGTGGAAAGAACGTGGCATACCCCTTGCGTCTTCGCCTCTCCTGGATGGAGAGAAACCAAATCCAAGAAGTGGGTACCGGAACATGGTATATACAAATCCATATGCTCTATCATGAAGCCCAAACAAGACTGTAAGGGGATCTCCATCCCGTAGCTCAGCCCAAGAAAACGAGTAGCCAACAGTCTCAGAAGTAAACTCCATCGATGCCTAGCATCCCGCTCGTCTGCCCCGGACAGCAAGTCAAGGGGCTCAATCACCGCACTTTGACACTATTCGCTTTGGGCGGCACTGACTCGCCCGCACGGTTTTAGATCACGTCACAAGAACGCGTCTCAGTGGGGAAAGCGCCCCTCGTACTTGAGGGTTCTAGGGAAAGTCAAACCACACCTCGTCACTGCCCTACAGTCGACAGGTCTTCTCAAAGTCAAATCCATCACAACACTGACCCGTATAACCAATGGTCCTGCCCCTGTAATCATGGAGGAAAGACACAGGATAGCCTAGTAGAAAGGACTGAGCCTGGACTGCCAACGGAGGACCCACTGCCCAGCCCTGCTGGAGGGTAATTCATAATATGATATTGGGTGACCCATTGCCCAGCCCTGTCGTAGGATAGACCCTAATACATCATCAGGCGACCCACTACCCAGCCCTGTCAGAGGGTAATTCATAATATGATATCAGGTGACCCACTTCCTAGCCCTACTGGAGGGTAAACCATAATACATCGTCAGGCGACCCACTGCCCAGCCCCGCTAGAGGGTAGCCCTGGAATAAGTCAACAGGCGACCCACTGCCCAGCCTTGCTGGAGGGTAGACCTTGAACTAGACGACGAGCGACCCACTACCCAGTCTCTGCTGGAGGGTAGACTCTAAAGAGTCATCGGGTGACCCACTACTCAGTCTCTGCTGCAGGGTAGACCCTAAGAGCGTCTGGTGACCCACTCCCCAGTCTCTACTAAAGGGTAAACCCTAGAATTCAGTGAGCAACCCACTGCACAGCCCTACTGGAGGGTAAACCCGAAGAATTAGATGAGTAACCCACTGCCCAGCCCCTCTGGAGGCTAAACTCAGAACTTTTCTTTCCATCTCTACTGGAGGGTACAACACTAGCCAACCGAACACAGAGTGGGTATCGCGCAACCACCCAACTCCAGAACAACTCACCCAAAAGAGGTTCAGCGCCTGCTCCATCACTGGGTGTCACTAGCACCGCTACCGGCCGATCCATCGAGAACGAAACCAGGGGGAGACCACTCAAACCTGCTGGTCAAACAAATGACCTCAGAGCCAGTGGAAAAACTCCACCCTGCTAGTCAAACAAAAGAGCACAGAGGGACCCTCTACGTCGCGAGAGGTCAAAGTACGTAAAGCAGAAACCGGTAGGCACGCGGGGCCCACACAACGTGTGGCCCCATCTCAACCCCAACCAAGCGTACAAATGTTCTCAGGTATAAACAGCTCCAACACGTACCTCCAAGCATTCCCGAATACTCCCAGAGTATACCATGTTCCCAGCCCTAAGGCTATCATGCACACAACACCCAATGTCAATGCGAAGGCATGACGTAACATCTACTACTTTCCACCTCAACGATTGAGGTATAGCCAACCACATCTCTTTGAACACCAACCTCACTCACCTAGGAGTGCACGCGATCACATGCCAAGGGTCCGCTATGAACACAGTAGAGGAACCGTCGCCAGGGCACCTTTACATTTCCACATTTAATAATATCGCGTAACAGTCTTCGCCCGCCTGAAAAGATTAAACCATTGTAATCCTCATGGAAAGACACGCGAGATAGACTACTCACTCGCCCAAAACGGTCAACCGGTGAAAAAGGTACTATTCACCGTAACCAAAACCGTGTGGGTCCCACCCCAAGATCCCTAAACTGAAAAAACGGGGCTCACCACTGCGATCCCCTCGGAAAAAAACACGAGATGGACTACTCAATCGCCCAAAATGGACACCCGGTGAAAAAGGTACTATTCACTATAGCCAGGTCGGGTAGGACCCACACCACGTCCCCGAAAAAGGTCGGGCAAATTGCGCCATCGCAATTCTCTCGGAAAAGCACGTCAAATTGACTGCTTACTTGCGTGGAACGGGTATCTGGAGAAAAGGATGCATTCCGTCTTACCGCGCATTAGCGGTACCACGTGGGACCCGCATCCCAGTCCCGAAACTAAACGAACAGATCGCACTGTTATGATCCTCTCGAAAAAGCACACAAGATGGACTATTCACATGTCCAAAACAGTCGCCCAGTGATAAAGATGGAAAATCACCGTCGACGCCCAAACGGCCCTCATGGGCCCCACACTATCGTGCCGAATTAGGGCGGGCGGATTGCACCATTGCAATCCCCTCGGGAAAACACCCAAAAACGACTGCTCACTCGCCCCGAACGGACATCCGAGAAAAAAGTGGCTAAAAGATGCACGCAGCTCAAAATATGGGTCGTGCGGCCTACGCCTCAACTCCGGCATCAATGCCTGGACCACCCTGGAAGCCTCTGCCTCGACGCCAGGGTTCCAATGCCACTGACGGCGCTTAAATTGGAAATCGGACGCGTCCGCGCCGTTCAAAACAAGTTCCTCTGGAAAAACGACAAATCACTTAAAGACGTGTCGCGACTCCGAGGCCCCTCGTTTCGGAAATTAAAAATTCCCGAAACCATCTCAAAAAGCCCGCCTCGTCGATATGGTTCCACCGCCACAGACGACACTCAAAACGGACACCCGTAGCGGAAACTACGGGTGTCTAAAGTCTGAGGGGGCAAGGACCCTGGGGCTGGACCTGTAACATCCCAAGTAAGTAATGAATAATAAATATGTTTATTTATGTCTATTAATGATTAAGATAGTGTTTTAGAGGCTTAAAATGAAAATAAATACAATCTTATGCATGAAATACACTAATATTCTTAAAAGATTGTTTTACTGCCTTTTGATGGCAAACCCTTTTTAAAACAAACTTTTGACAATTTTATAATCTCTATTTTTCAAAATAAACTTATTCATTATGATTGGGACATTGAAATTTACATTGGATAAATTTTTGGTATTTTTCTGACAATGTTCATTTTTTTAATGAATAGTGAAAAATACTGCATGTTACATCAAAACTGCTTTTTCATTTAATTTAATTATATGGTTAGATTATATTTTTAATTAGTCTTAAAGTGTAATCTGAATATATTTTTACCATTTAATCCAATGGTGGTCATTAGGATTAATTTCACTTTGGAATTGGTCATAAACTAATGCCAAACTTTTCATAGATATTGTTTCAAAAAAACCCGCTATTTGTTTTGACTACGGGAATTATTTTTAAATAAATTATTGCAATTTATGTGTTTGGAATTTGGTAAAATGGATTACATATTTGGAATCAGAAGGTCCAAATTATGTAATTAAGACTCTTTTATTTTTGGACATTATTAATAGTAACAATGGTAATTATCTCTAATTATCTTGATTAATGAGTAATCAGGTAGTTAAAGATAATAAAATGATATCATAATAATACAAAAAGACCACAACATGTGTCCTAAGGCTACTATTTGTCTCATGGCCGACCATGGGATGCCTTGTGCCAAACTTGGGGGCCCCATGGAATAACTTTTGTGAGAAAGTGACTTTTTATCTTTTAATTTTTAAAGAATGTTAAATGTGACAAAGAATGTATCACCTAAGTAAAATATTTTTATATTTGTCAACATAAATGATCTTTTGGTCTATAAATATTCATTATAAATCTAAAAAGATTTACGACATCATGATATTTTTTTTATAATTTTTAGACATTAAATTTATTAAATTATTTATGACATCATGATGACGCAGCGATTACCTCATTAATAAAGGATTTAAATAAAATGGAATGATAATGTGAAATCTAAGACCTACACATGTCCAAAACCTATTGGATGGGTGTATTTCGAACCCTTGTCACCTTACCCTCGAATTATATCAATGTGGGACCTTTTGAATCCGAAAATCATTTTAACATAATGTAACATTTCTTTACTTTCCATGAGTGCCCCTCCTCTCCTCTTATAAAAGGCCCCCACCTCTACCACCTCTCCCACACTTCCAAAGACTTTGGCTCGGACAACCCCTACCCATTTTGTCTCTTCACATCCCTCTCTTACTCCTTGAAGCCTCACTTTGGGCAGAAGTCTTCACAAGGAAGCCTTTGAGCTCAAACCAAAGGGAGTTACCCGATTTTAAGGTAATGTCTTCACTTGAGTCCTTTTGTTTTATTTTGCTTCTCCAACCCCCTAAACACTTTTTATTAATTTATTTTGTAACAAATCCAATATATTCAATATACTATTATGTTGTTATAAGAAGTATTCGAGCTACACTTACACACACCTACATCTAATGGTTAAAGAACATACTGTTTCCGTGGATGGCGAATTTCTGCCTCCCGAAACGATGATTGTTCAACATTCTTTTAACACCTTCAAAAGTGGCCATTAAGATGACACTATATTTTTATATGATATATAATATGTTTATTTTTTCCTAAAGATTCTGTATTTTTCATTTTGGGCATACCTTTATGGTTTCCATTATGGGTAAACGCGATATCTTCATTTAAGGAAGTGTGGACTACCGCCCCCTCAAAGTGATTTGATTTTTTAATACCATATGTGGGACGTATAAAGGATGGAGATATGATATTATACATGATATTACACTGGAATTATAATATACCTTTATATAATTATTATTCCATTCTATAAAATACGAAATAGAAATGAAAGTAGCGTTTATGCGTACGTACGGCTTACCATCTCCATGAACGATGCATTTCATTTCTTACCTCTAAATGATTATATAATATTATAAATGCATGTATATACTGGATATATATGATATATATGATATGTACATCATGATTATAATTCTGGATATAATGGATACATGAACAACTTGTAATTATAAAGGGTTTATTTTTTACTCAAGTACCAATGATCGTTAAAACGAACATTATTAACTTAAATAATTACATAGTGTTCATGACATGGAAATAAGTGATATAAAAGGAATAAAGAACTTGAAAATGGTTCTTAAACAAGTAGAAATTAACTCAAGTTTATTATTCAGGAGATTCAAGAATGACCGAGTCAAGTCGGACCTGAGGTATGGGACTTCGTCTCAATCTCCTTCCATTGAGGCATATTTTGTTTTATACACAACCTTCTCTTATACGGTGTATAAACCCCTTTGACTTTTACGTTTATTCAAAATTAATCTATTTTATATGAAGCGATTACTAAATGACAAAAGGGAATGTTTTTGTCGTACGTATGCGGCGACAACGACTTCTCCGCCGCCGTGACTATTATTTGAGTTTCGGCTTCCTCTACAAGCCATACCTTCTTTTTAAAAGAAAAATAAATACCATGTTTTACTTTTCTTTTATTTTGGTATTGAAAATGGTTTTCATAATGTTTTTATCAATGTGTTGTATTGATATCTTGTGATTGAGATGTGGAAATGTTATGTTTCCTTTATACATGTTTTATGTGATATGATTATGTTATAGTTCTTGGGAATTGTTATGAAGACGGGTGGTTCCGTGATAAACTATGGGCGGGTGAGCCTGATATAGCTCTCCAATGCATTGGGTAACGTGAAGGAGTGAAACGTTAAGGTTTCTCCGAAGAGATTTAGGGAATATATTGTGATGGGTATTCCAAACGTAACCAAGAGGGTTACTCCCTACGTAAGAATGTTATGAATGCCTCAAGTTACCTTTATGTCTTATGATTTCTATGATTTATTCATGATTTGATGAGGTATGTTAAAGTGCTTATGTTTTATGGGTAAAGTATGATTTCATTCTTATGTATATATGAACTCATGTTTCCTTTCCATATTTTTTTTATATAACCCATACTGAGCTTTTTATTCTCATCCCAAGTCTTTTTTGAAATGTTTTTCACAGGTCAAGGGAATGGTACATGATATGATGATAGTGTCAAGGAAGTGTCAAGAAATAATCCATGTTTTATTTTAAATTTGTTCCGTTGATGGGAAAAAAATGAATACTATATTTATGTAACCACTTTGTTTAAATGTGGAATGTAATGAATGTTTTATGATCTAATTCTATAAAACTATAAACCTGAAAAGATCCTCAATGTGTAATCTTGTAATAACTCAAGATTAAGTAAGGTTTAAGGCTGGGGCCTTATAGTTGGTATCAGAGGTCAGTTTAGATAACTTTAGGAGTTATAATTCTATCCAAAAATATTTTTTTTTGAAATGATATAGCATTTGAAGATTACCATGTCGCTTCATCTAAGACATGTCTGTTTAGAATGGTTTTCCGCAGAGGAAATTTGGAAGCAGTGCTAGGAAGGCATACAGAAGGAAATAACCGTCCGAATCAGCATCCCAGGATGGTAGGAATTGGAACTGAACAGTTTGTTGCTGTAATGGCGCAGTTGAATCAAGCGATAAATAGTGGTGGTATCCATGAACGAGATCATCCAGATCAACCGCAGAGGAACATGTCAGTGGTGGAACATTTCATGAGGAAACATCCCCCATCATTCAGAGGATCATCTGACCCTGTGTTAGCTGAAGGGTGGATTAAATCACTGGAGAATATTTTCGATGTCATGGGGTGTTCAGACAATCAAAAGGTTAGTCTTGTTATTTATTGTTTGAAGGGTGAAGTAGATCAGTGGTGGTCGATGGTTAAAAATATCAGGGATGCTGATGATATTGATGCTCTCGACTGGGATGAATTCAAAGGTATTTTTCTTTAGAAGTATTTTCCTAAGGTTTTTCGACTTAGGATGGAAAAGTAATTCTCGGAATTGAGGCAAGAGGAAGACTCAGTGGCTACCTATGAAGAAAGGTTCACTCGATTAGCAAGGTATGCTATAAATTTTATCTGAGACCTTGATAGTAAAATCAATCGTTTTTACTCAGGATTAAAGCCAAAATATCGATGGGCATTAGCTTCTCGTGAGTTTAAAAGTTATGAAAAGCTTGTTCGATGTACTGAGAAGGTGGAAATGGAGTTTGTCGATGATCAAGTGTTCAATAACAACCAACAGAAGAAGAGACCGAGGTGGCAGGAGAAAGGTAATAATTCTTCAAAAAAGTCTGATGGTAAGAAAACTAAGTTTCTAGTTTGTGATAAATGTGGAAAAATGCATGCTGGGGAATGTCTTCTGAATTCTGGAAAGTGCTACCGATGTGGTAAGATGGGACATAAGGCTCGTGATTACACTGAAAAAGATCAAGGTGATGGTAAGTTGAAATTTTATTTACAGTTAGTGAAATGTTTTAAGTGCAATGAGATGGGTCACTATGCCAACGAGTGTCCAACAAAGGGCTCGATTGATGGGAAGCAGGTAGACTACAAGCAGAAAGGGGTGGTGAAATCCTTTGCAACTACTTCAGTAGATGTCAGGCCATCAAATGAAGTTGTATCAGGTACTTTGTTTGTTTTTTCAAATTATGCCAGTGTGTTGTTTGATTCGGGTTCTACACATTATTTCATCTCCAAAAACTTTTCTAGTAAAATGGGAATACCATCTCAATAAATGACTCCTGAACTTTTGGTAATAACACATGGGGGAAATGTTGAGGCAAAAATAATTTATAAGAATCTTCCTATCCTTATCTGTGGAAAGAACCTACTTGAAAACCTTATTGTTCTACCTCTAGTAGAGTTTTATGTTATCTTGGGTATGGATTGGCTCTCTATTTACCATGCTAAAATTGACTGTAGAGCTAAAGAAGATTCTTTTAAGAAAGACTATCAATTTGTGTACAAGAATGAACCATTACTGTTGATAACATATCAAGATGCTGAGAAACTTGTAAAAGATGGAAATGAATGTTACCTTGCACACATCATTGAAAATAAAGGAACTGTTCAGATTAATGATGTGCCAGTGGTAAATGAGTATCCTGATGTTTTTACTGATGAGTTGCCTGGAATAATACCAGATCAGGAAGTTGAGTTTACTATTGACTTAGTTCCTGATGCTAATCCAATTTCAAAACCCCCTTATCGAATGGATCAAATTGAACTTTTAGAGTTGAAGGAGAAATTGCAAGATTTATTAGAGAAAGGTTTCGTTCGACCTAGCACATCACCATGGTGTGCTCCTATTTTATTTGTTAAAATGAAAGATGGTTCTATGAGACTTTTCATTGATTATAAAGCCTTGAATTACATCATTGTTAAGAACAAATATCCTTTGCCTCATATCGATTATTTGTTTGATCAGCTCCAGGGAGCTCAGTTTTTTTCAAAGATTGACCTAAGATCGGGGTACCATCAGCTGATGGTAAAGGAAGCAGATGTTCCGAAGACTGCGTTTCGTAAAGGATATGGCCATTATGAATTTTTAGTAATGCCTTTTGGGATAACCAATGCACCTGTTGTATTCATGGACTTAATGAATAGAATTTTCCATGAGTTCTTGGATAAGTTTGTGGTGGTTTTCATTGATGATATTTTGGTGTTTTCTAAAAGTAAATAGGAGCATGAAAGACATTTAAGGGTATTCTTGAAAACTTTAAAAGAAAAGAAACTGTATGGAAAATTCAGCAAGTGCGAGTTTTGGTTGCAACAAATTTCTTTCCAGGGTCACATTGTTTCTAAAGATGGGATAACCGTTGATCCTGCAAAAACAAAGGTTGTTGAAGAATGGCCAAGACCCACAAATGTAACAGAGATTCGTAGTTTCCATGGTTTGGTAGGATCTTACCGAAGGTTTGTTAGAAATTTTTCACAGTTATCTATTCCAATGACTAAGCTAACTCGGAAGGGTGCTAAGTTTATCTGGACAAAAGAATGTGATGATTGTTTTCAGGAATTGAAAAGAAGATTGGTGAATGCTCCAGTTTTGGCACTACCTTCCAGGAATGGTGAGTTTGTTATATATAGTGATGCTTCATTGAAAGGACTTGGTTGTGTCCTAATGCAGAATGATCAGGTAATTGCTTATGCTTCACGTCAGTTGAAAACTCATGAGGTAAATTACCCTACTCATGATTTGGAATTAGCTGCTGTTGTTTTTGCTTTAAAATTTTGGAGGCATCATTTGTATGGAGTAAAATGTGAAATATATATCGATCACCAAAGTTTAAAGTATATATTCACTCAGAAAGAATTGAACATGAGACAAAGGAGATGGCTATAATTAATCAAGGATTATGATTGTAAATTAATTACCATCCCGGAAAAGAAAATAAAGTGGATGATGCTTTGAGTCATAAAAGTAATGCTTCATTAGCAATGTTGCGTTTGGAACGTGATACTTTGGTTAAGGATTTGATGAACTTTGGCATTGATGTTGTTGGTGCAGGAAGTTATTCTGTTTTGTTTCAGGTATCAGTGAGATCATCTCTATCAGATAGAATCAAGCAAGCACAGAAGCAAGACAGTGAGTTGTAGAAAAAGGTAGAGCTGGTTCAGAAAGGTAATTTGCTTGAATTCAACGTTGATAATGATTACATTTTGAGATTTGGGAAAATATTGTGTGTGACTTGTGATTCACAGTTGAAGAGAGATCTGTTATGTGAAGCTCATAGTTTTCCATTTTCAGTTCATCCTAGCAGTACTAAGA
Organism: Viscum album; assembly: GCA_963277665.1. Taxonomy (NCBI): domain Eukaryota; kingdom Viridiplantae; phylum Streptophyta; class Magnoliopsida; order Santalales; family Viscaceae; genus Viscum; species Viscum album. The sequence goes on along the minus strand of OY728131.1, from coordinate 901,649,134 downwards.
TGTATAGAGATTTTCGGGAGTATTACTGGTGGGATGGAATGAAATGAGATATTGGTGATTTTACTGTGAAGTGTTTGACTTGTCAGTGGGTTAAAGCAGAGCGGAAGTTACCGAAAGGGATGCTTCAGCCTTTACCAGTGCCAAAGTGGAAATGGTAGAATATATCCATGGTCTTTGTTGTGGGATTACCGAAGACATCTCGAGGTAATAATGCAATCTGGGTTATTGTTGATTGCTTGACCAAATATGCTCATTTCCTTGCTATATGAGATACTTTTTCCCTAGATCAACTTTCCCGTTTGTATCTTAAAGAGATAATCAGGTTACATGGAGTTCCTCCCTCCATTGTATCTGACCGTGATCCTAGGTTTACTTCTAACTTTTGGAAAGGCCTTCAGAAGTCATTGGGTACTGAATTAAATTTTAGTACAGCTTTTCATCCTCAATCAGATGGGCAGTCAGAAGGAAAAATTCAGACCTTGGAGGATATTCTACGAGCTTGTTCAATGGATTATCAGGTAAGTTGGGACCAACATCTTTCTTTGGTTGAATTTTCATATAATAACAGTTTTCATTCCGGTATACAGATAGCACCATTTGAGACATTATATGGGAAGCGGTGTCGAACTCCAGCTTTCTGGGATGAATTCGGTGAAAGGAAGTTGATGGGACCAGAATTGGTAGAAGAGATGGCAGAAAAAGTTCAGCTGATTCAGAAACACATGAGAACATCTCAGAGTAGGCAGAAGACTTATGCGGACAACAGGAGGAAGGATCTCTTTTTTGAGGTAGGTGATCATGTTTTTCTCAAAGTATCACCATGGAAAAGTGTGATGCGATTTGGTAAGAAAGGAAAGCTGAGTCCAAGGTTCATTGGGCCATATAAAATTATAGAGAGAGTTGGATCAGTTTATTACTGAGTGGCTTTACATCCGATTTTATCTTAGGTACACAATGTTTTTCATGTTTCGATGCTGAGAAAGTACATGCCAGATAATCTCATGTTTTGAGTCCAGAGGTAGTTCAGCTGGAAGAGAACATATCTTATGAGGAACAACTGATCCAGATTCATGACCATTGGGAGCAAGTGTTATAGAATAAGGTGATTAATCAGGTAAAGGTTTTGTGGAAAAACCACATGATGGAAGAGGCAACATGTGAATCTGAAAATGCAATGAGGGATAAGTACCCCCATTTATTTGATAAGTAAATAAATTGCGGGGACACAATTTTCTAAAGGGGGGAAGGATGTAACATCCCAAGTAAGTAATGAATAATAAATATTTTTATCTATGTCTATTAATGATTAATATAGTGTTTTAGAGGCTTAAAATGAAAATAAATACAATCTTATGCATGGAATACACTTATATTCTTAAAAGATTGTTTTACTGCCTTTTGATGGAAAACCCTTTTTAAAACAAACTTTTGACAATTTTGTAATCTATATTTTTAAAAATTAACATATTATTTATGATTGGGACATTGAAATTTACATTGGATAAATTTTTGGTATTTTTCTGACAATGTTCATTTTTTTAATGAATAGTGAAAAATACTGCATGTTACATCAAAACTGCTTTTTCATTTAATTTAATTATATGGTTAGATTATATTTTTAATTAGTCTTAAAGTGTAATCTGAATATATTTTTTCCATTTAATCCAATGGTGGTTATTAGTATTAATTTAACTTTGGAATTGGTCATAAACTAATGCCAAACTTTTCATAGATATTGTTTCAAAAAAACCCGCTATTTGTTTTGACAACGAGAATTATTTTTAAATCAATTATTGCAATTTATGTGTTTGTAATTTGGTAAAATGGATTACATATTTGGAATCATAAGGTCCAAATTATGTAATTAAGACTCTTTTATTTTTGGACATTATGAATAGTAACGATGGTAATTGTCTCTAATTATCTTGATTAATGAGTAATCATGTAGTTAAAGATAATAAAATGATATCATAATAATACAAAAAGACCACAACATGTGTCCTAATGCTACTGGTTGTCTCATGTCCGACCATGGGATGCCTTGTTCCAAACTTGGGGGCCCCATGGAATCACTTTTGTGAGAAAGTGACTTTTTATCTTTTTATTTTTAAAGAATGTTAAATGTCACAAAGAATGTATCACCTAAGTAATTTTTTTTTTAATTTTTCCTAAATAAATTATCTTTTGCTCTATAAATATTCATTAGAAAGCTAAAAATATTTCCTACATAATGATATTTTTTTTATAATTTTTAGAAACTAAATTTATTAAATTATTTATGACATCATGATGATGCAGCGATTACCTCATTAATAAAGGATTTAAATAAAATGGAAAGATAATGTGAAATTTAAGACCTACACATGTCCAAAACCTATTGGATGGGTGGATTTAGAACCCTTAACACCCTAACCTAAAATTATATCAATGTGGGACCTTTTTAATCCGAAAATCATTTTAAAATAATGTAACATTTCTTTACTTTCCATGAGTGCCTCTCCTCTCCTCTTATAAAAGGCCCACACCTCTACCACCCTACCCACACTTCCAAAGCCTTTGGATCGGCCAAACCATGCCCATTTTGTCTCTCCACTTCCCTCTCTTACTCCTTGAAGCCTCACTTTGGGCAGAAGTCTTCTCAAGGAATCATTTGAGCTCAAACCAAAGGGAGTTACCCGATTTTAAGGTAATGTCTTCACTTGAGTCCTTTTGTTATATTTTGCTTCTCCAACCCCCTAAACACTTTTTATTCATTTATTTTGTAACAACTCCGGTATATTCAATATACTAAGAAGTTTTTATAAGAATTATTAGAGCTACACGTACACACACCTACATCTAATGGTTAAAGAACATACTGTTTCTGTGGATGGCGAATTTCTGCCTCCCAAAACGATGATTGTTCAACATTCTTTTAACACCTTAAAAGGTGGCCATTAAGATGAAAATATATTTATATATGATATATAATATGTTTATGTGTCCTTAAGCTTTTTTATTTTTCATTTTGGGCATACCTTTATGGTTTCCATTATGGGTAAACGTGATATCTTAATTTAAGGAAGTGCGGACTACCACCCCCTCAAAGTGATTTGATTCGTTAATACCATATGTGGGACGTATAAAGGATGGAGTTATGATATTATACATGATATTACACTGGAATTATAATATACCTTTATATCATTATGATTCCATTCTATAAAATACGAAATAGAAATGAAAGTAGCGTTCATGCGTACGTACGGCTTACCGTCTCCATGAACGGTGCATTTCATTTCATACCTCTAAATGATTATGTAATTTTATAAATGCATGTATATACTGGATATATATGATATATATGATATTCACATCATTGTTATAATTCTGGATATAATGGATACATGAACAACTTGTAATTATAAAGGGTTTATTTTTGACTCAAGTACCAATGATCGTTAAAACGAACGTTATTAACTTAAATAATTACATAGTGTTCATGACATGGAAATAAGTGATATAAAAGGAATAAAGTACTTGAAAAAGGTTCTTAAACAAGTAGAAATTAACTCAAGTTTATTATTCATGAGATTAAAGAACGACCGAGTCAAGTCGGACCCGAGGTATGGGACTTCGTCTCAATCTCATTTCATTGAGGCATATTTTGTTTTATACACAAACTTCTTTTATACGGTGTATAAACCCCTTTGACTTTTACGTTTATTCAAAAGGAATATTTTTTATACGAAGAAATTACTAAACGACAAAAGGGAATGTTTTTGTCGTACGTATGCGGCGACAATGAATTCTCCGCCGCCGTGACTATTATTTGAGTTTCGGCTTCCTCTACAAGCCATACCTTCTTTTTAAAAGAAAAATAAATACCATGTTTTACTTTTCTTTTATTTTGGTATTTAAAATTCTTTTCATAATGTTTTTATCAATGTGTTGTATATATATCTCGTGATTGAAATGTGGAAATGTTATGTTTCCTTTATGCATGTTTTATGTGATACGATTATGTTATGGTTCTTGGGCATTATTATGAAGATGGGTGGTTCTGTGATAAACTAAGGGCGGGTGAGCCCGATATATCTCTCCAATGCATTGGATAACATGAAGGAGTGAAACGTTAAGGTTTCTCCGAAGAGATTTAGGGAATATACTGTGATGGGTATTCCAAATGTAACTAAGAGGGTTACTCCCTACGTAAGAATGTTATGAATGCCTCAAGTTACCTTTATGCCTTATGATTTCTATGATTTATTCATGATTTGATGAGGTATGTTAAAGTGATTATGTTTTATGGGTAAAGTATGATTTCATTCTTATGTATATATGAACTCATGTTTCCTTTCCATATTTTGTTTATATAACCCATACTGAGCTTTTTATGCTCATCCCAAGTCTTTTTTGAAATTTTTTTCACAGGTCAAGGGAATGGTACATGATATGATGATAGTGTCAAGGAAGTGTCAAGAAAGAATTCATGTTTTATTTTAAATATTTTCCGTTGATGGGAAAAAAATTAATACTATCTTTATGTAACCAATTTGTTTAAATGTGGAATGTAATGCAAGTTTTATGATCTAATTCTCTAAAACTCTAAACCTAAAAAGATCCTCAATGTGTAATCTTGTAATAACTCAAAATTAAGTAAGGTTTAAGGCTGGGGCCTTATAGGACCGGCCAGGGCCGGCCCATGGCTTAGCCTCACGGGCCGGATTCAGACTCGCAGTCCACGCACAGACCGGCCATGAGGGCCGGTCGCGGCAGCTGCGTGAAGACCCGCGTGGCGCGGGTCTTTGTTGTCATACGGGGGTCACGCGCCGCGAACCCGCGGTCGCCATTCCCTGGCGACCGCCGCCTCACTGTGGCGCTTCGCCTGAGCCCCGGCCTCCTCCAGATTCCCCCCCCCTCTCCCTCGGCTGAGGGCATGCCGCGCCCTGGCCTCACCTGGCCGCTCCACCAGAAACCCGCGACGCCGACCGAGCACCCCACCGCCGCGCCAAGGCTCGTCGGACCGCTGGAAAAACCCGCAACCTTCGACGATCAACCCCGGCAACCTACGAGCTCGGATTTTGATTCTGAAATATGTGTTGGAAATATAAAAGTGTATACTATTCATCTATGGGAATTTTTTTAAGGTTTAACATCTAATCGAGACATAAAAGTTTACTCAAAGGTAGGCTCGGGAATGAAAACGCAACGGAAACCTCCTACCTCTTGGGCGATGCCCAGAGCTTCACGGGGAGTCCGCCGCCACGCCACGCCTTGTCGGAGCTGCTTCGCTAGAGCTGGAGGAGGAGAGGTAGGAGTTCCTCCTTTCTGTTGTCCAGGTGAGGAAGAGAAAGAGGGAGGGGGTGTGTTAAGCGTTTAAATAGAAAACGCTCAACCACCCGCTCGTCGGTCCGAACTCGAACCCTCAGCAGAATCGAGGTTAAGCCTCCCATAGGGTAAACACCACCTCCTGAGCACAACAGAGGTCTTGGAATTTTAATCAGATACCCCGTTCAAAAGTTATTAAACTTAGCGCCTGAAGTCGCCAAACTACAAAAACGCCCCTGGGGCCATTTTTCACAGACGGCCCGCGCCCACAAAACTTATACCCCTCCAAGGGTAAACGGCACGCTCCAAACTCAACGATGCCCTTGGTTTGCTGATCCGAGCCACCGTTTGATAGATACTTATGTTTCACCATTAAACGAATAAATTAATTATTTAATTCATCTGTTCCACGTTCCGAAAGCGGGCGAGGGGTCCAAACGTCCTGCGCCGACATACTTTATGTCGTTCCTAGGGTAAACACCCCATTCCGGACCCATCTGTACACTCGGATCTCTGATCTGGATCACCGTTTAGGAGTTATCTCATTTATTTGGCGTTTCCAGTGTGAACGCACTGAAAATTTTATTCCGGCCACTCCGGGACTCGGAATTGCACGCCGTCTGAAGGTGCTGCTCTGGAATATCATCAAGAATATTCCAAAGTCTTTCACAGTGAAAACCGGGTTCTTACAGGCTAGGTTATAAAAAAGTTGGGTTTTTAAAGACTTAGTAATCCATGAATTCTATAATAAATCAATTTCTAAATTCTTGGGGTCGTACATTAAATTTTTATGACATTCAATTCATTTCAATGGTTATGTTGTGATGGATTTTTATGATATTTTGGAACATGTAAATATGATTTTCATTGGGAGATGGGTAGGAATTTTATCTCCCTATAATGAATTGGGTAATGATAAATGTTACCTTGTCTTAGAGGGAACACAAGTGGTCGGACCAAGCCTAAAACAAGATGATACGTGCATGCTTATCCCAATACCAAAATAAGAGGTTATATTAGTGGTTATCCTAATACCAAAACAATAGGGTACATGGGTGGTTATAAAAATCCCAAAATAACAGGGTACACTAATGGTTATCCCAAGGCCAAAACAAGAGGTTACACAGGTGGTTAATCCAATCCCAAAATAAGAGGTTACACTAGTGGTTATCCCATTCTTAAAGTAGTAACATGGGTGTTTATCCCTAGCCCAAAATTTTATGAATTTCATGGTGGGTAGCCAAAATATATGATTTTATATGCTTAAGTGTATGCCAAATATAATTCCCCAGCCTTAAACATTACTTAATCATGAGTTATTAAAAGAATACACATTGAGGATCTTTCCGGGTTTAGAGTTTTAGAGAATTAGATCATAAATCATGCATTACATTCCACATTTCAACAACGTGGATAGATAAAAGAAAGTATTCATTTTTTCCATCAAAGGAGACATATTTAAAATAAAACATGTATTCTTTCATGACACTTCCTCAACACTATCATCACATCATGTACTTTTCCCTTGATCTATGAAAAACATTTCAAAAACATGGGATGAGCATAAAAAAGCTTATTAAGGGATATAAAAGTACGGAATGAAAACATTTGTCCGTGTATTCATACGAATCAATGAAATAATAATTTACTCATAAAACATATGGACTTTATCATAACTCATGAAATCATAAGATTCATAAATAACCCATAGAAATTATAAGACATAAAGGTAACTTGAGGCATTCATAACATTCTTACGTTGGGAGTAACCCTCATGGTTACGTTTGAAATACCCATCACAGTATATTCCCTAAATCTCTTCGGATAAACCTTAGCATTTAACTCCTTCACATTACCCAATGAATTGGAGAGATATCATGGGCTCACACTCCCATTGTTTATCACGGAACCACCCATCTTTATAATCAATTCCCAAGAACCATAACATAATCTTATCACATAAAACATGCATAAAGGAAACATAAAATTTACACATTTCAATCACAAGATATCAATACAACACATTGATATAATCAAAACATTATCAAAACCATTTTCAATAACAATATAAAATAAAATTAAAATATGGTATTTATTTTTCATTTTGAAAAAAGTTATGGCTTTTAGAGGAAGCCTAAACTCAAATAATGGTCACGGCGGCGGAGAAGTCGTTGTCACCGCATACGTACGACAAAAACATTCCATTTTTTTGTTTAGTAAAACGCTTCGTATAAAAAGATTCCTTTTGAATAAAAGTAAATTTCAAAGTGGTTTATACACCATATAAAATAATGTTGTGTATAAAACAAGATATTCCTCAATGAAAGGAGATTGAGACAAAGTCCCATACCTCGTTTCCGACTTGACTCGGTCGTTCTTTAATCTCCTGAATAATAAGCTCGAGTTACTTTATACTTGATTAAGAACATTTTTCAAGTTCATTTTTCTTTTTATATCACTTATTACCAAGTTATGAACATTATGTAATTATTTAAGTTAATAATGGTCATTTTTTCGATCTTTAGTACTTGATCCAAAAATAAACTTCTTATAATTAAAAGTGGTTCTTGTGGTAAAATATCCATTATATATAGAATTATATTCATGATATAGATATCATATATATAATCTATATCCATTATATACATTCATTTATAATATTACATAGAATTTAGAGGTATGAAATGAAATGCACCGTTCATAGAGACGGTAAGCCATACGTACGCATGAACGCTACTTTCATTTCTATTTCATATTTAATGAAGTGAAATCATAATTATATAAAGGTATATTATAATTCCAGTATAATATCATATATAAAATCATAAAATACATCATTTATACGTCCCACATATGGCATTAACAAATCAAATCACTTTGAGGGGGCAGTAGTCCGCACTTCCTAAAATAAAGATATCGTGTTTACCCATAATGGAAACCATAAAGGAATGCCATAAATGAAAAATGTAGAATCATAAGGAAAAAATAAACATAATATATATAATATATAAATAGAGTTACATCTTAATGGTCACCATGAAAGGTGTTAAAATAAGCTTGAACAATCATCGTTTCATGAGGCAGAAATTTTCCATCCACAGAAACAGTATGTTCTTTAACCATTAGACGGAGGTGTGTGTAAGTGTAGCTAGAATCCTTCTTATAAAAACATACTAGTATATTTAAGATACTAGTGTTTTAACAAAATAATGTAATAAAAAGATTTTAGGGGGTTGGAGAAGCAAAATAAAACAAAAGATCACAAGTGAAGACATTACCTTTAAATCGGGTAACTTCTCTTGGTTTGAACCAAAAGGGTTTTTTGAAGAGCTTTATGCCTAAGTTAAGGATTATATAATTAATAGAGGGATGTGGAGAGATAAAATGAGAAGAGTTTGGCCGATCCAATGGCTTGAGATGTGTGGTTAAGGTGGTAGAGGTGGGGGGCCTTTTATAAGAGGCAGGAGGGGCACTCTTGGAAATTCAAGAAATGTAACTTTATTATATAAAGAGTTTCGGATTTTAAAGGTCCCACAATTATATATTTCGAGTATAAGCTGATAAAAGTTCGAAATCAACCCATAAAATAGGTCTTTGACAAGTTTATGTATTAGATTTTACATTATCTTTTCATTTTATTTAAATCATAAATTAATGAGGTAATCGCTGCATCATCATTGTGTCCTTAATAATTTAATTAATTTTATGTCTAAAAATTATAAAAAAAATACTCTGATGTAGGAAATATTTTTATCTTTACAATAAATATTTATAATCTATGATATCATCTACACAGACAAAACTAATTTTTTTTACTTGGGTCGTACACACTTTGGTAATACTTTCCCTTTAAAAAAAATAATATAATAAAATGTCACTATCACCCAAAAGTGATTCCATGGGGTTAAAAAATTTTGAACAAGGCATCCCATGTTTGGAAATGACACAACAGGTAGCATTAGGACACATGTTGGGGGTCATTTGTTATTACTATGATATTATTTTATTACCCTTGACAACCCGATTATTAATTAATCACAATAATTAAAGATAATTACCGTCGTTACTATTCATAATGTCCAAATACAAAAGAGTATTAATTACATAATTTGGACCTTCTGATTCCAAATATGGAATTAATTTTACCAAATTCCAAACACAGAAATTGTAGTAGTTAATTTAAAAATAATTCTAATTGTCAAAACAAATAGCTGGTTTTTTAGAAACAATATCTATCAAAAGTTTGACAATTGTTTATGTCCAATTTCAAAGTGAAATTAATTCCAATTACCACCATTGGATTAAATGTTAAAAATAAATTATATTTACACTTTAAATCAAATTAAAAAGATAATATATCCATATAATTAAATTAGATAAAAAAGCAGTTTTGAAGTAAAATGCAGTATTTTTCACTATTCATTAAAAAATGAACATTGTCAGAAAAATACCAAAAAATTATCCAAAGTAAATTGAAATGTCCCAATACTAAATAATAAGTTTATTTTGAAAAATAAATCATATAAAATTTTCAAAATATATATTTAAAAATGGTTTTCAATCAAAAGCCGGTAAAACAATCTTTTAAAAATATTAGAGAATCCAATGCTTAAGATTGGATTTATTCTCATTTTAAGACTCTAAAACACTATCTAATTCATAAATAGACATAGATATGAAAATCCATAATTCTTTAATTACTTGGGATGTTATATCCTTCCCCCCTTTAGAAAATTGCATCCTCGTAGTGTATTTACTTATCGAATAAGTGGGGGTATTTATCCCTCATTGTATTTTCAGATTCCCATGTTGCCTCTTCAATCATGTGGTTTTTTCACAAAACCATTACTTGATGAATCACCTTATTCCGCAATACCTACTCCCTATGGTCAAGAATCTGGACCGGTTGTTCCTCATAAGATAAGTTCTCTTCCAGCTGAACTACCTCTAGACTCAAAATATGAGATGGATCCGGCATGTACTTCCTTAACATTGAAACATGAAAAACATTATGTACCTGAGATAAACTCAGAGGTAAAGCCACTTGGTATGCAACTAATCCAACTGTCACCAGAATTTCATATGGTCTAATGAACCGTGGACTCAGCTTTCCTTTCTTACCAAATCACATCATACTTTTCCATGGAGATACTTTGAGAAAAACATAATCACCTACCTCAAAAGAGAGATCCTTCCTCCTATTGTCCACATAAATTTTCTGCCAGCTCTGACCTGTTCTAATATGTTTCTTTATCAACTGAACTTTTTCTGCCAACTCTTCTACAAATTCTGGTCCCATCAACTTCCTTTCACCCACTTTATCCCAAAAATATGGAGTTCGACACTGATTCCCATATAATGCCTCAAATGGTGTCATCTGTATACTAGAATGAAAACTGTTATTATAATAAAACTCAACCAAAGAAATATGTTGGTCTCAACTTCCCTAATAATCCATTGAATAAGCACATAGCATATCCTCCAATGTCTGAATTGTTCATTCTGACTGCCCATATGATTGAGGATGAAAAGCTGTACTAAAATTTAATTCAGTACCCAATGACTTCTAAAGGCCTTTCCAAAAGTTAGAAGTAAACCTGGGATCGTGATCAGATACAATGTAGAGGGGAAATCCATATAACCGGACTATCTCTTTAAGATACAAACGAGAAAGTTGATCTAGGGAGAAAGTATCTCGTATAGTAAGGAAATCAGCAGATTTAGTCAAGTGATCAACAATAACCCAGATTGCATTATTACCTCAAGGTGTCTTCGGAAATCCCACAACGAAGTCCATGGATATATTATCCCATTTCCACTCTGGCACTCGTAAAGGCTGATGCATCCCTTTCGGTAACATCGGATTGGCTTTAACCTATTCAAAAGTCAAACACATCATAGTAAAATCAGTAATATCTCGTGTCATTCCATCCCACTAGTAATACTCCCGAAGATCTCTATACATCTTAGTACTGCCAGGATGAACTGAAAATGGAGAACTATGAGCTTCACATAACAACTCTCTCTTCAACTGTGAATCACATGGCACACACAACCTCCTCCCAAATCTCAAAACACAATCATTATCAATGTTGAATTCAGGAAACTTACCCTTATGAACCAGCTCTACTTTTTTCTGCAACTCATTGTCTTGCTTCTGTGCTTACTTAATTCTGTCTGATAGAGAAGATTTCACTAATACCTGAAACAAAACAGAATAATATCCTGCACCAACAACTTCTATGCCAAATTTCATCAAATCCTTAACCAAAGGATCACGTTCCAAACATAACATAGTTAATGAAGCAATAATTTTTCGACTCAAAGCATCTGTAACTTTATTTTCTTTTCCCGGATGGTAATGAATTGTATAATAATAATCCTTAATTAATTCTAACCATCTCCTCTATCTCATGTTAAATTCTTTCTGAGTGAATATATACTTTAAACATTTGTGATCAGTATATATTTTACACTTTACACCATACAAATGATGCCTCCAAAATTTTAAATCGAAAACAACAGCAACTAATTACAAATCAGGTGTAGGGTAATTTACCTCATGAGTTTTCAACTGTTGTGAAGCATAAGAAATTACCTGATCATTCTTCATTAGGACACAACCAAGTCCTTTCAATGAAGCATAACTGTAGATAACAAACTCACCATTCCTAGAAGGTAGTTCCAAAACTGGAGCATTCAACAATCTTCTTTTCAATTCTTGAAAACAATCATCACATTCTTTTGTCCAGATAAATATAACACCCTTCCGAGTTAGCTTAGTCATTGGACTAGATAACCGTGAATCATTTCTAAAAAACCATCAGTAATAGCCTGCCAAACCAAGAAAACAACAAATCTCGGTAACATTTTTCGGTCTTGTCCATTCTTCAATAGACTTTGTTTTTTCATAATCAACAGTTATTCCATCTTTAGAAACAATGTGACCAAGGAAATAAATTTTTTGCAACCAAAACTCACATTTTCTGAATTTACCATACAATTTATTTTCTTTTAAGGTTTGAAAAATAACCCTTAAATGACTTTCATGCTCTTCTTTACTTTTAGAAGACACCAAAATATCATCAATGAAAACAACCACAAATGTATCCAAGAACTCAATGAAAAATTATATTCATAATGTCCATGAATACAGCAGGTGCATTGGTTAACCCAAAAGGCATTACTACAAATTCAAAATGACCATATCTTGTATGAAACGCAGTCTTCAGAATATATTCTTCCTTTACCTTCAACTGATGGTACCCCGATCTCAGGTCAATCTTTGAAAAATAATGATCTCCCTGGAGCTAATCAAACAAATCATCGATATGATGCAAAGGATATTTGTTCTTAATAGTGATGTTATTCAAGGCTCTAAAATCAATGAAAAGTCTCATAGAACCATCTTTCTTTTTAACAAATAATATAGGATCACCCCATAGTGATGTGCTAGGTTGAATGAAACCTTTCTCTAATAAATCTTTCAATTTCTCATTCAACTCTAAAAGTTCAACTTGAGCCATTCGATAAGGGGGTTATGAAATTGGCTTAGCATCAGGAACTAAGTCAATAGTAAATTCAACTTCCATATCTGGTATTAGTCCAGGAAACTCATCAAGAAAAACATTAGGATACTCATTTACCACTGTCACATCATTAATCTGAACGGTTCCTTTGTTTTCAACAATATGTGCAAGGTAACATTCATTTCCATCTTTTACAAGTTTCTCAGCCTCTTGATATGTTATCAAAAGTAAGGGTTCATTCTTGTATACAAACTGAAATTCCTTCTGAAAATAAACTTCTTTAGCTCTACAATCAACCTTATCATGGTAAACAGAGAGCCAATTCATACCCAGGATAACATCAAACTCTTCTATAGGTAAAACAATAATGTTTTCAAGTAGGTTCTTTCCACAAAAAAAGGATTGGAAGATTCTTATAAATTATTTTTTCCTCAACATTTCCCCCAGGTGTTTTTACCACAAGTTAAGGAGTCATTTATTGAGATGGAATTCCCAAATTAGTAGAAAATTTTTCAGAGATGAAATAATGTGTAAACCCTGAATCAAACAACACATTGGAATAATCTCAAAAAAAACAAAGTACCTGATAACACTTCATTTGATGGCCCATCATCTGCTGAAGTAGTTGCAAAGGATTTCACCACACCTTTTTTCTTGTAGTCTGACTACTTCCCATCATTTGAGCTCTTTGTCGAACACTCATTTGTATAATGACACATCCCATTTCACTTGAAACATTTCACTAACTATAAATCAAATTTGATCTTACCATCACCCTGATCTTTTTCCGTGTAATCACGAGCCTTATGTCCCATCTTACCACATCGGTAGCACTTTCCAAAATTCAGAAGACATTACCCAGCATGCATTTTACCACATTTATCACAAACTAAAAACTTATTTTTCTTACCATCATACTTCTTTGAAAGATTATTCCCTTTCTCCCGCCACCTCGGTCTCTTCTTCTGTTGGTTTTTATAGAACACTTGATCATCGGAAAACTCCATTTCCACCTTCTCAGCACATTGAACAAGCTTTTCAAAACTCTTGAACTCATGAGAAGCTAAATCCCTTCGATATTTTGGCTTTAATCCTGAGTAGAAATGATTGATTTTACTATCAAGGTCTCGGATAAAATTTGGAACATACCTTGCCAATCGAGTGAACCTTTCATCAAAGTAGCCACTGAGTCGTCATTTTGCCTCAATTCCATGAATTTTTTTTCTATCCTAAGTTGAACAGCCTTAGGAAAATATTTCACAAGAAACATACCCTTGAATTCATCCCAATCAAGAGCATAAATCTCATCAGCATCCCTGATATTTTTAACCATCGACCACTACTGATCTTCTTCACCCTCCAAACAGTAAATAGTAAGACTATCTTTTTGATTGTCTGAACACCCCATGACATCGAAAATCTTCTCTAGTTCTTTAATCCACCCTTCAGCTAGAACAGGGTCATATGATCCTCTGAATGATGGGGGATGTTGCCTCATGAAATGTTCCACCACTAACAGGTTCCTCTGTGGTTGATCTAGCTGATCTCATGCATGAATACCACCACCATTTATCACTTGATTCAACTGCGCCATTACTGCAAAAAAACTGTTCAGTTCCAATTCCAACCATCTCAGGATGCTGATTTGGAAGGTTATTTCCTTTTGTATGCCTTCCTAGCACTACTTCCCTATTTCCTCTGTGGAAAACCATTTTGAACTAACATGTCTTAGATTATGCAACATAGTAATCATCAAATGCTATATCATTTCAATTTGACCATAAAAAAATATTTTTATATAATCGTTTAATAGAATTCTAACTCCTAAAGTTATTTAAACCGACCTCTGATACCAACTATAAGGGCCCAGACTTAATCATTACTTAATCTTGAGTTATTAAAAGAATACACATTGAGGATCTTTTCAGGTTTAGAGTTTTAGAGAATTAGATCATAAATCATGCATTACAATCCACATTTCAACAAGGCGGTTACATAAAAGATAGTATTCATTTTTCCCATCAAAGGAGACATATTTAAAATAAAACATGTATTCTTTTGTGACACTTCCTTGACATTATCATCATATCTTGTACTTTTCCCTTAACCTGTGAAAAATATTTCAAAAACTTGGGATGAGCATAAAAATCTCAGTAAGGGATATAAAAGTACGGAATGAAAACATTTGTCCATGTATTCATATGAATCAATGCAATCATACTTTACTCATAAAACATATGCACTTTATCATACCTCATGAAATCATAAGATTCATAAATAACCCATAGAAATCATAAGACATAAAGGTAAAT
This sequence comes from Viscum album, assembly GCA_963277665.1. Lineage (NCBI taxonomy): Eukaryota > Viridiplantae > Streptophyta > Magnoliopsida > Santalales > Viscaceae > Viscum > Viscum album. Next base: position 901,633,983 of record OY728131.1, on the reverse strand, counting down.
TGAGGCATTCATTACATTCTTACATAGGGAGTAACCCTCATGGTTACGTTTGGAATACCCATCACAGTATACTTCCTAAATCTCTTCAGAGAAATCTTAGAGTTTAACTCCTTCGCATTACCCAATGCATTAGAGAGCTATCACGGGCTCACCCGCCCATAGTTTATCACGGAACCACCCATATTCATAAACAATTTCCAAGAACCATAACATAATCGTATCACATAAAACATGCATAAAGGAAACATAACATTTCTACATTTCAATCACAAGATATAAATACAACACATTGATATAATCAATGCATTTTCAAAACCATTTTCAATACTAAAATAAAAGAAAATTAAAACATGGTATTTATTTTTCGTTTAAAAAAAATTTATGGCCTATAGAGGAAGCCGAAACTCAAATAATGGTCATGGTGGCAGAGAAGTCGTTATCGCCGCATACGTACAACAAAAACATTCCCTTTTTTCGTTTAGCAAAACACTTCGTATAAAAAGATTCCTTTTGAATAAAATTAAAAGTAAAAGGGGTTTATACACAATATAAAATAAAGTTGTGTATAATATAAGATATTCCTCAATGAAAGGAGATTGAGACTAAGTCTCATACCTCGTGTCCGACTTGACTCGATCGTTCTTTAATCTCCTAAATAATAAACTCGAGTTAATTGATACTTGATTAAGAACATTTTTCAAATTCATTATTCCTTTTATGTCACTTATTACCATGTTATCAACATTATGTAATTATTTATGTTAATAACGGTCGTTTTGTTGATCTTTGGTACTTGAGCCAAAAATAACCATCTTATAATTACAAGTTGTTCATGTGGTAAAATATCCATTATATCCAGAATTATATTCATGATATAGATATCATATATATCATATATATCTAGTATATATGTGAATTTAAAATATTACATAACATTTAGAGGTAAGAAACGAAATGCACCGTTCATGGATACTGTAAGTCGTACATACGCATAAACGCTACTTTCATTTCAATTTCATATTTAATGGAGTGAAATCATAATGATATAAAGTTATATTATAATTATAGTATAATATCATATATAACATCATAAACTCCATACTTTATACATCCCATATATGGCATTAACAAATCAAATCACTTTGAGGGGGCGGTAGTCCGCACTTCCTAAAATGAAGATATCGCGTTGACCCATGATGGAAACCATAAAGGTATGCCATAAATGAAAAATACAAAAGATTAAGGAAAACATAAACATAATATATATCATATATAAATATACTGTCCTCTTAATTTCCACCATGAATGGTGTTAAAAGAATATTGAACAATCATTGTTTCGTGAGGCAGAAATTCACTATCCACAGAAATAGTATGTTCTTTAACCATTAGATGGAGGTGTGTGTAAGTGTAGCTAGAATCATTCTCATAACAAAATCCTACTATATTGAAGATACTGGTGTTGTTACAAAATAAAGGAATAAAAATATTTTAGGGGGTTGGAGAAGCAAAATAAAACAAAAGAACACAAGTGAAGACATTACCATTAAATCAGGTAACTCCTCTTTGTTTGAACCAAAAGGGTTTCTTGAAGAGCTTTATGCCTAAGGTAAGGATTCTATGATGAAGTGAGCGATGTGTATAGATAAAATGAGTAGCTTTTGGCCGAGGCAATGGCTTGAGGGGTGTGGGTAAGGTGGTGGAGGTGGTGTCCTTTTAAAAGAGGGTGGAGGGGTACTCTTGGAAATTCAAGAAATATTACTTTATTATATAAAGCGTTTCGGATTTTAAAGGTCACAAAATTAAATATTTAGTGGATAAGGTGATAAGGGTTCTAAATCCACCCATCCAATAGGTCTTAGACAAATGTATGTCTTATATTTTATATTATCTTTTCATTTTATTTAAATCGTTAATTAATGAGGTAATCGCTACATCAACATGGTGTCATAAATAATTTAATTTATTTAATGTAGAAAAATTATAAAAAAGTAATAAGATGTAGGAAATATTTTTATCTTTCCAATGATTATTTATAATATAAGAGATCATTTACACAGACAAAAATACAATTGTTTTAATTGGGTGATACATACTTTGGTTATACTTTCCCTTTAAAAAAATTAATATAATAAAATGTCACTATCACTCAAAAGTGATTCCATGGGGACCTAAAGTTTGGAACAAGGCATCACATGGTCGTCCATTAGACAACCAGTATAATTAGCACACATGTTGGGGTCATTTGTTATTATTATGATATTTTATTATTACCCTTAACTACCTGATTATTAACTAATCACGATAATTAAAGATAATTACCGTCGTTACTATTCGTAATGTCCAAAAACCAAAGAGTCTTAATTACATAATTTGGAACTTCTGATTCTAAATATGGAATCCATTTTAACTAATTACAAATATAGAAATTCTTGTAATTGATTTAAAAATAATTCTCGTTGTCAAAAAATAGCGGGTTTTTTAGAAACAATATCTATCAAAAGATTGACATTTTTTAATGTCCAATTTCAAAGTGAAATTAATCCCAATAACCACCATTGGATTAAATGTTAAAAATATATTCTATTTATACTTTAAAACCAATTAAAAAGATAATCTATCCAGATAATTAAATTAGATGAAAAAATAGTTTTGAAGTAAAATGCAGTATTTTTCACTATTCATTAAAAATGAACCTTGTCCGAAAAATACCAAAAAATTTTCCAAAGTAAATTCAAATGTCCCAATACTAAATAATAAGTTTATTTTGACAAATAAAGCTTATAAAATTGTCAAAATATAGATTTAAAAATGGTTTTCCATCAAAAGGCGGTAAAACAATCTTTTAAAAATATTAGAGAATCCAATGATTAAGATTGGATTTATTCTCATTTTAATCCTCTAAAACACTATCTAATGCATAAATTGACATATATATACAAATACACAATTCTTTACTTACTTGGGATGTTACACCAAAAATTACATGACTTATACCCATGTTATTCTCTATTATATCATGTTTCTTTATTATATTATGATTTATGTCTTATGAACTACCTATATTTATTCCATGACTCAATATTATGAACTTTTATATATAGGTAATTTTGTTCTCATATTGTTCTCATGTTCTCATACCATCATACTAATAGTATACTTATTTATGTTCCTTGTTTACTCTTACTGAGAATCTATGATCACCCTTTCTTATGTATCAATTCCCTAGGTTATAAAGAAAAATTTTAAGTGGGTTATTTCTATGTAGAGTACTATAGAGGCATATACTGATGGGAGAAAATGAAGATCAAACCTGAATTAAAAAGATTTTGTTCCATGTTTCCAAATGAAAAATACTATTACGATCCCAATGCATTAACTTTTGAAATGTATTGAATATTCATAAAAAAATATGAAATATTTATATATGAAAATCCTTGGTCAATATAATAATTCCTAAACTCTAGAATAATGATCTTGAAATAAGAATGTTATTTGTTTACTTTTCGTACTACGATATCAAAGTCATTATAACCCGTTATAAATATATGGTACTATAATAGATAATTATTCCTTGACTATATTTGATATCACTGTTTATTAGTATTTAAGTGTTATATATTTGCTCAATATCCATGTTTTCATTTTCCACCAATTTTTTTCTACATGGATACCTAGGAAGTGTTGCTTCAGATAACATTCGTACTTCCCTTTCTCTATTTTTTAGTAGAAGTGTTATTGACCCTTTTTACAATTTGGGATTTAAACATAGGGATTTGGAAAAGTCTAAATTAGGATACTAAGAACATGATTAAATTTATAGGATGCAATTTAGTAAATTTTTTATATTGTATTATCCATGTGTTTAAAAATAAAAAGTAATTCTATAGTGTACAAGATATGAAATGCTGAGATTAAATGAACAAAAAAATAATTATTTAAATGTTACCATTCTTACCCAACCATTAAATTAGTGGGTATTAATTGTATTAACTTATATAAAAAATAATTATAAATTTTCAACTCAATATAAATTCATGATAAAATGTAAAGAAAATAATCACAAAATTTTTAGTAAACACATTTTATTCTTTAAAAAAATTCCTTCTAAAATGAGTTTTAATCAATTTTATGAGTGAATATTGTAATTAATTTCATTAAGTTAAAAAAATTATTTAAAAAAATTAATTTCACATTGGAATTAAAATTTTCACAATAATATTAAAATTAATTTTTGCGAATTTTCTGAAAATATTATTTTTTTGACGAATGTTAAAAAAATCTCATTTTTGTTGAAAATAATAAATTATTTTGAATAATTTACAATGTAATATTCTATTTTTATTATTTATTAAATTTAATTTTTTCCCTTTGATTTAAATTATGGGTTTTTAAATTCATTTTATATTTGAATTTATAATAAATACATTTTATATTTAAAATGGGAATTTCTCAGAAGAAAAAAATTGTCTATCATTTCATTTTTATGGTTTAATTTTAAATTAATTCCTATATATTATTTTTTTAATTTTTAAAAATATATTCCTTATTTTTAATGAGTAAATAAAAAATTAGTAAATGTTTCACTATCATTTTAGGTCAATATGGATTGTAACCGTGGTCAAATTTGTCACCTCAGTAAAGAATAAATCGGGTAAGTCTATATTAAAAATAAGTGACAAGGCTATAATGTTTAAAAACAATACTTATTATATGAGTTAAACTCTACCCTTAATTCATAAGGGTTGAAATTTAGTTATTTAATAGACATTTATCCATGAAAATGACTTGTATATTATTTAATGCAAAGTAAGAGAAACAATATCAGTATCTAAGTTTTCAATATCATTTATATATTCCCATAGGGACAAAAATTTGTAATGAATGAATATTAAATGTATTTTTATTTGAAATTAAATTATATTCATGATATTAATTTATTTATTGTTCTTTTTCAATTATATAATTATCTTAAATACTTACACAACACTAATAGACTAAATATTTATTTAATGGAAAAATAAAATAAATGATATCAAAATTATTAAAAATAAAAACAATTTGATATAATTAATGTTATAAATGATTTTATATATTGTCATGAAACATTAGGTATGTTTTAAAATAATTATGATCAATTACAAGTGTTTCCTTGATGTTATTAAAGTCAATGTAATGAACAGTGTCAATGTTGACAATAAAGATATTTTATCAAAATATTCTTTTATTATATTATTTAAAAATCATAAAAAACATTAAATAATATAAATTTACTATTATATTGTACATAAGGTCATAAATTTGTGATTTATGGCGTCATTTTTATCTTATAAGTAAAAAAATACAACCTTTTAATATTAAAAACATTATTACAATAGTTAAAATTAAAATAGTTTAACTAAAGGTTAATCAAAATGATAAGGGTCAATATTACACCAAAACATGCCCAAAATTTGTTTTATGATGTAATTAAAACCCAATATCACTTTATATTAAAATTTATTTCCATTTGGATTTATCTTTATTAAGATATTATTTATTATAATTTTATCTTTCAAGGAACTCCAAATATTCCCTTCACCACAATTATAAAAGGAGACCTCCTCCCTCAATACACTACACTATATTGAGCCTTCTATATCGACCATACTTTACCAAATGATCTTTTAAATTCACTATTCACATACTTTTTTTTATTTTCTTCCCAAGATACCAACACTATACCCCTTTAGATGAGATCTAAGGGGGTTATTCTGAAGAAGAGGAAATCATTCTCACTTGTCACTTTCTTTTTATAATCTTATTTAACATTTATAAATATATAATATTTATCATAAAATAATAACTTAATTATCCTAAATATGATTAAATGTAATTATTATTATTAAAAACCCATTATACACCCCCTTTATAATCAAACATGAAGTGAAAGTATTACTCATACATTTGTATGGATTATCATCTCCACATAATGAAAAAATAAATTTTTTCATAGATGGGTATCATAATGAGTTGAATATTTTATATGATGTTTTTGAGATAATTATACTTATGTAATAATATTATTATATCTAAATTTATACCATATACTCTTTTGGGAAACAATAACATCTATCAAGTGTGCATGTGGACTACCATATCCACGGTGTGTTGGGAATCATTTTTCATTTATATTTAATGTGGACTATTATAATAATGAATTTGATGATTATATATGATATATACTACATATTAATAATTCTTTAAAGTTGAATAATTATTTACCTTTATTAAATTCCATTAATAAAAAAATGGAAACAACATTCATGGGTATGTACGGCCTACCGTCTTCATGAACAGTGTAATTCATATTTCTATATCTGATTTTATGAATAATATTGAATATCAATATAATGAATATATATTATATTTTAAACTATTATTAAAAAATAGAAATTATGTGACCATTATCATTGTATAAGGACCACAACTACCGAACTAAAATATGCTGGGAAAATAAAGTAGTTGTCACCTGGAATGGTGACTATAATAACAAATTATTAATTAAAAGGTGATAAGATGTTAAAAGTAAGTAATATATGGTATTATAAATAGGAATATATCTATTTAATAAGTTTATAGTAGATCCATAATAATAATATGGTATGTTTGAATGTGATCAAGGAATTGTGATACATGGCGTAATGTATTTTCATCAAACTTTTATTTTTCTGGGACATATACCTTATATAGTACCTGCTCTATTCGGGTAGAGTATATACTACACACGAATTTATTTTATTATCCTTATCATGATAATTAATATAAATAAATATCTATATAAATTTATTTCTTTCATAGTGAATGTGATTTATAAGTTTCTAAATTGGTAAGGGTTTATTTCATAATCTCAAAATTATGCGGGATTTTTATAGTTTATGTCTCCACTGAAGAATAACTATTCATAATGCAAACTATTCATAAAATAATTTAAAGTGGTTTTTTAAAATTATAATAAATTTTATGAAATAATTTCTACCCATTTTTTACATTTTATTGAATGGTTTGAATGTAATATTTTTTCATTTTCACAAAAAATTACTTTGTAAAGTTTTGAACAATGATATTGAATGAGAAATTTTTATTATTATATGGACTGATTAACTTCTTCCACATTTATGAATCCTAAATTATTTTAATATTTAATTATAGGTTTATAAGGTTATTTTTTAAAAAAAAATATTTATAAGTGCACATATTATTGTGAAAACAATTATTTCAAAATAGAAAAGTAATTTTTATAAATATTTATCCCAAGTGATATTTCAAAATAATTTTCAATATAATATGATATAAAATTATGTTACATAAGAGATACTATAAATATTATATAATTATAACATTTTTACTCTTTCTATGGATACTTTATGTTTATAGTGGAAAGGTGAACTGTTTATGACATCTATATATTTTCCATGGGTTATTTTATGATGAAATGTTTAAGAAACCATTTCCTTTTTATGGGTTATAATATAAGGAATTAATTATGATCACGTGTCACACATAAATATGTTATAAATTATGTTATATTTTGGACCTATATCTCCCTACAAGTCATTGGTTAATGTATTATATATCATGAGAGTGTTATGGGAAACAAGCTGAAGTGCTTGACCCGTTATAGGAATCAAGCCAAAGTATATGATCAACTATGGGAAACAAGTTGATGTTCTTGATCCACTAAGGGTAATAGGTGTTAATTCCGCATCCTATGATCATGGTATTTATCATAGAAATATGAAAGTATATTTATACTTATGATGGTACCACGCACATGAACCTTTGGTTCCTGATTTTTTTATGTTAAATTCTCTTTCTTATGATTCATGTCTTATGAAATGTAAATATTATATTACATAACTCATGTGTATGATCCTTTTAAAATTGTTATTGTACATTTTATGTTATGTTCAATATCTCATTCCCTTATTCCTATCTTTTGTTTTTATATTATCAATAATTTTTATATACCACATTTTCCTATACTAAGCATCTAATCTCACCCTTTTTTTCCTTCTCCCATGTTATAAAGAATGATACTAAATGATTTGTGTTTTATTGTGGGGAATTTTATGGGAGACATTTTTTACATAACATAAAAATCAAAATATGTGTATATTTTGAAAAGATCTTGATCTTTGAGAACAAATTTTTTATAAACCCATGTTTTTATAAGTTATCCTAATTATATAAAATTAAAAACCTTACCGTTCATTAGGTATGTAAGTGGCCCAATATTTCATCTTTAGATTATATGTTTTTTATTGAAAATAAATGGTCACATTTATCATTATCATATATAAAATCTAAATTTTATGTTTTCATTATCGAATATGTATGTGTGAGTTTTAAGATGTTACAATTGTGTTGTTTAATACAATAAATAAAAATGTTATTAAAGACTGGTTTATCTTCTAAATATATCTTCAAAAAAATAATTTTATAAAATTCTGCTTAATAAAAAACCCTTATGTATCATGTGTTAACATTTAGATAAGAGTAGGTTACTTTTATAAATCATAGGACGGGCCTGTGCCTTTTCATAAATACCAAACACAAATTATGTGAAATGAAACAACTCTTATTTGTCATTGTATATTTCATATGACACTTAAACTTTATTTGAAAAAAACTTTCATATATTACTATACCTAAGGACTATTTTGGATCCTAGAATGCATTGATAGGGTTGCATTTATATTTGATTTACTGTTAAATTAATGTATTGCCTTAGACTCCAAGAGTACTCTAATGTATCCATTTACATTTAAAACTATTTTAATTCCACATAAACATTACTTTTATGCATGGAGTGAATTAGAATATTTCTTGTCTCACTAACTGATGAATCTCTAATATTCATTATAACACCAAAAATTACATTTACATATATGAATCGTTTTAAAATTATAAACCTTTATCTATATAATTATAGAACTCTTAAAATCGTCTTAGAATCACTTCAAACCTTCTAAATTTACTAAGGAATAATATTAAATAAACATTAATAAATACTATTTATAATTTTAAATAAAATTATTCTTATAAATACTCTTTAGTATATTCCAATGTTATTTCACTTCCTAAACTTTTGTTTTCCTTCATAAATCACCCAATCATATTTCTGTTTTATATAGAACTGTATAATATTTAAATTCATAAGGATGAAACTGCATAGTTATAATTCTTGTAATTTTTAGAGAGATATAATATTTAAAAATCACTACAATCTATATAACTCTTCTTAACTAATGAATTAAATATCATAAAATATGAAATAAATATAATGATTATAATGATTATCTCTCTCCATCTTGTAAAAAAATCTACACTATATTCAACTATATCTTCTCTAATTGAACAATAATTTATTATTACCCTATTGGTATAACAAAATAATATTCATTAAATATACATGAATACATTATCATTATAAATATCAAGAAATATACCGTATAACCAACTTCCGTTCAATGTGTATTAATCATGAATAATATACAATGGAAGATAATTGTTTTAAATGGAATCATATCACCATTTTACTTTGACTTTTCCATTTTAGTTAAATCTTCCATTCTAAATAAACAATGTAAGAAACTTACTTCCAAAATCTAAGTTGGTTATTTTCTCCTCATGCATTAGTCATATCTCAATTTCTGAAGATTTTTATTTTGGGAAAATAATTGAATATTATTATGTACTAAAAACTAATTCTAAACTGTAATTTTAAAATATTAAAATCGTGGTTTTTTATTTTATGAATACTAATAACAAATATAGTTGAACACAATGTTATTCCAATAGTATCCCACATTGTTTGTTATTAATAAAAATACAGAAAACACATCATAATATATTCATTTTCCAGGTAATAATTAAAAATAATCATAAGATAGTGTGGTTTTAGTTATCTTCAAGAAATGTGCCATCAATTATTCCACTCTATGTATCTATGAGTAATGATATATGTATAAACTAAGAGGGTCATGTCTAATCAATAAAAATTAGAAAAAAATATGTACCTAAAAAAATTTCTTCTAAGCTATTTTAGTATTTGAAAATAGATACAATTTTTTATACATATTCAAAATATATATTTCTACACTAAATTCATAAACATGTCATTGAATTATTATTAAAAACATTCAAAGAAACATGAAGGTTTATTTTAAAAAGATATACCGCCATTTTTTAATCTCTCTTGATAGTGTTAAATTTAAATTAATCAAATTTTTTCAATTTAAGGATGATAGAATATTTATTAATGCCTTTTAAATGAATAATTTAAAATCAATTTCAAGAAATTCCTAGATTTATAAGAAATTATAACTTTTAGAGACTTAAAAATGTTCTATGGCTCACGGAATAAACAACATATTCACTTTATCATGGTTTATCACATTATAATAATTTAATTAATGATTATAAATGTGGTATCATAATTATGATGGCGACTTCAATCAAGCCTAAAATAGTTATTATAGAATAATAGTTCTTCTAATTTTCTATATTAATCATGCATTACCTTCAATTCCTTATATAGAAATAACAAATACAATATATGAGAATATAGTGGAAATACATTTGACCCTTAGTTAGATAAATGATGTTGAGAATTTACTCCCAACTAAAAAACTCTTTTCATTTTTGATCTATATTTTGGAGAATCATTCATTATTTCACTCAGGGTTTTTCAATTAGAATTATTTTGTGGAATTATGGCCTTTTTATTCTTTTCCACAACCCCATTGTGGGTATTTTATTCTTTATATCAATCACCAAATAACTTAAGTATTTTAGTGATATATTCATATTTTTATATATTTATTATTGATATATAATGATGATTAAGTAATCATTTTTAATATGATCATCTAGATTTCACTTACCATACTTATTATCATGAGTTTTTATGTTATTATTTTTTTATTATCTCTCATGAAGTTATATTCCTTCAAGTGGAACTACTTGGTTTACATTTAAACATGTGTTCTATTTTGATTCTTCCATCTCTATTTCCCATTCCCAATGATCTAATAAAATTACCTTACACTATTTAGAAAAATTATCATCTTCCATGGCTCCTTCGTATAGATTCTCAGGGTTGTCATTCACCAAACTAGTCCTGTTATTCTTCTCTGGTATTGTTTTATCATTTGTCTCCTAATTTATTCCATTAATTATAATGAAAATTTCATGTTTGTATTTGTAAATAGTGTTTCTTCATCATCTAAAATAGAATCAATTTCTTCCTTTTCGTATAGAACCATTCTTCATCTTAACGGGTATATTTTTCATAGCATGTTTATTTTTCATACATCCCAAGGGAATCTCAGATTTATTCTCATCATTATTTTTATTTGGAATTTGTTGCCTAAATTTAAGTATAGATTTTAACACATACTTTATTGGTTTATACCGGTATTCATATTAAATCTAAACAATATTAATAAAAAATTTATATATTTTCTATGATTTTAAATTTTTTAGTGATCAAAAGATTATTCCAATACTTTTGTGTACATTTATTTGTCTCATCCTTGACACCCTTGAAGTAGGAATTATTTTTTACATATGTTGAAACATTATTCTAATAATAAAGGGAATTGTGCCCAAATCATTTTCATAACTATTTTTATTCTACATAATTTGATTTCTTTTCATGAAATACATTCTAAAAAGTGTTGATTGTTTTTTTATATATTTTTCCTTAGTTGGTATTATTTTTGGAAAAATATTCATATACAATGTTTTTTATCAACCATATATTTAGTGATGAGTTTCTCATAAATTTGTTTATCCATACTTGTATAGATTTTGATTTTAATCCCTCATTATTCATAAAAAGGTAATTGTCATAAACATAACATTTTGGTGTGGATGGAACGTCAATATTTGAGATTTATAGATACTAGTCATTAGATGATAGAAAGAACTTATTCCACATAATAGAGGTATTTTTTACAAAGATCGTACATCTATGTATGTATAGACACAATTATCCTCACAAATTGATATAAATACTTATCTTGTGTCACTTTTATATAGAAATGTTAATCACAAATTAAAGACAATTCATATTGACAATATGTTTTCTCATTATTTAATAACCTCAATCTATCTTTATAATCCTTTCTAACATTTTCAAAATTATTTTAATTAATTTAATTCTTTTCATGAAACAAAATATCAAGATATTTAATCCTACTTGAATGGATCACTTTTTGATCTCCCTTGATGAAATTAAATTTTCAAATGCATTGGTTTTTTTTCAATCCATTTATTTGATTATTCTCTGTCATGGACTATATTTATCTACTAGGTCTTCAAATCATTGTCATTTTTCTTCAAGGTATAAATTTATGGAATTTAATTCTCTTTATTTACAATATAATTTTACACACATTATCACAGTTTTTCAAATATTTCTCCAAAAAATTATTCTTTATCAAGCTGGGAAATTTATTCCTTCATGCTTCTAAAAGAGGAATAATTAAAAGTGACTAATTGTTTTTTAATGTTATAAATAATGGTTTTTATGTCAAATTTTTATTCATATTATCAATACTTATAAATATTATCTTGCCCCATTATGATTGGATTATTTATAGGACAATTTTGACATGATATTTCAATTACCTTATTATCAGGGGAATGAATTTAACCATTTATGGTGGAAGTCATTTATATATCTTTATTTGTGTATTCAAGCAAAGAATCTTCCCTTCCATGTGCGATATGTATTTATAAATACCACCACATGGGAAAATGAATTATTTTTTTCTTTTTTATATGAGGTATTACTTCTCATATAAATTTTAAATCAGAGAAAATATACAAATATATATGATACAGTGGAATATAATTTGGCTTCATTCAACTTGTAGAGGGTAATTATTCACTTATTTCATTAATTACGGATTTATCAATTTATTTAAATCTATTTTATTCTTTTTCTTTAATTTATTAAGATATATTTTTTCCAATATTGTTTTGATAGTTAAATTTCATGATTTTATTTATTTATACTTCAAAAATAGTTTGGAAACAAAGAATCAAAACATAAAATATTTCAAATATATAGTTTTCTTAGAATTCAATAAAATGTGAATATGATGTTGGGATACCAACTTTTAGGATCATAAAGGATGTGAAATACACTAAGAGATTAGAGTGAATCATTGTGTGAAACATATTACTAATTAAATCATTTCCCCCTCCCTTAATACTACACTTATTCCATGATTGGATTTCTAACTCTTATTTTCACTACTCAACTTCATTTAACATGTATGAAAGTGTAACGCTTAATCAAAAATAGTGAACATCATAGAGTGTTAATAAAGTTTTTCTTTAAGATGGATTACTATGTCGTCGATGTATAGTGGTTGTTATCTCATATACACACAAGTCCCATTTTCATTATCAAGAACAATATTAGTAAAGGTCATTCCATTTGCTATGTAATCCTATAACCAACTAGCTATAATGAAATCACTAAATTGTATCCCATAAATTACAATAATTTTCATGAATAACCACTAATTATGATCAGATACAATAAAGTATCATGTCCCTCATAGATAATATGAGTCATATTTTTTTCCATGATAAGTATTAATATTTATATATTCCACTTCTATTATTTAGACCATAAAATATAAAAATATTACTAGGTCATCTTATTAATTCTATGTCATGTAGTATCCTGAATATAAGAAAGATCAATGTATCACTTTTTCTTCACCCTCATCTTCACAAAATAATGATCTTTTTATAAATGTTAAAACTCTTTCTCTTAGACACCAAACATCTCACTGTGATGTTAGTTAGTTCTCTAAATCATTGATACTCAAGATTAAATCTAAGAATATGATATCAGTTTTTCTTTGACTTCACACTTTAGGTCATAGAATATTTATAATAGTAACAATATTATATCTCAATATTCATCTCCTTATTCTATTCATATATATACCCAAAAATATATTAATATTATAATAAAATTATTCTAAACATCAATTCCCTTTCATATTTTTCCCTAGTAAAATAGTTTCTTAAATATCATAGAAATAATATTATTCAAATTTCATTCTCATCTATTAATAAATATCTATACAATTTTTCCATTTAGTAATGAAATTTTCATCCAAATTATATAACTAAATTTACATGTAAATATTCCTTTAGAATTAATTAAAAACTGATTTTGTAGCAAACCCTATGAGTTAATGAATACAAGAAGTATGACTATAATAGTGTTACAGATTCACTCATGTCATGAATGCTTGTGAAATTTTCATGGTATAATTGTGGAAACACCATAAAAATTACGATGAGAGCTTACATATCAATTAGGTGTTAAAATTATATTCAATGGAAAGAAATCATGGAATTAATCTCTTCCATGAAATATTTTTCAACAAGTTCCATGATATTTCTCTCTTCATCATCTCATTTTTTAGTCACCATGGTGTGTGTAACGCCCCGACCCTAGTTACCCAGAGTCGGTGCATTATTACATAACATTGGCATGATCACAAGAAAGATCAAATCTCGAAAGACCGATTGGTTTAGTAGCCTTGGAAACACTAGATATATTCATAAGTTTTACATTACATCATAAAATGAAAAACTAATACAACAACATAATGTTTCCACAATCCACACTATTAACCCCTCATAAAATCCCTGCAGGTCATTCATAACTTACTTCTTCACATCCTGGGAAAAATAAAATATAGAAAAGGGGTGAGCTCAAATGCCCAGTAAGGATAACAATATAGCGGAAACATTCATAAATAAGAATAAACATTTAAGGCAATGCATTACTAAAACAAAAGCCTTTTAAACTTGAACTTCAACATAGTATGGCAAAAGTAAAAATGAAATAATGCTATTTACTTATTCACATGGATATTCTACTAATCGAATAATCACATGCAAAAATCAATAACCACTTTCATAATGTTGGAATGCATAATGCCAGACTATCATAACCACATAGTCGAGGCCTCGTGCCAAGACTACAAATAAGATTTTGTCAAGGCCTTGTGCCAAGACACTAGTTTGTCTCATGAGACCTACCGATGCATCGAGGAGCTATAGCGGGCTCCACCCGTCACTTATTAATTCCAATGCATTCCCATATGAAAAGGTTTAAACATAACATAAACATTCGTATTAAAACTAGCATACGAAATGTCAATAATTTCACCATAAACTATGAATGGTATAAAAATAGCACATCCATAGTCAAACATATCACAAAACCTTCAATACAATATAGAATTTTTGTATCATAATAAATCAACTTCAAATAATCTTAAAATCCATCAAAGGATGTTGACATAGATGAAATCAAAATTCTTTTTAAAGAAATATCTCCTTTTATTTTGAAATCATTTAAGATCCATATAAAATAAAACATTTTCTTTGAAAATATTCTTATAAGCTTGTAAGGAAAGCTTTGAAGATTTTATAACGGCGTAAAATAACCGTACCCGCCGTATAAGTTAAAAAAAACATTCTTACCTCAATTCTGTCGAAAAGGTTAAAAAGGTCCTTGTTTTGAAAACGACGGAAAGATTCCTTTATAAACCTCTTATAAAAAGTCAAACAAGGGTATAAATGACTTTAACCCATATTCTTGTAAATAGTAAAAATGTTTTGAAATACATTTTTAAGAAACATGGATGTGGATGATAAAGATATCCCAGTAGATTATTACATATAAACAACCTCGGATAATGAAGAGATTGTGAAATAAACCCTTACCTTGTACTTTTCCTTGGTTGGGGTAGGTTAACCTCCTGTATAATGGTGAAATAGTTGTTATTAAATTATACAAGAATCATATATATTAATATGATATCATATATGATCTTTTAACATTGATTTGTTAATAATATCTTAGAATTATCGTCGTTTCGGGAGTTAACTTACTCATTTTCTTTTATATGTTTTGTTACATAAGCCATGGTTGTTGTATCTTATTCATATCCAGAATGATATCCAGTCCTTAAAAATCATTTTTAAATCATCAAATGATAATTATACTTGAATGGATACGATGGAGAATGAATCTCATCTCGTTCGTGAAGACGGTAGTCCGTACGTACGCACGAGCGACAATATCATTCTTTTGATATTAAAATAATATATAAATGGATGTTATATCATATATACAGAATCATTAAAATGTTATATTTATTATTTACATGAGTTACACATCATTATTATACCCATCCAAATAATATTATATTGAATAACAATTACACCACGACGTGGAGACGGTAAGCCGTACGTACGCACGTATGGTGACATGTTATTCAAAGGGTGGATAGAATACTGAATATGATTGTACCATATTTATAATAACATAAAAGTATATGTGAGATACTGGATTTATTATTTTAGAATGGTAAGAACAAAGGAAGAATAAGTGGAAGAAGAAATGAACTTGGAGAAGGGTGGTGAAATCGTTACCTCTTCTTCGGGTTCTTCCTTTTGATTTGATCAAAAGGGCTCCTTAGGTTGGCTTTCCGATCAAACTAAGGCCTCTAGGTTGTAGTGAGGTATGTTGGGAGAGTATTTGGGCAGAGTTTGGCCGAACCAAAAGGCTTTGAAGGTGTGAAGAAATGAGAAGGAGGAGTGCCCTTTTATAAGAGGGGTGAGGGGCACCTTTGGAAAAGCTAGAAATATTAATTTATAATAAATTCATATTCGGTTTCTAATGGCTCCAAAGTTGATTCTTCAAAGGTTAAGGTGGGGATAGGTCGAAAACCACTCAACCAATAGAATTTAGACAGGTTTGGGTACTTATATTAACATTATCTTTAAGTATTAACTCTAAGTAAATTAGTTTCACTTTTACAATGTCTCTTTGTATTTTTATATAATATGGTTAATAAACTTACTATATACATCCAAGAGACCCCCAAGTGGTACATTAATGATGAACCTATCATGATATAAGTCTCTTGGCCAAACCTTAGATTTTTAGGAATTTAATATCAATTAATAATATAATATTTGTCTTAAGAACTCTTTTATGTCAATTTTTGACACTATTCAATAGTTGATTTTTGTGAAACTCATAACAGATTTATTACTTCGAACAAAGTCAATTAAATCAATCCTAATATATCATATTATCCTATAAAATTAGTTTAATTCATTAAAAGTTTCATATTATATTTATTTGGGTATTTATGATATCAATTATTTTAATTTTTCACTATTATAGTAATTACTGCATCATCATTGTGTCATAAATAAAATAACTTATTTAATGTCTAACAATTATAAATAAAATATCATTATGTAGGAAATCCTTTTATATTTCTAATGAATATTTATAATCGAAAATCCAACATGTATAACCCTATGAAAAAATTGTTCTTCTAAAAGATGTAAGCTTATGCCATTTTTATTTTTATTTTAACTTTATTAATATAAAGTGTCCCTACCACATAGAAGTGGATCCAAGGGGTCCCCAAATTGACCCAAGGATGCTCATGGTCGGGTATGTGTCCACCAATAATGTTAGGACACGTTTTAGGGTAATTTTGTATTATTATAATATTATTTTTTAACCCTTATTTACCGGATTTACCCTTAACCATGGTAAATAAAATATTTACCACAGTAATTATTCAAAATGTCTAAAAATATAAGTTATCTATTTACACAATTTGGAAATCCTGACTCCAAATATGGAATCCATTTTTCTAAATTCAAAACACAGAAGTGGCAGAAATTAATTTAAAATTAATTCCCGCTGTCAAAACAAAAAGCGTGTTTTTAAGAGGTAATAACTATCAAAAGATTGACACTTGTTTATGTTCGGTTTAATTGTAAAATTATGTCCAATGACCAACATTATATTAAATGGTAAAAATATATTCTAAATATACTTTAAAACCACTCAAATTCACAATTTATCACTATTAATTATTTTGATTAAAAAGTTGTTTTTAATTAAAATTTAGTAATTTTCACTATTCATCAAAATATGAAAGTTATCCGAAAAGTACCAAAATTTCACCTTAGTCTAAATTCGATATTCCGAATCCAAAAATGAAGTCCATTTCAAAATATAAAATATATATAATTTCAAAATTTAGGTATTACTATTCATAACGGCTAGTTTGATCGGTTGTGGTGTGTGTTAAAACTCGACGTTGCGTACAACACACGCTACTGTTTTATTCAAAGGAAAGCGTACCGTGGAAGCTTGGGATGTTTCATTTTAAATTTTTTGATGTCTCAATTTAGTCAAAAAGTTTAAAATATTGTATTTAAAAAGGTTTCACTATCAAAAGTTGATAAAACTGCAATACTGAAAATGAATCTATTCTTTCATTATGACTAAGAAACTCATAATATGGATTCTAAAATTATAATGTTTAAAATTTAGTTAATACTATTCATGACCTCTTTTAATGGCTTTTTTTGTTAAGTCATGGTGCAATTGAAATCGGTGTTGCGTGTAGTGCAAGTTATTGAATTATTTTGAAGAAATAACACACTATGAAATCTTGGGGTGTTACATTCTCCCCTCCTTCAATAAATTGTGTCCTCGCAATTTGAAATTGTTCTTCGAAAATTAAAGGTTGAAAATAGATAATATATTTGTGGGAAAATCCACATCGGAAATTGGGTTACTAAAATTTAGTCTTAATATGAGGAAAAGAGAAATGAAAGGGTCACCACCAAATTATGATCTCGATTAGGAGTACATTGGTGGCAATTAGAGATATATAATTGGAGGAAAAACGTAAATATTTATAGGTAGTGATTGAGGTCATCAATCACAAACAAGTGTATAATTGAGGTCCTAAAACTCATCAATCTATGATGATTTGAAGTACCATCGGTTCAACAAAATATAGGGTATTGGGATAACACATTTTTGACGTTTCAAAATATCTTAGTTGAAATCCCACATCGAAAAATGAATTAACGAGGCCTCTATTTAAAATAAAGAGTCGAAAGTATGAAGATTACCGAAAATAAAACATACTAGGGTTCCATGTAGGAAAATATGGATATGGAAGAGAAATCTAACCATCAATTATCTGATGGAGAGTGGTAGAGAACATCGCTATGAAAAGGCCAACAATCCCAAAGCCATAAATTAGTGATGATTTAAGGTACCATCTAGGAAAACATTTTTGTTCTAAGTTGCTTTTCTTAATGTTGAGGAGTTTATTTATGAGATTGGCTAAGATCATAAGAAGATATACTTACTTTATAATTAGAGTTTTATCCATTAATAAATTTCTACCACAAACTCGTCTTTCACTCAAAAAGATAATAGAATGTAAAAAAAATTATATTTACACTATTAGTATAGGGTTCCAAAATAAAGGAATTTATAATTCATCTACAAGATCTTTTAATAAAAACTACATTATTTAATCCAGGACATCTCGTGGGCCAGTGGTAGGTGATACACCCTTGTCGCCCTTTGGTTGCGGGTTCAAGTATCGCAGCCTTGCCGGACGCGACGGGTTGCCGCCCGACCTCCGGGTTGTCCTTTTATGGCAATCCAAAATAATCCAAACTAGAACGATCCAGAATACTTCTGTCTAAACTCACAGTCCAACATTTATAAGGAAGGTAAACATAATATATATCCTTTTTACCCCGTAATAGAATATGAATACCTTCATCATGTATTACCATATTCCTTATTGATTACATTCATGCTCCCTTATTCCATATAGAATGCTGGATATACTTCATTAATCCAAAAATGTTTTAAACCCCAACAATGATGGAATATACAAATCATTAATCAGTTCCAAGGTAGTCAAGAATATCCAATATATTTTTTCCAAAATAATCATGTATTATTCGAAAATCACTACCTCGGTATCAGAACTATATTATGGTTTATCATTCTCTCAACCATATATTTTCCAAAAATTTATCCTGCTATTGAGTCACTTTTCTTTTTTCCACACAATCTCAAGTCCTTAATGAAATAGTACTGCAGTACAATCCTTATATACTCCATAATTATTATAACAAGTACATTGTTGATACAACACTCAATTGACATAATCAACATAAGAACTCTAATCATTCCTCTTCATCTGTGGTAGTATCATAACTTGATTATTATCCAACAACATCATTTGCGGCATAGTCTGATGACTGGGACATAGGTTCACGTAGTGTCCAAACTCCTTGCAAACGAAGCATTGTACATTTAAAACCATTTTCTTACCCTTGCTGTTACGTACTTTGTGCCCTTTTCCTCCACACTTATAACAAACTCCCATTCCATTCAGGCAAGTTCGAGGGTGTTTCTTTCCACAGTTACCACATATGGGAAAATTCTTCTTTTCCCTCTTCCCTTTATCTATCTTTCTCTCTTCCATCCTTTTCTTCTCTTTCTTCCCTTCAAAGCCATAGGACTCAGTAAACTCTTTACTTATCTTATCAACACATGATATTATTTCTTCATATGATGATAATACATGGGAGACTATTTCTCTTATAAATTCTAGCTTAAGACCATGAAAGATATGATCCTTCCTTCTCTTTGGATCATGTGCATTTCTGGAGTTCTCATTCCTTCTACTGGGCGCCATTTCTAAACAATGGCATACACTAGATCAGTTTATGAATCAAAATACATAATCACATACTTATAAAACACTTAACATAAATTGAACTATTTTTGGATATAATCCATAATCATAAAAATGTTTTCTTTAAGGAAGTATATACTCATAAACCCTTCAAAATATTTGTAAAGAAAATGGGAGTTATCCTAAGCATATCCCCCGGGAATGTCGTAACCAAGAGTGCAGCAAGGCCCGTTGTCGTGCACCAGTTCCCGTTCGAGTCTAGCTCAAAGCGGTGTTTTCGGGTTTTACCCCTAGGTACATCTGTGCCAGAGCCGCCTCTACCTGCTCGTATCCAGACAGGGATGTATTGCTCGGAAAACTCACAAAATCTCTATAATACCAAAATTCTAGGAAGTTCTTCTATACTAATCCTCAAAGTTCATCTTAGGTCTACGTGCTCTAATCAGAGTTTATCTAAATCTAGATTCCAAGGTTTGTACTAAACTTCCTCTGATACCAACTGTAACGCCCCGACCCTAGTTACCCAAAGTCGGTGCATTATTACATAACATTGGCATGATCACAAGAATGATCAAATCTCGAAAGACCGATTGGTTTAGTAGCCTTGGAAACACTAGATATATTCATAAGTTTTACATTACATCATAAAATGAAAAACTAATACAACAACATAATGTTTCCACAATCCACACTATTAACCCCTCATAAAATCCCTGCAGGTCATTCATAACTTACTTCTTCACATCCTGGGAAAAATAAAACATAGAAAAGGGGTGAGCTCAAATGCCCAGTAAGGATAACAATATAGCGGAAACTTTCATAAATAAGAATAAACATTTAAGGCAATGCATTACTAAAACAAAAGCCTTTTAAAATTGAACTTCAACATAGTATGGCAAAAGTAAAAATGAAATAATGCCATTTACTTATTCACATGGATATTCTACTAATCGAATAATCACATGCAAAAATCAATAACCACTTTCAGAATGTTGGAATGCATAATGTCAGACTATCATAACCACATAGTCAAGGCCTCGTGCCAAGACTACAAATAAGATTTTGTCAAGGCCTTGTGCCAAGACACTAGTTTGTCTCATGAGACCTACCGATGCATTGAGGAGCTATAGCGGGCTCCACCCGTCACTTATTAAGTCCAATGCATTCCCATATGAAAAGGTTTAAACATAACATAAACATTCGTATTAAAACTAGCATACGAAATGTCAATAATTTCACCATAAACTATGAATGGTATAAAAATAGCACATCCATAGTCAAACATATCACAAAACCTTCAATACAATATAGAAGTTTTGTATCATAATAAATCAACTTCAAATAATCTTAAAATCCATCAAAGGATGTTGACATAGATTAAATCAAAATTCTTTTTAAAGAAATATCGCCTTTTATTTTGAAATCATTTAAGATCCATATAAAATAAAACATTTTCTTTGAAAATATTCTTATAAGCTTGTAAGGAAAGCTTTGAAGATTTTATAACGGCGTAAAATAACCGCACCCGCCGTATAAGTTAAAAAAACATTCTTACCTCAATTCTGTCGAAAAGGTTAAAAAGGACCTTGTTTTGAAAACGACGGAAAGATTCCTTTATAAACCTCTTATAAAAATTCAAACAAGGGTATAAATGACTTTAACCCATATTCTTGTAAATAGTAAAAATGTTTTGAAATACATTTTTAAGAAACATGGATGTGGATGATAAAGATATCCCAGTAGATTATTACGTATAAACAACCTCGGATAATGAAGAGATTGTGAAATAAACCCTTACCTTGTACTTTTCCTTGGTTGGGGTAGGTTAACCTCCTGTATAATGGTGAAATAGTTGTTATTAAATTATACAAGAATCATATATATTAATATGATATCATATATGATCTTTTAACATTGATTTGTTAATAATATCTTAGAATTATCGTCGTTTCGGGAGTTAACTTACTCATTTTCATTTATATGTTTTGTTACATAAGCCATGGTTGTTGTATCTTATTCATATCCAGAATGATATCCAGTCCTTAAACATTATTTTTAAATCATCAAATGATAATTATACTTGAATGGATACGATGGAGAATGAATCTCATCGCGTTCGTGGAGATGGTAGTCCGTACGTACGCACGAGCGACAATATCATTCTTTTGATATTAAAATAATATATAAATGGATGTTATATCATATATACAGAATCATTAACATGTTATATTTATTATTTACATGAGTTACACTACATTATTATACTCATCCAAATAATATTATATTGAATAACAATTACACCACGACGTGGAGACGGTAAGCCGTACGTACGCACGTATGGTGACATGTTATTCAAAGGGTGGATAGAATACTGAATATGATTGTACAATATTTATAATAACATCACAGTATATGTGAGATACTGGATTTATTATTTTAGAATGGTATGAACAAAGGAAGAAGAAGTGGAAGAAGAAATGAACTTGGAGAAGGGTGGTGAAATCATTACATCTTCTTCGGGTTCTTCCTTTTGATTTGATCAAAAGGGATCCTTATGTTGGCTTTCTGATCAAACTAAGGCCTCTAGGATGTATTTAGGGATGATTGGAGAGTATTTGGGCAGAGTTTGGCCGAACCAAAATGCTTTTAAGGTGTTAAGAAATGAGAAGGAGGAGTGCTCTTTTATAAGAGGGGTGAGGGGAACCTTTGGAAAAGCTAGAAATATTAATTTATAATAAATTAATATTCGGTTTCTAATGGCTCCAAAGTTGATTATTCAAAGTTTAAGGTGGGGATAGGTCGAAAACCACTCAACCAATAGAATTTAGACAGGTTTGGGTACTTATATTAACCTTATCTTTAAGTATTAACTCTAAGTTAATTAGTTTCACTTTTACAATGTCTCTTTGTATTTTTATATAATATGGTTAATAAACTTACTATATACATCCAATAGACCCCAAAGTGGTACATTAATGATGAACCTATCATTATATAAGTCTCTTGGCCGAACCTTAGATTTTTAGGAATTTAATATCAATTAATAATATAATATTTGTTTTAAGAACTCTTTTATGTCAATTTTTGACACTATTCAATAGTTGATTTTTGTGAAACTCATAACAGATTGATTACTTCTAACAAAGTAAATTAAATCAATACTAATATATCATATTATCCTAGAAAATTAGTTTAATTCATTAAAAGTTTCATATTATATTTATTTGGGTATTTATGATATCAATTATTTCCATTTTTCACTATTATAGTAATTACTGCATCATCATTGTGTCATAAATAAAATAAATTATTTAATGTCTAAAAATTATAAATAAAATATCATTATGTAGGAAATCCTTTTATCTTTCTAATGAATATTTATAATCTAAAATCCAACATGTATAACCCTATGTAAAAATTGTTCTTCTAAAAGATGTAAGCTTATGCCATTTTTATTTTTATTTTAACTTTATTAATATAAAGTGTCCCTACCACATACAAGTGGCTCCAAGGGGTCCCCAAATTGACCCAAGGATTCTCATGGTCGGGTATGTGTCCACCAATAAGGTTAGGACACGTTTTAGGATAATTTTGTATTATTATAATATTATTTTTTAACCCTTATTTACCGGATTTACCTTTAACCATGGTAAATAAAATATTTACCACAGTAATTATTCAAAATGTCTAAAAATAAAAGTTACCTATTTACACAATTTGGACATCCTGATTCCAAATATGGAATCCATTTTTCTAAATTCAAAACACAGAATTGGCAGAAATTAATTTAAAATTAATTCCCGCTATCAAAACAAAAAGCGTGTTTTTAAGAGGTAATAACTATCAAAAGATTGACACTTGTTTATGTTCGGTTTAATTGTAAAATTGTGTCCAATGACCAACATTATATTAAATGGTAAAAATATATTCTAAATATACTTTAAAACCACTCAAATTCACAATTTATCACTATTAATTATTTTGATTAAAAAAGTTGTTTTTAATTAAAATTTAGTAATTTTCACTATTCATCAAAATATGAAAGTTATCCGAAAAGTACCAAAATTTCACCTTAGGCTAAATTCGATATTCCGAATCCAAAAATGAAGTCCATTTCAAAATATAAAATATATATAATTTCAAAATTTAGGTATTACTATTCATAACGGCTAGTTTGATCGGTTGTGGTGTGTGTTAAAACTCGACGTTGCGTACAACACACGCTACTGTTTTATTCAAAGGAAAGCGTACCGTGGAAGCTTGGGATGTTTCATTTTTAATTTTTTGATGTCTCCATTTAGTCAAAAAGTTTAAAATATTGTATTTAAAAAGGTTTCACTATCAAAAGTTGATAAAAGTGCAATACTGAAAATGAATCTGTTCTTGCATTATGACTAAGAAACTCATAATATGGATTCTAAAATTATAATGTTTAAAATTTAGTTAATACTATTCATGACCTCTTTTAATGGCTTTTTTTTGGTAAGTCATGGTGCAATTGAACTCGGTGTTGCGTGTAGTGCAAGTTATTGAATTATTTTGAAGAAATAACACACTATGAAATCTTGGGGTGTTACAGTGTGGACCATCTTCCTATGATGTGATATAATCTTGGTTCATAGAACCATCTCTTGATGGAATTTTATCCTAGTTATCTCTTCATTTAATGGAATAATTCTTCATTTTAGGGATATTATCTTCTCGTATTAATTCATAATCTATTTTATTGATTGTGATGTCAATTAAAATGAAAAATACTTCAGTATCTACTAGGTTAGATTATAGATGTATCTTCTCTAAAATATTCATCTTTTCAAATTATACTAACTAGAATACCCATACATATAATTTGTTATCCTTTACCTAATAATAGTTTACTATTATGTATCCCAAAATTTATTTTAGAATTTTAAGAATTTCTATTCAAAAAATTACATAATAGTAAATGACCATTACGCATCCCTTGTACATTTTAGATGACACTAACTTATGATTTAAATGACTCATACATATCTCAATATGCCTTGGTACTTTTACCTATCATTTATTTACCTAAAAATGCTGTTTTTATAAATGATTTTGTGTTACTTTGATTTATTAACTATGACTCCAAAAGGCTCGTACTTATATAGTGACTTTGGGGAAAAAAATTTATTCAGTTCAAGATTTCAATTAATACATGGTATGCCTTTTCCAATTTCATAGCTCTCAAACTGATGAATCTTATCAATTTACTAAAACACAGTAAATAATTTTTTTTGGTATAGGAATATATTATCAATTATATACCTTCAACTCTAGAATTAAAAAACTCTTAAAATCATCTTAGAATCTCTTCAAAACTTCTCAAGTTGCATTGCAATACTTCCAAATGAACATGAATTAATAAATAATATAATTTCAATGAAAATAAATCATATGAACACCCATTAGAGTAATTAAATATGATTATACTTCCTCAACATCAATTATATAACAAGCATCACCTAATTATAATTCTATGTGATATAGTATACTCCAAACATGAGAATTACAAGGATGGAACTCCACAGCTGACTTTCCCACCAAATTTATAGATATATATGTTTAGTGAAAATTATAATCCATGTAACTCTTCTAAACTAGGGAATGGATTATCCTACCATATATTTTTTTTATAATGAGTATCTATAATATATTTATGTTTTATGCAGCAACATCAATTCCATGTTTAGCTATCCTTTCAAACCATTAAGTATAATATAATATTCATGTAAAGGAGGTTAAAACACAAATTCATTAAATATTATTTAATATATTATCCATATAAAATATCAAATTTTATACTATTAAAAAATATTACTTTCCTTGTGAATGAATCACTAATAATATCTGATGGTGAATACTTACTTTAAATGGAATCATCTTACTGACATAGTTTGTCCTTTTCATTTCAGATACATATTATTTTCTATATAAATAGTAAAAATAACATACATCCAACATCCATGGTGGTTCTTCTCTTATCATGCATTTTTCATGACTCAACATATGAATATACCTTCCTTGGGAATCTAACTCATTAATTTTTAGTAATCCAAAATAATTCTATTATTTATTTAAACATATTTACATATATCATATTATATTATTTCTTAGTAATAAAAAAGAAAAAACCAAAACCAATTGGGTTCAATATGTGGAATAAGGTTTTGATAAGAATAGGATATGTTGTCTCTATGGAAAGTGGTAACATAAAAGGTTTATTGAAGAACTACCGAATATTAGACCTCAGATTCATCTCTTATAAGGTTTTTATAATTAAAATAGTTGTATTATGGTGGGACTTCATGAATGATCACACTAAATGTGTGATCAAGTATATATTTGTCTTGGTTGAATGGAAAAGTTTCTTATGATGGAACCTTTCAAGGTTGGTGCTAGAAGAGAATTTTTAGGGTTGTATTATTTATGGGAGACTACAATTATTCATTAGGGGGACTAGAAATAATTATAGGTGAATTTTATTGAATTTTGAGGATTTCATTTCTAATAAGTCTAGAATGAATAGAGTCTTGTGTTTTGTATTGAAACTCAAGTGTGAATCAGTTGGTCTTAACCAGTTATTATGATAAATAATGGAAATATAATGGGTTCTAGAGATTAGGAAATTTTATTTAATGGCCATCATAAGCAAACTCATTTGGTATGAAGAATTTAATTTTTTATGGGTATTCGACCCACATGTTGAGAGGGATGGGAAATCTATTAGATAAATTAGTTGATGTTTGAGTTGGTATCAGGATATTGGAGTTTATATGTATCTGATTTTGTCTGGGTACTTCATAAATAAATGATTAGATAATTAAAAGTGATGTTAGACTGAGTTTCGATATTGGTTGTGTGCTCATATAGTAATTTATTGTGATTTAAGAGTGAATTGGATTAGGGTGCACTCATGCTCATGGGTTGTGCATGATATGGTATTTGGTTGGTTCAGGATGAAACTATAGAATCACATAGAGTTTTATGTTTTCACTTTATATTAGGTGTTTGTATGATATCATTCTGCCTCCTCGAATTAAGGAATCAAGATTAAGTGAAGTTATGATTAATTGGAAAGTTAGGATGAGTGTTTTCTTGGAAAATAGGACATAAGAAGATAAAATGGAGTCTATTTATGTATTAAGATGTTGTTATAGGGGAGTTACATTTCTTATGTTGGTTTTAATGTTGTTGCACGTATTTATGATTGGACTAGAGTGTTGGCGAAAAGTTATATGCATGAACGATGGTAATATAAATAATTAAGTATTGAATTATGAATGAATATTGGTTTTAGATTATAAATAATGGATTTAAACTAAGGATATTCCCATTTCTTCAACTTAGAGAAGATAAGTGTTATGGTTTTGGTTTTTTAATGGTCCAAAAATTTATGGCTCATTCTTTTCAGAGGAAATCTGTATTTTTGTCCTGAAGAAGGGAAGTATTCAATAATCGTGAATCAGATCAAGAATATTTAGGTTTAAAACATATTTAAGATATGTTTTTAGTTTTGATTAGATGTTTTGAAGATGATTAATGTGCTCAGGTGATAGTTAGAGTATGTTCAACATAACACTACAACTAAATTTTTATACAGGTGGATCATCACACTATGACAGGGGAGGGTTACACAATGATGAGACGTTGGTTGAGGAAATTTCAAAACCTAAGGGAGGGACCATGGTCTATAGTCATTTGATAACACCCTAACTAATGAGTTTCAAAAAAGGGAGGATTTTTTTGGTGTGAATATATATGAGTTAGAAGAGGTCATTTTGTGGTTGAGGATGTTACACCAGGAAAATGACTCAAATGTATGGGGTATGTGAAACCATACACATGCCTTTGAAAATTCTCATGATGATGAAAAGTCATTTTGTGACCCTTATAGTCTTTCATTATATGGGATCACATAAAAATATGAGTATCGTGAGAGATAATTCCATGTCATAAATACTTGACCTTGCAAGTTTCTCTTTAGAATGTGACAACAAATCATGCCATGACTAGAGGTGTATTGACCAAGACTTCTATATATGAAATTGTTTTATATACAGAATAATACTATTGATTAAACATTTTCTATACATTATAAAGAAACAAAAATTGGACTTTTTAATTTAGACAATTACATTTATTGAATAAAAGTAATAATAAATATTCATCACAATATAATTGAATATTAGTACTTCATATGATAAAAAATATATTTGAAATAAAGAAAGCATAATTTTATTTTTTGTAATAAAATATATATTTAATTTTTATTAAAATATATTCTTATTTTAAATAGAGCATGTAATTATAATGTTAATTCTTAATACACTAATTATGAGTATATAAATGATAATATAATTTAATAAAATCATAAAAAAATATATCAAATGGTTGGAAATTTGATCGTGTGATAAGAATTAATAATTTTTAATAAAAATTGATTTTAATTAAATAAATTAAATATCTAATATTGATAAAATTAATTAAAAAATAATTCTTCTTTTTAGAATCAAAATTTCTAAGTTATATTTGACTGATTTTTTGGGACTTTTCAAAAAAAATATTTCTAGGGGAATATTAAAAATATCATTTTTATAAATACCATAACTTTTATTACATCATAATGATATAAACATGAAGTAAAAATATATGGAAACTTTTTCTCGACCAAATATGTATTTAATGAGTAAAATAATTCATTTCAAATTAATATGATGAATTTGGAAACCTATGTTTTTATTTTAGAACCTGAGTTATATTTTATTATAATAAAACACTATATTTGTCCCTTTCAATTAATACATTATTCAAAATATTTTATTTCCTTTATTATGGGGTAGAAACAAAAATAACCCTAATTATTTAAGTCATAATCAAATCAATTTCTTGGTTATTAATATTATTTTTCATGATAAGTAAAATTTGTTTTAATCCATAAAAATACTTTTTCTGAAAAATTATTATTTTTACATTACGTATTCATATATTTAAGTTAATTTTTACATTCATTCGAAACTGAATTTAATATTGTGAATTTCATATTTTAAATTATAATAATCAATAGTATGTAACAGTTTCAATTAGAGTTTAGGGAATAATAAAATATTACCAAGGTGAAAGTTAGACACCATGATAATGGATAAAATAATGTAAAGGTGTTAAATGACATGGTGAAGAACTAACATATCATTAATATATATATTTAAATGATTGGAAGATATGTTTTTTGACATCCCATCATATTAAATTTATTATTTTTATAAATTTTATTCACTTTTGTTGAAAATTAATTTTACTTTTTTATTATGAAATAAGTATTCAAAAAACATTCACTCTACCCACATTAAAAAGGAAAAAACCTATACTACTTAAAATAACCATATAGAATTATAATTACCCACTATAATATGAAAAAAATCCTTCCCTAATAAGACATCCCAATTTTGGTTAGTTTTTGGTCCCAATAGAATTTCAAAATTCTTTCAAAACCAAAAGGATTCCCATAAGAGATATGATTTCTTCTTCGTATGTATTAACTTATTATCATTATTTTTTATTTATCTACAATATAACACACAAATAAATTCCAATTTATAAATTTAATATTATATAAAAAAACTATTCCTCTATAATGATGACATTATAATAAAATCACTTTATAATCATTCTCATCCATCAGTTATATCATTTTTTGTTTTGGTTAAATTAACCAACTAAGTAAACGATACTATAAAATTTTTTCGTGGATGGGTTTGAAAAAAGAACTACTAGTAAGTTATTTTATTAATATATAAACTAAATTTGTTATGTAATGATAATATTAATATTTATCCTATAATTAATATTTATCATTTTTCAATAAAAATCACTAAAACAAGTGTTCCCTCAATTCCTGCTTATATAATAATACCAGAAATTTTATGACCTATCCATGTGGGGACCGTGTCATGACTACCCCAATCCCACCTCTAATAGACCAGGGTATGGTGACTAGCACTGAGTAGTTATATCCTACAAATGAGAGGCATTCACCTAAGTACTTATACACATGCACACATCTCTAAGCCTAGATTTATGAAATGTAAAAACACGAACTAATAATTCATGAATATACTAATATACCTACCATAGTGTGTGATATAATCAAAAATGAAATGTAAATAGGTCCCGAATACAAGACCACCAAAAGAAAGATTCTTTCGAAGTGAGTTCATAAGTTCCTGAAGCTCATCTGCAAAAAACCATACCTAAAGGGAAGGTGTAGAAAAAATTCATAACGTAATAGGATCATGACACATTGATCTAATTCCTCTAAGAACCACTGGGTCCTGGTCCACCAAAAACTTCATCAATGCATCGATTTCCTGCACAAGAAACAACATGTGAGGGAAAATCCCGTGAAAGGGTGAGTATAAAATACTCATTAGGACACCCTGAAACCAAAAAGGAAATACTAGTATGAAATACATAATGTATACCAAAATAGAAACACATCAAAAACACCAAAAAGGAAACACATTAATTGTAGTTAATATGGTCACCTGACACAATTATAATTCTAAAGCATGAAGAGAATGATTTTTAGTTGTGTTACACAGATCTCTCAATATCTAGGAAACTAGAAGTGTCAATTGTACCTTGATAGTTGAGGGTTCACAGAGCGTCGATGGCACACAGAGCATCATTGGAACATGGAGTGTCAATGGGGAATGAACAATCGATGGTGCTCAAAGCAGCGATGGAACCTAGGGCATCGATGGCGCATGAAACATCATTGGAATATTGAGCATCGAAGGAACAAAAAGCATATATAGAACATGGAGAAATAATGTAACATAGATTCTAAATGGGTCATGTAGCCCCCATGTCATGTAGTCATCATGATAAAATAGTCATATCCAACCTCAGGATTCCTATCATAGAGTGCTTATTTCGAGAGAGCCTGTTACTCAAGCCATTATTTCAGAAACCAAAACCAAAAAAACTAACATAGATTATCCCAGATGTACAATCTCATCGCAACGGTCCCAATGCCACAAATGGATCGTCAAACAGACCCACATTTTTAATGATATGTCCAATTCAGTAAAAATGGTTTGGTCTAGTTCGGGTCCGACCCAACCTGGTTTGACCAACCCGACCTAAACCGGTCATTCTGGGACCACCCACTAGTCCATATGGTCCAACATTCTAGGTTTTCGAAGTGGCTCGATTCTCTAGCCTATCCCACATTGTGTGTGCATGTAACACCCCAAATAAATAAAGAATAAAACATTTTCATATTTATTAATATTTACAAATTAAATATTAATTTTACTTTAAAGGGGTTTCTATGTTCGATAGCGTACCCGATACGAAACAAAGAGTTTCTTTGAAATCTTACGTTGCACACTAGTAATAAAATAATATTATTTTAAATGGTAGTTAATATGTAGTCGTTGTATTGGTGGGAATGAATATAAATAACTAAAATATGGTTATATATGTATGTTAAATGTTTTTACATTTATCCAATAAAGTATAAAGTCTTTAAATACGAAAAGAATTCAAATTTAGGCATAGATACTCTAATTTTCACTAAAGGCCCACTTATCACCTTTTGATGGCGAACCATCATTAAATATAGTTTTGGTCACTCTTATACTTTCTTTTGGACCAAATAAAATTCTTCTTTAGAATCGGGACATCAAAATTTACTTTCTGTAAATTTTTGGTATTTTTTCGATAAAGTTCATTTTTTTTAATGAATAGTGAAAATGTTGTATATTAATTCAAAACCTCTTTTTAATATAATTTATTTGTATGATTAGATTATCCTTTGAATTGGTTTTAAAGTGAAACTAGAATATATTTTTACCATTTAATTCAACAGTGGTCGTTGGAATTAATTTCACTTTGAAATTAGACTTAAACTAGTGTCAATCTTTTGATATATATTATTTCATAAAAACATGCTATTTGTCCTGACAGCAGGAATTAATTATTAAATTAATTAATGTAACTTATATGTTTTTAATTTTTTAAAATATACATCATTTTTTAATTTGGAATATCAAATATAGCTTAGGGTGATGTTTTGGTTTTATTCTGAAAAACATCAATTTTTGATGAATAGTGAAACCACTAAGTGGTACTTAAAAAACTAATTTTTCGTTTAAATGAAATTTTACCACCTCTGTGTTTTGAATTTAAAAAATATGACATTCATGGTTGTCATTTAGAAGTAAAATGTGGTTCAATGGGATTAAAATAATTCTTTTGGTGAATAGTAACCTTAAGTTTTTAATCGCTATTAGAGGTAATTAGTATAATTTAAGGTAAAAATAATGTTTTAATAATATGAAATGACCTTGACACATGTCCTACCCTTATTGGATGTGTCATGGCCGACATATAAAATCCATGGGCAAACTTGAGGACACCATGGAGCCACTTTGGTAGGAAAATTACATTAACAACTTTTTATTTAATGTTAAAATAAAAATGTCACAAACATGTGTTGTTTTACTAAAATAATTTTTCAATGGGGTTATACAAGTCATAATTTTGACTATAAATATTCATTAGAAATATAAATATATTTTCTACATCATGATAGTTTTTTTATAAGTTTTAGACATTAAATAAATTAAATTATTTATGACACCATGATGATGCAGCGATTACCTCATTATTTAACGATTTAAATAAAATGAATAGATAATGTAAAATCTAAGACCTAAACTTTTCAAAAACCTGTTGGATGGGTGTATTTAAAACTCTTATCACCTTATCCTTGAAATATATTATTTTTTGACCTTTAAAATCTGAAAAATCATTTTATAATAAAGTAACCTTTTATAACTTTCCAAGAGTTCCCCTCCTCTCCTCTTATAAAATGCCCCCACCTCTACCACCTTACCCACACCTCTCAAGCCTTTGGATCGGACAAAACCTACCCATTTTATCTCTCCACATCCCTATATTTCTCCTAGATGCCTCACTTTGGGCAGAAGTCTTACCAAGGAAGCCTTTGATCTCAAAACAAAAAGAGTTACCCGTTTTAAAGGCAGTGTCTTCTCTTGTGTTCTTATGTTTTATTTTGCTTCTCCAACCCCCTAAACTCTTTCTATTCCTTTATTTTGTAACAAAACCAGTATCTTCAATATACTTGTATGTTTTTATGAGAATTATTAGAGCTACACTTACACACACCTTCATCTAATGGTTAAATAGCATATTGTTTCCGTGGATGGAGAATTTCTACCTCACGAAACGATGATTGTTCAATATTCTTTTAACACCTTCAAAGGTGGCCATTAAGATGAAACTATATTTACATATGATATATAATATATTTTTTTCCTTAATATTATGTATTTTTCATTTATGGAATACCTTTATGGCTTCCATTATGGGTATACGCGATATCTTCATTTTAGGAAGTGCAGACTACTGCCCCCTCAAATTGATTTGATTCGTTAATTCCATTTTTGGGGAGTATAAAGGATGGAATTAATGATATTATATATGAAATTATACTGTAATTGTAATATTCCTTTATTTCATTATGATTCCATTCCATGAAATATGAAATAGAAACGAAAGTAGCGTTCATGTGTACGTACGGCTTACCGTCTCTACGAACGGTGCATTTCATTTCTTACCTCTAAATGTTATGTATTATTATAAATGCATGTATATACTGGATATATATTATATATATGATATCTAAATAATTAATATAACTCTGAATATAATGGATACCTGAACAAATTGTAATTATAAATAGTTTATTTTTGACTCAAGTACCAATGATTGTTAAAACGACCGTTATTAACTTAAATAATTACATAGTGTTCATGACATGGTAATAAGTGATATAAAAGGAATAATGAACTTGAAAAATGTTCTTAAGCAATTATAAATTAACTCAAGTTTATTATTCACGAGATTAAAGAGCAATCAAGCCACGTCGGACACGAGGTAAGGGAACTTCTTAACCCAATTTTCGTTCTTTGGGTTAATCTCCTGATTTCAAATTATGTCATGATATTATTATGTAATATCTTTTATTTGTACTTTCTTTATGTGTACTTATAGTGAATACACATAATAGATATATTTTATTTAAAAATGATCTTTGTAAGGGAATTCATCTCAATCTCCATTCAATGAGACATATTTTTTTTTATACACAACTTTCTTTTATACGGTGTATAAACCCCTTTGACTTTTATGATTATTCAAAAGGAATCTTTTTTTATATGAAGCGTTTTACTAAACGACAAAAGGAATGTTTTTTTGTCATACGTATGCAGCGACAATGACTTCCCCACCACCGTAACCATTATTTGAGTTTTGGCTTCCTCTACAATCCATAACCTAACTTTTTTTAAAATGAAAAATAAATACCATGTATTACTTTTCTTTTATTTTGGTATTGAAAATGGTTTTCATAATGGTTTTATTATATCAATGTGTTGTATTGATATCTTGTGATTGAAATTTTGAAATTTTATGTTTCCTTGATGCATGTTTTACGTGATACGATTATGTTATGGTTCTTAGGCATTGTTATGAAGACGGGTGGTTCTGTGATAAACTAAGGGCAGGTGAGCCCGATATAGCTCTCCAATGCATTGGGTAATGCGAAGGAGTTAAACGTTAAGGTTTCTCCGAAGAGATTTAGAGAATATACTGTGATGGGTATTTCAAAACGTAACCATGAGGGTTACTCCCTACGTAAGAATGTTATGAATACCTCAAGTTACCTTTATGTCTTATGATTTCTATGATTTATTCAGGATATGCTTATGTTTTATAAGTAAAGTATCATTTCATACATGGAATATTGTTTTCATTTCATACTTTTATATCCCTTACTGAGCTTTTTATGCTCACCCAAAGTTTTTTTGAAATGTTTTTCATAGGACATAATGTTGAATAGGGTCAATGATGGTATCAAGGAAAAGTCATGCTATCTAAAACATGGAACTGGACATGTTTCTTTTTAAGAGTTTTTATTTTATAGAAACTTAATAGAAGTGTCTACTTTGTAATATTTTGCGATGTAATAGTTATGTCCTAATTCTCTAAAACTCTAAACCTGAAAAGATCCTCAATTTGTATTATTCATTTAATTCAATATTAAGTAAGGTTTAAGGTCCGGGCCTTATAGTGGGTATCAGAAGTCGGTTTAGATAACTTTAGGAGTTATAGAATTGTTAAATTATAAATTAAATTATGGTATGATTGAAATGATATATCATTTAAAGATTACCATGTTGCTTTGCCTAAGATATTTTTGTGTTAAGATTGGTTTTTCATAGAGGAAATAGAACATCTTTTCTGGGAAGGCATACAGAGGGAAATGACCTTTCAAATCAGTATCATGAGATGGTCAGAATCAGAACTAAACTGTTTGTTGTAGTGATGGCTCAGTTGACTCAGGTGAAAAATGTTGGTTGTTTTTATTGATGATATTTTGGTGTTTTCTAAAAGTAAATAGGAGAATGAAAGTCATTTAAGGGTTATTTTTCAAACCTTAAAAGAAAAGAAATTGTATGGGAAATTCAGAAAGTGTGAGTTTTGGTTGCAACAAATTTCTTTCCTTGGTCACATTGTTTCTAAATATGGAATAACTGTTGATCCTGAATAAAACAAAAGTTGTTGAAGAATGGCCAAGACCCACAAATGTAACCGAGATCCGTAGTTTTCTTGGTTTGGTAGGTTATTACCGGAGGTTTGTTGAAAAATTTTCATGCTTATCTAGTCCAATGACTAAGATAACTCGGAAGGGTGTTAAGTTTATTTGATCAAAAGAATGTGATGATTGTTTTCAGGAGTTGAAAAGAAGATTGATGAATGCTCCGGTTTTTGAACTTCCTTCCAGGAATGGTGAGTTTGTTATATACAGTGATGCTTCGTTGAATGGACTTGGCTGTGTCCTTATGCAAAATGATCAGGTAATTGCATATGTTTTACATCAGTTGAAAACTCATGAGGTAAATTACCCTACACATGATTTGGAATTAGCTGCTGTTGTTTTCACTTTAAAAATTTGGGGGCATCATTTGTATGGATTAAAGTGTGAAATATATACCGATCAAAAAAATTTAAAGTATATATTCACTCAGAAAGAATTGAACATGAGACAGAGGAGATGGCTAGAATTAATTAAGGATTATGATTGTAAAATTCATTACCATCAGGGAAAAGCAAATAAAGTGGTTGATGATTTGAGTCAAAAAAGTAATTCTTCATTAAAAATGTTGTGTTTGGAATGTGATCCATTGTTTAAGGATTTGATTAACTTTGGCATAAAAGTTGTTGGTGCAGGATGTCCTTCTGTTTTGTTTCAGGTATCAGTGAAATCTTCTCTATCAGACAGAATCAAGAAAGCACAAAAGCAAGACAGTGAGTTGTAGAAAAAGGTAGAGCTTGTTCAGAAGGGTATGTTTCCTAGATTCAACATTGATAATGATTGTGTTTTGAGATTTGGAAAGAGATTTTGTGTGCCTTGTGATTCACAGTTGAAGAGAGAGTTGTTATGTGAAGCTCATAGTTCTCTGTTTTTAGTTCATCCTGGCAGTACTAAGATGTGCAGAGATCTGTGGGAGTGTTACAGGTGGGATGGAATGAAAAGAGATATTGCTGATTTTACCGTGAAGTGTTTGACATGTCACCAGGTTAAAGCAGAGTGGCAGTTACCGAAAGGGATATTTCAGCCTTTACTAGTTCCAGAGTGGAAATGGGAAAATATATCCATGGACTTCGTTGTGGGATTACCGAAGACATCACGAGGTAATAATGCAATCTGGGGTATTGTTGATCGCTTGACTAAATCTGCTCATTTCCTCCCTATTCGAGATACTTTCTCTCTAGATCAACATTCTCGACTGTATCTTAAAGAGATAGTCAAGTTGCATGGAGTTCTCTTATCCATTGTATCGGATCGTGATCCCAGGTTTACTTCTAACTTTTGGAAAGGCCTTCAGAAGTTGTTGGGTACTGAATTAAGCTTTAGTACATATTTACATCCTCAATCGGATGGGCAGTCAGAACGAACAATTCAGACTTTGGAGGATATGCTACGTTCTTGTTCGATAGATTATCAGGAATGTTGGGACCAACATCTTTCTTTGGTTGAATTTTCATATAATAACAGTTTTCATTCCAGTATACAGATACCACCGTTTGAGGCATTATATGGGAAGCGGTGTCGAACTCCATCTTTTTGAGATGAAGTGGGTGAAAGGAAGCTGATGGGACCAGAATTGGTATAAGAGATGGCAGAAAAAGTTCAGTTGATTCAGAAACACATGAGAACAGCTCACAGCAGGCAGAAGAGTTATGCGGATAAATGGGGGAAGGATCTATCTTTCGAGGTAGGTGATCATGTTTTTCTCAAAGTTTCACCATGGAAAAGTGTGTCGTCATTTGGTAAGAAATGAAAGCTGAGTCCAAGGTTCATTGGACCATATGAAATTCTGGAGAGAGTTGGATCAGTTTCTTACTGAGTGGCTTTACCTCCGAGTTTATCTCAGGTACACAATTATTTTCATGTTTCGATGTTGAGGAAGTATATGCCAGATCCATATCATGTTTTGAGCCCAGAGGTAGTTCAGTTGGAAGAGAATCTCTCTTATGAAGAACAACTAGTCCAGATTCTTGACCGAAGGGAGAAAGTGTTGCGAAATAAGGTAATTCAATAGGTAAAGGTTTTGTGGAAAAACCATATGGTTGAAGAGGCAACATGGGAATCTGAAAATTCTATGAGCGATAAATACCCCCACTTATTTTGATAAGTGAATAAAATTGCGAGGACGCAATTCCCAAAAGGGAAGAAGGATGTAGCATCCCAGGTAAATAAAGAATAAAACATTTTCATATTTATTAATATTTACTAATTAAATATTAATTTTACTTTAAAGGGGTTTCTATGTTTGATAGCGTACCTGATATGTAACAAAGAGTTTCTTTGAAATCCTACGTTGCACACTAGTAATAAAATAATATTATTTTAAATGGTAGTTAACACATAGTTGTTGTATTAGCGAGAATGAATAGAAAATACTAACATATGATTATATATGTTTGTAAAATGTATTTACATTTACCCAATAAAGGTTAAAGGCTTAAAATACGAAAAGAATTCAATTTTAGGCATATATACTCTAATTTTCACTAAAGGAACACTTATCGCCTTTGATGGTGAACCGTAATTAATTATAGTTTTGGTCACTCTTATACATTATTTTGGACCAAATAAAATTCTTCTTTATAATCGGGACATCAAAATTTACTTTGTGTAAATTTTTGGTATTTTCTCGATAAAGTTCATTTTTTAATGAATAGTGAAAATGTTGTATTTTAATTCAAAACCACTCTTTATTCTAATTTATTTATATGATTAGATTATATTTTGAATTGGTTTTAAAGTGAAATTAGAATATATTTTTACCATTTAATCCAATAGTGTTCGTTGGAATTAATTTCACTTTGAAATTGGACTTAAACTAGTGTCAATCTTTTGATATATATTGTCTCATAAAAACACGCTATTTGTCCTGACAGCTGGAATTAATTATTAAATTAATTAATGTAAATTATATGTTTTGAATTTTATAAAATAGACATCATTTTCGAATTCGGAATATCAAATATATCTTAGGGTGAAGTTTTGGTTTTATTCTGAAAAACTTCAATTTTTGATGAATAGTGAAACCACTAAGTGGTACTTAAAAAACTAATTTTTCGTTTAAATGAAATTTTACCACCTCTGTGTTTTGAATTTTAAAAATCAGACATTCATGGTTGTCATTAGGAAGTAAAATTTGGTTCAATGGGATTAAAATAATTTTTTTGGTGAATA
This sequence comes from Viscum album, assembly GCA_963277665.1. Taxonomy (NCBI): domain Eukaryota; kingdom Viridiplantae; phylum Streptophyta; class Magnoliopsida; order Santalales; family Viscaceae; genus Viscum; species Viscum album. The sequence continues at coordinate 901,594,459 of OY728131.1, read as the reverse complement.
CTAACTTTTACGTTTTTAATCACGATTAGAGGTAATTAGTATAATTTAAGGTAAAAATAATGTTTTAATAATATGAAATGACCTTAAAACATTTACTACCCTTATTGTATGTGTCATGGACGACCAATAAAATCCATGGATAAACTTGAGGACTCCATGGATCCACTTTGGTAGGAAAATGACATTAATAACTTTTTTTAATGTTAAAATAAAAATGTCACAAACATGTGTTGTTTTACTAAAACAATTTTTAAATGGGGTTATACAAGTCATAATTTTGACTATAAATATTCATTATAAAGCTAAAAATATTTCCTACATCATGATAGTTGTTTTATAATTTTTAGACATTAAATAAATTAAATTATTTGTGACACCATGATGATGTAACGATTACCTCATTATTTAATGATTTAAATAAAATGAAAAGATAATGTAAAATATAAGACCGACACATGTAAAAAACTTATTGGATTGGTGTATTTCGAACTCTTATCACATTATCCTCGAAATATATAATTTTGTGACCTTTTAAATCCGAAAAAGCATTTTATAATAAAGTAACCTTTTATAACATTCCAAGAGTGCCCCTCCTCTCCTCTTATAAAAGGCCCCCACCTCTACCACCTTACCCACACCTCTCAAGCCTTTTGCATGGCCAAACCCTGCTCATTTGGTCTCTCCAAATCCCTATCTTACTCATATAAGCCTCAATTTGGGCAGAAGTCTTCCCAAGGAAGCCTTTGAGCTCAAATCAAAAAGAGTTACCGTTTTAAAGGTAGTGTTTTCTCTTGTGTTCTTATGTTTTGTTTTGCTTCTCCAACCCCCTAAACTATTTTTATTCCCCTATTTTGTAACAAAACCAGTATATTCAATATACTAGGATGATTTTATGAGAATTATTTGAGCTACAATTACACACACCTTCATCTAATGGTTAAAGAGCATACTGTTTCCGTGGATGGAGAATTCCTACCTCACGAAACGATGATTGTTCAATATTCTTCTAACACCTTAAAAGGTGGCCATTAAGATGACCCTATATTTATGTATGATATATAATATGTTTATTTTTTCCTTAAGATTATGTATTTTTCATTTATGGAATACCGTTATTGCTTCCATTATGGGTATAGGCGATATCTTCATTTTAGGAAGTGCGGACTACTGCCCCCTCAAAGTGATTTGATTCGTTAATTCCATTTGTGGGATGTATAAAGGATAGAGTTCATGATATTATATATGAAATTATATTGGAATTATAATATAACTTTATTTCATTATGATTCCAATCCATAAAATATGAAATAGAAACAAAAGTAGCATTCATGCGTACACACGACTTAGCGTCACCATGAAAGGTGCATTTCATTTCTTACCTCTAAATGTTATGTAATATTATAAATGCATGAATATACTGGATATATATTATATATATGATATCCACATAATTAATATAACTCTGGATATAATGGATACATGAACAACATGTAATTATAAAGTGTTTATTTTTGACTCAAGTACTAATGATCGTTAAAACGACCATTATTAACTTAAATAATTACATAGTGTTTATGACATGGTAATAAGTGATATAAAAGGAATAATGAACTTAAAAAATGCTCTTAAGCAAGTAGAAATTAACTCATGTTTATTATTCAGGAGATTAAAGAGCAATCGAGTCACGTCAGACACTAGGTAAGGGAACTTCTTAACCCAATTTCCATTCTTTGCGTTAATCTCCTACTTTCAAATTATGTCATGATATTATTATGTCATATCTTTTATTTGTACATTATTTATGTGTACTTATATTTAATACACATAATAGATCTATTTTATTTAAAAATGATCTTTGTAAGGGACTTCGTCTCAATCACTATTCATTGAGGCATATTTTGTTTTATACACTACTTTCTTTTATACCGTGTATAAACACCTTTGAATTTTATTGTTATTCAAAAGGAATATTTTTTTATACGAAGCGTTTTACTAAACGACAAAAGGAATGTTTTTTTGTCGTACGTATGCAGAGACAATGACTTCTCCGCCGCCATGACCATTATTTTAGTTTCAGCTTCCTCTACAAGCCATAACCTAACTTTTTTTTAAAATGAAAAACAAATACTATGTATTACTTTTCTTTTATTTTCATATTGAAAATGGTTTTCATAATGTTTTTATTGTATCAACGTGTTCTATTGATATATTGTGATTGAAATGTGGAAATGTTATGTTTTCTTGATGCATGTTTTACGTGATACGATTATGTTATGGTTCTTGGGAATTGTTATGAACACGGGTGGTTCCATGATAAACTAAGTGCGGGTGGGCCCGATATAGCTCTCCAATGCATTGGGTAACGTGAAGGAGTTAAAAATTAAGGTTTCTCCGAAGAGATTTAGGGAATATACTATGATGGGTATTCCAAACGTAACCATGAGGGTTTCTCCCTACGTAAGAATGTTATGAATGCCTCAAGTTACCTTTATGTCTTATGATTTCTATGATTTAGTCATGATTTAATTAGGTATGTTAAAATTCTTATGTTTTATGAGTAAATTATGATTTCATACATGGACTAATGTTTTCATTTAGTACTTTTATTTCTCTTACAGAGCTTTTTATGCTCACCCTAAGTTTTTTTGAAATGTTTTTCATAGGACATAATGTAGAATAGGGTCAAGGATGGGATCAAGTAAAAGTCATACTATCTAAAACATGGAACTAGACATGTTTCTTTTTAAGAGTTTTTATTTTATGGAAACTTAGTAGAAGTGTCTACTTTGTAATCTTTTGAGATGTAATATTTATGTCCTAATTATCTAAAACTCTAAACCTGAAAATATCCTCAATGTGAATTATCCATTTAATTCAATATTAAGTATGGTTTAAGGTCGGGGCCTTATAGTTGGTATCAGAGGTCGGTTTAGACAACTTTAGGTGTTAGAAAATTGTTAAATTATAAATTAATTTATGTTATGATTGAAATGATATAGCATTTAAAGATTACTATATTGCTTCACCTAAGATATTTATGTGTTAAGAATGGTTTTTCATAGAGGAAACAGAACAGATTTTCTGGGAAGGCATACAGAGGGAAATGACCTTTCAAATCAGTATCCTGAGATGGTCAGAATCAGAACTAAATAGTTTGTTGTAGTGATGGCTCAGTTGACTCGGGTGAAAAATGTTGGTTGTTTTTATTGATGATATTTTAGTGTTTTCTAAAAGTAAAGAGGAGAATGAATTTCATTTAAGGGTTATTTTTCAAACCATAAAAGAAAAGAAATTGTATGGGAAATTCAGCAAGTGTGAGTTTTGGTTGCAAGAAATTTCTTTCCTTGGTCACATTATTTCTAAAGATGGAATAACTGTTGATCCTGAAAAAAAAACAAAAGTTTTTGAATAATGGCCAATACTCACAAATGTAACTGAGATCCGTAGTTTTCTTGGTTTGGTAGGTTATTACTGGAGGTTGGTTGAAAATTTTTCATGGTTATCTAGTCCAATGACTAAGCTAACTCGGAAGGGTGTTAAGTTTATCTGGACAAAAGAATGTGATGATTGTTTTTAGGAGTTGAATATAAGATTGGTGAATGCTCTGGTTTTGGAACTTCCTTCTAGGAATGGTGAGTTTGTTATATACAGTGATGCTTCGTTGAAGGGACTTGGTTGTGTCCTTATGTAGAATGATCAGGTAATTGCATATGCTTCACGTCAGTTGAAAACTCATGAGGTAAATTTCCCAACACATGATTTGGAATTACCTGCTGTTGTTTTCACTTTAAAAGTTTGGAGGCATCATTTGTATGGAGTAAGTGTGAAATATATACCGATCACAAAAGTTTAAAGTATATATTCACTCAGAAATAATTGAACATGAGATAGAGGAGATGGCTAGAATTAATCAAGGATTATGATTGTACAATTCATTACCATCTGGGAAAAGAAAATAAAGTGGATGATGCTTTGAGTCGAAAAAGTAATGCTTCATTAAAAATGTTGCGTTTGTAACATGATACATTGGTTAAGGATTTGATGAACTTTGTCATAAAAGTTGTTGGTGCAGTATTTACTTCTGTTTTGTTTCAGGTATCAGTGAAATCTTCTCTATCAGACAGAATCAAGCAAGCATAGAAGCAAGATAGTGAGTTGCAGAAAAAGGTAGATCTGGTTCAGAAGGGTAAGTTGCATGAATTCAACATTGATAATGATTGTGTTTTGATATTTGGGAAGAGATTGTGTGTGCCTTGTGATTCACAGTTGAAGAGAGAGTTGTTATGTGAAGCTCATAGTTCTCTAATTCAGTTCATCCAGGCAGTACTAAGATGTATAGAGATCTGCTGGAGTATTACTGGTGGGGTGGAATGAAAATAGATATTGCTGATTTTACTATGAAGTGTTTGAATTGTCAGTAGGTTAAAGCAGAGTGGTAGTTACCGAAAGGGAACTTTAGCCTTTACCTGTGCCAGAGTGGAAATGGGAAAATATATCCCTGGACATTATTGTGGGATTACCGAAGACATCTCAAGGTAATAATGAAATCTGGGGTATTATTGATTGCTTGACTAAATCTGCTTATTTCCTTCCTATATGAGATACTTTCTCTCTAGATCAACTTTCTCAATTGTATCTTAAAGAGATAGTCAGGTTTCATGGAATTCTCCTATCCATTGTATCTGATCATGATCCCAAGATTACTTTTAACTTTTTCAAAGGCCTTCAGAAGTTGTTGGGTACTGAATTAAATTTTATTACAGCTTTTCATCCTCAATCGGATGGGCAGTCAGAACGAACAATTCAGACTTTAGAGGATATGCTACGTGCTTGTTCGATGGATTATCAGGGAAGTTGGGACCAACATCTTTCTTTGGTTGAATTTTCATATAATAATAGTTTTCATTCTAGTATACAGATGCCACCGATTGAGGCATTATATTGGAAGTAGTGTCGAACTCCAGATTTTTGAGATGAAGTGTGTGAAAGGAAGCTGATGGGACCAGGATTGGTAGAAGATGTGGCCGAAAAAGTTCAGTTGATTCAGAAACACATGAGAACAGCTCAGATCAGGTAGAAGAGTTATGCGGATAACCGGAGGAAAGATCTATCTTTTGAGGTAGGTGATCATGTTTTTCTCAAAGTTTCTCCATGGAAAAGTGTGATGTGATTTGGTACGAAAGGAAAGCTGAGTCTAAGGTTCATTGGACCATATGAAATTCTGGAGAGAGTTGGATCAGTTGCTTTTCGAGTGGCTTTACCTTCGAGTTTATCTCAGGTACACAATTGTTTTCATGTTTCAATGTTGAGAAAGTATATGCCAGATCTATCTCATGTTTTGAGCCCATAGGTAGTTCATTTGGAAGATAATCTCTCTTATGAAGAACAACCGGTCCAGATTCTTGACCAAAGAGAGAAAGTGTTGCGAAATAAGGTAATTCACCAGGTAAAGGTTTTGTGGAAAAACCATATGGTTGAAGAGGCAACGTGGGAATCTGAAAATGCTATGAGGGATAAATACCCCCACTTATTTTGATAAGTGAATAAAATTGGGAGGACGCAATTCCCAAAAGGGGGGAAGGATGTAACATCCAAGGTAAATAAAGAATAAAACATTTTCATATTTATTAATATTTACGAATTAAATATTAATTTTACATTAAAGGGGGTTCTATGTTCGATAGCCTACCCGATACGCAACAAAGAGTTTCTTTGAAATCTTACGTTGCACACTAGTAATAAAATAATATTATTTTAAATGGTAGTTAACACGTAGCCATTGTATTGGAAGGAATGAATAGAAATAACTAAAATATGATTATATATGTTTGTTAAATGTTTTTACATTTATCCAATAAAGGATAAAGGCTTAAAATATGAAAAGAATTCAATTTTAGGCATTGATACTCTAATTTTCACTAAAGGTCCAGTTATCGCCTTTTGATGACGAACTGTCATTAAATACAGTTTTGGTCACTCTTATACATTCTTTTGGACCAAATAAAATTCTTCTTTAGAATCGGCACATCAAAATTTACTTTGTGTAAATTTTTGGTATTTTTCTGATAAAGTTCATTTTTTTAATGAATAGTGAAAATGTTGTATTTTAATTCAAAACCTATTTTTAATCTAATTTATTTATATGATTAGATTATCTTTTGAATTGGTTTTAAAGTGAAATTAGAATATATTTTTACTATTTAATCCAATAGTGGTCGTTGGAATTAATTTCACTTTGAAATTGGACTTAAACTAGTGTCAATCTATTGATAAATATTATTTCATAAAAACACGCTATTTGTCCTGACAGCGGGAATTAATTATTAAATTAATTAATGTCATGACCCGACCCTACCCAGGCTCGATCTGAAACTACCCCAATCCCGCCTCCATAGGCTAGGGGCTGGCGACCAGCACCGAAGGCACAACAACTCGGAGAGGCCTTTTCCAAAGTACCTGTACACACACACACAACACACTCAATGCAAAAGTGCAGTGCAAAGGAAAATACAAGAAGAGTAAAGTGAAACTGCTATATATAAACCACCAAAAGTGCATAGACCTATAAAAAGAACAAATAACAAGCTGAAAGTAAACTGAAAATAAAATGGGCAAAACACGCGCCGAACCAAAAAGTGCCACAACCCGGCAACAGGTGAACAAAATGTAAATAGCGGGAAGGGTCCCCCACATGGAACCCGACTCCGACCACCACACACGATCTAAGCTCCCAAGATCTTTATCTCCTTTGAAGTCACGACCAACCTGTTCGTCATCTACAAGGGCACACCAAGTGCATGCAAAGCCCAAGCAGGGGTGAGTATAAAAATACTCAATAGGATACCCCAAAGGCTCGAGGGAGAAACAAAGGAGGTACTGAAGGGTGAGCAGTAGAGCGAACTGGAAAAGTAAAGGAGTACAATCGAAAGTGTAGTAAAGAGTCTAGCAGTAAAAACTCCAACTCAACACAACAAGAGAAAGGAAGGGATAGTCGTCCAGACACAAGGAGCTGGAAACGGTGAGAAGATGAACTTCCCGTCGAGTCTTCGCTACCTATAGCAGGAGAGTAGACTCGTCCAACACTAAGAAGATAGACATGGAAAGCAAGTGGCATACACCGCGCGTCATCGCCTCTCCTAAAGGAGAGTAACCAAACCCAAGAAGTGGATACCGGAACAAGGTATATACATAACCATATGCTCAATCAAGAAGCCTGAACAAGATCGTATGGGGATCTATATCCCGTAGCTCAGCCCATGAAAATGAGTTGCCAACAGTCCCAGAAGTAAACTTCATTGATGCCCAGCATCCCGCGCGTCTTCCCCGAACCGCAAGCCAAGGGGCTCAATCACCGCACCTCGACACTATCTGCTTTGGGTGGCACTAACTCGCCTGTAGGGTTTTAGATCGCGTCACAAGAACGCGTCTCGGTAGGGAATGTGCCCCATGTACTTGAGAGTTCTAGGGAAAGTCAAACCACCCCACGTCACTGCCATCCAGTCGAGAGGCCTTCTCAAAGTCAAAGCCATCACAACACTGACCCGTATAACCAAGGGTCCTGCTCCGGTAATAACGGAGGAAAGCCACAGACTAACCTAGTCGAAAGGACTGAGCCTGAAATGCCAACAGGTGTCCCACTGCCCAGCCCTGCGGGAGGGTAATTCATAACCAGATATTGGGTGGCCCACTACCCAGCCTTGCTGGAGGGTAAACCCTAATACATCATCAGGAGACCCACTGCCCAGCCCCACTGGAGGGTAGACCTGGAATAAGTCGACAGACGACCCACTACCCAACATTGCTGGAGGGTAGACCTGGAACTAGACGACGGGCGACCCACTGCCCAGCCCTGCTGGAGGGTAGACCCTAAGAGGTCATCAGGTGACCCACTGCCTAGTCTCTACTGGAGGGTAGACCCTAAGAGCGTCAGGTGACCCACTTCCCAGTCTCTATTGGAGGGTACACCCTAAGAGCGTCAGGTGACCCACTGCCCAGTCTCTACTGGAGGGTAAACCCTAAAAGTCAGTGAGCAACCCACTGCCCAGCCCTGCGGGAGGGTAAACCCGAATAATTTGATGAGTAACCCACTACCGAGCCCCGCTTGAGGGTAAAACTCAGAACTGCCCTGGCAATCTCTACTGGATGGTACAACACTGGCCAACCGAACACGGAGTGAGTATCGCGCAACCATCCGACTCCAGAACAAGACCATGGGAAACCACTCAACCCTGCTGATCTAAACCATCGAGCAAAGAGATGGGGGAAAAACTCAACCCCGCTGGTCAACAAACGAGAACCGAGGGACCCACTACGTCGCGAGAGGTCATAAGTACAAAAAGCAGAGCTCGACACGCACCTGGGGACCACACGACGTGTGGCCCCAAGTCAATCCCCAAACAAGCACACAAACAGAATCAGTTACAAACCACACGTACCTCCAACCACTCCCATATACTCCCAGAGTATACCTCATTTTCAGCCCAAGGGCTATCTTGCACACGGCACCCAACGTCAATTCGTAGGGGTGACATAACATCTCCAACTTGCCGCCTCAACAACTGAGTCATGACCAACCACATCTATGAATCATTTACATCACTCTCCCAAGAGTGCGCCATCACAGGCCAAGGGTCCTCTACAAACATGGTAGGACGAACCACCACCGGAGCACCTTTCATATTTCCACATTTAATAAGATCATGTATGAGGCTCCGCACAACCAAACGGATCGTACCATTTTAATCCTCGCGGAAAAACATGAGAGATAGAGTACATACTCGCCTGAAATGGTCATCAGGTGCAAAAGGTATTATTCACTGTAACCAACCCGTGTGGGGCCCACCCAAAGATCACAAAACTAAACAAACGGGGACACCACTACGATCCCCTTGGAAAAACACATGGGATTGACTGCTCAATCACCCAGAATGGACACCCGGTGAAAAAGGTACTATTCACCGTTGCCAGGTTGGGTGGGACCCACACCACGTCCCCGAAAAAGGTCGGACGAACTGCAACATTGCAATGATCTTGGAAAATCACGTCAAATTGACTGCTTACTTGCGTGGAATGGGTATTCGGAGAAAAAGATGTATTCCGGCTTACCGTGCACGAGAGATACCACACGGGACCTGCACCCCGGTCCCGAAGCGCTGCCAATGGATCGCACCATTGTGATCCTCTCGAAAACGTACACAAGTTCTACTAATCATTTGTCCAAAAAGGTCACCCGGTGATAAATATAAATAATCGCCGTCAACGCCCATACGGCCCTTGTGGAGCCCGCACCATCGTGCGGAATTACAGCGGGCAGACTGCGCCAATGCGATGCCCTCGGAAAAACACCCAACATCGACTGCTTGCACGCCCCGAATGGACGTTCGAGGAAAAAGTCGCTAAAAGATGATTGCTGCTCAAAAGACGGCCCGTGGGGCCCACGCCTCAACTCCAGCTTCAACGCCCAAAACCACCCTGGAAAGCTTTGCCCCGACACCAGGGTCCCAATGAAACTGACGACGCTCAAAACAGACATCAAACGCGTCCGCGCCGTCCAAAAAAAGATTCCCAGATAAACGCCTGTCCACTTAACGGTCATGCCTTGCCCCCGAGCCCCTCATTTTGGAAATCAAAATTCCCTGAAATCATCTCAAAATATTCTTGCCATTATGAGGCACGCGCCGCCGTAAACGGCTCGTGAAACCGACTCCCGGTTCATTATTTATTAAAATATAAATCATCTTATAATAATAATATTATTATTATAATTATTATAAACTTATTTGTTTATATTTTTTCTTCTTCTTTTCTTCTTTTTTTTTATTAAAACCAGACCCACCAGGAGGGCCGGTCTTCTTCCACCGCTGCCAGCAGGACCTGCTTCTTGCGGGTCCTCGTCTCCCAGCAGACCGGCCAAGAGGGCCAGTCCTCCTCCGCACTCCCGAGGTCGACGCCTCGGGCTCCCCTGCTGACCACGCTAGGCCAGTGCACGCCTGCTCCCCCGCCCGGCCGACGCCACCTACAGCCCCAGTGGACCGCCGTCGCAGAAGGGAGTCGCTCCGCCTGAGGAGACCCCCACCGCCGCGTCACCCGCCAGAAGCCGCCTCCACCGTCCTCCTCTCGCCGTCCGCGAGCCCGGCCTGACACCCTCAGTAGAACGTGGCCGAACACCCCACCGCCGCGCATCGCTGCTCACCCGAACACCGCGCTCATCCTCTCTAACCTGCCGGAAAAACTCAAAACCAGCTGGAAACAAAACAAAAACTTGCAACTTTCACCGGACGACGGAGATCGCCTCCGAACTCCGATTTAAATTCCGAAAAGGGAAATGGAGAGATCATAAATTATACTACATGATTATGGGATTTTTTCGAAGAAATAGCAACAATTTGATGCAAACAATCGAACTCAAAGAGGGGTTCGGGATTTAAAACTTCAAACGAACACCGCCTACCTCGATGGGCTTCGCCCGACGCTTCCCGCGCGATCTGCCGCCGCCGAAATGCACCACATTGAGGAGGAGATGATGGATGAGGCCTTGGTTGAGACTCCTTCCGCCAGGAGGAAGAAACAAGGGAGGAGGGGAGGGGTTTACTTAAATAGAAATTAAATAAATTTTAAATTAATTTAATTTCAAAACACCCCAAATTAACCCGTAACCAAAACTCCCGTCAGGGTCATGGTTATGCCTTCCCTAGGGTAAACACCACTTCTCGAGCACAACGGTGGTATCTGAATTTGATTCTGAGCTTTCGTTCAAAAGTTATAAAGTTGAACGCCCAAAGCAGCCAAATTTCAAAAACACCCCTGGGGCCATTTTTCACAGACGGCCTGCGCCAGCAAAACATATAGCCCTCCTAGGGTAAACGACACATTCTAAACTCAACGGTGCCCTAGGTTTTCCAATCCAAGCCACCGTTTGAGAGATACTTGAGTTTCACCATTAAACGAATAAATTAATTAATTAATTTATCCGTTTAACATTCCAAAAGCGAGTGACGGGTCCAAATGTCCCGCACCGAGATGTTTTATGTTGTTCCTAGGGTAAACACCCCATTCCAGAACCATCTGTACACTCGGATCTCTGATCCGGATAACCGTTTAAGAGTTATCACATTTATTTGACGTTTCTAGTGTGAACACACTGAAAATTTAATTCCGTCCACTATGGGGCTCGGAATCGCACACCGTCTGAAAGTGCTGCTCTGGAATATCATCAAGAATATTCCAAAGTCTTCTGAAGCAAAAACTAGGTTCTTACATCATTCCCTCCTTCAATCTTTTCTTCCCCGAAAAGCAAAACAAGGGAGAAACATAGGATACTAAGACCACACTTGGATTTCCCATACCCAGAAGAACCCTCGCACAGTTCTGCGCCACCGCACACAAACCAAAGGATTGATCCATTCACCTGAGTTCAACCCTTGCCAATGTCATGCATATGAAAACGCACACTTTTTCTCAGGTGAGTCACGTGGGAGACGTCACACACCCAAACCAACCTTTGGGGTTAGGTCAAGGCGGTAGGGTACCTCGCCATCCCTTTGCATGGTATCAAATGGCCCGAAGGCCCTCGGGGGTAGCTCACCGCCCCGGTCGAACCTCTGCATCACACGCCATGATTGGAATCACCACCCGCACCTGGAACAAGACCCGGTGATTCCCTCCTTCAGAATATCCATATGGTGAAACACCAAGGATATCTAGTCACACAAGGTTTCACAGTCAATGTCACTCAACCAAGACTCTCTTACACACTCAGAAAGCAATGGAGTCGACACCATAGACTAAAGAAAAAGGTCTCACGCCTTTTACTTTACCAACACAGGGTTACACCTGACGCCCTGTGTCACCCTGGTATCAACTCAAGCAAGGAGCGGGGAGAGAAAGAACCTCACACACAGAGTCTAACAATTCTACTGTAAGAAGTAGAATAGTCTCAAGGGGTACCTCTCATTATCCCCCGCTCTACAGGATCATGGACATCTAAAGCTCGTGGCTATCCGCGGTCCCAAATGTCGGCTCCCGGAGCCTGACATGGACCGCCTAGTGGTGATGGGAAGACCTCGTAATGTCTTCCTCCACTTACAGCTCCTCCCGCTCCTCTGCTAGCACCACCTCTCTAGCCGCTACTCTAATCACGGTGCTACCTCTGCCGTGGTGGTGCGCCTGCTGCCTGCCCGAAGCTCTCAGCAACTCGGGTTGGGCAGTCTCATGCCACATGATCTTGCCTGTCACAAGAATAACATCGGCTCTCTCTCTGGGCTTCACTGGTGCCCTCCAGAGCCACTGTGGTGTACGAGCACACCCATGAGCCTGGTTGTCAAAAAGCCACCTACGTCGAGGTTCTACTTGCTGTCGCCCACTAGTTGTGGTAGACGTCTCGGGTCTGACGTTCCTACTGCCACCACCAACACTAGAACATGACAGGAATCCCTCTGTCACCAGCACCTTCTCTAGCACCCCCGCATATATGGAAATGCCCAAGGGTACTATGACAGCACAAATATCTCGGCAGAGTCCCTGCTCAAACTTTCGTGCTTGGATGTTGTCGTCACAGACCAAGTCCAGGTAAAAGCGTGCACGGTCTGCGAAACTAGCCGCGTACTCGGCCACCGTCATCCCTCCCTACTGAAACTACAGGAGCTCCTGAATCCGAACAGAGCACAAGCAGGAGGGGGAAAACTCCTCACGGAACAACAACTGAAAGTCACCCCACGAAAGCGACGACTCGTCAAGAAACTGAGTCACTAGACTCCACCAATTCCAAGCTTCTCCACAAAAAGGGGTGGCTACCAAAGCCACTCTATGATCTATCGGCGTCTGCACAAGCCTGAAAAGGAAAACCACTGTCTCGAGCCAAGCCTCTGCTGCCTGAGGGTCTGGCTCAGCACTGAACCTCAGTGGTCTCTACCGCTGGAACTCACAGGGTGCACTCAACCAGCGCTCAAGCTCAGCCTGCTCTGATGAAACTATCTGCTGCTCAACAGGTGGGGGTGCTGCTACCGGCCCACCCGGAGAAAGGGCTCACATGATGGGTCCTCGACTGTGGCCTCGTTGCTCAAAGGGCTGTCGTCATGAACTAAAGCTAGTATCCTGGCTGGTTGTCTTCATGGAGACATCCTGAATATTATCAAGGAGTGTCGCGGTTAGATGAGCATATATGTATATACCTATAACAACAACGATGGGGAGATGACACAAGAAGGACAGTCAAAGGCTCAATCTTATGTGATGCACAAACCAAGTTTTCCCTACAACAAGTGTCTCAGCATGCCGAGTCGACGAGCGGGTTATCAAGGTCCTGGTGAATGGATACGTCGACCGCCGCACCATCACTGGATTCCCTGGCCTGAGAGCTGCTCTCAAGACACATTAACACCGTTTCCCTATATCCCAACCAATTCATCTTTTAGGGAATTTCCGCACAACATCCCAAGGAACGAACCACCTCTGATACCACTTTGTCACGATCTGACCCTACCCGGGCTCGAGCCGCAACTACCCCAAGCCCGCCTCCATAGGCCTGGGGCTAGCGACCAGCGCCGAAGGCACAATAACTTGGGGATGCCTTTTCCAAAGTACCTATACACACACACGTAGCACACTCAATGCAAAAGTTCAGAGTAAAGAAAAATACAAGAAGAGTAAAGTGAAACTGCTATATATAAACCACCAAAAGTGCATCGACCTCTAAATAGTACAATGAACAAGCTGAAAGTAAACTGAAAAGAAAAGGGTCAAAACACGCGCCCAACCAAAAAGTGCCACAACCCAGCAATAGGTGAACAAAAAGTAAACAGCTGGAAGGTTCCCCCACCTGGAACCCGACTCTGAGCACTGCACGTGGTCCCATCTCCCAAGCTCCTAAGCTCCTCTAAAGTCACGACCAACATATCTGTCGTATGCAAGGGCACACCAAGTGTGGGCAAAGACCAAGTAGGGGTGAGTATAAAAATACTCAGTAGGATACCCCGAAGGCTTGAGGGAGCAACAAAGGAGGTACCGAAGGGTGAGCAGTAGAGAAAACAGGAAAAGTAAAGGAGTACAACCAAAAGTGAAGTAAAGAGTCCAGTAGTAAAAAGTCCAGCTCAACCCAACAAGATAAAGGAAGGGATACTCGTCCAGACACAAGGAGCCGGAAACGGTGAGAAGATGAACTTCCCATCGAGTCTTCACTACCTATAGTAAGAGAGTAGACTCGTCCAACCTTGAGAAGCTAGACACGGATAGCACGTGGCATACCACGCGTGTCTTTGCCTCTCCTGGATGGAGAGTAACCAAACCCAAGAAGTGGGTACCGGAACAGGGTATATACATAACCATGTGATCAATCAAGAAGCCCGAACAAGATCGTAAGGGGATCTCTATCCCATAGCTCAGCACAAGAAAATGAGTCACCAACAGTCCCAGAAGTAAACTCCATCGATGCCCCGCATCCCGCACGTCTTCTCCGAACTGCAAGACAAGGGGCTCAATCACTGCACCTCGACACTATCCGCTTTGGGCAGCACTGACTCGCCTACACGGTTTTAGATCGCGTCACAAGAACGTGTCTCGGTGGGGAATGTGCCCTATGTACTTGACAGTTCTAGGGAAAGTCAAACCAAACCTCGTCACTGCCCTCCAATTGAGAGGTCTTCTTAAAGTCAAATCCATCACAACACTGACCCGTATAACCAAGGGTCCCGTTTTGGTAATCACGGAGGAATGCCACAGAATAGCCTAGTTGAAAGGACTGATCCTAGAATGCCAACAGGTGTCCCACTGCCCAGCACTGCAAGAGGGTAATTCATAACCAGATATCGGGTGACCCACTGCCCAGCCCTGCTGGAGGGTAAACCCTAATACATCATCAGGTGACCCACTGCCCAGCCCAGCTGAATGGTAGACCTGGAAGAAGTCGACAGGCGACCCACTGCCCAGCCTTGCTGGAGGGTAGACCTGGAACTAGACGACGGGTGACCCACTTCCCAGCCCTGCTGGAGGGTAGACCCTAAGAGGT
This sequence comes from Viscum album, assembly GCA_963277665.1. Taxonomy (NCBI): domain Eukaryota; kingdom Viridiplantae; phylum Streptophyta; class Magnoliopsida; order Santalales; family Viscaceae; genus Viscum; species Viscum album. The sequence goes on along the minus strand of OY728131.1, from coordinate 901,579,458 downwards.
CATCGTATGACCCACTGCCCAGTCTCTATAGGAGGGTAGACCCTAAGAGTGTCGGGTGACCCACTGCCCAGTCTCTACTGGAGGGTAGACCCTAAGAGCATTGGGTGACCCACTGCCCAGTCTCTTCTGGAGGGTAAACCCTGGAAGTTAGTGAGCAACCCACTGCCCAGCCCTGCTGGAGGGTAAACCCAAAGAAGTCGACGAGTAACCCACTGCACAGCCCCGCTGGAGGGTAAAACATAGAACTGCTCTGGCCATCTCTACTAGAGGGTACAACACTGGCCAACCGAACACGGAGTGAGTATCGTGCAACCATCCGACTCCGGAACAAGACCAGGGGAAACCACTCAACCCTGCTGATCTAAACCGTAGAGCACAGAGCCGGGGGAAAAACTCAACCTCGCTGGTCAACAAACGAGAACCGAGGGACCCTCTACGTCGCGAGAGGTCAGAAGTACGTAAAGCAGATCATGACACGCACCTGGGGCCCACACGATGTGTGGCCCCAAGTCGATCCCCAACCAAGCGCACAAACAGACTCAGGTACAAACCACACGTACCTCCAAGCGCTCCCGTATACTCCCAGAGTATACCTCACTTTCAGCCCAAGGGCTATCGTGCAAACGACACCCAACATCAACGCGTAGGCATGACGTAACATCTCCAACTTGCCGCCTCAACGACTGGGGCACAACCAACCACATCTATGAATCATTTACATCACTCTCCCAAGAGTGCGTGATCACACACCAAGGGTCCGCTACAAACATGGTAGGACGAACCACCACTAAAGCACCATTCATATTTCCACATTTATTAAGATCATGTATGAGGCTCCGCACAACCAAATGGATCGTACCATTGTAATCCTCGTGGAAAAACACGCGAGATAGACTACTTACTCGCCTGAAATGGTCAACCGATGAAAAAGTTACTATTCACCATAACCAACTCGTGTGGGGCCCACCCAAAGATCCCGAAACTGAACAAACGGGCCACACCACTATGATCCCCTCAGAAAAACACACGGGATTGACTGCTCAATCGCCCAAAATGGACACCCGGTGAAAAAAGTAATATTCACCATTGTCAGGTCAGGTGGGACCCACACGACATCCCCAAAAATGGTCGGGCGAACTGTGCCATCGCAATGCTCTCGGAAAATCACGTCAAATTGACTGCTTACATGTGTGGAACGGGTATCTGGAGAAAAAGATGCATTCCGGCTTACCGCGCACGAGCGGTACCACGCGGGACCCGCACCCTGGTCCTGAAGCACTGCCAATGGATCGCACCATTGCGATCCTCTCGAAAATGTACACAAGTTCGACTAATCACTTGTCCAAAATGGTCATCCGGTGATAATGATGGAAAATCACCGTCGACGCCCAAACGACCCTCGTGGGGCCCGCACCATCGTGCAGAATTACAGCAGGCAGACTACCCCAACATGATGCCCTCAAAAAAACACCCCACATCGACTGTTCGCACGCCCCAAACAGAAGTCCAAGGAAAAAGTCGCTAAAAGCTGCACGCAGCTCAAAAGACGGCCTGTGGGGCCCACGCCTCAACTCCAGCTTCAGCGCCCGAAACCACCCTGGAAAGCTTCGCCCTGACGCCAGGGTCCCAACGCCGCTGACGGCGCTCAAAACGGACGTCGAACGCGTCCGCGCCATCCAAAACAAGATTCCCGAATAAATGCCCGTCCACTTAACGATCATGCCGCACCCTCGAGCCCCTCATTTCGGGAATTAAAATTCTCCGGAACCATTTCAAAATATTCCTCCCATTATGAGGCACACGCCGCTGCAGACGGCTCGCGAAACTGACTCCCGGTTCATTATTTATTAAAGTATAAATCATCTTATAATAATAATAATAATATTATTATTATTATAAAGTTATTTGTTTATATTTGTTTTCTTTTTTTTTTCTTTTTTTTATTAAAACCAAACCCGCCAGGAGGGCCGGTCTTCTTCAACCGCTGCTAGCAGGACCCGCTTCCTGCGGGTCCTCGTCTCCTAGCAGACCGGCCAGGAGGGCCGGTCCTCCTCCGCACTCCAGAGGTCGACACATCGGGCTCCCCTGCTGACCACGCTAGGCCGGCGCACGCCTGCTCCCTCGCCCGGCCGATGCCGCCTGCAGCCCCAGCGGACCGCCGTCGCAAAAGTGAGTCGCTCCGCTTGAGGAGACCCCCGCCACCGCATCACCCGCCGGAAGCCGCCACCTCCGTCCTCCTCCCGCCGTTCGCGAGCCCCGGCCGACACCCTCAGCAGACCGAGGCCGAACACCCCATCGCCGCATGTCGCTGCTCACCCGGCCACCGCGCTCGGCAGCTCAAACCCTCCGGAAAAACACAAAACTAGCCGGAAACAAAACAAAAACCCGAAACTTTTACCGGACGACGGATATCACGTCCGAACTCCGATTTAAATTCCGAAAAGGGCGATGGAAAGCTCATAAATTATACTGCACGATTATAGGATTTGTTCGAAGAAATAGAAACAATTTGATGCAAATAATCGAACTCAAAGAGGGGTTCGGGATTTAAAACTTCAAACGAACACCACCTACCACGATGGGCTTCACCCGACGCTTCCCGCACGATCTGCCACCACCGCAACGCACCACCTTGAGGAGGAGAGGATAGAGGAGGCCTTGGTTGAGACTCCTTCCGCCAGGAGTAAGAAACAAGGGAGGAGGGGAGGGGTTTACTTAAATAGAAATTAAATAAATTTAAAATTAATTTAATTTCAAAACACCCCAAATTATCCCATAACCAAAACACCCATCAGGGTCAAGGATAAGCCTCCCCAAGGTATATAACCACCTCCCAAGCACAACGGTGGTCTCGGAATTTGATTCTGAGCTTCCGTTAAAAAGTTATAAAGCTGAACGCCCAAGGCCGCCAAATTACGAAAATGCCCCCATGGCCATCTTTCACAGACGACCCGCGCCCGCAAAACTTATACACCTCCTAGGGTAAAAGAAACATTCTGAACTCAACGATGTCCTCATTTTTCCAATCCGAGCCACCGTTTAAGAGATACTTGAGTTTCACCATTAAACAAATAAATAAATTAATTAATTTATCCGTTTAACGTTCCGAAAGCGAGCGAGGGGTGCAAATGTCTCGTGCCGACATGTTTTATGTCGTTCCTAGGGTAAAAACCCCATTACGGACCCATCCGTACACTCGGATCTTTGATCCGGATCACTTTTTAGGAGTTATCGCATTTATTTGGCATTTCCAGTGTGAATGCACTGAAAATTTAATTTCGGCCACTCCGGGGCTCAGAATCGCACGCCGTCTGAAAGCGCTGTTCTGGAATATCATCAAGAATATTCCAAAGTCTTCCGCAGCAAAAAATGAGTTCATACAATTATTTTAACTTATATTTTCTTAATTTTTTAAAATAGACATCATTTTTGAATTCAGAATATCAAATATAGCTTAGGGTGAAGTTTTGGTTTTTTTTCTAAAAAACGTCAATTTTTGATTAACAGTGAAACCACTAAGTGGTACTTAAAAAACAGATTTTCTGTTTAAATGATAATTTACCACCTCTATGTTTTGAATTTCAAAAATCGGACATTCATGGTTGCCATTAGGAAGTAAAATGTAGTTCAATGGGATTAAAATAATTTTTTTGGTGAATATTAACTTTTAAGTTTTTAATCGCGATTAGAGGTAATTAGTATAATTTAAGGTAAAAATAATGTTTTAATAATATGAAATGACCATTACACATGTCCTACCCTTATTGGATGTGTCATGTCCGACCAAGACAATCCATGGGTCAACTTGAGGACCCCATGGATCCACTTTGGTAGGAAAATGACATTAATAACTTTTTATTTAATGTTAAAATAAAAATGTCACAAGCATGTGTTGTTTTACACAAAACAATTTTTAAATTGGGTTATACAAGTAATAATTTTGACTATAAATATTCATTAGAAATCTAAAAATATTTCCTACATCATGATATTTTTATTATAATTTTTAGACATTAAATAAATTAAATTATTTATGACAGCATGATGATGCAGTGATTACCTCATTATTTAATGATTTAAATAAAATGAAAAGATAATGTAAAATATAAGACCTACACTTGTCAAAAACCTATTGGATGGGTGTATTTAGAACTCTTATCACTTTATCCTTGAAATATATAATTCGGGGACCTTTAAAATCCGAAAAATAATTTTATAATAAAGTAACCTTTTATAACTTTCCAAGAGTGCCCCTCCTCTCCTCTTATAAAAGGCCCCCACCTATACCACCTTAGCCACACCTCTCAAGCCTTTTCCTTGGCCAAACTCTACCTATTTTGTCTCTCCACATCCCTCTATTACTCCTAGAAGCCTCACTTTGGGCAGAAGTCTTCCCAAGGAAGCCTTTGATCTCAAATCAAAAAGTGTTACCTGTTTTAAAGGTAGTGTCTTCTCTTGTGTTCTTATGTTTTATTTTTCTCCTCCAAACCCCTAAACTCTTTTTATTCCTTTCTTTTGTAATAACACCAGTACATTAAATATACTAGGATGTTGTTATGATAAGTATTAGAGCTACACTTACACACACCGTTATCTAATGGTTAAAGAGCATACTGTTTCCGTGGATGGCGAATTTCTACCTCACTAAACGATGATTGTTCAATATTATTCTAACACCTTCAAAGGTGGCTATTAAGATGACACTATATTTATATATGATATATAATATGTTTATTTTTTCCTTAAGCTTATTTATTTTTAATTTATGGCATACCTTTATGGCTTCCATTATGGGTATACGTGATATCTTCATTTTAGGAAGTGCGGACTACTGCCCCTCAAAGTGATTTGATTCGTTAATGCCATTTGTGGGAGGTATAAAGGATAAAGTTAATGATATTATATATGACAGTATACTGTAATTATAATATACCTTTATTTCATTATGATTCCATTCCATAAAATACGAAATAGAAACGAAAGTAGCGTTCATGCGTACATACGACTTACCGTCTCCATGAATGGTGCATTTCATTTCTTACCTATAAATGTTATGTAATATTATAAATTCTTGTATATACTGGATATATATTATATATATGATATCTAAAAAATTAATATAACTTTGGATATAATGGATACATGAACCACCTGTAATTATAAAGAGTTTATTTTTGACTCAAGTACCAATGATCGTTAAAACGACTGTTATTAACTTAAATAATTACATAGTGTTCATGACATGGTAATAAGTGATATAAAACGAATAATGAACTTGAAAAAGGTTCATAAGCAAGTAGAAATTAACTCAAGTTTATTATTCAGGAGATTAAAGAGCAATCGAGTCACGTCGGACACGAGGTAAGGGAACTTCTTAACCCAATTTCCGTTCTTTGGGTTAATCTCCTACTTTCAAATTATGTCATGATATTATTATTTCATACCTTGTATTTTTACTTTCTTTATGTGTACTTATAGTGAATACACATAATAGATATATTTTATTTAAAAATGATCTTTTTAAGGGACTTCGTCTCAATCTCCATTCATTGAGGCATATTTTGTTTTATACACAACTTTCTTTTATACGGTGTATAAACCCCTATGACTTTTATGCTTATTCAAAAGGAATATTTTTTTATATGAAGCGTTTTACTAAATGAAAAAAGGAATGTTTTTTTGTCGTACGTATGCAGTGACAAAGACTTCTCTACCATCGTGACCATTATTTGAGTTCCGGCTTCCTCTACAAGACATAACCTAACTTTTTTTTAAAATGAAAAATAAATACCATGTATTAATTTTCTTTTATTTTGGTATTGAAAATGGTTTTCATAATGCGTTTATTATATCAATGTGTTGTATTGATATCTTGTGATTGAAATGTGGAAATTTTATGTTTCTTTGATGTATGTTTTACGTGATACAATTATGTTATGGTTCTTGGGCATTGTTTTGAAAATGTGTGATTCCGTGATAAACTAAGGGCGGGTGAGCCTGATATAGATCTCCAATGCATTGGGTAATGCGATGGAGTTAAATGTTAAGGTTTATCTAAAGAGATTTAGGGAATATACTGTGGTGGGTATTCCAAATCTAAACATTAGGGTTACTCCCTACGTAAGAATGTTATGAATGCCTAAAGTTACCTTTATGTCTTATGATTTCTATGATTTATTCATGATTTTATGAGGTATGTTAAAATTCTTAGGTTTTATGAGTAAATTATGATTTTATACATGGACTAATGTTTTCATTTCGTAATTTTATATCTCTTACTGAGCTTTTTATGCTCACCCCAAGTTTTTTTGAAATGTTTTTCACAGGACATAATGTGGAATATGGTCAAGGATGGGATCAAGGAAAAGTCATTCTACCTAAAACATGGAACTAGACATGTTTCTTTTTAAGAGTTTTTATTTTATGGAAACTTAGTAGAAGTGTCTAATTTGTAATCTTTTGAGATGTAATAGTTATGTCCTAATTCTCTAAAAATCTAAACCTGAAAACATCCTCAATGTGAATTATTCATTTAATTCAATATTAAGTAAGGTTTAAGGTTGGGGCCTTACAGTTGGTATCAGAGGTTGGTTTAGACAACATTAGGAGTTAGAAAATTGTTAAATTATAAATTAATTTATGGTATAATTGAAATGATATAGCATTTAAAGATACCCATGTTGCTTCGCCTAAGATATTTCTATGTTAAGAATGGTTTTTCATAGAGAAAACAGAATAGATTTTCTGGGAAGGCATACATAGGGAAATGACCTTTCAAATCAGTATCCTGAGATGGTCTGAATCAGAACTAAACAGTTTGTTGCAGTGATGGCTCAGTTGACTCAGGTGAAAAATGTTGGTTGTTTTTATTGATGATATTTTGGTGTTTTCTAAACGTATAGAGTTGAATGAAAGTCATTTAAGGGTTATATTGCAAACCTTAAAAGAAAAGAAATTGTATGGGAAATTCAGCAAGTGTGAGTTTTGGTTGCAACAAATTTCTATCCTTGGTCACATTGTTTCTAAAGATGGAATAACTATTGATCCTGAAAAAAACAAAAGTTGTCGAAGAATGGCCAAGACCCACAATTTAACAGAGATCCGTAGTTTTCTTGGTTTTGTAGGTTATTACTGGAGGATTGTTGGAAATTTTTAATGGTTATCTAGTCCAATGACTAAGCTAACTCGGAAGGGTGTTAAGTTTATCTGGACAAAAGAATGTGATGATTGTTTTCAGGAGTTGAAAGGAAGATTAATGAATGCTCTGGTTTTGGTACATCCTTCCAGGAATGGTGAGTTTGTTATATACAGTGATGCTTTGTTGAAGGGAATTGGTTGTGTCCTTATGCAGAATGATCATGTAATTGCATATGCTTCACATCAATTGAAATATCATGAGGAAAATTACCCTACACCTGATTTAGAATTATCTTTTGTTGTTTTCGCTTTAAAAATTTGGAGGCATCATTTGTATAGAGTAAAGTGTGAAATATATACTGATCACAAAAGTTTAAAGTATATATTCACTCTGAATGAATTGAACATGAGAGAGAGGAGATGGCTACAATTAATCAAGGATTATGATTGTACAATTCATTACCATCTGGGAAAATCAAATAAAGTGTTTAATGCTTTGAGTCGAAAAACTAATGATTCATTAAAAATGTTGTGTTTGGAACGTGATCCATTGGTTAAGGATTTTATGAACTTTGGCATAAAATTTGTTGGTGTAGGATATTCTTCTATTTTGTTTTAGGTATCAATGAAATATTCTCTATCAGAAAGAATTAAGCAAGCACAGAAGCAAGATAGTGAGTTGCAGAAAAAGGTAGAGTTGGTTCAGAAGGGTAAGTTTCCTGAATTCAACATTGATAATGATTGTATTTTGAGATTTGGGAAGAGATTGTGTGTTCCTTGTGATTCACAGTTGAAAAGAGAGTTGTTATGTGAAGCTCATATTTCTCCATTTTCAGTTCATCCTGGAAGTACTATGATGTACAGAGATTTTCAGGAGTATTACTGGTGGGATGGAATGAAAAGGGATATTGCTGATTTTACTATGAAGTGTTTGACTTGTCAGCAGGTTAAAGCAGAGCAGCAGTTACTGAAAGGGATGATTCAGCCTTTACCAGTGCCAGAGTGGAAATGGGAAAATATAACCATGGACATTGTTGTGGGATTACCGAAGACATCTCGAGGTAATAATGCAATCTGGGGTATTGTTGATCGCTTGAAAAAATATGCTCATTTCCTTCCTATTTGAGATATTTTCTCTCTAGATCAACTTTATCGATTATATCTTAAAGAGATAGTCAGGTTGCATGGATTTCCCCTATCCATTGCATCTGATCGTGATCCCAGGTTTAATTCTAACTTTTGGAAAGGCCTTCAGAAGTCGTTGGGTACTGAATTAAATTTTAGTACAGCCTTTCATCCTCAATTGGATGGGCAGTCAGAATGAAAAATTCAGACTTTGGAGGATATGATATGTGCTTGTTTGATGGATTATCAGGGAAGTTGGGACCAACATCTTTCTTTGGTTGAATTTTCATATAATAACAGTTTTAATTCCAGTATATAGATGCCACCGTTTGAGGCATTATAGGGGAAACGGTGTCAAACTCCAGCTTTTTGAGATGAAGTGGGTGAAAGGAAGATGATGGGACCAGAATTGGTGGAAGAGATGGCAGAAAAAGTTCAGTTGACTCAGAAACACATGAGAACATCTCAGAGTAGGCAGAAGAGTTGTGCGGATAACCGGAGGAAGGATCTATCTTTCAAGGTAGGTGATCATTTTTTTTTCAAAGTTTCACCATGGAAAAGTATGATATGATTTGGTAAGAAAGGAAAGTTGATTCCATGGTTCATTGGACCATATGAAATTCTAGAGAGAGTTGGATCAGTTTCTTACTGAGTGGCTCTACCTCTGAGTTTATCTCAGGTACACAATGCTTTTCATGTTTCGTTGTTGAGAAAGTATATGTCAGATCCATCTCATGTTTTGAGCCCAGAGGTAGTTCAGTTGGAAGAGAATCTCTCTTATGAAGAACAACCAGTCCAGATTCTTGACCGAAGAGAGAAAGTGTTGTGAAATAAGGCAATTCACCAGGTAAAGGTTTTGTGGAAAAACTATATGGTTGAAGGGGCAACGTGGGAATATGAAAATTCTATGAGGGATAAATACCCCCACTTATTTTGATAAGTGAATAAAATTGCGAGGATGCAATTCCCAAAACGGGGGAACGATGTAACATCCCAGGTAAATAAAGAATAAAATATTTTCATATTTATTAATATTTATGAATTAAATATTAATTTTACTTTAAAGGGGTTTCTTTGTTCGATAGCGTACCCGATATGCAACAAAGAGTTTCTTTGAAATCTTACGTTGCACACTAGTAATAAAATAATCTTATTTTAAATGGTAGTTAACACGTAGCCATTGTATTGGCGGGACTGAATAGAAATAACTAATATATGATTATATATGTCTGTTAAATGTTTTTACATTTATCCAATAAAGGATAAAGGCTTAAAATATGAAAAGAATTCAATTTTACGCATAGATACTCTAATTTTTACTAAAGGTCCACTTATCGCATTTTGATGGTGACCCATCATTAAATATAGTTTTGGTCACTCTTATACATTCGTTTGGACCAAATAAAATTCTTCTTTAGAATCGGGACATCAAAATTTACTTTGTGTAATTTTTTGGTATTTTTCCGATAAAGTTCATTTTTTTAATGAATAGTGAAAATGTTGTATTTTAATTCAAAACCAATTTTTAATCTAATTTATTTATATGATTAGATCATCTTTTTAATTGGTTTTAAAGTGAAAGTAGAATATATTTTTACCATTTAATCCAATAGTGGTCGTTGGAATTAATTTCACTTTGAAATTGGACTTAAACTACTGTCAATCTTTTGATAAATAGTTTTTCATAAAAACATGCTATTTTTTCTGACAGCAAGAATTAATTATTAAATTAATTAATGTCACGACCCGAACCTACTCGGGCTCGAGCCGCAACTACCCCAAGCTTGCCTCCATAGGCCTGGGGCTGGCGACTAGTGCCGAAGGCACAACAACTTGGGGAGGTATTTGCCTAAGTAACTGTACACACACACGCAGCACACTCAATGCAAAAGTGTAGAGTAAAGGAAAAGACAAGCAGAGTAAAGTGAAACTGCTATATATAAACCACCAGAAGTGCATCGACCTCTAAAAAGTACAAAGAACAAGCTGAAAGTAAACTGAAAAGAAAAGGGGAAAAACATGCGCCCAACCAAATAGTGCCACAACCCGGCAACAGGTGACCAAAAAGTAAACAGCTGGAAGTGTCTCCCACCTGGAACCTGACTCCGACCACCGCACACGGTCCAAGTTCCTGAGCTTCTAAGCTCCTTTGAAGTCACGACCAACCTTTTCGTCGTCTACAAGGGCACACCAAGTGCGGGAAAATCCCAAGCAGGGTTGAGTATAAAAATACTCAGTAGGATACCCCGAAGGCTCAAGGGAGCAACAAAGGAGGTACCAGAGGGTGAGTGGTAGAGCAAAAAGGAAATGTAAAGGAGTATAATCGAAAGTGCGGTAATGAGTCGAGAAGTAAAAAGTACAGCTCAACCCAACAAGAGAAAGGAAGGGATACTCATCCAGACACAATGAGCTGGAAACGGTGAGAAGATTAACTTCCCATCGAGTCTTCGCTAGCTATAGCAGGAGAGTAGACTCGTCCAACTCTGAGAAGCTAGACATGGAAAGCACGTGACATGCCCCGCACGTCTTCGCCTTTCTTGTAAGGAGAGTAACCAAACCCAAGAAGTGGGTACCAGAACAAGGTATATACATAACCATATGCTCAATCAAGAAGCCCGAACATGATCGTAAGGGGATCTCTATCCCTTAGCTCAAACCAAGAAAATGAGTCGCCAACAGTCCTAGAAGTAAACTCTATTGATGCCCAGCATCCCGCACGTCTTCCCCGAACCGCAAGCCAATGGGCTCAATCACCGCACCTCGACACTATCCGCTTTGGGCGGCACTGACTCGCTCGCACGGTTTTAGATCGCATCACAAGAACGCGTCTCAGTGGGGAATGTGCCCCTTGTACTTGAGAGTTCTATGGAAAGTCAAACCACACCTCATCACTACCCTCCAGTCAAGAGGTCTTCTCAAAGTCAAAGCCATCACAACACTGACCCGTATAACCAAGGGTCCCACTCTGGTAATCAAGGAGGAAAGCCACAGACTAGCCTAGTCGAAAGGACTGAGCCTGGAATGCCAACAGGTGTCCCACTGCCTAGCCCTGCTGGAGGGTAAACCCTAATACATCATCAGGCGACCCACTGCCCAGCCCCGCTGGAGGGTAGACCTGGAATAAGTCAACAAGCGACCCACTGCCCAGCCTTGCTGGAGGGTAGAACTGGAACTAGACGACAGGAAACCCACTGCCCAGCCCTGCTGGAGGGTAGACCCTAAGAGGTCGTCGAGTGACCCACTGCCTAGTCTCTACTAGAGGGTAGACCCTAAGAGTGTCGGGTGACCCACTGCCCAGTCTCTACTGGAGGATACACCCTAAGAGCATTGGGTGTCCCACTGCCCAGTCTCTGCTGGAGGGTAAACCCTAGAAGTCAGTAAGCAACCCACTACCTAGCCCTGCTGGAGGGTAAACCAGAAGAAGTCGATGAGTAACCCACTGCCCAGCCCCGCTGGAGGGTAAAACTAAGAACTGCTCTGGCCATCTCTACTGGAGGGTACAACACTGGCCAACCGAAGACGGAGTGAGTATCACGCAACCATCTGACTCCGGAACAATACCAGGGGAAACCACTAAACCCTGTGGATCTAAACAATCGAGCATAGAGCCAGGGGAAAAACTCAACCCCGCTGGTCAACGAACGAGAACTGAGGGACCCTCTACGCCGCGAGAGGTCAGAAGTACGAAAAGCAGAGCACGACACGCACCTGGCACCCACACGATGTGTGGCCCCAAGTTAATCCCCAACCAAGCGCACAAATAGACTCAGGTACAAACCACACATACCTCCAAGCGCTCCCATATACTCCCAGAGTATACCTCATTTTCATCTCAAGGTCTATCGTGCACATGACACCCAACATCAATGCGTAGGTGTGACGTAACATCTCTAACTTGCCGCCTCAACGACTGGGGCACGAACAACCACATCTATGAATCATTTATATCACTCTCCCAAGAGTGCGCGATCACACGCCAAGGCTCCACTACAAACATGGTAGGAAGAACCACCACCAAAGCACCTTTCATATTTCCACATTTAATAAGATCGCGTATGAGGCTCCGCACAACCAAACGGATCATACCATTGTAATCCTCACAGAAAAAAATGTGAGATAGACTACTTGCTTGCCTGAGACAGTCAACCGTTGAAAAAGGTACTATTCACCGTAACCAACCCATGTGGGGCCCACCCAAAGATCCCAAAACTGAACAAACGGGGCACACCACTGCGATCCCCTCGAAAAAACACACGGGATTGACTGCTCAATCACCCAAAATGGACACTCGGTGAAAAAGGTACTATTCACTATTGCCAGGTCGGGTGAGACCCACACCACATCCCCGAAAAAGGTCGGGTGAACTGCGCCATCACAATGCTCTCTGAAAAGTACGTAAAATTGACTGCTTACTTGCGTGGAACGGGTATCTGGAGAAAAAGATGCATTCTGGCTTACCGCGCACAAGTGGTACCACGCGGGACCCACACCCCGATCCCGAAGTTCTACCAACGGATCGCACGGTTGCGATCCTCTCGAAAAAGTACACAAGTTTGACTAATCACTTGTCCAAAACGGTCTCCCGGTGATAAAGATGGAAAATCACCGTCGACGCCCAAACGACCCTTGTGGGTCCGCACCATCGTGCGGAATTACAGCGGCCAGACTGCGCCAACACGATGCCCTCGGAAAAACACCCAACATTGACCGCTCGCACTCCCCTAACGGACGTCCGAGCAAAAGGTCGCTAAAAGCTGCACGCAGCTCAAAAGACGGCCCGTAGGGCCCACACATCAACTCCAGCTTCAACGACCGAAACCACCCTGGAAAGCTTCGCCCCGACGCCAGGGTCCCAACACCGATGACAGCGCTCAAAACAGACATCAAACGCATTTGCGCCGTCAAAAACAAGATTCCCGGATAAACGCCCGTCCACTTAACGGTCATGCCGCGCCCCCGAGCCCCTCATTTCGGGAATTAAAATTCCCCGGAACCATCTCAAAATATTCCTCCCATTATGAGGCAGGCGCCGCCGCAGACGGCTCGTGAAACCAACTCCTGATTCATGATTTATTAAAATATAAATCGTCTTATAATAATAATAATATTATTATTATTATTATTATAAACTTATTTGTTTAGATTTTTTTTCTTTTTTTTTCTTTTTTTTTTTCTTTTTTTTTTCTTTTTTTTCTTTTTTTTATTAAAACCATACCGGCCAGGAGGGCCGGTCTTCTTCCACCGCTGCCAGCAGGACCCGCTTCCTGCGGGTCCTCGTCTCCCAGCAGACCGACCAGGATGGCCGGTCCTCCTCCGCACTTCCGAGGTCGATGCCTTAGGCTCCCCTAATGACCATGCTAGGTCGGCGCACGCCAGCTCCCTCGCCCGGCCGACGCCGCCTGCAGCCCCAGCGGACCGCCGTCGCAGAAGGGAGCCGCTCTGCCTGAGGAGACCCCCGCCGCCGCGTCCCTGGCTGGATGCCGCCTCCGCCATCCTACTCTCGCCGCCCGCGAGCCCCGACCGAAACCCTCAGCATACCGAGGCCGAACACCCCACCGCCGCGCGTCGCTGCTCACCTGGCCACTGCGCTCGGCCGGTCAAACCCCCTGGAAAAACAAAAAACCAGCCGGAAACAAAACAAAAACCCGCAACTTTTTCCAAATGACGGAGATCACCTCTGAACTCTGGTTTAAATTTCGAAAAGGGCGATGGATAGCTCATAAATTATACTGCACGATTATGGGATTTGTTCGAAGAAATATAAACAATTTGATGCCAATAATCGAACTCAAAAAGGGGTTCAGGATTTAAAACATCAAACGAACACCGCCTACCTCGATGGGCTTCCCCTAACGATTCCCGCGCGATCCTCCTCCGCCAAAAGGCACCACTTTGAGGAGGAGAGGATGGAGGAGGTCTTGGTTGAGACTCCTTCCACCAGGAGGAAGAAACAAGGGAGGAGGGTAGGGTTTTACTTAAATAGAAGTTAAATAAATTTTAAATTAATTTAATTTCAAAACACCCCAAATTAACCCGTAACCAAAACTCCCATCAGGGTCAAAGTTAAGCCTCACCTAGGTTAAAAACCACCTCCCGAGCACAACCACGGTCTCGTAATTTGATTCCGAGCTTCCGTTCAAAAGTTATAAAGCTGAACACCCAAAGCCGCCAAATTACGAAAATGCCCCCGGGGCCATTTTTCACAGACAGCCCGCGCCCGCAAAACTTATACCTCTCCTACGGTAAAAAACACGTTATTAACTCAATGGTGCCCTCAGTTTTCCAATCCAAGCCACTGTTTAAGAGATAATTGAGTTTCACCATTAAACGAATAAAATAATTAAATAATTTATCCATTTAACGTTCTGAAAGCGAGCGAGGGGTCCAAATGTCCTGTGACGACATGTTTTATGCCGTTCCTAGAGTAAACACACCATTCTGAACCCATTCGTACACTCGGATCTCTAATTCAGATCACCATTTAGAAGTTATCACATTTATTTGGTGTTTCTAGTGTGAACGCACTGAAAATTTAATTCCGGCCACTCCGGGGCTCGGAATCGCACGCCGTCTGAAAGTGCTACTCTGGAATATCATAAAGAATATTCCAATGTCTTCCTCAGCAAAAATTGTGTTCTTACATCATTCCCTCCTTCAATATTTTCATCCCCGAAAAGCAAAACTAAGTAGCAACACAGGGTACTAAGCCCACACCTGGCTTTCCCATACCCAGAAGAACCCTCGCACAGTTCTGCGCCACCGCACAAAAACCAAAGGATTGATCCATTCACGCGAGGTCGGCCCTTGCCAATGTTGTGCATAGGACCACACACACTTTTTCTCAAGTGAGTCACGTGGGAGACTTCACGCACCCAAACCAACCTTTGGGATTAGAGCAAGGTGGTAGGGTACCTCGCCATCCCTTTGCACGGTCTCAAACGACCCGAAGGCCCTCTGGGGTAGCTCACCTCCCCGGTCGAACCTCTGCGTCACACGCCGCGACTGGAATCACCGCCCGCACCTAGAACAAGGTCCGGTGATTCCCTCCTTCAGAATATCCATATGGTGAAACACCCAAGGATATCTGGTCACGCAAGGCTTCACAGTCGATGTCACTCAACCAGGACTCTCTTACACGCTCGGAAAGTGATGGAGTCAACACCATCGACTAAAGAAAAAGGTCTCATGCCTTTTACTTTACCAATACAGGGTTGCACCCGACGCCTTGCGTCACCCTGGAATCAACTCAAGCAAGGGGTGGGGAGAAAAAGAACCTCACACACAGGGTCTAACAATTCTACTACAAGAAGTAGAATAATCACAAGGGGTACCTCTCATCATCTGTTGCTCTGCAGGATCGTGGACATCCAAAGATCACAGCTATTCGCGGTCCAAACTGCCGTCTCCCGGAGCCTGATGTGGACTGCCTAGTGGTGATGGGAAGACCTCATAAGGTCATCCTCGACATCCAGCTCCTCCCGCTACTCTGCTAGCACCACCTCTCTGGCCGCTACTCCGATCATGGCGCTGCCTCTGCCGTAGTGGTGCACCTACTGCCTGGCCGAAGCTCTCAGCAACTCGGGTCGGGTAGTCTCGTGCCACGTGATCTTTCCTGTCACAATCATAACACCGGCTCTCTCTCTCTGTGCTTCACTGGTGCCCTCCGGCGCCACTATGGTGTATGAACACACCCCTGAGATTGGTTGTCAGAAAGCCACCTGCGTTGAGGTTCTGCTTGCCGACACCCACTAGCTGCGGTAGACGTCTCGGCTCCGACGTGCCTGCCACCCCCACCAATACTAGAACGTGACAGGAAGCCCTCTGTCACCAGCGTCTGCTCTAGCACCTCGGCATATGTGGAAATTCCCAAGGGTACTATGATAGCACGAATCTCTCGGCGGCGACCCTGCTCAAACTTCCGCACTCTGATGTTGTTGTCACGGACCAAGTCCGGGTAAAAGCATGCACGGTCTGCAAAACTAGCCGCGTAATCGGCCACCGTCTTCCCTCCCTGCAGAAAATGAAGGAGCTCCTAAATCCAAACGGAGCACAAGGAGGGGAAAAACTCCTCACAGAACCAGAATTGAAAGTCGCCCCATGAATGCGATGACTCGTCAAGAAACTCAGTCACCAGACTCCACCAACACCATGCTGCTCCACAAAAAGGGGGTGGCTGCCAAATCCACTCTCTGATCTGTCGGTGTCTGCACAATCCTGAAAAGGAAAACCACTGTCTCGAGCCAAGCCTCTGCTGCCTGAGGGTCTGGCTCACCACTGAACCTCAGCGGTCTCTGCCACTGGAACTCACGGAGTGCGGTCAACCTGTGCTCATGCTCAGCCTGCTCTATTGAAACTATCTGCTGCTCAACAGGTGGGGGTGCTTCTACCGGCCCACCCGGATAAAGGGCTCACATGATGGGTCCTGGACTATGGCCTCGTAGCTCAGAGGTTCGTCGTCATAAACCAAAGCTGGTATCCTGGATGGCTGTCTTCACGGAGAAATACTGAATATTATCAAGGAGTGTTGTAGTCAGATGAGCATATATGTAAATACCTATAACAACAACTATGGGGAGATGACTCAAGATGAACAGTCAAATACTCAATCCTATATGATGCACAAACCAAATTTTCCCTACAACAAGTGTCTCAGCATGCCGAGTCGACAAGCGGGTTATCAAGGTCCTGGTGAATAGATACGTCGGTCACCGCACTATCACTAGATTCCCTGGCCTGAGAGCCGCTCTTGAGACACATTAACATTGTTGCCCTATATCCCTACCAACTCCTCTTTTAGGTACGTCTGCACAATGTACCAAGGAACGAACCACCTTTGATTCCACTTTATCACGACCCGACCCTACCCAGGCTCGAGCCGCAACTACCCCAAGCCCGCCTCCATAGGCCAGGGGCTGACGACTAGCGCCGAAGGAACAACAACTCTAGGAGGCCTTTTCTTAAGTACCTGTACACACACACGCAACACACTCAATGAAAAAGTACAGAGTAAAGGAAAAGACAAGCAGAGTAAGGTGAAACTTCTATATATAAACCACCAAAAGTGCATCGACCTCTAAACAGTACAAAGAACAAGATGAAAGTAAACTGAAAAGAAAAGGGAAAAAACACGCGCCCAACCAAAAAGTGCCACAACCTGGAAACAGGTGAACAAAAAGTCAACAGCTGGAAGGGTCCCCCACCTGGAACCCGACTCCGACCACCGCACACGGTCCAAGAACCCAAGCTCCTAAGATCCTCTGAAGTCACAACCAACATGTCTGTCTTCTACAAAGGCACACCAAGTGCGGGCAAAGCCCAAGCAGGGGTGAGTATAAAAATACTTAGTAGGATACCCCGAAGGCTAGAGGGAGCAACAAAAGAGGTAATGAAGGGTGAGCAGTAGATCGAACAGGAAAAGTAAAGGAGTACAACCGAAAGTGAAGTAAAGAGTCCAGCAGTAAAAAGTCCAAATCAACCCAATAAGAGAAAGGAAGGGATACTCATCCAGACACAAGGAGCTGGAAACAGTGAGAAGATGAACTTCCTGTCGAGTCTTCGCTACCTATAGCAGGAGAGTAGACTTTTCCAACCCTCATAAGATAAACACGAAAAGAATGTGGCATACCCTACGCGTCTTCGCCTCTCCTGGAAGGAGAGTAACCAAACCCAAGAAGTGGGTACTGGAACAAGGCATATACATAACCATATGCTCAATCAAGAAGCTCGAACAAGATCGTAAGGGGATCTCTATCTCGTAGCTCAGCCCAAGAAAATGAGTCTCCAACAGTCCCAAAAGTAAACTCCATCGATGCCCAGTATCCTACATGTCTTCCCCGAACCGAAAGCCAAGGGGCTCAATCACTGCACCTCGACACTATCCGCTTTGGGCGGTATTGACTCGCCCGCACGGTTTTAGTTCGCGTCACAAGAACACGTCTCGGTGGGGAATATGCCCCTTGTACTTGAGATTTCTAGGGAAAGTCAATCCACACCTCGTTACTGCCCTCCAGTCGAGAGGTCTTCTCAAAGTCAAAGCCATCACAACACTGACCCGTATAACCAAGGGTCCCGCTCTGGTAATCACGGAGGAAAGCCACAGACTAGCCTAGTCGAAAGGACTAAGCCTGGAATGCCAACAAGTGTCCCACTGTCCAGCCCTGCTAGAGGGTAATTCATAACCAGATATTGGGTGACCCACTGCCTAGCCCTACTGGAGGGTAAACCCTAATACATCATCAGGAGACCCTCTGCCCAGCCCCGCTGGTAGGTAGAACTGGAATAAGTAGACAGGTGACCCACTACCCAAACATGCTGGAGGGTAGACCTGGAACTAGATGACGGGCGACCCACTGCCCAGCCATGCTAGAGGGTAGACCCTAAGAGGTCGTCGGGTGACCCACTGCCCAGTCTCTACTGAAGGGTAGACCCTAAGAGTGTCCGGTGACCCACTACCCAGCCTCTACTGGAGGGTATACCCTATGAGCATCGGGTGACCCACTGCCCAGTCTCTGCTGGAGGGTAAACCCTAGAAGTCAGTGAGCAACCCATTGCTCAGCCCTGCTGGAGGGTAAACCCGAAGAAGTCGATGAGTAACCCACTGCCCAGCCCCGCTGGAGGGAAAAACATAGAACTGCTCTGGCCATCTCTACTGGAGGGTACAACACTGGCCAACCGAACACGGAGTGAGTATCGCACAACCATCTGACTCCGGAACAAGACCAGGGGAATCCACTCAACCATGCAGATCTAAACCATCGACCACAGGGCCGGGGGAAAAACTCAACCCCGCTGGTCAACAAATGAGAACCAAGGGACCCTCTAAGTCGTGAGAGGTCAGAAGTACGCAAATTAGAGCACGACACGAACATGGGGCCCACACGACGTGTGGCCCCAAGTCAATCCCCAACCAAGCACACAAAAAGACTCAGGTACAAACCACATGTACCTCCAAGCACTCCCGTATACTCCCAGAGTATACCTCATTTTCAGCCCAAGGGCTATCGTGCACACGACACCCAACGTCAATGCGTAGACGTCATGTAAAATCTCCAAATTTCCGCCTCAATGACTGGGGCATGACCAAACACATCTATGAATCATTTACATCACTCTCCCAAGAGTGTGCGATCACACGCCAAGCGTCCGCTACAAACATGGTAGGACGAACCACCACCAGAGCACCTTTCATATTTCCACATTTAATAAGATCATGTATGAGGCTTCGCACAACCAAACAGATCGTACCATTGTAATCCTCCTGAAAAAACACGCGAGATAGACTACTTACTCACCTGAAACGGTCAACAGGTGAAAAGGTACTATTCACCGTAACCAACCCGTATGGGGCCCACCCAAAGATCCAGAAACAGAACAAACGGGGCACACTACTATGATCCCCTCGGAAAAACACACAGGATTGACTGCTCAATCGCCCAAAATGGACACCCGGTGAAAAAGGTACTAGTCACCGTTGTCAGGTCGGGTGGGACCCACACCACGTCCCTGAAAAAGGTCGGGCGAACTGCGCCATCGCAATGCTCTCGGAAAAGCACATCAAATTGAATACTTACTTGCATGGAACGGGTATCCGGAGAAAAAGATGCATTCCGGCTTACCGCGCATGAGCGGTACCACGCCGGACCCGCACCCCGGTCTTGAAGCGGTGCCAACGGATCGCACCGTTGCAATCCTCTCGAAAAAGTACCCATGTTCGACTAATCACTTGTCCAAAAAGTACTCCTGGTGATAAAGATGGAAAATCACCGTCGATGCCCAAACAACCCTCATGGGGCCCGAACCATCGTGCGAAATTACAGCGGGCAGACTGCGCCAACGCGATGCCCTCGGAAAAACACCGAACATCGACTGCTCGCACGCCCCGAACGAACGTCTGAGGAAAAAGTCACTAAAAGCTGCACACAACTCAAAAGACGGCCTGTGGGACCCACACCTCAAATCCAGCTTCAACGTCTGAAACCACCCTGGAAAGCTTCGCCCCAACGCCAGGGTCCCAACGCCGCTGACGGCGCTCAAAACAGACGTCCAACGCATCCGCGCTGTCCAAAACAAGATTCCCAGATAAACGCCCGTCCACTTAACGGTCATGGCGCGCCCCAGAGCCCCTCATTTCGGGAATTAAAATTCCCCGGAACCATCTCAAAATATTCCTCCCATTATGAGGCACGCGGCGCCGCAAGCGGCTCGCAAAACCGACTCCCGGTTCATGATTTATTAAAATATAAAGCATCTTATAATAATAATAAAAATATTATTGTTGTTATAAACTTATTTGTTTATATATTTTTTCTTTTTTTATTAAAACCAGACTGGCCAGGAGGGCCGGTCTTCTTCCACCGCTGCCAGCAGGACCCGCTTCCTGTGGGTCCTAATCTCCCAGCAGACCGGCCAAGAGGGCCGGTCCTCCTCTGCACTCCCGAGATCGATGCCTTGGGCTCCCCTGCTGACCACGCTAGGCCGGCACATGCCTGCTCCTTCGCACGGCCGACGCCGCCTGCAGCCCTAGCGGACCGCCGTCGCAGAAGGGAGCTGCTCCGCCTGAGGAGACCCCCGTCGTTGCGTCACCCGCTGGAAGCCGCCTCTTCCGTCCTCCTCTTGCCGTCTGCAAGCCCCAGCCGACACCCTCAGCAGAACGAGGCCTAACACCCCACCGTCGCGCGTCGCTGCTCACCCTGCCACCACGCTCGGCCACTTGAACCCATTGGAAAAACTCAAAACCAACCAGAAACAAAACAAAAACCCGCAACTTTCTCCAGAAGATGGAGAGCGCCTCCGAACTCCAATTTAAATTCTGAAAAGGGCGATGGAAAGCTCATAAATTATACTGCACGATTATGGAAGTTTTTCTAAGAAATAGAAACAATTTGATGCAAATAATTGAACTCAAAGAGGGGTTCGGGATTTAAAACTTCAAACGAACACCACCTACCTCGATGGGCTTCGCCCGATGCTTCCCGCACGATCCACCGCCCCCGCAATGCACTACCTTGAGGAGGAGAGGATGGAGGAGGCCTTGGTTGAGACTCCTTCCACTAGGAGGAAGAAACAAGGGAGGAGGGGAGGAGTTTACTTAAATAGAAATTAAATAAATTTTAAATTAATTTAATTTCAAAACACCCCAAATTAACCTGTAACCGAAACTCCCGTCAGGGTCAAGGTTATGCCTCCCCTAGGGTAAACACCACCTCCCGAACATAACCGTGGTCTCAGAATGTGATTCCGAGCTTCCGTTCAAAAGTTAAAAAGCTGAACCCCCGAAGCTGCCAAATTACGAAAATGCCCCCGGGGCCATTTTTCACAGACGGCCCGCGCCTGCAAAACTTATACCCCTCCTAGGGTAAACGGCACGTTCTGAACTCAAAGGTGCCCTCAGTTTTCCAATCAGATCCACCTTTTAAGAGACACTTTAGTTTCTCCATTAAACGAATAAATTAATTAATTAATTTATCCGTTTAACGTTTCGAAAGCGAGCGAGGGGTCCAAATGTCCCGCGCCGACATGTTTTATGTCGTCCCTAGGGTAAAAACCCCATTCTGGACTTATCCGTATACTTGGATCTATGATCTGGATCACCATTTAGGAGTTATCACATTTATTTGGCGTTTCCAGTTTGAACGCACTGAAAATTTAATTCCGGCCACTCCGGGGCTCGAAATCGCACGCCGTCTGAAAGCTCTGCTATGAAATATCATCAAAAATATTCCAATGTCTTCCGTAGAAAAAACTGGGTTCTTACAATTAATGTAACTTATATGTTTTGAATTTTGTAAAATAGACATCATTTTTGAATTCGGAATATCAAATATAGCTTAGCTTCAAGTTTTGTTTTTTTTTCTGAAAAACATCAATTTTTGATGAATAATGAAACCACTAAGTGGTACTTAAAAAACTGATTTTTCGTTTAAATGAAATTTTACCACCTCTGTGTTTTGAATTTCAAAAATCTGACATTCATGGTTGTCACTAGGATGTAAAATGTGGTTCAATGGGATTCAAATAATTTTTTTGGTGAATAGTAACTTTAATGTTTTTAATCGCGATTAGAGGAAATTAGTATAATTTAAGGTAAAAATAATGTTTTAATAATATGAAATGACCTTGAAACATGTCCTATCCTTATTGAATGTACCATGGCCGACCAAGAAAATCCATGGGTCAACTTGAGGACCCCATGGAGCCACATTGTTAGGAATTATAATATACCATTATGTCATTATGATTCCATTCCATAAAATACGAAATAGAAACGAAAGTAGTGTTTATGCGTATGTACGGCTTACCATCTCCATGAACGGTTCATTTCATTTCTTACCTCTAAATTTTATGTAATATTATAAATGTGTGTATATACTGGATATATATGATATATATTATATCTACATAATGAATGTAACTCTGGATATAATGGATACAAGAACAACTTGTAATTATAAAGAGTTTATTTTTGACTCATGTACCAAGGATCGTTAAAATGACTGTTTTTAACTTAAATAATTACATAGTGTTCATGACATGGTAATAAGTGATATAAAAGGAATAATGAACTTGAAAAAGGTTCCTCAGAAAGTTTAATTTAACTCAATTTTATTATTTAGGAGATTAAAGAGCGACCGAGTCACGTCGGACACGAGGTAAGGGAAATTCTTAACCCAATTTCCGTTCTTTGGATTAATCTCCTACTTTCAAATTATGTCATGAAATTATTATGTCATATCTTGTATTTGTACTTTATTTATGTGTATTTATAGTGAATACACATTATATATCTATTTTATTTAAAATGATCTTTGTAAGGGACTTCGTCTCAATCTCCATTCATTGAGGAATATTTTTTTTATACACAGCTTTCTTTTATACGGTGTATAAACCCCTTTGACTTTTATTCTTATTCAAAAGGAATATTTTTTTATATGAAGCATTTTACTAAATGACAAAAGGAATGTTTTTTTGTCGTACGTATGTGGCGACAACGACTTCTCCACCGTCGTGACCATTATTTGAGTTTCGGATTCCTCTAAAAGCCATAACCTAAATTATTTTTTAAAATGAAAAATAAATACCATGTATTAATTTTATTTTATTTTGGTATTGAAAATGGTTTTCATAATGTTTTTATTATATCAATGTTTTGTATTGATATCTTGTGATTGAAATGTGGAAATGTTATGTTTCCTTGATGCATGTTTTACATGATACGATTATGTTATGGTTCTTGGGCATTGTTATGAAGATGGGTGGTTTCGTGATAAACTAAGGGCAGGTGAGCCCAATATAGCTCTCCAATGCATTGGGTAATGTGAAGGAGTTAAACTTTAAGGTTTCTCTGAAGAGATTTAGGGAATATACTGTGATGGGTATTCCAAATGTAACCATGAGGGTTACTCCCTACGTAAAAATGTTATGAATGCCACAAGTTACCTTTATGTCTAAGGAAATCTATGATTTATACATGATTTTATGAGATATGATAAAATACTTATGTTTTTTGAGTAAAGTTTGATTTCATACATGGACTAATGTTTTCATTTCGTACTTTTATATCCCTTACTGAGCTTTTTATACTCCCCACAAGTTTTTTTGATATGATTTTCACAGGACATAATGTGGAATAGGGTCAAGGATGGGATCAATGAAAATTCATGCTATATAAAACATGGAACTCGACATGTTTATTTTTAAGAGTTTTTATTTTATGGAAACTTAGTATAAGTGTCTACTTTGTAATCTTTTGAGATGTAATAGTTATGTCCTAATTCTCTAAAACTCTAAACCTGAAAAGATTCTCAATGTGATTTTTTTCATTTAATTCAATATTAAGTAAGGTTTAAGGTCGGGGCCTTATAGTTGGTATCAGAGGTCAGTTTAGAAAACTTTAGGAGTTAGAAAATTGTTAAATTATAAATTAATTTATGGTATGATTGAAATGATATAGAATTTAAATATTACCATGTTGTCTCGCCAAATATATTTCTGTGTTAAGAATGGTTTTTCATAGAGGAAACAGAACAGATTTTCTGGGAAGGCATACATAGGGAAATGACCTTTCAAATCAGTATCTGGAGATTTTCAGAATCAGAACTAAACAGTTTGTTGCAGTGATGGATCAGTTGACTCAGGTGAAAAATGTTGGGTGTTTTTATTGATGATATTTTGGTGTTTTCTAAAAGTAAAGAGGATAATGAATGTCATTTAAGGTTTATTTTGCAAACCTTAAAAGAAATGAAATTGTATGGGAAATTCATCAAGTGTGAGTTTTGGTTGCAACAAATTTCATTCCTTGGTCACATTGTTTCTAAATATAGAATAATTGTTGATCCTGAAAAAAACAAAAGTTATTGAAGAATGGCCAAGACCCACAAATGTAACCGAGATCCTTAGTTTTCTTGGTTTGGTAGGTTATTACCGGAGGTTTGTTGAAAATTTTTCACGGTTATCTAGTCCAATGACTAAGCTAACTTGGAAGGGTGTTATTTTTATCTGGACAAAAGAATGTGATGATTGTTTTTAGGAGATAAAAAAAAGATTGGTGAATGCTCCAGTTTTGGCACTTCCTTCCAGGAATGGTGAGTTTGTTATATACAGTGATGCTTCGTTGAAGGGACTTGGATGTGTCCTAATGCAGAATGATCAGGTAATTGCTTATGATTTACGTCAGTTGAAAACTCATGAGTTAAATTACCCTACACATGATTTGGAATTAGCTGCTGTTGTTTTCGCTTTAAAAATTTGGAGGCATCATTTGTATGGAGTAAAGTGTGAAATATACACCGATCACAAAAGTTTAAAGTATATATTCACTCAGAAATATTTGAACATGAGACAGAGGATATGGATATAATTAATCAAGGATTATGATTCTACAATTCATTACCATCCAAGAAAATAAAATAGAGTGGCTGATGCTTTGAGTCGAAAAAGTAATGCTTCATTAACAATATTGTTTTTGGAACCTGATCCTTTGGTTAATGATTTGATGAAATTTGGAAAAAAATTTGTTGGTGCATGATTTCCTTCTGTTTTGTTTCAGGTATCAGTGAAATCTTCTCTATCAGATAGAATCAAGCAAGCACAGAAGCAAGACAGTGAGTTGCAAAAAAAGGTAGAGCTGGTTCAGAAGGGTAAGTTTCCTGAATTCAACATTGATAATGATTGTGTTTCGAGATTTGTGAAGAGATTGTGTCTGCCTTCTGATTCACAGTTCAAGAGAGAGTTGTTATGTGAAGCTCATAGTTCTCTGTTTTCAGTTCATCATGGCAGTTCTAAGATGTACAGAGATCTGCGGGAGTATTACTGGTGGGATGGAATGAAAAGAGATATTTCTGATTTTACTGTGAAGTGTTTGACTTGTCAGCAGGTTAAATAAGC
Source organism: Viscum album (assembly GCA_963277665.1). NCBI lineage: Eukaryota > Viridiplantae > Streptophyta > Magnoliopsida > Santalales > Viscaceae > Viscum > Viscum album. Next base: position 901,553,814 of record OY728131.1, on the reverse strand, counting down.
GTGACAGTTACCGAACGGGATGCTACAACCTTTACCAGTGCTAGAGTGGAAATGAGAAAATATATCTGCAGACTTTGTTGTGGGATTACCAAATACATCTCGAGGTAATAATTCAATCTGGGGTATTGTTGATCACTTGACTAAATCTACTCATTTCTTTCCTATTCGAGATACTTTCTCTCTAGATCAACTTTCTCGATTATATCTTAAAGATATAGTTAGGTTTTATGGAGTTCCCCTATCCATTGTATCTAATCATGATCCCAAGTTTACTTCTAACTTTTGGAGAGGCCTTCAAAAGTCATTGTGTACTGAATTAAATTTTAGTACAGCTTTTCATCCTCAATCGGATGGGCAGTCAGAACGAACAATTCAGAATTTGGAGGATATGCTATGTGCTTGTTCGATGGATTATCAGGGAATTTGGGACCAACATCTTTCTTTGGTTGAATTTTCATATAATAACAGTTTTCGTTCCAGTATACAGATGACACCGTTTGAGGCATTATATGGGAAGCGGTGTTGAACTCCAGCTTTTTGGGATGAAGTGGGTGAAAGGAAGCTGATGGGACCAAAATTGGTAGAAGAGATGGCAGAAAAAGTTCAGTTGATTCAGAAACACATGAGAACAACTCAGAGGAGGCATAAGATTTATGTGGATAACTGGAGGAAGGATCTATCTTTCGAGGTAGGTGATCATGTTTTTCTCAAAGTTTCACCATGTAAAAGTGTGATGCGATTTGGTAAGAAAGGAAAGCTAAGTCCAAGGTTCATTGGACCATATGAAATTCTGGAGAGAGTTGGATCAGTTGCTTACCGAGTGGCTTTACCTCTAAGTTTATCTCAGGTATGTAATGTTTTTCATGTTTTGTTGTTGAGAAAGTATATGCAAAATCAATCTCATGTTTTGAGCCCAGAGGTAGTTCAGTTGGAAGAGAATCTCTCTTATGAAGAACAACCAGTCCAGATTATTGAATGAAGAGAGCAAGTGTTGAAAAATATGGTAATTCACCAGGTAAAGGTTTTTTGAAAGAACCATATGGTTGAAGAGGCAATGTGGGAATCTGAAAATGCTATGAGGGATAAATACCCCCACTTATTTTGATAAGTGAATAAAATTGGGAGGACGCAATTCCCAAAAGGGGGGAAGGATGTAACATCCCAGGTAAATAAAGAATAAAACATTTTCATATTTATTAATATTTACAAATTAAATATTAATTTTACTTTAAATGGGTTGCTATGTTCGATAACGTACCCGATATGCAACAAAGAGTTTCTTTGAAATCTTACGTTGCACACTAGTAATAAAATAATATTATTTTAAATGGTAGTTAACATGTAGCCGTTGTATTGGAGGGAATGAATAGAAATAACTAGAATATGATTATATATGTTTGTTAAATGTTTTTACATTTATCCAATAAAGGATAAAGGCTTAAAATATGGAAAGAATTCAATTTTAGGCATAAATACTCTAATTTTCACTAAAGGTCCACTTATCGCCTTTTGATGGAGAACCATCATTAAATATTGTTTTGGTCACTCTTATACATTCTTTTGAACCAAATAAAATTCTTCTTTAGAATTGGGACAACAAAATTTACTTTGTGTAAATTTTTGGTATTTTTCCGATAAAGTTCATTTTTTAATGAATAGTGAAAATGTTGTATTTTAATTCAAAACCTCTTTTTAATCTAATTTATTTATATGATTAGATTATCTTTTGAATTTTCTTTATTGTGAAATTAGAATATATTTTTACCATTTAATCCAATAGTGTTCGTTGGAATTAATTTCACTTTGAAATTGGACTTAAACTAGTGTCAATCGTTTGATATATATTATTTCATAAAAACATGCTATTTGTCCTGACAGTGGGAATTAATTATTAAATTAATTAATGTAACTTATATGTTTTAAATTTTTTAAAATAGACATCATTTTTGAATTCAGAATATCAAATATAGCTTAGGGTGAAGTTTTTGTTTTTCTGAAAAACTTCATTTTTTGATGAACAGTGAAACCACTAAGTGGTACTTAAAAAACTGATTTTTCATTTAAATAAAATTTTACCACCTCTGTGTTTTGAATTTCAAAAATCCGACATTCATGGTTTTCATTAGGAAGTAAAATTTGGTTCAATGGGATTAAAATAATTTTTTTGGTGAATAGTAACTTTTAAGTTTTTAATCGCGATTAGATCTAATTAGTATAATTTAATGTAAAAATAATGTTTTAATAATATGAAATGAAATTGAAACATGTCCTACCCTTATTTTATGTGTCATGGCCGACCCATACAATCCATGTGTCAACTTGAGGTCCCCATGGAGACACTTTGGTAGGGAAATGACATTAATAACTTTTTATTTAATGTTAAAATAAAAATGTCACAAACATGTGTTGTTTTACTAAAAAAAATTAAATGGGGTTATACAAGTCATAATTTTGACTTTAAATATTCATTAGGAATCTAAAAATATTTCCTATGTCATGATATTTTTTTTATAATTTTTAGACATTAAATAAATTAAATTATTTATCACACCATGATGATTCAGCGATTACCTCATTATTTAACGATTTAAATAAAATGAAAAGATAATGTAAAATCTAAGACCTACACTTGTCAAAAACCTATTGGATGGGTGGATTTCGAACTCTTATCACCTTATCCTCGAAATATATAATGTTAGGACCTTTAAAATCCGAAAAAACCATTTTATAATAAAGTAACCTTTTATAACTTTCCAAGAGTGCCCCTCCTCTCCTCTTATAAAAGGCCCCCACCTCTACCACCTTACCCACACCTCTCAAGCCTTTGGCTCAGACAACCCCTACCCATTTTGTCTCTAAACATCCCTATATTACTCCTATAAGCCTCACTTTGGGCAGAAGTCTTCCAAAGGAAGCCTTTGAGCTCAAATCAAAAAGAGTTACCCGTTTTAATGGTAGTGTATTCTCTTGTGTTCTTATGTTTTATTTTGCTTCTCCAACCCCCTAAAATCTTTTTATTCCTTTATTTTGTAACAAAACTAGTATCTTCAATATACTAGGATGTTTTTATGAGATTTATTAGAGCTACACTTACACACACATTCATCTAATGGTTAAAGAGCATACTGTTTCTGTGGATAGCGAATTTCTGCCTCACGAAACGATGATTGTTCAATATTCATCTAACACCTTCAAAGGTGGCCATTAAGATGAAACTATATTTATATATGATATATAATATGTTTATTGTTTCCTTAGTCATCTGTATTTTTCATTTATGGCATACCTTTATGGCTTCCATTATGGGTATACGCGATATCTTCATTTTAGGAAGTGCGGACTACCGCCCCCTCAAAGTGATTTGATTAGTTAATGCCATATGTGGGACATATAAAGGATGGAGTTAATAATATTATATATGAGATTATACTGGAATTATAATATACCTTTATTTCATTATGATTCCATTCCATAAAATACGAAATAGAAACAAAAGTATCGTTCATGCGTACGTACGGCTTACCGTCTCCATGAACGGTGCATTTCATTTCTTACCTCTAAATGTTATATAATATTATAAATGCATGTATATACTGGATATATATGATATATATGATATCTACATAATGAATATAACTTTGGATATAATGGATACATGAACAACTTGTAATTATAAAGAGTTTATTTTTGACTCAAGTACCAATGATCGTTAAAACAACCGTTATTAACTTAAATAATTACATAGTGTTCATGACATGGTAATAAGTGATATAAAAGGAATAATGAACTTGAAAAAGGTTATTAAGCAAGTAGAAATTAACTCAAGTTTATTATTCAGGAGATTAAAGATCAATCAAGTCACGTCGGACATGAGGTAATAGAACTTCTTAACCCAATTTTCGTTCTTTGGGTTAATATCCTACTTTCAAATTATGTCATGATATTATTATGTCATATATTGTATTTGTAATTTCTTTATATGTACATATAGTGAATAAACATAATAGATCAATTTTATTTAAAAATGATCTTTGTAAGGGACTTCATCTTAATCTCCATTCATTGAGGCATATTTTGTTTTATACACAACTTTATTTTATACGGTGTATAAACACCTTTGACTTTTATGCTTATTCAAAAGGAACCATTTTTTTATACGAAGTGTTTTAATAAATGACAAAAGGAATGTTTTTTTGTCGTACGTATGCGGCAACAACGACTTTTCTGCCTCCGTGACCATTATTTGAGTTTCGTATTCCTCTACAAGCCATAACCTAACTTTTTTTAAATGAAAAATAAATACCATGTATTAATTTTCTTTTATTTTGATATTGAAAAAGGTTTTCATATTGTTTTTATTATATCAATGTGTTGTATTGATATCTTGTGATTGAAATATGGAAACATTATGTTTCCTTGATGCATGTTTTACGTGATACGATTATGTTATGGTTCTTGGGAATTGTTATGAAGATGGGTGGTTCCATGAGAAACTAAGGGTGGGTGAGCCCGATATAGCTCTCCAATGCATTGGGTAATGCGAAGGAGTTAAAAGTTAAGGTTTCTCTGAAGAGATTTAGGGAATATACTGCGATGAGTATTCCAAACGTAACCATGAGGGTTACTCCCTACGTATGAATGTTATGAATACCTCAAGTTACCTTTATGACTTATGATTTCTATGATTTATTAATGATTTGATGAGGTATGTTAAAATGCTTATGTTTTATGAGTAAAGTATGATTTCATACATGGACTAATTTTTCATTTCGTACTTTTATATCCCTTACTAAGCTTTTTATTCTCACCCCATGTTTTTTTGAAATGTTTTTCACAGGACATAATGTGGAATAGGGTCAAGGAAGGGATCAAGGAAAAGTCATGCTATCTAAAACATGGCACTAGACATGTTTCTTTTTAAGAGTTTTTATTTTATGGAAACTTATTAGAAGTGTCTACATTGTAATTTTGTGAGATGTAATAGTTAAGTCCTAATTCTCTAAAACTCTAAACTTGAAAAGATCCTCAATATGAATTATTCATTTAATTCAATATTAAGTAAGGTTTAAGGTCGGAGCCTTATAGTGCAGACCTTGCTTCATCGGATGTGCCCTTCCCTAGCCACGTCCCTCTGGTCCATGTGGTCGCCCGACCACATGGCCATCCAGCATCCCTAATCAATGTAGTGTTGGACCACATTTCACATAGTCAGCCACCTCCTCCACTCAGTATTTGGGATTAACCTCCACCATGGGTCCTTCGTTCGACATTACTCCCAGCTTTATCCAAGCTATTGTCATTACGGCCACTTATCGTGGCCCCTAGTCATATCCTATAGATTGCGCCACCATGGTCCCCCCTCTCTAATAAGGTCCTATCGAGAATGCATACCATATCAACCACTGGACACCCTGCCGGTGGCCAATTCTTGATGTGCCCCATTTGGCCCAGTCACCACTGCCATGATGGTGCTTCCTCCACCACCCGTTTTCCCACCGGTGGCCTTGCCATGCCACCCTCCACCTAAAACGGTCGTAGTCATCGCCTTGTTCTATCGCTGCCTTGTACCACTGTGGAATCAGATGCCTAGTCTCAAATCGTTGTGCCATGGATTGAAGGCACAATTATCCACTGATCATAATTATCCAGGAATTAAGAACACGGAGATTTGGGGAAACAGAATAATCACATGAATGCCTAATGGGATAGATCTTGGCCATTCTCGGGTCATCCTTAATCTATTCATGTTAGACGGTTTAACGAAAAACAATCAACTGATAATCACAAAGATATATCTTCCGTTTAATCCCGATAACAATATATGCATACCAAAAAATTAGACAAACCACAGATTAACATGTTCATGGGTTGGTCCACTTTTTTCATTCGAAGTTATAGGCGAGGAAGAAAAATCTTGATGAGATTAAAAATCATACCACAAGGTTGGATCACCCATTTCTAAAGAATGGATGTCTGTGTCATCATCGATCATTGATTCTCTGGCATTCATCCATCCAATTTTCCCTGATTATATTTTTTATCTTGATTCATGAAATCATTGGGAGATACTTCTTCTCATTTCCTTAAGGGAAACTCTAGGGTTATGGAAATAACCCATGATTTCTAACAAAGGCTTTTCTTAAAATAAGAATCCATGTTGCATCAAACAAAATATTTTATTCAAATAGTTTAATGAATTTTACATATAAAATATTACTTTCACATTTAACCAATGGTAGTCAATGTTAGGCCCTACCTAAGGGAAATATGATACTCTAGATGCAATGGTTACCTAAGATTTCTGATCCCGAAATCCATTTAGGAGTATTTCCCATTTAAATAAGAAATCGCATGTGTGCTTTATTAAAAACATGGCATTTCACACCGTATCATTCCAGGCCCACCGGGACTTAAAATATCATCTTGTCTCAATTCCTTTTGTCAAAATATTTCTGATTAATTTATAAAAATAAAACCAGAGAAAATATGAGTCATTACATTCTCTCTTCTTTAGGGATTTACGTCCTCAGAATACAATTCAAGGACTACTCAACCAAAATATGAGGGTACTGACCATGTTGTCATGACATGTCAAATTGATTGTGTTCTTAAGGTTGATTTAGCATATAGGGAATACCCTAGGTTGTCTCTCAAGTATCATTGATAGGTTTATAGTGAGTTTTATTAATAAAAATTACTAAAAGAGGGGGGTTGTTTTGAAAACATCATTAAGAAACTAACTTATTTTAAAGAGTTTAATAGTTTAGAAAGAAGTGGATTTTTCAAAATATGAGAAAAATGGTTCATTATGAGTTCACTAAACAAATTTTAATTTCATAATTTTTTTTAGATTAATTATGGTTTGATATAATAATTTGGATGAAATTAATCAGAATCCCAATTACTTCCCAAGATTTTATTTCAAAGCATGTTGAGGAAATCCTTGACATAAAAATCGTATAGATAAGTAATAAATATCATGAATGATATAATAAATTTAAAATACAATTTAAATATCTAATAAGTGGGGAATAAATGGGTTCTTGTATTGTCTAATCTAAACGGCACAAGTTAGGCACTCAAAACCTCACATCGGTTGGTTAAAAGTAAAGAGCATTTCATTTTATTAAATCAAACAAAGATAAATCAATATACGATACTTCTAAATAAAATGTTTTCAAACCAGAAATACTTCAAAATAGAAGTGTTAAATGTGTAGTAACTCCCTTTACAAGAAGTCTGGCTCCCTCACAATGAACACCCACTGATTTTCCCAACATCAAGAGGAGGAGGAAAGTTAGGTTGAACTCCTTCTTCATCATTGATCCATATATGAGGATAGAGGCCTAAAAAACTTCTAGGATGATGAGGATACTCCTATAGAACTCCATATATACAGATCTAGCCTCTTGGTTATAACTTTTAAATGACGTTCACCAAGTTCTCATTTATATCAAAAATGGTAAGTTCTGTTTAGCACCCATTTTTGTTGATCCCATTTGAGTCTAAACTTTTGACAAGTAAAAATCTATATCATGACTGGTAAAAACGATGAGAGTTGGTCAGCCTATTTACTATCTTCATGTTGAATTGGGAGGCCATTGGAAATATTTATTGGGAGATATTGTCAAAATATTGGATCTAGCTTTTGAATTCGTGAAGATTCTATTCACTAGACATATTGGATTGAATGGGCCACCAGATGGATGTATTGGGCTTTGTTTTCTTGAGATGAGTTAAATCCCATGATGTTTTAAATCTGCTAAAAATATGTCATCCCATTTTAATGTACGAATTTAGTTTAATATTAAAAACATTGGACTTGTTTCATTGGGATTCCTTGCAGTTTGGCCCATTTTACTTCTGGATCATCTTTTTGGGTCACCAAATTACCTCCAACTTCAATGAAAATATCAAAAAAAAGTGAAATTAAAATTTTTTAGTGATAAATATTAAATAATTCAACAAAAAATGAAGTAAAATTCGATATTATTTTTATAATTTATTGGTGAAAAATAATTTTAATACAATGGTGTAAGGGTAAAATATAACATTTAATTGTGGTTTGATCAAACCACCACACCTAAAAATTTTCACTCTTGGGAAAAGTAATATTTCCAAAAATTATTCATCTATATATTTACAACTTCATAAAGATTTAACATTCAATGAAAATTTAATTCCTAATAAAAATGTGATCAATGAAGAAAATCACACTGAGGAATTATTCTTAGTGATTAAACAAAAATATTTTCTCAAAAAGTATATCAGCAAAAAATTCATGGAGTTAAATGATAGAAATATGAGAAAATAGTTATAAAGATTAACATTTCACTAATTCAACTCATGGGTGTGTGAAAACCATTTCATTATATTCTTTCCACTTTTTATCGAGTAACTAGAAGTTATTTTAAAAATTGTCCACATAGATGATCTTTTCCACCGAACCTGCCATACATCCTATGAAATAAAATTTTAAGACCCACTCTGTTAATCAATAAACATCTCTTTTATTCACATACCAATTTTTAGAAATCATTAAACTATTTGAGTTATGTTTTTTATTTTATTTTGAATTATTTTTTATTCAAAAAAATATTCATCCAATCCCTATGATTTGACCATTGACCTGTGTATTATAAATTATAGAAGTGTGGGTTAAAAATTGATATTCAAAAATCCATGAATGACTTCTGTTGATCAATTTTAACAAATTCCATATTTAAAAACACATATCAGACCAATATAATCAATTACCATTGTGTTTCTTTCCACACATAGGACATGTGGGATGATAGATCTTATTCCATTATTTCTCAATAACAATTGAACTCATGTGATGATGTTTAAATTTCCTATTCTCAAAAAAATATTCTCTAAATCATTAGAAATTAGAAAAGTTAATTTAAACTTTACATCCATATTAAAAAAATATCCTTATAGTTTTCAAACTCTTTAATGGATACAAACATTTAAATACTTATCTTTAGTCGATTATAAAAACTATTGATTTTACCCCTGGGATAAATGATGAATCCAAAGAAATATTTTTCTAATTAATTATATTTATGTTTGTATATAATATTATAATTTTCATCCTCCTAATTTATATCCAAAAACAACATATTAGTTTTAATCTCATGGTTTGAGGAAAATGTTTCTAAATACATGTATTCTTGAAATATCGTTATAAAAATGATTTTATCTCATTTTAATTATTTATATTCATTATAAGAATCCAACACTAATCAATTTTCCCTTCTTAATGATACTATGGTAGCACAAAATTTTATTATTTTGAGTATTCCGCTATAGAAAATATCTTTTTAAGAAAGGATATTCATATTTTAGAGACACAAGTGGACCCAAGGATCTATTAAATGGGAGATGTTTCTACCACATGAATTACCCAATAATCGAAGGTTTTTTATGATGTGAGGGAATTCACTTCATCTATTTATGATTATTAGTTATAAATTACATAATTTAGGATTTTATGATCATGATATTTTCAAGCCCTTCACCTATTAAATTTATTTGAACATTAGAAAAATTATTTCATTGGACATTTTATCCATCATGATTGATGTTCCTATTCAAAAATTTCATTCCACCCAATATATTATAATTTCAAAAAAAATATAATGTTATAATATTTATGAATATAAATAGAGTGAATATTATTACACCATATGTTCATAATAGATTTAATTTGAGTAGTTATTTATAAAAAAGTGTTTCATTTAAATGCTTTTCCTTGCCAATTCTCAAAAATAACTAAAATTTTCTCTAATTCTAATAGAAATATTGTATTCTCACACTTCCATATTTTGTATGATAATATTAAATTTGCAGATAACATGAATATTTTATAATTTTAATAAATCCAAAAATCTAAAGTTTATTTTATTTTTAGACTATGTACATAATACATGGAATAAAATTATAAACAATGTTTATTTTTCATCTTACAAAATTATACATGATCTATAAGACATATAATTTTCATAATATTCTCTTATTTTTATGGAATTTACATGTAATAAAAAGGGTGAGGGATAAAAATCATTTCATGTATCATAATAGTGTTGTAGTGTACCGATAGAAAATTCTTTATAAAAAATGGATAAATAATAATATACAAAAAAACATGGAAATGATCATAAATGATTATGAAACATAAGTAAGTATGTAATCATCGCAAAACATAAGTAATTATTATAGTATATAAATAATAATTATGGAACATATGTAATGATGGAGTGAGTAATGAATGATAATTAGACATCATAAAAATGTTGTCATAAGACCTCTTATTAAAAGGCTACTAACTAGTTTCATAAAAAAATGTGATCAAAATACCTTCTGTTATAAGTGACTCAAAAAATTAATACATATTTTTCAAGTGTAATTTTATTATACAAAGATATATACACTTCCTAATGTTTTTTTTCTTAAATATTTTTAAGGTAGTGTTAAATAATTAGATATTTTAGAGAATTATGGATGGTTTTGAAGTGTGGAATAGAAAACTATGATGTGGAAGTTGCCTATTCACATCATGGTTCTTGTGAAATAGTTAAATTAAATACCCCAACTAGTTAAACCTAATAAAATGTATAATCTAAATGAAAAAAAATTATTATAAGAAAATTGATGTTTCGTGGAGATTTTTTTGGGTTTGGCGGCAGTTTAAACCACCGCTATATGCTTCTGCAGCGGTTTCCAAAAACCACCTCTACATTGTGTGTCATGATACTATTTTCGATGGTTAAAGCCGTTTAGTAGTAGTATATAAGAACCGTTGTAGTTTTCACAGTTCGTGGTGGTTATGATGTTTTTTAGCAGTAGTTTTCCTGGGGAGGGGGCTCAGTTTTTTTAGCGGTAGTTAAAACCACCGCTAATAACATCATTACAGTCGCGAACTACACGTGGAAGATGGGCATTTGTAGCGGAAATTAAAACCCTTGCTAAATTTAATACCATAGTGGTGGTTATAACTTCCACTAATTGAAAAATTCTTACATTTAGCGGCAGTTAAAAACACTACTAAGTTTTTCTGTTACATTTAGCAGTGGTTAAAACTGCCTCTAATAAAAAATAAGACATTTAGCAGCGGTTTTAACCACTATGAATTTTTCTGGTTACGCTTAGTGGTGATTAAAACCACCACTAAAAACATATTTACAAAAAAAACATTAGTTTCTGCAGCTTCTTTACCAGTGCCCTGAACAAAAAACCATTCCAACAATACCAAAAGACCAACCGAATACATACTACAATATGTATGAAATGATTTTCTTAACTAAGCACAAGTAATGGAATTTTGATTCATATTTAATAAAAACAGGACAAGTGTTGTGAGAAATATCTTTTTATAAAATGTAAAACTTCTTGTGTGGCCTACGAATCTCTTCAACATTATCCACAAGATAAAAATGAACCCTATAATGAGTTTGATATTTTTTTCATATATGCATGTGCTAAAGTATTATAGACACAATCTTTTAGAGAGATTTTCATGATCGTTTTTTATCTTAATATTATGAGAAATATCTTTTCTTAGAAGTTCATGAACCTCATATAGAGGTGGTGGGTAGAATACCTTCAGACATTCAATTTTAAAATTTCTTATACCCTAGGGAAGAGAGGATTTACACCACTAATGAACATATTAGGAATGTTCCACCACATGAAATTTTAGAATATATGGAATAGTGGAACCTAATGGGACTATTAACTCAATTTCATCTGGATTCACAAGATGACGAATCTAGAGAATCTTTCTCCCACATGACATCCCAGAGATTAAAAAGTCTTATATGGAGGAGAATTGTAACATCTCGGTTACTATTTTTATATTTTTTTTAATGTTTGAGAGTTTTTACATCATTATCAGGGAAATTTTAAGGCAATCACTTTGTTTTTCTAGGGATTTAACTATAGTGGATATCATTTTCACCATAAAGAGTTCCACTAAAGTGTGGATAGGTTGGTTGTGGTGTGTTGTGGGGGTGCGTAGAGAGGTTTTTTGTGATACAACCATTTTTGTCATGGATACATTATAGAGAAGGGTCACAACATGGGCCTTGGAGTTATATGCACTAGTGCAGAAAACATTTTTTACGTCGGTTATTTTTCATTATTTACGTCGGTTTTTAGGCGACGTTAATACGGACGACGTTATAAATAACGTTTTTTACGTCGGTTATTTAAAACCCGACGTAACATCCCTAACATCACGGTGTTTATCACATCGGTTCATATAATAACCGACGTGATAAATATGCGCGGGGGGGGGGGGGGGGGGGGGTTTATCACTTCGGTTATTTTCTAAACCGACGTGATAAAACGCCTGGGATATCGTTTATCACGTCGGTTATGACATAACCGACGTGATTAACCCTTCCCCGGGCCTATTATCACGTCGGTTTCTTAAATAACCGAGGTGATAAAAAGGCCTGGGAAACGTTTTAGCACGTCGGTTATCCAATAACCGACGTGGTAAATCGATTCCGAGGCCTTTTAGCACGTCGGTTATATTAAGAACCGACGTGATAAAAGGCCCGGGAACGGTTTATCACGTCGGTTCTCGAAAAAACCGATGTGATAAACCCCTACCGATTTATTTACCACGTCGGTTCTAAAATAACCGACGTGAAAGCGATATATTTTTTTTTAAATAATTGCACTGCTCTCACCAAAAAGCAACCAGAAACCAAACAACAAAAATAACCATGCCAGCCCTCCCCCAAGCCCCAACTGAACCCCACCCTAATCTATACCCACCTAACAACCTGGCCAGCCCTCCCCCACCACATTGCAGCCCCACTACAACCCTTGGACACCCCCACCCCTTGGACAGCCCCCACCCTCATTTACACCCCCACGACCCCTAGTACAGCCTCAAACACCCATTGGACACCCCTCCCATATCCCTTGGACACCCCCACCCCTTGGACACCCCCCACCCCTTGGACAGCCCCCACCCTCATTTACACCCCCAAGACCCCTAGTACAGCCTCAAACAATCATTGGACACCCCCCACACCTTGACAGCCCTCCCAGACCCCTTGGACACCCCCCCCCCCCGACTGCTGGACACCCCCCCGAGCCCTTGGACAGCCCCAAACACCCCTTGGACACCCCTCCCATATCCCTTGGACACCCCCACCCCTTGGACACCACCCCACCCATTGGAAAGCCCCCCCACCCTCATTTACACCCAACCGGCCCCTTGGACAGAACTCCTAGACACCTTGGACACCACTCGCATATCCCTTGGACACCCCCCCCACCCCTTGGACACCCCCACCCCTTCGACAACCCCCCCCCCCCCCACCCTCATTTAGACCCCCCGAACACTAGGACAGCCCCAAACACCCCTTGGACACCCCTCCCATATCCCTTGGACACCCCCCACCCCTTGGACACCCCCCCCCCACCCCTTGGACAGCCCCCCACCCCCTGGACACCCCCCCGACCCCTTGGAAACCCCCCTACCCCTTGGAATCCCCCCATCCCCTTGGACAGCCCCAAACACCCCTTGGACACCCCTCCTATATCCCTTGGACACCCCCCCACCACTTGGACACCCCCCCACACCTTGGACAGCCCCCCCCCCCCCCCCCCCACCCTCATTTACACCCAACCGACTCCTTGGACAGCCCCAAACACACCTTGGACACCCCTCCCATATCCCTTGGACACCCCCCAAACACCCACCCACCCCCTTGGAACCTCTCCCCCCATACCAAAATCCAGACCAGAAAAACCATCAACAGTAGACCAAAACAAGAAGTAGAGAAAAATTAAACATTCACTTATATAACATTCAAAACTTACACTGTCAACTTCAAAAAAAAACTAAATCCAACCTAAATGACTGCGAAATACACAATTACATTGACAATATTCAAAATTACATTTTACATTACAAATAACTAAAAGTAAATGAAACCTGTAAAATAATTTGACCACTCCACTTGTAAGTGTTTGATATCTTCAACAGTAAAGGGTTGAGGGTCATCAAAAAGCTACAAAGGAAAATTATAGTAGTCAACGTGTATAATGAATAAATCAAATTGAAATATTATGAGAAAGAGGAAATCTTACCAGGTCAAAACTCAGAACTGTCCCAGTTGTTATTATTTCATACATAAATCTTAACATGTAATATCCGCATTCGATGATGCCTTGTTGCTCATGACATTTCTGTTTGAATGAGTGTAAATTCAATATATTATTTTTATGTAATAAATCAAAATGTACAAATTATAAATGGATATTTACCTTCGCATGTACATATTTGATCTTGAAATTCCTTTTCTTTGCGCTTTTTCGAAAGTGGACCCATGCCCTGTTAGAAAATAATACGAATGGGGTAAATTTAAAATTCATTTTAATATATAAAACTACTGTGAAATTGAAACTTACGTTTCCAATATATTCTTAAAACTTTCTCGCACATCATCATGGAGAGAGCATATCCAATAAAGTATTTTCTCCCTAGGGAAAAAAACCCCTAACATCCAATGATCCCTGATAAAAGGAAATTTAACGTTAGTGGTTTTTTATGTTAAAAGATAATTAACTCTTTGAGAGGGATGTGTTTCATACCTCTCACAAAAAGGCATCATCCAACACTGTGTGATTACATTCTTTTCAAATCTATCAGCAATATAAAGCATTCTTTGTTCCTCATCCAATGCACATGCTTCAGGGGAAATCAATTATGGGTCCACGAATCCATATACATCTGTCAGCTCATTCCTCTCACAAATTTTATACAGATACCTAATACAAAGCAGACATAAGTATACATTTTTAATAAATATAACGCAAGGAAAAGGTGTTAAGACTTACATGATAAAAATTTGCACCACGTTGATGCCCAACATATCTCCAGTGACAAACTCCATGATATTAGTTTTCATAATCCCCACACTTAGTTCACGTCCACAGACATGAGCTTCCATTGTAAAGTCATAATGATCCGCCAACAAATTTGAATATCTTGACAATTTGTCAAGACTGCTAGTATCTGCATCTGATGTCATAGCTATCTGTCTTTGTTGTTGTCTATACAGTATTTCTTTACCTTTGAAGTATTCCTGTAAAAATAAATTGAAAAATATATTAGTTTCTAAATAATAAAACATTAATAAAAATATGAAATAAAAGATATAACATCCATACCTCTATGGTAATGAGTCGAAGAAGTCTGGATGGCCAAAGTAAAAAATGGCCGATACTATGTCCAACTGTCGTCACCTCATCTGTAGGTAATGGTATCCGAGCTGATCTATCTATAATATCCTGTACAGTGACCCTCTGATTCTCTACCTCTAACTGTTGATGATGAACTGTATCTCCTATACAATATACCATCCCATATGCAACTATATGATGTTGAGGATCATCAACATACAACTCACAATAAGTAGGTAGCTGTGGCGGAGGAGGAGGATCAAAAATGGGGTCCGCAGGCTGAGGTTGGGGAGTGGAAGCTACTGGGAGAGGTGGAGTGGGAGCTGCACCCTGAAATTGTCTTTGCAAGTCTGCAAACATAAACTGCACTGATGCTCTAATCGTGTCCTCCATTGTCGCATTAATATTACGGACTTCAGCCTCCAAGGATTCTATTTTTTTTATAAACTCCCTCAACGTTAGAAGTTGAGGAACGTGGCAACACTTTTCTTACCGATACACCTGCCGGATATCCTCTTACACGGCCAGGATGTTCGGGCTTTCCCAATGCCACAGATAAAATATCTTCCCTCCCAGATGTTGTAAATGTCCCATGTGAACTCTGCTCCTCAAGAGAGTCCTGTAATAATTAATTGAACATTTCTATAATTATTGGAAATATATGACGAAAATAGTAAACTTAAATAAATAAAATAGATATCTTACAATCCTCTCAACTACGAGTCTCGATTCTTCCGAAAGATATTGTCCCTTTTTTCCCTTCCGAGCTCTTTTCCATTTCTCATGTCTAGATGGAGGGGATGGAGGGGCCACCTCTCCAGAGCTTGAAGACTCAGCTCTTAGTTGTTGAAATTTTTCTACCATCATTTTTTCTTCCAATAATGCATACCCTCCCCGAGATAAACTATGAGGGTATACATTTTTAGATTGGATCTCTTGATGAGCTTTCCTTGTTTGCTGTAAATTAAGAATAAGTAATCATTAACAAAACAATAATAAGATCATTTATATAAGAAAGCTTATAAAAGTTTACATTGCCCTTACCAAAAATGACTCTTTTCTTATACTTTCAAAAAATTGTCTCCATGCGTCTTCATCTATAAAAGGATATATACGACATGGATTCTCACGACTCCGATGACCATAAATGAAATCAGATGAGAGGGTTGATTTGAAATCCCTCCATCTCCTAGCAGCCGACGATAAGCATTTCTTCCTGACTCCTCCAGTGTCAGGAATATCAAATGTCATCTGATAAAAAAGAGGTTAAAAATATTATATATACTAGAAACATTTAAAGACCAGTCAAAAAATAGCAAAAGATCTTACCAAAATGGTCTCCCACAACTGAGAAATTATCGCCTTATCCACACTTCTCCAATCATCATAGAGAATACTTACTTTGCTCTTAGCCTGAGTTGCTACAAAACCCTTAAAATATTTAGCATTTGGACCTCTAGGAAGATCATCATCATCAAACTCCACGACTATCCTCTCCTCCTTCGTACAGGCAAGTGATAATTTTGGTAAACGTGTGCACCCACGCTTACCAACCTTTGAACTCTTTTTCGTAATAGGAGCATGTGAATGTTCCTCCCCAGATGTATGACCAATATGCTCATCTCCAGAATCATGTGGCTGATCAACTGATTGATCTGCCATTTTCCTTCAAATCAAAAAAACAAACATTAGTTCACAAATATAAAAATTCAAATATTGTAATACTACTTAACCAGAAAATAGAAAAGTGTACTAAATTACATAATAGTAAACATTGGTAATATGGTAAGCATGTTAAACAATGATAAACATGGTAAACACAGGAAAAAGGTTTCCAAGGAGTTGGCCCATGAAAGATGAAAAGTGGACTCACTGAGTCCACCGGTCAGCCGGTGTGAGCTCACCGGCCAGCCGGAGGACCCAGGCAGAAGACTTGCCCACTTCCTGGTGCCACCGGCCGGCCGGTGGACCAGACAGAGAGCCTTCCTCTGTCTGGACCACCGGCCGGCCGCTGGATCACCACCGGCCGGCCGGTGGACCAGACAGAGAGCCTTCCTCTCTGTCTGGACCACCGGCCGGCCGCTGGCTCATCACCGGCCGGCCGGTGGACCAGACAGAGCTTTGCTCTGGACCACCGGCCAACCGGTGATCCACCACCGGCCAGCCGGTGCGCCCAGGACTTGTCCTCTTTACGGTTTTTATTGTTTTATCGTTTTGGTTTGATACATGTTTTAATAAGTAAAAAATTTACAATATCTAACATTATATGAAAAAACTAAATGTAAACAAGAAATAAACATGTGGTACCTGTAATTTTAGGAATGTATAGTTGGATTGTTTTCCCAAATTCCTTCGTCGTGATCGTTCCTTATGGCACAAACCATGTCTTCAACATACTCATCATTATGTTCTGTTAATCTTTCCATGGAAGTAGGGATCTCACATAAATCAGCATCTTCATCAAATTCATCCTCACCAACATATTGTTTTTTCCCTTGTAAAACAAGAGCCCACTACATATCTGATTGATCTACTACATAGAAAATTTGTTTGGCATGTGTTGCCATTATAAAAGAATCAGCTGTGTCTTCCAATCTATTCATATTAACAAGTGTCATTCCAAATTCATCGTGTCTGACACTGTTGTTACCGATAAACCATTTACAGTTAAAAACAGGAACTTTAATTTTAAAGTAATCAGCCTCCCATATGTCTTCAATCACTCCATAATATGCACTTGATGCCGAAATTGGGTTTCTGTCCTTAGCACTCGAAAAATGCATTGCTTCTACAAACACCAATACACCACTATTCTGAACTGCACTTCTGTTGTCCTGAGCTTTCGTATGAAATGTATAGCCATTAATTTCATAAGCGGACCATGTTATCACATTTAAAGATGGACCACCCACTATCCATTTTAATGTCTCTGATACATCTGATCTACCAAGCAAGGTCTTTTTAAACCATGGAAAAAAAGTTTTTTTGTGCTCATTCAAAATCCACATTTCTTTCTTCTTTGGATGACATTGTTTCAACTCATTAATATGCAATGTGATATACGGTTGAACATCAGCTATGTTATTCAAGATGTATGATTCTAACTTCTTCATATGTTCAGCTGACAGTGATTTGACTTTCAAGCCATGAATCCCCTTTCCCTCATTATTAACCCGTTCATGGCGAGATGGAGGAAAACCTATGTGTTGCGCCGTAGCCAAGTAGCTCGTACAAAACTCTGCTACCTCCTCAGAAATATACTTTTCAATAATGGAGGCTTCAGGTCAATATGGATTTTTAACATATCCCTTTAATATTTTCATATACCTTTCAAAAGGATACATCCAACGAAGATATACAGGTCCACAAAGCTTTATTTCTTGAACCAGATGAATCATTAAATGCACCATCATATCAAAAAAAGTTGGAGGAAAATACATTTCCAAATGAAAAAGTATAAAAATTGCATCCTTTTCCAAAATGTTCAAAGCATTCACATCAATCACCTTATTACAAATTGAATTGAAAAAATAACACAACCTCATTATAGTCTTTCTGACACGGATGGGAAATATTCCACGCAGTGCAACTGGTAGAATTTGTTGCATCATGACGTGACAATCATGTGATTTCATACCTATCAACTTCAAGTCTTTCAATGAGACAAAAATTTTTACATTTGAAGAATAACCTTGAGGCACTTTGATATCATGAAGACACTGACATAAGCTACTTTTCTCCCTCTTCGATAATGTATGACAAGCCGGGGGAAGAAATGTTCGTCTTCCTTTAGGAGTGGGAGCTAACTCCAAACGTATTCCCATTGATAGTAGGTCTAACCTTGCATTCAACCCATCTTTTGTCTTTCCTTTAATATCTAGCAATGTTCCGATCAAAGAATCACAGATATTATTCTCCACGTGCATGACATCAATATTATATTTGACTTCATGATACCTCCAATATGGTAGCTCAAAAAATATTTACCTTTTCTTCCAAATATGTCTATCATTACCAGATTTCTGTGTCTTTCCCAATGTCACATCAAGGTTTTTCACCCTCTCAAAATACAAATCTGGGGATAAAGGTTTTGGAGCAGTATCAAATTCTTGTGAGCCATTGAATGCCTTTTTTAGTCTTCTATAAGGGTGATCCATAGGCAAAAACTTTCGATGACCCATGTACACTGTTTTCCTCCCATGATGCAATTGACAATATGACGTCTGTTGTTCGCAAATTGGACATGCTTTATGCCCTTTAACACTGTATCCAGACAAATTTCCATATGCTGGGAAGTCATTTATAGTGAATAGAAGCACTGCATGCAGTTGAAAATATTCCATTTTATAAGAATCATACACCCTAATACCATCAGCCCATAACAGTTTCAAATCATCAATCAGCGGTGAAAAGTATACATCAATATCATTGCCGGGTTGCTTTGGACCAGAGATCATGATACTCAACATGACATATTTGCGCTTCATACAAACTTCAGGAGAGAGGTTGTAAATTACCAATAAAACAGGCCATGAACTATGTGTGCTACTGAGGGTTCGGTATGGATTCATTCCATCTGTGCACAAGCCTAGTCTCAGATTTCTAATTTCATTTCCAAATGTAGGGTACTGGGCATCAATTTTCTTCCATTGTGGACAATCAGCTGGATGACGTATTTTTCCATCACATACCCGCTCATCAGCATGCCATCTTAACCTTTTTGCATCATGTGAATTAGAAAATAAACGTTTGAAACGAGGAATTATAGAAAGATACCAAAATACCTTTGAAGGGAGCTTTGTAATCTCTACATCAGCTTGTGATTTTTCTTTCACCTTATACCGTGATGTACCACATTTAGGACACTCTTTCAGAAATTAATATTCCTTCCTATATATAATGCAGTCATTCGGACAGGCATGTATTTTCATGTATCCCAATCCCATCGGGAAGAATATTTTTTTGGCCTTATAATGTGAATTTGGAAGATCTTTATCTTTTGGAAGAATGTCTTTCATCAATTGTAGCAGCTCTGTAAAACTTCTGTCACTCCATCCATGTTTCGCCTTCAGGTTAATCAATCTTAACACCGCCGACAAAACCGTAAAATCTGTACAACCAGGATATAATGGTTTTTCGGCATCACCATATAGATGTGCAACTGTCGGTTCTATCTCAATTTGTTCTGCTACAATATCGCAAATCATTTCTTCAATTCCATCGGAGTTACCATCTTGCGATTCATTATCATCAGTGACATTCTGTCCAGTTTCGCCATGCCAAATCCAAGGGTTGTAACTCGGATTGAAACCATGAAAAATCAGATGATCTTTTATCTCTCTACTTTTCAACTTCTTCATATTCAGACATTTCAGGAATGGAAAGAAAAAAATGTCACTACTTGGAACATTTCGTTTAGCAAATTCCAAAAAGGCATCAACACCTTCCTCATATTCATTGCTCATTCGATGTGCCGTAATCCAACTTCGACTCATTATTACCTATAACAAATAGCAAAAATATATATATTTTTTAGATAAGACAAATATATGTTTATATGAAAAAAATAATAATTTGAATGTAAACAATTTTGAAATATAAAACAAATCGATGTGTATTTAAAAAAATATGCTTGAATATTATTTTTTAAACAAAATATAGTAAGATATAACACCCCCTGGACACCCCCCGACCCCTCTGGACAGCCCCCCGCCCCTCCTGGACACGACCCCCACCCCCTACCCCCTTGGACACCCCCCTGGACATCCCCCAACCCTCTGGACAGCCCCCCCCCCACCCACCCGGACAACCCCAAATACCCTCTGGAGAGGCCGCCACCCACTTGGACAGCCCCCCACACCCATCCACCCCCTTGGCCACCCCCCTGGACACCCCACCGACCCCTCTGGACAGGCCGCCACCCCC
Source organism: Viscum album (assembly GCA_963277665.1). Taxonomy (NCBI): domain Eukaryota; kingdom Viridiplantae; phylum Streptophyta; class Magnoliopsida; order Santalales; family Viscaceae; genus Viscum; species Viscum album. Next base: position 901,532,679 of record OY728131.1, on the reverse strand, counting down.
TTGGACAGCCCCCCACACCCACCCATCCCCTTGGACACCACCCTGGACACCCCCCGACCCCTCTGGACAGCCCCCGACCCCTCTAGAAAGCACCCCCACCCCTCCTGGACACAACCCCCCACCCCCGACCTGCTTGGACACCCCCCTGGACACCCCCCAACCCTCTGGACAGCCCCCCCACCCCTCCTAAACACCACCCCACCCCCTACCCCCTTGGACACCCCCCTGGACACCCCCAACACCCACCCACACCCTTGGACAGCCTCCCACACCCACCCACCCCCTTGTAAACCCCCCTGGACACCCCCCGACCCCTCCGGACAGCCCCCACCCCTCCTGGACACCACCCCCCACCCCCTACCCCCTTGGACACCCCCCTGGACATCCCCCAACCCTCTGGGCAGCCCCCCCACCCACCCGGACAACCCCAAATACCCTCTGGAGAGGCCGCCACCCACTTGGACAGACCCCCACACCCATCCACCCCCTTGGACACCCCCCCTGGACACCCCACCGACCCCTCTGGACAGGCCGCCACCCCCTTGGACAACCCCCCACACCCACCCATCCCCTTGGACACCACCCTGGACACCCCCCCGACCCCTCTGAACAGCCCCCGACCCCTCTAGAAAGCACCCCCACCCCTCCTGGACACAACCCCCCACCCCCGACCTGCTTGGACACCCCCCCTGGACACCCCCCAACCCTCTGGACAGCCCCCCACCCCTCCTAAACACCACCCCCACCCCCTACCCCCTTGGACACCCCCCTGGACACCCCCCAACACCCACCCACACCCTTGGACAGCCCCCCACACCCACCCACCCCCTTGTAAACCCCCCTGGACACCCCCCGACCCCTCCGGACAGCCCCCCACCCCTCCTGGACACCACCCCCACCCCCTACCCCCTTGGACACCCCCCTGGACATCCCCCAACCCTCTGGGCAGCCACCCCACCCACCCGGACAACCCCAAATACCCTCTGGAGAGGCCGCCACCCACTGGGACAGCCCCCCACACCCATCCACCCCATTGGAAACCCCCCTGGACACCCCACCGACCCCTCTGGACAGGCCGCCACCCCCTTGGACAGCCCCCCACACCCACCCATCCCCTTGGACACCACCCTGGACACCCCCCGACCCCTCTGGACAGCACCCGACCCCTCTAGAAAGCACCCCACCCCTCCTGGACACAACCCCCCACCCCCGACCTGCTTGGACACCCCCCTGGACACCCCCAAACCCTCTGGACAGCCCCCCCCCCACCCCTCCTAAACACCACCCCCACCCCCTACCCCCTTGGACACCCCCCTGGACACCCCCCAACGCCCACCCACACCCTTGGACAGCCCCCCACACCCACCCACCCCCTTGTAAACCCCCCTGGACACCCCCGACCCCTCTGGACACCCCCCGCCCCTCCTGGACACCACCCCCCACCCCCTACCCCCTTGGACACCCCCCTGGACATCCGCCAACCCTCTGGGCAGCCCCCCCACCCACCCGGAGAACCCCAAATACCCTCTGGAGAGGCCGCCGCCCACTTGGAAAACCCCCCACACCCATCCACCCCCTTGGACACCCCCCTGGACACCCCACCGACCCCTCTGGACAGGCCGCCACCCCCTTGGACAGCCCCCCACACCCACCCATCCCCTTGGACACCACCCTGGACACCCCCCGACCCCTCTGGACAGCCCCCGACCCCTCTAGAAAGCACCCCCACCCCTCCTGGACACAACCCCCCACCCCCGACCTGCTTGGACACCCCTGGACACCCCCCAACCCTCTGGACAGCCCCCCCACCCCTCCTAAACACCACCCCACCCCCTACCCCCTTGGACACCCCCCTGGACACCCCCAACACCCACCCACACCCTTGGACAGCCCCCCACACCCACCCACCCCCTTGTAAACCCCCCTGGACACCCCCCAACCCCTCTGGACAGCCCCCCTCCCCTCCTGGACACCACCCCCACCCCCTACCCCCTTGGACACCCCCTGGACATCCCCCAACCCTCTGGACAACCCCCCCACCCACCCGGACAACCCCAAATACCCTCCGGAGAGGCCTCCACCCACTTGGACAGCCCCCCACACCCATCCAACCCCTTGGAAACCCCCTGGACACCCCATCCAAATGGACACGCCCCAACCCTCTCGGGGATTTATAGAAAACGATGAAAAATTAGTGAAATCATAAAATTAGTCAATATTGCAAGTCGAACTAATAGATCTATGGATGATAAATAAGATTATGGTGCCAAAACAAGTTAAAAGGGTTCGCAGTCGAAGAATCTTAGCTAGTTTCAACAAAAAAATCACAACACAAATATATATACTATCCGCGAAAAAAAAAAACGAACGAGTGGGAGGATTACCTGAGTGCTGCGAGTTTAGATGATTGATCCGAGGAGATTAAATATGAGAAACGATGATCACAAAACGAATCTAAACCAACGAAATGGACGAGCCTATTCGGGTTTACGCGCGAGAGAGATGAGTCGCGACTGTCGAAGGTAAACTCGCGAATGACAATCCACGGGTCTGGGTAAATTTTTAAATGAGTTATCACGTCGGTTATTGAATAACCGACGTTATAAATTTTTTAAAAACATTTATAATGTCGGTTATTCAATAACCAACGTAAAAACCTTCCTCAGATTCTTTTTTTATGTCGGTTATAAAATAACCGACGTTAGAAAGGGCTCAAAATCCGCGTTTTATTACGTCGGTTATGGAATAACCGACGTCAAAAACATCTGCGGATTCTTTTTTTACGTCGGTTATAAAATAACCGACGTAAAAAGGCCTTCAAAAACCACGTTTTTTAAATCAGTTATTCAATAACCGACGTAAAAAACACCCCCGCTTCTGTTTTTTACGGTGGTTAATGTATAACCGACGTAAAAAACGAAGCTGCGCGATTAATAACGTCGGTTATAAAAATAACCGATGTAAAAGGTGTACTAAACACATTTTTTTTACGTCGGTTATTAAATAACCGATGTAAAAAACCTCGTTTTACATATTATGACGTCGGTTTTATATAACCGACGTAAAAAATGGTGACGTAAAAAACGTTTTCTGCACTAGTGATAGTGTGGATTGGTAGGCTACTACATTAGGGCATGTGGGAGAGTTTGTGTTATTCTTCCATTTTGGTCATGGCTTAGGAATTGTCACCATGGTTATGTTATGGTGTTTGAGGGTGAGTTTTTGGTGGGGGGGGGGGGGTTGGGGGTTTTATCAAATTTGGGGTAGTGGAATTATGGATTTGGATTGTGTCATAAGACCCCCTTCCTAGTTGTGCTCTCTGAAATAGATCTCTAGAATATATCATGGCCCCTTCTTTTATTTTATCAGATCTTCATAAAAGATATAACTGGAATTCTCATAGGATGCCTTGAGAAGCCTCATTTTGGAAAGGTCCCTCCCATTATTACAAACACCCCTCCATTTTTAGTAATTCTCTGGAATTGTGTATGGGGCTGCACCATGGTCTTCTATTTTCTAGACCACCTTTATATTCTAAAATACCCTTAATCCACCACATTCTTCTATATTTTCTACTAGTTTATAGATCACCGAAGTATATCCCTAAGAGGAATTCTAAACCCTTTTCATTAGATTTTAACCTCTATCATGAGAGACCCGCAATTAATAGTTTTAGGTGAGTTTCTCTCTTCCCATATCCTGATTTTTTCTCTATAATTCACTATGGTAATGTTGTTGGAAAAAGAATGGTTGGTTCTGTTAATGCTTTGGTAGGGGACTGATGTATCCTGTTGTGTCCTAAATATGAAATGGGATTCATGATTTCTTACAAATTTAATTCAACATCAATTTCATTCATTGAGTATTTAGAGAGTTTTGGTATGGAAGGTTGGTTACAATGCCTCTCATTATATCTAATTTTTTTTCTAATCTCTCTAGAATCTATGAAATTCCTTTTATATATCCACATTATACGACCGATCTCTCCATAACCAGTCTATAATACTTCGAAGTGGGATGTTCACCCAGGGCCAACAAACCTAATAAATTTAGGAAAAATTAATCATAAAAAATTAATCAACCCAATAAAGAATAGACATATATGGTCCATACCACACTCAAGAAATAAAGACATAAAAGGAAACATTCGAAATCAATAAAATACAAAAAAATAAACCTAACAAATCAAGAAAATATTAGGTCATTAAAATGTTTGGTGGAAAATATGTTCCACACATGATACATATACAAACCGAAGATGAACACATATTGTCAATCTCTCCACCTCCAACATATCAACAATACAACTAATCAATGTTCAATGATGAACACATATTCTCACCCTCTCCAGCTCCATATCCACTTCTTTCTACCACCTGTAAGAAAATTATATTGAAAATTAAATAGCGTTTCATATTTATATTTAAACTTAAAACCAATACAAGTTTTCAAACAAAATGATTTTGAATTTTTTTGATTTAACTACTCACCACCAGTCGATACAGTACCACCGAGTGCATATCTTCTCATCTGCTGACGTATATCAGTCAACGCTTTTTGCATAGCGGATATCTAATCCCCACGCTCGTGAAATGTGTTTTGTAGAGAAACAATCTCTCTCTCTAAGAATATCTAGGTATAGACTAGATACAACCAGGAGTAGATGCATCTGCAATCCCTGGTGGCCTGCCAAAAATATCAGATGGTATGGGTCCCAAACCCATACTGTGCACTCTATAAAGATGCTCATTCCCAAGGACCTTAGCAACTGGGTCATCCTAGAAGACTAAGTAAGACTACCCAAGATTGGAATCTCATAGTTCTTAAATTTTTAACTATAAATCAAATATCAATATATATTGACATAGTAAAAACTGATAATAAGATATTATAATGAAAAAATGAGTTCATACCCTAACTTATTTGGAGGGATCATTAACAAAACATCCATCATATTTTTTGTGAACATCAAACTACACTTCAGTTCAGGATGCTTCATGCCCTAAACATTTTGACTACATTAAACAAAGATAAATAAACAATTTAATATATTAAACAGATAATATTTTCTTATAAATATTTAAACTAATGAAAAGATTAACTTAGTCGATAAGCTTCTAGAAAAGCTTTTTGACCCCGCAATGTGAGTGATGACTTTCTTATCCCGGGTTGATGCATTCATTCTTGAGAGATCCTCAAATAAATAAAATGCAATTTAATAGTAATGTATTCAATTTCATATCCTCTTCATATTCATGTATAATTATAAAATGAGGTTAAAATAATAATATATATTTAAATACCATCTTCTTATCATCACGATGTCTGTCGAAAATAACTTTCTACTCTTCTTTGGGTACCCCATTGGGTAGATTCTCAAACATTTATTGTATGGTCAACAAAGTATTGTAGACATCACCCCAAAATCTCCATTTAAAGTCCATCCATTTCTTATCAAGATTTTTCAAAGTCCACTTTCATGCTATCACATCACCAACTATAAAATGGAAAAACATTTTAATACAGAAATTCATTTTAACATATTAATAACATGACATTCAATTACACCATGATGTATTATAATTACCTTTATTTGGGAATTCAAAACATCATTTTTTCAACTTTGAGGCCTATGTCTCCAATAATCATAAGAAATAGGAACGAAAATGGGCTCTTCTGCCATCTGGCCTAGAATTTGGCCAATTAATCCCACAACGTCATTTGTAGGGACCTTATATGAATCAAATGGGACAAATATATTCTCTCCATTAATATTTCACACATCTAAAATTTTTATATTTTTCTCCACAGTTGCATTTTTTCATCTTTAATGAACAAACAATTAGTATAAAAAAGTGATATAAATTTATTTAAATTAAAATTTGTACCTATAACAGTGACCCTCTAGTATGTCCATGATGAACTAGAAGTGGCGCGCTGCCGCCCAACTGATAAGCCTTCCGAAGGGGGAGTTTACAAATCAGCTTCTAAAGGGATGCTCACCGAGGGTGTGAGAGATGATGTAGGGGGAGATGGTGTAGGGTGGAAAGAAGTTGGTGGCTCGAATTCCATAAAGAGGGAGATAGATAGATCATCATCTTTCGTAGTAGTGGATGAAACAGTGTATTGCTTCCTCCTAGGAATTCCTATAATTTATGAAAATAAAATTAAGTTCAGAGCATATATTTTAAAAACGTTATGCAGAAAATAAATTTAAAAATGATAATATATGCTCAGTACTAACAAAAAATATATACATTACAATGATAATGAATGACTGCGTAAATGAAATGAGTGGTGGTGAATTAATAAATAACTGTACATAGAATAATTTTCCCATTCAATAATGTATGTTTCCTGCTCCATTACTTCATCTACTTCATTCATCCTTTCAAGACTAATATTTTAAATATCATGAGTGACAAATAATTCTGATTATTATCGTTGATGATATTCAATTTTAGAGGTCAAATCTTCCACATAATCACCCATATCATACAAATCTTTTTATATTATGTGAGAAACTACACTCCACCCTTTATCCAAAACATCATTAACATAATATAACATTGTTTATTGATATGATAAGATATAAGGATCATGCAGTTCATGATCACCAACATTTATCATGCAAGAGAAGTTCACAGAAGTAAATTGCAAGGACTCTCTTTTAACACCTCTGATAATATCGACCCAACTACATTTGAATAAAACAACTAAAAAATGCATGTGGTAGTTTAATTCAATAATATCAGTCATCTTTCCATAGTATTCCACTTCATCAAATGTAAATATACCACTATTCTATGTCTTCAAACCCTCTTCTTGAACAACTGTACGAAATCTAAATCCATTCATGAGGTAAGCGTCGAACTTTATAACTTGTTTTAGAGGACCTCGAGCAAGAAACTTCAAATATTCTAACACCTCTACTCGAGTATCAGTATTCATGATCTAAAAAAATAAATGTAGTTTATTTGATTTACAAAATATATGTGTCAAACTAATATTCATATTTATTTTAATATTTATGAACATACACATCGTGCAAACCATTCTACATGCTCTTTATTAACATCTTTCGTTATATCTTTCTCATTTCATGCTCAGCCTCTCATTAGTTTCATTGTTTGTATCCTAAACTCTTCAATAAATGGATTTTCAATTTCACTATTCAGCAACACATATCTATGTGCCTATAATAATTCCAATTCTGTCAGATTCACATTTTAGGTCCTCCCAACTGATCGGCCAATAGCAAGAAATATTTTTTATTCCTTATGTATTTTTTATTTAGTCGATGTGTCATTAACACGTCAAACTTGATTAAATATTGTCTCAATATCATCCAAGTATCTAGAACAAAAGTTAAGACACATCTCATCCAAATATCCTTAAGCCATAGAGCCTTCTGGTTGAGCTATATTTCACACATATGATTTCAAATTCCCAAGATATCTGTGAAATAAAATAAACATAATTATGAATTTAATTAAGTGCCAAAAATTGTTTACTTAACTAACAAACATATAAATAAAGTTCCTCTCAATTTGATGTATCCATAGATAATGAACATAGCCTCTTAATTTAGCTTCCTCAACTAAATTCACAGTTAAATGAATCATTACAGTAAAAAATGACAGAGGAAATATCATCTCCATTGCACAAAGGGTTAATACAAACCTCTTCTGGAGGTTTTCATGCTGAACTAGATGTAGAGATTTATCACATAGTTGTCTTAAAAATGTACATAATTGGTGAAAAAAAGAAGTAATTTTTTCTGGTAATAATGTATGCAATGCCAATGGTAGTAATTATTGTAACAAAATATGTAAATTGTGACTTTTCAATCCATGTAACATTAGATTATTCAAGTAAACACACCATGATATGTTACTTGAATACCCATAAGATACCTTAACATTATTTAAAATTTTAATGAATGTATCTTTATCCCTATTTCTTATTGCAAAAATTGTTGGAGTATACTTTTCATTCTCATCTGGCTAGAGATCACGTTTTATGTTTATTACTTGTAAGTCTTTGCGAGAATTGAGATGATCCTTTGACATTCCATGCTCTTTAAGCAACGTGAAAATCAAATTGTCACATACATTATTTTCAATATGCATCACATCAATATTATATTATAAGAAATTAAATTCATAATGCGGAAGTTTGAAGAATATACTTTCTTTCCATTGTTGCATTCTGATTTCGCTTGACGATGCACTTCAAACCCGTTTCTCGTTATCCTTCAAATGACAAACCTTCCCAAACTCTGTTTCAACATTTCCAAGTTGTGTAAATATTTCAGAACTAGTTAAAAACATTGGAGGTGGTCTGCGATCAATGAAACAATTAAATTTTAATATGTTAAGCCGAAATCTATGAGATGCATCGAAAAATCATTGATGGAACAAGAAACACCATTTTCTACTACGAGGTAGCCATTTGGGCTCAAAATAAATGTTACAGATAGGAAAATCCAAACCCATGTAAGTGTTCCAAATAGATAAGTTCACAAGACTAGGGATGTCACTAATTGTCTACATTAAAGAACCATGCATTTTGAACATTTTCTTAGAAGTATCATCAAATGTCTCAACACCGTTTCTCTACAACTCCTATAATTCTTCAATTAAAAGATTCAAGTGTACATAAATATCATTTCCATGAATTTTGTTTCCAGGAATAATCATTGAAATGATAAAATATTTTTGTTCCATACACATCGATGGATGCAGATTATAAGGGATCAAAGCAACTAGCCAAATTCTATAACTGGTACTCAAAGTTCCAAATGGTTTGAATCCATCGATAGCTAATCCCAATAAAACATTCCTAAGATCATCTAAGAAATATAGATGCAATGAATCAAATTTCTTCCATGATTGTGAATCTTGTGGATGTCTCATTAACCTATCATTGTTATTATCTACAGAATGCCACTTCATGTGTTCGATGGTTTTTGATGACATGAATAATCATTGCAATTCAGGATTTAAAGGAAAGTAACACAAAAAAATTATAGGTGTGTTCCTTTCATTCTTATTCATGAAAGTATGTTGATTCAGACTTCCAAAATCACCCACTGACTATCATCTAGAATAAAAATATTTTTTACTATCCTTTATACTTGAATCCTCTCGCCAATAAAGCATATAATCATTAGGACACGTATATATTTTTGTATAATTCAGACCAAGCCTATTAACAACATTTTTCATATCATAAAAAGACTCAGGGATGTTTTCTTTAGGAAATTCATCACACAACAATTCCAATATCATAGACATTGACTTATTTTTAATTCAAAATTGACATTTGATATGGTATAACTTCAATATAAAAGAATGTTTTGAATATTTCAAAAATCCACTATACAACTCTTGATTTCCATCATCAACTAAATCATGAAGTTTATTTTACTCAGTGATGTTTTCTCTTACAATATTCTCCACAGAATCAAGGGGACGATCCACTGATATGATACAATCTTGTTATGGTTGTCCTAAAGTCTCAAAAACAACACTTTTCTCGTTGATATTTGTAACACCCTCATATGGTTATTCTAATATGTTTTGAAGTTGGTGGTGGTTTCTTGCAGCGCCAAATGTATAATTTATAAGGATTTGAATATAATTTTCCATTGTTGATGAATTTGGTAGGTCATTCTATGGATTGACATTAATGCTCAACCTTCTAGTAATGTTCGATTCTTCGTGACAAATCCAATGAAAATATTGACTAAGGAATTGCTTCAATATTAAATTTTATTAAACTTCATCTCTCTTCAACCATCTTCTAAATTTATATTTTGGACATGGCCATCTTATTCTCCATTCAATGGGTCGATTGGAAATTTCAAAATCCAGAAACTCATCCAAACCCTTAATATACTGAGGTGTGTTTCTCTATAATGTGATCCAGATTTTATCCATGTATATCACAATCTGCCTAAAAAATATTAAAAAAAAATAAGACGCATAACTATTACTAAATAGGGAAAGAGATTCTTATATACCAGTTGAAAAAATATATAAATTTGTTACATAATGTCTTCCTATATAAATACATATGGTAAATCTACCAATAGAAAACCAAAGTACATATATGCATGCATGTGTATGCTTATACACATGTGATTACAAATTCACTTGATGAAATAAGAAGAAAGTGAGTATTTTCTTATGCAATATACAATTTAACAAGGTTTTCTCATGATCGGTGATGATTCAATATATTGAATCTTATTTAATCAATACTTTAATTCATGTACACAATTTGGGTTTTGTTATTTTAAATCCCCACAATACATGATGTTAAATTTAGACTCCCTATATTGAATATGTATGGCCTAAGTTTAATAAATACTACACAAGAAATGTACCCCTGAGGGAATTTGGAAATAATTAATGGTTTCTATATATTTAAGATAGTAGAATGTAAATGGAAAATATTCTCTCCATATAATTGATGATGTAGTTTGAGGTACTTTGAGTACCATTTATAACATTGTAGTATGAAACATAACAAAAAAGTAATGAAAATATGAATATAAACCCTATGAAAAATAAAATTGAAACAAAAGGATCATTAAATTTAGAGGATGAAGAAAATGGGGGAATCTATCTCACCTATGAAATAAAGGAGAATTAGTTTATTGTATTCACCAAATATTGAAATGGAAATAGTGTTATTGATGGAATTTAAGGAAGGATTATAAGAGATGATTAAGTGGTCTCATTTACAAAACTAAAAAGCTTGAGAATAAGACCAGGGGAATTAGCCTAGAATTGGAAAATAAGAATAACAAAGAGTTCATAGATGGTGCATAGTTCATAAATAGAGGAAATATAAAAAATTAGGATTACTCCCACAACGGGGTTAAAGCCCAATGACTAGGACATAAAAGATTTTAAATTTAACATTGGTGATGAAATTTTTACTAGTGGTTTCATCTAAAGCAGTACCACCACAAAGGATTAGAATTAAATTGGGAGATTAGGGTGAGTGAACAAATTCCAATCACATTACTCAACTTAAGAAAGATGGTGGTTCCCCTCTCCCATTAAATTAAATAATTCTAACCATTGTTTGAAGTGGACCAATATTTAGGGGGAGATATGATCCATGGGGTGGATGTGTTAATAATGTAAATGTTATTCAGCTAAAAGAATATTTGATTAAATCCAAAAAATGCATGAAATAAGTGATGTAATAATTATTTCAAGTCTCATTTGATATAAAATATGATCAAAACGTGTCATGGATGATCCTAACTCAGAAAGTGGTGTTAAGAAACAACTTTTTTCCTTCAAAACATGATCTATGAAGTTTCATGCTGAAGTAAAGTCATTTGTCGAATCTAGAATTACATAAAAAACAGATTATTCTAGAATAAAAAAATGTTTCAAAGCCTTAAATAAGAGAATCGATGATTTAATATTAAATATGGTTTATAACAAGGGATATCTAGCCCTGAATTTATTATAATTAGAACACTAATAAGAATAAAAATTTAGAGGAGTAAGTAGTTACATAGATGAATTTTATATTTATTTATTTACATGTAAAAATAAGAGGAATTATATTTTTTTTCTTTATAGGATGCTAAAAATATACCAATTAGAATGAATTAATATCAAATATTTATATCCCTGAAATAGATAACATTGAAAAGTAATATTTAGAGTAAATTGGTGATTTTTATGAACAAACTCGAGTAGATCCAACCCACCACCCGACCAAGCTAACAACGAGAATTGAAGGGAATTCCTAATCCCCATAGGATTGAATCTTTTTCTTGGGAATAAAAATGAAACTAATAAAAATGGGTTTTTACATCAGAATATAAATAACCACATCACAGACCCCACCTAAAAATCTGGTATGACCGATCTATATATAAGACATCCATACACAAAAATAAACAGGTTTCTTAATAGTGAAAGAACCAAGAATAGTATAACACAATAAAATTAATCAAAAAAACTAATAAACCAAACCTTTACATAATCTGGACATAAAATAAAAAACAATATCCCATATGTAAGATAAATTAGAAATATTATCCTGGATGAAAAGGCTAATACAAAAACATCCAGTGAACAAAAAAACATGAAAAACCATCCCTACCTCTATACAAACCACCAGCGGCTGGGGAGGGGAGCCGACCTAGGGTAGGAAATCCATGGGGTTGGGGGAAGAAGGCGGAATCATGAGTGTCGGGGGGATAAGAGGGGTTAGCAGTGATAGGCGACGAGGTCACCGGTGGCACGGGAGAGGAGCAGACCTAGGTTTGGGGCTCGACGGGGTCGGGGGAGAAGGTGCATCGGGGGGAGAAGGGGGTTGGCTCGGGTTGGGGGGGGGAGTGTCGCCACTATAAAAAAATAAATGGGTTTCATGGAATTTTTTTAATAAACCGCAATGACACCCATTTAAAAAAAGGTTTCATAGCGGTTTTGTAAAATTCCACTAAAAGACCACCGCTAAAGGTGATTTATGTTATAGTGATTTCTAGAATTTATTTCATTATTCACATCATGGTTTTTGTGGATGTTACCTTTTTTAACCTTATTGAATAGAGATAATAGGAGATATAAAGTGGTAATTTTTTTTATCATAGCTAATGTTTTAAAATATATGAATAGAGAAAAGTAAGATTCACCAAAACCATGATGTCGTGAAACCACATGGTTTGATGTGGATTTTTAAGAGGATGAGATATTTTAATTTTACATGGGATATTGCTTACAAATATTTCATTTTTAATTTTAGTTAGATACATCACATCATTGTTATCTCCTTAATGTTTTATATTTTTATAAATAAATATTACATATTCATTTTTTTAGAGAATTTTCTTATTTCAATTTTTTTATGAATTTTTTTTAACTCCCATGGTCATATTATGTGATTTTTTATATATGTTTTAGTAAGATTTTATTATTTCATGTTTATTTAATTATTACAATTAAAAATTCAATTATTTCATTTTAAAACATACTTATAAGATGATTTTTCATTGTTTATTTAATAAATATCCATCATGTGTGGTTCTGTCTCTAATAAGTTAAGGAGTTACGAGATGAAGGATGTGTACAAGTTCCTTTATCAATGTTTTTTTGAAGAATTTTATTTGATTGTGTATTTTCATGATAATTAAACCACATTTTATTATTTAATAATTCATTATCATAGAAAGTGATTATGTAATAAATTTAAATATGATAGAGTGAATTAAATTATGGAATGTAGTTTGGATTTACCTTTTTTATAAAAGGATAAAATTTTGACTCAATTTCTATGATTTGGTTCATTGAATAAAAAATTAAATTGATTAAAGTAGTATTGGTTGATTTTATTATATAGAAATCAATTATAATTCAATAACATATAGTAAATTAATTCACTGAATACATGGATTAATTATATTACACTTCTTGAGTAAAATAATAATTTTAAACTGAATTATTATAATTTATTTCATTAATTGTATTTCAATCACTTTAAAATTTATTAATTAAAATTATAATAATAATATATTAAGATTATAATTAGATTATTACTTGGATAAATGAATACATTTAGGCTTATAAGTATCCTAAATGGATTAACCTTGGAAATATATTAGGCTAACATTTCAATGCTATTTAAACTAGTGAAGAGTAAATGAGATTTTAAACATCGACCAGTGTCTATACGAATAAAAATCCCTTGATGGTAAGTAATTTTTTAGAAAAATTATAATACACATTCTAGACCAAAGTTTAAATTTTACTAGTTTTTTAATATTGATTCTCTCGTATCATTCTTATTATAATTTTTATTCATTTTTATTCTCATTTTATTATTATATTTTCCTTTAAAGGTCACAATTTCATTGGTCACACACTAATTACTTGATAAATTAGTGAAAACCCAACAAAACCTTTTAGTAATGATCATATGATCGAGTCGAACATGTAATTATTCAAAATAAATATGGAATTTCCATATGGATAATTTGATCTGGTTGGGAATATTCCAAATAAAGAAATTCAAAATGAGGATCAAGTTTCACCAAGGTAAAGGGTTATTATAAACTATTGTTTGTCTTCTATCGATGTTATTAAATAAATAATAATTTAACAACCCATTAAAACCAAAAAATTTGAGACAAAATTGAGTGTTTTTTGGATGATCCAAAATAAAGTATAATTTAGTTGAATGCCATATAAATATAAGTATATCCACTTGTAAAATTTTTATAGATTTGTAATATATTCATTCCCAAAAGAGTATCAAATGATGATATATAGATTAGGGTTTTTCATTCTCATTGAGATTTCATTATATTTTTTTGTTGATGATTATACTGGTTAGTTCCAATATTTCTGGGGATATGTCGGCTAATAATTTTATAAGAAATTGTTATCCACATTCAAAGATGGTGCATCTTCTAAATAAGTAATGAAATTGTATCCCATAAGATAGAGATTTTTTTCAATAATTGGGATAAATTTAAAAATATTTTACCAGGACGTACTCATTAATGAATATTTATCTGTCATGGAATTTAGACATTTTTCTATGGATTACAATTGATTTCATTTGTCATGATTGATTCCTTTATGGATAGTAGTTTGATTTTTAAGACACTTAACATCACAAGATATATTTTTTATGATATTTAATATAGATGATTGGATTTCTCATGTAAATCTACATTTTTTTGTGTTGGGGATTTTGGATGAAAATTTATAGGATATTGGTGGATAAAAGGTGATGTTTTTTCTGAATTTATATTTGGGAACTTCCATTTAAATATTATTAATAGAATTATTTCATTATGATTTAGATTAATAAAATAATTTCTATGTAATGGTGTTTCATGATATGATTATAGTGGTTTTATCTTGAGGATATGTGTTTTTATGCATAGATTATACCATGATTAATTTTTATTCCTATGTTTATGAATGGGAATTCTTCCGTGGTGTGAAGTGATAAGTTTTTCCACAAAGCCTTATGGTGTATAACAGATATATTTTCCATTATTATTAAATGTTACACTATTTAGGGGGGTTTAATCCTGGTGATATTCATTATTACATGTTTTCTTCTAAGTTTGATTATGTTACATGGACATAGTGATTCCCAATACTTCAAGTGTTACAGTGTATAAAACCCTTCGTCATCATGATCTAATATATTTATATCCATTATAAATGGTTTTATCCACAATTATTTTCATATATCACATTTTGATTTATGGATTTGATTCATATTTCACTATGAATCCCTATTTCATGGCAGGGGCATATGTTTATATGTTTTAAAAGAAACTAAAGTTCCCTGTCATATTCTCGTAAATTCCCCCTATAAGAACATATATTTTCTTGAGTTTTGGAACCATTTAATTTTAATCATATTCCATAATTTTATCTTAATATTAAGGAATACTATGTTGATAGAGGAATCAAGGGTTTTTTGGGTGATCACAGATCCTAAATATTGAGTACTTTGAAAAGGTAGGAGGGCCCCAAAATTATTAGAAACTATGTCGCTTTGTCATTATGGTAAGATCAAACTATGCAGGGTGTCCTAGTGCACTATATAGGGCCAATAATATGATGAGACCATTCAACACAATCCAAAAAATAGTGCAAAAAATTAATAGTTTCTACCAAAGGAAAGAAACATGTTTTTCACAGTTTTTATAAGTATGCACTATGACCACATTAGAAGGGGTGTCTATGTTATGAGCCATATAGAGTTAGTGAATGTTTTTAAAATTTTCTTAAAACACCATATGAAAAGGTTTTAGAGGGATGAAATTTCTATTTTTACTTCATCTACTTAAATTTTAAAACACCCTCTCCATTTCTTTTTTCCACTAGCAGCTGGTCCCCTCTCTCTTTTGTTGAGCACCCACACAATCCTAAAATAATATTTGAGGTATCTCTACTTTTTGGACTCTAAATCATTCACTATCAATCTTTTTTGATGAATAAATTTATTATCTCTATTATAATTTCACCTTTAATAATTTATCTTACTCTTGATATGGTTATTCTAGTGTGATATCATATTCCCTATTTTCATGGAATTTAAATATTTTCTATATTTCTTCTATTCTAGGGTAGATTTGATGCAAAAAATTGATGATTTTACTACCAAGATAAGGTAGGTGATCTAGAGATTTTCCCCAAATTACCAGGTGTTTATATATTATTATTTTGTTCCACACATTGAATTTTCTTTATGATGCTTATAAATTTAATTTGTAGTTAAATTAAATGTGTAGTCTTGACCAATGTGACCCACGAGATTCATTTTTTAATAATTAAAGGTTATGGACTATGAAGTCAAACCACACCTTGGATGATTTTTTAAATTGGAAAATACCTCCATGGGTGTATTATGAAATTAGATCACGATTTTATGTGTGTTTTTACACCTTTTTATGTGATGTTAAATGATTTTTTGAAATGAAACAAGTATAATAAACAGGGGGAATGGAAGGCCCTGACCATAATTTCGACTCTATTTCTTTCTAGATTTGGCTTGAGTTATTCATTATAAATAAAAGTACAATTAAAAATGAATGGTAGGATTCATGTCATGTGAGGCCTTATAAGCCAAGGATATAATTTTAGACACCAGTTCAGGTAATATTTCATTCATAATTAAAATAAAAAATTGATTTTGTATATGAACCAAAATGGTATGGTTATTCTCTAGGCCCATGAAAATTCACATTACCATGCCAAGAGTGAGAGATGTCTTCCCATTCAGAATTCCATAAATGAACTCATAGGAAATATTTATGTTAGTGATTTCTAATGGATTTGTTTTTCCCCTTGAGTGATATATGGATTATTATATGAATTTCATGAATGGAATCACATTAAAGATTTACTAGATATGCCTGAGTGATACATGGACATCCTTATTGGACTTCCTAGGATGGACTCAAGTGGAGATGATCATTATGTATGTTCAATTGATACTTGTACTATCTTATTAGACTACCAGGAATGGACATAGAGGGAAGATTGTTATATATTCCATGATCAACCCTTGGAATAATTCTATGGACTACCATGGACAGACTCAGACGAAGCAAATGTTATACCATACCAAGAGTGATATTAGGGTTCTTATGTGGATTTCCTAAGACCGTCTTATAATTTTGTGGGTTCATAGTGTACCTAGAGCGATACATGGGTTCCAAATTTGTAATTCCAAAGATTGGATAAGATGATTTTTTAATTAAAGGAATAATAGATTATATGATGCATCTTCCATGCCAAAGCGCAATATTCAATTTTTTCAAGATTCAAATACTTATTTTTTCCCTATACATGTTTAACTAATATATGATTCAAGTTTGATTCATGGGATACAAGATAGGTCCTGAGACTTTATTATAAAATAAATCATTATGGACTGTTCATTCTGAGACATTTTGGATAAATCTGAAGAAGATAGAAGATTATTTGAATTCCCTGGAAACCTAGACCTATGTGGGTTGTTTATTACTTCACTTCAATTTCAGTTTTTATTGTTATATGTACACTTTTTATTATATATATTAGTGGACCAGATATCATTATACAATATTGGTGGTGGCCTACTGAGTGTATCCCACACCCTGTCCCAGCCACCATTGGGTACCCATACATACTTCATGGATGTCCGTAGGGATAAGGGAAATGAACATGTTATGGATGCTGGATTACCTTTCTAAGATGGTGTGTAGGTAAAACGACTGATCCTATGATATAGATTCTAATAGAGAGATCCTTGGGTCTTTTTCATTTTTGTATAGCATGTTGTATATGTATTTTCCCCTAATCCTCATGTACTTCCTTTTTAATGTATCATTACATGATCATTATTTTATATATGAAATTGAAGGATGTTATTACTTGGTCATTTATGTGATGGATTAGTACTCATAAACTATCACCTATTATTTATGATTCCACTATTTATTGATATAATTAGACCACTATGATACACTCTAGTCATGAGGGTATAGTCTCCACATTGTTTTACAGTAGACCCCTGTTGTTTGTCAGTATCCTTTGGCATGTGGGGAGGTGCTGTTATGGTTATGTGTCCAACCAGGTTCAGTTACTATTAAGTGAACTTGGTCTAATATGTAACAAATTGGTATTATAGGGTTCTTTTCCTTTTTCTTACTATTTTTGTTTTGGGTTATTAGAGAGGAGACTAGGATGTATCGAGATCTAGTCATGAGGCTGTTATTAGGAGTATCTATTCCACATACAGTGAAATCAAAATTACCTATAATAGGATGAAATGATGTATATTGTTCTTATTATAGTTTTCTTAAACTAACTATTAGGTGATGAACTTGATATTTTTTCTTTATGATTTTTTGTTTTTACCCTTTGCTGCTAAGGTAATAAATTATTGCATCATACATCATTATATGCTCTTTAGTAATTATATATCATGCATATGGAATATTGTTTTTATATTTTTTTGTTTATAACTATAGCATGTTTTTGTGTGTTTTTCTATATTTCCATTGAATTTTGATAGTATTTCTTGTTGGGAATAAATAAATAATGGATTCCTTTAAAGGGATGTTAATCAGAATATATAAATTATATTGGAATTTAAAAATTTGGAAGGGAAACCACTGAATTGGTTCTTGATGTATAAATTCCTATGTATTTGAGTATTTTCTAAAATTAATATGAATTGTGAAATAAAATGGTCACCATTAAAGAGAGTTTTAAATTAAAACTTAAAGGGTGATTTCTTCTATAACATACAAATGACAGTCTATATATTAGGTCCTATGACTTGTAGTAGAGTACCTGACCCTAAGACAACCTTTATAGTAGGTAGTAGGTAGTGTCTCTGTCCTTATTATGATCTGTATATCACCCATACCTAGATTTAGTAGAATTCATAGGAGAGTGACCTTTATATAGGAAAACTTCTACATGTTCTATTATTATATATGTATTTTGACAATTATCAATTATTTTATTGATGCATGTGTTTGGTATTTTTATAGACATGATAGTGTGATGAAATAGTGTCATAATCCCTAAGGGTGGAAGAAACCATGCTCTAGAATTAGTGGGTTGTGGGATTCTAGAAAAACCTCTAGTAGTCCCACTTGAGGCATCACTCATTATACCTGATATGGGAACAGATTTCAAGTTTCGAGAGGGTTTAATGTGCTTTATAATGGTTGTCCTAGGAGACTTATGACCTACCCTAACTATATAATACTTCACTTATGAGTTTTGGTAGTATTATCCTCCCATATTTTCTAGGAATAGAGGACCACGTGCTATATAGTCCAAGATTAAGTCCATGTTTTTTTATCTTCAACCATCTTGAGACACCTCTTTTTTGGAGAGTGATTCTCTCTAAATATTTGATTCTGGATTCATCCAAGAGATGGTGGTACATTATTACTCAAATGGATTGTCAGAGGGATATGTTTTAGAGTTATTTTTAGATGACCATATCTTTTTATTTCTATCCTCAGACATTGAGGGTCAATAGGGCTAGAGAGTCTATGCACTTGTAGTAGTGTGTTTTATCATCCATAGACTATTGTACCCATTTCATAGTGCTCCAGAACATTGAAACTATTCTATTAAGTTATTATTTATAAAAAATTAGTAAATTTTTGTATGGTCTCTTGTATGTTGTCTAATCATAGGTGATATTCTTTTAGCTCACTATAATATCTAGAATAATGAACCACGTACTCATCACATACTATAACATGAGAGAGGCTGGGGGTGTGAGCTAAGGTGGTTTGAAACCAAGAACTAAAACTAAATTAACCAATTTTAGTAAGTGTCATTTAGATATTCTGCATGCTAATATTAGTATCCATTGTGTATACTCAAGTTTCAATCTAAGCTTCCATCATTGTGGTAAACTAGGACTTATACAACACTGATGTACTAGGGACCTAGTCGACTGTCGATCTTAGGGGAAGGTGGGTTATATTCAGTACTTTCTCAGATATTTTGACATAATATTAAATGAGAGAGGTTTTACACTGAGTCAACATCCATTAGAGGGTCAGAAAGGTAGGGATCCATAATATAGTTGGATGATTAGGACGAGGTGGTGGTTGTGGTGGATGTAGCTACACACCAGACATAAAGTGTTAGTATAGTGATCCTGATCATGGTATCCATGATATATCATAGGGCTGCAGACTAGTCCAGATGTATTACCTGCACCAAAAACTCTAGTACCATAGTTCCATCCCTTCTACACATTGTTGTACTATTCTATTAGCCCTTTATATAGTCTATTCTCTTTTTGATAAATTCACTCCTTAATAATTTTTATTTATTCTTGTTGTGGAGTTCCTTGGGCTCAACGTTCAATTTTATTATGGAATTATGTCACCCAACACTCCATTTGGGATTAAATCAGAGTGTTAATGCTAGTTTAATGAGTCCCCCCTCGAAATATGTTGGTGCTGCATTGTATGGGACCTATTTTTCCACGAGATGATAGGGGTTGACATCATTCTTTTGATTGACGTGTTAGATCCCTATCAATGTTACATTTATTTCTCTCATTGAAGGGTGACTTTCACATCACCATACGGTGGTTTTTTTTATTCAAAAAGGTGAATGGGTTTCCCAAGAGAGATCAGTCATCCCTAACCGTCTAGGGATTAGTGGTATGACGGCTTAGATTAGAAGTTTATATCTATATGATTTAGGAATGGATTAGAAGGATTTCCCTCTAGTAATAGATTGTTTCAGGGATGTTTCCTTGATAAATTTATTGGACTACATCCTATGAGATAGGTTCAGTTTTCTATCATGATAGTTCCAAGATATGCACTAGTACCCATTCCTCTCTTGAGGATGGATACTATTGAGTTTCTAGAGATAAAGATGTAGCTAGAGGATTTAGAAGCTATGGATTTTAGAAGACACAGTTCTTCACTATTGGGGTCATCGGTCTTTTTATCCAAGAAGGTAGATAGTAACCTTAGGATTTTCATGGAATACCATATGTTAAAGATTCTTATAGTTATGAAATGATATCAATTTCCTCATATAGATGATCACTTCTAAGAACACAAAGGATCAAGGGTTTTCTCTATGGTTGATATGAGATTGGGTTATCATAACGTACTTGTAAGTCTATAATATATTCCATATCCAATATTCTATAGTAGATATGTCTTGAAAAAGTATTGGGTCATGATTTTTGTTCTCATGAACATGAAAAAGGTTTTCAGGGAGTTAATGAACCAAATTTTCTATCCAAATCAATATTTTTTTGTGGTGGTGTGGACAATATCTTGGTGTATCTTACAGATCGTCATGACCATGCCAAAAATCTTGATATTGTATTAGATACACTGGGAGAGCATCATTTATATGAAAATATCACAAATTTACCCCTTTGGATAGATAAAATTCACTTCCAATGTTATATTATGCTATAGATAGGAGTATCATTTGACCTATAGAAGCTGAGAGTCATAGTTATCTGGGAGAAACCTAAGAACGTATTTTATATATGGAGTTTCATGAGGATTGTTGGTTATTATAGGAACTTTATAATTAAATTATCATGTCTATAGACTTCTTTTATAGTATTTAATAATAAGGGTGTGATGTTTATATGGTCATAAGCACAAAATATAGTGTTTTAGGGGTTAAAATAGAGACTCACTTAAATTCTCATCCTAATTATTCTAGAGCTAGGAAATATCTTTTTGGACTATTGTGATGTATCCAGTATCATTCTAAGAGTAGTTCTAATGTGGGGTGGGGGGATTAATAGCATATGGGTCTTGTCCGTTAAGTCCAAATGAGTCCAATTACATAGCACACAATCTTGATTTAGTATTTATTGTTCATGACTTGCGTTGTTGGAGGAATTATTTTCTAAGTGTGTTTTTTGGTGTTCACATACCACAAAATCCTCAAGTAAATATTTACATAGTGTGACTTGAATCTCAAGAAACTTAGGTGGGTTTAATACCTACAATACATTGACATTTGATCTTGCTTATATGCTCAAGATGGGTATTTTAGTCATCGATGCACTAAGTAGGAGGACTTAAAAATATGATGCTTAGGAGGCTAATAGTGAGTGGCATCTTATGGCCTAATTCTTAGATATATAGATAAATATTCATGACCAACTTGGATACTATATACGTGAATCTTTATAATTGGAATAATCACTCTTGAAGATATTGAAATTGAGGCGGATACTAGATTCTGAAGGCTTGATACTATAGGAGAGCATTGTAGGTGATGACCTACCTCCTAGTTGGGCCATTGGTTAGAACGATATCTTATCCATTCATGGATGCATCTAAGATTCTACAGGTATAAAATAGATGTTTATTTGAGATAATCATTCCTCTACATGGTCATTACATCTTAGTATTGCAAAGATGTATCATCACTTACAATGCCAATACTTGTAGTCAGAGATGAAAAGTGAGATGGTTGGATTTGATACTCGATGTTCCACCTATAAGAAGATGAAGATAGAATACCATTAATCAGCATGGATTTTATATCCACTACTTATTACTAAATAAAAATGGGATTATGACACCAAATATTTGAAGATGGTGTTTTTTAGGTCACCTCCGATCAGTGATTTCATAAGGGTGGTCATAGAAAAAATTGACAAAGGTAGCTCATTTCATGCTTATTCAGGGGGAATTTTCACTGTTTGAGCTCAGGAGGCCCTATATTCATAAGATCGTAAGCCATCATGGGGTTCCACATTCTATAGTTTTCTATAGTGATTCTGATTTTACATTATGGTTCTCTAAGGGGTTTCAGAATACCCTAGGTTCATTGGTACTACTGAGTATAACCTATGACCCAAAGACTGATGGTCAGTATAAGCGTATGATATATGTTTTAGAGGGCTAGCTTCAAGAATGTGTCCTTGATTTCAGATATTCCTGAAGGATACACTTAACTCACATTGAGATCTCTTATTATAATTTATTCTAAGAGACCATAGAGATGGATCCTTATGATTCCATGTATGGTAGGTCGTTTCATTCACCCCTGTTCTTGTTAGAGGCATGGGAGGTCGTGTTACTGGATCTTTAACACAATCAAGATATGTTAGAGTAGGTTTAGCTTATTAGTAAGTGGGTGTCTATAGTTTAGTCTAGGGAAAAATAATATTTAGATCACCACCATTGACCATTAGGGTTAGACATAGGGATTTATGATTTCATACATGTTTTACCAAGACTGTGACGTAGATAGATTCAAAAACAAGGGAATTTATCACCTCATTTTTTTTATACCCATTGATATTCTTGAGATAATTTTTCATGTAGAATAATGCTTATAGTTATCTAATATATATTGGTCTATGCATATTGCCTTCCTTTTATCCAGGCTTCATTGAAATTATTCAAGTCTATCTCATATCTTTCATCTTGATGAGGTTAATTTGGAGGTAGATGTGTTCTTTTATAGTTATCATATCCTTATATATAATGACAGTACAAAGGTTCTTTGAGGCCGGTCCATTCATTTAGTATGGGTGCTATTACATCAGAAATTAGTACAAAAAGAGACATGGGATAGACACTGAAATACTATCCCAATTTCCTTAGTTATTCTTAGAGGTTGATTTATCACCCTTGGAAGGTAAAATCGAGGACAAGTTTCTTTAAAGGAAAATATTGTAAGAACATAGCTTTTCTTGATGAATGGAGCCTTTAATTTTTAATTATATACCTTAATTTTATCATATTATTTAGGAATAAAGGTGTTATAGAATTAATATGGGTGTCTGGGGCTTGTATAGAGCCTATATCCCATGATATAGGAAGTATTAAAAGGATATCAAGGTTAGTAGAAACTATGTATCCCAGCCTGCATGGTTAGATAAAACTATGTTTTTGTGGTCCAGTACACTGTCATGGGATTCACTGTTTGATGAAACCATTGAATCCTAGGAAACATGGCCATGTAAAAAAATTATACTTTTTAATAGAGGTAAAATTCATAGTATACACATGGCTTTTGTTACCATGTTTCATAACCATGTGAGAATGGGTTCCCAGGCAGTGATCATTTTACGGTTAGTACAAATTTTGGCCAATAATGCATCCAAATAGTGAAACCTTGTTTTAAATAGGTGAAATGTATATTTTTCCCTCAAATACTTTAATTTAAAAACCTCGTCTCCCCATCTTATATGCTCTAGTGGTTGATCTCATATTCCTTACATTGAGCTCCCATGCAATCCTAACCTATTATTTTATGTATATTCACCATGTGGACTCTGAGTCCATCATTATTGGTCTCATTCAATTCATATTGATAAGCTACTTATTCCTCTTGAACCTTTTTTCATTTCTTTCCCTATTAAAAATTTTATTTTGGTCCAATATCGTATTCCCTACATTCATATAATTTTTTTATTTCTTTATTTTATCTGTTCTAACCAAGATTAGAAGTCAAAAACAGATGAGGAGTCAACTACCAACTTGAGGTCGGTGGTATTGATTTTTTCCTTCAGTTTTGGGTGTTTATATATCATTTCACTATGAAATGTGATATATTTTCTAGTTGATTCTTATTAGTAGGATTTTTAGTTAAATTAAATGTGTAGGATAGACCTATGTGACCCATAAGACCCATTTGTTTATAATTAAATTTTAATGACCCTGAATTTGAACCACCGCTTGGGTGTGTTGTTAAATTGGATAAAACCAATATGGGTGGATTGTGAAATTGATTCACATTTTTAGATGTGTTGTTTACCCCTTATTATTGGATGTTAAATGATTTTTTATAAAATTTAATTTAATTAAATGAATAGAGGTAATGGAAGATTGTGTCCCTAGTCTTTTTCCATGTTTCTTGCTCGCATAGGCTTCAGTTATTCTTTCTATATGAAAGGATAATTTAAAATAAAAGTTTGGATTCATTTGATGATAGGAATTCCAAAACTATGATATGATTTAATCCACATTCTAGGGTGAGTTTTATTTCATAATTAAAATGAATAATTGATTTTGTATATGAACCAAAATGGTAAGTTTAATCTTTTGTCCAATGACTATTCATATTTCCATGATAAGAGTGAGATATGGGTTGTAATTAAGAATTCCATAAATATACTCATTGGGATTATTTACTAAATGATTTAAATTTAACTAATTATAAAATTTGGGGGATACAAGGATTCTTATATTAAAACCATGAATGGACTCAAATGGAAGCTTGACTAGAGACACCCGTGTGATTCTCAAACACCCTTAGCAGACTCGAAATGATGAATTGAAGGGATAGATCATTATATAAGCCTGATTGATACTTGGAATCCATTATTTCAATTCCAAGGATTATATGATAGGGAAGATTATTATATATTCCATGAGTTATACTTGGACTCTTTATATGGACTTCCAAGGACGGAATCTGAGAGAGGTGATGTTATTCCACACCCATAGTGAATATAGGGTTTCTATAAGGATTACCTAAGATGGTATTGTATGGTAATGGGTTTATATTATACATAGAGTGATATATGGGTTCCAAATTAGGAACACAAAGGATGTGGTCAAGTGGCTATTAAATTATACTTTTTATCGATTATATTATATATCATTCATTCCAAAGAACAAGTTAGGATTTTGTTAGGCCTCACATCAAAGGATAGCCTTATGCACATCTTACTCAAATATGATTAATGAGGTATGAACGTGATAAAATCTAGGTCCCAATACAATATTATAAATTAAATCAATACATAATTTTCATTCATAGACATTCCTACTAAGGCCAAAGTAGGTAGCAAAAGATAGGGGTTCAATAGGAACTGAATCCTATGTAGGTTGTCTCTCTCTGTACATCATTTACAACATTTATTATTACCTATACGCTGTTATTTATATATATTAAAGGATTTTATTACATTTTACACCATTTTTTGTGGCATAATTAATATATATCTCGCCTTATTAGGGCCACCATTGGGTACCCAAATAGACTTCAGGGATGATGTTAGTGAAAAATGGAAAGTGCCATTCTATGGATTCTTGATTACCTGGAAAGGATGGTGTAATGGGGATGTGGAAGAAGCCTATACTCGAGATGTTAATAGATATATCCATAGTGGTTTTGTTCATTTTTGTATATCGTGTTGTATAAAAATGATCCATTGGTCCACCTATATTTCTTTTTTTGTATATAATCCCATGATCATAATTTTGTATATGACATTGATAGATGTGATTACTTTTTTAGTATGTGATGGATTATTATAATTCCATTATCAGTTATTCCTTTTTATTATTATATTGATTTATATAATTATACTTTTTGGTTAATTTTATTAGTTTTGAATGATCATGCACAGGTTTTGTGGTGGATTATTAAGAGTTTAGTGGTTCCAAATCCACATTTTCTCATCAATTTTATGCGTCTATTTTTGAAGTCTCGTTTGGGGTAGGGGATTCAATATATGTATTCTCTTTTATTATGTGTAAATTTAGAATTACCATGACTTTTTCATTTGGTAGATGGTTAGAATTTAAGAAATAAAGATAAAAAACTTGACTAAAGAAATGGAAGGGAAAATGCGGTCTATATGTGCTTTATATGATTTCCATGATATTTCTATTATGTCAATTATGTTTATTTGATATGATTTATAATAATATATCATTATTTTTTTTATGTATAATAACTTTACATATTTATTTAGGTCACTAAAATAGGGTAATAAAAAGGAAAATTATTTAATCTAGATTTAATAATGATGTTGTTTATACATGATGTGTTTGATTAATAATGGTGGTTAAAAAATAGGATTTTTCATGTTGTGTATTATAGTATTTTATATCATTTTATGTGGAATTTTTGTCTTTCTATTTACCCTGAAATAATCTTTTTTAGTTTTATATTGTATTTATTATAGTGGATTGAAATGGGTGATGTTGTGGAAGAGGTGTAATTGATCTTATGGTTGTCAGATAGTGATATGTAGTGATATGTACAGTATTAGGATAGTTTTTTTTGGTTTGTGTCATAGTTTCCCAGTAACATTGAATGGTATTGAAACTAAAGATGTTTTTAATGGGTATGGTTTTTGATAAAATAAATTGATGAGTGGTTAATAATATGCGGAGTTTAATAAATATATATGGGAGAGGGTGATGGATAGTATAAAATATTATTTTCTAATATAAATATGGTATAATTATTGTGATGTTGATGGTAAATAATAAATTTATATAAATTTATAATAAAGTGATAAAATTGATGTTATAATTTTTTGGTGACTACTGCGAAGAATATATGTGGTTCATTTGTGTTGTAGACTGTATAATAGCGATTATCAATGAGTGGTGGTTAAGATAAAGTGATTTATTAATGTCATTGTAATAAATGAAATTCACCAATGATTGGACCCTTAGGATGAGTTTTTTATTTTTATGAATTTATGTATATTGGACAGAAATACATTTTTACTTTGAGTCCAGGTCAATCCACAAGGTCAGGTTGGTTGTATATGTTTTTTTCTATCATTTTAATGGAAATATGGATGTTAAAGGGGTGAAATAGAAAGGATTTGTAGGTTTGTAGATCATACACTAATATAAATATAATAATTGTATAGGGAAAAACTATATTGGGATTTTATAATAAAAAATACTACAATATATATAGTGGTCTTCAAATGAATTGGGAAAATCATTCAGATCACTCTTTTAATTACATCTAATGTCAGGTGAAAGCTATGAGAAAACATCATTAGAAAACTAAGAATTATCTATCATGTTATACAAAGGGTATTAAGATTCCACTCACTATTATGATTTTTTGTTTCCACATTCCCATTTTTTTGGGTTTTTTATGAAGTTTCTCAATCCAAATTTGGGTGGTTATCAATCACCCTATCATAGATTGTAACATCTATGCTACACTCCCAAAAAGTACAACATCATATCCTTGGTTCCTAGGATGAGATTAATCCTACAATCCTTCACTCATTCCCCAAAGATCTTCTTCCCACTTTTTTTTTGAAAATGCATTAAAATTTTATGAAAGATCAAGAATAGAGGAATTCAAGAAATATAATAATATAAAATTAATTAAATATAACTCCCTCTATTTTATATAAAAAAACAAAACCTACACTTAAAATAAAATATATGAATTAAAGAAAATATTATAGAATGGATTAGTGGATCCAAATGAAAATCTAACACCATGATATTTTAAAATGGATTTTTTATTGAATAAATACTATGTTTCATAGAATATACCACACACAAAAATGATCTTGAATGAACCCTGATATACAATGAAAAATTTATTATTTAAATATGATTATTAAAACCTAGTCATTTGTTTTTATCGAATGAATAGGATAAAATTAATGATGAAATATTTTTTGAAAATAATTCCTTATTCAAATTTATTGACTAGTTCCTCGTATTTAAGTACTCAATTTTAAATTATAATAATTAAATAATATATGATAAAGAACAATTAAAGTTTAAGAAGGTATTTTTTTATAAAAGTAACTTTTCTTTATATTTTTTATTTTAATTTAAAGTATAAACTAATGATTTTAAGTATTTTAATATGATTAAATGAAAACATGTTTTACATAAAAATTATCTGATTTGGCATATGGCTTTTTATTAAGAAGATGATTTTTTGGAGAATACTAAAAATATTGATTTTTCAAATATCTTAAATTTTATGACATAATCATTATTTAAATGTTAATTAATAAATATATAAATACATACTATTTAATTTTTTTTTTAAAATTGTAAAATTAATCATTGAAAACATTATTTTGAATTTAAAAATTCAAAGTTTACTTTTTGAAACATAAATTTATATTTTATATAAATAAACTATTTTTGGATCTTAATATTCAATTTTGAAAAGGAAAGGTTATATAATGTCTTTTATAGGATCCAAATGTCATATCACTTTTATTTTTTAATTATATCCCAATGAAATTCATAATATTTGACAATATACATAAATTTAGACTAAGATCAATTTTATACAATAAATGGGTATCTTTCTAAAAATAATTTTTTGTTGTATTTTAAGAAATTATATTATGAATTTTTACCACTCTTTTAAATTTAGTATTCCCTATTTTTAATCATGATATTAAATTTTAAAAAAATATTTTAATTTTTACTAATAAAGAATAGTAACCATGACGAAATTTTATCACCATAGTATATGATTAAATTGGTTAAATAGGGTTAAAGTAATGGGATAAGGTCTCAAAATCTCTCAAAAACTTGAATTTATTTTATTTTTTTAGTTAATTTCTACCAAAATCATTTTATCTTCAAAAATATTTTAATTTGTGACAATTTCCTTAAATTATAACTTTTATATTATTATATGTAAATAATAATTACAATATTAAACTATGTTAATTTTAAAATATCTATAATTTTTTATAAGGATAAAAATAATTCATTAATGGTTATACATGGTTATTTTTATGATATTAATTTATTTATATTTTTTATGATGGTATAATTATCTTTAACGCTTACTCATCAATGATAAAGTGATTTTTCAAGGAAGAAAAAAAACAATGTAAATAATTTCAGAAATATTTAAACACTATTCGTGTTAGATAAGATAGACCATTGAAAAATATGAATCAAAATTAAAGCTAATTTGGGTTTTATGTATTAAAATTGAAATTCCATTGTTATTTTTTGTATTTAAATTCAAATTATGTTAATAGTACTTGAAATTAATTTAAGAATATTTAATGTTAAATATTTTTTTATAAATTAATGCAAAAAATATTACAAGGGGAAATTTGGAATATTAAATTTTCAACACTTTTATCCATGTTCTATTTTTTATCCACTTTAAATTATTATAATTACATTCATAAACCTAAAATAAAAAATATTTTCCAAATTACTATTTAATTTTAACTATAAAAGGGAAATTAATCTATCTTTTGAAAAAGAACATATAATTTTTTATTTTATATCAAATATATAATAAAAAACCTCAATGATCTTCCCATAAAATATTTATAATTTTCCTTTTTGACCATAAACCTCCCTTAGATACGATTTAAGTTCAATCAAAAGGATGACACCAAGAGAAGTTGTATTGGTATTTACCAATATATTTCAAGTTTCTATTATCATAAAAATTCTATAAATATTATATAACCAAATTTATAAAATTAAATATATATATTTATGACAAAAATATTTATTTATAGAAATAGTACACCTGTTTTCAATCTTCATTCCATCTAATGTAAAATGAATTCATTTCTCATGTATACATACAGACAACTGTCTCCATGAAGAGATGTATTTTTATTTTCACCCCACCTCACATGGATGGTGATAAAAATGTATTTATGGGATATATATTATATTTATGAAATAATTATGATTATATAATGATAAAATAATATCTATATTCTTACTCTCCCATCCAATA
Organism: Viscum album; assembly: GCA_963277665.1. Classification (NCBI taxonomy): domain Eukaryota; kingdom Viridiplantae; phylum Streptophyta; class Magnoliopsida; order Santalales; family Viscaceae; genus Viscum; species Viscum album. The sequence continues at coordinate 901,502,182 of OY728131.1, read as the reverse complement.
GAAAATGACATTGTCGCCCATGTGTATGCGTGGACTACAACATCCACAAATTGATGGGATTTGTTATTAATTTCTACATCACATGGTTGGTAATAATGATATAATTACTGAATATATATTATAATTATGATATATTTATTATTTTATAAATAAATATTAATATTTACCTTTCTTCCTTTCTATTCAATGAAATATTTTGGCATCACTCATGCATACATACGAACTACTGCCTCCTTTAAGTGATGTAAAACATGTTTTCATAACTGACTTAACAGAAAAATTATATATGTGTATATAATAAATAAATATTGTATTTAGAAAGTTATTGATATTCTTTATATGATGAAATCATATCCATGGATCAATTACTGAAATATTTAAACCGAAACATGCATGGAAAACAGAATGGCTAACACTTGAATGTAGATTTTAATGAATCATTTCTAGTAAGAGGGATATTATAATTTTTAATGGAATGAAATATAATAATATGAGTATGAATATGGTTATGGTTTAGGTTTATAATAAATCAAGATTTATTATGGTCGTGTTTTAAGCATTAATGAAGCATGTCTGGACATAAGGTAAGGTTTCATGTAGAACATTAATTTATTTGAGACATATGACATATTAACCACTTATTTTATATTATATGGTGTATAATATATAATATGGATGTTATTATAATATATTCATGAGATTAAAGGTATTTTAAAATCCATATCAATTTCTATCTTACATGGTCTTTTAATTCAAGAGATACTAATGTTGTAAGTAATTCCTTGTCTCAATTCCCATTCATTGAGATATATTTTATATTCTCCACCATTATTATTTTTAATAGTTTATATAATAACCACTAATGTATTTTAAAATTATTTTAATGAAAATTAATCTTCTTTAAAAACCCATACAATTTCATCTCTTTCATGAGGTTTTTAATCAAAGGTTACCAAATATTTAAAGGCTTATATTAAAATATCATTTCTTTACAAAATTGTCTATGATAAATTTTGATGAATGGAAATTATTTTATATTTATATTTTAAACACCATATGTTTTCTTCTCGTCTGTTTATTTTTGGTTTTTTATTTTATTCCTTCCATTATCGTCCCTTAGGTAAATTTAAATCATGAGAATGTTTATTTAGGAAAATCTGGCCATATTTCCTCTTTTTGATTGGAAATATTTTTCATCCATATAAAAGTTCATAAAATTTATTTATGGAAGTTTTTATATATATATATAAATGTTTTAATATTTTAATTTTCACTACCTTTTACATTCTTTAGAGATGATAAAAATTAATATTTTGTATGGTTTTTTATAAAAATCACTATAGAATTTTTACAAAAGTGTGAAATGAATTTTCTATTTAAATATATACAATATGAATGGATTTAACCAATATCATTTCCTTAATTCATCATTGGATTTATTTAAAATATAATAAATTCTATAATTAAAATAATATTCCCATTTTTATAATAATTTTTTAAGAAATTTACAAAAATAAATGGGTTTTATTATCTTCATTTTCAAGGATTATTTTAACCAATTTTATAAAAGTGATTTTTAATCTATGTCCACTTCCTTTAAGTATTATTATTCTTTTCTAAGGATATTATGTTATGATACCTTCCACATTTATTCTATGTATGGCTTGTGATGATGATGTTTTAATATAATTTTTATGAAACTCTTTTATTTTCAGAGGTCAGTTAAGCTATGATAAAATAATGAATGCTTTTATAATACCATTCACTTTATTTATTTACATGTCTTAATTTTATGTAGTGAGGAAATATTTTTTAAACCCATTTTTTCTATATTTTATACGTTAAATGAATTATGAATGTTTTTTATGATATTATGGAACACGTTTGTACAGTTTTTATTATGTGATGGTTGGAAATATAAATATATATCCCTTCAATGAATTTAGTAAATTTTATAACTCATGATCTAAAAGCTACATGGATATTTGGACCAATCCCAAAGCAGTATAAAATTATTTTTCCTAAGCCCAAGAGGGTACATTGACAGGTACCCCAATCCTAAAAATGTAAATTGGTGGTTAGAACAAACCTATTATGTGATGAATGTCTTGGTTGTTAGACATAATATACAATTTCTATGTTTATTTTTATGCCACATATTTATGTATTATTTTGAGGATATGATTTCATGGCTCTTGATTTTTTATTGATGATTAACCACTCTTATAGATCATGTATTCTATTTTAATAAAATTTTATTCCATGACTCGTGATTTATTGTCTATGAATTATTGGGTATGTTTTTAAAAGTTATGATCATGTTCTTAGATCATTATTCTTATTTAATTATCACTTATTATCATCAATTAAAATATCTCATCCTTACCCTTTTTGAGTATTTGATCTCACCATTTTTCATGTTTTCATTTCCCCATTATATGAATAATTATATTATGTAAGAATATCTATAAGGTTATCATGTGTATTGAATTTTATAAAATATGTTGAAGTCTTATTTTGGAATAATAGATTCTAGTTATATTGGAAAAAATTCCCATTTGATTAGAATGACATGGATTTTTAATGTAAATTTTTATTCCTGGTTCTCTAGAACTCACAACCTAAAATTTCTTTGGTATATAAGTGGATCAATGTTGGATATTGGTATAGTAATTTTATATGGTTAGAATTAGGTCAATTAAGTAGGAATAAAATCTATAATGTATAGAATATGTTTTAATCGTGGGATCTAAGTGTACTAGTCTTGAGATATCTTAACTAGTATCAGTTTACGGTTTAGATAACATTATCGGTTAATAAGTTATCAGATGAGTGTAATTTAATATTAAAGGATTCCATGATGGGTTAATATGTTTAAATATTATGATAAGTTTAATGGAATATTTATCCTTTTAAGGTTTTATGTTATAGGATTTTAAGGTTCCTTATAAAATTTTGAGAAATGTCTGTTGGGATTCAATATATCATTGAGGAACTGTTGGGACCATGTTGGAATGATAAGGAAGCAAGAAGAGTATGATGTTACAGTGTGTTTTTTCTCTCAAATAAGCTAAATCAATTCACTTTGTAAAGAAATAAAAAACCAGATGATGCTTTGTTGATATTTATTTAACAAATATCATAAGTTAGGAGAACTTATGATGAAATAATTATAAAGGAAACGGGGAGAAATGATGATACCAGTCATATACAGTTTTTATTAGAAGGAATGATGCTGCTAGAAGATAGGTAAGTTTCAGTACTTTCCATTGTAACTCTAATGATTCTAAATATGGTCTATCAAAGGATATATATCATGATAGTGAAGTTTTTGATTAAATATGAATAATGGTTATGGGAAGTAGTGAAGAAATAAATGAAAAAGGAATGGACAATCTGGAGATGACATAAAAGAACAGTTTAAGGTGGCATTGTTTTCCAGTGTTTTGCCAAATTTTAGGGTCTAAAAATCAAGAAATGTAGATATTTGTTTTTGGCAATGGATGTTGCGCGCATGATTAAAAATGGTTTAGATTTTTTGTGCGAAAGGCATGATTAAAGGTCAGAACATCTAAAAATGAAAAAGGCATGTAGTGCATGAAAAAATGGGCTGAGTGCATGAAAATATGAAGGCCGTGCAAAATAGTAGTGGGATGCATGAAAAATTAGTGGGATGCACGAAATACTTATGGGATGCATGAAATATCAGTGGGATGCGTGAAAAATAATGTTGTGCGTGAAATATCAGTGGGATTCTAAAAAAATAAAGTGTCGCACGAAATATTCGTGTGGTGTGAAAAATATAGGAATGAAGTTTTTCATGCAAGAGGTCTTTCATGATTAGAACCTCGAAAAATGGAAAAGGCATGAGGTGCACAAAAAATTAGAACATTGCGCGAAATATGATGTTGCGTGAAATAATTTTTATGCGCATGAAGAGAGCTTTACGCATGGATTATTTTTTTTCACATGAAGTTAAAAAGGCCTATAAATATGAGGTGAACCCCTCTCATTGTGTGTGCCTCAACACTTAGAAGAAATTCTGAACTCTGGTGTGTGTAAAATTTTACCTTAAGTGAGTTCTGCGAAAAGAAAGAGGTGTGCGCGAAAAGTGGAAGGTTTCGTGAAAAAGTGGACAGCTACGCGGGAAAGAAAGGAAGTTACGCGAAAAAGGTTTTTCACACAAAAGAAAATTTTTATGTGCCAGCCATTTGAATTGAACATAAGAAACCCTAAAGGCTATGAAAAAAATTTGGGGGCTTCGCACATATTCAGTTGTGCATATGGGAGTTTTTACCAGCTTCTGGGTAGGAATGTGAAGATTTGTACTTCAGAGAATACAACTGTTCTATTGTAAAGAAGAACTAAAATATTGGAATTCCATATTTGTGCTAAGTGGGTGCGCACGTGCTTGTGTATTTTTTTCCAAGTTCTACACGAGTGTAAGGGTATATCCTACTCTTTGTATTCCACATCAAATGATTTTTTTAGTGGATTGTGTGGTACTAGATTGTTTCTGTACCATACCAAGGACGTAGCCAGTCTTGTTGAGTAGTAAACCTTGTAAATCTTGTGTTCCTGTGGTTGTTTGAGTTCAGCAGGGAAGAAAATCTTTACTAGGAGTAGAAGGTTGTTTCAAAAAGAAGGAAACATAAAAAAGAAAAGATATCACTGATTCACCCCCTCCCCCTCTCAGGGATACTTGGATCCTGACAGGGAAATTCAGGTACTTGTAACTCTTCGGTATAACATGTGATTTAGAGTGAAGTTATTGTGGAATATTTTTATTGGTGACAAAAGTTGAGGGAAACATATAACCATTAAGTTTAATATGTTCCTTGATGATTAGGTATTAATGATTAATAATAATAATTGGTCATCATGTTTTGAGAGTATATTTTTAGATAACAAAGTAATTCAAAACTGATTTGGTGATTATTTATTTAATTTTATTTTTTAAAAATATTAATATATTAGTAAAATTACATGATTAAGGAAAAATGAATATTATTCCTAGGATATGATTTTATCTGTAGAATAAATATGGAGTTAACTTGTAGAAACATATTTGTTTTTATTGTGGTTTTATAGTGATTTTGATTTTTTTTTCAGAAATGATTTTCATGTTTTAGGGAATATATGATAAGGGTATATTAATTTTTTGTATGTGAATTTATGAGTGATTAATATTATTTAAAGATGAATATTAAGTTGATATTGGAAGAATATGTGATCAAATCATTCTAATTTTTTTTTGAATTTGAACTAATATATTTTGGAGGAGTCTTGTGGTCAAATTTTTATAGAATTATTTTAGTTTCAATTTTAGCGTTTTTTGAGGTCATAAATATTGATTTATAATGTTTTATTCATATTTGATATTATATTATTATGTGCTAATATTTTTTTTATTGGTTAATGGGTAGAAATAGGAGGAATAATTTGTTATCCTTTTTTATCTGTTAATTCATTAAAAGATAATTTAAGTTCTTTAGGAATGAAAAATTCACCTTGTTTAATTATCTTATGACAAGAAGAAGAGGTTTTAAACAGCTCAAAACAATATCAAAAGTTGAAATTGTGGGAAAAAATTAAGTAATTATATTTTTCTTGAATTCCTAATCTCTATGGTAAAATAATTCCCCAAAATAGAGAAATAGGAATATAAATCTATCGAATCCTATGTAGAAAATATCTCTTAATTATAAATGTATGCTTTATGAAATTACTTCACAAGTACCTATCTTGAAATATTAAATGTATGGTTTGAGAATTATTTCATAACTGAGAAGTTTCATATTATTAAATTATACAATATGGCCATTTTTTGAAAAAAAATAATTATCTTTATTAAAAGGTATTTATGAATAGTTATTTAAATATTATCATTATAACTTTGTTGTTGGTTTGGAGAATATGCATTAGAGTAACTACATTATGAAATTTTTCATGAAATATTTTTCTTAATAAATATTATTTTTTATTTTTTATGAAGTAAGTACTCAATTTCGAATGAATAGAATTAAATCTTATAATATTAATAATAAATAAGGTTTAAAACGGTAATTTTTTATGAAATATAAATTTTCATATATTTTTATTGTATATTTAAAAAATTAGAATTTTATAATTTTATAATTTAAATTATATTAAATGAAATTAATTTTTAATTAATTATATTTAATTCTTCCTGTGGTTAATTTTTGAGATTTTTCTGGTGATGTTGTTTTTTGGGTGAATAGTGATAATTTCATTCTTTAAAATACCAAAGAATTTATGGCGTCGTTATGATTTAATATTTACAATAAAAATTTTAAAAACATTGTATTGAATATATAATTATTTAAAGCTAAAATAAATCATTTAACACATTATTTGAATTTAAAAACCCATTCTTTAGTTTTTAGTACTAAAATTATATTTTATTCTAATAAAAACTTATTTTGGATTTTTTTTTCATTTAATAGCCTTGTTGGGAAGTGCCATTAGATTTCATAAAAATAAAAAAAAATATTGTAGTCTTTAATTATAACCTAATTAGATAAGTAATAATCAATAATATTTATAATTTAGTATAAATCCACTTCGATTCATAAAATTGGTATTTTTCAAAAGATTGTTTTTCATTGTGTATTGTAAACTTATACTAAAAATAATGTTTTATAATTAGGTAAATTCAATATTATAAAATTAATTACATATTTTTAATAATCATATTCAAATTATTTAATAATTTCTATTTCAATTTTAGTCACAATGAATAGTAGTTTTAGTAAAAGATTATCACCACAATAAAGGGTAAAATTGGGTAAATGTGGTTTAAACTATGGGATAAGTTCTCAAAATATATGTTAAAAATGTGTATTTATTTTATTTAATAGTAATATTTAAACAATAATCATTTTATCTTTCAATGTATGGAAATTTTTTTCCACTTTACTTTTATTAAAACCATTATATTATTTTATGTAAAGATTTATTACAAACTATAACTCCCTTTCTTTCAATATCACTAGTATGTGGTAATTTGGATAAAAATAAGTTATGAATGGTTATAAATTTTTATTATTAATATTTATAAATTATATTTATGTTATTTTTTATGTTTAAAAAGTTGTATAATTATCTAGAACACTTATACATCGCTAATGCAATGCTTATGAAAGTAGATGAAAAATCTAAGTAGATAGTTTCAAAAATATGAAAGATGAATTGTTTTAGATAATTTATGATCTTACATAATTTATATGGATCAAAATTATAGTTAATTAATGTTTTTAATATTAATATTTTTACTCCACTTTTATCTTTTTGTATTAAAAGTCAAATTAGATGAACAGTCACAAAAATGACTTTGAGGGTATTTAATGTGAAAAATTATTTTATAATTTGATTTAAAAATTATAAATAATATTATAATAGAGAAATTAGAATGGTAAATTTTCTTAAATTTCATAAATGTTCCATTTTTTCTACTTTAATTTTTTAATATTACTTTAAAAGACCATAAAGACTTAATATTATTGAAAATGTAATTGATTTTTTTCTATTAAAGGGGACATGGTATTACATTTCCGAAGCCTCATATAAGATCAATTTTTTCTTAAAAATATGAAAAAATACCAATCATAAACTTCCATTCCATGTTCCCAATCCTTTAGTTTGAACATGAACCTATGCTGTAGATTCCTTAAGTCCAACTGAACGGATGATACCTGAAGAAGATAAATTTTGGTTTACCGATATATTTCAAGTATCTTTTTAAAAATTATCAAAATCATGAATTACCATATTAATATAAGGAAATAAATATGTTTTATATAATTTTATGTTTTTATTTTAATGGTATAACTTTTCTCTTATCCTTTCCATCTAATGTAAAATGAAAAATCGTGCATACTTACGTATGGACTACCATCTCCATGATCTAGTGTTTTTAAAATTTTTATCACCATATCAAATGGATGGTTTTAGAGATGGATTTATTGTATATATATGTTTTTTATGAAATACTTATTATTCAATAAAAATTAAATAGTACCTACCTGTGTACCCTTATATCCATTTGAAAATGATAATGTCGCTCGTGTGTATGTGTGCACTACCACCTCCACAAACCGATGCGATTCATTCTCATTTATTCTTTAAAAGGATAGTATTAAATAAATATTTAATTAATATATATGATAAATATGATATATTTATGACCCTATAAAGATATATTATTACTTATTTTTCTTTCATTTCATTCATTTAAAAATGAAAGCATCTCTCGTGCATATGGATGGACTATCATCCCCATGATGTGTTGTAATTAATTTTTCATCACTTCCTTTTGAGAGTTGTACTGAATGATTCTATAAGTAATAAATATGATATTTATGAAATTATTTAGATTCTGTATACAAATCCATGGCCAAGATTCAAGCACTATAATCATTGAACTGAAACATGCATGAAAAATAGAATAGTAAACACACAATTGTTAATTTTAATGAAATTTTCTAATAAACGAGTAATTTAAATTTTTAATGGGATGATATATAGTAATATGTATATTAATATGGTTTTATTTTATATGTATAATAAATCTAAATATAATTTACATGATTTTTAGACACAAATGAATCATTTTGGGACTTCAGGAAAATGTTCCCCATCTTAATTTTATTTCATTGAGTAATATTCCATATTCATCACATATTTTATGTTGTTCAGTGTATATTATTAGCTATGTATTTTTTTATCAAACATTCATTAAATTAAATGGATTTAAAAATCCATATCAATTATTATCTTACATGGTATTTTTATTCGAGATAAATCAATTTTGTAAAGGGTTCCCCGTCTCATTTTCATATCATTGAGATATGTTCTATATTCACCATTTTATTTTAGTTATGTGGTGTATTTACTACCCATTAATGTATTTTATAATTATTTTAATGAAAATTATGTATTCCTATAAATTTATTTAATCTTTTCCCTTTCGTTAGGTATTAAGTCAAATGTTACCCAATCTATAAGTGTTTATATTACAATATCATTACTTCATTGGATGATCTCTAGAGTATTTTCATTGGGTGAAATTATATAGTCCTTATATTTTGATCCTAGATTTTTTTTTGACCTCTGTTCATTTATAGATTTTTCATTTCTTCCTTTGATTCTCTACTTTTTGATATATACAATTTTCAAGAAAATATTTTTAGGAAAGTTTGACCATTTTTTCCTCTTTTTGGCCAATAATATTTCCATTCCATATATTTGTTTTTAATATAATATGGTTAATTATTTTACATATAATTAAATATTTTAGATATTTCATTTTTTATACATTTATAATGTCCTCACACTAGTTTACTATTAATAGTAATTAGACTAGATCACCTTGGGAACTCAGGTGTGCCTCCTTGTATGCCAAAGGCTTCCGACTAGCAAGACGTGTTTAGATTAGTTTCATAGGGAAATTGTAACCCCATATCATAGTGACCAATGATAAATAAATATCCAAACATGGGCCAAAATAGTAATAAATACAATACAAAGAATCCATAAACACAATCATCAGTAATAAAATGATGAATAAGCATAAATTCATACAAAAAATGATATCCCACCATGAAAATGTCAAATAAAAATAAAAGAAGAAGAAACATTCATTGAAGTGATTCTATATACCAAACACCTACCTCAATATCAGCCTAAAATATTATCCATGTTATCCTACAAAATCATGCAACTCGATGCCTTTTCCCAATATGAGTCTATAACTAGTGTGGTATGCTTAGCTACATGTGTTCCAGGGATACCAAATTAGGGTGTTAGTACAACTCATTAGGGTACCACCAACACTACCCTATACATAACTATTTTTTGAATGTATATGTTCAGGGAAGATGATCATATGAATATAAATAAAACACAACAATAAAATCATAAATAACTAAATAACTATTTTCGATCCTTGAGTCAAGCATAACAATCAAGATTAACTCAAGCCTAGTTCATCTAGTGATGGGTTGTACGTGAGAATTCATGCATCCATTACATAAAATATCATTTTGGCCCTAATGAACCTATACTAAATGACAAAAAACTATGAGTGGGTCTATTTATAAGAACATAACCAGTGTATCCTCTCAACTCTAATGATCAAATCCAAGGCATCCTAAATTATGGTACTCTTGTATCCCATTCCTAGCATAAAAAATAATAGTATATCTACTCAACATCAAAGATCAATTACAGGGCATCACAAATCATGGTACTCCAATCTCAAAATCCATGAGATTCCAAATCATGGTACTCTCGACTCTAAATCCATCAAAGGGAAAACAACATGATATTATAGGCTCAAAATTCAAGGCATCCAAAAAAGGTAATTGGACACTTTTGAAAACTAGGATCATTTCTTATGTTTCCAAAAATTTCGGTCAACCCAAATATGGGGATCAATCCATGGCAACCCAAAACCTACATGTAGTCCTCGTCTATATCCTAGGATCATTTCCTAGGTATCCCAAACCAATATGTATGAGTGGTAATTTTATCACTCCAAATCATATCATATAACACATCTTGATTGGTATGTCCTCTTTCATGAACCCATTTGCAACATAAGGTTATCCATAGTGGTTCATGAAACATACTCATCACATCCAAAATATGGACAAATATTCAATTTGGTATCTAAGGTGGACCTTACAATTTTCCCTACCCATTTATTATGCTCCCTCATAGGGTTCAACATGTCACTTTTCACCCATTATTTCCCCCCTTCGTCACATCATATAAAGGACACCATTCATGGGCCCTCTTATCTAATCAACATCTCCCAAGTCAACTCCCAACACTCTAATGGCATAGTGTCCCTCAAAATACTCAAAGTATCACTGAGGCATTAATGAAACCCTATCCACATCTCATAAGGTATACAATATCAAGATTATCCTTATTTGAAGTCAATCTTTGTAAGTGAAAACACCCAACCCACCTATCATTCTCCTAGATTCTACCCACCTTGTTATTTTATATAATTGAGGGATGAACACTCACCCCATTCTCACCTAAAATATCAAAATGTATCTAAATACTCTCATGATCCCCACATGGACAATCCATAGGCTTCCCATCTCAACTCATTAATCACCTCTCCCTAGATGTCTCTAAGGGATACTACACTAGGTAAACTATATTATGTTTATTTGATTAAATTGACACACCAAGGGGTGTAATGTTAATGATCTAAATATATAATCAAATCCTCAGTTATCAATAGTTAAGGAAATCAAGATAATTCCCAAGTTTCAATCACGAACCTTGAAATATTGTTTCATCAAAAGGTATTTCATTTTAAATTAAAATTTTTTATTTAATTAAAAGGTCAAGTATCGTCAGTGGGGAGACCACATATCACAATCCATAAATTAAATTAGTAATACCATTCAAAATGTACAAGTAACCACCTATCTTAATCAAATCCTTTTCCCTTTTTTAGAATAAGCCAGAAAATATTTCATAAGCTTGTCCCAGTCTATACGATAATCATAAATGGATGATTCCACTAGAAACTTATGAAATCAATACCAAACCATAAAATGAAACCATGTTAAATTAGTAGTGACTGGGGAGAAATAATATAGAAGGAAGGGGGAGGAAGAAACGCCTAGGAAACGCCCTCGAATCACACTCAAGGGCTCCCCAAATAGAGGGTAGAAGGGAGAGGGGGATCCAGCTAAGACCCTCCCTATGCATGATGCTCCATTAAGAAAAAAAATATTTATCCAAATTTAGTAAAAATAATCCCAATCATTTAACGGCGTAAACCCATGGTTCCCAATATGAACCATCTATGTAGGGGATTTATTCCTATTCCAAACATTCATGGAATGAACCGGTATTTCATTCCCTAAAATTCTACTGATACTATTTTCCAAAAGATCTATTAGCTTGTTCCCCCTCCATTCTTACTTGAACCCTCATGTCACCACCTGATCCTTGATTCATGTCAAAGAACACCACTTAAGATCTTCCAAACTATTGTAAATTTAATTTTCATCTCGTTTCTCAAAAAACCATCACTTAAATAAAAAATATAAACATTGTATGAAATTAATAACTTTTCCATACATGGGGTATTTCATTCTCCCCACCGTAGAATAACTCATCCCATAGATGTTTTTTAACCATTAAACCAACACACATAGACTAATTCGATAAAAAATTCATGATCAATTCACTACATTATACTCTAGAATGTCGAATGAACTCCCACTATGCAACTCCAAAAATGAGGCACATCATTATCCAAAAGTCAAGATACCTCTCATAATAATCAAGGGAAACCTCTAGAACATACTCCACAACACCCATCGCTCATGAGACACTATAGTTTTATCAATAAATTATTTATATATATATTATGGTTCTCCCAACCATAATCATCAATACATAATCGTTGATCATGATCCATGGTGCTCCTCACCATCAGGATAACCCACTGAAAGCACATCCTCCAATAATCCAAATACTAACTCAGTGCCCCTACCATATCACCTCACTAAAATACATATTATAACACCAATAAAAACCATTATTTACTCTCATATAAAATTTTAAACTAAATTATATTAGTCTTAATCTCCTATGAATAACGTTTGCATAAACTATCCATTCATCAATATATCTTGGCCAAACCTTAAAATACTAAAATCATACCCAATAAAACATACATTATATTCCCACCAATATTCTACATCCAATCTCCTCCAAAAACATGTTAACATAATTTTTTCATATGATTCATCCCTTGAATAATGTAATGATTCATGTTCACCCCATTTAATCATTTGAAAAATCCAGTTTACCCCTGAAACATGCAATCTAAAAGTTCCCCACTATGTCATGTCATGAATCCCCAGTTTATCCCCTAAACCACATGATGAATTAGGTTCACCCCTACAACATAAAACTAACTATGATACATACTATATAACAAGTCAAAATCCATAGTTCGCCTCATGAACCACCATAGGATCATACTAAACCTTTCTTGAGATCGATGTCAAAAACAGAGACTCTATCTAAAATCATATATGAATCCCAAAACACATATTTCCGACAAGATAATATATAGTTGGATTCACATACTCTCAGTAATCTAATGTCCATATCGACCTTCTGATGATTGGTCCTATCATAACCATATCCCCACAAACACTCAGTCATTTCTCTATGGATCATGCTCCATCCATTACTACATGTAATGATTAGATATAGAAATCCCACTCTTAAATAAATTCCATTATGAAATATTAATAACCTATATTTTCCAAGAAATTGTGACATTTTATATGATATCCACAAAAATTAAGATCTTAATGATTATAACACATTCAAATTTCCAACAGTGAACTCCCTATTAAATATTTTTTCTTGTACCTCTCCTCATGTGCCACACCAGTAGGTTCATAAAAAACATGTATGTATCTCCTCCTAATCCATGATAATTTATTCCAAGGAAAATACTATGTATGATCAATCTTGGATCAATCTTTCCAACACACTCTAATGTGATTTAAACAACATCCCCCACCACATGGGTGTTTCTCAGGTATCAGACCTTGGAAACCAAGCTACAAGTACCCCATTATTCCCATAAATCTTTGAATCCTCACAACTGGTCCCAAATTCATAATTAAACAATTTCATATGTATATAACATTATCTACCACAATATCACCCAAAATTAATGGTTTTACATTCCCATACCACACATTCACACAACCCAACTCATGATCCCATGAGTCACAGATCACCAAAACTAGGATCACACACCTAAATAATTTTAGAATATACATGGAATGTCAAAATAAAATAATTAGAAGCACCCACAGTTCTCCACTTAAAAAATTGTCATCTCACTTATTTCATGATCAATATCAAAATAACCCATCAATCTAGTGTCATACCAAAATCATAAGTGACAACCAGCTCTCTCACCATGCTGCTAAAATTTTATCAAAAATCAATAGGGTGAGGTACTTGACCATAAGATACCTTGAAAAACATAAATTGATACTAATGGAACAAGAACATAAATTTCTCTATATCAAAAGACCATGGAATCATGATTCCTACACCACTTCCCCAATATGTCCTAATATGTACTAATTTTAAGGACAGTCACCAATATGTTCCTTCTATGATCACAATAACAAATGAATCCCCATCATTATATCTTATATTTAGTACCACATATATAAATTAATCTAAAACCAAAATCATATACCCATTCTTCCCAACTCTATGTCACTTGTAAGCCAAATCCAACATACTCCCATGTTACTATCATATTCCACTTATCGTATCATTCATAATAACTAGCTCAAAGATCCTATGTTGTATCTCAAACTCTAAGCTCTAACTCCAAACCCATAGGTCACATCCCACATACACCATAACTAATGGGAAACACCTCCCTTTTCCCATATAAAATATTACATGATACCTCATGTGCCCAACTACCCACACTAAGGTCACATCAAAATCTCAGGAATCACATGGCAAGTCACCACCTACACGTAAACTAATTATCTCTAAGAAACCATATATGTGACTACCCAATTGATAATTATAATCTCAGTAAGATCCTAGGAAGACATCTATATATGGGAATCACCCTCTCTAGTATCACAATATAATATGTCATCATATAAAAACATCACTCATTATGATATGTATCAAGTATACCACCGACATCAGGTTTAGTTAAGAAGAATGACACCACCTATCTATATAGGAAAAAATGATTTGTTACTAAAATATTTTATAAATGAACCATTTTTTTAGAACCATTTCTATAATTAAATTCACCCCCAATGGGCACATCACTAAGCTATAAAATCTATTTATTGACATATTATGGTCACTATACACCCCTTTTACTAATTAAATGCATGGTCTTCATCATGTAGAATCTTCCCATCAATTCATAAGACCTTTCATCAAAATGGAACTATAATTCGGTTCAAAAGATTAGAATTCCACTTATAATATATATTGTAAAATACCATTTCAGTTATTATTGGAAGTTAAAATAGATGAACCCTCTCATTAGTGATATCATCCACAAGTAACAAAATTATGTCATATGAATCCTTCTTGATAAATATGATTCATGAACATGGACTCTTTCCACATGTCTAAGATCCAAAAAGCAATAATAAACCATAAATAATAAAATATAGATGTCAGGTGTGTCTTGTCAGGTGGAAATCATATAACCGTAAAAGTGAAAACCCGGAAGAGAAATCCCATAACCATGGTAACCTAAAATTCCTATTAGATTTTTTTATATACCAGTATAATATCCATCACTTGATTTGACACATTCCTATGTAATTTTTCTATTATATCCAAAATTAGTATGAAAAAATAAAATAATAATAATCTCTATGATATCAGTAATAATAAAGAAATGATTCCAATTTTTAATTTTCCTATCTGAGTTCACTCTAAAGAGTAAATGTACTCAAACACCATGGGGCCTCAGTCACACCTCCCCCTAAGGAAAAGGCTACCAACAAGTATTTAGGGTCTAGGGTTGTACTATTGATAGAAAATACCCCCATATAATATTGTAAAATACTAAATAAATAACCAAACATAATCCACAATATTAATAAACATAGTATAATGAATACATATTCATAACCATAAATAATAAAATTATGTATAAGTGTATACCCAATAAACAACAATGATATCCCACCATTCCGACCACATATACAAATAAAATAAGAATAAAAATACAATGGGTCTCTATTACATCCATAGGACCAAACTCAATCCTATCCTCCATTCCAATATGATCTATATCACTTGATCATGAAAAATCAAGCCTTTTCCCAACCTAAACCTACAACCAGTGAAGTCTACATGGGTACCCAAGTGTCATAGTTTTCTAATTAGGATTTGAGTTCAAATCAATAGGGACCCACCAACTTGTAATGTATGGTATATGTGAGCATGACATGATCTGATATATATAAATAAACCATAATTTTGTAAGATTAAATAAATAACCATTGTCGATACTCAGGTCCTACATAAAACATATGAAAAAAAACAAACTTTGACTAGAATTTAGGTATCTCTAATCATTTCATACAACCATTACAACCAAATATCATCTCAATCCTAAGGAACCACTCCACGGCGGCCCAACCCAATGGCGTGAACTATATCTAACCATAGAACTTGTGTGTCCTCTATACTTAAACTATCAAATCCAACGTATCCCAAATCATGGTACTTCTAACTCAAATGTAAAGTATCCCAAATCATGGTGAGTTATCTCAAATTTTTTCATAAATCATTGTTCTATGAGCTAAAAACCCATGGTAGTCCAAATTTTTGTACTCCCAACTCCAATACATGAAATCCCAAATCAGAGTACTCCTAGATCTGAATCCATGGAAACCTAAAATAAGATTGTATCCACCATAAAACTATTATAAGCATAACCTAAGTATCATAAACTGGTATCCTTCACAAAACCGTGGATCAATACATGTTAGCTCAAAACATACTTATATGTCTCTTTTAACTCTTTGGAGTGTTTACTAGGTAACCCAAACCAATATCTATTAGTGGAAAATTTGTTCCACTAAAATCATAAAGAATATTTATGGGGAAATATTCTTACTAGAAATCATCTATAAGATGAGGATGTAAACATTGGTGTATACCATATCCTCAACACAGCCATAAAAGGGTCAAATCAATAATTAATGTTTAATGGTCATAGTAGTCTTCAGTATTACACAATTCCCAAGCTCCCTCATAGGGGTCAACATGTGATTGGACAACCATAGGGGTCCCCCTATGTCACATCATAACTAAGAAACCATTCATGAATCCTCATACCACATACACATATCTCATGTAAACACAAAACACACTAAGGTAATCATGTCCCACAACATTATCAAAATATTACCAAGGACTTAGTGGCCTTCAAGTTATATCTCATAAGGGAGACAAACTCAAGTATATCTTGTTTTCAAGTCACTCTAGGTTGGTCTGAACACTCAACCCATCCATCATTCTACACAAGTCTACCCACCTAGTGATCACATCATAGTTGGTGGAATGATCAACCCACAATGATCTCAAATATCCAAAAGCCTTTAAAGCCTCTCAATGTAACAGCCCAAGATTTTATAAAAAAATATTCTTTTTAATTTTATTAATGTCTTGTGTTGTACGCTACACCAAAAGGAGCTTGCACAACATGCATCCTTGTCTTTCCTTGCATTACACGCAATCGCGACCTTCCTCGATAGCGTGTGTAATACGCAATACCGAGTTTCACTAAACAACGATGTGCTATTAAAATATTATTAAAACTAGCCGTTATGAATAGTAATAACCACTTTTTAAAATTCTGTAAATCTTATTTTTCAAAATGAACTTCATTCTTGGATTCGGAGTATCGAATTTAGCCTAAGGTGAAATTTTGGTACTTTTCGGATAACTTTCATATTCTGATGAATAGTGAAAATTACTAAATTATAATTAAAAACAACTTTTTAATCGAAATAATTAATAGTGATAAATTATTAATTTGAGTGGTTTTAAAGTATATTTAGAATATATTTTTACAATTTAATACAATGTTGGTCATTGGTTGTAATTTCACATTTAAACCAGACATAATCAAGTGTCAATCTTTTGATATATATTGTTTCCTAAAAACACGCTATTTATTTTAACAGCAGGATTTAATTATAAAATTAATTAATGCAACTTCTATGTTATGAATTTGGTAAAATAGATTTAATTTTTGAATTCGGAATATGAAATATAGCTTAGGATGAAATTTTGGCATTGTTCTGAAAAACATCAATTTTTGATGAATAGTGAAACTACTAAGTGGTAGTTAAAAAACTGAATTTTTCATAAAACTTAATTTTGCCGCTTCTGTAAATGGAATTTCGAAAATCAGAGAGACACGGTTAATATCAAGGACTAAAATGTGGTTCAATGAGATGAAAATAATTTTTCGGTGAATAGTAACTTTTTACTTTTTTTTACCGCGGTTAATAGTAAATAGGGTAACTAAGGGTAAATATGATATTACTATTACCCTAACACATGTCCTAATTCTATTGGACAAGTGTAATTCGACCAAAAACAAACTTAGGAATAAAATATGACCATTTAGGCCCACTTGGATTAGATTAGGACATTTATTATTAATTTATTTAAAGAAGGGTTAAAATAGTTAAAAATCAAAGTTTAACAAGTAAATCATTTCTAATATGGGGTTATAAATACGATAAATTCGATTGTAAATATTCATTAGAAAGCTAAAAAGATTTCCTACATGATGGTATTTTATTTGTAATTTTTAGACATAAAATAATTTAATTTATTTATGACACAACGATGATGCAGTAATTATCTTATTAATGAAATATTGACATAATTGATGTTATAAACACCAAAATAAATGTAATTTGAGATTTTTTATGAATTCCACTAATTTTCTAGGTTACTATGATATATTAATGTTGATTTAATCAACTTGGTTCGAACATTTAATTCTGTTATGACTTTCACAAAAATCATATATCAAATAGTGTCAAAATTGACACAAAATAGTTTTTAAATCAAATATTATATTATTAATTGTTATTGTATTCCTAAAAATCTAAGGTTCGGCCAAATGACTTAGATAAGGATATATATATTAATAATAAACAATTTGGGGTTCGTTTGGCATGTTATAGTAAGTTTATTAACCATATAATGAAAGAAAACAAAAAGACATGGTAAAAGTTAAATTATTTAACTTAGAGTAAAATCTAATTGATAAGGTTAAAATAATATCCTAAATTTGTCTAAATTCTATTGGTTGATAGGATTTCGACCCATCCCCACTTTAGCTTCAAAATAAGACCCTTTGGAACCATTATAAACCGATTTTGAGTTTAATATAAAATAATATTTTGAGATATTCCTAAGGTGCCCCTCTCCTCCCTTATAAAAGGGCACCTCCTCCCCCTCCTCCTCACACCAATTTGAGCAC
The DNA here is from genome assembly GCA_963277665.1 of Viscum album. Taxonomy (NCBI): domain Eukaryota; kingdom Viridiplantae; phylum Streptophyta; class Magnoliopsida; order Santalales; family Viscaceae; genus Viscum; species Viscum album. The sequence goes on along the minus strand of OY728131.1, from coordinate 901,483,083 downwards.
TCAAGCTCAGCCAACCCCTGCCATTTTCTCCACTCAACTTCCCTAGAATAATCCTAGAGGTCTTGGTCTTCTCCAAAGACCAATCGTAGTTCCTTAAGTGGAGGATTCAAAGAGTCGTTCCAAAGAAGAGGTAATATCCATTACCGATCTTTTCAATTTCTTTCTTCTTCAACTTCTTCTTCTTTAGTTGTTTCATGATAAAGTAATAAAATCAGTATTACTTACATACTGATATGTTATTATAAATATGAAACAATCCTAATTCACCTTCTATCCATCCTACGGAAAAAGGAAATCACCGCGCGTGCGTACGTACGGAATACCGTCTCCACGCCGTGGTGTAATCTATTTTCCACCACCACCTTACATGGATGGGTATAATGGTGTAAAGAATAACTATACATAGTTATTACAACATCATATTGATTCTGATATATTGTATAATCCACTCCAATTCAACTCAATATTCTTGGAAATGATATCATCGCTCGTGCGTACGTACGGACTACCGTCTCCACGACGCGATGAGATTCATTCTCCATGTTAACCATTTAAGAATGATTATAATGTATATATAAGAAATAATAATGAAATATATGACATTATAAAGCTACTGTATTTATGTATATATATACATATGTATGTCATCTACTTACTTCTATTTCAAGACAATAAGGAAAGGAAAACAGCGTTCATGCGTACGTACGGACTACCGTCTCCATGAACGGTGTTTTTAATTTTATTTATCTATCTATTATATATATATATACTGAATATATATGATATATAAATCATATTTTATATTCTGGAAGTAAGTAAATCATGATATAAGTAATAATGATGTCAAGAACAACAAGTCAAAACACCTACGATAAATGAAACGATTTTACCAAAACGCTTCTTTAACATGGAATTTACAAAAGAACGGGTAATATAATGTCATAAGTGAACCATATATGATATCATAACAATGAATATGATTCTTTAATAAGTCAATGACATTATTTAAATCATTATACAGGAGGTTCGGACACATACGAAGCAAATTGGACCTAAGGTAAGGGAAATATCACAATCTCATTTTTATCCGAGATTGTTTATTCGTAAGTATTTACTGGGGTGTATTTTATCATCCACATCCATGTTCCCTCAATATGTAATATTATTTCCATCCAACTACAATTTTTTAAATCCAATTTTACCCTTCTATGAGTTTTTAGTAAAGGATATGAAAGGAATCTTTTTTCGTTTTTCGTACGAGGTACTTTTTGACTTTTCTGACAAAAGTACGAAGAATGTTTTTTTTAACTTATACGGAACGAACGGATTTATACTTCTTTATAAAGCCTTATTTTCATGAAGCTTCCTCTAAAAGATTTCATGACTATTTTCAATAAAATATCTTTCTTTTAAAATTGCATGATGTTTTGTGAAAAGAAATTGATTTTGAAGAAGAAAGGATATTTTCCTCAAGAATTCAATTCAAGTGTTTTATCAAAATTATTTTCCATATAAGATAATAAAGGGTTCTGTTTCTATCCATATTTTTACATTGATTTGACTATGTTGTGATGAAATTATGTTTATGAATTCCTTTATCTTATATGAATGGTTTTATGATGTCATGTTGTTTAAGAATCCCATTTTTATTACATGGGTTATGCAATGATGTATTATTTATGATTTTGTGGCACACATAAGAAAGGATTCATTAAGAGATGGGTGGGACCTATATCTCCCTCCAATGCATTGGGTAAAGATTTCATATCTCATGAGATAGACATGGCTGGAATGGTAGGTTATACCGGTTCAGTGAAACAGGACTGAAACGAGGATTACTCGATTCAGAAAGGGACTTTGTCCACTAAGATAGTCTTGGCAATGAGTCTTGACTAACAAGAAATGATTCTCTATGATTATGTGTGTATGCCACAATGAGTAATGTTTTAAGTAAGGGTTTCATTTTCACTACTATGATTTATCCCATGTTATGAAATTATGCTCTCTTTTGCAGGTTAAGATTTCCAAAAATGTTATGTTCTTATGAAAATTATGTGATTGATATTTCTTTTGTTTACCCTTACTGAGCATTTGAGCTCACCCTTTTATGTTTTCTTTTCCCCAGGATATAAAGAAAGGTTTTAGGTAAAAAAAAGGAAGATCTTTGTGGGAGATTTTGAAGATCTTTCACCAGGATTAGAAGATTACGTTCCGAGTTTCCAAAGACACTAAACTATTACGATCCTTGTGTGTATATTTTTTTTATGTATTAAGTATTCCGCAAAAGTAATGTAATGTTCATGTACGTTAGGCTTCGGGTCTCTACAGTTGGTATCAGAGGAAAGGTTTAGTCAACCTTTGGAAACTAGGATGCGAAAACGTTAGTGAGATCCCTAGAGATATTTCTAAGGTATGTCTAGGGATGTCCCTAAGGATAAGTATACGTATAGGTTATAGTACTAGAACTACGCTAACGGTCATATAATTAAACCTAAGATGTTAGATATTGAAGGTACTCCCCCTTTATTATGTTGTTTTCCCTAGCATGATTTTTGCCTCTCACACTATTCATTTTGGGTTTTAGAAAATGGCTGGAAACAAGATGATTCACGATAATGGAGGATATGATGGACAATGGAATGATATTCTTCATGAGAAACCAAATAAAATGGGATTTGGAAGTCCAAAGATCATTATTATGCCGAATCAGCAATCTCATAATATGATCAATAAAGTAAAATTTGGTAAGTTTCCTGACTCGGCTAATAAGAGAAAGATGGTGTTTCATGATGATTATAGAGGAAAGAAAGTTCAATTTCCCCTATGTAAATCATGTGGGAAGAGGCATCAAGGAGAATGTTTCAAGGGAACTGGAAGATGCTTTGGGTGTGGAAAAGAAGGACACAAAGCAAGTAAGTGCAAAGGAAAAGGTTCGGTTAACACCATGGATGAGGATAATGGTATTGCTACGACATCAAAAATGGTTAAGTGTTTTAAATGTGGAATGTATGGGCATTATGAAAACAAATGCCCTAAGGGAAAGACTTATGAAGAGAATCAGTATGGTCATATGGGTAGTATTTATGTGGATTATGATGATGAGACTACAAATGATATGTGAGATGAAAGAATTGTTGAAGCTCGGTCAATGGTTTAAGAATGTAGTGGAATGATTACATGTTTATCACGTGTAATGTTGTATAAGTAATCTCATGGTACAATGGAATAAAAAGACATCTAAGGATTGTTACACTGTTGTCTTTCCTTGAGTTTTGAAAGTATATGATTAATGGTACAAGTATCCATGAAAGGTTATTCAGATATTTTTGGAATGTAGATGATATGTGCATAATGAAGGGATAAGATGATAATGAGATATTTGATTGTATTCATGATCTCATGATTGATATAAGGACTATGTGATATCATGGTTTGAGTATATAGAATTTTGAGGATTTTAGTATGTGGAAGGTGTTAACTTTTAACTGCATTCATGTTTTCACAAAGGTATTCAAGAGAATACATGATTAAGGACTTTGAATGTTTGGAATGTAACCAACAAAACATATCTTATGATATATGGGAATTGACGATGGTATTAAATCTCTGGTAATCGTTTTCACTATGTTATGAGAGTGGATTGCATTATTATGGATAAGCCTAAAGATTAGACCGGATTATGTTGGACATAAGTTAGTATTGTTTAAGGATAGAAGATTTTCGATATTATTGATGGGATGTTATAGTAACGTAGTTTTAGAAAAAGGGACAACCTACAGGACGGGCGACAGCCCATCGCTTCGGACAAGGCTGTAGGAATCGAACCCACAACCAAAGTGCGACTGGCCTTTATCGCCTACCACTGACCTACAGGAAGTCCCTGTTTAGTAGAAACTAGTTTTATTATATTAAGAAGTATGATATATGAAGTATAAGTCCATTTTAGGAACCATATATGATTAATCTCACTATAGATCGACTTATGTATATAAGTTTTGCTAACCTTTTGTTTGAGACAGATGGAATGACCTGTCATTCTATCACATGATCTGCTAACACTTCACGAATAACAAATTCAACTTCATTTATTTAAGAGATGAAGTGGAAATTGTTCAAAGCACGAACAACAGTGAGATTGTACCAAAATAAAGTAAGTATTTATTCTAATTCAAATTTTCAACTTTAGGGGAAATGATCTTGAAAACCAAAAATGTTGTCCTAGTGATCTTATACCTGATGAATCAGATGGTACCTTATATCATCACAAATCTATGGATTTGTGATTACTGGCTTTTCCATAGCCATGTTCTCTACCACTCTCCATCAGAACATGATGGTTAGATTTCTCTTCCATATCCATATTTTCACCTATGTGGAAACCCAATGATTAGTTTATTTGGGTAACCGTTACGTTTCATACTTGTGTTTTTAAAGATTGGTTTTGATATTCCTTTTTACGATGTGGGTTTCTATTAAAGAAACTTTAGAATAGTAAACCATTTATAACCCCGACGAATTTTGAGGGCGAAATTCATTTTAAGGGGGGTAGAATGTAACAGCCCAAGATTTTATAAAAAAAATATTCTTTTTAATTTTATTAATGTCTTGTGTTGTACGCTACACCAAAAGGAGCTTGCACAACACGCATCCTTGTCTTGCCTTGCATTACACGCAATCGCGACCTTCCTCGATAGCGTGTGTAATACGCAATACCGAGTTTCACTAAACAACGATGTGCTATTAAAATATAATTAAAACTAGCCGTTATGAATAGTAATAACCACTTTTTAAAATTCTGTAAATCTTATTTTTCAAAATGAACTTCATTCTTGGATTCGGAGTATCGAATTTAGCCTAAGGTGAAATTTTGGTACTTTTCGGATAACTTTCATATTCTGATGAATAGTGAAAATTACTAAATTATAATTAAAAACAACTTTTTAATCGAAATAATTAATAGTGATAAATTATTAATTTGAGTGGTTTTAAAGTATATTTAGAATATATTTTTACAATTTAATACAATGTTGGTCATTGGTTGTAATTTCACATTTAAACCAGACATAATCAAGTGTCAATCTTTTGATATATATTGTTTCCTAAAAACACGCTATTTATTTTAACAGCAGGATTTAATTATAAAATTAATTAATGCAACTTCTATGTTATGAATTTGGTAAAATAGATTTCATTTTTGAATTCGGAATATGAAATATAGCTTAGGATGAAATTTTGGCATTGTTCTGAAAAACATCAATTTTTGATGAATAGTGAAACTACTAAGTGGTAGTTAAAAAAACTGAATTTTTCATAAAACTTAATTTTGCCGCTTCTGTAAATGGAATTTCGAAAATCCGAGAGACACGGTTAATATCAAAGACTAAAATGTGGTTCAATGAGATGAAAATAATTTTTTGGTGAATAGTAACTTTTTACTTTTTTTTACCGCGGTTAATAGTAAATAGGGTAACTAAGGGTAAATATGATATTACTATTACCCTAACACATGTCCTAATTCTATTGGACAAGTGTAATTCGACCAAAAACAAACTTAGGAATAAAATATGACCATTTAGGCCCACTTGGATTAGATTAGGACATTTATTATTAATTTATTTAAAGAAGGGTTAAAATAGTTAAAAATCAAAGTTTAATAAGTAAATCATTTCTAATATGGGGTTATAAATACGATAAATTCGATTGTAAATATTCATTAGAAAGCAAAAAAGATTTCCTACATGATGGTATTTTATTTGTAATTTTTAGACATAAAATATTTTAATTTATTTATGACACAACGATGATGCAGTAATTATCTTATTAATGAAATATTGACATAATTGATGTTATAAACACCAAAATAAATGTAATTTGAGATTTTTAATGAATTCCACTAATTTTCTAGGTTACTATGATATATTAATGTTGATTTAATCAACTTGGTTCGAACATTTAATTCTGTTATGACTTTCACAAAAATCATATATCAAATAGTGTCAAAATTGACACAAAATAGTTTTTAAATCAAATATTATATTATTAATTGTTATTGTATTCCTAAAAATCTAAGGTTCGGCCAAATGACTTAGATAAGGATATATATATTAATAATAAACAATTTGGGGTTCGTTTGGCATGTTATAGTAAGTTTATTAACCATATAGTGAAAGAAAACAAAAAGACATGGTAAAAGTTAAATTATTTAACTTAGAGTTAAATCTAATTGATAAGGTTAAAATAATATCCTAAATTTGTCTAAATTCTATTGGTTGATAGGATTTCGACCCATCCCCACGTTAGCTTCTAAATAAGACCCTTTGGAACCATTATAAACCGATTTTGAGTTTAATATAAAATAATATTTTGAGATATTCCTAAGGTGCCCCTCTCCTCCCTTATAAAAGGGCACCTCCTCCCCCTCCTCCTCACACCAATTTGAGCACTCAAGCTCAGCCAACCCCTGCCATTTTCTCCTCTCAACTTCCCTAGAATAATCCTAGAGGTCCTGGTCTTCTCCAAAGACCAATCTTAGTTCCTTAAGTGGAGGATTCAAAGAGTCGTTCCAAAGAAGAGGTAATATCCATTACCGATCTTTTCAATTTCTTTCTTCTTCAACTTCTTCTTCTTTAGTTGTTTCATGATAAAGTAATAAAATCATTATTACTTACATACTGATATGTTATTATAAATATGAAACAACCCTAATTCACCTTCTATCCATCCTACGGAAAAAGGAAATCACCGCGCGTGCGTACGTACGGAATACCGTCTCCACGCCGTGGTGTAATCTATTTTCCACCACCACCTTACATGGATGGGTATAATGGTGTAAAGAATAACTATACATATTTATTACAACATCATATTGATTCTGATATATTGTATAATCCACTCCAATTCAACTCAATATTCTTGGAAATGATATCATCGCTCGTGCGTACGTACGGACTACCGTCTCCACGACGCGATGAGATTCATTCTCCATGTTAACCATTTAAGAATGATTATAATGTATATATAAGAAATAATAATGAAATATATGACATTATAAAGCTACTGGATTTATGTATATATATACATATGTATGTCATCTACTTACTTCCATTTCAAGACAATAAGGAATGGAAAACAGCGTTCATGCGTACGTACGGACTACCGTCTCCATGAACGGTGTTTTTCATTTTATTTATCTATCTATTATATATATATATATACTGAATATATATGATATATAAATCATATTTTATATTCTGGAAGTAAGTAAATCATGATATAAGTAATAATGATGTCAAGAACAACAAGTCAAAACACCTACGATAAATGAAACGATTTTACCAAAACGCTTCTTTAACATGGAATTTACAAAAGAACGGGTAATATAATGTCATAAGTGAACCATATATGATATCATAACAATGAATATGATTCTTTAATAAGTCAATGACATTATTTAAATCATTATACAGGAGGTTCGGACACATACGAAGCAAATTGGACCTAAGGTAAGGGAAATATCACAATCTCATTTTTATCCGAGATTGTTTATTCGTAAGTATTTACTGGGGTGTATTTTATCATCCACATCCATGTTCCCTCAATATGTAATATTATTTCCATCCACCTACAATTGTTTAAATCCAATTTTACCCTTCTATGAGTTTTTAGTAAAGGATATGAAAGGAATCTTTTTTCGTTTTTCGTACGAGGTACTTTTTGACTTTTCTGACAAAAGTACGAAGAATGTTTTTTTTAACGTATACGGCACGAACGGATTTATACTGTTTTATAAAGACTTATTTTCATGAAGCTTCCTCTAAAAGATTTCATGACTATTTTCAATAAAATCTCTTTCTTTTAAAATTGCATGATGTTTTGTGAAAAGAAATTGATTTTGAAGAAGAAAGGATATTTTCCTCAAGAATTCAATTCAAGTGTTTTATCAAAATTATTTTCCATATAAGATAATAAAGGGTTCTGTTTCTATCCATATTTTTACATTGATTTGACTATGTTGTGATGAAATTATGTTTATGAATTCCTTTATCTTATATGAATGGTTTTATGATGTCATGTTGTTTAAGAATCCCATTTTTATTACATGGGTTATGCAATGATGTATGATTTATGATTTTGTGGCACACATAAGAAAGGATTCATTAAGAGATGGGTGGGACCTATATCTCCCTCCAATGCATTGGGTAAAGATTTCATATCTCATGAGATAGACATGGCTGGAATGGTAGGTTATACCGGTTCAGTGAAACAGGACTGAAACGAGGATTACTCGATTCAGAAAGGGACTTTGTCCACTAAGATAGTCTTGGCAATGAGTCTTGACTAACAAGAAATGATTCTCTATGATTATGTGTGTATTCCACAATGAGTAATGTTTTATGTAAGGGTTTCATTTTCACTACTATGATTTATCCCATGTTATGAAATTATGCTCTCTTTTGAAGGTTAAGATTTCCAAAAATGTTATGTTCTTATGAAAATTATGTGATTGATATTTCTTTTGTTTACCCTTACTGAGCATTTGAGCTCACCCTTTTATGTTTTCTTTTCCCCAGGATATAAAGAAAGGTTTTAGGTAAAAAAAAGGAAGATCTTTGTGGGAGATTTTGAAGATCTTTCACCAGGATTAGAATATTACGTTCCGAGTTTCCAAAGACACTAAACTATTACGATCCTTGTGTGTATATTTTTGTTATGTATTAAGTATTCCGCAAAAGTAATGTAATGTTCATGTACGTTAGGCTTCGGGTCTCTACACTCAAGGTCTCCCAATAGAAAATCCTAGGTCTTCCATATCAGTTAATAACTCACCTCTCCCTAGATGAATCTTAGGAATCCTATTATAGGTCAACTACATTACATTTAATTGATTTAATTAACACCCTTCAGGGTCTAAATGTGACATGAAATACAGATACAATTAAGTTCTGAGGTATCTGAATCCATGTTAACTATGATAGTGCCCATTGGTCCATCATAAACATTGGTACATTATTCAGTACATAAGAATGATATTTTAAATTAAATAATAAATTTTTAATAGAAGGTTTATTTCCAAAATTATTGAGATGATATATCATATACCTTAAATAAAATTCATAATTGAATGGGGAGTATATGAGGAACAAACAACATCAATTGAATCTGTTTCCCTTTTTAAGCACAGCCCACTGACTCTCTCATATGCTCACACCAATCCTTTTATCAATTGTTAGACCACATGAGGACCTAAATAAAGTTAAAATGTATAAAAATAATTTTAACAATTAAATATTAATTAATCCATTTAATTTAAATGGAAATAAATTCCCAAAACCCAATGGATGACCTTATCACACCATAATTAGGAGTGATTGGGTGTGGTCTACTCTCAACACACCCTCTGTACTAGGAAGCAAAAAATACCGAATAAATATATAATATTTAACGGCTAATAAATCAATTAAGGTTCAAAAAACTTGATGAAAAAAATATAAATGTACCATAACTAAAATTGATTGAATAAAACATCTTATATTCTCCTATGGAAAGGCCAAGAAAAATCCAAATTAGAAATAGTATATTTCACCCTAATTTGGTGAAATCAATGAAAGATCCTAAAATAGAAGTTTTCGAAAATTATGGATGATGGAGGTAAATATAGATAGATGTAAAGGGGAGGAAGAACATATTGGGAAACCTAATTTAATGATATAAATTGTTTCCTAAATGGAGAGAATAAGGGAGATGGGGAAGTCAGTCAATACCCTCCCCACGCATGTTGCTCCATTAAGATCAAAAAGGGGATGATCCCCTTTTTTTAAAAAAAATAAAGCTAAATGGTTCATAGAATGAACTCTTGGATCACAATTTGAACTACCTATGTATGAGTTTCTCCCTCTACCTAAAAATTCATGGTATGAATTGTTATTTCACAACATGAAGGATAGATACAATTTTTCCCCAAAATCTATGGCCAGTAGTTTCTTCCTAGTAACAAACCCAAACCCCTAATGTCACTACCTAATCCATAAATCCTTTATAAAAAACCCTCTAATGGTTTTCAAAAACCCTCAAATTTCTTTTGAGTCCCCGTTCTCTTAACGTACCATCCAAAAAATCGAAAATGTAAATTAATTATAAAATTCATAACCCATACCAATATCTGTTATTAAAAACTTTGACTTTCTTCGCTAATAATAAAGACAATCCTTCCCAAATAATTTTCATAAGAATCACTTTTAACTTTTAAAAAAAATGTGAAAATATATATCACATTTAACATATATAACGTGTTTAGAATTTCCCTCTATCATTTCCTTCTATAATCATGACTCAAAATTAATTTTTTATTAATATTGTTGGGAAAAAATCCCTCAATGTTTCATTGAATAATTTTTGAGATGTTTGTGTTTGTTGACAAAGAAAATGATGACATACAAATTTGTTGACAAAGTCGATTTCATGCTGGCATGTCGAGTTCAAGGGATGTGGTTAATGGTCCATGTTTGATTCAAGAATGTCGACAAAGGAATGGTCTATCTAGAAGAGGTTCGAAAAAGGGAAGATACAAGGTGACGTCGTCTTCCAGTGTTTGCCAAATTTTTGGACCTCAAAATCAAAAAATGGAGAGAAGGGTTTTTGGAAAAGGTACTTCCACACCGGTGTCTTGGAGCCTTGGAAACTTGTCTGTCATATTTTTTTCAACATCAAAATAGCAAAATATTGCAAAGGGAAATAGGGTTCCCATGTTTTATGTTTGGTCATGCAAGTGACTTGCGTGACAGAGACTAGGGCGGCGAGACCTGCGTGCCGAGGGGAGACTTTCATGCTATCGCACAGGGTGTCCAAATGCCTATAAATTGAGGTTGAACCCTCTTCATTCATGTAAGAGTTCAACACTTAAAATCAGAGCTCCTGTCGTGCAGGTGTGGTGGTTGCACATGTTGTGGTGTGGTCACGCAAGTAGAAGTTGCACGACAGTTGATTGTTGTGCATCCAGAGTGGTTTGGGCGACAAAAAAAGGGAGTCACCCAAGTTTTGAGTCAAAGAAGGGGGTGTTGTGTAAGTGGTTTGGTGACACTTTCACACCAGGTTTTGAAGTATCACGACAGTTAGTGGTTGTGCGCCAATATAGGTTTGGGCATAAAAGGGTGTGAGTCGCGCAATTTTAGAGTTGCAGAAGCTAGTGTTACGTAAGTGGTTGAGGTGAACTAGCATGCTAGTTTTAACTTGTGCGCTAAGACTTGCGTGCTGGCTTGGATAAGGGCGCTAGGTATGTTTGAATCACAACAGTCATTATTGGGCTGCATGAAAGCTAGAATATTTCCTGATTCCTTCGGTGCAAAGTGAGATTCATCTACGGGTGAAATTTGGACTTCAACAGTGCATCTACATACAACAGAGGATGTATTCATTAGTGATACTAAAGAGACCTATTGGTCTATAAACTATGAGTGGATCCTTTCCAGAGTAGTGAGAAATGAAAGGGGAAGAAGGTGATGCTCTCCACTAGTAGTGATATAGAGAGAGAGAAATAGGGAGTGACCCTTGGGAAAGCAGTGAGCTGACACTAAACGTTGTAAGGCCAGTGAGTCAGGGATTAGAAGTGATATATCATGAACTTTGTAAACAACAATGTGCGTTTAGTGGATTTGGTACATTGACACTTTGCCGGTGTATTCTCTTTGGACATAGCCTAGTGAGGGTGAACCAAGTAAAAATCGGTTTGTCCTATGAATGCTTTACTTTTGTTTATACTGCGGTGCAGGAAAGATAGAGAAGAGATTCTTGCTTTATAGTGAGACAAGATCAGTAGGGGAAGTTGTTTTAAGTTTTCATACCTTGATTCACCCCCCCCCTCTCAGGGAATCTAACCAAGAGGAACTAACGATTGGTATCATAGGGAAAGTTTAATATCTGTAATTCTATCTCAAATTGAGGTTACTAATGAAAAAGGGATTCCAATCTTCGAAAGGAAAAATTTCCAACTATGGAAGAATTGGATGCAACAATACTTATGATCATTGGGAATGGATGTTTTCACAGCAGCAATGCATGGTATAACAGCTGACATCAATAGTGGGGCTTTATCAGAAGCCGAGCGAAGATAATTGTATTCTAACGCCAGGGGAATTAATGATTTAGGGGGAGCCCTATCCAATGCTATCTATACGAAGGTGATGTGATGTAAAACATCACATGCCATGTGGGAAAAAAATTTAATATATATGATGGAGATACAAAGGTCAAAGAGGAAAAGCTACAAGTTCTATGGAATAAGTATGAAGATCTGAAGATGAACCCGAATGAGTCTGTTGATGCATTCTTTGACAGGGTAAATATTGTTGTGGAAGATATACGAGGTCTTGGTGAATTAATTGAAGACATAAAGATCATAAAGAACATCTTGAGGGAACTTCCACCACTGTTCTATTCAAAAGTTTCAGTATTAGAAGATAATGATCCAAAAGAGCTGACACTGGACAATTTGCACAATACCCTGGTTGCATATGAAATGAGGAACGATGATAATGAGGCTGTGGAAAAGGGGAAATTCAAAGAGGTGGCATTTAAGGCCATGAAGAAGCTCACCATTGAATATTCTAAGGAAGAAGAAGAGATAGATGAGGTAATGTAATTCCTTTCCTCAACACTTCAAAGAGTAAAATCAATGTTCAAAGGAAAACATCCATTTGATTTCTTTATATGTGGAAAAGATGGTCATATTGCCGCAAGGTATCCCAAAAAGTTTCAAAAAGAAAATGATCAAGATGAATTTGAAATTCCCAAGAAAAAATATTCTGCCTATATGAAAGAAAAGAAGCAGTTCAAGAGAAATTACATCAAGAAGATGAATCTTCGTTCACAAGAAATAGACAGTTCAAATGAGTCTGAGGTTGAAGAGGTTGAGGAGATTGAAAATTGAAAATATCATGGAGAAAATGCAATGGTGGTTGTAGTCGGTAGTGCTCAAGAAAAGAAATAAACTGATGCTGATGAAGAAGAAGAAGAAATTGAAGGGAGAGTTGACATGGAAGCTGAATTTGAAGCAACTCTTAAAGAGATAGATGTTTGGAGAGAAAAAATAAAGAAAGCCTACAAAGTGTTACATGATGCCAAACTATACATGCAACATCAGGAAGAAGAGAAGTCTGAGCTAGTGAAAAAATTGAAAACCTTAAGTCTTCCAGGACAAAGATCTCAGAAAAGGTTTATGAGTAGAATATCAAGTTTGAATAATAGAAAAGGGAGATCGAGGGCTTAAATAGAAAACTTAACAATAAAGTAAAGTGTATCTATGAACGTGAAGAATAAGTGGTCAGTCTACGACAAAAAATTAAGGATCAAGAAAAAATATTGACCCCCAATGTGATATCAAGAAAGAAAGTCATTTAGATGATGGAAAAGATGAAAGAGGAGGTTTGTAGTTCAGCATGAACAAAGAAGCATATGATCTCAGACGTTAAGGCTGATTCAGGGTTTGATCAGAAACAAAAATATGTAAAAATTGAAGTCATACCGCAAGAACCCATCCCGAGATTGAATATTGATTTGGGCACAAAGCAGAATCAGAATATTCATAGATCCCAAGGGGAAACTCTTAGTGCAGAAGTAACATGAAGGAATACACTTTATATCAGGTGTTATTGTTGTGTAAAGATGGGACATACACAATATGTGTGTTCCATAGCCAAGAAATATCGAAGGGAATAAGAACAAAGGTGGCATCCAAATAGATAACAGTTCTCCAGAACATATTTAAAATGAAACTGTTTTTGGTGCGGAGGATTTGGTCACATGGCTAGGTACTGCACTTCGACCATACAGAGGAATATGCCAAAGCAGAATCAAAATGTTTGCAAGCAGCAGATCAATAAACCAATAGGTGAGTTAAAAATACAGAATAGATTTGCAGCTTTGTAAGATGAAGCTTGTCCATCATACTCTGAGAAAAAACAGAAGTCTCAATCCATTCTAAGTGAGAAAGAAAAAATGTGGACCAAAAAGAATAAGGATGAGAAGGCTGTGGTGGTAGAAATTTCCCTTAAAGCATCAGACTGTACTAGTGTTTGGATCCTTGTTAGCGGTTGCACGTATCACATGACAGGTAATCAAAATCTTGTTACAGGCATAAAATATGACAAATAAAAAGTTTTCAAGTTTGGAAATGATGAAGGGATGAATATTATTGGATCAGGAAAGGCTAGGTTTGGGGGAAAAGAAATAAGATGTGCTGATGTTTTGGTATTAGAAGGCCTCAGTCATAATCTTCTCAGCGTAAGTCAACTATGTGACTCAGGACATTATATAAGGTTTACAAAGAATATGTGTATCATCAAAGGAAAAGATGGTGAAGTGGCTCTATAGGGAAAAAGAACAAAGAGAATATCTTCTTTATAAGTGGAGAAGATGATATGTTTTTTTATCCAGAGATGAAGAAGAAAAATTGTGGCATAGAATACTTGGTCATATATGTCAACCATATCTAGAAGATCTGGTAAAGTGTGAAGCAGCAAGAGACCTCCCTAGGCTATCACATGATCATACACATATGTGTGATGCCTGTCAACAGGGGAAGATCTTCAGAAATACGAACAAAGAAAAAGAAAATAAGTCGACAAGAGTGCTTGAATTGGTGCATGCTGATGTTTGTGGACCTATTTCACCAAGATCCTTTGACGGAAAGAGGTATCACATTATTTTCATTGATGACTATAGAAGAATGAAATGAGTATTTGTTATTGCCCATAAGTCTGATGTGTTCAGCTACCTAAAATAATACCGAAGTGAATCTGAAAGGATGCTTCGATAGAAAATTATAAAGTTTCATACAGACAATGGTATGGAATTCAAAAACAGTCAGGTGGAAGAGTATCTCGACAAACATGGGATAAGGCATCAAGTTTCTTCAGTAAGAACATTCCAATAGAATGGAGTGTTTGAAAGGAAAAATCAGATCATCAACAACATGTCCAGAACAATGATTATAGAAAAATACCTACCAAAGATGTTTTCGAAAGAAGCAGTATTGACATCAGTATACATTTCTAATAGGGCTCTGTTGTGTCCAAAGAAAGGAAAGACTCCATATGAAATGTGGTATGGAAAGAAGCCAATAGTGAAATACTTTCAAATATCTAGAAGTAAGTTCTTCATTCTCAACAAAGAAAATCATAGGAAGATTGAATCACATGGATATGAGGGAATATTTATGGTCTACACAGGCAAGAGCAAAGCATACAAATGATTTAACAAGAGGCTGGGAAAAGTAGTTGAGAGAAATGACATCACTATTGTGGAAAATGAGTAAATATTCAACAGCACAATGAACAGTTTCTTGATGAAAGTGATGAAGAGGAAAGTAACAGAGTAGGAGCAGAATTGGAAGAAGCTAAATCAGAAGAAGACACTGATGATTCACAAGAAATTTTCAAGTTTGTGTCTACAAGGAATCCAAAGAGTCGAGCTGAAGTTGACAGGCCGAATATCATTGGTGATCAGTCAGCTCTAGTTCAGACCAGAAAAATGAAATCACTACAACAGACATCATTACTATCACAGGTTGAGCCGAAATGATTCACTGATTGAGCTAAAGATGGAAACTAGGTTCAAGCTATGAATAAAGAGCTTGATCAGATTGAGAAGAACCAGACGTGGGAGATTGTCTCGGCACCAACAGATAAGAATATCATTGGGACTAAATGGGTTTATCGCAACAAGATGAATGAAGATGAAACAGTGGTTTGAAACAATGCACGACTAGTGGGATAAGGATACTCCCAAATATAAGGAATATATGTTGATGAGACATTTGCACCAGTTGCAAGGCTGGAGACAATCATATTTTTCCTAGACATTGCAGTGCAACTGATGTTCAAAGTGTTCCAGATGGATGTCAAATTTGATTTCTTGAATGCGGTTCTGGAGGAGGAAGTATATATTGAGCTGCCAGATGGTTTTCTCATTCATGAGGATGAGAACAAAGTTTTCAGACCGAAGAAGGAATTGTATGGGCTGAAACAAGCACCAAGAACATGGTACTCAAGGCTTGATCAGTACTTGAAGAAGCTTGGTTTTCTAGAGTGGGGGAGTTGATTACAATCTCTATTTCAGCAATGAAAATAATCAAAGGATGATGGTGTTGGTTTATGTCAATAACAAAATATTTGGTGGATCAAATGAAGCTCATTGTAGACAGTTTTCCAAATTCATGAAAAGTGAGTTTGAAATGTCAATGATTGGAGAGCTAACGTTTTTCATTGGTCTACAAGTGACACAAGGAAGGAATGGAACATTCATTTCTCAATCCAAATATGCCAAGGAGGTTTTGAGAAGGTTTGGAATGGAAAATCCCAAAGAGATGAAGACTCCAGTTGCTACCCAGATGAAATTATCCAAAGATGAGGATGTAAAGGTTGTAAGTATCATAGAATATAGGCAAATCATTGGACGTTTATTGTACTTAACTACGACAAGGCCTGACATTCTTTTCACCACATGCCAAGCAGCGAGATGTCAGTGTAATTACAAGGAAATCCACATGATTTCAGTGAAAATAATACTTTTGTATATCAAGGGCATGGTTGAATTCAGGTTCACATATAATGACAAAGCATAGACAGAGTTATTTAGATATACCGATGCAGATTAGGCCGATTCAGTGGATGATAGGAAATCAAAATCAGGTGGTGCATTCTATATTGGTGGATTTTGTATTTCTTGGCTAAGAAAGAAGCAATATTTAATTTCATTGAGCACCACGGAGGCTGAGTATATTGTAGCTACTCAAGCATACACATAGTTATTAAGGATGAAGCAATAGCTTGATGATATGGGAGTTGAAGTGAAGTCTCCAATCGAAATCCAGTGTGATAACTCAAGTGCTATAAATCTTAGAAGAAATCCCATCCATAATTCAAGGACAATACAAATTGAGATAAAGTATCATTTTATCAAGGAGAAAGTTGAGCAGTAAATCGTAAAGTTGGAGTATGTGCCTATAGAGCTACAGGTTGCAGACATTCTGACAAAGGCCTTACCCAAGGAAGAATTTGAGAGGCATCGACTAGCTCGGGAAGTTCAGGCGAATCCCCGCACTTAAAAGAGTGTGGATGTGGAGCACCCCCCCTCTCCCCGAGGTATGATGTGTTTTTCCATAATGTGTTGATATGTGTTCTCTACCCTGTTACAGACTACAAAGGAGTGACTTTTTGGTTCATTGAAAAAGGGGGATAAAATAGTGATTGTTCAAGGGGAGACAGTGTGGCTATTTGAGAAATCATGAAAAATAGGGGGAGAAGCTGATAGGTGGAGTAGCTAGATAGGGGGAGTATCAAATCTTATGATGCTAGAAGTGACCGATCAAAGAATAGATATCACGACAACTGATGATCATGATAAAAGCAGAAGAGTGATGTTGGACTATGAGAAGAATATTTCCAAAAATTGGTATCAGTTCGGTGTCAACAATGGGTGTCAAAGTTGAAGTGATTAATTGAATCACTTTTCATATTCTCTTGTTTCTCACATCAAGCATTACTCATGTGGGCTTAAAGTATGTGTTGAGTAAATCCTTGATCGCTATCAGAATTGCAATATGTGAATGGTGGCTGAAGAATTAACGATGTATCTTTTTGTGGAAGATTTTTCAGCCAACCCAAAGGGGGAGATTATTGGGGAAGAATCCCTCATGGTTTCATTGAATCATTTTTTAGGTGATTGTGTTTGTTGAAAAAGTGGGCCTCTGTGTTATGTTTGTTGACAAAGAAAACAATGAAATACAAATTTGTTGAAAAAGGAGATTTCATGGTTTCATGTAGAGTTCAAGGGATGTGGTTAACGGTCCATGTTTGATTCAATAACCTCAACAATGGAATGGTCGATCTGGAGGTAGTTCAAAAAGAGCAGATACAAGGTGAAGCTGTTTTCCAATGTTTGCCAAATTTTTGGACCTCAAAACTGAAAAATAGAGAGAAGTGTTTTTGGAAAAGGGACTTGTGCACCGGTGTCTTGGCGGCTTGGAAACTTGTGCACCATATGTTTTTCAATATCAAAACAGCAAAATATGGAAAAGGGAAAAGGGGCACCCATGTTTTATGTTTGGTCGCACAAGTGACTTGTGCGATAAAGACTAGGGCGGTGAGACCTGCGCGCCGAGGGAGACTTGCACGCCCTCGAACAGGGTGTCCAAATGCCTATATATAGAGGTCGATCCCTCATCATTCATGTAAGAGTTCAACACTTAGAGAAAATCAGAGCTCCCATTGCACAGGTGTGGTGGTCGCACATGTGGTAGTGTGGTCGCACAAGTAAAAGTTACGTGCCAGTTGATTGTTGCACATCCATAGTGGTTTGGGAAAGGAAGAAAGGGAGTCGCCCAAGTTTTGAGTTGAAGAAGGGCGTGTCGCGTAAGTGGTTTGGTGACACCTGTGTGACAGGTTTTGAAGAATCGCAACAGTTTGTGGTTGCGTTCCAATATTGGTTTGGGTGTAAAAATGTCTGAGTCCTGCAAGTTTGGAATTGCTAAAGCTAGTGTCGCACAAGTGGTTGCGGTGAACTTTCATGCCAGTTTTAACTTTCACGTTGAGACTTTCATGCTAGCTTGGAGAAGGAAACTAGGTATGGTTGAATCACATAATTCATTTTAGTGCTGCGTGAAAGTTGGAAGATTTCCCGATACCTTCGGTGCAAAGTGAGATTCATCTACGGGTGAAAGTTGGACTTCAAAAGAGAATCTACATTAAACAGAGAATGTATTCATTAGTGATATTGAAGATACCTACAGGTTTATAAACTTTGATTGAATCCTTCCTAGAGTAGTGAGTAAAGGAAGAGAAAGAAGGTGATCCTCTCCACCGACAGGGATCCAGAGAGAGCGAAACAGGGAGTGACCCTTGGGAAAGCTGTGAGATGACCCTAAACATTGTAAAAATAGTGAGTTAGGGATTAGAAGTTATCTATCCAAAACTTTGTAAATAAAAGTGTTCTTTTAGTGGATTTGGTACATCGGCTCATCGCCGGTGTATGCTCCTTGGACGTAGCCCAGTGAGGGTGAACCAAGTAAAAATTGATGTGTCATTTGCATGCTTTAGTTTTTTAATACTATGCTGCAGGAAAGAGAGAGACGAGAGTTTTATTAACAGTGAGACAAGATCAATAGGGGCAGTTGTTTTAATCTACCATAACCTGATTGACCCCCCCTCTCAGGGTATCCAACCTAAAGCACCAAACAAATATCACCCCTTTTAAGGGGTGAGGGGGAACCAAACACGACCTCAAGGACATAAATACATAAAATATCACCCAACCTTCCAAAATCCATCAACAACCTGATCAAGACACCAATGAAAGGATACTCTCCAATATCAAAAATATTATGTCCAGCTTTTACCTTCCCAACATTGCCTGGCTAGTTATCCCGTGTAGAGCTACATGGGTCTGGTACCGATGAAAAAATTCTTACCCTATCAAACATCAAAATATGTATATAAATTGGTTGATGAAATCTTCTTTCTCTAAACCACATCTATAGTATCCCATGGAAGAAGGTATGGTTGAATAGGCTCAAGAACATGGACTACAGGTGAAGATGAACTACTACGAAAATCATTCACGAATCTATAAAATCATCATTTAAAAAATAAAAAATAAAAAAGTCTTCAACCCGGTCACCAAAAATATTTATGAAAGACATCCCCACTTCAATGAACCCATGAGGATTCCTCTAAAACTGCAGTTATAGATGTGAAATATGAAGAAACCAGATTCTCTAAGATGAGAGAAGCCAAGTCAATGCCTCCAAGGGCTAGAAGGCCCAACAACCACACCAAAGGTGCATCCCCAAAGAGTGGTATCATGCCGATCTAAAACAAAATCACCACTGGGGGCATGAATCCCAAAGGATTGCAGCTGAGAAAGAACTCACAATGGAGGAAAAAATGATCAAACATGTGGGAAGCGATAGGGGAACCCTTGAGGGCTGAGAAGAGGGCCACAATAGCTACGATGATGCCACAAAGCTCCTAAAATCCCATCACCATCATCAAAACAGAACATGGTGACCAAAACAATCTACCCAAATAACTCACCCTACTGGAGCACAATGAGGAAGACCAGGATCTTTTCATCATCATGGAAGACCAATTCTTGAATATAATTATATTTAAGAGACCTGGATCCCACCGCAAAATCCCTAGAACCCAACCACCGTACCAAAGCATGATGGAAGAAGGGATCATAAACCCTATGTCATGGAAGACCAAGATCCCACTAAGGAATGCCTGGAACCCAAAAAACTACTACCCTACGTAGCAGAACATGAGATCAAAATTCCTTCATCGTAGAAGACTAGGATCCGACTACTGGAACCCAACTTCCTTGTTGTAGCATGATGCGGGAGGCATGGATCTAGACTTCCCTCAATAATGGAAGACCATAACTCGATCATCGACCACCCTTAACCACACCTCCAGTCAACCAAGACCATGAGGTTGAACCTAATCATTTTACTATAATAGGATCCACCGCACCACGAACACATAGAGAAAATGAAAGAGATAAATTTCACAACCCAACCCAAGATGGGGGAAGGGAAGGCGGTGACGGGGTAAACCCTAATGTTTTTGCACCCCTTACAAGCTCATCCCCTGATACCCTACTATGTTTTTCCATAATCATGAATATTATTTTATAAGTTTCAAAGGTTTTATAAGGAAACCCATATTGCAATTTTTATGGAATTTTAATTTTTTAATATCACAAAAATAAAGGTGATTATTTAATATTATTTTCAAAGATTATTTTAAATTCAATTATAAAAGATAATTTTCATCTATGTCAATATTCTTAGTGGATTATTATTCTACACTATGGATATATCATTATGATATCATCCACTTTATTTCTCTGGATGACTTATGAAGATGATATTTTAAGAATATTTTAATAAAACCCATTTTTTCATAGGTCTGTTAATCTTTTATATAATAATAAATATTTTTATGATATAATCCACTCTCTTTATTTGGATATATTTGGATTATTTGATGATGAAAATTTTATGAAAGCTATTTATTTCTCATTAGTGATTCTATGATAAAATGATGAATGTTTTTTATTTTATTGCGTCACACTTGTGAATGGGTTTTATTATGAGATGGGTAGACCTAAAATTATATATCCCTCAAATGTATTAGTTAAATTTTAATAAATTCTAATATAATGATTACATGAGTATTTTTTACAGTACCTAGTGGGTATATGAGTATTTATCCCAAACCCAAAGGGTACACGAAAGGGTATCCCGTTACCATGTAGGTACATTGGTTGATAGCCTATGAATATCATGTGATGAATGTATTGCTGGGAAGATTTTTCATATGATATATACATTATGTTTATGTTAGAAACATATGTATTATTCTTATGATATGATTTCATGGTTCATGATGGATCATTTTGGATTTACCAATCTTATTATTAATTTATTTTATTATGAAAAAAATTTATACTATGAATCTAGATTTATGGTCCATGGCTTGTTCGGTATGTTTAGGCAAGTTATAATCATGTTCTCATTGCATTATTCTTATATTATGTAAACTTACGATCATCAATTGATATCTCCCATTATTACTATTACATAGCATCATAGCTTACCAGTTCTTATGTTTCTGTTTCCCCATGTTACACAGAATAATAGAATATAACATATATCTAGAATAGTATCATGTTTAGATAATTTTACAGGAGATTTTAAATTATTCTTTTGGAATAAGAATATCAAGGTATAATGGGAAAATTTCCCAGTTCGGGAGAAATTGATGATTTTTATGATGTGATGGATTTTTTCAAATTCACTAAATATATAATACTAAAAGGTCATGGTTATGTTAGTGACTCAGTTTTTTCCATTGATATTATTATTTTATATGGTTAAAATTTTGTCTCTTTAGTTGGTATCAATGGTACTATTTAAAGAATATGTTTTTATCATGATATCCATGTGTACACATCTCATTCTCTCTTATAAAATCCCTAGCTATATCTTTAGGATCATGAGTGCACTCTTTCATCTTCAAAAACCTATTAGATATATTCTCTTAAGCCGATATGCAAAACCATCCTTCAATTTTCATTCTTCAATAGTTGGGAATCCTTCCCTATTTTCCATTGATCTCTTCTAATTCACTATCAGTAATTTTTATTTAGACGAAAATTTTGGGATATAGACATATGGTGGTGGTATCTTGGATCACTTCAACATGGAATATAAGATACCAGCCTTTACGAAGGTATGTTTTGTTTTAAATTTTGGTCAACCACTTTTTTAAAAAAACCCATAGAATGATTGACAAGAGTATGGATGGTCTTGGGGGTGTTTGGTGGTTTGGGAATTAGAATGTATATAAAATAACCTTACAATACATAAATTATGGTTAGTAATAACCATGAACCATGATCGTGTAGCATTGATTAAGGGGAATAATGGTTTAAAAAACCATGCAACACATATTTTAAACCATACGGGTTGGGCCTAGAGCCATCCACATAGCTTCTACATGATTTTAAAAACCATGTGGGTAGCCTAGAAAACCATGTGGTACTTTTTCCTTTAGATATAGGATATCACATGCTTAGTGAATGGTTTGTAAAACCATTTATCTAATCATTTTTCTCCATTAAGAGTGTAAATTTTACAATTTTCCCTCCCAAAAATTATCAATTTCCTTCTTATTTTCTCCCCATATTACTCACAGTAACCTTATGTTTAACATAAAATTCTTCAACTCTTCCATGCTTGTAGATCCTTCAATTATAGTGTGCTTGAAGTTCCATTAATTATTTTTTAATGATATGGGTAAGTGTAGAAGTCAATTTTCTTTCAATTACATGTAATATTTATGACTTGTTTCCTTCTTCTTCTATGTCTCATAAGCCAATTTCTTTAGATTTAATGTCTTTTGAGGTTGCATTCATTTTAAATAAAATCAATGGTGTGGGTTTGACAAGTCGTTATCTACAATCATAAGGTAGGTATTTTAAATTTAATTTACCGTGGTATTTATTTTTATTCATCTTAATGTGGTATATGTTATTGCCCAAAAAATGATGTAAATTGGTTTTCAGGAATAAGAGAAATTTATTGGGCCTTTAAATGATGCGTTAAACACTCTACATGCCTCATTGGGTCTACTTATGACTATGATTTTGGATCTATGTCAACCCATGAGGTGTTCTAATTCCTTGGATAAGGTATAATGGGGTTGTAAATTTAAGAATATTGGGTTTATGTGTTTGACCTGATTAGACTTGTTTATTGAATTTTTACCATGGAAATAAGGGTTGTTTGGATTAACATGGGAAATAAATGTTTTATGAATTGAAAAGGAAGAAATTATAAATGATTAAAGGGAAAATCAGTAAATTTTTAAATGGTTTTAATGAACATTTATCTGATTTCCTATAAGAATAAATTTTGTTATGGTTAAATAGTTTAATTTTGTTAAAGGAGTTGAGTAAAATAGAACATGGGGAATAATGAATTTTTAGGAAGGTCAACCCTTATTATCATATTCTATTAAATGTTCAAGTATGTTGAAACTTGGAAAAAAATTGGTGGGATGGTTAGAGATGTAGGATAGGATGCTCAACGCCTATGGATAAAGATGGTATACATAATGATCTATGTCATTTAATATGGATATTAGACATTATTCAACTTATCCTTGAATTATAATGGTTAGATATCATGATCTATATCCTTGAATTATTATTTTTGACCATTATGATCTACATAATTTAATTTAAATATTGTACATGCAGATTTGTATCCCCGTATTGGGTGCCAACATGATGCTCTGTGTACTAATGGATTTTGATGTGGTATATGTAATTAAACCGAGGATTCTTGATACCTTGTTTAAAATTAGTAGTTAATTACCTTTATTTTGTTTAAATTTCATAACCCTATTGTATATAGTTCATATGACCTATATAGGCTTTGTCAAGTTGGTTGGTTTGGGTGTCACATGGAACCCTAATGGAAAATGTTGTTAATTGAACAATGTTTATTTTTCAAATACATGTTTTCATTTAATTCCTTATCTTTTATCATATTATACATATGCATATATTTATATTTAAATATTATAATTCTTTAGACATCATCATTAGTGTCCTAATGAGGTGTACTTATACCCTGCTCAAGCCTTCATTGGCACCCAAGAAAACTTCATGGATGCAAGTCTCGATACGGGAAAAGACCCTTTGGTAAATTAAGTGTTTGGTACATGGGATAAAGTATGGATAAGAGGACTTGTATTGATTTTAGGACTAATTTTTTTGTTTTGTATTATTTAATTTTTCCCTTTGATATATAAGTTATCATGCCATGGAATTCATACTATATGGGTGGGTGTGCACTTAAAGTATTTTGGTAATTTACATGTGATGTATGATTATCTATTGGTTATCATTTCTCATTATTTATACTATTAAATTACTCTGATAAGGAGGGTATAGTACTTCCTCCTTTATCATTAGAGACCCATTAATATACATAGACCACTGTCATATGGGGTGGTCAAGTCTAATGTCATGGGATAAATTGGTTTGGCTACTAGTAGAAGTGAGACGGGATGAGACATTACAAAGTGGTATCAAATAATTTGGTCACTTTATTTGATCAACTATTAAAGGAAATTTCAATAGCATATTGATATTTATCAATTATTAGTAATTTGTTACATTGTGATATTTTATGACATTTTTTAAATTAATTTAATTCTTTTGATTGTTGTGTCACCTGTAACACAATGTTTTAAGGAACCATGATATAATATTAATATTATTATAAAAACAAGACCATTATAAAATTGTATTTAAACATGATGTAATTAATAAGAATAATAAATTTTTAAATATTAATTATAATGGTTCTATATAAGGAAAACATTGTGAGAAAAGTACATAATTTTTAGAAAAGACTTTATTTGATATGAAAATACTATTTTCTCAAAAAAAAATGATTTTTATTGCTTTCTGTGAACAAATAGTAAAAGTAATTTTTTCCAAATTTATAAAATATATTTCAAAAAAAAATAATTTTCGAAATATACGTTTAAAAAATTTCTTTGAGTGAATTCTTGAGAAATTTGTGAAAACATTAATTTTTTGATGAATAGTAAAAAAATATAAATTTTTATTAAAAAAAATTTCATTTAAATAATTTACATGAAAAATTATATTTTAATATGGTACTAAAACTAGATTTAGTTCAATAATATTTTTAATAATCATATTTATTTCAGTGTAATTAATTTCATATCGAATATTGATATTAAAACATTCTATACTTCTGAAAATTTTCTCTTTTTAAAACAGTTTTTTCATCGCGTCTAGAGGTATAATTTTAAATTAAATTTTACTACATATAAGAAAAGAGTTTTATAAAATAGACTAAATATTTTTAAAAATAATAATAAATATTATATAATAATTTTAACTTATTTTTTGGTAAAAATATATAACAAAAATAGTAAAAATCAATTACCACATTTAAGGTCAAAACAGATTCATCAAGGGTTGAACTAAAACAATAAGGGATAAAGTAACCCAAAACCAATAAAAAGACAATTAATGGAAATATTTATACATTTTGACCTATATGTTTTTATAATAAACCATTTCATGTCCTTTTATCATGTGGAAACATCTTTATACTTTATTCTTTTCAAGAATTCTAAGTGTGACCTCTCCCCCATTTATAATAGGCCATCCCCTCTCTTATCCGCTCCAATCTTCCAAAAACCATTTGATCAAAAAATAAAAACAAAAATACCTTCCTTATTTCTCTAACCACATTATATAGTCCTTATTTTTATTATTAAACCCACCTAATAAGGCTTTAGTTATAATCTTAAAATCATTCTATGAAGATGAGGTAAAATTATTAAAATTCTATTTTTGATTTATTTCATCTTTATACTCTTTAAATAGTATTAAAATATGATAATATAATAATAAAATTATGTGACACATAATGATATGTTATTATTTTAATGTAATTAACTACACCTATATCCACATATTTCAAATGGGAAACAAAACTATCAATTGTGTGTATAGAAGTCTACCGCCTCACATACAGATGGAGTTCATTTTCCATTACCACATATCGGAAATAGATTTATTGATGAATTAAATTTTTATCTAATATATTTATGATATCCATATACTTTTATTATAATAATAATTCATAAACCTTATTACCTTCAAACAAATTTGAAAATAATAATGTTGCGCGTGTGTACGGAAAACTATCGCCTTGCGAACTGATGTGATGTGTTTTCGATTTCCATTTTACATGGATGGTATTTAGGATATATTGAATACATATATATTATATTTTTAACATAATTATACCTATATAATTATTATATCACATATACCTCCTAACATCCCATTCTGTGAGGGATAAAATAGTATTTCTCTTCTCTACGACGGACTACCGCCTCATGGAGTGATGTGATTCATTTTTCACTTACACATTAAATGGAAGGTAGTGAGTATAAATTTAATATATATGATATATAGGATATAATAATTACTCTATAAATATGATATATTATTAACCTTTCATACTTACATCTGTCGATAAAATGGAAATAGTGTTCATGTGTATGTACAGCCTACCATATCCAAGAATGGTGTAATTCATTTCCTATTAATAACTGTAATAGATTACTTTAAATGATTATACTGTGAATATATATGATATTTATTCCATTTTAACATTTTATAGACTATTTATCCAAGATAAAACTTAATGTAATGAAGATATAAACTAAAAAATGCATGAAAAACAAAGCAGTTATTAAAAAAAATGTGATTTTAACAATGAACTATTAATAAACAGGTAATAAAATATAATCAATAAATAACATATTATAAGGCCCCAGCCTTAAAACTTACTTAATCTTGAGTTATTACAAGATTACACATTGAGGATCTTTTCGGGTTTAGAGTTTTAGAGAATTAGATCATAAAACTTGCATTACATTCCACATATAAACAAAGTGGTTACATAAAGATAGTATTATTCATTCCCATCAATGGAAACACATTTAAAATAAAACATGGATTATTTCTTGACACATCCTTGACTCTATCATCTTATCATGTACCTTTCCCTTGACCTGTGAAAAACATTTCAAAAACTTGGGATGAGCATAAAAACTCAGTATGGGTTATAAAAAAAACATGGAAAGGAAACATGAGTTCATATATACATAAGAATGAAATCATACTTTACCCATAAAACTTAGGCACTTTAACATACCTCATAAAATCATGAATAAATCATAGAAATCATAAGACATAAAGGTAACTTGAGGCATTCATAACATTCTTACGTAGGGAGTAACCCTCTTGGTTACGTTTGGAATACACATCACAGTATATTCCCTAAAATCTCTTCGGGTAAACCTTAACGTTTCACTCCTTTGCGTTACCCAATGCATTGGAGAGCTATAACGGGCTCACCCGCCCTTAGTTTATCACGGAACCACCCGTCTTCATAATAATGCCCAAGAACCATAACATAATCATATCACATAAAACATGCATAAAGGAAACATAACATTTCCACATTTCAATCACGAGATATCAATACAACACATTGATATAATAAAAACATTATGAAAACCATTTTCAATACCAAAGTAAAACATGGTATTTATTTTTCTTTTAAAAAAAAGAAGGTATGGCTTATAGAGGAAGCCGAAACTCAAATAACGGTTACGACGGCGGAGAAGTCGTTGTCGCCGCATATGTACGACAAAAACATTCCCTTTTTCCGTTTAGTAAAATCTTCGTATAAAAAAGATTCCTTTTGAATAAACGTAAAAGTCAAAGGGGTTTATACACCGTATAAAAGAAAGTTGTGTATAAAATAAAATATGCCTCAATGAAAGGAGATTGAGACGAAGTCCCATACCTCGTATCCGACTTGACCCGACCGCTCTTTAATCTCCTGAATAATAAACTTGAGTTAATCTCTACTTGATTTTTAATCTTTTTCAAGTTCATTATTCCTTTTATACCATGTTATGAACATCATGTAATCAGTTAAGTTAATAATGTTCATTTTGTCGGTATTTGGTTCTTAAGTCAAAAATAGACTTCTTACACTTACATGTTGTTAATTTGGTCAAAGGTTCATTATATCAAGAATGGTATTCATGATTTAGATATCATATATGTCATATATATCCAGTACATACTTGCATTTATAATATTACATAATCATTTAGAGGTAAGAAATGAAATGCACCGTTCATGGAGACGGTAAGCCGTACGTACGCATGAACGCTACTTTCATTTCTATTTCATATTTTATAGAATGGAATCATAATTATATAAAGGTATATTAAAATTCCAGTATAATATCATATATAATATCATAGTTCCATCCTTTATATGTCCCACATATGGTATTTAACGAATCAAATCACTTTGAGGGGGCGGTAGTCCGCACTTCCTAAAATGAAGATATCGTGTTTATCCATAATGGAAACCATAAAGGTATGCCCGAAATGAAAAAAAAAGAAGCTTAAGGAAAACATAAACATATTATATATCATATATAAAAATAGTTACATCATAATGGCCACCTTTGAAGGTGTTAAATGAGTATTGAACAATCATCGTTTCGTGAGGCAGAATTTTGCCATCCACGGAAACCGTATGTTCTTTAACCATTTGATGTAGTTGTGTGAGTGTGTAGCTCAAATATATCTTATAAAAACATCCTAGTATATTTAAGATACTGGTGTTGTTACAAAATAAGTAAATAAAAAGAGTTTAGGGGGTTGGAGAAGAAAAATAAAACAAATGAACATGAGAGAATGAATTACCTTTAAAAGTGTAACTCCTTTTGATTTGAGCCTAAAGGCTTCCTTTGAAAGGCTTCTGCACAAAGGGAATAATCTAGGATGAGGAGAGGGATGTGGAGAGAGTAAATGGGCAGGGGTTGGCCGAGCCAAAGGCTTGAGGTGTGTGTGAAATGAGGTAGAGGTGGGGGCCTTTTATAAGAGGAGAGGAGGGGCACTTTTGGAAAGTAATGAAATATTACATTATTTGAAAATGTGTTTCGGTTTGAAAAGGTCCCAAATTGATATAATTAGTGGATAAGGTGATAAGGGTTCGAAATCCACTCATCCAATAAGTTTTTTGCATGTGTAGTTCATAGAGTTTACATTATCTTTCCATTTTATTTAAATCGTCAAATAATGATGTCATCACTACATCATTATTATGTCATAAATAATTTAATTTATTTAATGTCTAAAAATCATAAAAAAAATACTATGATGTAGGAAATCTTTTTAGCTTTCCAATGACTATTTATAATAAAAAATATTATCTTTATAACCCCATTTAAAAATTGTTTTCGTAAGACATATCATGTTTGTGTCATTTTTGCTTTTACATTTAATAAAAATTTATTTATGTCATTTCCCAACCAAAATGTCTCCATGGGGTCCCCAAGTTGACCCATGGCTTTTCGTGGTCGTCCATGACACAACCAATAAGGTTTGGACATGTTTCTATGTCATTTCCTATTATTAAAGCATTATTTATACCTTAAACTACCCTAATTACCACTAATCACGATTAAGAACTTAATAAGTTACTATTCACCAAAAAATTATTATAATCTCATTGAACCACATTTTACTTCTTAATGACAACCATTTATGTCGGATTTTAAAAATTTAATACAAATTAGTGGTAAACTTTCATTTAACTGAAAAATCAGTTTGCTTGATTACCACTTAGTGGTTTCACTATTCATCAAAAATTGAAGTTTTTCAGAAAATTACCAAACATTCACCCTAAGCTATATTTGATATTCCGAATTCAAAAATGAAGTCCATTTTACAAAATTCAAATCATATAAGTCACATTAATTATTTAATAATTAATTCCCGCTGCCAAAGCAAATAGCGTGTTTTTACAAAACAGTAAGTATCAAAAGATTGACACCCGTTTAAGTCTAATTTCAAAGTGAAATTGATTCCAATGACTACCATTGGATAAAATGGTAAAAATATATTCTAATTTAACTTCAAAACCAATTCAAAACATAATATAATCATATAAATAAATTAGATTAAAAAGCAGTTTTGATGTAAAATGCAGTATTTTTCACTATTCATTAAAAAATGAACATTGTTAGAAAAATACCAAAAATTCACACAAGGTAAATTTTGATGTCCCAATCATAAAGAATAAGTTTATTTTGACAAAAATAGTTTATAAAATTGTCAAAATATAGATTCAAAAATGGTTTTCCATCAAAAGGCAGTAAAACAATCTTTTAAGAATATTAGTGTATTCTATGCATAAGATTGTATTTATTTTCATTTTAAGCCTCTATAACACTATCTTAATCATTAATAGACATAGATAAAAATATATTTTATTAATTACTTACTTGGGATGTTACATCCTTCCCCCCTTTAGAAAATTGTGTCCCCGCAATTTATTTACTTATCGAATAAATGGGGGTACTTATCCCTCATTGCATTTTCAGATTCCCATGTTGCCTCTTCAATCATGTGGTTTTTCCACAAAACCTTTACCTGATGAATCACCTTATTCCGTAACACTTGCTCCCTGTGGTCAAGAATCTGGACCGGTTGTTCCTCATAAGCTAGGTTCTCTTCTAGCTGAACTACCTCTGGACTCAAAACATGAGATGGATCTGGCATATACTTTCTCAACATCGAAATGTGAAAAACATTGTGTACCTGAGATAAACTCGGAGGTAAAGCCACTCGGTATGCAACTGATCCAACTCTCTCCAGAATTTCGTATGGTCCAATGAACCTTGGACTCAACTTTCCTTTCTTACCAAATCTCATCACACTTTTCCAAGGAGAAACCTTGAGAAAAACATGATCACCTACCTCGAAAGATAGATCCTTCCTCCGGTTATCCGCATAACTCTTCTGCCTGCTCTGAGCTGTTCTCATGTGTTTCTAAATCAGCTGAACTTTTTCTGCCATCTCTTCTACCAATTCTGGTCCCATTAACTTTCTTTCACCCACTTCATCCCAGAAAGCTGGAGTTCGACACCACTTCCCATATAATGCCTGAAATGGCGCCATCTGTATACTGGAATGAAAACTGTTATTATATGAAAATTCAACCAAAGAAAGATGTTGGTCCCAACTTCCCTGATAATCCATAGAACAAGCTCGTAGCATATCCTCCAATGTCTGAATTGTTCGTTCTGACTGCCCATCTGATTGAGGATGAAATGCTGTACTAAAATTTAATTCAGTACCCAACGACTTTTGAAGGCCTTTCCAAAAGTTAGAAGTAAACCTGGGATCACGATCCGATACAATGGAGAGAGGAACTCCATGTAACCTGACTATCTCTTTAAGATACAAACGGGAAAGTTGATCAAGAGAGAAAGTATCTCGTATAGCAAGAAAATGAGCAGATTTGGTCAAGCGATCAACAATAACCCAGATTGCATTATTACCTCGAGATGTCTTCGGTAATCCAACAACAAAGTCCATGGATATATTCTCCCATTTCCACTCTGGCACTGGTAAAGGCTGAAGCATCCCTTTCGGTAACTGTCGCTCTGCTTTAGCCTGTTGACATGTCAAACACATCACAGTAAAATCAGCAATATCTCTTTTCATTCCATCCCACCAGTAATACTCCCGCAGATCTCTATACATCTTAGTACTGCCCGGATGAACTGAAAACGGAGAACTATGAGCTTCACATAACAACTCTCTCTTCAAATGTGAATCACAAGGCACACACAATCTCTTCCCAAATCTCAAAACGCAATCATTATCAATGTTGAATTCAGGCAACATACCTTTCTGAACCAGCTCTACCTTTTTCTGCAACTCACTATCTTGATTCTGTGCTTGCTTGATTCTATCTGATAGAGATGATCTCACTGATACCTGAAACAAAACAGAAGGACTTCCTGCACCAACAACATCTATGCCAAAGTTCATCAAATCCTTAACCAAAGGATCATGTTCCAAACGCAACATTGTTAATGAAGCATTACTTTTTCAACTCAAAGCATCAGCCACATTATTTGCTTTTCCCGGATGGTAATGAATTGTACAATCATAATCCTTGATTAATTCCAGCCATCTCCTTTGTCTCATGTTTAACTCTTTCTGAGTGAATATATATTTTAAACTTTTGTGATCGGTATATATTTCACACTTTACTCCATACAAATGATGCCTCCAAATTTTTAAAGCAAAAACAACAGTAGATAATTCCAAATCATGTGTAGGGTAATTTACCTCATGAGTTTTCAACTATCGTGAAGCATAAGAAATTACCTGATCATTCTGCATTAGGACGCAACCAAATCCTTTCAATGAAGCATCACTGTATATAACAAACTCACCATTCCTAGAAGGTAGTGCCAAAACTGGAGCATTCGCCAATCTTCTTTTCAATTCCTGAAAACAATCATCACATTCTTTTGTCCAGATAAACTTAACACCCTTCCGAGTTAGCTTAGTCATTGGACTAGATAACCGTGAAAAATTTCTAACAAACCTTCGGTAATAGCCCGCCAAACCAAGGAAGCTACGAATCTCGGTTACATTTTTGGGTCTTGGCCATTCTTCCACAACTTTTGTTTTTGCAGGATCAACAGTTATTCCATCTTTAGAAACAATGTGACCAAGGAATGAAATTTGTTGCAACCAAAACTCACACTTGCTGAATTTCCCATACAGTTTCTTTTCTTTTAAAGTTTGCATGATAACCCTTAAATGTCTTTCATGCTCCTCTTTTCTTTTAGAAAACACCAAAATATCATCAATGAAAACCACCACAAACTTATCCAAGAACTCATGGAAAATTCTATTCATTAAGTCCATGAATACAGCAGGTGCATTGGTTAGCCCAAAAGTCATTACTACAAATTCATAATGGCCATATCTCGTACGGAACGCGGTCTTCGGAATATCTGCCTCCTTAACCTTCAGCTGATGGTACCCCGATCTCAGGTCAATCTTTGAAAAATACTGAGCTCCCTGGAGCTGATCAAACAAATCATCGATATGAGGCAAAGGATATTTGTTCTTAACAGTGATATTATTCAAGGCTCTATAATCAATGCAAAGTCTCATAGAACCATCTTTCTTTTTAACAAATAAAACAGGAGCACCCCATGGTGATGTGCTAGGTCTAATGAAACCTTTCTCTAATAAATCTTGCAATTTCTCCTTCAACTCTAAAAGTTCAATTTGTGCCATTCGATAAGGGGGTTTTGAAATTGGCTTAGCATCAGGAACTAAGTCAACAGTAAACTCAACTTCCCGATCTGGTATTATTCCAGGCAACTCATCAGGAAAAACATCAGGATACTCATTTACCACTGGCACATCATTAATCTGAACAGTTCCTTTATTTTCAACGACGTGTGCAAGGTAACATTCATTTCCATCTTTTACCAGTTTCTCGGTCTCTTGATATGTTATCAAAAGTAAGGGTTCATTCCTGTAAACAAACAGAAAGTCTTTCTGAAAAGAAACTTCTTTATCTCTACAGTCAATCTTAGCATGGTAAATAGAGAGCCAATCCATACCCAGGATAACATCAAACTCTACTAGAGGTAGAACAATAAGGTTTTCAAGTAGGTTCTTTCCACAGATAAGGATAGGAAGATTCTTATAAATTATTTTTGCCTCGACAATTCCCCCAAGT
The DNA here is from genome assembly GCA_963277665.1 of Viscum album. Classification (NCBI taxonomy): domain Eukaryota; kingdom Viridiplantae; phylum Streptophyta; class Magnoliopsida; order Santalales; family Viscaceae; genus Viscum; species Viscum album. Next base: position 901,449,312 of record OY728131.1, on the reverse strand, counting down.
GTTTTTACCAAAAGTTCAGGAGTCATTTCTTGAGATGGTATTCCCATTTTACTAGAAAAGGTTTCAGAGATGAAAGAATGTGTAGACACCGAATCAAACAACACACTGGCATAATCTGAAAAAACAAACAAAGTACCTGATACAACTTCATTTGATGGCCCGACATCTGCTGAAGTAGTTGCAAAGGATTTCACCACCCCTTTCTGCTTGTATTATAACTGCTTCCCATCACTCAAGATCATTGTCAGACACTCGTTTGCATAGTGACCCATCTCATTGCACTTATAACATTTCACTAAATGTAAATCAAATTTGGTCTTACCTTCACCTTGATCCTTTTCAGTGCATTCACGAGCCTTATGTCCCATCTTACCACATCGGTAGCACTTCCCAGAATTCAGAAGACATTCCCCAGCATGCCTTTTTCCACATTTATCACAAACTGGAAACTTAGTTCTCTTACCATCAGACTTTTTTGAAGAATTCTTACCTTTCTCCTGCCACCTCGGTCTCTTCTTCTGCTGGTTGTTATAGAACACTTGGTCATCGAAAAACTCCATTTCCACCTTCTCAGCACATCGAACAAGCTTTTCATAACTTTTAAACTCACGAGAAGCTAATGCCCTTCGATACTATGGATTTAATCCTGAGTAAAAATGATTGATTTTACTATCAAGGTCCCGGATAAAATTTGGAGCATACCTTGCCAATCGAGTGAACCTTTCTTCATAGGCAGCCACTGAGTCTTCCTCTTGCCTCAATTACAAGAATTTCTTTTCCATCCTAAGTCGAACAACCTTAGGAAAATACATCTCAAGAAACATACCTTTGAATTCATCACAGTCAAGAGCATCAATCTCATCGGCATCCCTGATATTTTTAATCATAGACCACCACTGATCTGCTTCACCCTCCAAACAGTAAATATCAAGACTAACCTTTTGATTGTCTGAACACCCCATGACATCAAAAATCTTCTCCAGTGCTTTAATCCACCCTTCAGCTAGCACAGGGTCAGATGATCCTCTGAATGATGGTGGATGTTGCCTCATGAAATGTTCCACCACTGACATGTTCCTCTGCGGTTGCTCTGGCTGATCTCCTGTATGGATACCACCGCCATTTATCGCTTGAGTCAACTGCGCCATTACTGCAACAAACTGTTCAGTTCCAATTCCGACCATTTCTGGATGCTGATTCGGAAGGTTATTTCCTTCCGTATGCCTTCCTAGCACTGCTTCCCTGTTTCCTCTGCGGAAAACCATTCTGAACAAACATGTCTTAGATGAAGAAACATGGTAATCTTTAAATGCTATATCATTTCAAAAAAAAATATTTTTGGATAATCATTTAATAGAATTCTAACTCCTAAAGTTATATAAACCGACCTTTGATACCAACTATAAGGCCCCAGCCTTAAACCTTACTTAATCTTGAGTTATTACAAGATTACACATTGAGGATCTTTTCGGGTTTAGAGTTTTAGAGAATTAGATCATAAAACTTGCATTACATTCCACATATAAACAAAGTGGTTACATAAAGATAGTATTCTTCATTCCCATCAATGGAAACACATTTAAAATAAAACATGGATTATTTCTTGACACATCCTTGACTCTATCATCTTATCATGTACCTTTCCCTTGACCTGTGAAAAACATTTCAAAAACTTGGGATGAGCATAAAAACTCAGTATGGGTTATAAAAAAAACATGGAAAGGAAACATTAGTTCATATATACATAAGAATGAAATCATACTTTACCCATAAAACGTAGGCACTTTAACATACCTCATCAAATCATGAATAAATCATAGAAATCATAAGACATAAAGGTAACTTGAGGCATTCATAACATTCTTACGTAGGGAGTAACCCTCTTGGTTATGTTTGGAATACACATCACAGTATATTCCCTAAAATCTCTTCGGAGAAACCTTAACGTTTCACTCCTTCGCGTTACCCAATGCATTGGAGAGCTATAACGGGCTCACCCGCCCTTAGTTTATCACGGAACCACCCGTCTTCATAATAATGCCCAAGAACCATAACATAATCATATCACATAAAACATGCATAAAGGAAACATAACATTTCCACATTTCAATCAAGAGATATCAATACAACACATTGATATAATAAAAACATTATGAAAACCATTTTCAATACCAAAGTAAAACATGGTATTTATTTTTCTTTTAAAAAAAAGAAGGTATGGCTTGTAGAGGAAGCCGAAACTCAAATAACGGTTACGACGACGGAGAAGTCGTTGTCGCCGCATACGTACGACAAAAACATTCCCTTTTGTCGTTTAGTAAACGCTTCGTATAAAAAAGATTCCTTTTTAATAAACGTAAAAGTCAAAGGGGTTTATACACCGTATAAAAGAAAGTTGTGTATAAAATAAAATATGCCTCAATGAAAGGAGATTGAGTCGAAGTCCCATACCTCGTATCCGACTTGACCCGACCGCTCTTTAATCTCATGAATAATAAACTTGAGTTAATATCTACTTGATTATGAATCTTTTTCAAGTTCATTATTCCTTTTATACCATGTTATGAACATCATGTAATCAGATAAGTTAATAATGTTCATTTTGTCGGTATTTGGTTCTTAAGTCAAAAATAGACTTTTTACACTTACATGTTGTTAATTTGGTCAAAGGTTCATTATATCCAGAATGGTATTCATGATGTAGATTTCATATATGTCATATATATCCTGTACATACTTGCATTTATAATATTACATAATCATTTAGAGGTAAGAAATGAAATGCACCGTTCATGGAGACAGTAAGCCGTACGTACGCATGAACGCTACTTTCATTTCTATTTCGTATTTTATAGAATGGAATCATAATGATATAAAGGTATATTAAAATTCCAGTATAATATAATATATAATATCATAGTTCCATCCTTTATATGTCCCACATATGGTATTTAACGAATCAAATCACTTTGAGGTGGCGGTAGTCCGCACTTCCTAAAATGAAGATATCATGTTTACCCATAATGGAAACCATAAAGGTATGCCCAAAATGAAAAAAACAGAAGCTTAAGGAAAACATAAACATATTATATATCATATATAAAAATAGTGACATCATAATGGCCACCTTTGAAGGTGTTAAATGAGTATTGAACAATCATCGTTTCGGGAGGCAGAATTTTGCCATCCACGGAAACCGTATGTTCTTTAACCATTTGATGTAGTTGTGTGAGTTTGTAGCTCAAATATATCTTATAAAAACATCCTAGTATATTGAAGATACTGGTGTTGTTACAAAAGAAGTAAATAAAAAGAGTTTAGGGGGTTGGAGAAGCAAAATAAAACAAATGAACATGAGAGAATGAATTACCTTTAAAAGTGTAACTCCTTTTGATTTGATCCTAAAGGCTTCCTTTGAAAGGATTCTGCCCAAAGGGAATCCTCTAGGATGAGGAGAGGTATGTGGAGAGAGTAAATGGGCAGGGGTTGGCCGAGCCAAAGGCTTGAGGTGTGTGTGAAATGAGGTAGAGGTGGGGGCCTTTTATAAGAGGAGAGGAGGGGCACTTTTGGAAAGTAAAGAAATATTACATTATTTGAAAATGTGTTTCGGTTTCAAAAGGCCTCAAATTGATATAATTCGTGGATAAGGTGATAAGGGTTCTAAATCCACTCATCCAATAAGTTTTGGAAATGTTTAGTTCATAGAGTTTACATTATCTTTCCATTTTATTTAAATCGTCAAATAATGATGTCATCGCTGCATCATTATTATGTCATAAATAATTTAATTTAATTAATGTCTAAAAATCATAAAAAAATACTATGATGTATGAAATCTTTTTAGCTTTCCAATGACTATTTATAATCAAAAATCTGATCTTTATAACCCCATGTAAAAATTGTTTTCTTAAGACATATCATGTTTGTGTCATTTTTGCTTTTACATTTAATAAAAAGTTATTTATGTCATTTCCCAACCAAAATGTCTCCATGGGGTCCCCAAGTTGACCCATGGCTTTTCTTGGTCGGCCATGACACAACCAATAAGGTTGGGACATGTGTCTAGGTCATTTCCTATTATTAAAGCATTATTTATACCTTAAACTACCCTAATTACCACTAATCGCGATTAAGAACTTAATAAGTTACTATTCACCAAAAAATTATTATAATCTCATTGAACCACATTTTACTTCTTAATGACAACCATGTATGTCGGATTTTCAAAATTCAATACACATTAGTGGTAAACTTTCATTTAACTGAAAAATCAGTTTGCTTGATTACCACTTAGTGGTTTCACTATTCATCAAAAATTGAAGTTTTTCAGAAAATTACCAAAAATTCACCCTAAGCTATATTTGATATTCTGAATTCAAAAATGAAGTCCATTTTACAAAATTGAAATCATATAAGTCACATTAATTAATTTAATAATTAATTCCCACTGCCAAAGCAAATAGCGTGTTTTTACAAAACAATAAGTATCAAAAGATTGACACCAGTTTAAGTCTAATTTCAAAGTGAAATTGATTCCAATGACCACCATTGGATAAAATGGTAAAAATATATTCTAATTTCACTTCAAAACCAATTAAAAACATAATCTAATCATATAAATAAATTAGATTAAAAAGAAGTTTTGATGTAAAATGCAGTATTTTTCACTATTCATTAAAAAAATGAACATTGTCAGAAAAATACCAAAAATTCACACAAGGTAAATTTTGATGTCCCAATCATAAAGAATAAGTTTATTTTGACAAACATAGTTTATAAAATTGTCAAAATATAGATTCAAAAATGGTTTGCCATCAAAAGGCAGTAAAACAATCTTTTAAGAATATTAGTGTATTCCATGCATAAGATTGTATTTATTTTCATTTTAAGCCTCTATAACACTATCTTAATCATTAATAGACATAGATAAAAATATCTTTTATTCATTACTTACTTGGGATGTTACACATATGGTGTTATATATATATTTATATAAGTATTATTATGGAATAAATTTATAATAATATTATATTTATTATATTGTAGTTTCAAACATGCTTTAAGGATGTTGAGACTTAAGGTAAGTTATTTTAATTTGGCTTCATTGGGACAAAAATTTTATTTGGAACTTATAATAATTTTTAATGTGTAAATAAATCCACATGGACATTAAATATAATGAATTTATTTATAAAAAATATACTTTAGGTTTCATTTAATGTTATTTTTTCCGGGGGCTTATAAACCAATGTTACCAATGTTGTAAGGATTTTATGATACAATCTCATCATTTATCGATATTGTTTATGTTTATACTTATAATAAGGAAATATTATAATCCATATCCTAATAAAATTAGGAAATTTATTCCACCATGGTTAATTCATGATAATAAATTTTTTCTACTAATTTTCCTCTCTCCATATACTAAAGATTTTAAATGAATTGTTTTAAGAAAAATATATTTTATTATTCTATTTGATCCAATAACATTTTTCTTCTATATCCATGTATTCTAAAAAATTCAAAAAGTATAGTTCTTAATACTAAAAATTAATTTTTAAATAAAATATCCCCTTTTTTCTTTTTTAATTAATTAAAATTAATATCCAAGTCATTTTCCAAATATGTCTTTTTTTACTAAAAATGTGAACATAATCATTATATTACTCGGTATGTCATGAATAGAATTACCCAATATCATGAACACACAATATATTAAAATATTTATTTATATATTTCAAATGTTAATTTTGGAGAATATAATTTTGATAATTTCTTATTAATTGTTGTTTTTAAAGAATGATATTTTTATATGGAAACGTTTATATTCCTTGAAAAATATTCCAGGTGATTTTATAAAATCATTTTCTTTCTAATATTACATTCCATGATGTTGTTTATACTTTAATGGGGGTATGGTATAACTATACCATTCTTGTTCTTTCTCTAGATATTTTATGTTTATGATGAAATGATTTTTATGAAACATGTTTCTCTTTCGTGGGTTATACCATTGTAAAAGGATTATAAAACACAATTCATTTTCCATGGGTTACGCTTTAATGAAATGTTGAAATGATTATGAAAACTATAAATTTTCCAAGGTTTATGTTATGATAAAAAATTTATAAAACTCCTTATTTTAGATGGGTTATGATATGATGAATGTTTTATGATCTCGTGGATAACATATGTGATATTTTCATTATGAAATAGGTGGGACATATATCTCCCTCCAATGAATTGGTTAACGATTGGTATATCATGAGATAAATAGGATTTGAATGGGGAGTGAACTCAGTTCAGTAATGTACATTATCAATTTTGATAGTCTTGGGAGTAAACCATGACTACTATGATAGTTTGGGGTGTGAACCCATTCAACTATGATAGTTTGGGAAATGAACCTTAGATGGTAAGAAAATGACTTTTTATGATTATGGGTATTCTAAAAGTCTGTATATTATGAAAATTTTATATTCTCATGAATTATGTTATTTATTAATTTATGAATCATTTCATATTAACTAATAATATTAATTCCATGAATCATGCTTCAGATCTATTATATTCTAGTTACTTTTTTTCAAATGTTACACTCATATTATCTTACCATTATCCTTGTTTTATTCTTATGTGATCATTAATATATCCCTTTTTTACCCTTACTGAGCATCTTATCTCATCCTTTATTATGATTCCTTTCACTAGGATATGAAGAAACGTATTTTTTATGATATGACTAACATGGGATCTAGTTATATAGAACATAATGGGATATGAAATTGATAACTTATAAAAAACTGTTTATGTTTCCAGGCTTTAAAAGGAAAATGACCTAAACAATTCTTCTGTGGATTATTATTATATAATGAATTTTTGTCAATTGATATATAATATTTATATATGATAATTTTGTTTCTTTATATTCGGTATCATAAAAAAAGATTTATTAACCATTTGAATCTTTTATAATAATACATTAGTGATAAATGATGGAAGGTTTTTAGATTATACAATAAATATGGGTTGTTCTGTGGTATCCCTCTAATTTTTTGGTTATGTTTGAAGTTGACCATAATTATTATTCCAAGTGTAACTACAATGGTTATAATCATAAAGCACTAGTGAGGGTTAAAATCATATAGTATCCACAAGTGTTTCATCATAATTATTTATAAAAAATATCTTAATAATATAATTATATTTTTTATTTATACATGTAATTTTTTTTACAGAAATGTCTTGTTTTTATAAGATATGTTTTTATGTTTATTTTCAAATGAATTTTTTAATAAGTATTAACTGACTGATGATTTATTTCATTATTTTTATGTCCCTTAATATGATTTTTCTTCTCAACCAATGTTTTAAAAAAAAATCAAAAGGTTTTTTATGGTTAAAGAAATATAGGAAATCAATTTTAAATTCATTATGTTTTTTTAGGGAAAGAAATAATGTCTTGTTTTAAAAGTTTAATATCGTGAAAAAAATAGATATTGTGTTGAAGTGTATAATTTGTAATATATGAGTTTCATTATATGATATTATGATATAATTATCTAAAACTATTAACCTAAATGACCTTTTTGAATTTATGAAATTTAAATCTATATGAATTAACTGGATTATGTAATGGTTAAAGGTGGAGTCCTTCAAGTTGTTATTTGAGTGAGGTCTAGAAAACATTAGAGGTTTTGGATAGTTATAATAGAATTCCCTTAAAATATTTAACATTATGGTAAATTTTAAATTATAAATGATGTAAGTATTACTATGTTTCTTCAACTAAATTATACTTCTCTAGAATGGTTTTACACAGATAAAATAGGTAACCTGAAGCTATATGGAATCGACAAGATGATACCATTCTAAATCAGTAACTCAGAATGTTTGGAATTAGAAATATACTATTTGATGCCATGATGGATCAGTTGATGCAAGATATAAATTTTGGTGGTATCCATGTAAGGTATAATCAATGTCTTCCACAAAGTAACATGATGATAGTAGAGTATTGTATGAGGCATCACCCTCCATATTTTAGTAGATCATCATACCCAATAGTAGATTAAGGGTGGATTAAAATTCTAGAAATGAATTTTGATATCATGGGGTTCACATATCATCAAAATTTTCATCATTAAATTTATCATTTTGAATGTGAATCTGGTCAGTGGTGGTCAATTTTCAGTAATATCCAAGAATGAGTATAGATATATTCATTGGAATGGGATGGATTTAAGAATCTACTTCTTCAGAAATATTTTATTAAGGCAGTTTGAATCATGATGGAAAAGGAATCCGTAAAATTGAAACAAAAGGAGGAATATTCAGTAGCTAAATATGAATAAAACATCACTCAATTGGAAAGGTATTCTATGAAATTGAACCTAGATCATGATAGTAAAATTAATAATTTTTACATAGTATTGAAAAGAATATATTGAAGAGTGTCAGCTTCCCATGAATTAAAAATTTATTATGAACCTTTTTGATGTGTTGAGAGGGTGGAAATATATTTTTTTATGATCATTTATATTTAGAAAAAAAGTAGAATAAAATTTTCATATGGAAGACAACGGTTAAGCACCAATCAAATTAATCTAAAGGTAATAAAATCATGTTTCCAATTTGTGGAAGTTATGGTAAAAATACCCCTAGGGAATGCATTATCAAATCTATGAAGTTATTATGATGTGGAACATTTGTACATATAGAATCTGATTGAAATGAAAAATATATAGGTATTGGTATGTTGATTTTTTGTATGAAAATAGTAATGTTTTCTAAATTTAGTGAGATGGGGCATTACACACAAACATTCTTGAATGACTTCAAGGACGGGATGTCACTGGACTATAAGATAAAAAGGTGTGGGGAAACCCTTTGAAGAAACATCAGTAGATTTTAGGCCATAAATTGAAGTGGTATCATGTATATTGTTTATTTTTTCATATAATGATAATGTCTTCTTTGATTCAAGGTCTACACATTATTTCATATTTGAAAAAATTTCTGGTAAATTATAAATTTAACCTTATGAAATAGAACTATAACTAATGGAAAAACCCCAGAGTGATTAAGGATAAAATAAATTATAAAAATATTGTTGTTGTTGTAGATGGGATTTTATTACCTACAACACTTATTATCTTTCACCTAGTAAAATTTTATGTTATTTTGGTTATGGATTAGATTTTTATTTACCATGTTAAGATTTATTGTAGATATAAAGAAGATATTTGTCATAATGTGTCTCAGTTTATATAAAATAATGAACACATACCATTTATTACATATCTAGAAGCTGAGAAACTTTTAAAATATATAAATGAAGGTTATCATTAACATTTTTTTGGAAAATAAGATATTTATTTAGATTAATTATGTGCTGGTGGTGAATGAAAACATAGATTTTTTTTGATGATTTGTTAGTATAATTTTTGATTAAGAGGTTGAGATTAAAATTATTTTAGTCCTTGATTATATACTTATTACAAACGGCCATATCTAATGTCTCTTGTAGAACTTTTGAAACTAGATAAATTAATTATATTAGTTACTAGCTAAAGGTTCCATTCATCTGAGTACATTACCTGGGGTGATACTATTTTGTTTTTTAAAAATAAATATGGTTATACGAGGATTTGAATTGATTATAGAGAATTAAATGGCATCACTTTTAATAACAAGTATCATTTGTCTCATATTTATGATTTTTTTGATCATCTCTAAGGAGCATAGAAATTTTGAAAGAATAACCTCAGATCCAGATACAATCAACTGAAGGTGATAGAGGATGAAATTCCAAAAAAAGCACACCAAACATGATATGAAAATTATGAGTTTTTAGTTATGTCTTTTGGTTTAAAAATTGATCTTTTGGTATTTATGGATATTATGAATAAGTTCCTTAGTTACTATTAGGTTAATTTTCTGGTTGTTTTAATTGATAAAATTATGGTTTACTCAGAAATTTATGAGGATTATGAGAAAAATTTAAGGATTCTACTACAAATAATTATAAAAAAGAAGATAAATGGTAAATTTATAAAATGGGGTTTTTTATTACAATAGATTTCGTTTAATGGGTACATTGTATGTAAATATGGAGTTATAGTTGAGACTTCTAAAAAAAGAGTTTGATGAATGTCCAAAACCAACAAATGTTACCAAGATTCGAAGATTTCTTGGATTATTAGGCTATTACTGATAGTTTTTTGAAAACATTTCATGGTTATAAATACCAATAACAATGTTATCATGAAAATGGGTTAACTTTATATGTAAAAATAAATGTAAAGATTGTTTTCATGAATTAAAAAGAAGATTTTTAAATGCTTTATTTTTGAGATTACCCTCAAGAGATGCTGATTTCATCATCTATAGTAATGATTATTTAAAAGATCATGATTTTATTCTGATTAAAAAATTACTAGGTAATTTATTATTCTTCACAACAACTAAAACATAATGAGTAAATTCATCTAACTCATGATCTAGAATTAGCTACTATGATTTTTTCTTTAAAAATTTAGAGGCATCATCTATACAGAAAAAAGTTTGAAATATATACGGGTCATAAAATATTAAATTATATATTCACTAATAAGGAATTGAATGTGAGGCATATAATATGGATGTAATTAATAAAGTATAATAATTTAAATATAAATACCAACGAAGAAAAGAAAATAATGTGGTGGATTCCTTGAGTCAAAAACATCATGCATCATTTACCATGGTATATGAAGAACATGACAACCTGATTAATGATCTGATGAATTTTGTCTTTGAATATGTGAATGATGGAGATTGAAATGTTTATTTTTCAGGTTTTAGTACAATTATCTCTATCTAACATAATTTATCATGCTTAGAAGGAATACTATGAGTTGTAGAAAAAGTTTGAATTGGTAAAAACTTTATTTTTCTAAAACATAATGTTGATAAAGAATGTTTATTAATATTTGGAAAATTATTATGTGTTCCTTTTTATCAATAGTTAAATTGAGTTATCATGTGAGGGACATAATTTCCCATTTTTAGATCATCCTCGAAGCAATAAGATGTATAGAGAACTTCAAGAGTATTACTAGTGGGAAGGAATGAAAAGATATATTTATGAATTTATAATGAGATGTTATACTTTTAAACTAGTTATATTAGAATGGAAATTACTAAAGGGAATGCTTCAGCCTTTTCCTTTGTTGGAGTATAAATTGAATAATATGTCCAAGGATTTTTTTTCTTGGGCTACCAAAACCATAACATGGTAAAAATGAAGTTTGGATAATTTTTTATTGATTGAAAAAGTTTTATCATTTTATTCCCATTTGAGATATTATGTCCTTGTATCAACATTATTGAATTTATGTCAAAGAGAGAATAATAAAACATGGAGTATTTATCTCCATTTTATTTGTTCATGATCCCAGATTCTCCTCTAATTTCTAGAAAGGTATATAGAAGGCATTGGGGACTGAATTAAATTTGAGAACTACATTTCTTCCACAAAATAATAGACATACTAAGAGAAAAATTCATACTTTATATGAATTTTTCTGATATTTTTCAATGTATTTCTAGGGATGTTTGGATCAAAAACATTATTTATTTGAGTTTTCTTATAATAACGATTTTCATTTGAGTACACTAATGGAATCTTTTGAGGCATTATATGAATATCGGTGTTGAACACCATCTTTTTTTTAGATGGAATAAGATAAATTATGTTGGGGAGGGAATAAAATTAGTAAAGTAAGTGGATGAGAAAGAAATTATGATCCAACAATATATGGGGATATCTTAAAAAGGTAGAAAAGTTATGTAGATAATAGGATGAAAGACCTTTCATTCAAGATAGGTGATCTTTTTTCCTTAAGATATCTCCATATAAATGTGTTATTCATTTTTGTAATAAATGAAATATAATTCCATATTTCATTAGACCATATGAAATTTTAGATTAATTTGGATTAGTTTCCAACCTATTGGCCTTACCTCTGAGTTTTTCCCATTTATATAATGTTTCTCATGTTTTGATGTTATGAAAGAAAGTGCCAGATTCATCGCATGTTCTGATCCATGAGGTTGTTCAGTTGGAAGATAAAATTAATTATGATGTAAATATTATTCAGATTCCTAATCTTAGAGAACAAATATTTCTAATTAATGTAATTCACATGGTTAAGGTTTTGTAGAGAAATCACATGGTTGAAGAAGAAACATGGGAATCTAAAATGATATAAGGGAATGGATTTTTCATTTTGATAATATGTTGATAAAATTGTGGGGACTCAATTTCAAAAATGTGGTTCAATGTTATAACTAAGGTACATAAAGAATAATTTATTTCATTCAGGAATTACATAGTTAAATTCATTATAAATTTGTTAAGTAATTATAAAAATAAAAAAGGGACTTGTTTTATTTAACTAATTTTTTATTATCAGATTATAGAATATTATTTTAGAAAAATTAATTACATTATTTAATTCATCATGTAAAAATTATCTTGTTATTAATTTTTGATAATTTTATGAAAATAATTGTTTTTAGTGAATAGTGAAAAATACCATTTCTTTAAATGTATTTTATTTTAAAGGTAGAATTGTATTTTGGTTTAGTTTTAAATTTTAGATAGATAAATTTAAATTATTTTAATCTAATTATGGTATTTAACATGGATTTTATGCATTAATTTAGTATAAAAACTTTTTATATTTTAAAAAGTCCATTTTTTTGAAAAATTGTTTTAGATGCGTTTTTCCGATTTCATTTTAAATTAAATTATGATTTCTTTTGATTATTATTAGATAAAATAAATTGCATATTTATAATTATCTGGATCAAATTTTGTAATTTATACCATATTATTTCTGGTCATATATAAATATTGATGGTTGTAAGATTTATTACCTCAGTAAAGGGTAAAATGGAAAAATATAGATTAAATATAAATAATAAGGAAATAATTTTCATACTAGTAATAATATTATGATGTTAATTAGACCCTTAAAATTATTTTTAGGAATTTATTTACTTAATTAACACTTTTTCATGAAAATTAAATTGATATTATTAAAATCAATGAAAATGAAAAATTTTCACAATCATATATTTAGTATGTATAGTACTTTTAATAGGGGATAAATTGAATATATATTTGACTATAAATAGTAATATTAATTATAATATAATTACCTTCATCTTGGGAATTAATTTATAATTTTTATTCAAAAAAAATAACTACCTTAAATGCTTACACGATGTTGATGGAGTAGTTATTTGATTAATGAAAATGTAAAATAAATATTATTAAAATATTAAAATAAATATAATTTTAGATAATTAAAGTGATAAATTAATTTTATATATTAAATTGATATATTAATAATGTAATCAAATATATATTTTTTCAATTTTACATGTTTTCTTATTGTTTTTAAAAGTCAAGGTATGGAATAGTATAAATATTGATAATAATGATATTTCGAGAGATTGATATTTTATTAAAGTATTTAAAAATCCTAAATACCATAAAAATAAAAATTTAATAAAATATGGTATATATATATTGATTATTTCATTTATGGTCCAATTTAAACCATATAAGTTAAAATTAAATCAATTTAATATTAAGAAATTTTTTATCATAATTAAAATTAAATTATGTAAATTAAGGGTTAATCAAAATGATTAGGTTTAAAATATAAAAAACATATCTAAAACATATTGTTTTATGGTATTAAAAACTTATATTCTAATACATGACCTTTTGGTGGTATTTGGATTGGAAATTAATTTATTATAATTTAATCTTTTGAGAAATTTCCAAAAAACCACCTTTCTCATCAATTATAAATACTACCCCTCACAAACCCTTATCCTTACACATTCCAATCCTTGAAAATTTCCCAAATATATTTAAAATACTCTCTTAGCCACTATACCCACATAAAATATCTTAGAGCCTCATAAAAATATCAATTCTATGTTCTTAAAGGGGTCCTTCGAGGAGGTGATATTCAAGTTGTAACACTCTTAGACAACCTCTTTTAATTTGTTTTCTTCTTATACTTTATCATCACCCCATTTATAAATAAGGTAATAATAATTCAAGTATTATGTATATACTATAATTTTATATTCCTATTGTAATTTTTTATATCCATCCAATTTTTCATCTCCTCTTATTCAAAGAAACCTTATCATTGTCCAAATTATAGCGGTTTATCATCTATATGGATAATGCATTTTTGTTTTCCAATATCACCTTCAAGGCCTATAAAAACTATTATTATGGTTAAAAACATTTTTTAAGTATATTATGAGTTATTTAAAATTCTTGTACTAATAAATATACATTATATAACAAAAAATGACATAAATCAGTGTTGGTAAGTAAAAACAACCAAAATAAACTAAAAAATTATCATTAAAGTTTTATCAAATGAATCATTATCATGTTAGAATTTAAAAAGATATATGTGACCATTTAAATCATTTTGAAGTTAATGAATTCCATATAATATGACTTCGGATATATTATTCTCATTTTGACAGAACATCTATTAATATGCACATGTTAACCAATCATGAAGACAAGGAATGAAGGCTCTTAGAATGACAATTCAGATGTTTATAACTCATCGAAATGTCCATTAACGAACTTACTAAAATTATTATAAATAAATTATATGTGTACAAGTCTCTAAATTAATTAATTAATTAATTCAATTTTATTATTCAGGATATTATGTAAAAGTGTAAAATGAATTCTGACAAAAGGTAAGGCACATTCCTTTTAAAAATTTTATTTTAATATTACAACTCTTTTTACCTATGAAATGAATTTTTAACTAAAATAGAATGAGTGTATTTTCCTTATTTTTTGATTCATTATTTTATTTAGAATATTCATTTATAAAATTACATGTATTTTTTCAAATATAATGTTTTCCCTCATGAGTGTGAATCATTATTTTAAAAAAGGTGATTTTCTTTATAGTGTTTTGTTATGATGAAAATATTCATGTTTTATGATTATGGAATTTGTCACAACCTGTCCCCTGGGGCCCGTGTCGTAACTACCCCATGCACACCTTCAATAGGCCAGAGGATGACGACTAGCACTAGAAAGGCATATCCCTAAAACAAGGAAGGCATTGCCTTTAAAACTATAAACTCACATAAACCAAGCACACAGCAAGACACAAGCACAAAGTAAACAATATAGTAAGTAAAGTGTGTACAGTAAGTAAACGGGCTAGAATAAAAGACCAATTGGAAAGTACAAGTAAAAATGAAAACAACTCCTACCAACACCCACCAATGATCCGACCTGAAGGGTAGGTATGGCTCTCTAATAGTCATCTCTATGGTACGTCTCATCTATGGTTCACATCCGAGCTACCTCTAGTCCAGGTACCCTCGACCTCGGTCAGCGCTATCTGTCATCTGCATAAGACACAGCAAGGTGCGGGCGTAGACCATGGAGGGGTGAGAATAACGATACTCATTAGGGACCCCGAGACCCCTTAAGGTCTCTCAGAATACACCAAGGGTAAACCAAAAAAGAAAAACCATAATCACAAAGCATGAAAACAACAATCAAACCTACGTAGGTATATGACCATACATAAACCTAAGTTATCAAGTACACCCATCTCATTAATGAGGAAACACAAGACCCAAATCCTTAGCCAAAGGCTCAATTGTTCCATGAAGGATAGAAAACAACGAAGGTAACAACACAAAGGTAAGTACCACAAAGGTAACACCAAACAAAAGATTACCACAAAGGTATCACCACACATAAGATTACCACAAAGGTATCTCCAAACAGAATAATACCATAAAAGTAAAGACTCATCTCACAGTAGGTATAACTTAAGTAAGGAAGTATAGATGATTAAATGTATTGCTAGATCATCTTACTTCGTCGAGAGGCACTGTTGTTAACCCACATAGGATCAATGATGACCCACACAGGATCTGAATATGACCCACACAGGATCAGATGATAACCCACACAGGATATGAAGATGACCAACACATGATCTTTAGATGACCCACACAAGATCTGTAGATTCTGACACACATAGGATCCGAAGATGACCCACACAAGATCTGGAGATTCTTCAAGTACAACCAACCACAGGGTTTCCACACTAAGCATGCTTGATTCCAGGAGGTTCCACTCCTCAATCCATAGGATGATACTTCAACTATCACTAAGTACCATATATAATTATCACGAAGGTCTGTCATGTCAATAAGGTCTCATCATGACTGACGGCGTGTCAATCAGATGCCCGATCTGAAAGTTATTAGCGTTTTTGTTCCCAGGGCCTGGTTGGATTAAAGTTTGATCCAACCCAGCTATACACCAACATTATCCAAAACTCAATTTGAGTATACCTAGAAGACATTCTCGATCCAAGGATCTCGGAGCCGTAGACGGTTCATCAAACGGATGATCAGTTCTTATGATATGGCCAAAAAGGCGTATCTGGGTCCAGATGTGCCCGGGCCCAGTCTGACCCGGTTAGACCATCCTGGCCAGACCCGGCCTCGGCTAACCCATCTCGGTTCAGGTCGACCCATCCTGGATGGGATGGGATGCGGCGGGCCCAGCCCGCTGGGCTGTAGTCTGATCTGGGCCACAAATGGGGCGGCCGGGCCCATGGGGTATGGCCTTCTGGGTGTGGCCTGCTTGGCGTGGCCCGCTCAGTATAGGCTGCTCAGCTAGGTGTGGTCTGTCCGGTTGGGTGCGGTCTTCCCGGCTTGGTGCGGTCTGTCATGGTAGGGTCCGCCCTAGCCGCTACCCGAGGGGAGGTTTCCCTGGTATTCTAAATGGTCCAATGGACCGTTGGACTGGTGCGCCGCCGGGTTAGCACGTGGGACCCTCTGGAAATGTCCCTCTTCTATGACATTGTCGACCAACTCTCCTACCAATGATGTGATGGAATGGTTGTCCTCCAACGGCCGTCCAGGTGACGGCTTCCCTCCAGGTGCACCGTCGTGGCTAAGAAGTCGCGTCCTCCTCCTCTATTGGTGGCACGAATGCACACCACCCTACCTCTATGTGGCCGGTCGGCATGACGGCCGCCATACTCCTCCATCACGACCGATGGGTTGTGGCCTCCTTTGGAGGCGCATTTGCACCGCAGCTGCCATCGCTGCCTGTTGGAGTTTCAGCCTCCACCTTATGCCCTCCTGGCGTCGGTCGCCGGCGACGTGGTTGGGTTCCTCTCAACCCGTCAATCCACCCATGAATAACACATTATCAATGAAGTTGTGGATGGATAAGGTCCTGTTCATTTAGAACGTACCCTTCACGTTAGATAGATATCACGCAGATCGAGGAGAATGATTCAATGTAAATTAATGAAGAACAAATTTAACAAAATCTATACCTTCATCATTCGTTGGAGACGGCATGAGGAAGAGGATAAAGATGTTGAAGGAGGTTCCAGCGTTCTTCACTCACGCAACACGCTTCCAATATGAGCTTGAGCATCGGTCCCTCATTCTTGATCCAGAGGATGTTCTTCATAAAAGGAAGTTCCTCATTGGAGGATGTTCTAGTATGTTCTCAAGGCTATTCAAAAAAAAAATTCATTGCCAACGATCATCCCCCACGAGTGGGGAGGATCCAACTTAATTAAGTTAAATTTATAAATTAATTTTCACACATCAATATAAAGAATTCCAAGAGTTACCTCCCATTAAAAGAGAAGTTATGGTGGTCCCCACCACAAAATTTCAAATGAATGGTTTCAAGAAATAAAATAAATATTATCATTATATTTTATTATTTTTATTTTAACTCTCCCACAAAAATCCAAAAACCTAACTTCTACCCTCAACCTACGGAAGTCGAGGTGAAGGTATCCTAAAGTGAATATCAGTGATGTGAATTCGACGGTGTCCTCATATTTCAATTACAAGCACCGGTTCAAAAGTTTCAAAATTCTGCTCGCATGTTTACCGAACATACCTAAAAAATGTTCATAAATTCATTATCGACACACCAGGCTTCAGAATCATGCGCTGTCAATTTTTGTAAACTCGTAATAATTCTATATAATTAAAAAAATTTCAAGGAAAATTCCGAGTCTTTACATTCTCCCCACCTCATGGATTTTCATCCTCTAAAGCCACAACACAAATAAGGAAAACAAGTGGGGGTACTGAGCATTAATTTGAGCCACCCACTACCATGTTCTCTCATGGAGGTTATCGTGCTGCCAACAAATGTGCACCAGAGGTATCGATCACCCATGAAGGAATATCTCCTGCTGATCCAAAATCTCCACTGGAACCTTTGAAAACATCACCACATCATCAATGTCCAGCTCACCCCAATCAATGATGTGCGAAGGATCATGTACGTATCTACTCAACTAGGATACATGGAAAATGTCATGCACCTGGTGCAACTGAGGGGGAAGAGCTATGTGGTATGCCACCTCGCCAACTATGCTGAGGACATGGAATGGTCCGATGGACCTCGGTGATAACTTCCTGCCTCGACCAAATCTCGGCAAACCTCATCGAGGAGAGACCCGTAGGAAGACATGGTCACTATCCTTGAACTCAAGAGGTTTCCGTCTCCTATCAGAATAAGACTTCTACCTGCCCTGTGCAATCTTCATCTGCTCCTGAATGATTTGCACCTTCTCCGTGGTAGCTTGTACCATCTCTAGTCCCATGATTGCTGACTCCCCTGGGTCAGTCCAGTACAGAGGTGATCTTCAAGGCCGACCGTATAATGCCTTGAATGGTTCCATACCGATAGTGGAGTAAAAACTGTTTTTGTATTCAAACTCCGCCAAGGGAAAGTGATCCTCCAAGCTGCTGCTGAAATCAATGATGCAAGCATGCAACCTGTCCTCGAGGGTCCGAATGGTCTACTCATTCTAACCATCCATCTAAGGATGAAAGGCGGTGTTCAATCAAAACTATGACCCAAATGCCTCCTGCAATACCTTCTATAGACGGGAAGTAAAATGTGCATCATGATTAGAGACAATATTAGATGTAAATCCTTGAATCCATACAATCTAATACATGTAAATGTATCCCAATCTCTCTACTGATCCATGCTCTCTGATAGGTAGGAAGTGGGCTGACTTTGTGAGTCGATCAATGATCACCGTGATGGAATCATGTCTTCTGGACATGGGTAGAAGTCTCATCACAATGTCCATTGAAATTTCATCCCACTTCCACTCTCTCACCTCTAGTGGCTAAACTAATCCTGCTGGAACATGATGCTATGCCTTCAATTGCTAACAAGTGAGGCACCTAGAGACAATCTATGCCACTAATTTCTTCATTCCCATCCACCAGTGCGGATGCCATAGGTTCTTGTACATCTTAGCCACTCCTTGATGTACCTCTAGAGAGGACTTATAGAACTCCCTCAACACTTCCTCCCATAGTGCCACCAGTAACATAGTACATCCTATGAAGAGTATGATGTGCTCTCCACCTTTAGAAAATCCATCAGGAACCTGTCCAATGGATTTATGAGAATGTCGAGCCTCACAGTTAGTGTCCCCAAGCTTCACCTCACTGACTCAATGAAGGAGTGGCAGGTGACTATTAGAGACTGAAGATAAGATACTCCATCTTGATCCACATAGGACATCCATAAAGCGGTTAGCTACTCTATTACCTCTCTCAGCAACTATATACAATATCTCCGGCTGAGTGAATCTACTACTATATTCCCCTTTACAAGAGTATAGATTATCTCGAAGTCATAGTTCTGGAAGAACTCAATCCAACACTGATGTCTCAGGTTCAGGTCCTTTTGAGAGAAGATATAACTGAGACTCCTGGGATCATAGTAGACTATAAAATGATCACTCATCAAGTAATGTCACCACATATTCAAGAAAAAAACCACTGCTACTAACTTCGTGTCATGGGTAACATAGTTCTGATAATGTTGTCTTAGCTAACAAGAACCATAGGCAATCACTGCTCTCTCCTACATCAAGACTCATAAAATTCAGGTCCCTGATGTGTCGCAGTAGACTACATATCCAATGCCCTCCTCTGGTAACCTCAAGATGGGGGTACTCGTTAGTCTCTACCTCAACTTCTAGAAACTATGCTAGCATCTCTCCAATCATATGAAGGGTTTCCCCTTCTTCATAAATACTGATAAAGGTGTCACAACTCTAGAAAAGTCAGGCACACACCTCCGGTACTAACCGGCCAGAACCTGGAAAGTCCGCACCACTATCACACTCCTAGGTGGCTCCCAAGAAATCACATTCTCAATCGTTGCTAGATCCATCCCAAATACAACCTCTAAGATGATGTGTACTAGGAAGTGAACCTCTCGGATCTAGAACTGGCACTTCGAGAGATTATCAAGAAGCTGGTTCTCTCGTAGTGTATCTAGAATTATTTGGAGATGATTGGCATGCTCCTCCTCTATAGATGGGTATATCAGGAGGTCATCTATGAAAACTACAACAATGTGATTGAGGTATGGCTAAAAAATTCTTTCCATGAGTCCCATGAACACTGCTGAGTCATTGGTCATTCCGAATGGCATAACCAAGAATTCATAATGGTCATACCAACATCTGAAGGTTGTCTTCTGCACATCCTCGTCTCGTACCGTGAGATGGTGATAGCCTGATCTGAGGTCTATCTTCAAAAACCACCATTCTCCCTTAAGCTGATAAAAAAGATTGTAAATCCATGGTAATGGGTACTTGTTCTTCACGGTCACCCAGTTTAGGTGCCAATAATCTACATAGAGTCTCAAACTCTCATCCTCCATCTTGGAGAACAAAATCCGGGCAGCCCAAGGTGAAACACTGCGCCTAGTGAACCCCTTGCTCTCCATGTACTCCATCTGTACTAGTAGCTCTTGAATCTCCATGGGAGCCATCTGATATGCTGGTGAAAATATCAGTACTATCCCGGGGTACAAGTGGATATAAAATTCCACCTTTCTGTGAGGAGGTAGACCTGGAACATCATCAGGGAAAACATTAGCGTACTGGTCCACCACTATAGGATAACTCGGACACTCAACATCAATCGCTCTGAGTGTAAGTCTAGCCAACTGATGTTTGATTGGCTGCACCCTCCTCCTGGTAAGTCCATCTTGTGCTGCAAAGGTTTCCTTCTCACTAGTGATGGAAAACCTGGTCCCATACTAGTGGAAACACCACACATTGTGCCTAATAAAATCAATCTGATAATAGGCTATAGATAACCAATCCATACCCAAGATGACATTTTAAGGCCACAAAGCCACTACTAGAATATCTTAGTACAAACTCGTGCCTTCTAGAGTAAGCTCACACTACTAAAACCAGTGTGTAATCATCGAATCCTCTCCCGTAAGAGTCTCTATCTATAAGGATCGAGCCAACAGCTCCACCAGAATATTTGAGTTTCGAATGAGGGCAGTGGCAATAAAAGGGTGAATGGCACTAGTGTCTATACGTACTTCATCTAAGGTGGAGTAGACACAGGTCGTAAGTTGAATCATCTCCGTAGCACTATAGTCGTAGTCCTCAGCTTCCTATATCTGAGCAAATCCATGTCCACCTGCACCCTCTGGTTGGGGTGGACCACCTGGAGGTAGTGGCGGTAGAACCTCAAATCCCCGCCCACTGCCTGCTGCATGGCCATCACCTCTGCCACATTTGTCTGCTGCCTACAGTCCTCCTTGATCGAATCTTTACCTCTACCCAGGAAGTCCTTAGACTGTTTTTTGGTCATCTATATGGCTGGTCCGGCAGTAACGAGCCATGTGACCATGCCCATAGCACGAGTAACACTGCCTGCTCTTCATCTATCTTGCTTTGTATTAAGAGCCCCACACAACCGACCCTATATCCTATGGTCTTCCACTTGTAGGTCTGGCCCTTTTGGACCTCTGCAACATATGTTTGTTTCCAACATCAGATGACTCAACTACGTGATGTCTTGTTGTGGGTATCACTGCTGGTGACTCCACAACAAGGAAGATCTCCACTAAGATTTCTCTCTCTAACACCCTCTCCCCTGCGTTGGGATGCTAACAGAAATCATAAAAGCTCAAATCTCTCATTGGAGCCCCTGCACGAAGGTCAGGGTGCTCAATTAAGGTTCCACACTTTATCAATGGAGTATCGAGAGAGGTTAGTGAACCACACTGAATACTGATCCATGGTCATGATGTCCTACTACAAGGGGAGAAGTTCATGTATATGCACTAAGAGTAAGGTCGTTGGGACAAACTCTGCCCAGAAAAGCCTCTCAAAGTCTACTCATAAGAGAGTGACCTCGTCGTGAACCTTGAGCATCATACACCACCATCTTCCCACTACGTCCATAAGAATACTGGCTGTAAGGATCACCATGAGATCAGCTGGTGTCCCTACCACTCAGAAAACTCTAACCATGGCCTCCAGCTAGTCCTCAGTTGCCTGTGGATCTGGCTTGCCCTATAATCTTGGTGTCCTCTAGTGCTAAAACTCGTGCAATGCACTCAAGCAGTGTGCACCCTCTGCTGATGGGGCGGGAGTCATCGACTACCCAACAGGTAGTGGTGCTACTGGCACACCACCTAACGGTAAAACTACCATAACGGGGCCCTACACTGAAGCATCATCGCTCGATGGACTATCATCGCGTACTCTACCTGTAACCCAGGTTGGATTTCTGTGTGGAGGCATCCTAAAAAATAAATAGGTGTTCCATGGTCATTAATTTATACCTGGTGAGCTGACTCAAAGTGACCAAAAACCATTTCAAAAACTGACATGCAATAAGTTCTTTCGTGCAGTGAGTCAGAAATTAGAAGTCAATGTCCTTGTGTATGGATATATTATCTACTACACTGAAAATGGATTCCCAAACTAATAACCACACTCATAACACTTAAAACTATTACATATTAAAGAATCAGAGTCCAAGTTATTTGGAAGAATCCAATCCTTTGATACCAATTTGTCACAACCCGTCCCCGGGGGCTCATGCTGTGACTACCCCAATCCCTCCTTCCATAGTTCAGGGGCTGGCGACTAGCACTGGAAAGGCATATCCCTAAAACCAAGAAGGCATTTCCTTTAAACATGTAAACTCAGATAAACCAAGAACACTACAAGACATAAGAACAAAGTAAACTATATAGTAAACAAGTTGTGTATAGTAAGTAAAGGGTCTAGAATACAATCCCAATTAGAAAGTACAAGTAAATATGAAAATATCTCCTATGAACACCCTCCAAGGATCCTACCTGAAGGTTAGGTTTATCTCTCAACCAGTTGTCTCTGTTGTATGCCTTGTTTAAGGTCCACCTCCAAGCAGCCTCCAGTCCTGGTGCCCTCGACCTCGACCAGAATTGTCTATCATCTGTACAAGACACTAAAAAGTGCGGGCATAGCCCATGCAGGGGTGAGTATAACAATACTCAGTAGCGACCCTGATACCCCTTAAGGTCTCTCAGAATCCACCAAGGATAAATCACAAAGAAAAACCATAATCACAAAGAATGAACACAACAATCGACCATACTTAGGTATACACCCATACATATACCTAAGTTATCAAGTATACCCATCTCATTCATGAGGAAACACAATGCCCAAATCCTTATCCAAAGGCTCAACTGTTCCATGAAAGATAGAATACCATGAAGTTAACACCACGAATGTAAGTACCACAACGTTAAATCCACAAAGAAGATTACCAAAAATGTATCACCACATAGAAGATTACCACAAAGGTATCACCACAAAAAATAATACCACAAAGGAAAAGACATAGCTAACACAAGGTACAACTTAAGTTTGGAAGTATAGACGATTATTTTTATTGCTAGATCATCTTACTTCATCGAGAAGCTTTGCTGTTTACCCACACAGGATTGAAGATAATTCACACAAGATCTGAAGATGACCCACACAGGATCTAAAGATGACCCACACAGGATCTGTATATGACCCACACAGGATCTGTAGATGACCCACATAGGATCTTTATATGATGACCCACACAAGATCAGAATATGACCCACACAGGATCTGGAGATTCTTCAAGTATAACAAGCCACCAGGTTTCCACACTAAGCATTCTTGATTTTGAGAGGTTCTGCTCCTCAATCAATCAGGCGATACTTTAACTCCCATAAAGTCCCATGATGAAGTATCACAAAGGTATATCATGTCAATAAGGTTCCAACGCGACTGGTGTACTGTCAATCAGATGCCCGATCTGAATGTTATTAGCATTTCTATTCTAAGGGCCCAGTTGGATTCGGGTTTGATCCAACCTAGCCATATTCCAACTTTATCCATAAATCATGTTTAGTATTAAAAAAATATCATCTCGATAAAAGGATCCCAATACCATAGATAGTTCTTCAAACAGATGCTCTGTTCTCAAGATATGGCCACAAAGGCGTATCTGGGTTCAGATGGGCCCGGGTCCGGTCCGACCCGGTCAGACCGTCCCAGCCCGACCTGGCCTGGACTAACCCGACCTAGTCCCGGTCTAGCCATGATTGGTCGGGCCATGGCGGGCTCATCCCACTGGGCCACAGAGGAGGCAGCCAGCCCACTGGGTGTGGCCTACTGGGCCTGGCCCGATCGGTGAGGCCCGCTCGGTAGGGTGCAGTCTGCTCGGCTAGGTGCGATCCATCGTGGCGGGGCCCTCCCTAGCCACTACCCAGGGGGGAAGATCCCCTTGGTATTTTGAATTCTCCAATGGACCATTTAGCTAGAATACTGTCATATTAGCATGAGGGACCCACCGGAGTCGTCCCGCTCGGTGTGACGCGACCGGATGGGGTCATAGTTGGCTCTCCTCCCAATGGCATGACGACACCATTGTCCTCCCACAACCAGGTGGATATTGACTGCCCTCTTATTTCATCGTTGTGGCTAAGAAAATATGGACTCCTCCTCTACTGTCAGCACGGACGCACGCTGCCCGGCCTCCACTTGTCGGTCGGCATGCCAGCTGTTGTCCTCTTTCGATGCAGCCGATGGGTCGCAACCTCCTCCAGTGGCTCGGTTTATCCACTGCCGCCATCTCTGTCGGCTGGAGTGTTGGCCTCCACCTTGTGCCCTGCCAACATCGGTCACCAGCAACATGTTCGGGTTCCACTCAACCATTTGATCCGCCCGCGAAGAACGCGTGAACAATGAAGTTGTGGGGGGATCGGGTCGTGTTCATTTGGCTTGTACCCTCCGCATTATACCAATAGGAAATTGCTCAAGGAGAAAAATTCAACATAAATTAACAAAGAAGAAATTGAACAAGATCTCTACCTCAATCATTCGTTGGATATGGTGTGAGAAAGAGGATGAAGAAGTTGAAGGAGGCGCCAACATTCATCACTCCCACAACACTCTTCTGATCTGAGCTCGAGCATCGGTCCCTTGTTCTCGATCCAGAGGATGTTGTTTTTTAAAGGAAGCACCTCATTAGAGGATATTCTTCCATGTTCTGCAAGGATCTCCCAAAATCCATTCTTTTCCATAAATCTTCCCCCACAAGAGGTGAATATCCAACTTACTTAAGTTGTGTTAATTAATTAATGTGGACACATAAATTGGGGGAATTCCAAGATTTAACTCCCATTAAAAGAGGGGTTCAGGTGGGCCCCACAACTAAGATTCAAATGAGAGGTTTCAAGAAAACAAATAATAGTTATTGTTTTATTTTATTATTTTTCTTTAAACTCTCCCATGAAAATACAAAAAACTAACGTCCACCCTTGACCTACTGCGATCGAGGTGATGGTCTCTTTAAGAGAATAGTAGTGTTATAAGTTCAATGATGTCCACATATTTATATTTAGAGAACCGGTTAAAAATTTACAAAACACCACTTGTGCATTTATTGAACGTACCTAAAAAATGTTCAGAAATTTATTCTGGGCACACTAGGCCTCAGAATCACGCACCATCAATTTTCACAGACTCATAACAATTCCATATAATTAAAGAAATTACATGGAAAATTTCAGGTCTTTATAGTATTTTTCATGGGAATTGTTACTGATAATGGTTTTTTTCATTATAAACCAAATATTTTTGGGTCTATGATATCCCTCCAATTCATTGGTTAGGTTGGATGTTAAACGTAACAGTTATTCCAAGTATAACTCTGATGTTTTCAATCATAAGGTATTCATGAGGGTCACATTCATAAGGTAACCATGAGGGTTAAAATCATACAATAGTCATGAGGGTTACACAATAAGTAAGTATGATAAGAAAATTATTCCCCAATTTTCCAAAGTTTTAATTTTTTATTTCACTTTTTTACATGAATCTCTTATTTTCATAATGTGTGTTATTAAGTTTATGTTCAAAGGAATGTTTTTATAAGTATTTATAGAATAATGTTTTATTTCTTTATTTTTATTTCCAATGTTAGTATTTTTATTCTCATCCCATGTTTTAACAAGTTTTTAACAGGTTTTATGGATGGGTAAAGTAAAATATGAATTCATGATTAAAGTCGTGAATTTATGTTATATAAATAAATCATGTTTTGTTTAAATAGTTTCATATTGTTATAAATAGATATTATATAATAGTGAAAACATTGTTATATATGATTATCTATGTATGATATTATCACCTAATTATATAAAACTATTATACTAAATAATCTCTTAGAATGTAATAAATTTGATTTTAGTTTAATTTACTAGATTGTGCAATGTTTAAATTTTGGGTCCTTAAAATTTATTTATTGCATGGTGGATTTTTTCATGGATAGTTGTTCAAATGTTTACACATGAGGTTATATCAAATGTATTTTTGTGATGTACTATTTTATAGATATGTGTTTACTTACTTTCAACATGTTTTATGGATATGAATTATTGTTTTATCTCTCCCTCTTTTAATATTCTTGATTTTGTAAAAATTAATGTATATTTATAAAAACACAAGGAAATGTTTAAAAATGGGTTTGAGTTTATGAAAATATCATTAAAAAATGTTATTATTTTAAAATATAGAACTATTTCATTATTGATATTAGTCCTTGTATAGACCTTGTGGTGGAATCCTTCATGGATTTTATCACACACCCAAATTTATATTTTAGTTGGTTTTAGATGTTTTTTTTATATGGGTATAGGGAATAGAGTTATGAATCATGTTAGCTTATCTATTTATCTTATCCTTAGTAGCATCTTGGATTGAAGGTTATGATTGGTCACATGGAGACATAATGGTTTTGTCTTGTTTTACATAATTGGTTTAGCCCATTTGGTTATGGTGGTATGGATCATGGATGTATGTATTTATTCCATGTTGTACTCTAGTTGTATGTCTAATTTTTTTTATATATTCAATTATTGTTTCTATTATCTCTGTTATACCTCATCATGAAAGAATTTTTTGGATGCATTGTCTAGTTGACCTAGGTTGGTTCATTACAATTTGGTATTTTCACCATGCTTAGCCTAATGTGTGTTAACACTCCCTATGATTGGTTTGGTGTCTTTGGTGGAAAAGAGTTATGACTATTAGAATTTGGGTTGAAAGTGTTGGATAGTTCCTATCCAACTCAAATTTATATCTAAACTCAAGATATAATGTGTGTTCTGAAAATCATTCTAGGTTTGAGACTTTGTGTTTGAGGTCATTTAAATGAACTTGAGGGGTGTATATTTGAATTTTGGTTTCCTTTATTAATTCATCTTATTATACTCATATAATTCAAGGTTTTTTTATACTCTCGTGATTTTAAAGCATGGACATGAGTTCTTGATGTTTCTTTTAAGATTTTTTAATATTCTCAAAAGATAATTGTTCATTAAATTATTCTTAACGAATAATTCCTTTGATAAGAACTATTAAAATTTTGAAAGATGAATCATCGAGATAGGATCTGTAGGATAATCCTCTTGTGGATCCTTATTTGGATGAATCTATAATCCATATAATCCCAACCCCAGGTTATGTGGGTATCGAGATCCCAAGACGTGTGGTGAATAATGGCTCTGAATTCACTAAAAAACACCCACCCATATTCCATGGTAAAAAAAGACCGCCGGAATATGAGGAGTGCCTTGAAGAGATTTACAGTATCTTCAACTTTTTGAAGAATCCTAAAGACTATGAGGTGGATTTTTCGACATACATGGTCAAGGGACTGGGAAGAATATGGTGGGACTCTATTGTGTAAGTTATGTTGGATGAGGATCTTACTTAGACATCATTCATGAATATATTCAATCAATAATTTTTCCCTGATATGTCCTGTGTGGAGAATACCCAAGAGTTTTTGACCTTCGTGTAAGAGGAATGTATCATTTGTATGTTTTAAACCAAATTTATGGAGTTGGTCCATGTTTCACTAAAGTTATTCACTAATGAGTACCTAAAGGATTAGAGGATTGAAGTAGGTTTTAGGCTGGATATTCAGTTGATGTTGATTCTCATGTGCCTCATGACCTTCATGGAGGTTTTTGATAATGAAGATTTATATGAGGCAGACATAGTGGTAAAGGTAGTTTTGGCGGAGCTTCAGTTGGTACTATTATTAACCATGGTGTATTTTTTCCCTGAAAAGGAAGTATATGGGTGATTAGTATTATTTAGGACTAGTTTTAGGAGCTTCATTAGGATAGCAGTAGTTTATATGCAACAAATGAGGAAGGTTTGGTCATACCAAGACTACTTTTTCAGAGGCTCCTAAGACTTTTCATTTTTGGGGACAGTCTTCTCACCTAATAAATATTTTTTTGAAAGAATATCTCAGGGTAATAATGTTGGATCTACAATCACCAATGGTTATCATGTTCATGTTTATGCCTCCATGGTTGGTGGGTAAAATCTTCATGCCATGGTAGATGTTCATGTGGATAATACTAGATAGCTTTATATGGAAGATTATTATCTGAAGGAATATAAAGCATGTTTAGATACAGTTAGAGGTACAGTCCTTATTTCATCTTTAATGGTGCTAGATTTCATTGATACATGTGCTACTCATTCTTTTATATCACCAGACATTGTAGACGTATTGATTTTATGTTCAAAATTTATTTCATTCTTTTTGGATCTTTTCCCTCCTTGGGGAAAATGGTCGGAACAAGGTTTCAAGTGTCCAATGTGTTTGGTGATGACATCATAATACGAGGTGACAAGGGAATTTTTAGTTCTTGATATTGACATGTTTGACCTAATACTTTGCATTGATTGTATGATCAACATTAAGTCACAAATAGACTATTATCAAAATTTCGTTTAGTTTTTAACTTATGATGGGGTCACTCATGTTTTTCAGGATTAGTGGGACTCTAGGGTAGTTAGGGAGGGGCATGTTGTTCCATTTGTTGGGGTTATATTATGCTAGTTTTCAAAGGTGTTTCTTGATGTTAATGACACTCTTTTGGGTGGTCTTTTTAGTACAATGGTGTGTACATACTATGATGTCTTTCCAGATGATTGTTATGGTATACCACCACAAATAGATTGATTTTAATATTTACATGATCCCTGGTATGATTCCCATTTCTATTCCATCTTATCGAATGACACTAGCTGAGTTGGTTGAAATTAATGTCTAGCTTGTGGACCTAAAGGCTAAGGAATTTATTCCTCCAATATTGTTTCCCTGGGATTTTATTATCCTCTTTTATAGTAAGTCATTTGAGAGTCTCATACATTGAATTCATTTTAGAAAGTAGATTTTATTGACCATTAAAACAAATATCCTTTTCATATGATTGATGAACTGTTTTACTAGCTGATAGGGGTAGATTGGTTTTCATATACTGACCATCATTTAGAGTACCACCTATTGAGAATCTGAGAAGAGTATATACCTAATACATCATTTATTAACCAATATGGGGATTTTTATTTTCTAGTTATTCCATTTGGTATCCAAAACTTTCCTATGGTATTTATGGAATTAATTAACTAAATCCTTCATAATTTCTTGGAACCTTTTGTTGTAGTGTTCATGGATGATATTTTGGTGTACTCTAAGATAGTGGAGGAACATACATAACATTTTTATATCATTATTTGAACCTTAAAAGAACACCATATATATGGTAAGCTTTCCCAATGTGATTTTTGGATCTAAGAAGTAAAATTTCTAGGGCATGTGATATCTGATACGGGCATATCAGTGGGTCCTAAAAACACATAGGCATCTATTTCATAGGAACATCCCAAATTTTGTTTGTGATATAGAGTGTAACACCCCAAGATATTGTGAATTTATTTTTTTTAATTAATTGAATCTTTATAAAATTTTATAGTTCACACAACACTGTTTATATATTTCAATTATTATATAAATTAGTATATTTGATTTTTTTATATGCAAGACCATGTTAAGTTTTCACTACACACTACACCGACTTGGATTGCATTATGTGCAACATTGAGTTTCTATGAAACCACACTTTATTATTATAATTATTTAAATGAGATAATTATAACCTAGAAATTAAACATAGAAATATAAATAATAATAACTAATTTTACCATATTATTTATCATGGTTCTATATAAATAAAACATATGTATAATGAGAAACATAATTTTTTTTTGGTAAAATCTATATATGATTAGATATACGATTATCTTTAAAAAAAAAATTTTTTATGTTCTCATATGAATAGTAATAAATTTAATTTTAAACACTCATTGAAATTAAAAAACTATAAAATAACCATCATTTTTAAATTTGGAATGTCAAAATTAACTTTGGGTGAATTTTTATTATTTTTCTAAATAGTTTTGTTTTTTTTGATGAATATAGAACAATACTATATTAGAGTTACAAATGCCTTTTAATTTAAATAATTATTATGATTTTAATTTATATTTAAAGTCAAAATATATCATTAATTCATGTATTTTTCTAATTTAGGACATTTTAATCAATTTTATAATGAAATAAGATATAAAAACTTATTGAACTTTGGAATGTCGCTTTTACTTGCATTTTCGCCACATCTATGGGACTATGGTAAAAAAAATTACTCACGTACGTGAATTGAATTTGGAAAAATTATATACATGATTATAATTAGTATTAAATTTTTTTTATAATAGGGACAACTTGTTTTCTTGGTGAATAGTTACTTTAGTATATTTATTTACAACGGTTAAGAGTAAACCAAGTAATTAAAGGGAGAAATAATATTATAAGATTATAAGATTAACATTAAACTTGTCCTAATTTAATTGGATATATGTTATTAGACTAAAATATACTATAGGATGAAATTATAACCTTTTTATGATACTTGGGTGGTAATATCACAATAATTATATTTTATTCAATGATAAGTTTGAAATGTCGTACTCAAAATTTTAATTGGTAAATCATTTTTAATATAACGTTATATATAAGATTAATTATTCTATAAATATTAATTTTAAATATAATAAATTTATATTAATTATGATATATTATTTTTAATTTTTGGAGATGAAATAATTTAATTAAAGGCATTTATAATAATGATGTAGTAATTGTTTAATTAATGGAAATATCAGGTAAGTGTTATTAAAATGTTAAAATAAATATAAGTTTACCTAATTAATTATTAACACTAATTTTAAAAAAAATTAGTCATGTTATAGATATATTTGATATGTTCTTTAGAAGTTATCATGTTGTTAAGATATATTAAAAAAGGCAAATTATAAATAGTATCAAAATTGACATAAATGATACATTAAAATAAATAATATTTTATTAAATGTTATAATATTCATAAAAGTATACATAAAATTCTTCAAAATAACTATATTAAGGTACATAATTCATCTGTGATCCACTTTGGTTTCTCTTGGAATTTTATTGTAATTATATTAACCCAAAATAGTAAAAAATCTAAGTTGCCCTTGTAATATTTAAAGGGTTTAACTAAGGGTTAAAACCAAAATATATGTTTAATAATGTTACCTAAACCAGTCTAAAAATCATTTTTTGAGAGTATTTAGACCCATACTCATATTTTATTCTAAAAAATCCCTTTTTAGCTATTTGAAATCCAAAATAAATTTATATTATTTTATTA
This sequence comes from Viscum album, assembly GCA_963277665.1. Taxonomy (NCBI): domain Eukaryota; kingdom Viridiplantae; phylum Streptophyta; class Magnoliopsida; order Santalales; family Viscaceae; genus Viscum; species Viscum album. Next base: position 901,417,256 of record OY728131.1, on the reverse strand, counting down.
TTTTAAGAGTTTCCTAAAGCTCCCCTCCCATAGCTTAAAAAATGCACCTCATCCCTCACTTTATCAAACAACATTGTGCCTTATAGTATAACACAACCCTTCCCAATTCACCTATTTTTTTTATATAAGTTCTAGAGGTCCTGGTCTCCAAAAAATACCTTCACTAGTGTTCCAAAGTGGATATCCAAATCAAGTCCACCAAAGAAGTGGTAATTGTTTTACCGATACAATTTAATGTATTTTCTTCTTTTAGTTCCTATTATTAGGTTTTTTCCATACTAAATTAATAAATAAATTATCAAATATATACTGATATATTATTATTATTATTATTTTGACACAACCATATCTCTCCTTTTATCCATCCTATTAAAAATAATATCACCACTTGTGTGTCTATACGACATAATGTCTCTACGCCCTGGTTTAATCTATTTTTCATCACCATATTTTATAGATGTGAATTATAATGATTTTAATAATTATATATTATATTTATAATATTATTATACCTATTTAATAATAATATCTTTTCTAACTTTTTACCCACTAATATTTTGGTAAAATGATATCATCGCCCATCCGTACGTATGACTTACCATCTCCATGATGCGATGTGACTCATTATTCACCTATATTTCGCATGGATTATAATAAGGGTAAATTTTATGATTATATATTTTTTATTTTACATTAAAATTATTCTTTAAAAATTATACATCGTATAATTTCTTTTTCATTTAACCCAATAATAAAATCATAACAACATTAATGCGTACGTACGACGTACTGTCTCCATGAAAGGTAAATTTTTTTATCATTAAATATTTTTATAAATACTTATAAAAAAAATATGTAAGATATTTGTATAATTTTTTTATATTTTGGAAATAATACAATCATGATCTAAGTATGAGAATTAAGAATACCAAGTCAAAGCATGTATGATTAACAAGGCAGTTATCACTAAAAACGTTTGTTTACAAGAAGTTGATAATAACCGAGTAATATAATTTCATAGTAAAAATATTATATATTATTATATATATGATTTTTTTTCTTATATAGAAGCATAATAAACTTGTATTTATTATAAATTATGTTTCAACGAGTATAATGAGATTCAAGATGTAAGGTAAGGGTTAATTTCATGATCCCATTATTATCTGAGGTTGTTTATATGAAAGAATATATTGGGGAATATTTATGATCCATGTTCATGTTTTCAAAAAATGTTTTAATATTATCCTATGGATTTTTAAATTCATTTTTACCCATTTTTTACTTTTTACTATAGGTATTGAAACAGATATTTTTTTTATTTTCCATGAAAGGTACTTTGTGGCTTTTTCATAAAATGTATGAGGAGAATGTTTTATTTTAACTTATAAGGCATGAATATATTTTTATGATTCCATGAATCCTTATTTCCCTGAAGATTCAATTAGAATATTAGAATATATTTTTTCAAATAAAATATATAATTATTTTAATAAAAGAAAACATTTTCAATGAAGAAGGGATATTTTCTTCAAGAATTATTTTCATGTGATATTTCAAAATTATTTCTAATTTATGATGACATATTTTGGGGTTACTCATTAATTTATATGAAATGATTCATGTTTGAATTCATATTATTTCTATGAATGGTTTATGTTTTTATGGAATGACGTTTATAAAAAATGTTTCTCTTCTATAGGTCATATTCTTATGAAACCAACTTCTTTCTATAGGTTATGATTTGATGAAATGATTATGGAACTTGTCTCTTTTCCAAAAGTATTGATATGATTACATTTTTATTATAACCATTACATTTCATGGGTTATGATATTATTTTTTATGATCTTGAGGAACATATATGTATAATTTTATTATGAGATAGGTGGTACCTATATCTCACTTCATTTCATTGGATAATGTTTTATAGCTCACGAGAGAGACATAAAGGGCCTTTTTCCACAAACATGGTCATGGGAGTGAACCATGACCACCAAGATGGCTTAGAAAGTGAACTCATACTACCAAGATGGACTTGGTAGTGATTCCTTGACTACCATGGAAATCATTATTATATTCTTATGTATCTGACACAATTTTTTGTTTTATTCATATGATTTGATTTCATAGATCATGTTTTCTATTTCTTTATGGTACATGTCTTATGAATTTACACTCCTTATTCCATGATTATTTTTATGATCTTTGATATTTATGGTATGATATTATAATTCATGATCATTTTCTCATACCCTTATGCTCATGATTATATTTACATATCTCCATGTGTACCATTACTGAGCATCTTATCTCACCCATATTTTTGTTTTCCTTTAACCTTGGTTATGAAGATATGTATTATGTTTTTGTAGACTAAGAATGATGATATTCAATAAGAACATATTGGGAGATAATGTATCTCACTTGTGTATCAGTGTTTATTATTCCAATTTTCCAAATGAACAATAATAATAATTTCTTTGGGAATTTTTTTCTGTAATGTGTTCACCAATTCCAAAAAGGTAATGTAATGTTAATTTATAAAAATAAAGGGTCTCTACACAGAGCTTATTGGGTTTGGTTGGTTACAATATATGGTTCGTTTAGGAATTCTCCATGCTCACATCATCAATGACAACATTATCCTATAAGGGTGTAATTTTTTAATGGGTGAAAAATTTAATAGATCCTTTGAGAAACTAAGTGTGAGGTTGAATTGTGGAACAATTTTGATTCTTCCATAACTCGTTTTGGGTTTTTATGTTTTCTATGATTCTTTTGGTATGGTTTTGGGATTTTTCTTAATGTAGGGAAAACATGTGGTGACCTATAGCTCTCTCTAGTTACACCCTCATGAGAAGAACTGCTCTACCCATGATCTTGAGTTGATAGTGGTTATGTACATACTCAAAATGTGGAATCACTGTCTATTTGAATCATATATGTTTGGTGTAAAAAACTTATAATTATAAATGTGTTATTGAATACACTCTTAGAAAAGAAAATGTGGTTTTCAATGAATTAATTAGATAATTATTTACATAATATGTGAAGGCATTATTAGACGAGTTGTCTATGATGAGTTTTTTTTTCAAGATGAACTTAAGAGTTAAATTGGTTTGTGGATAGTTATTGTTGCATTCAATGAAAGATGACTCATATTTTGATTAATGATTTCATCTTGAGTAGGTAATAGACACTAAGTTCCAATTCTTTAGTTAAATCCTTCATGGTGGGGAGACCTTGGGTGAGTGGTCTCTGTATCCTCACGGATATGTGTGCTTTCATAGTAGGTTGGTTATTCTATTTTTTCTTAGGTACGAGTTGATGTATATTGTACACCGGTCTTGTTAGTTTGTAAAAACTAGGGAAACCAAAATGTATTACAAATTGATGTTTCAGTACTAGAGATCTGGGATTATGTGGTTGATTGTAGAATTTTTTTAAATTGTCTCACTTGTTAAAAAATTAACTCAAAACACTAGAGGAATTCTGGTTTGTTACAACCTTTCCCATTCAAATATGGAAGTGGGGTGATATTTAATTGTACATAATAATTTTTTTCCATAGAATACTTATGGGAATGATACAATTTGAGTGGTCATTAATGAAATTTTGAAATTAGATCATTTCCTACTTACCTAGGATACTATGAAATAGAATCATCTTGATGACTTGTATGCCTGAGAAATTGTGAGACATCACAGGGTTCCCTCTGCCATTATTTTTGATAGGGACCCATGGATTACATCCATGTTCTCGAAAGGTCTATATGAGGCAATGTGTTCCCAAATGATATTGATAATGGATTTTAATCAGTAGATGGATGGAATATAGAGATATATATCCATGTTCTTTATGATATTATATAGGCTTGCATGCTTGATTTTGGTGGGTATTGGGGAATAAATTGTTGGATGATCAAATTTTCATATAAACATAGTTAACTTTGTTAAAAAAATATACAATCATTTGAATCATTTAATGGGAGACAATATAGATCTCCCTTATGCTGGGAATAGTTGGGAGACGGGTTCTTTCTTACGATTAGTCTCATTCAAGAGACAACGAAAAGGGTGTAGTTGATCCAATAGATTTTGGTTATAGTATATTACCATCAGATATAGTATGTGAACCATCGTTAACAATTAATAGATTTTTAGGTTGATGACTGGGTTTTTCTTAGAGTTTCACCTCAATTGGGACATCGATAGTTGGATAAGCAGAGTAAGTTGGCACTAAGGTTTTTTTGGACCTTTGAGATCATGGGGATACTTGGAAATGTGGAATATCATTTGGACTTACCATATTGTTTTAGTTAAATAAAGGAAATTTTTCATGATTCCCAGCCAAGGAGGTATCAAGTGAATAATTCTCATGTGATTGAATGGTCATATGTTAATCTTGGTCCTGATACCACCATTTTTGATAAACTTGTTTTGATTATAGATTACCAGGATAATGTATTATGAAATAAAACAATTCCATTTTTCTAGGTACTATGGCAGTGTGGATAGGGTAACCATAAGATATAGGGAATAAGAATCATTGATAAAGAATTAATATCCTTCTCTTTTTGTAGGTCCAAGATAACGAAGAATTTTGAGGGACAATAAAAAATTGGGGGCTTAATTGTAGCACCCACTAGATTTCAGGTATGTTTTAATTTAAACTTGGTGGATCTTTAATGTCATTATAGAGGTTTTATGGGAACAAGGGATGACATGTATATTTTCGAGAAGGTAGGAAATGCGCATTGTTGTGACATGTTTAGTATATTTGTGAATAAAATGTGCAGTAAGGATCAATATTTTAACAAAATGGTTTTTCATGGTTGGGGAATAGTAAAGGAAAATGTGTGGCCTCTAGTGAAAACCATATAGCCAATGGATAGATGGGACATTCATATTTTTTTTATGGTTAAACTGAGTGTTTTTTCAAAATATTAACCAATTTGGAATGGATAGTAGGGGTATACAGTTAACATTTATGGTTAGTTTAACCATGCGGTCATCACCAAGAAACTGTTTGACCACCATCAAAACTATTAAAAATATGATTTCACCTTATTTAAAGGGATGATTTTGAGTAAAATAACCCCATAATCTCATTTGGTCTCATCCTAATCGTTAATCGCTACTTTAGTGGTTTATCCCCTTATATTCCTGGTTTAATTCCTTTAATATGGATGGGTCACATGGATGTATGTTATAGTGTTTATCTATTTTCTCCTCTTATTTGTCGATCTATGCTTGATCTCTTCTCCTTTAATCTTGTTATAAAACAATTGGGCTGTGATTCCAAATCTAATGGGTTTGATGAAGTATTGATGTTGTTTCTTGTTGATCTAGGATTTTTAGGGCCTAATTTACTCTTCTATGTTAACCATTGTTTAAGGGAAGTAGTTATACCTATGTTTTTTAATTAGGTGTTTCAATATAATGGGTTAATTATATGAATTTCTTATCATTTGTATAAATTTTATTTGTTATTATTCATTTAATTAAATTTATTTTTTCTTTTAGATGTTTTATTATAAATATTATGGTTTTTAAAGGGGTTTTCTTAAATAATAGGTTTTGGCACACCAAGTGTTTGATTAAATGATTTAATGGTGGATTTTATTTATAAATTGGTTTTCAAATACTGTAGTAGATTTAATTGGCTTCAAAAATGTTTTATAAATTTAAAGAATGGTTTTCAAATTAATTTTGACAAATGTATCACATTGGCAACCTTGGGTGTGTCAGAAGATAGACATGGGTAACCATAGTGAGTGTGCCATGACTATGGGTTGTTTTGATCATATCAATAGACTATGTTAGGATTCAATGTAGTTTGGATCCAACATATGCATGTTTAATATTATTTTAGGTCTTATGTGTTCCCATAGTCTTGGGACCAAAATGATGTGCTTTGTCATTTATTTTTTATTTAATGCGTGATAGATTTTTTCATGGATAGTTTCTCACATATTTATATATGAGGTTGTATCACATGGATTTTCATAATGGATCAGTTCATGGATATGTGTTTACTTTATTCCCTTACAGTTTATGGATATTAATTCATGTTCTATCACTTCTTCTTATCATATTCTTGGTTTTTTGGATATGAATGTATTTTTGAGAAAACCGATGGAAATGTTTACAAATGTGTTTGGATTAATGAAAATTCTTTAAAAACCATTTTTGTTATAAATTATAGAAAAATTGCATTTTGGATAATAGACCTTATATAAACTAAATGGTAGAGACCAATTGGGATTTGATCTAACACCCTAATTTTTCTTTTTCCTAGTTAGTGTTTTTTATATGATTAAGGTAAAAGGAATTGAATCATATAGCATGTTGGATTATCACTTTTTCTTGGCCTTGGTAGTGGGTTATTTTGGAGTTGATGATTGTTTAAATAGAAACATGATGGTTTTTTCTTGTTTTATACATTTAGTTTAGCTAGTTTTTCTTAGATGTTATAGATTATGGATGTATATATTTATTTGGTGACTTAATATTCTTGTTTCTCTTATTATGTTAATTTCAAAAAAAAATTATTATCTTTGTTAATAAATCACAATGAAAGAATATCTTGGGTGTCTTTTCTAGTAGTCCTAGGTTTGTTCATCAAATTTACTTTAAAAAAAAATTAAAATTATTCTCCATCTCATTTACCAAACTATTCCTATTCGGATTTTACCAAAATTGTGGAAGGAATATTTGTTTTAATGTGTATGGAATGGATATAATTTCTTTCTATGATGACCAGAAAATGTTTTAAATATTTCATTATATGTTTCAAATTATATTTTCAAGGAATCATATTTTAAATCTTTTTATGGATTTTATGTTCTAAAAAGGTAATTTTAAAAGTGAAAAGGATATTTTCCACATGAAATGTTCTAGGTGATCTTTCAAAATCGTTTTCTATCAAGGATTAAATCCTTTGATACTACTTATAATTTATTAGGGATATAATCTAAGGATAACATTAATATTATTTCTCTATAAGGTATATGTTTGTGATAGCAAGATTTTTATTCAACATATTTCTCAACCACAGGTTATACCATCATAAAATTATTATTAAACCTTCTTCTTTTTCCATGAGTTATGCTTTGATGAAATGATGAAATTATTATAAAACCTATTTATTTTACATAAGTTATTCTATAATGAAATTTTTATGTCATCTATTTCTTTTCATGGGTTTTAATATGTTTTTTATATTGTTTAACACATATATATGATTTTCATTATGTGATGGGTGGGGCCTATATCTACCTCTAATGAATTGGGTAAATATTGATATATCATGAGATAAATTGGATTGGAATGGGTAGTAAACCATGTTAAATAAGTTACATTGTATATTATGATAGTATTGGGAGTGAACCATTACTACTATGATGGTGTGGGGTGTAAACTGATTTCACTATGATTGTTTATGAAATGATCTTTCACTACTAAGGAAATAAATTTCTATGATTATTTGTATACCAAAAATATATATAAATATTATTCCCAGATTATGATATCATGGATCATGTTTATCGATTCCTTTATGATTCATATCTTATAAACTTTCAAGACTTATTCAATGAGTCATGTTGATGGTCTATGATATGCAGGTTATGGTTTTAAAATGTTAATCTCATGTTCTCATACTCTTATTCTCATGTTATTCTTGTGCGATCATTGATATCTCCCTTGTTTACCGTTAATAAGAATCTAAACTCACAAATTCTTGTTTTTCATTACCCAAGATATGAAGAATGGTGTTATGTATGATATGTCTAATAAGGGTACTACCTATGGAGAACTTATTAGTAAATAACATAATTCACTTTTGAACTAGTTTTTTATGTTTTAAGGTTTTCAAAGGCACTAGACCTGAATGATTCTACTTTGGATTATCATTTTATGTAACCAATATTTTTTTCTTAATATATAATATTTATGTATTATAATTTTGGATCTTTAAATAATGAGCTAATATATGAGATTATCAAACCCATGTGCGGGTGAAAACCCATGTTTCCTGGGATGTGATTGTTGTTCTTGAGATTTTCTTGTAACTATTGAAATTTTATTTTTCAATTGGTGATTCACTTATTGTGTGATGTCAATGATTTATGAGATTTAACTCATGGGATGACTTGGAATGGGGTTGTTTATGCATGTAGTATTTTTAGTACTTAAAGGTAATGTGGCGTGAATCATATTTTCACATATGAAAAAAATGTTATGATATGAGACTAGAAATATGAATAAAAATTGGGTCATGGGAAGTAAAATTCATTTTTATTAAATATTGAATTTAAAGGAAGTGTCCCTAATAAAGAGGTTATGGGTGTTATAAATGGAAATATGTTAATATATTTGTTAAGATTGTGTTAAATATAAATATAATAACATGAAAGATTATTTTTACACCATGTTAGTTAGTGGACCTGGATAGGGATGGTTGGGTGTAGTGATATTTTTCCCATTATGACCACTAGGAAAGTGTGTTTGGAGTAGCTAATTTAGGTCTTGAGGTGGAACTTTTTTGTGTAACTATGTATGTCTCATGATATATGACCAAAATCATGTGTTTAGTATAATAGAGGGATGAATCCATGATGATGTTTTATAGAAGAGTGATATGAGTACATTGCTAAGAATACACCTCCAGTAGTGTGATTAGATCCCCCATTTGTTCTCTCTGATAGGGTGGAAGATATGTTCTGAAATAAATTCAATCACATTATGTGGTGTGTGGAAAGAGGTAAAATATGGTATATTATGATTATGTTTGATCTGACTAGGGATTTATTTCTTTAGTTTACTTAGGCGTTCTCTAAAGAGGGTGGACTTATGGTAGATGAGATCTGGATTGATTCAATCCATATAATTCTGGATTACTTAAAGACTCTTCCAAAGTGGAGGGTTAAGTTGGAGGATTATATATTATGAGTAATATTGAATAACTACTGGGATAATCAATTCTTGGATGAGTAACTAGATGAAAAGTATTGGTAGTACATCTAGGAGAAGTTCTGGGGACACCTTTAACTAGATACCCTAAGACAAAAAATCAATGGAGTTTATATGTTTGGCCTAGTGGAATTCATCTGTGATGGGTTATTTTATATGCATTGTGGACTTTTTATGTTTTCTAAGAATGTTTGCAGGATATTAGGATACTAAAGAGAAACATTTTTAGGATGTATTTGGATGAGATATCAAGTCTTGGGTGAATATTTTCCATTTGAAAAAGTTCATAGAGTTAGTGAATCAAGATTTCATCTATGAGAAGACCTGAAGGAGGTCACTAGTGGGGGAAGATAGTTTAAGTTTACTGATCTAGTGGTGAATCCTCATATAGTTATAATTTTAATTAAGAGAACTTTATCTAAGGTGGTGGAAGGAAGAGTCTCATGGGGAGAGGATAAGCCTTTCAAATAATTGATCATGTGGTCTGCTATCTATTTGGAAAGGCTGGTCACATACAAGGTCAGTATGTTCGACCAATAGTTGAGAGATGATCTTTTCGTATGATGGGGTACACAAAAAGGTTCTATAATAACCCTATTAAAATGTAAGTTTATGGAAGACCTAGGATCATATAGATAACATATAGAGTATCTTCTACCTCATGTCAGTCTGGAAGCTGGTGTTCTACCATCCATACCATCCATGGTAGAGGAAGAGAGACTCTAGGATGTGATGGACCATATCATCTATGTAGTGAATCACAAGGGCCATATACAGATTCCCAAGGTAGAGGTATATTTTAGTAGGATGCCATTCAGTCTACACCCATTGGTAGTGAGGCCGGTTCATCAAATCTAGGAGATAAAATTCTTATGGTTTTATTCTTTCTAGTACATTATTTGATACTATAGCTTCACATAGTTTTATATCTACTCTTTTTGTAAATGATTTTAGTCTAGAAGTGGAGTTTTTTTATGATATTAAGTTGATCGACATACAATTGGGGGTGATATCTATGGGTATCTATCATTATATGGAGTGTTACCTCAATATTGGCGGTACCATATACTTTAGAATTTCTTTCATGCAAGAGATGTAAGGTTTCGAATTAATACATAGAGGGGATTGGTTGGTTGAATACTAGGATCATATTGATTATTACTATTGGAGGATGTATTTCACATCTCTTAAGGTAGACATCTATGTTCATCAGTAGTAATGGTATATCCTTATAATACCTGAGGATATGGTTCATTTTCAATTGGGTGAGATCATAAACCTGGTTTTCTGTATTGTTCTTGATGATAGAGAAGCATAGCCAGATTTCTCCCCTTCTATAGTGAATCTGTTTCATGACATGTTTCCAACTGAGTTTTTAGGGGTTCTGTGTAAGAGAGAGATTTACCTTTCTATTTGTTTAGTGATTGGGTGAATCTAGTTTCCATTACACCTCATATAATGGAACTAAATGTGATTTAAGAGAACAATACTTAGTTAGAATAATTGGAAGCTAAAGGGTTCATTCGTCTGAGTACATCACCTTGAGATTTTATGGGACTATTTTTTGAGACTGTGGATTGGTTGTTGTGCTTGTGTGCAGATTATTAGAACCTAAATCAGATAAAAATAAAGAATAGGTATCATCATCAACATATTAATGACATTTTGGACTAGTTTAGTGTTTCATGCATATTCTATGAGATTTATTTCCAATTACAGTACCACCATTTAATGGTGATACTATATTATATACTACAGGCTACACTTAAAAGTATGTATAGATTAAATGATTTTTTGTGATTCTATTTAGGATTCCAAATGGTCTTATTGAGTTGATGATCATAATGAAGAAAATATTTCACCCCTATTTAGATCAATTTTTTATGGTGTTCATTAATTATATCTTATAAAGGTTCCAAGAATAACATAATTTCCTTTGTATAAAAATAGCCAAAAAGGTTTTTTTGATCAAATGGATCATTTTCATATTGTAAAAGATGTGAACATTATGACCAAAAAAATTCCAATCAGATAAATACATAAACAAATTATGGAACCCAACGAGGATCTTTCCATGTTAAATTTATAATTAATTTTACATAGGAATTCGGAAATGATACCTCATCATAGGATATTTCTTTGAAGGTTTTGTTGATCATCCAAAAAACCCCTTTTCGGACAATCGTTGTTTCACATGTAGGATCCAAGTGTATAATCTATCTAGTGGTGATCCACACATAATCCTGTGATATCTAAAATAGATTGATGGAATATATAGTGCTAGCTTGGTGGATCAATCATCTTATTTTTTCCATCTAGATAACTTTTAGTACCTTCAATCTTGAAAGAATTGTCTTGTGATTCTCATTCCTAATAAGAAGATATAATGAGGAATACGAGGAAGAAATTTTTTCAATGAAATGATTATCATTTTTCAATTAATTCTTTATAATAGAAATATCAATCTATTTATAGAGTAATGGTTTCGTTTAAAATATTATTTAATTACACAAAAACCATTAATTAATATAATAATCTTTATCAAACCCTATTCCATATAATAATATTGATACTATTATTAATTTAAGGCTTGCATTAACTATCACTAAAATAAATATTATTTTACCATCATACAAATAAATATTTATTAACAGACATGATTTTGATCTACTTGTGTTCTTCATAATTTATTTAATACCTGAATAATTATTTAATATATATTAATAAATAAATATTTTATTCACAAAATGTTGAATAAAAATTTATTAAATATTCAATGAATAAAATAAAACTTTTATTCAAAATATGGTGAGTAAATATTTATTTAATATTTATAAAATCAATAAAACCTAAATAAAATTATTCCATGGTCTGGAGAATATTATTTATTCCAATAATTAAATTCAAATAGAATTTAATCGAGCTAAACAGAAACAATTAGTGTGTGACCCTTTTGCAGTGGCTTGGGATTCTGATGGAGAGGCTTTTGACGATAGTTCCTCTCTTGTTTTGGGTCTTTCTTGGTTTCAATTTTTTTATCATTCATTATATTAGTGTAATGGTTGTTAGATCTGGGATGCATGTCTGATTCTTCGACAAAGGGTGTGTGTCACAACATTCAGATTTTGATTTGGGGGTGGATTCTCTATCTCCGAGATATGGAGGTGATATGTTGTGTCCTCTTTCACAGTGTATGTTCTATTTGACGATTCCTTACAATGGTCCAACATATGGAAAAGATGTTTGAAGACAATAGTATTGAAAAGGTATTTGTTCTCTGGTTTTTGTTGGTTTTGTTCATGGCGGTGATGATGAAGTTGGGGTTGAGGATTCTTTTTTGGTTTTTCGTTGGTTTCTTCTATGTCTTATATAAAGTTTGTGCTGCTGGATTACAATTTTTGTGATCTTCTAGTATGTATTGTCAACGATAGTTGTTGAAAAGTCTGGTTAACTGGTGAGGAGGCAATCTTGCTGGTTCTAATGAGTTGGGTGATTTTGATGGAAAGTAGTTGCATCAGGGGTGTCATGATAGGAAGCATACAATGGAATTGAGGAGAATAGAGGTTGTGATGGGACTGAGGTGTCGCTTCTCATTCCTGGAAAGGTTTTGAATATTGAAATTTTAAATGGATTCTTGTTTTTCCAGTTTGAATATTAAGTTTTGATAATTTTAATTCAGATTTTTTGCATCTAGTTATGGGTTGTACCGGTCTCCCACTACCCTTTAAAATTTATTATTCTGAAAAAAAAATATTGAAGGAGGAATCTAGTATCTTGGGTCATTACATGCATTAATAATAATATTAAAGTCTAAGGACCATTACACACACTCAAAAATATAAATATCTGATAACACATAAATAATAAGAAATCTTACTAGAGGGTATGTTTATATAATATCTAATATTAATGATTACTATGTGAAAACCTCAAAAGAATAAGTCTCATCAACATATGAGTACTCATACCTAATAGTCAACAAACTATGTGACCCATTATATAATTTTATACGACCATATAACTATTTTAAAAAATATCTACTAGACATTTCATAGTCCTCTTCATAGTGAGGAAATGTTACGACCATATCAATGTGACAAATACTCTTGGAAATTATTACATTAATTACATGAATAAAAATTTACAATGTGTAATAGGTTGGTTTATTAATATTCAAATATTAAAATATACATGTTATCTAATGTACAAACAGATGGTTCTAAACACAAACTCCCACTTGAACTAGATCCATTTGTCTATGAAATTTCGTCTATTGGACCTCACCTGATTTTCATGTTTCTAGTGAGTTATGGCTTTAGTCCAGGGTTATACCACGTTTCCTTCCATGGATATTCTTCTCACAAAAAAAATCACCACATCGATGATAATATATCAAGAGATGATAATTCTAATCAATGTGACTCATCTTCTAAGGTGATCTTAGCTCCTTATCATGGTCCACCATTGTAGTATTATCACATTATATTGTGATAGGATCTTTACTTCCAGGTACCAAATAAATATATTATATGATGTTTCATATCCAAAATTCTTCTTTAGATGCCTTAGAAGATGAAATATACACAGACTCTACTATAGAATATGTTACCACAACTTTCTTTGAGCTATTCTAACTCCCAGAACCTCAGTGGAGAGTCAATATGTATTACATTATCTATGTCATGTCATCTTTATTTTTATGGAAAATACCATACGAATATAATTTATTCATTAGTTCCTCATTTAAAGAAAAGACCGTAATCATATACTTAGTACACTTAAAATACCTCAATATAGTCTTGAACTCCAACCTATGGAGGTCACCCAGGTCATATTGATATCTTCATTCCAGACATAAGGTGTGGGAACTTTTCTCATATTAAATAGTATATCATACATGACAAACACAATTGCTGAAATGCATGGAATTTTTTCTATCCTCTATCATTCTTCATGTGGTTGAGGATACATTTTCTAATAAAGATAAATTCCATGTTTCATAAGAAACAATCCCGTATAGGATTGTTCTGTATCAAATCCCTTTAATGTCCTTTCAATATATGTATATTGACAATGACCAAGAAGAATCTTGGATCTATCATGATTGATATAGATACTAAGAATATATACTACTTCACTTAATTTCATCGTGAAATAGAATTTATTTATCCAAGATTTAATAGACTGTAAGACTAGAATTTAATTCCCATCATGTAATATGTCATCGACATACACTATTGAGAAAACAAACACACTCCTACTCAACCGTTTATAGACACATGGATCACATTCATTCCTTATGAAACCAAATTTTTTTATGGATTCATCAAATGAATGTTCCATAACATTGATGATTATTTCAAAACATAAATGGATAATTACAATTTTCATACATTATGGAATTCTTTTTTGTCACAAAACCATTATGTGGAATCATATAAACATATTCCTAAATATTCTTGTTAAGGAAAGCTATTTTGAATTCCATTTTTTCAATATCATAGTCACGGTATGACATAATTTAATGTAGAGTTTTGATGGATTTTAGCATATAAAATGATGAAAATGTTTCATTGTAGTCTACTCCTTGAAAATTTTTAAACCATTTTGAAACCAAACATAAATTATAAGTAATAAAATTTTCATCCATGTCAAATTTATTCTTTGATACCCATTTATAACCAAAATGATTTACATGGACAGTAGGATCTATAAAAATCTATAATTTATTTTGGTTAATTAAATATATTTCATAATTTATATCTTATTTCTACATAGAAAAATTTGTGATAGTTACTGCTTCATTTTATTTTATAGGATCATTATTATTAACTAATAATGAGTAATCGTACTCAGTTTGTAAAAAATATTACTATTCAGGTTTTTTAACCTCTCTCATACTCCTACATAGTACTTTTGTATTTGGAACTTCTTCTTCCATAGAGATTTGTGGAATTTTTTCCCTTTTTTGACTCTTGTGTACCTTGATCCTAGACATCATAAAATCTTATCTTTCTCCAACTATATCTTTTAGAGATGGTCTCCCTTCAATAAATACATAGTTTCTTAATATTACCTTTTCTTCAATGTGTTCATATATATAATATACCATTATTTCCTTAGGTTATCCTATAAAGGTAAAAAATGGACCTTTGGGTGATATTTTTTTCGTAAATTAGCCTTATAAAATCTTCACAACCCAACACTTGCATGTTTGACAACATGTGTTTATTTATTCTCCATTATTTTTATTAAATATCATCTGCCTATTTAGTCAGAAACGTTTTTTGTATTTATGTTGTTGTTTGTAATGTGTATCCCCAAAAGGATAATGGAATAATTTCATGACACGTCATTAATCTCACCATGTCCAAAAGGGTTTTGTTCCCCCTTTCCCTTATAGTTTTCCACTTTGGTTTTTATCTATAAATGACTTGAGATAGAATCAAAAACTCACATAAATAATCAATAAATTCTTGATTAACATATCCACCACCATAGTCTAAGAGGAGTTTCATTATCTACATACCAATTTGGTTCTCAAGTTTATTCTTGTATTACCTGAATATATCCATGTAATTTAAATTATACCTCATAAAGTATATATGTATATATTGACTTAAATAATTAGTAAAAGTTATAATGTATGACCACCCACCCATTTATTCAAATAAATTTAGTCCACACACATTAATGTGAAATATTTCTATAAGATCTTTGACTCTTTAGTAATTTCAACTAAAAATTTATCTAGTCATTTTTCCTTGTAAACATGAATGAAATACTCCATTTTTTTAGTTCAAATGAACTTAAATATCAATCTTTGTGTAATTTAGTCAAATATTTGTTTTTCTTATATGACTTAACTAATGATTTCATAGTTAGGTGTGGTATGATTCATGTAAAGTATCTTCATTATCAATTTCAATTACTTATTTTGTGTAATCAAAATCATAAATAAAAATATTTAAATGTTTCATCACATAAAAAAATCTATCCTCAAAAAGAGGAATCATTTATTACATGTTTTGAAAATAAATTCATCATTATAAAGTCGATAAAATAAATAATGTTAATGGGAACAGGTAGAAAATAATCAAAATATTTGAAAACAAAGACACCACAACAATACTGGCTCTATTAGACACTAATATATCTACCTCACCTCAGTTAATCCTCCAAAATATACATAGTTTATGTATTTGAATACATATGTGACCACCACATGCTATATATAAAACCCAATTTGTAGAAATTGATAGATAATACTTGATGATAAATTCAAATGAATATTCCATTTTATTCTTTGTATGGGTGTAATTTTTATTCTAGTGGAACATCATTCCATATTCATAACAAATAGCATCTTATTCACTTGGTTACCCCTTGGTCTTTATCTTCTAAGAAGGGAGGTCCAAAAAATCTTTATGATTAGGGATCATCATATGGACATTCCTTTTATTGACCATAAGTATGGATGGATTTTCATGCTCCATATCCTTATAAAAATAATAATTAAGTTAGTAATATAAGGGATATACTTCTTTATATTTTTTATATTAAAATAAACAACAAATATTGAGAATATCTTACGTAGTGATGTAAGAATGAGATTGATGCACATTTATTAAGGTTTTTAAAACCCTAGAACCACTAGGAACTCAATTTAATCAATGAGTTTGAATACATACGACATGGCTAGAACACCTTATCCACTGTTAATATTAAAGTGAAAATTTGATATCTCAAACTGTTCATATATATATATATATATATATCTTCTGATATAGGCCACATAGATACTTGATCATACTATAATCATCTATGTCTTTATTAGTTATTATGAATTTAGTAGACATGGATGATAACATTAAACACTAAACATGAAAAATTTCACTCATGTGTTTTTCATATAGAATGAACACTTCATCAATAACCTACATTGAAGGAAGATCAAGAAGTGATGATTATGGAATATACTATTTTTATTCATGGTTCAACACAGTCCATAAACATCTAGACTATTCTTGGAAGTTATTATTAGTAAAGAGATGGTCTTTCTCAAGACTTTATTATAAGGATAATGTGAGTAATTAATATTCCATTATTATACAATTCTAAAATAGAAAATTAATAATGGATAACTATATTAAAATTTACCAGAGACATAATGAATTTAATTTTATTTTAGTCTTCACTATTTTTTAAAGTCCTAAAAACCCTCACCATTGGAATCAGAATGTCTTACTTCACTAATATTCTTATGGGAAGGATCCATATACGCATTCTGATAACCCAAGTGAGGGATTGGACACTTAATTTAAGGTATTTAGGTAGGTAGTTCATTGAAAACTATGAGCTCATAGATCCATAATATTGTGAGTGGACTCCCCAATCCTATAGTATTTACTCGAATTCCCTCAACACTTTCCTCCCATTAACTCAAAGTCTAGTGAGGGATAAATCTCATGATTTACATTGGTTAATTCAACCAAAAACTTTTATAATAACTCTATTATAAAAGTATGTGTCCCAATGAGTGTTGGTGAAACACTTATTTCATTGCATTTAATTTATAATAATGTAATTTGAGGCTTAGTACAAATTAATATTATGTTTAATAATTTTATTTTTTATGTGTAAAAAAATTATTGCCTTATCATTTAAATGTATTGTTAATATTTGATGGATTTTACTTAAGTGATTAACCATTTTTTAATAAAATATTTTCACATAATGAATTTATTTAAATTCAATCTTTACATATTAATCAATTTATTTTTTTGATCCAAGTCATACATCCATAAAATAAATAATGTATAAGATAGAAATAAATAAATAAATAAATGAACTAATAATGAGTTTATATTACACTTGATTTATTGACTGGAAAATAAGTCCACCTATGACCTGGGGTAAAACTCATTGTGTCGGTTTTGGCATGAGTTGCAACATTCTACCAATACTCATGTATATCACCTGGGAAATTATCATCTTGTATTTTCCTTGAAAAGCATCCATATTCCATGAGATACCACATTTATTACATGTATTTATAAATCACAAACATGATAGATGAACGAAAAAATTGGTTCAGGGTAATTATATAAATTACTATGGGAATGTAGGTCCTACGTAATAAAGGTTAAATGGATGAAACCCTAATAATAATATTTAATTTAATAATAAATAATTGAAAAATCATGAAAAAAATTAAATTAAATTAAGCCAACACAAACACAAGTATGTTCAAGATCTTTATAAATAATACACATGCAAAAAATATGGAAAAGTACATTGGTTAACATTCATTTATATTAATTATTTATGATTAAGATTAACAAACATTCATAATTAATTAATTAATTACCTTTTATCTTAATGACAATCTAAATTCTCTTATAGATTCCTATCATTAATTCATTCATGGAAAATAAACTACATGACCAATAATTATAGATTATTACAATATATTAATTGATGGTTTAATTATTATTTAAAACCTTGATTATATTGTCAAACATGTTAGGTTTCAACCATTTTAATTAGTTTTTAATACTCTGGTGGATTAATTTAATGTAATTTAATTATATCTTTTATTTGGAGAATACAAGGGATATATTTACCTATTACATGTCATGTTCCTCATTTTTTATATACTAGTAATAAATGTATGGGGCTTCAGAGTATACAACAGACATATTTCACTGAATGTACTAACTAGATTCACTCTTTGTATCACACTTTCTATGTTTCTTCATAACCCATTGAAACACTTGGTGTGTTCACTGGATGAAGGACCATGTTACGTATACTCCATATACACACCATGTGTTCTTATTGTCGTGTGTCTGATGTACTCACTGAATGACTGTATGTGTATTTAATGAATAGTAAATAATGTGTTACACACCATGTATGCTGATTACATGCCATATATCCTATTCAATTTCTAGGTTTTTTATCTCACATGGCTAGAACCTGTGTATTTGATAACTTGGTTAGTGTGAATGTTTCGACTAAAACATGTTGAATTAATGAAATATACACTGACTACACATTGTGTAATATAACATGTTGTGTCCCAAGTCATATAGATCATCATGAACTGTACAACAAATACACTATTTGTAGTTTATTCTCAGTGTTTTTTGCATCCCATGACACATCCAGTTGCAATTCATTTCTATATGTAGTGTTTACTATGGATACATGTTGTGTAACCCAGTATCACCAGATATTATATTTTCCACTCCATGATGGTATATCCAACTGTTTTTAATATATTATTATTCCTTTATAAAGATATGAAACCCTAAATGATGATAATTAATATCTTGAAATCATTTTAATTAAATTTATATTAAATAATGAATAATTCAGAAATAGAAGATATAACCACTATTGTGCATAATCAATCGAAAATAAAAATAAATAATTATAAATTAAAATTTCAAACTCTTTGATACCACATAAAAGTTTTAGTAATAGTAGAGGTTCCTTTGAGGTAAAATAGGCATAAGGTTTTTTGATGATCCAATGAATCATTTGTATATTATACAATATGTGACCATCATGACCAATAAAAAAATTTCATTTTGGTACAGAAACAGGAAATATTTGAATCTGGAGTGGATATTTTCAGGATAAATTTATAAATAATTTAGTTTTGAACTTAAAAAATAATACATCACCATAGGATCTGTATTTACCTTTTTTTATAATATAAAACCCCTTTTTTATTATTATTATTTCAATTGTAGGATCCATGTGTATAATCCCTCTAGTGGTGATCCATACTTAATCCTTTGATCTCAGAGAAACACTAATGGGATTCCAAGTGAAAAATTGAAGTATCTATCCTATTTTGTTGGTAATCGTGATCAATTATAGTTCCATGATGCTTAAATGAATCATCATGTTCTTCTTTCCCTTGAGGGGAATAAAGAATGATGAATTTTAGAGACAAATTCTTTCTACATAATGTTTCTCAATTCTTGATTACGCAAACAAAATTAACATAACCATCTATTTATAGAGTTATGGTTTATGTTAATGTTTTATTTAATTTCCCAATAACCCTTAGTTAAAATAGGAAACACTATAAAATTCTGTGTAATATAATAATAATAACATTATTATTATTATTATTTAATGACGTACACAAACTAGCGCAACAGTAAACGTTATTTAAATATCTTCTAAATTATTATTTTTCGACAAACATGATCTTAATACTCTCATATTTCTCATAATTTATTGAATGAATAAATAAATATTTAATATTTTATTCATAATTAAATATTTTATTCACAATATGGTGAATAAATATTTATTAAATATTCACTAAATAAAATATATCTTTTATTTACAATCTACTAAATAAATATTTGTTTAATATTTATACAATCATTAAAACATGAATAAAATTATTCCTTGATCATCCATATAATTTATATTTAAATAATTAAAGTCAAATAGAATTTATTTGATATCAATGAAAACTCTTATTTTGTAACCCTCTATGATTTTTTATCATTGGAATTTGTCATGATTGCCTAATATCCATAATTACATTCTAGAAAAGTGCCAGGGAACCAAAGAAAAAGTACATAATGTCATAATATCAAAAACCAAATCAAAATGCTTAATGTGTAATATAATCCCTTTATCACAATATTTTATCAAGAAGGTTACACATCCATGTCATAACCCTATACTCTTGTTAAGTCTTTATTTGACAATATGATATAAACTATTCATTACACCATGGCCATAGAATTTAATGTGATGGCTCAATTTCAATAAAAGGGCTGAGATATAAACTTCTATAAATATAAAAGGGATAAATACTACCACAACATATCAGTTAATAACAACTCATTTGTGACGCACCCGGTGTACCCTACATTCTGTGAACATATGAAATATTGGATTTAATTAGTGAATCTAATTCCATGATTCCTAACATGAATTAATAATAATATTAAATTTGAGGGACCATTACACACACTCATGGTTAGGTATATATGATGAAACATAAATTTTTGGAATTCCTCTTTGCAGGTTTATTCTCATAATTTTCCATTATAGAGATTACCAAGTATGAATTTCATGAGAATATATCACGTCGTCTAATTAGTAATCACATATAATAGGTAGTATACTAAGTGACCCATCATAGAATATTATCTGACAATATAACTATATTCAAAAATATCATCATGGCATTTAAAGTTTCTCATCATATCAAGGAGATTCTATTACCTTATCAATGAAAAAATACTCTATGACATTATTACATTAAATTAATCATAAAATGAAAAATATGTTATAAAATGTTATTTTATTCAAATCGTTGAATATATAGATAATACTAATTACAAATAGTTGGTTCTAGAACACCAACTCCAACATCTTCGTGTACTACCAAACATAAGACAATCATGTAAAAAAATAAAATTGTCTTGAGTTCATTGAGAGACAATAAAATATATGACAAGATATATAAGTGTAATTTTGGTATTGGAAATATGCCTTTATTGGAGTCAAATCATCTTGGAAGAATGCGTGTTAGTGGATCATGAGAGGGTTTGAGAATATGTTTATTTAGATAATCCTAATAATGTTTATGACATCCAAATCTTTTTAGGGTTTAATAAGTTACTACCAAAGGGTTTTCAAGGAATTTTATCACATGGAAGAAAAACTCTTATACCTAACCATGAAGGGAATAATTTTTGAGTGATCTAAAACATATGTGAATTCTTTTCAAGTGATGAGTATGAATTTGACCACTAACATTATTATTTTCTTACCCAAAACAAATAAGGACTATATGATATATTATGATGTGTCTAGAATTTTTCTTGGTGTGGTTTTGATTTAGGGGGATAAATTCCTAGACTAAGGATTAATTAAGTTTAGGTCACATGAATCAAACTATTCTATTAACAATCTCTTGCTGGCCATAGTAGCAAATACATTAATTTTTTTGCAGCATTATCTTATAGGTGAAAGAGTTATTGTTAACACTAACCATAATGACCTTAAATACACGTTTCCTCAGTATAATAGAAGTATTATACGACATAGATGGGTTGAGTGCATGAAAAACATTTATTTTGACCTATTATATACACCATGAAATGGGAATAGTGAAACAGATGCTTTGAGTCATAAGACACAGACTCGGTCCATTCATGAATATAGTTCGGAGTGTAAGATGATTGAGTAACTCACTGATTACATATAAGTATTAATACGAAGTATTAATAGATGGAACTCACATTATTATCCATAATACCCCCTCTTATGATGTTGATAAAAAGTATGTAGGATGAAGATCTAGAGTGTATGGCATTAGCGTTGATGGTAAGGAGAAACCTCTTAGATGGACGTTCAATAGTGATGATATTTTCTATATTAATGGATTAATTTATGTTCCTATAGGTATATTGGAAATGTTTGTGTTTTAATTTCATGCCTCAAAGTGGGAAGTGCACAAGGGTTTGAAAAAATTGTATAGTGATATTTATATAATAAATTAGTGTCCAAGAATGAAGATGGAGATCATATGTTTTTTTTTGATGTGATGTTATACATATCAATATGTTAAGACTGAGAATCAACATCTTTATTGCCTATTCAAGTTTTTGTACATTCTGTAAAGGAAGTGTAATGATGTTACCATGGATTTCATGATTTCTTTTTGGGTATATCGAATACTCCTCAGAAGAGTGGTGTGATATGGGTGATTGTGGATAAGCTGATGAAGGAAGTCCATTTACATTTACCACCGATGAGGTGGGCAAAAAATATTTTCAAGAGATAGAGGACTTCCCTTATGTGTTGTGAAGTATTTCTTCATATCATGTTACTCACTTGGATTTATGATTCTGGAAAGGTTCATAGAAGGTTATTAGTAGTCGCATTTTTTTAGTATAAATTTTCACTGATAGATAAATGAGTAATCAAAGAAGACTATGTAGGTGTTAGAGGACATGTAGATAGTATGTGTCCTCATCTTTTTTGTAACTTATGAGAAGTACCTATAACTTTTTCAGCTTTCTTATAATGAAGGTTATCAAGTAACTATTCATATGGTACCATACAATGCATTGTATGGTAGGCTATAATGATCCCCCTCATTCTAGATGGATAAAGAAGAATAGAAGTTGTTGGGAAATATTATAGTGTAGGATAAATCATATCATATAATTTTTATACGGAAACATATAGATATATCCCATAGTATACATAAGTAATAATTTAATTCATGTCTTAAACCTCTTTATTTTTCAAAGGGTGACCATTTATTTCTTCATGTATCATTGAGACTAGGTCACCATCATATTTAGAAATATGAGAAGCTATCACCTAGATATATTGAGCAATTAATGATTATGGAGAGAATCAATGATGTTTTCTTACTTTTTTACATTTTTAAAACATCGATTAAATTGAATTACTGAGATTTATATAGATATATTTTTTTTAATTGAGTATTTTAGTTATTTTTAATTTTTTGTTAAAGTTGTAATTAAATTAAATAATCATTGAAAATGATAAATTATGTTTTAATACGATTAATTTTAATTTTTCATTTCATTTTGATGCTGAAATAATAAATATGTGGATTGTTTTTTCAGTAGGTGTGTTTTTTGTTTTATGTTTTTTAGTCATTATTTGAAATTTTTAATGTTTTATTTTTATGTTTTATTTCAAATTTAAATTTTAAATGTTTTTATTTGATTAGATACTTGGTCAATTAAATAATTATATATGGTAGGTAGTTAACTTGAAATTTTGTTCTTCATGTTTCTTTAATATTTTAACAAATTCTATTTTAATTTAATTTTCCATTTATTCATTTAAATTGTTAATGAACTTTGATTTTTTTACTATCTTCTGTGTCAATTTATTTTATATTTTTCAGGTATTTATTATTTAAATTGTTATATTATGTACTATGATACTAGGAATTTATTTAAGAAAGGTATTTTATATCGTTTCTTAAGATAATTTTGGTTTTCCATGCCTAAGATAAATTTATAACCTCACCCATAACAAAAATAATTATCACATTGTGAGTACTCTGGATGATTTTCAGGAGAAAATATTGGGATGTTATGTAAGAGAAACTGTTGGAAATAGTTCTCATGAAAGTTAAATATTCGATATGCATAAAAAACTTTTGAGTTATCTCACGAGATAATTTCAAAGATTACTACATCATAAAATTAAGGTATTAAACATTATAAAATTTCAGATTCAATATAAAATAAAATTCAATGAAGTCATGTGTAATATGATATTGTGTAAGATAAATTATCAAAAATTATTTTTTGACCCATGTTTTGACTGAATAA
Source organism: Viscum album (assembly GCA_963277665.1). Taxonomy (NCBI): domain Eukaryota; kingdom Viridiplantae; phylum Streptophyta; class Magnoliopsida; order Santalales; family Viscaceae; genus Viscum; species Viscum album. The sequence goes on along the minus strand of OY728131.1, from coordinate 901,392,907 downwards.
AAAGATCATTTGGGGGTGTTACAAATCTGAAAATGAATTTGTGCCCTATCTGGATCTTTTTTTTGAACGAAAATCAATGTTGAATCTATCGATAAATATTGAACCTATATTTTTTTATAGAATGAAGTTGATAATATGGTGGATCAATGGGTGGTTTTGAAATTAATTGATGATGAATCTGATCATATCAAGCCATGAAGGAGTGGCCAACCAAACTAATGAGGAATCATTTGAGTCATGCCTGAAGATAAAGTTCTTATAACATCCACCGAATAAAGGTGACTCTTATTCCTTCATTGATTTTGAATATTTATTTTTGAGGGACTTGATTGTTTAGCTTGGTTGCATCTGTGGAACTAACTATTTGTTGATTAAAATCCAGATCTAACCTTGAATCTGAGTCTGATCAGGTGATGAAGAATTAATTACATCTGAGGTTTGAGATGACCATTATTTGATCTGTTGTGCTAGAACTAAGTTAAAAATTATATATTGAAATAAAAAATGTTAAAGATCATGAAATGATGACCTCAATTAGGGAAGTGTACTAAATAATGTTCCAGAATATGGAGGTTCGTTGAGGCCTATGAATGAAAAAATTGAATAAACTCAATGTGTGAAGCTTGTTTGGGTTGGTAATAACGACCAACATTGAATATTGGGAGATATTGATGAAACTGGGATTTGTCTTTTACTTTATAGAACAAAACACATTGAAAATAATCAGTTTTTTCTAGGATATGTGACATCCATCTAGGATGAAGTGTCCATCGGACATTGAGAATTCTCAAATCCCATAACAATATAAATTCTGAGTTTGCCTGATACCGTTTTGAGATGATGAGATGCATTGAATCTCTATAGGTCTTTGACAAAGAGGATATGGTCGATTACCATTATACACCCTGATATTTTAAAATATTATCATTTTATTTGATATAATTTATGACAACAAATTCAAATCTTAGAAGAGAATATAATACCCCAATAATTTACAATATAATTTTTTTAAATAAATTCAATCTATTCAATAGCATTCATTACATGCAAGATTGATTTTTACTTGTGTTACACGCAACACTATATTAAAATTACATTACACAGAACACTGTTTTTAGAGTTAATTACACAAAACAATGAGTTTATCTTACTTTACTCATAAAAATGAGTCTCTTTAATAACTTATGTTACATGTATGACTAAGTTTTATCATCCAAAAATATAAAATTATAACTATTATTTAATAGTTATTACATGCCCCTTGGAATAGTTGTTATGAATAGGATAAACTGAATTATAAATATATATGTTTTACATGAAAATAAAATTAATTGATTTTTAACCAATTAATTATATATAGAAATAAAAAAAATCGAATATAAAGAAAATATTTGATAAAGAATGATTTTTATAGACCCAAACTCATTTTATATTAATAAAATGAATTAATAACTATTAGTGAATGATATTAATGAGATTTTTATATCCTATATTCAATAATTTTTTTAAATTCATAAAATAGATTTGATAAGCATAAGATAAGAACAACTCCAATTTTACACATAAAAAACTATATTTTTTAATGCAATTTTCATCTCCTTCTAAGGGCACACATATTTTGAAATTATTATATATTTTATTTTAAAAAAATTACTTTTGAAGTATAATTTTAAAAATATTTCAGGGTGATTTTTTGGGATATTTATAATAAGATTCATTTTTAAAAAATATTGTGATAAACTGAATTTTAATTTGAAACTATCTTTTACTATAAATAATTTATAATGACAAATTATTTTTAAAATTATTTTTAATGATTTATTAGATAAATTATAAATTTATTGATATAATTTATTAGATTTTAATAATTTTTATACAGAATTTAGATATATAAACTTAGTAATATTTTGAACATTTTCCTCTAAAAAACTAGTTTTCTCGTCATGTCTACAGGATTTCTTTTAAATTATATTTTTCCACTTCAAGAAATTAAATTTGGAAAAATTTATTAAATATTTTAAATAAGTATAATTTATATTATCTAAAAACTTAAACTTAATTTTTGACCATAAATATTATAGAAAACATTTAATGTTATTCAATCTGATAAATAGAAAAATGAGTTTATCGAAGGACTAAACTCTTCACATAAGGATAAAATTACCAAGTAACATGTCCAACACCCATTTTATGGAAATATTTATACCTTACCACTTCATTTCTCTAATTTGGTTCAATATTTAATCCTTTTTTGGATAAAAACATTTTCACACCTAACCTTTTTTCAAAATTTCCAAGTGATTTCTCTTGATCACTTGTAAAAGGACATCCCCTTTCCTACCCACATTAAAATTTAAAACCAATTAGTTTTGGAAAATCCTTTCCCAAAAAACTCCAAAAAATCCTTATCCTCATCCTATAATCCTTATATTGTGTATAAATATAATCTAAGAAGGATTTAGTTTAAACCTATGGAGGATACTTGAAGATTAGGAAATTTTCATCAACACACATGTTTAATTTATTTTCTTTTCCAAATAATTCAATTACCTTCAAAACATGGTGATATAATAATGTCAATATATTACATACACTAAGATGTTTTTATTATATGTTTAAAACTTAAAACCACACACACTTCCACTAAATTCATTACAAAATCATCATTCATGGGTATGGAAGACTACCATCTTGTGAACTGATGTAGCTCTTTTTTCACTTACACCTTTCATGGTTGGGTATTATGATGGATATAAAGAATATATATAATATATATAAAATTATTGTACCTATGAAGTAATTTTAAAATAGATAACTAATTACTTTAAATTCCTTAGGAGACATGATAACATCACTCATGCGTACGGTGGACTACCATCTCGTGAAGCGGTGTGATTCATCTTTCTCTAAAGCTTTACATGGATGGAGATAAAGAATAATGATAATAATTATATATGAATTAAATGAAATAATTAGTATATTTATGAAAAAATTATCATTATGTAAAGATAATATATATATATATATATATATATCACATATATTCTTTCCTTTTTTACTCACATAAAGATTATAACATCGTTCGTACACGTGTAGACTATCACCTTCACGAAGAAAGTCGACTCTCTTTTCATCACCAAACCAAATATATTATTATATATAAGTATATAATATGGTATTAATGATATTATGATCATTATATAAGGGTAAAATATTAAATAACATAATTATATAGTGATCGGTGAAAAAGAAAATGTTACTCATTTGTACGTATGGTTTATCGTCTCAATGATCGTAACGTAATTAAATCTTCATAACCATCATTAATGAATGGATTTAAAGGTAAAATTTTTGTAAAAAATATTATAATTATGAAATTATTATTATTCTGGATATCATATAATTTTATAGTATAAAAAATAACCAGATCAATCATAATGGAACACGCATGAGAAAACAAGGAAATTAAAACCTGAAACAATGAAAGTAATGAAATATAATTATCCAAAGGGTGGTAAAATATTTTAATAATACAATATATTAAATTATAAACATGATTAAGGTAATTTTATATGTTAATAAAAATTTTAAAATCACTATGTAGTACATTAAGTTATGTTCACCCAAAGGAAAACACATGGTTAGGGATTCTCGTCCCACTTTTACTTCTATAAGACATACACCATGTTTACCATGTATTTATTTTTTGTCATGTATATAACGCCCCTATTTTATTTTATATAATGAATAAATTTATATTAATTTATTTAAAGGTTTCTTTGAAGTTATTTCTTTCTTGGGTCTTATGATTCAAATGTTACCAAGTTGTAATGGAATCTTGTCTCACTTTTACTTCTATGAGTCATACACATATTCACCACTTATTTATTCTGTGTGTTTCATATAATTCAATTATTTTATTTTATTTCATTAATAAATTTATCTTCATTTTATTTAATGTTTTATTTGATGTTATTTATTTCATTGGGATTATGAATCTAATATAGCCTAGTAGAAATGGATTTTATCTCACTTTCATTTCATTGAGGCATAATATAATATTATGCAGCTAATTTTTTTATGGTGTATGTAATGACCCTCTTAAATGTAATATCATTAATACTAAATTATTAATGGTATTCATGTTTCAATTTTAAAAAGTCCATCTAAATTTATTTTAATTAAAATTTACCAAGTGGAAAATAATTTCATAACTCAATTTATTTTCAATGGGATATATTACTCAATTTTTGTCACTGAAATTCCAAAATTATGTTAATAGTGGATCTTGATTATATATTGTGGTATTTATAATTTTTTTAAATATATTTATAATTGATACACATAATCAATTCATTGATTAATGCTCACTTTTATTTTATGATCATTCTAAGGGTTTATTTTACAATCTCATTCTAATCAAGATTATTTATTCTGGAATTTACATTGAAGGAAATTATTTGATCGTTTTTTAATAAACCATTTAATTTTATTATAATATGGTTATTAATGACATTTATTAAGTGATAGTTTAATTTTTCTACTCTTCGGTACTTGAATTTTTTTAGAAAATGTTTTCATAAAACCTAACTTTATTTCTCTATTCTGTCAAAAATTAGATTTCTTTAAAAACATTGTTTCCTAAATATGTTTTCAAAAATATTTGTAACATTTTAAATATGATTAATTAAATAAATTATTATCCACTTTGTATTTTTCAATTTATTTCAAATTATTATTCTTGTTTCTTTCTGAATGAGGCACTTTTACAACCTTTTTACTATTTAGAAGGAATTTTTTTTATGGAAAGTATAAAATTATCTGTGAACGTAATCATGAATTATTCAAAACATTATTTGAAATATCATGAGTTTATTTTAAAATAACTTTTTTTAATAAAATTATATATTTACTTGGTTTTTAAATATGGGGTTTAAAGAAAAAAAATTCAAAATATTTTATGTTTTATAAGGTGATTTTAAAAATAAAATGGGTGTTTTACTCAAGAAATATTTTAAATATATTTATATTGTATTTATATTAATCAATGATAATAAACCATTATTTTTCCTCTAATGGGTATATGTTGAATTAATTTCGTCCTTATTCTTTCTATATATATTTTAATGTAATTTTGAACAAGTATATATTGAAATTTACTTCCTCAATTTATTTTTGTCGTCATTGACGTGCTCAAGAAATATTAAATTTTTTATGATCATTAGACATTAAATTTTCTCCTAAATATCCATATCATTTTAAAATGGATAAGATTATTTCATATACCATATACCATTTTTACATGTTGTTTTACTTTAATGGTTATTTGATTACCTAGGGAAATATTGATAAATTTGTATACTTTAGTAAATATGGATACTTGATAATAAGGAAAATTATTATTTATTAAATTAATTATTGGATATAAGGGGAATTATCTGGACATTTATGTCATGAGTGGGGCGTGTTTGTAGATAACCCCTTGATGTATCAGTCATCTCGTGGGATGAATAAGTTGTCTAGCCTTAGTGGGGTTTTACCCAGAATTTTTTAAACCATTTTCTGAATGGTCTTAACGGTAAAGGTATAATATACCATGGAAACATGAATTCCAAAAAAAAATTCATTTCCTTCATTCATATTTCAATCATTATCATCCAGGATACTTTCACTATGATATTAGCTATGGATTAATTTCTTTCTTGGTTTATTGATTAAATGGAATATATTTTTAGGTATTTAAATTTCCATATGTATTATGCCTTATCTAGTTTTGATAGAATTGTTATTGGTTAAATATCATGTGTTTTAAGTTATTTACCTTTCCATATTGATTATTATCTATGATATTTTTTCAATGATATTCACTCTTGATGTATTTCCTTCTTAGTTTACTGATTACATGGAATGGGGGTTTAGTTATTTAACATGTAATATTTATTATGCTCATTTATTCTTTATTTAACCCATTATAATTAACCATTACAAAACATTTGATCTCACCCTTATTTTTTTATTTCATCAGGAATAAATTTAGTATAATATGAAATATATACATGAATATTCTATAGGGGATAAAGCTATTTACAAAAAATGTATTTTATAATTAATTTTTTTATTGTAATATTGATTCATTTATGTATCTAGTTTACTAATATTTTAATACTATCTAGTACTTTGGGATGTGAATGTTTGTGTGTTGTTAAAATGTAATTATGCGAGTCATAGGCCCTGGGGTTCTAGGTATGGGGTTTCTACAATTGGTATGATAAAATATTCAGTAGAAATCAAGGGAACTAGATTTAGTAAAATGATAATTTGAAAACCTAACCATAAGATAATATTTTATGATAGTATAGAATAAAATCCTAAAGTTATGCTGGGGAATAGATTATGTGGTTTTTTTTAAAATACATCCATTTCTAGATACTAAAAGTGTTCATGGTTTTCAAAAATATGTACATATGTGTAATTACTATTAAAAGGTTGCATTAATATAGACCCAATCATCACTTGGTGTATAAAAATGGTCCTTACTATTTACCTAGTTTGACACTCTTGGGGGATATTCTTAGGATAATTCACATTTTCTTTTGCAAACCATTATAATGGATTTGAATAGATAATGAAAATGAATTACCTTGGTTAAACCCTAGACCAATGAAGGACCAACTTATAAATAAAATAGATGGGGAATTTATGTATTCTGGTTAAAAAATTAAATGTTAGAATTACTTTTTAAAATAAAAAATAGGTGATAATTATTATGAAGCATTAAAGGATTGTGTTAAATTTTAGAAAAAAAAATTTTCTTCATTAACATAATATTTATGGACACCGTCAAGGGAAAGTATTTTAAGACAAAATATATGTTCAAAGTCTAAAAACCCCTTTTAGGTTTTATATGATTAGTTTCGACCATGATTATGGATATTTTGGGGGAAATTTATGGCAAGAATATAATTTAGTGTAAAATTTATTTGAGGAATAATTATTTTAAATTTTATAGACATGTAATTAAATTAATTGATAACCTTAGGGTTAATATGATTATAAATTACATTGCAATAATATTAAAATAATATAATTAGAATATTAGGAAAAAAGGATGTGTTGAAAATCTTATTAAAAATTTTATTTAATGATTAATTAAATTTAAATTATGCCCAAAATATTTATTTTTGGAATTATATTAATATGGTTTTAGAAAAAGGACAACTTGAATGTTGTGTGGAAACACATCATGTCTGAAAAAACCTGTGGGTTGAACCCATGACAAAAGGATGATAATGTTTTAACACCAACCAACGTCCAATGTAATGTTTATGTAAATATAACATAGTTTTTAGTTAAAGTATTTTTAAATAAATATTAATAATGAAACTATGGTGTTACTTTTGAGGTTTAAATATTCATTTATTATACTGGATAACTTTTTCTAAACATATTGGATTTGGAAACTGTTAGAGACATAAGGAAAGACAAATAACCATTTTATGAATCTAATTATCTATTAAAAATGAATTTTAGTTCCTCAGGGGAAAAAATAATTTTTTGATATTCATTTCTTATAGTAATAGATGAATCAAAAACAAATATAAGTATAACCAAATTATATAACCATGCTTATAAAATAGAAACATAACATATTAGTATATTTCCACCATATCAAAGGCAATAATAGAGTTACTAAAAAATAGGGAGAGGATCTTGAAACAAAAATGTTATCTTATTTCCCTTATACTTGATAAATCTAGTAGTCCTTTAAATCATCACAGATTTATGTATTTTAGGCCATTAACTTTCTATTGATCACTTACTTTATTTCGATCAATGACTTCAATCTTTATCTATAAATATTTACACTTCTCTTCCATGTTCATATCTTCACATTACACCAATGATATTCTAATTGGAAACCATGTTATGTGTTATTTTATATAAACATTGTAAATTAATTTCTCTCATATTATATTATGTTTTATAATTTTTTTTTCCGTGAGTTTATCCAAAACAGTATTTTCCAATGTCAAACACTTAATTTTTGATATCATGTTTAAATTATAAGGATGTAATTTTTTTAAGGTTGGGAAAATGAGACGCTATGATATTTTAATATATGGTCACTATATTTGATAGTTTGTATGACATACAACACCAGTCTTAGAGGATAATGTAACACCCCACATCTTTACAGTATATTAATTTAAAAAAAATAATTCTTCAATATATTTCATTACATGAAATACTACATTTATATTGTATTACATGCAACACTAGGTTTATATTTCTTTACATGAAACATTTTTTTTAAATAATTTTACATGAAAAACCAATGTTATCTTTTGTTACAACCAATAATGAGACTCTTTGGTAACTTTTGTAAGACACAATACTGAGTCTTATCGATCAAAACAAACTATAACTATTATTATTTAATAGTTAATTCATAACTATTTAAATGGTTGATATGAATATAATTAACTAACTTATGAAAATATATGGTTTATATCGAAATAAATTAAATTCATTGGTTCCTAATTAATTAAAAATTATAATGAAGACCAATTGAATATAAAGGAAATATTATTATATAAAACAGTTTTTATGAACCTGTTGAAATTTTATCAAAATAAATAAAATAAATTACTATTATTTACTTATTTTAATGAAATTTATATATTATATATTTATCTTAATGTTTTTAAATTCTTCATATAGATTTGATAGGTATAAGATAAGGACAAATTTGATTTTATATGGGAAAATTATATTTTTCTTAAAATCAATTTTACTTCCTTTTAGTAGAGTACAAATTTTAAAACTAAATTTTATCTATAAGAATAGAGTTCATTTTTTATATTTTAATTTAAAAATATTCTAATAATGAATTTTTAGTATTTTGATGAGAAGTTTCATTTTTTGATAAATAGCGGAAATTATTTCATTTTAATTGAAAACTGCCTTTTAGTCAAAATAATTTATAATTATATATTATATATTATATTAGTTTAAAAGTTAAATTATATAATTTATAAATCTATTTATCCAATTCATGACTTTGTAAAAACTTTAATAATAAAATTTAGTAATCTTTTGTACATTTTCACTTTAAGAACTCACTTTCTCTTCACATCTATGGGATTAATTTTAAATTATAATTTTCACTTATGTTAATTTAATTTGGAATTTTGGATCTATATTTAGAATTTAAATAATTTATATTATATAATGAGGTAAAATTAATTTTTTACCATAATGATAAGTAAAACCTCTTAAATTCAATCACCGTGGTTAAGAGAAAAAGAGTTTACTGAGGGACTAAACTTTAAAGTTAAGGATCAAAATAACCTATAAACTTTTAAAAACCTATTTTATAGAAATAATTTTTTCTTTAACCCTTAATTTAACTAATTTTTTTCATTATTGAAGCCTTTTTACATAAAAATGTGTGTACACCTACCTTATTTTAAAAAATTCCAAGTATTTCCTCTTCCTAACTTATAAAAGTCCATACACTCTCCTCCCCACATCGCACAATCAAAACACTTAGGTTCATCCAATAGCTTCCAAAATCACTCCCCAACTTCTATAAAATCATTAAATACACACTATAATGGGAATAAATTGAAACTATGAAGTATTTCGTGCAACCCTAAAAAGGACACCTTAAAAAGATGTAATTTTCTTTAACACACGACTTTATTTTATTTACTTCTCCACTTCATTAAATTATTTTAAAAACATATTGATATAATAGAATTTGTATCTTCCATTTACATTGATATTGATATGATAATTATATTACCTAAAACCACACACACTTCCATCCAATGGGTTATGAAATCATCATTCATGTGTACGGAGGACTACCACCTCACTAACCAGTTTCGTTCATTAATTTATTACCAACTTTCATGGTTGGGTATTATGATGGATTGAAATTATATATATATATATAATATATATATATATATATAATTATTTTAATTATATATTAATTTTATAAATATATAACTTATTACATTTTATTCTATAGAGGACACCATAATGTCACTCATGTGTACGAAGGACTACCGCCTCGTAAAGATATCAGATTCATATTTTACAAACACTTTACACGGAAGGTGATAATGAATAATGTTAATGATTATATATGATTTAAATGAAATAATTATGATATTAATTATATTTTTTATTATCCTATAAATATAAATATATATATATATATATATCAATCACTTTATTTACATTTCACTCATGTGAAGATGTCAACATCATTCGTGTATGTGTGAACTACCACCTTCACAAAGCAATGTGACTTTGTTTTCATCTTCACAACACATGTACGATTATATAAAAGTATATAATATGGTATTAATGATTTTATTGACATTTTTAAAAGTTAAAATACTACTTACCTCATTTCCATAATGATGGTGAAAAATTGAAACAATACTTATGCATACATACGAACTGCCCTCTTAATGACCATAATGTACTTCATTTTTCATAACCATCATTAATGATTGGATTAAAAAGTTAAATTCAGGTAAAAAATTATAATTATTTCATTATATTTATTCTTGAGACCATTGGACTATATAATATGCACAAGAACTAGATCATTCAAAATGGAACACGCATGAGAAAATAAGGTGATTAACCCCCGAAACAATAAAAAGTATGAAATATTATTATCAAACAAGTGGTAAAATATTATAATAAGATCATATATTATATTATAAAAATTATTATGGTTTTTTTATAATTCAATAAAAATTTTAAAACAATTATAAATTATTATAAGTTATGTTCACCCAAAATGAAATGCATAGTATGTGATTTTCATCTCACTTTTACTTCCCTGAGGTATACACCATATTCACAACTTATTCATTTTCAGTTGTGTATATACTGATCTTATTGTATTTAATATAATGAATACATTAATCATCATGGTATTTAATGTTTTATTTTAATTTATTTCTCTAATGGGGCTTATGATTCAAATGTTACCATGTACTAAGGGAATCTCATCTCCCATTTACTTCTGTGAGGCATAAACCATATTAACCAATTATTTATTTTATGTGGTGTCTATATTTCCCCTATTTTATTTTGTATCTATTATAAATTTATTATAATGGTATTTAAATATTATTTTGATGATATTTATTTTATGGGACTTATGATTCAAATGTTACCAAGCGGTAAAGAGTTTCATCTCAATTTCCTTTCATTGACGAATATTATAATTTTGTGAACCTAAATTAAGATTATGGTCTATATACTTCCCATTTGATATGTAATATATTGAATAATTAATTATTCATGTTATTTTAAGTTTTAATTTTAATTATTTCATTTAACATTATTTTAATCATAATTTAACACGTGGTAAAGAATTTCATAACTCAATTTCATTTAATTGGGTTATGTTACTCTCACATTGATTTTAAAATTCTAAGATTTTGTGTATAATGAATTTTGACTATCTATTAATTAATATACACTAGTTTTATATGGTTTAATATTTGATACAAATAATCAATTCATTTATTAATTTTCACTTTCATGTTATGATCATTTCATTGGTTTATTTTACAATCACATTTTAATCAATATAGTTCAGTATGTAATTTACAATAAAGTAATATATTTGATTTTTTTAATAAAAACATCCATTTTCATCACCTTTGTTTATTCATGATATTTTCATGTTATATTACTATTTTCTCACTCTTTGGTACTTGAAATTATTAAGAAATATTTTTAATAAAACCAAACTCTTTTTCTTGCTTCGGTTATAAATTTGTTTTCTTTCAAAACCTTGATTTCTAAAAAAGCATTCAAAAATATTTTAAAGATTTCAAAATTTATTTATTAATGAAATTTTTACCCATTTTTTCTTTTCCAAATTATTTTATAGGAATATTGGTATCTCTTCATGAACAAGGCACTTTTATAACATTTTTACCATGAAAAATGAATTTTCATTATGAAATGTATATAATTACCCACTAACATATCCCTCATTTCATTTAATCTTAATTTTGATTTTTACAAGTTTTCTTTTAAATAATTTCCTTTAAAAAAATCTCAAAATCCTATGTTTTTTAAAATGGTTTTTATAGGAAACTATTTTCAATCTAATTATGTTTCATAATATGATTTTTAAAATAAAATGGTATTTTCCTTATGAATTTTTAATGTTATTTTTATGGTATTTATATTCATAAATGAGAAAAACCCATTATTCCTACTCCAATGGTTATATATTGAGTTGATGCCATCATTATTCCTTCCCTAAATGTTTTGTGATTATTGTTACCAAGGATATTTTTGACATTCAGTTCTTTAATTCATATTTATAATTATTTACTTCCCCTTGAAATATTTAATTTTAAATGATAATTACACATTGAATTTCCCTTAAATATCCATATCATTTATCATGGATATGATCACATTTAAACTCTTATACCATTTTTATATATGGTTTTCAATTTTAAAGTTATCTGATTAACTTGGAAAATATTGATAAATCTGTATCATTTATTAAATATAGATACTTCATGATAAGGAAAGCTGTTATGAATTAAATTGATTATTTGATATATGAGGAGTTATTTGGACTAGTATGGCATGGTTTGGGCGCAGTAATAGATATCCCCTTGATGAATTGGTAGAAAAATAGGATGAATTAGTTGAGTATCCTTAGTAAGATTTTACCCATTATGTTTTAAACCATCTTGTTAATGGTCTTGGTGGTAAAGGTATCATGTACCAAGAAAAAATGGAAACCAATAATTAATAATTTCTTTCATTCCATATTTAGTTATTATTATCTTGTATATTTTAAATATGATATTATCTATGGTTTCATTTAATTATTATTCTGTTGATTAAATGACATATGTTTTTCTTTATTTATAGTTAGATATTGATTTTTCCTAATCTAGTTATGATAGTCATGTTGTTGATTAAATGTAATTATTTTTCAATTATTTTCCTTTACATATTTATTATTATCCATGATATTTTCAAAAATGATATTTTCCCTAGATACACTTTCCTTTAAGTTTACTGATTACATGGAAGGTGTTTTTAGACATTTACTTTTCTATATTGATTATTCTCATTGATTCATTATTTCATCCGTTATACTTAACACTTTTTGATAATTTGATATCACCCTTATCTTTTCCCATAACTTATGAATTTGAAATGTTTACTCCAAATGATATGCAGAAATACACTAGGAGGGAATAGATTTATTCTTAAAAAAAGTAAAAAGAATATTTTTAATTAGTTTTTTCATAGTAATATCGATTCATGTGTGTATCTACTTAGCCAAGACTGTTAAACTATTCAATATTTTGGGATTTAATTCCTTTTATCTAATACTAATTTAATTATGTGGGGCACTAGCACCAGGCTATTGGTCTCAGGGTTTCTACACTAGAGAATAAATATAACTCTACTAGTTTTGTGATTGATTAAATATTTTGAGGATTTAAGAAGATAATGAAGTTTCTCTAGTTGTGTTTCATGGTTTTTGAGTACTAAGCTTCAACATTATTAAGTGAGATGTTTGGTATTTTGATCATTTTGTAAGGAAGAATTGAAGAGAATGGGGGGTTGAGCATCCAAATATTATGGTTATGGAATTAAAGCTTAATTCACCTTTCATGATAAATATTATTCCCCAAGGATGTTTCAATGTAGTGAATTTGTTTGTGAAATTTTATCATATCTGTTCTAAATGGTTGGTTGAGTTTTCCAAATTTTCAATGTTTTTCAGATTAGTACGATGCAGGCCCAACATTCAATGATGAAATTAATTGTTATATACTAACTGAGCACTAATATTAAAATTATTTAATGCATTTTATCTTCATCAAGAAAAGGGATCCAGAATGAATACAGAGACCCAAAAATCCCCTTTATTAAGGAAGAACTAGATTTTGGATTTGATTTCATAGTGTTGAATTAGATTTCCATCTATGCTGAGTTTTTCTATGGTAGTGAAACTCAAATTGAGGATGAATTTCCATAGGTTGAAACAGTATTATCTTAATGTATGAAGAATGATTTTTCTTGAAAAAAGAATTCATCTTTATAAGAATGAAATATTAGTGATGAGGGTTATAAATAATTCTTTTTTGACATGGATCTTCTTTCACAAGGGGTATTTAATGCTAGTGTTGGTGGTTTATTTTTTTGAAGAATATTATTTAAGTGATGTGGTAGGGATAAGGGAAAAAATGTAGTTAATTATAGAGATGGAAACCGGCTCATAAATTTAGAAATTTAAGTTGGTGTATATTTTTTTTAATAAATAAAATATTATTGGACAAAAACATACAGTAATTTGAGTAGGAGAACAATTTTAGAGACACCAAAAGTGAGGAGTGTATGAGCGTTACTTGGAGATCATTGGGATAGATGTTACAAATTTTTATGATGATGAAGATGTATATCAAAGATCTTTGTTACACATCAGTGATGTTTGGCTAAATTTATTGTGATCTAAGTTAGTGTATTATACTGTTTATTTTGTTCTAAGTATTTATCTATTTTATTTCACATTTGAAATTATATCTAGAATATTAATATGTGAAATGTGATCATTGATTAATTTTTTTTTATTCTATCATTTTTTTAATCATTTATATTCCATTATAAGAATGACACGTTTTTTATTAGAGTGTGAGAATTTATGATTGTGGCTTGTGATTTCAATATGGGTTATATTTTGAAGCTAATACACATTGTTTAAATTTATTAATCTTCAATTAAATATTATGAGTATGGAGAGAGTATAAGGTGTCATTACACACAATGACTATTGTGTACATTGATTTTCTCTAATATAAAAGACATATACTATTGAGATCTCTATTTTATACATTAATTTAATAAACCAAATGAGATTAAAAATTATATATTTGGATATATGGATTGATATTTTTATAGTTAAAAATTTCATTTAAAATGACTAGGAAATACATATACATGAGAATTTTTAGTTATGATACTTCTTCTTCTTCCAGTTCAATTCACCATTACTCATTTCAATTGGTTTCATTTAGTTGTCATTATATTTATGGTCTCATATAAATAGTAATTAAACTAATTTCCGGTTTAATATTATATTTTTTCACATAAAATCAATTAAAATATTAATAGTAAAAAATTAAAAAATTAAAAAAATCATGAAAGAAAACTATTATTTGGTAGTCTTGTTCAGAGAAAACCGTGGATTCTATTTTACTATAGTATGTTGGTTTAAATTTTCAAGTGAGGAAAAATTAAATAAAATTCTCAATTCAATTGGAACCATTGCTGGTTAGGCTTCTAATGGGATAAAAATATAAATAATAATTATCTTATTAAAAAAAATAATTTTTTTAAAAAAATACTATTGCATGTCTAATATAAAATTGGAATATTTTGTAACTAAAATCTCTTACAACCTAAGAAATATAATAGTACACAAATAAAAATAATAAACAATTTTTAGAAATTATAAATATATAAAAATTGAAACAATATAAAAATATGTTCTAAGATGTAATATAGAAAAAACAGAAAACTTAAAAAAAATTAAAAACATAGATAATTATAGAAATTTAAAGGAGAAAGAAGCTATAGATTTCAAGAACAAACAAATAATATTGGGAAATTATTAAATTTCTCTTTGTTTTGAGCATAGACTAGGTGAAATTTACCATGAAAAAAAATTCCACAATATGCTTAGAGAAGATCCTCATAAGCACTTATAAGAATTCCACATGGTGTGTATTCCCATAAAAACTCAAAGAGTAATTGAGGATAAAATAAAAATGATATAATTCCTATTTAATTTGGATGTATTTCCTAATAATTGGTTATACAACTCATAATCAATTACAATATGGAGTTTGCAAAAATTTATGAAAATATTCGTAGAAAAAAAATTCCAAGCCTCAAGGGCTGCCTTTCTTAGAAAAGATATTTTTGGAATTAGGGAGCTCCAAGAGGAGGCTCTTCATGATTATTTAGAGATGATTAAATTTTTTTCTAGAATAACCCATTACAAAATATCCATCCATATCTTACTCTAGTATTTTTATGAATAATTAATTTTGATAGATAATATTATAATTGATATTGTGGTTGGATGAGATTTGGTAAATATGACTCCCATAGATAGTAATATTCTTATTTCAAATATATCCCAAAATTCATACTAGATTGGTAATATGGGATTAATACATGTCAAATGGCTATGGAAGTATATTCATCCAAATATAATAATATCCAAATTGAAAATCAGTTGAGTAATCTTGTTTGCATGATAAGATATGTGTTGACCAACTCTACCTCTTCACGATTTCAACTAGAACTAGTCTATCTCATTTAGATGTGCCATATAATTTCTTACAATAGAGATCATTGTAGTGATCAATGTTTGAAACTTTATAATGGAATTGAATCATGTAATTGGATCTTTCATGAGAAACCTTTCTAGAATAACCCGAACATCCAATTACCTACCTGAATTTTCAATCTAGGACATTTAAATCAAAAAATAAATTCAAACAAGGATACCAAAACAAACATAACAATAGGATTAGTAATAATGATAAACCAAATAAGAGTTTCTAGTATCAATTTTTTTCCCCACTCTATATATAATAAAAATAAATATGGAAACCAATTTGGTTGGAATTTTATAATCATTCAATGCCATGAAAATCTAAAACAAAAAAATGACCAAATAGATGGTACAAATATTGAATATATAGTTAAAATGAAATAATCTATTTCTGAACAACAAGTGGTGTTATTATCAAACATGGTTACTCAAATAGATTAAATAGAAACTGAAATTAGTGCTTTGAAAAATCAATGATGTGGTAATTTGCCATCACGATCTGAAGTTAACCTGAGGGAAAGAGATAATGCTAGTGTATTAATTTTTATGAAGTGGAATCAAAATTCAACCCCCCCCCCCCTAATTGAAAACATTTTACAATAACCTGAAAAGGATAGTCCTACTTCTAAAACCAATGGAAAATTGCATGAACATGTGTCAAAACCTCTTGTTGAATCTATTAAATCACATGTTGAAACAATTTCACAACCTCCAGAACCTATTAATGAACCTATTATCCACACACTAATAGAATAAGAAAAAAATGAAATAAATCCCTCTTGAAAGGACATGTATGGATATTAAAAATTTTATGGGATACTAAAAATGAAAAAACAAATTTTAAGATGATATTAAAATTTAGAGGGAGCCATCGCCTTATTCATTCAACATCTGCCTATTAAGATAAATATTGAAACTGAACTAGAAAAGAAATTTCATCAAGCTTTTTGGAAATTCCTACAAAATATTAAGATTTTATATTTTTTGAAACAGATTCCTCCTTATGATAAATTTATAAAGGAGGTGTTCACTCAAAAAAGGAAGTTCATGGGAGGTAAGAAAGTGAATTTAGAGTATAATGTTTCCTCTATGAACCAATATTCCCTCCCTATTAAATTCAAGAATAGAATCATGTTTTCTATTGATTTTTTCATTGTTAATCATCATTTTAAAGATGCTATGTATGATTTAAGAGCCTCCAAAAATATAGTTCTTGTTTCTCACATCTCGTGTTTATGGGTTAGAGAGCTCAAGAAATATGGAATCTTCATCCTAATAGATAATAGAATATTATCTAATCTAGATGGGCTCATTAATGATTTTTTCGTTACAATAAAAGATTTAGTTTTCCCTACTAATTATTATGTGTTAAACATATGAAAATAGTATATTTAGTTCCCATACATAACTAATTTTAGAAATTCCTTTCGTTAAAACTATTAAAAAAATAATTAATTATCATAAAGAGACTCTTTAATTTGTGTTTATAGGGTATGTGGTTTGTTTTGGTTATATTTGAATCCACAAAACACCATATGGAGGAACATTATGCATTAAAATTTAACATGATTGATTGGTTTTCTATCGAGTTATTTGTTTATTTTGTTAAATATAAAAAAACTCTAAATTCATTCGAAATTGAACATTCTGTTAAAAATATGTCTTCTAAAAATTCTAAAATCTATAAAAAACGATTGAAATTAAGTTTATTTTTGAAGAAAATAACTACTAATTTTTAATTTCTGAATTTGATAAAAATAAATTCATTGCTGAAATTGATAGTTAATGGAATGGGGATTTTTATGTGACTCTTGAAACATGTAATGATTCATTAAATTATAAATTTTTATGTGAAATTAAAACTAAAATGTTTAAAATTTGTTTATATTCTACTATAAATTATGGTAATGTAGATTATTATTTTTTATAGGAAATTCTAACTTGTGAATTTTCTATTTTTTAATCATACAATTATTCTAATGTTGTTGAAAATTCACCTAATTTTTTTGATAATGAATTTAAAATTTCATTCAAGGATGATAATGTTTCACTTATATAAAATTAATGAACTGTTATTCTAGGAATTTATAATTATATAATTATTGGGGATGATTTAGAGGTTAAAATTCAAGTCAAATAAACTATAGACCCTATTTTTCTAAAGGTTATAGCTCAACCATATTTGAAAATAAATTATTGAATAATAATTTGAAACATAGCTAAGTGAATGAAAAACCAAAAATACATGTTATAATTTCATGTGGTATGTCCAGTGAGTAAGAAAATAATGTTTTATAGGTCCATAGAATGAAAAATATTTCCATAGACAGTTCTTTATATGGTTTTTGAATGACTATTCCTTTAGTATTCATGTATAGAATTTTCAGAGTGGAAAATTTCAAACCTATTAGAAAACATAAAAAGAGATTGAATCCTAGCCTTATTAAAGTGGTTAAAAAAAGTTATTATTCCATAGAATGTCGGTACTATTTTGACCATTTTTGATAGTTTTGGGGTAATTCCAATTTATATTGCTTCTAAAAAGGGTGGGTTTATAGTTATTAAGAAAGAGTTTGGAAAATTAGCTCCAATAAGGTTTCCAAATTAGTGGAGGTTATGTATTTATTATAGGAGGTTGAGCATAGTGACTAGGAAGGAAAATGTTCACTTTCCTATTATTGATCAAATCCAAGAAATGTTATTTGGTCAATCCTATTATTCTTTTCTACATAGTTTTTTTGGATACATACATATTCACATAGCTCCAGAGGACCAGAATAAAAAAAATATGTCCTTTCAGTACCCTTTTTATATTGGAATATAATATTTGGACTATTTAATTCCCCTTAAATCTTCTCAAGATGCATTCTTATCATTTTTTAATCTTTATTTAGGAATTCAGAGATGTGTTTATGGGTAATTTTAAAGTGTATTTTCCATATTTTAAGAGATTTCATAGAAGTTTAGGAGTAGTAATTATAGTTTTCTTTGAGAATATCCTTGTTTGGAAAATTAATAAATGACATTTTATTATTGAAAGTGGAATTTTTCTTAGTCATGAAGCGTTTGGGAATGGGATTCAAGTCAAATGTTTTGAGGTTAACATTATTTATTCACTGACACTTCTTAAGACCGTAAAGGATATTAGATCTTTTATTGGCCTTGTTGGGTTTTATAGGTGGATCATAAAATAATTTAGTCAGGCTTCTTTTCCATGACAATAATTCTTTATAAACAACTTCTTACTTTAATAAAGATATTAAGAAATTAATGAACTCTAATTGAATCTAGTGTTCCCCTCAATATTTCAACCACATAATTGGAAAATTTCTTTTTAGTTAATTTTTGATGGTTTATAATTATTTTAAAGGATTTTTCTTGGGAAAATATTTTAGATCAAATCACAATTCATTTCCTATGGTTCTTGGACTCAAGATTATTCCCATCCCAATTACTCCGTAATATGAAAGGAGTTATTAACAGTTATTTTTTCCCTTATATAATTTAGAATCTATATTTTTGGGATCTAAAGTTGTGGTTATCACAAATAATTATAATATTTTATTTCTCATAAAGAATAAATAATCAAAATTGAATCTTTTTAGATAGTTTTTGTTTGTTAAGAATTTAACATATAAGTCCAATATATGGAAGAAATTAAAAACACTATGGTTAATAAATTGAGTAGGATAACTACTGAATATTTTTTAGATAATTTTTTTGAACCTATTAGATTGTTTTTCTCTTAGGTGAAGTTATATTTTAATATTATTTACAAGGGGATACCATTTACAAACATTTTCAATTACTTTACTGTGGAATTTTTTCTACAGTTGTATTCCAAGTAAAAGGTTGATGAACTAATTTGTGATTCAAGGAAATATTTTTAGGATGTTCCTCACCTATGGAATTTGGGAAGTGATCAAATTGTTAAGATATGTATCTTGAATTCTGAAATATATTTTTTTCTATAATTTTGTTATTGTTTGAGTTGTATTCGTCACTTTGGGATATGGAATAATGCTAGTAATTTTTAGGATCTATGTCTATTATGGCCTTCCATTTTCAATGATTCTCATTTGATTTTAAGGACATGATAATCTTGTCAATTCCATGGAAACATTTCCCAAAAACACAAGTTTCCACAATAACATTTACTTTTTAGTGATGTCTTTAAAGATTGAGGAATGGATTTTATGGGCCCTTTTCAAAATTCTTTTGGATATATATATATATATATATATCATTTTTATTGTGGACTATGTGTCAAAGTGGATCAAGGAAATTATAACTAGAACCAATATTTTTAGAGTGGTGTCCCAATTTATCAAGAGAAATATGCTTTGTCAATTTTAGATTCCAACATTTATTCTCATAGACTAAGTTAATCATTTCTATAATAGGACATTCAAATATTTATGGAAAATATAATGGGTTATTAATAATGTGTCTACACCCTATCACCCCTAAAAAATGGAATGTATGAGTTATTTAATTGAGATATATATCATATTCTTGAGAAAATGGATAACTTGAAAAAGAAATATTCACTACAAAAAATGACTTATACCAATAGAAATTTATTGACAGGCAACATATATGTTGGTAAAAATGAGTAATTCCAATAGATATTAAGTTTTATTAGTATTAATTTTAAGTACCAACACTTCTTTTTACCAATAAACATATCTATTGGTATTGATTATTTAACACCAACATATATTTTTGAAATAGTAAAATATATTTCGTTATCAAATAATACCAACATTTTTTCACCAACACGTAAATCTATTATTAATAATAACCATTACCAAAAAAAATTTATCATCAATAAAATATGTTATAATAAATCATTCAATGATAATAACCAATTAATAGAAACCAATTTTTTTATATAGATTATTATTTTTATTACCAAATTCAATATTCACTTTTAAAGGTTTTATTAAAAACATATCCTATATATATACAGATTATATTTTCCAATGTATTTTACTTAATAAAAATTTAAATACTTTTCATAAAAAAATAAAATAAATATGATATTTTAATTTAATAAACATAATAAATAAAAACATGGAAATGGATAAAGAAATAATAAACATAATGGAAATATAAGTAATTAATAATTTATATTCACATATTCAAAATTTATTTTATATTATAAAGAGAAAATATTATTTTTTATAATTTCTTATATTAATTATTTAACAATAAAATAAGTAATTAGTAATGGGTATTTACCTATTGAATTTTTTATATTATACATTATTATATATTATAATAATTTAATATCACAAAATCAATATTTTTTTATATTCATGTATTGATAATATTTTTTATTTAAAATATTAAATATAATTTTATAGTTTTATATATTTAATTTATTAGTTAATATATATCAATTTGCCCCTGCCCTTAAACCCACCCCTACCCCTGTACTTGCCGTCTCGCTCCCACAGATGTCACCCCCGCAGACCCCTCAACCACAATTTCCTCTGAATTACTGCTCACCTTCAATTCTCTGGCATGTATGATTGATCCATGAGTCCATAAATATTCAGCATGGGACCTGATTCATCTTTCTGGTTTCCCGCAAAATTTACTCTGTGCACGCCTCTTTCCCTGATCGTTAAGGTAGACACTCCCACCCCACAATCCAGTTTGGTGATCTATAAGGTTCGGTGAAAAACATTACTCTCTGATTTCTATTTCTCTATATCGGATTCCCATTTCCTAAGATTTGATGAGTATTTGATATATTTCATATCCTCTTCCTCATCTGAGTTAGTAGTCCTCTACTGCACCCCCTCTCATCCCATCATCTGCTGCAACATTGGTTATTTTTATTTGAGATACTAGTTTATTCCATTACCCTAAAAAACTAATGATACAAGTGAAAAATTAGTATTCAATTTTAGTTTATTGTCTCTTATGGTTCTAATTTTATTTTTTTTAGTTTTTGTGTTAATCAAATTTATAATCTATGTAAAATTATAATATGTTTTAGCCAAAAAAAAATTATTATGTTTAATTTCTTGAAAATTGAATAATATCCAGGAACCTTCATAATGAATATATTCAGTGATAAGAGTTGGTTTAAGATAAGGAGACCATCTCAAGATTATTTATGTGGGGTAGATTTATTCCTTGATATTTCTTTTGCAACATTGTCTATGGATAACATGATTGTATGAAAAATTTTATGTTATGTTAATCGACATTATTTGCATCAAGATGTTATGAAAGCTCATATAATTGTCATATAAATGGATGTCGATTATCAAAAATGTATTTTTAATTTTCATGGAGATTTGACATTAAACGATTATAATAATTTTTTTAGTGTTGAACATGATATTTATTCTAAGGATGATATTCTTGACATGCTGGTGGATGCCTTCGAATTTGAGAAACTAGAAAAAACCTCATCATCTCATTCTAATGAGGTGCAAAAAAAATTTAAATTGTTTGATGATTATGGGAAACCATTATACCCCATATGTGAATAATTTACTAAATTATATTTTATTGTTGAAATGTATCATTTGAAATGTTTACATGGGATCACTAACGTGGAAATTGATGCACTTATAAAATTGTTTAAGAGAGATCTTCCCAGTGATTCAACATTAGCTGACTCATTTATGAAGGTGAAAGGGATTGTCATGAAACCTGGGCTTGATTATAATAAGATTGATCATTCCCAAATGATTGTGTGATTTTTTATAAGGAAAAACATTACCATGATAATTTTCCAAATTTTCATGCATCAAGGTTGAAACTGCTGATGACAGAAGTATTATGAAATTAAAAAATGGTAAAAAAGTACCAATGAAGGTTTTGTGTCACTTCTCTTTGATACCCAAGCTTAAAAGCCTTTTCATGTCATCTGAAATGGCCCCTATCATTGCATGGCACAAGCATGAGTGAGTTAAAGATGACATGTTAAGGCACTTGGAAGATTCATTTGTTTATAAATATTTTAATTATAAGTATCTTGAGTTTTCAAGTGATCCCAGAAATTTCAGGCTATTCCTGGCAAGTGATGGGTTTAATCCATTTGGAATGATGTATATCCAATACAGTATATGGATTGCTGTCTTAATGATTTATAATTTTTTTACATGGTTATATAGAAATACATCATATTTTATTATTTCATTATTGTTACCTAGCCCCCAATCACCTAGAAATTATATTGATGTATTTTTAGAACCTTTAACTTAGGAGCTGAACATGTTATGGGAGTTCGATGTTGAAATATTTGATGTATCAAAAATGAGTTATTTTTTCTAAAAAAAATCATTAATGTGTACTATTAAGGGTTTTCCCGCGTATGGAATTATATCAGGTTGGAAGAACAAGGGTTAAACTGCATGTCCGTGTTGAAATGTTGAAACATGTTCATTTTACTTGAGAAAAAGTAAGAAAATGTGTTACATGGGACATTGATACTTCTTGGATTGAAGTTACAAATTTCATCAAAATAAAAAGGCATTTAATGGGGAAATAAAAACAAGGCAACCTTCTAAATATCATAACTGATTAGAATTTTATGATTAGATAAAAGGATTGGATTTAATATTTAGAAAAAAATATGAAGACTTAAATACATAATAAATGGAAGAGAGATGTTAATGTGTCTTGGAAAAAGAAAAGTATTTTATTTAAACTCCAATTCTTAGAGAATATTATTCTACACCATAATTTGGATATTATTCATATAGAAAAAACTGCCTCTAAAATTTTTATTGGCACACTATTTGGCATTGAGGGGAAAATTAGAAATACATTGTAATATCGACTTGTCTTGGTAGATTTAAATATACAGTAAGATCTTCATCCATATTGAACCAATTTTTACCTAATAAATATCAAATTAAATCAAGAGCTACATTGAGCCTCCCATAGTTAAATGTACTCTATATTTTCCTTTGGTAAGCATATTTTTATCACTTATTTGTAAAATATTTTCCAAGGATAGTTGATCTACTCAGACATTTATTATTGAAGAAAGTTAAATTTATATTTGATTATTCACGAAAAGGATCGTTCACCAGACTCAAAAGTAACTAGTGGGCTACCCTAATTATACTATTTCTAAATTTGAAGAATATATTTATTCTTATTTGTGATTTGATCAATTGTGTTTTTGAATGACCAGTTGGACTATGAGTCGGATTTATTTTTTACCAAACTATTTTGCATGTCGAACTCTAAAGGATGCCTAAATCAACTATATAACAACATAGTAGTATATTTTAGTGGTATTATTTTACTTTGTTGGATATAAACCATATCATAATCTCTTTAAGGTAAAAATGTAAACAAATCATCAAACATTAATATATTTATCAAATAATAATGGGCGAAAACACGGTTAATATTGTAGATACTATTATTAAAGAAGTACAACAACATTATTAAATAAAATAAACGATTATATAATGTGGTAATAAACAATTTATTTAGGATTACAGTAATATATATAAAATAAGAATAGTGAATTGAAATTAATGATGAATTTTGGATGGTAAAATAATTAATATCAATATAAATGGTCATCTATAATTACATTATACTGAAAAATAATTGACTACAAAATAAATTTATCCATATTTCATATACCAATAAAAATAGTAGTTATTTCTGAATGTTGTGTATTATTATTTAAATATGAATTTTCATCATAATTACTTTAGGGATGAAATAATTCATCACTATGAACACCATATCAGGGTAAAAAAATTCTATATTTATATCATTTTTCTCTCATTAATGGACACCATGGATCATATTTAATTGGGTCCACGATTTTATAATGATTATTCTTTTAGAAAAATCTCTCTAAATTTATAAGGGATCATATTAAATATTTTTATCATTATCAACAAATATAAAAATGTGGAAGAAGAATAAAATGTCTCAAAATACTATCTTCAAGGTTGATGTATTTGGCATATGGGGAGTCAGCTTCAAGGGACCATTTTTGACCTCTTTAAATAATAAATACATCCATATTGGTGTAGATTATGTCTCAAATGGGTAAAATATTAGGTGGAGTCAAATAAAACTATATGTTTCTGAATAAAATTCATGAAATTGTACTTCTTTTCCTATTTTGAAACACCAATGTTTCTCATAATTTATTAGGGAACATACTTCATCAATCAAATTTTATGGGGATTTTTTGAGTGTTATAAAGTAATATAAAATACTAACACTCCTTATCACCCAAAAAATTATCAACGTAGAGTTTTCTAACTAAAATATTAAACATATATTGGTAGAGAAAAAACCATTAAATATTGTTGAAAAATATTAATGATTCACTCTAAGAACATTGAATGTATATTAAAACCTCGATATGTATATAATAATTTCAGTTTGGATATGGGAAACAATTAAACTATTTATATTAATGGAGAATAATCTCTATAGGTCTATTAAAAAAATAAATATATACTAATAACAAACCAAGAAATGTAGATTAATTTTTCTAGATGATATTGGATAAATAATAAGGGATTATTACAGTAATAATAATGTATATAAGAATAAAAAATAATTATAATAGTCAATAGATATGCCTATAATATTTCCAACTCAGTGATAAGTTATTTTTTACCTAACCTTTTATATTTTTTCCATGTAATTTTAAGTATGGATGGTTAGGACCATTTAAAATTAAGATGAAAATTGAAAATCACATGGGTAACATACCATGATGTGGTTTCTAATCACCAAGCTTGTGGTTCTCAGTCACCTTAGACCATTAATCAAAAAATACAAAAACCTCTAGGTCATACTATTTTATTCAAATATTTCTTCCAACCAAACCAAACTATGAGTTTAAACTACATCATGATGTATGTTATCCCTTTTTCGTAAAGGGAAAATATAAAACATGTTTCAAAATAAGGCTATTACTAGCCCCTTTTTTCTATCCCTATTTTTACTAAAACATTTAGCTTATAACCATAACCAACAACCACCCCCTCTATTTTCCTTATCCAATTTTAAAGACTCAGTAAAAAATTTATTAAACCAAACTGACAATGTCATGGTTTTTATAGGTAATCATTTCTAATGATTTTTTTAAAATAAATCACAAACCATGACTCTTTTTTCACAGTTTCTACATAAACAATCTATTTTTTCCACAATATTAACTGAACCCATCCAAACAAATATATTATTTCTTAATTATTTTAACTAGTGAGTATATCAATATTCATTCCCAAACCATGCTGACTAACCATTCCATAAAGAATAATTTCCATATTTTATATTGTCCTACAAAAAACAATAAATTATTCCATATTTTTTTTGACCCCAAGTCTTGGAATCATTAAACTTATTAAAACTCTAATTACAACCATGGTAACCTATATAGTGTAGATATGTTTCCTTCCCATTTTTTCCTAAACCCTACCAAAAATAATATGTATTATATTAAACTATGTTATGGGAATTATATTAAAACCCAAACCTCAAAAAAAATTTATATAATATAAATAATTTCATGGTTTAGTGTCATGGATCATCAAAACACAAGATGCTATTTTGATCCAAGCCCAAAACACATCATGGATTATCCAACCACATCATGGTTTTTAAAAAGATTATGTATTTTATGGTGGAATCCTAAAAGATAATTTCAATTTTCAAACACCTATTCTCCAATACATCACCTCCCAAGATCAATTTCCCCTAATCCAAGCTCAAATAATAATTTCCCATCTTTGTTCCATCATATTAATATTTTCCACTCAATTTACTATGATTAGAACACTTCATATTCTTTTAAATAACACCACTAACTTTCATTTACTCATCATTACCAATAAAAAATTTCATGAACCCCCAATAATCCTACCCAAACCTATCACATCCATCACAATCACCCAAACTCATAGATCATAATATTTTTATTTGTCTATCAAGATTTAAAAATTTAACTAACAAACTCATACAAACCCACCTTTAAAAAGATACCATTATACAAACCAAGATTTAACCATCTAATCCTACATAAATTTACCTAACCTAATTCCACCTAAAAACCAAAATAACCTCCCATACCATAGTCACTTACTCATATATTTCAAATCAATAAGAGTCATAATATGTTCATACATGATTTAAATTTAAATATATTAATAAATATAAGGATAGAGATGTTTTAGTATCCTATGAGATTGTAGGTGTGTAAATTTTAGATCTTCTGATATTTTATCCACTATTATTGGAAGAAGAAGTGAATATAAGAATAAATAATAATCAATTGGATATTATTAACTTATTTAATAAAGATACATTTAGGGAGTTTTTCTAAGAATTAATTAATAAAATAATCCTCACCGAACACATGACTTCATTTCATCTAACATTTCAACCATGAAAGTTGTTTTTGGACAATTTTTTCATGTTTAATAAAATGAATTTAGAGGATTTCCTAAATTAAAACACATATGATATACTTATTTTAGACTCACTAATTAATATAGTTGTTATAAGTGTAAATTCTTGGTTATATATCCACTTCCAAATCACAATCCTACTAAGTAAAAAAGTGCTTCACAAAATGGCCCCAATTTGTGGATTATTTGTAGGGAAATCACAATATATGGGAAACCTAAAAGAGATATTCAAGGTGTTATGAACAAGTTAATTGTATATATTTTTATAATTTTTCAAGGTCTAATAATAAAAAATTTCCATGTTCTTCATTCAATGTTTTAAACATATGGAGCAGAAAATAAAAAATTATGATCATGGGAGATCATTTCATTATAAATCTAGAAAAGGGGGTGAATATTTTTTAAAATATTCCTCTTATAACATATCTTGGGAAAATACTATTTATTTATTTTTATTATCTATTAAAATATTAATGGTGGAAACTATTATGAAGTTGTATTTATTAAAGGATATAGAATCTGATTCTCATTATAGGTAGGAAAAGTAGTTTTAGGAATTGATAATAAATACACATTCTAATTCCCAAATACAATTAACCTCTCCACTAATGATAGAAACACTTACACCACATTATTAACCAACCCGGACTAAGATTATGGTTAAGTTTAATTAATTTATTAAGATTAATATTTATACATTAAATGTTTTATATCCATTATAGATAATATAGTGATTAAATTATGACCCAATCCAATTTCACCATTCACATTGAAGAAAAAGATTTATCTTCCACCCAAAATGGGTGATAATATTACTTAGGGATATTCCCAAAACTAAGAAGAGTTAAATCAGTGTTGGTGAATTTTAAATACATTAAAAAATTATCCCTTTTAAACTTTTAAATTGTTTTCATAATGGATTTATTACTCCATCATCACTCTTTGGTTAGTATGTAAATAGTAGCAATCAAGAATGCACAACAAGGAAAGACATGATATATTAATGAGATTCTCCTCTATGATGAATGACTACATCCTCAGTGTGTTATGATTGTATCCCATGTACAGATGAAATAATTGTTATTATTAAGTGAAATATTAGGATAGGGTATGATCTTGAAGCTATAATATTATCGTCACTGATAGAATTTTATTCAATCACCCACTTATAGATTATTAGGCTCCAGAAAAAACTAGGCCTTTCTATAAATAGTTCCTAAGATATCATCTTATACCAATTGGATTATGATCACTGATGTTGAATTAATCTTCATAGTAAACTACAATAGATCAAATCCTTTTCCTTGAATAAAAGTAGTTAAAATAGATACCTTAATCTTCTTTTAGACATATAACATGTTAAAGTTTTAAGATAGGTTTACTCATTAGTTTGGCCTAAATATTGATTTTTAGTAGTGTGTTTGAGAATCTTACATTTCACCATCTTCAATGCATGGTGGTGATTAACTTTACAAAATTATTGAATCTCTTGAAATATTAAAAACAATAGACATTCCAAATAGTATAACTATTGGTTATTCTTATTAAATAGTCAAATAATACTCATTAATATTGTATTAGGGGTCATATCTTTTTTTATCTTTTATCTCAAATAAATTTTTAAAAAATTAATGAATATTATCCTGAAAATATTCAAACATTATATATATATATATATGTTAATGTATGGAACTTCTTCAGTCTATAATGCTATATAAAACTAATCACATTTATTCACCTTTAAATTAACTAAAATACTTATCCTTTTCAGTTCCACATAATATCTAGAAATATAATTTCATTGTCTCTCTTATTTAAACTGCAAAAAAATACACATAAAATTAATCATTTTATGTTTCATAAATATATTCAATGTCATCATCATAGTCATTAGTCCTTCTATTACTATAATAATCTCTCCCGAACCCCTTCATTACCTTTTACCAAACACTATGGAATGTCACTCTCTTCATGGCATGATTTCCTCCCAAACATCATAACTATATTTATCTTAATTTATATATATAGGTAGAATCATAGTGTGTTCATCTTATACACGGCGCAAAAAAAATCCTATATTCTTTCTCAACTTAGTCTTTAGTTAGAATCATGGATTAAATTAAATAATAATGATATTTATGTAGGGAAAGTTAGTATACCATATTCAGGTTTATCTTCTACCATATTAACTTCTAGAACCAAATTCCATATATTAATTATAATTCTATACTCTAAAATAAGTCCTTATCATTCTAAAATAAGGACTAATAGAGAATGAAACAAATTCTTACATAGAGTTACTTTTCAAAAAAAAAATTACATATTATTATGACATGAATCTAAATAAGTGTTTCAACTTGAAGAATAATTAATAATAAATATCAACATCATGTGAAATATTCAACAAATTATTATTAAATTCTGAAGGGTATTATGAGAATTTAAAACTCTTGTAAAGATTCTATAAGTATGATAGAATCCCCTTGGACTAAATCAATCATATTAAAATCATTTATAAGTCTTATAAAAACTATAATACTTATCCATATTCCATATTTAGCAATAAATTTATAGATTTATTCAATAAATCCAATAAACTTATTCAATTTATATAAAACCATTTATAACACTTTGGAATAAATTCAAATCATATTTAATAATTACTAGAATATATTCCCAAGGATATGAGGTATACAAATACTCCTCATAGTGATTCAATAGAACTTTCAATACCACGACTCAACCATAATTATTAAAAAAACATTCAGAAATATTTCTTTAAGATGGATAAACACATGGATGTAACTTCATAGAATCACTACATTATTCTCATCTTTTTTTATCAACCACTTCATAGAGTTAAAATATCTAGAGACCATGAACACTTCATAGAACTCATCTTATTTCATTTTCTTCAAATCTTCTTGAATAAAATATGATTTTAGAGTATTACGTAGTAATATATCAAAACCATATTTTATAACTAAATATAATTCATGTAATAGAAGTGCTGATGGAAAATGAAACACAATTTTAACTATTTACATATGTTAATGGATCTACAATCATATATAATGGTATTTTCAAACATAAATTGTCAAATAAATAATTTATATACCTCAGTTACTTTTTCTGACACCAAATTACAATGTATTTTTCAAACTTATTTATGAATATCATGTATAAAATTGATCTTGGAAACTCAAAACTTTTTCTCATAAATACATTTGGGCACTCCATTATACTTCTAATTTGTTCATATCCATGATATATTTAAATCATAAATATTTCATTCCTTATTATTGAAACTTATTGAAAAAATATGCAACATAACGCAATGGGACTTCAGAAATCTCCCGCTTATATTTTTTTCAATACAAATTATAGAAACTTCTTGTCAATATTTTCTTTCATTTTATTCCCTTTATCATCCTATTTTTCTACCCCTTATTAAAAAAATACAATGTATTTTAGAGATTAAGGTATAAATTAACTCATAATAAATGTTATATCAATTAATCTAATTTATACTAATATTATCTATGGTTGAAGTAGAAAATAATGAAAACTAATTTAGATAAAATATATATATATATATATGAACATTATATTATTTCAACATGATACTTTATTAAGGGATTTTTCAACTAATTGTAAAAAAATACAATTTATAAATTAATAATCATGATATTTTTAGAATCGAAATCCATACACTCATCCTAATGCACAATTCAAAAACATTCAAATTCTACTATTAGGATAAAACTTTAGAAACCATCCATAGAACAACTCTAGAATTATTTATTTTTATATAATTTAATAATTTTGGTTCAAAAAATTAACCTAGAAATTATTCTTTAAAAAGGGATGAGATAATATGAATACATACCTCATAAATGACTTATTTTATAATACATTCTAAAAATTATATATTTACATGAAATATAAGGTTTTGGAAGGAACTCATTTTTCTCCCCCTTCAGGGATAATATCTAGTATCACTTCATCAAGGTGAATATTTACATTAGATGTTATTATTTATATCAATTATTCTGATCAGATCCATGATGGTGAATTTATTATTTTCTAAAATATTTTAAAAACAGGCTTATTTTTTATATTACACCCACTGATAATTTTCATCACATTTTATTTCCTTGTATAGGAAGTATAAAAAACAGCATAATGGATATGGGAATAAAGTTGAACTATTCTTCTCATCATTGATAGAAATAGGGTTTAGAGTTTCATTTCAAATATGATACTTCATTATGTTATTATATATGTTTGGGTAAACTATTCATGATTGATTTACTAATTTTTTAGTTAGTGTTTTATTTGGGGATAATAGATTATATAATTTAAAAAAACTTCTTTTGTTGAATATTCTTCTTTGCACTGGCCATAAAGTAACATGCATCTTTAGGAGCATGTTGTATCCTCATTAATAGTTAATCCTAGGACAATAACATGGTTATGAAATTCTTATAAATATGTATATCCTATTTTCACCTTCCAAACATCCTCATGAGATTTTCGGGAATAATATTTTAACAGCATGTCATGATGTTTGGCTTCTTCATATAGATCTATTTGAATTCCCTTTAAACATGAAATATCAAACACACTTTCAAATCGTCATTCATTTTAAAATTGATCAATAAAAATTATTATTCACTCTTTAGAAGTGTGTTCATCATACATTTAACTTCCACATGGATTCTCAAAATTTATTTTCACCAAACTAATCCTTTTTTTACCTATAATAATTTAGTCTTTTGTTTCTCCATCATTCTTTAACTAGTACCAGCACTCAAGGATTTATTACAAAAATATATAGTTTGTAATCTCCTTCTATAATAGAATCATATCATCCTATTTGTGTGGAATTATTATTTTACTTATTGTAGTTTTGTTTGAAATAATTATCTTTTATTAATTACCTAAGGAATAATTTCCAAAATTCATCACTAACTTCTTGAGAATATTCTCTTTATATTTTTTCTTATATCTCTTTCCCAAAGTGTACAGATATATTTTATTATAGAATTAATATTCAATGTTATTATTCTTTTGGATAATTTAGGAATATGATTGATTTTTTCATATTCATACAATATTACAATGAATACTTTGGGTGAAAATACCATATAGATTTTCAAGAAACTCAAATATGTTTGGGATAGACATATTTTTTCCTTTTTTATATCAAGTATTCCTTAACTCATATTTTATCCCTATTGAAGTGAGATTTTTTTTCAATATATTGAAACATTATGTCAACATTCAATTTCCTTGTGCCTAAACTGTCTATAGAACCAATAGTATCTAACAAACTGTGTTCTTTTCTTCTAAATATCATCCTATATAGTTTAGATTAGTTGTTGTTTTTTTTTCATTTTACCCTCTAGTTTAGCTTCTTCTGTAGAACATATCCTCATACATTTTCTTCTATCTAACATAGATGTAATAGTCATTTTCTCACTATTTTTCAACATCAAAATCTTTCTAAATTTTTAAATGAAACCTAAAATGTGCATAAAATTATATTTATAACACCTATTATATTTTAAATTGAGTGGTACCTTTTGTTTAAATAATGGTTTGTATTGATCATTATATGAATCAAGATGTCATTTTCCTATAATAGATGTTTTTTAGCATAAAGATATTCCTTATAATTTTTCATGGAAGCATCTCTTCTCTCTTCTTGTTGTGAATACACGTTTTGAAAATCAATAGATTTTCCAATTTAAATTCAAAATCAAGTTACTTAATATTTTGGATGTTTTTCTCATACTCTAATAATTTCATGTTATATCCACATTCTTTATTGATGTTCTCATCATCATCCTTGTGAATTAACATCTTCTCTTATATCAAACTGTCAAGATTTCTAACATAGTTTTACATGATCTTTATTTTAGAATTAATAACATCAATGATTTGTCTTTTTCTTTATTCTAATTCATGGAAAATTTCTTCAAGACTTTGTTTGGACAATTTATTCACCAGTATCACTTCAGGGTAATAATTCTGAACTTCATTTCATTTTTTTCAAGTTTATCACTCTTATAATTTCAATTATTAATTAGATCAATGCTCACTATTATATTTTTCCATTGAGTAATCCTTATTTATATATTATTATTCATTATGGGTTATTTCTTATATAAATATTAAAAAGATCCATTTATAAAAATGGAAATTTCTTCAAGAACAACATGAAAGATTTTTCTCAAAACACAATATACATTGTCATATATTTCTTCTAAGGTATGATTTTCCCAACTTTTTATTGGTAAATCTTTAGAACTATTTTCAAAATGGATTTTAGTTACCAATTTTTCATAGAGAGATTACAAACAACCTAATATACAAAATTTATTTATCTTCTTGGTAGTTGATTCAACCAACAATTCATTTTATTCCATGTTAGATCTATCTTTGTCATAATTATAGCATGGGGAACAAATTATTCTTCCGCATTTCATAATAATGATGCCTTCTTCTTCCTTTTTAATTTTCTATATCTCATATTCCCTATATTCTTGTAAGAGAAAAAATATAATCGTCAATTGAGCCTTCTTCTCCAATTTTTTAACTTCTTGTTTATCTTGGATAAAAACATAAAATAAAATACAATTGCTAAAGTCTTGAGATTATATAGAATCCAATTAGATGTGGAATTGTGTGCTCTGATACAACTTGATTAGATAACATTGGAATCTTCCTAACTCTAATAGGGGAGGTGAATTATCCCATTGTGTGAAATCTGATGTTATATGCAGTACTGTTTCAATGGAACCTGTTACTCAATTTGTTTCTCCTGCATTGAAATCAGAAACTGTTTTGAAATAGCACATTTTTTATCCCCATTTAACCTCTAACATGAACATTACACACCAAACTCCTCTCCAAATGGATAGGGTAGACAAAGAAACCCCTACAACACTGAATTCTCACACTACTATAAAAAAGACAGATATGGAGCCTGTAACACCCCAAGCTTTCACGGTACGTTTCCCTTCGAATAATGCGATAGCGTGTGTTGTACGCAACCTCGAGTTCTAACACACACCACAACTAATTAAACTAGCCGTTGTGAATAGTTATACCTACTTTTTGAAATCATATATATTTTATATTTCAAAATGGACTTCATTTTTGGATTCGGAATATCAAAATTATCCTAGGGTGAAATTTTGGTACTTTTCGGATAACTTTTATATTTTGATGAATAGTGAAAATTACTAAATTTTAATTAAAAACCACTTTTTTAATCAAAATAATTAATAGTGATAAATTATGAATTTGAGTGGTTTTAAAGTATATTTAGAATATATTTTTACCATTTAATATAATGTTGGTCATTGGACATAATTTTACAATTAAACCAAACATAAACAAGTGTCAATCTTTTGATAGTTATTACCTCTTAAAAACACGCTTTTTGTTTTGACAGCGGGAATTAATTTTAAATTAATTTCTGCCACTTCTGTGTTTTGAATTTAGGAAAATGGATTCCATATTTGGAATCAGGATGTCCAAATTATGTAAATAGGTAACTTTTATTTTTACACATTTTGAATAATTACTGCGGTAAATATTTTATTTACCATGGTTAAAAGGTAAATCCGGTAAATAAGGGTTAAAAAAAATAATATTATAATAATACAAAGTTACCCTAAAACGTGTCCTAACCTTATTGGTGGACACATACCCGACCATGAGCATCCTTGGGTCAATTTGGGGACCCCTTGGAGCCACTTGTATGTGGTAGGGACACATTATATTAATAAAGTTAAAATAAAAATAAAAATGGCATAAGCTTACATCTTTTAGAAGAACAATTTTTACATAGGGTTATACATGTTGGATTTTCGATTATAAATATTAATTAGAAAGATAAAACGATTTCCTACATAATGATATTTTATTTATAATTTTTAGACATTTAATAATTTATTTAATTTATGACACAATGATGATGCAGTAATTACTATAATAGTGAAAAATTAAAATAATTGATATTATAAATACCCAAATAAATATAATATGAAACTTTTAATGAATTAAACTAATTTTCTAGGATAATATGATATATTAGTATTGATTTAATTGACTTTTTTTGAAGTAATCAATCTGTTATGAGTTTCACAAAAATCAACTATTGAATAGTGTCAAAATTGACATAAAAGAGTTCTTAAAACAAATATTATATTATTAATTGATATTAAATTCCTAAAAATCTAAGGTTCGGCAAAGAGACTTATATTATGATAGGTTAATCATTAATGGACCACTTGGGGGTCGCATGGATGTATATAGTAAGTTTATTAACCATATTATATAAAAATACAAAGAGACATTGTAAAAGTGAAACTAATTAACTTAGAGTTAATACTTAAAGATAAGGTTAATATAAGTACCCAAATCTGTCTAAATTCTATTGGATGAGTTGTTTTCGACCTATCCCCACCTCATACTTTGAATAGTCAACTTTGGAGCCTTTGGAAACCGAATATGAATTTATTATAAATTAATATTTCTAGCTTTTCCAAAGGTGCCCCTCACCCCTCTTATAAAAGGGCACTCCTCCTTCTCATTTCCTCACACCTCTCAAGCCACTTGGCTCGTCCAAACTCTGCCCAACTAAGCTCCCCACATCCCTCTCCTCCTCCTTGAAGCTTCCCCTTAGGCAGAAATCATTTCAAGAAGTCCTTTGGTTCCAACCAAAGTGAGTTACCTAAATTAAAGGTAACAATTTCTCTTAAAGTATCTTCATTTATTTTGCTTCTCCAACCCCAAAAATCTTTTTATTTCCTTTATTTTGTAACAACACCAGTATCCTAAATATACTAGGATGTTGTTATAAGAAGGATTCAAACTACACATACACACAACTCCATCTAATGGATGATAAACATAATGTTTCTGTGGATGGAAAACAAACGCCTCACGAAACGATGATTGTTCAAATACATCTTACCACCTCTCATGGTGGCCATTATGATGGCACTGTAATTAAATATGATATTAATGATATATATTTTATATATAAGCTTCTGTAATTCCATTTTATTTCATACCATTATTCGTTTCATGTTGTATATACATACGATAATTTCATTTGAGGAAGTGCGGACTACCGCCCCCTTAAAATGATATGACTCGTTCATACCACACATGGAACGTATAAAGGATGGTGTTAATGAACTTAAGTAACATATATAAAATACTATACTGGAATAGTAATATACCTATGTATCATTTGGATTAGATTCTTTTAAAATAAAAAAATTAAATGGAAGTCGCGTTCGTGCGCACGTACGGACTACCGTCTCCACGAACGCGATAAGATTCATTCTCCATCATATCCATTCAAGTCTTATTCTCATTTTGGGGTTAAAAATAATGTTAATATCATTATGATTATGAATAAGATATAATCTATCCATTACAAACATGTCTTACGTAACCAATCATTTAAGAAGAACGAATCGATTATCACCCGAAACGACGATAATACTAAGATATTATTAATAAAGCAATGTTAAAAGATCATATATGATATCATATTAATGTATATGATTCTTGTATAATTTAATAACAATTATTTCACCATTATACAGGAGGTTAACCTACCCCAACCAAGGAAAAGTACAAGGTAAGCGTTATTTCACAATCTCTTCTTTATCCGAGGTTGTTTATACGTAATAATCTACTGGGATCTCGTTATCATCCACATCCATGTTTCTTCAAAATGTATTTCAAAACATTTTTACTATTTACAAGAATATGGGTTAAAGTCATTTATACCCTTGTTTGACTTTTTATAAGAGGTTTATAAAGGAATCTTTCCGTCGTTTTCAAAACAAGGTCCTTTTTAACCTTTTCGACAGAATTGAGGTAAGAATGTTTTTTTTTAACTTATACGGCGGGTGCGGTTATTTTCCGCCATTATAAAATCGTCGAAGCTTTCCATACAAGCTTATAAGAATATTTTCAAAGAAAATGTTTTATTTTATATGGATCTTAAATGATTTCAAAATAAAAGGAGATACTTCTTTAAAAAGAATTTTGATTTCATCTATGTCAACATCCTTTGATGGATTTTAAGATTATTTGAAGTTGATTTATTATGATACAAAACTTCTATATTGTATTGAAGGTTTTGTGATATGTTTGACTGTGGATGTGCTATTTTTATACCATTCATAGTTTATGGTGAAATTATTGACATTTCGTATGCTAGTTTTAATACGAATGTTTATGTTATGTTTAAACCTTTTCATATGGGAATGCATTGGACTTAATAAGTGACGGGTGGAGCCCACTATAGATCCTCGATGCATCGGTAGGTCTCATGAGACAAACTAGTGTCTTGGCACAAGGCCTTGACAAAATCTTATTTGTAGTCTTGGCACGAGGCCTTGGCTATGTGGTTATGATAGTCTGGCATTATGCATTCCAACATTATGAAAGTGGTTATTGATATTGCATGTGATTATTCGATTAGTAGAATATCCATGTGAACAAGTAAATGGAATTATTTCATTTTACGTTTGCCATACCATGTTGAAGTTCAATTTTAAAAGGCTTTTGTTTTAGTAATTCATTGCCTTAAATGTTTATGCTTATTTTGAATGTTCCGCTATATTGTTATCCTTACTGGGCATTTGAGCTCACCCCTTTTCTATGTTTTATTTTTCCCAGGTAGTGAAGAAGTAAATTATGATTGACTTGCAGGGATATTATGAGGGGATTATAGTGTGGACGTTGGAAACATTATGTTGTTGTAGTAGTTTTTCATTTTATGATGTAATGTAAAACTTATGAATATATCTAGTGTTTCCAAGGCTACTAAACTAATCGGTCTTTCGGGATTTGATCTTTCTTGTGATCATGCCAATGTTATGTAATAATGCACCGACTCTGGGTAGCTGGGGTCGGGGCGTTACAGTTGGTATCAGAGGAAGTTTAGTACAAACCTTGGAAGCTAGATTTAGATAAACTCTGATTAGAGAACGTAGACCTAAGATGAACTTTGAGGATTAGTATAGAAGAACTTCCTAGAATTTTGGTATTGTAGAGATTTTGTGAGTTTTCCGAGCAATACAACCCTGTCTGGATACGAGCAGGTAGAGGAGGCTCTGGCACAGATGTACCTAGGGGTAAAACCCGAAAACACCGCTTTGAGCTAGACTCGAACGGGAACTGGTGCACGACAACGGGCCTTGCTGCACTCTTGGTTACGACACTCCCGGGGGATATGCTTAGGATAACTCTCATTTTCTTTACAAATCATTTTGAAGGGATTATGAGTATATACTTTCTCAAAGAAAACATTTTTATGATTATGGATTATATCCATAAATAGTTCAATTTATGTTAAGTGTTTTATAAGTATGGGATTATGTATTTTGATTCATAAACTGATCTAGTTTATGCCATTGTTTAGAAATGGCGCCTAGTGGAAGAAATGGAAACCGTATCAATGCACGCACTCCATGTAGGGATTACCCTCCTGCTCAAGATAATTATAGTGGGGCTGGTGATGCAACTGGTGCTGATCAGCTAATCACCGTACTGGGACAACTTACTCAGGTTATGAATAATAACCTTACCCGTATGGAGCACCCTGATCCGCAGCGTGGAGGATCAATGTTAGATCGATTCATGAGACAACAACCACCAACGTTCAATGGGAGTACAAATCCCTTAGTAGCTGAGCAATGGATATTTTCCCTAGAGAAAATATTTCAGGCTTTAGGGAATAGTGAAAGGGAAAAAGTTACCATGGCAGTTTACCGCCTCACTGGAGATGCTGATCAATGGTGGTCATTGATTCAAAACATGAAGGAAGATGATGAAGTATCAAACATGGAATGGAGGGAGTTCAAAGATCTGTTTTTAGAAAAATACTTTCCTCGCGACCATCGAGCAGATATGGAAAGGCAATTTCTGAGTCTGAGACAAAAGGAGGATGAGAATGTCACAAAGTATGAGGCTAACTTTACAAGGTTAGCGAGGTATGCTGGAGATTATATTCGCAACCCAAGAAGTAAGATTTATCGTTTCTTTGATGGTTTAAAACCATTTCTCCGTCGAGCATTAGTCTCACAATCCTTTTCGTCGTACGAAGACATTGTCTCATGTGCTATCAAGACCGAAAAAGAATTCTCTAAGTCTTATGACTTTAAAGCAAAGCAAGAGAAGAAGAGACCTTCTGATCAATCTGGGAATGGAAATAAGGGGAAGAAGGGAAAGGTTGAATATCCATCTTGTGGTAAATGCGGGAAGAAACATCCTGGTACTTGCTTGAAGGGAATGGGAGTCTGTTACAAGTGTGGTGAAAAAGGCCACCAAGCTCATGATTGCAAGGGGAAGAAGGAAGCTACCAACGTTCAGTGCTACAATTGCAGGGAGATGGGGCATCATGCAAATGCATGTCCTAAGCGTCAGGAGAACTTACCTTAGAAAAGGCCAAGGGATCAAGGCCAGGCTTATGCTATCACTACTGCTGAGGTAGAATCTCCGAAAGACGTGGTGGCAGGTAATTTAATGGTTTCCTCAAGTTTAGCAAATGCATTATTTGATTCTGGATCATCGCATTGTTTCATATCTTCCCAGTTTGCTAAGAAAATTAGATATTTCCAATTTGATTTAATAAGGGAGTTGTCAGTTAAAACTCCTAAGGGAAGTATCGTTGCAACAAAGTTTTGCGAATCAGTCCCCATTAGAGCACATAAATTTTCTTTATCTTCTGATCTCATCGTCATACCTATGATTGAGTTTGATATAATCCTCGGTATGGACTGGCTTTCGGACTATGATGCGAAGATTTATTGTAAGAAGAAAGAGGTTACGATTCTTGATGATAATGATAAGGAACACCTTATTTTTAGAGCAGAATCGTCACCACCTAATTCTTATTTAGATCCACCCCCAGTAGCTCAACTTAATTCAATTATTGGGGAAGAAGAGAATGAAATAACTGTCGGTGAGGAAAGGAATGTTCAAATAGAGGATGTACCTGTTGTGAAAGAGTTTGTAGATGTATTTCCGGAAGATTTACCTGGACATCCTCCAGAACGAGAAGTAGAGTTTTCCATTGATTTGATTCCTGGATCAAGGCCTATATCGAAGACCCCTTATAGAATGGCTACTGTAGAGTTAGTCGAACTAAAGAAACAACTAGAGGAATTGAGTAATAAGGGATTTATTCGCCCTAGTGTTTCTCCATGGGGAGCCCCTGTTCTTTTTGTTAAAAAGAAAGATGGATCTATGAGGTTATGTATCGACTACAGGGAGATCAATGCTATAACGATAAAGAACAAATATCCCCTACCTCGTATTGATGATTTATTTGACCAACTGCATGGAGCTCAATACTTTTCAAAGATTGACCTTCGATCTGGATACCATCAGTTGTGTGTGAAGAAGGAAGACATTCCGAAAACAGCATTTCGAACCAGGTACGGGCATTACGAGTTTACTGTAATGCCGTTTGGATTGACTAATGCACCCTCTGTATTCATGGATCTAATGAATAGAGTTTTCAAGGAGTATCTCGATGAATTTGTGGTGGTATTTATTGATGATATCTTGGTATACTCCAAAACCTACGAAGATCATGAAAATCACATGCGCATTATCTTGAAGACTCTGAGGAGGCATGAATTATATGGAAAGTTTAGCAAGTGTGAATTCTGGCTTCAGGAGATTTCTTTTCTTGGCCATATTGTCTCAAAAGATGGAATCTCTGTTGATCCTTCTAAGACCAAGGCAATCCAAGAATGGCCAGCACCTACGAGTATAACTGAGGTACGTAGTTTTATTGGCTTGGCAGGTAATTATCGATGTTTCGTCCAGAATTTTGCCCGATTGGCTAACCCATTAACGAAGCTCACACGTAAAGGGGTTAAATTTGTTTGGAAAAAAGAGTGTGAGGAATGTTTCGAAGAACTGAAGAGTAGATTAGTCAATGCTCCTATATTGACTCTACCATCGGGGAATGATGGGTTCGTTATTTATAGTGATGCATCAAAGAAAGGACTTGGTTGTGTCCTTATGCAGAATGATAGAGTTATTGCCTATGCATCACGACAGTTGAAAATTCATGAACAAAACTATCCTACTCATGATCTTGAGTTAGCAGCTGTGATCTTTGCTTTGAAGATATCGAGGCACTACCTCTATGGTGAAAAATGTGAGATTTATACCGATCACAAGAGTTTGAAGTATATTTTCTCACAAAAAGAACTCAACATGAGGCAAAGGAGATGGCTTGAATTACTCAAGGATTATGATTGTACGATACACTACCACCCGGGGAAGGCAAACAAGGTGGCAGATTCTTTGAGTAGAAAAGACCATGGAGTTTTGAACATGATGAGAATTGAAAGGGATCCAATTTTCATGGATCTAGTGAAGATGGACATGGGAATAACCAGGGAAGGTGAAACATCAATGCTTTTTCAAATGGTTGCCAAACCATCTTTACTAGAAAGGATTAAGAGTTCTCAGACCGATGATGAAGAATTTCAGAAGAAGATTAAAGCTGTGAATGATGGGAGATTGAGAGACTTTGTGTATGAAGATGGAACTTTGAAATTTGGAAAGAGACTTTGTGTTCCCGATTTACCTGATCTAAAAAGGGAATTGCTGGATGATGCTCATAGTTCCAATTTCTCTATACACCCTGGGAGCACCAAAATGTATAGAGATTTGAAGGAACATTTTTGGTGGGACAACATGAAGAGGGAGATTGCTGATTTTGTATCGAGATGTATGGTTTGTCAACAAGTGAAAGCTGGAAGGCAACAGCCTAGAGGAGTCATGCAACCTCTTCCCATACCGGAGTGGAAATGGGACAATATTACAATGGACTTTGTCATGGGGCTACCAAAGACTCCTAGAAGGAACGATGCAATATGGGTTATTGTTGATCGTCTTACCAAGTCAGCACATTTTCTTGCTATAAGAGAAGATCTACCCCTGGAACGTCTAGAAAGACTATATATTAATGAAGTTGTGAGACTTCATGGAGTACCCCTATCGATTGTTTCTGATCGTGATCCCCGTTTTACTTCAAGATTTTGGAAAAGTCTTCAGAAATCCCTGGATACTGAACTTCATTTGAGCACTGCTTACCACCCTCAGACAGATGGACAATCAGAACGGACTATTCAGACCTTAGAAGACATGTTGAGATCTTGCTCACTTGATTTTCAGGGTATGTGGGATCAATATTTACCTCTGGTAGAATTTTCCTATAACAATAGCTTCCATTCGAGTATTCAGATGGCACCATATGAAGCGTTATACGGAAAGAGATGTCGTACACCAACCTGTTGGGATGACGTCGGTGAAAGAAAACTTGTAGGTCCAGAACTGGTGGAGGAAAAGATGGAAAAGGTAAAGGTAATCCAAAATCACATCAAAGCATCTCAAAGTAGGCAGAAGAGCTATGCCGATAATCGAAGGAAGGATTTGGAATTTCAAGTCGGTGATCATGTTTTCCTAAAGGTATCTCCGTGGAAGGGAGTCATACGTTTTGGTAAGAAAGGTAAATTGAGTCCCAGATACATCGGACCTTTCGAAATTCTAGAACGAATTGGGGCTGTAGCTTACCGATTGGCAATGCCGCCAAGTCTCTCCAAAGTTCACGATGTGTTCCACGTATCTCTGTTGAGAAAATACATGCCTGACCCAACGCATGTACTCACCTATGAGGAATTAGAACTGGAACCCGATCTGTCTTATTGCGAAGAGCTCGTCAGGATTCTTGATACAAGAGAACAAGTGCTGAGAAACCGGACGACGCGTCTGGTAAAAGTTTTGTGGAGAAATCATAAGATGGAAGAGGCAACGTGGGAACCCGAGGAACTTATGATGAAGAACCACCCGAGTCTTTTTATACAGTAATACCCTAGAAATTGCGAGGACGCAATTATTTGAAGGAGGGGAGAATGTAACACCCCAAGCTTTCACGGTACGTTTCCCTTCGAATAATGCGATAGCGTGTGTTGTACGCAACCTCGAGTTCTAACACACACCACAACTAATTAAACTAGCCGTTGTGAATAGTTATACCTAATTTTTGAAATCATATATATTTTATATTTCAAAATGGACTTCATTTTTGGATTCGGAATATCAAAATTATCCTAGGGTGAAATTTTGGTACTTTTCGGATAACTTTTATATTTTGATGAATAGTGAAAATTACTAAATTTTAATTAAAAACAACTTTTTTAATCAAAATAATTAATAGTGATAAATTATGAATTTGAGTGGTTTTAAAGTATATTTAGAATATATTTTTACCATTTAATATAATGTTGGTCATTGGACATAATTTTACAATTAAACCAAACATAAACAAGTGTAAATCTTTTGATAGTTATTACCTCTTAAAAACACGCTTTTTGTTTTGACAGCGGGAATTAATTTTAAATTAATTTCT
Organism: Viscum album; assembly: GCA_963277665.1. Lineage (NCBI taxonomy): Eukaryota > Viridiplantae > Streptophyta > Magnoliopsida > Santalales > Viscaceae > Viscum > Viscum album. The sequence continues at coordinate 901,348,581 of OY728131.1, read as the reverse complement.
GCCACTTATTTGTTTTGAATTTAGGAAAATGGATTCCATATTTGGAATCAGGATGTCCAAATTATGTAAATAGGTAACTTTTATTTTTACACATTTTGAATAATTACTGCGGTAAATATTTTATTTACCATGGTTAAAGGGTAAATCCGGTAAATAAGGGTTAAAAAAAATAATATTATAATAATACAAAGTTACCCTAAAACGTGTCCTAACCTTATTGGTGGACACATACCCGACCATGAGCATCCTTGGGTCAATTTGGGGACCCCTTGGAGCCACTTGTATGTGGTAGGGACACATTATATTAATAAAGTTAAAATAAAAATAAAAATGGCATAAGCTTACATCTTTTAGAAAAACGATTTTAACATAGGGTTATACATGTTGGATTTTCGATTATAAATATTCATTAGAAAGCTAAAAGGATTTCCTACATAATGATATTTTATTTATAATTTTTAGACATTTAATAATTTATTTAATTTATGACACAATGATGATGCAGTAGTTACTATAATAGTGAAAAATTAAAATAATTGATATTATAAATACCCAAATAAATATAATATGAAACTTTTAATGAATTAAACTAATTTTCTAGGATAATATGATATATTAGGATTGATTTAATTGACTTTTTTCGAAGTAATCAATCTGTTATGAGTTTCAAAAAAATCAACTATTGAATAGTGTCAAAATTGACATAAAAGAGTTCTTAAAACAAATATTATATTATTAATTGATATTAAATTCCTAAAAATCTAAGGTTCGGCCAAGAGACTTATATTATGATAGTTTAATTATTAATGGACCACTTGGGGGTCTCTTGGATGTATATAGTAAGTTTATTAACCATATTATATAAAAATACAAAGATACATTGTAAAAGTGAAACTAATTAACTTAGAGTTAATACTTAAAGATAAGGTTAATATAAGTACCCAAAGCTGTCTAAATTCTATTGGATGAGTTGTTTTCGACCTATCCCCACCTCATACTTTGAATAGTCAACTTTGGAGCCTTTGGAAACCGAATATGAATTTATTATAAATTAATATTTCTAGCTTTTCCAAAGGTGCCCCTCACCCCTCTTATAAAAGGGCACTCCTCCTTCTCATTTCCTCACACCTCTCAAGCCACTTGGCTCGTCCAAACTCTGCCCAACTAAGCTCCCCACATACCTCTCCTCCTCCTTGAAGCTTCCCCTTAGGCAGAAAGCATTTCAAGAAGTCCTTTGGTTCCAACCAAAGTGAGTTACCTAAATTAAAGGTAACAATTTCTCTTAAAGTATCTTCATTTATTTTGCTTCTCCAACCCCAAAAATCTTTTTATTTCCTTTCTTTTGTAACAACACCAGTATCCTAAATATACTAGGATGTTGTTATAAGAAGGATTCAAACTACACATACACACAACTCCATCTAATGGATGATGAACATAATGTTTCTGTGGATGGCAAACTAACGCCTCACGAAATGATGATTGTTCAAATACATCTTACCACCTCTCATGGTGGCCATTATGATGGCACTGTAATTAAATATGATATTAATGATATATATTTTATATATAAGCTTCTGTAATTCCATTTTATTTCATACCATTATTCGTTTCATGTTGTATATACATACGATAATTTCATTTGAGGAAGTGCGGACTACCGCCCCCTTAAAATGATATGACTCGTTCATACCACACATGGAACGTATAAAGGATGGTGTTAATGAACTTAAGTAACATATATAAAATACTATACTGGAATAGTAATATACCTATGTATCATTTGGATTAGATTCTTTTAAAATAAAAAAATTAAATGGAAGTCGCGTTCGTGCGCACGTACGGACTACCGTCTCCACGAACGCGATAAGATTCATTCTCCATCATATCCATTCAAGTATTATTCTCATTTTGGGGTTAAAAATAATGTTAATATCATTCTGATTATGAATAAGATATAATCTATCCATTACAAACATGTCTTACGTAACCAAACATTTAAGAAGAACGAATCGATTATCACCCGAAACGATGATAATACTAAGATATTATTAATAAAGCAATGTTAAAAGATCATATATGATATCATATTAATGTATATGATTCTTGTATAATTTAATAACAATTATTTCACCATTATACAGGAGGTTAACCTACCCCAACCAAGGAAAAGTACAAGGTAAGGGTTATTTCACAATCTCTTCTTTATCCGAGGTTGTTTATACGTAATAATCTACTGGGATCTCGTTATCATCCACATCCATGTTTCTTCAAAATGTATTTCAAAACATTTTTAATATTTACAAGAATATGGGTTAAAGTCATTTATACCCTTGTTTGACTTTTTATAAGAGGTTTATAAAGGAATCTTTCCGTCGTTTTCAAAACAAGGTCCTTTTTAACCTTTTCGACAGAATTGAGGTAAGAATGTTTTTTTTTAACTTATACGGCAGGTGCGGTTATTTTCCGCCGTTATAAAATCGTCGAAGCTTTCCATACAAGATTATAAGAATATTTTCAAAGAAAATGTTTTATTTTATATGGATCTTAAATGATTTCAAAATAAAAGGAGATACTTCTTTAAAAAGAATTTTGATTTCATCTATGTCAACATCCTTTGATGGATTTTAAGATTATTTGAAGTTGATTTATTATGATACAAAACTTCTATATTGTATTGAAGGTTTTGTGATATGTTTGACTGTGGATGTGCTATTTTTATACCATTCATAGTTTATGGTGAAATTATTGACATTTCGTATGCTAGTTTTAATACGAATGTTTATGTTATGTTTAAACCTTTTCATATGGGAATGCATTGGACTTAATAAGTGACGGGTGGAGCCCGCTATAGCTCCTCGATGCATCGTTAGGTCTCATGAGACAAACTAGTGTCTTGGCACAAGGCCTTGACAAAATCTTATTTGTAGTCTTGGCACGAGGCCTTGGCTATGTGGTTATGATAGTCTGGCATTATGCATTCCAACATTATGAAAGTGGTTATTGATATTGCATGTGATTATTCGATTAGTAGAATATCCATGTGAACAAGTAAATGGCATTATTTCATTTTACTTTTGCCATACCATGTTGAAGTTCAATTTTAAAAGGATTTTGTTTTAGTAATTCATTGCCTTAAATGTTTATGCTTATTTTGAATGTTCCGCTATATTGTTATCCTTACTGGGCATTTGAGCTCACCCCTTTTCTATGTTTTATTTTTCCCAGGTAGTGAAGAAGTAAATTATGATTGACTTGCAGGGATATTATGAGGGGATTATAGTGTGGACGTTGGAAACATTATGTTGTTGTAGTAGTTTTTCATTTTATGATGTAATGTAAAACTTATGAATATATCTAGTGTTTCCAAGGCTACTAAACTAATCGGTCTTTCGGGATTTGATCTTTCTTGTGATCATGCCAATGTTATGTAATAATGCACCGACTCTGGGTAGCTGGGGTCGGGGCGTTACAGAGCCTGTTTTGGTTTCTGTTTTAGAACAAAATTCTGAAATGACACATGTTCACATCATAAACACTACCCACAATGCCCCTAGGAAGACTTCAACTACTACTAGAAATGAGACCAATTCTCCTATTTTGGAGAGTAACCTTATTGATAAGAAACCCAAACCAATACCTTTTCAAAAAGTTAGAATATTATAGAAGAATAAAGGTTTGGGAAAAACCAAAAAAAGGCTCTAACCCAAAACACAAGTTAAAATGAATATTCTCTTTTGGAATTTTTAGGGTATCGATAATGCTGAAACTTTAGTTATTCTTAAGATGATCTTAACCACTCATAAAACCATGATTTTCTCTATCCCAGAACCTAAAATAAAATTCACTTCTAAATTCAAGAACTTTTGTGCTCTTAAATATGTCTTTCTAGGAGCATGCAAAGATGGCTCCTCAGTCAAAACTATATGAACTTTTTATCACACTTCCCTACAAAATTTGAATATTGTTTTATGTTCATAGCAACATATTACTTGTGAATACTATTGGGAAGGTAAACACTCCTTCTGTACAATGATTTATGCCAAAAACATATACCAAGAAAGAAGAACCCTTTGGCATGATTTGTCTATGCTGAACAATAATATTCATGTCCCTTGGATTGTGATGGGTGACTTCATTTCCATTCTCACATCCAATGAAAAAATTGTTCCCACTCATCTTTCAATATCTTCAAGTGGGTTTGGAGCTTCTATTGATTATAGTAACATTTTCTAAATCAACTTGACTGGTGCTAAATATACTTAGTATAAGAGGCATTATAATAAAGATGTTGCCAGTAAACCAGATAGAGCTTTTATTAATATGGACGCTCTGGATAAATGGGATAATGTCTCTAGTATCAATCTACCAAGGTTGAATTTTGATCGCCACCCTATTCTGGCTAGTATTCACACAAAGAAATGCAAGCCTATTCTCCCTTTCAAATATAACAATGCTTGGTCTACATATCCTGAATATGTGTCTCTCATAAAAATAATGTTTGGGATACTATGAGTCATCATCATGATGATTTTGCCTTCATGTTTAAACTAAAAAATTTAAAAAATTCATTAAATGGATGGTGTAGAACTAAAAGTAATCAAATTGAAATTGATATCTCATCTCTTGAAAAAGAGTTGCATCAACTGCAAAATCATAATACCAACTGGGATTTTAACATCGATCCATAAACTGAGATAAGAATATCTTTAAAACTCAATTATCTTCCCACATTCAAAGATAATATACACAAAAAAAATCTTAAAAACCAAATGGTTAATCGATGGTGATAGAAACACTAAATTATATAATTCGCTTCAAATTGTTAGAAAGGCCAGTAGACCACTTACTAAACTTTTACATAATTATGTGATTATTGATTCTGAGGAAGCTATCTCCAACCATGTTGTTTCTTATTTTCATAATATTTTTAATTGTCTGGATATAAATATTGATCTTATACCTAATATCATCCCAAGGATGGTGGAAAAAAATGATAATTCATCTCTCCTATGTATCCCTTTATACCATGAAATTAAATTCATTGTTTTTAGTTTAAACCGGATAGTGCACCTGGTCTAGATGGCTTCAGTAACAAATTCTTTCAACAACATTGGGATGTTATTCATCTTGATGTCTGTAATCTTGTGAAGTCTTTCTTTCGCAATGGATTTCTTCCTCATTGTTTTAATGATAAATTCTTTACTTTAATCCCCAAAGTGGACAATGTGTCCAAGATACACCAATTTCGACATATTCCATTGATAAACACTCTTTTCAAAATCATTGCCAAAATTCTTTCTAATAGGATTTCCCCTATAAGAAACAAAATTGATTCTTGGAATAAATTTGGCTTCATTAAGGGAAGGTCTATACAAGACTGTATTTTTTTTGCCTCTGAATGCACCAATAGTTTAAATAAAGTTTCCAGAGGAGGAAATTGACACTATTGACTGGAGATTTATTTTTAAGGTTCTAAAAGGATTTGGTTTTAATGATACTTTTATCAAGATGATAAAAACATTGTTCAACTCTACTTATATATCCATCTTGGTCAATGGCACCCCCATGGGTTTTTTCAAATTCACAAAAGGGGTCAGCCAAGGTGACCCGCTCTCGATAATTTTATTTGTAATTGCCGAAGATTACCTCAGCAGGATCCTCAATCATTTGGTAAATCAAAACAAACTCAAACCTATACATGCAGCCAGAAATATTAGAATCCCTACTCATTTCTTATATGCTGATGACATCATCTTGTTTCTTCAAGGGGACCAAATGAATATTCAAGTTCTAAAATAGGCCCTTACTCACAATGAGAATGTCTTGAGTCAGGCCATTTCTTGGTATAAATCGGACATTTTTTTGGTAAAAAAATCTCCACTGAGAGGAAAAACACTATTACCAATGATCTTGGCATTAAATAAGGTTGCTTCCCCTTCACTTATTTGGGGGTACCTATTTTTTGGGGAAGACCTAGAACTATTTACTTTGATAACATAGTGGATCAAATTATTTATCAACTCTTTAATTGGAAAGGCAAGTCCATCTCCATGGGTGGCAGAATCCGCATAGTCAAATCGACCATTGTCTCCAAAATGGTCTACTACCTTATGATTTGCAAATGGCCTGTTGGTATTTTCAAAAGAATTGACACCTATATTAAGAAAATCATCTGGACAGGAAGTAACTTTCAAAAAAAACTTTTCACCATTCCCTGGGCAACCTGTTGTAAACCATTGGAAAAATGGGGTATTCATATTAAAAACTTAAAGTTGTTTAATTATGCTCTTAAATCTAGACTTACTTGGAGGCATGTCAATATTGACTTGAATTCCATCGACTTCCTTAAACACATATTCGTCTCCAAACATAGGAAGGGGAAATTCAATTATATCATTTCCTCAATATGGCCTTCCATTAGGTACACTTATCATAGAATCATGAAAAACTCTAGATGGATAGTGAGCGCTGACTCCAATATAAATTTCTGTCTTGACAATTGGACTGGTGTTCCTCTAGCCTCAATGCTTCCCCATAATTCTACTCATGTGGACACTAGTCACACTATTAAAGATGTTCTCCATTCCCATTGGGATAATCTCCCTGACAATGTTTCTCAGATCATTGATAACTATCCTTTTATTAACTGTGATGATTTTATTTTCTGGGAAACTGCTCCGAGTGGTATTCTTGACAAAAAGAATTCCTATATGCACAAATTTCTTGGATCTGAATCTAGATTTCAATGGTTAAATTCTTTCAACAAGATGTGGATTAAGCCTACTAGACTAACTCTAATTTGGCGCATTTCTCATAACAGATTTCCTACTGAGGTCTACCTTCATTATTTTGGAATCTATCTATGCTCTAAATGTCACCTATGTAATCAAAATAGGGAAGAAAATAACCATCTATTTTTATCTTTTTCCACAGCTTCTGCTCTTTGGAAATATATTTTTGACATTTTTGATTGCATATGGAATACCCCTGACACAATTTTTACCCTTCTTAAATGTTGTGTGCAGTGCCAAGCCTCTCAACAAATTAAGAACATTTTTTTAGCTGCTATTTCTGAGCACATGCATGTGATCTGATATGACAGAAATGATATTCTACACAATAAATGCTCATTAAATCTAAATTCATGGAAAGAATGGATCCTCATTGTGATTAGAGAAGCTGAATTGATCCAAAAATCTCACTGCAATAACTCGGTTGGTGACTGGGAGATTTTGCACAGGATTCGGTTTGATGGCATATATCGTCAACCTCTTCACACCTTTGAGGATTTCTGGAAAAAACCAATGCCAGGATGGATCAAAGTCAATGTTAATGGTTCCTCAAATGGAAATCCTAGAATTGTTAGCTATGGATCCATTTTTAGAGATTCTTATGGCAAGTTTCATGGGTGCTTCTTTTGAAATTGTGGCATTGCTTGTCCATTAGGGGCCAAAATGATGGGAGTAATTCATGTTGTCAGGTTTTCCATTCAAAAAGGCTGGAGGATACTATGGATTGAAAGTGATTCTACCACCATTGTCTAGGAAATCTAGAATGGTGTGACTCACCTTGCTTGGCCTTTGATCAATCTCTTGATGCAGTGCCTGGACTCTCTGCATGAAATAGACTACATTGCCACACATACCTTTAGAGAGGATAACACTGTTACTGATTCCCTTGCCAACAAGGGTGTCCATCATACCATGAACTGGATGACACCCTCCCCCCGGATTTACTTCAACTATTAGATAAATATTTAAAAAAAAATCCATTCTTTCTGTCTCCTGTAATCCTTTCAACTTTTTTTATTCAATAAAATGTGCTTTGGTCTTTGACCGAGGCACCAATTTTCTATAAAACAAATAGGGGAGGTGAATTATTTTTGGTTACCTTTAGATCAATTAAAACAGTATCCCTTTTAACCTCTATACTCTTTAGTTAATGGATCTCTCACTCTATCCTCACTCCCTAGTTAGTATGCATGTTGTAGTAATCAAGAAATCACAACAATGAACACCATGATTTGTTTATTAGGTTATCATCCAGGATAGATAAATATATCCCTAGTGTGTAATTTTTTTATCCCACATCAACCCATCATCCTTTTTAATATAAATAGAATCATCAAGATAGGGTATGACATTGAACCTGTAAAAATTATAGATCTAACCAAATATTTATGTAAGTACCCATGTGAAGGTAAACGAGAATAGGAAATAACCAAACATTCTCTACAATGTAAAGGGGATATAGACTTGCACCAATTGATGTAAGATCACTGATATAGAGTAAGACTTCACATTAGACTCCAATAGATTGGATCTTCTTCATCAAACTACAATAGTCAGAATGGATTCCTTGAACTTATTCATACATTAAAATATATAAACATTATAATCTAGGATCACTCGCTATTTTTTATAAATAATGATCTATAAAAGCAATTTAAAGCTCTCCCTTCTTCCACCTTTTTAATTCATAGTGATGATTACCTTTATAGTAGTTTTGAACCTCTCAAAGTGTTCAACGTAAAAAATATTATATGTTGTAGATGTATTGGGTCTTCTTCTTTGATAATAATATAATACTCAAGATTTTCATATCAGGGGTCAGATATTTTTTTTATTTTTATTCTCCAAATATACATCAACAAACCCCTTCAATATTATCCCCGTGATATTTTCACTTTAATTATCCATATATCTATTTCTTCAAATATCCATCTTCTTTAATCATCCATTTCATATAAAATAGTCACATTAAATCTCTTTTTAATTCAATAATTTATTGATCTTTTTAATTAAACATTATATCCATAAATATAATTATATTATATATCTTCTTTAAACCTTGAAAAATTATATACAATTAAATATGTACAATTTCATAAAGATATGAAATATAGTTTTCATGATTATAGAAACATAAATCATAGAACAAATATCTCCTATTGCACTCCCTTCATATTATCACATACTATGGCATGTAACTCTCCTTGTAGTGTGATTACCTCCCAAAATCTATAATCATATTCATCTCATTTTATATTAACAGTAAGATTCATGGGATGTTAAACTTCTATACAGAATTGAACCAAATTTCCTCCACACATTATCTCAATAGTCTTCAACTAGATTCCTCATTTAAATTGAAGCACCATGGTGTTTAAACATTGAATATTAACATAAAATTTGTTAGTTTACCTTATGGTATCTCAACATAAAAACACTAACTCTTTAGATTTTGGAAAACTTTTGACTCTAAAGCAATGTCTTACGATTTTGAAACAAATTCTTCAGCATAGTGCCTTTACCAAATTACTTTAACAAAAGAGTCTTACATGGATCTAAATAATTCTTTTAATTTTCATCATAATTATTAAAAAATATCAGAATATTTACAAATATTTAAAAAAAATGTATGAAATGATCAAGAGTCTTACAACAATTTGTAAGTATTAGAGAAATTATATAAGCCTGTGTCTTAAAAATATTGAAAAAACTTCTCTAAAATTCTAAATAGTCTTACAAGAATTAATATAACTTATGGAAATTATATAACCAAAATTGAAATTTTATAATCCTTATATAATATCCTTCATTTGGTAAAATTTCACATATATATTATCCATGTATCTAAAAAACCTCTAAGACATATCCATTTTTTAGATTTATCATTAAATTTCTAAATGTCTTCAATAAAGAGGAGAAACTTATTTAGTTTAAATAAATCAATTTGAAACAATTTTGAATAACTAAAAGTCATCTTTAATAACTATAAGAATATTTATTCAAAAGGATTTATAGCATAAAAAATTAATTTATAGAGTAATTAAATGGACCTTTCACTTCCAGAACATATATTTAATTCCTCACTCCTTGTTAAAAAAATTTCTTCAAGCTGGATAAATGCAATGATATATATTTAAATAATCATTTCTTGTATCTCAAATTCTTTATGAGATACTTCATGGAGATAAAATATCTAGAACTTTTGAAAACACTATGAAACTCGTCTAATTTATTTTCCCTCATAAATTCTTGAATAAAATCTTCTTATAAAGTATTAAGTTGCATAATCATGAAGTAATCTTTTAAAACTAAATGTTTTCATTAAATATAAGTGTCAAAATAAACTCAAATACTCATTCAACAATTTATATATGTTAATATATATCCAAGAATATCAATAGTAGTATCTCGCATAATACTTCATATGAATAATGATAGTACCTTAATAACTTATTCCAAGACCATACTATAATGTATTTTCCAATAATCTTTACATAGTTCATGTATAAAACTAGTATTTATAAATCAAACCTTATTTTAATTAAAATTATTTTTCACTTAAATCTACTTCCATGTTATTATTCTTATTCAAATATTAACATCATCCATATTCTCATCATTCATATTTACAATTATTCATAATAGATACAACACAACATAATGTGAGTTAAATAATTATTAATGATGTGATTAATTTAGAGAAATTTTTAAGACTAACCACTACTAATAGGGTAATGAATTCATAAAAAGATCCTCTCATTGAAGTATAAATGTTCTAAGGATGCTATTTTGATTCCTCATTCTTCCACCATATATGCACTCTCTATTATATAAATAATCACATTTAAAGATATGTTTGATAAATAATATTCAATGTTGGATACATATAAAATATAGGATAATGGAAAAATTATAAAAATAATTAAAAGGTGAAGAAGAAAGATAACAGAGAGGAAAAAAATAAAGTGGTTTTCAAGCAGATGCAGAAGAAGGGTACTATTTTAATTAATATGGAGTGGAAGAAAAAAGATTCAATTTAATTTTAATATATGACCAAACCTAATCCCATAGTTTTGGAATCTATGTTACTAATTGAATCCACTTGCATAATTTTGACCCAAAATTTTCACTTCACCTTACTAATTTTATTGGTTTAGCCTTCTAACCTATCAATTAATCAGCCTAAATATTAGTTTTATGTAAATATTGATGATAACATCAAAGAGTTTAATGACAGAATCCTTTGGATAATTCTCTTTTTCACTTATGATGGGGGGTTCCATTATAAACTGAGGGAAGGCAGTTAGGTAAAATGCATGGATTATTTTGAATTTCATGAAACTGTTTTATTTTATAATTATATATATTTATGAAATTCATTGATTAATGAAATTATTTAGGAATTTAATTTGAATCAACACAAAGTATAAATAAATTTTTATAATTAAAGGATCCTAATTTAAATGTAACATATAATTCAGAGTGTTTGGCCAACATATCCAAACTGGTAAGAAATGAACCAAAAATGAATAATTGATTTCCATATTCTAGCACAAGTTCCAATGGTATTAATATAAATAATTTGAATAATTTTTCCATTAATGACTATAATGAATAAATGAGACTAGATAATGATTCAACTAAAGAAACAATACACTACCATATAAGGTGCAACATGGATATAAAAATATGGAAACAAGGACTACATGTATAATACATAAGTATAGACATAAATTAAATAAAGAACCCAACTATATCTATGTGAAACATGGTCAAAAATTCCTGGAACCACCTCTATATTGCTACAATCAAGCTCAAGGTCCAAACCTATAAATGAGAATATCGATCATACCTGAAATAAAAAAGGAGAGAATATGAGAATATATGCACACTAAGGTGTGTGTCTGTATGTATGGTGTGAGTTCATTCCCAAAAGGATATCATCAAGATTATACCCATTTACTTTTACATGAAAAATCAAAAATACTATTTTAAAAAATAACTAATAAAAATACATTTATTGCATTTAATGGAATATATATACTAAATTAAGGCTTTATAATATTTTTCTTTAAAAGAAAACAACTTTACAATTTATAAACAAATTCAAAATCCCTTTTTCCTTTATAAATTTATATGATCCAATAAAAAACATTATAAAATACAAAACATCATAAAATAATCAAATATCAACTCAAGTACCAAAAAATAATAATAAAGGACCATGAAATATAAAAAACATCAAGTATCAAGAATCACCCATGAGTATCGACCCAACTCAAGGTGAACAAGTGAGAAACCCTACTTTAGATTCTCATTCCTTCACTAATGTGGTTTCCGGAAGAGGTTATGAGATCACTGAGCCCTATGAAAATGTTAGTGTGGTCCATAATAATTGCATCAAACCAAAAGAATATCATCACTATGGACAACCAGTGATTTCTTTCTCAATAAACTAGGTAATCCTTTTAGCATAGGACTTATGATTTTCAATTATTAGGAACATTGTTAAAAACCTGCTGTATTTGAAATTATTAAGAAATTATCTTGAATATATAAGGTTTTTAGGTTTTCACATCCATCTATTAAACACTTCTAATGTATTCTTTCACCTTTAATTTGAGGATGGTTATTATAGACTTTGGTCAAGGCGTTCATGGTCCTTTGGGGGTTATTCTATGACAGTTCTTAAATGGACCCCAGACATCAACCCCTTCATTTAATCTCTTATATTTTTAGTTTGGATAGGATTCCATGAGCTACTGCTACTTCTTTTTAAGCAATCTATTTTGTTCTCGATTTCCATTCTTATAAGCAACCCATTGAAACTAGATTCGGTGATAAGGAATCTATCAAGACCATTTGTTGCTATAATTGTTGTTGAAATTTATGTTTCTTAAACTCTTCCTTCACAAATATAGATTTATAATAGTGATTATGGATTCTTTTAGGATGATGTATATAAAAAACTACCCAATTATTGTGATTTTTGTCTTAAGATTGGACATGTTTCAAAGGAATGTGATTGTAAGACTACACATCCTAAGTTCAATAATGTTACATGGGTTGTTAAGGACTAGCAAAAACTTGGCCTCGATAGGAGTAGAGTTAGACACATAGCTTATGTTGGTCCTTATTTTGTAAGGGAACCTTCTATAGAGAAAAATACGATGAGAATAAGGATATTTTTGTTGAAAATGTGGAACCCTTACAACCTGGACACCATTCTATTGAAAATAATGGAATTCCATATTTTTTTTATGCTACGCTTACTGCCACAAATTTCATCATTGACTCACCCACCCTATTGGGGTTTCATCATAGGCATATTAAATCTCATGTTTCATGAGAGAAGGACTGTGGTGATCTCTATAATTAAATTTAATCTTAATAAGAGGATAATGATCAACCTATTCAAATTTAAGAAGACTACATAAAATTAAGTGCTATGAAAGAAAAAAACTATAGTGGACTCTTATGGATTCGTCACTCCAAATCCTAAAAAACAAGATAGTGTGGACGACACTCTCAAATGGAATTAAATATTGTTACTAGATTATTATATTCATCTAGGAAGGAAAAGATTAAACCCCAATAATACCAAGATTGGTTGATAAACCATTTTTAACCTATGTCTTAGAGGGGGAGAATGAAGGAAAAAAATGATCCTATGTAAAAAGGTTCTTATGTGAATGAAGACCTGATTGGGGAATTAATTGATGTATGGATGGATGAACACGATACTGTCTCATTTTAGAAGATCTATGACGGAAAAATCACTACTCAAAAATACCTTGAAATCATAAAATGTATATTCATCATAATGCTGGATGAATATAAAAAATCCTAACTTTAATATTAAATAAATTACGTGGGAATGATTTTCTCTACCCAAAGTATTTTTCAGCATGATTTTTAGTGTTGGTTTCTTCATAAAAAAATATTTTCTTGATTTTTTGAGTTTCTATGTTTTTGGGTTCCTCCTATTAATTCAGATTTGATGTGTTTTTGTGGGACTTATCCTAAGGTTTTGGCTTTGTCAACTTCACTTGGTTTATATTCTCCCTAGAGGATCTTAGCTGGTGTCTCATCAATGATTTGGGTTTCCCTCTTTTTTTGTTGATGTGGAGGCAGTATTTTCTCAAACATTGTACTTTTGGTTATTTAATATACAATTTGACATGTTGGTTTGGTTATAATGAGTATTTTTCATGTCTTGGTTCATGCCAGAGGGATTTGGGGCATGCTATTGCAGTTTCTGGTGATCTTCTATTTACCATCTGTTTTTGGTGATTTAATTAACATCAAGGTGCATGAATGTGTGGGTGTAAAATGTTGATGAGAACCTCAAGTAGCTGGAATATAGTGTCCATGTTGGATCTGGTTTTTTAAGAAAAATTTATTGTACTATCCTAAGGTGGACCTTGTGCATGATATCTTTTTATTTTATTAATCCTTTATGATATTGTTGATATTTTTCACATAGGGTTTAAGGATCAAATATATAATATCTTTTGTTTCTTTCCAATTGGGTTGTAGGTGCCCCTTATTTCTGGTTCAATATTTGATCGATTTCCTACAAGGTGTATTTCATCTCAAACAGAGACAGTCATACTGATGGTGTTGCGCTTCCACTTCCCTTCATGGAGGTTGTCTTTGACAGTTTGATAACATAACATTTTAAACATGTCTTGTGCAATATGACCTTTTTTTCTTCAAATATCAAATTGTATTCCCCTCAATCCACTATGGGTTTAAGATATTTATACATGGTATTTGTATTGTAACTCTTATTTTTTAATAAATTCATCTTGGGCAAGAATTGGTCGACCAATTCATGTAAAAACGTTAAAAAAAGAATCACTCGTCATACATCATGGGAAAAATACATAGGGACTAAAGAAATGAAATTTTGGATGCTTATAACTAACCATGAACTCAATAAACTATGTATAGGGAATTATACATAGCATACCCTTAAACCAATATAAATTCATTCACCAGTGTATAATCTAAACTAGTTAGAATAGTCCAAATAGAACAATATAGAGAATAATCTCAAACTAGTCCATCCTATATAGTGTGTGGCCAAAACTTGGGGAGAGTCCATATAATGTGTAATCTCAATTTGAGAGTTTACATGTCACTAAAATCACATCTTAGTTACACAATTCTTATCAGGATATTTTATATATCAAAATTAAGTCAAATAATGAAATATAATCTTTCTATCACCAATCAATAAATAAATTAATTAAAATATTAATGTAAACCCACATATCCCTTCCCATTCACCCTTCATGAAAATAACCCCTTCATTATAAATATCTTATTATTTAATAACTTAAATTCATCAAAAATATAAACTCTAATAAGGTTCATAACATTTGGATATGAAAAACTATAGATGCAATTATCTTATAGACAAACTTATTTTTCTCCATAAAATGAAAAAATATATAGCCATGAAGTTATATTTATTAAATCAATACCAACTCAAATACAATGATGTAACACAATTCAATATTTTCATTTAATACTAATTATAAATGATCGATAATAATATAGGCATAATTAAAAAGTATGTGAAATTTAAAGATTAAAAACACTTATTTATCTTTTGAGGTAATTAATGAAAACACAATTCATCTATCATTTTCAAAATAAACATATTAAACATTCCATGAAACAAATTCTCATTTTTTCATGATAAGACAATGATGGCATCTTATCAAACACTAAGTGATCTTGAAAACACGTTACCATAATTTTTCATAACCATTATATAAAAACCCCACTGATACAACATGAAATAAAAAAATTAAATGATGTAAATCTTTTTTAAAACCATCATGGATATTTTCAAGATACATTTTATAAGTATAAAATCACTTTTAAGTATACAAGAACCCGTTTATGTTTCAAATAAAATGAAAGGGGTGAAACCACCTACCATGAATTGGTGCAACCATGAAGCCTTTATCAAATAAATGTATATTGGGGTTAAGATATTATTTTTAATCACCATAAAATTAAAACCCCTATGAAATTCAGGTTTTCCATTTTAATGGTAAAACCCCAATCTTCCATAAACCCTAGGTTGTTAAAAACATGAGAGGAGGAAGATAAAGGGTAACATCCCATGTATTTATAGAATAAAATAAATTTATACCTATTAATATTTTTGAATTTGATATTAATTTTAATTAAAAAGGGACACTATATATGATAGTGTACTTGAAAGGAAATAATGGGTTTCTCTGAAATCTTACATTGTACACAACACACACTAATATTGAAAAATAATACAACAATGTTATTATTATTTTAAATGGTAGTTAATGCATGGTCGTTGTATTGGTTGGAATGAATAGAATTAAGTATATTATTATTTTTTATATTAGCTTAATGTTTTTAAATTTATCCAATAAATTTTAGAGGATTAAAATGAGAATGAATCTTAATTTAAGTATAAAATACTCTAATATTTTTAAAAGGTGTTTTTACCACCATTTGATGGCGAACCTTTTTTAAATCTAGTTTTTTGACATTTATATGTTCTATTTTACAAAATATGATTATTATATATAATAGAGAAATAAAAATTTACTTTGGATAAATTTTTTGTAATTTTATGATAAAGTTCATTTTTTAATGAATACTGAAAAATACCACATTTTAAGTAAAAACTAATTTTTCATTTATATTATTTATATAGATATATGGTATTTTTTATTATTTTTAGTTTTTAATTGTATTATATCATTATAATTTAATCCAATGTATTTCATTTGTAGTAATTTCACATTTAAATTGGATATAAACACATATTAATCTTTTAATAGTTTTTATTTCTTAAAAACACAATTTCTACTTTTGAACATACGAATTAATTTTTAATTAATTAATCAAACATCAACATTTTTAATTTTAAAAAACTGATTCCATATTTAGAATCAAATCATACAAATTATTTAAATTGGTACCTTTTATTTTTTGGATATTATGAATATTAAATTCTGTAATAATTTTTATTTACAACAGTTAAAGGTTAAATTAGGTAAATAAGGGTAAAAAGAATCTTATAATAATATAAAACTACCATAACACATATCATAATCTTATTTTATGAGTTATGTGATAACAAAACAATCCTTAGGCCGAAATTTTGGAAATTGGGTGCCACTTGGGTGTCAAAATGACATGTTATAATAATTAATTTAAAAGGAAATATAACATAAATAGCCATATTTTTACTAAAACAAATATCTGGTGGGGTTATAAAAGTGATAATTTAGATTATAAATAGTAATTAAAAATATAAAAATATTTCCTACAATCATGTTATTGTATTTATAATTTTTAAAGACTAAATAAATAAATTAAATTATGACACAATGATGATGTAGGGATTACCTTATTAATGAATGTTTCAAATAAAGAATATTATGAACATTAATATAAATAAAATTTGAATATTTTGATAACATACATGAGTTTTTTAGATTATTATGGTATATTATCTTTGATTTAATACTTTTTTTCTAAGTAATTAAGTTTTTATAACATTAACAGTAATTAATTACTAAATAGTTTCAAAATTGGCGTGAATGAGTTTTCAAAAGTAATTCTATTTTATTAAATGATATAATAGTCTTAAAAATATAAGATTCAGAAAAATTACTTATATAATGTTAAAAATGTCATTAATTATCCACTTTTGGTTCTATTTTAATTCTATTGTAACTATAGTAACCATATATTATGAAAATACAAGAAGACATGGTTAGAGTTATTGTTTTTAAATAACGGTTAAAGCTAAAAGATAAGGTCAAATTTATGACCTAAACTTGTCTAAAAGCTATTGGTTGAGAGGATTTAAAACCATAATCATATTATCCTTGAAATATATCACTTTGTAAAAAGTATAATTTGAGAATCAATTTATTATAAAATTATACTTCAAGACATTCCTAAAGTACCCCTCCTCCCTCTTATAAAAGTCCACAACGTCTACCCACTTACTCAAACCAATAAAGCCCCTTAAATCATCAAAATTATTCTCAAATAATCTCCCATCATCCATCCCATCCTCTTAAAATCCTTAACTTTGGAATAATCAATTCAAGAAAGCCTTTTAGATCAAATAAAAAGAAGTAACCTAATTTATAGGTAACGTCTTCTCTCAAGTTCCTTTCATTTATTTTCTTATACACTATATATTATCTTATTATTCTGTGATTAAATAAAAATAATTATATCGTAAATATACTAGGATTAATTTATGATATGGTTTTGAACTACACTTATACACACCTCCATCTAATGGATACAAACATATTGTTTCTGTGTACTGTGAAATATTGCCTTACGAAATGATGATTGTTCAATTTTCCCCTAACACCTATCATGGTAGAAATTATGATGGTAATATATTTATATATGATATATATTATATTTATATTTTCTCTATTATTTTTATTTATTTATTTACAACAAACCTTTATGCTTTTCATAATGTGTAAATACAATAATTTAATTTGAGGATGTGCGGACTACCGCCCCCTCAAAGTGATATGACTCATTCATGCCATAAATGGACCATATAAAGGATATAATTAATGAAATTATGTAAAATATATAACATATAGAATATATTTTAATTATAACATACCTATGAATCCTTTAGTTCTGATTCTATTAATATGATAATGAAATAAAAGTAGCATTCATGTGTATGTACAACATACCATCTCCACTAAATATAAATTTCATTTGTTATATAAAAATTTATGGACTATTATAAATACATATATACTAGATATATATGATATTAAAATCATTAATATCATTATGGAGATGATCGAATTTTGACTACATGGACAATTTAAACAAAAAAGGCCATTTTCGACTCAACTATCGAATATCGACAAAACAACTTATATGAACATGAATAATAATGTGGTTGTTATAAAATGGTATAAGTGATATAAAAGGAATAATAAAATTGAAAATGTTTCTAAAACAAGTATAAATTAAATAATGTTTTTTATTCGGGAATAATAAGGAATATACGTGATGATTTGGACTCAAGGTAAGGGACTTCGTCTGAATCTCCTTTCATTAAAGCTTATTTTGATTTATTTGTGACTTTATTTTATATGGTATATAATCAACCCCTTTGAATTTTTATTTCATTCATTTTTTTCAAAAGTAATATTTTTCTACGAAATTTTTTACTATATGAAAAAAAATAATTTTTTAAATGTATGCGGTGACAACATCCGTTCCACCGCCGCAAGCATTATTTGATATTTGGATTTCACTACAAGCCATAATGTTTTTTAAAAGAAAAGTAAATACCATATTTCTTTTTATGTTATTTTTTATTAAAGTTGTTTTTGAGAATGGATTGATTATGTCAATATCTTGAACATATATCTTGTGATTTCAATGTGAAAATGTTTTCCTTACATTATGCTTGTTTTATGTGTTATGATTATGTTATCGTTTTTAGGAATTATTTACGTATATAGGTGGTTCAGTGATAAAATGAGAGAGGGTGAGCCTGAGATATATCTCCAATGCATTAGAAAATGTGACAGAGGTAAATAATAAGGTTTATCCTAGTTGATTTAGGGAATATAATATGATGGGTATTCCCAATGTAACTATGAAGGTTACTCTATATGTAGCTATAAAAGCTACAATGTAAGAATGTTATGGATGGAAAAAGTTACCATACGATTTATGATTTATATGAGTTATTTATTAATCTTATGATTTCCTGAGGTATGTTAAAGAGCATATGTTTTATGAGTGAAATGTATGATTTCTTTTATTGGTATGTATTAATGGACTGTTGTTTTCTTTCCTTATTTTTTAAACCTTACCGTGCTTTTTATGATTATAACAAGTTTTTGAAATTTTTTCACATGGTATAAGGAAAGGAAATAAAAAGGAATAATTGAAGATGATTTTTATCAATAAAATAGTTCTTGTTTTATTTAAGGAGTTTTATTATTGTGAAAAAAAAATTGGATTGAGTAGAAGTGTCTTCATTGTAATATTTGAGATGTAATGTATTAATAATGGCCTAATAAATATTTAATATGAACCTGAAAAGACCCTAATTTTGAATTAAATTAAAATTATTAAGTTATCACTATATTATGTATTGTTTTAAGGTTAGAGACATATATTTGGTATCATAGGTTAGTTAAAATAACTTTGTGATTAAGAATATTGTTAAATGAATATCTATAAATTATTTAGACCTTATTGTATGATTTAAATGATATAGCATTTGAAGATTACCATGTTTCTTTATCTATGATATTTCAGTTTTCATAATGTTTTTCCAAAGAGGAAACAAAGAAGTTATGATGGGAAGACATCTAGAGGAAAACAACATACCAAATCAACAACTAGAAATTGTCAGAATCAGAACTGAACAGTTTGTTTCAGTGATGGAAAAATTGACTCAATCTATAAATGGTAGTAGTATCCATGCATGAGATCATCTAGATCAACCACAAAATAACATGTTGGTAGTGTATAATTTAATGAGGCAAAATCTTCTATCATTGAAGGGATCATTTTACCTGCTTCTAACTGAAGGGTGGATTAAAGCACCAGAAAATATTTTTGATGTCGTGGGGGGGGGGGGTTGAGAACATCAAAATATTAGTCTTGTTGTTTACCAATTTGAATGTGAATCATATTATTGGTAGTTAATGATAAAAAATATTAGGGGTAGTGAGAAGATTTATGCTTTTAATTTTGATGAATTCAAAGGTATATTCCTTGCGAAATATTTTCATAAGGCTGTTTGACTTAGAATTGGAAAAAATTCTTGGAATTGAAGCATGAAGATAACTGAATGGATTCTTATGAAAAAAAATTTACATGACTATAAATGTATGCTCCAAATTTCATATGGGATCTTGATAGTAAAATCCATCATTTTTACATTGGATTAAATCCAAATTATAAATTTGTGTTAGCTTCTCATGAGTTCAAAAGTTATGAAAAACTTATTTGATGTTTAGAGATGGTGGAAATAGAGTTTTTCAATGGTCATGTGTTCATTGAAAAATAATATAATAAGGGGTTTATGAGGTAGATGAAATGGAATTACTCTTCAAAAAATTTAGATGGTAAGAAACCTAAGTTTACATTTGGAAAAAATTGTGGTAAAAAGAATACTGAGAAATGAATTTTGAATTTTGGTGGGTGCTTCTGATTAGGGAAACTGGGACCTAAGGCTCATAATTTCACTGAAAAATATTGGTGAATTGGTAAGAAAAATATTATTTATAGTCATTAAAAGGTTTTATTTGCAGAAAAATTGGTCATTATGAAAATTAGTTCTAACAAAGGCCTCAACTGATGAAAAGAAACCTGACTATAAGTAGAAAGGGGTGGTGAAATCCTTTGAAACTACTTTAGTAGATGTTGGGTGATCAAATGAATTATTATCTGGTATATTGTTTGTTTATTCAGTTTATGACAATGTTTTCATCTACACATTCTTTCATTTTTGAGAAATTTTTTAGTAAATTGGGAATTCCATCTCAAGATATGAATCCGGAACATGTGGTAAAAACACCTAGGGGAAATATAGAGACAAGATGAAATTATAAGAAACTTCATGTCCTTGTGTGTGGAATGAATATACCTGAAAGCCTTATTATTTTTCCTCTAGAAGTGTCTGATGTTATTTTGGGTATAGATTAGATTTCCCTTTATCATGTTATGATTAACTACTGAGAAAAAGAGGGTTTTTTTTAAAAAAGAATTCCAATTTAGGTAGAATAATGAACCATTACTTTGGATAACATATCAGGAAGGTGAGAAACTATTAAAACATGGAAATGAATGTTACCTTGAACATATTGTTGAAAAAAATGAACTGTTCATATTAATGATATCCTAGTGGTCAATTTTTTTCTTGCTGTTTTTTCAGATGAGTTTCTTGGTATAGTACATAATCGGGAAGATGAAATTATTGTTGACTTGATTCATAATGCTAATCTAATTTCAAAACCCCCTATCTAATGGCTCAAATTGAAATTTTAGAGTTAAATACGAAATTTTACGAGTTATTAGATAAAGGTTTAATTCAACCAAGAACATCACCATGGGTGCTCCTATATTTTTTATTAAAAAAAGATGGTTAAATGAGACTTTACATTGATTATAGATCTATGAATAACATCACTTTTAAGAACTAGTATCCTTTTCCTCATATTGATGATTTTTTTATCATCTCTCTGGTGATTACTATTTTTTAAAGATTGAATTTAGTTTGGGGTTTCATCAGTTTAAAGTAATGGAAGAAGACATTCTGACAACCGCGTTTCATACTATATTTGGCCATTATGAGTTTTTAGTTATGCCTTTTAGGTTAACCAATGCACATGTTGTATTAATGGATCTTATGAATATAATTTTCTGTGAGTTCATGGATAATTTTGGGGTTGGGTTTATTAATGATATTTTAGTATATTATAAAATTAAATAAGAGAATTAAATTAATTTAAGGGTTGTCTTGCGG
Source organism: Viscum album (assembly GCA_963277665.1). NCBI lineage: Eukaryota > Viridiplantae > Streptophyta > Magnoliopsida > Santalales > Viscaceae > Viscum > Viscum album. The sequence goes on along the minus strand of OY728131.1, from coordinate 901,326,228 downwards.
ACCATAAAAGAAAAGAAATTGTATGGGAAATTCAGGAAGTTTATTTTTTGGAAACAAAAAAATTCATTCCTTGGTCACATTTTTTATAGAGATAGAATAACTATTGATCCTTATAAAATAAAATTTTTTGAATAATGTCCAAGACCCACAAATATAACTAAGATTTGTAGTACTCTTGGTTTATCAGGGTATTACCGAAGGTTTGGTGAAAATTTTTCTGGGTTATCTAGACCACTGACTAAGTTAACTTGAAAAGTTGTTAACTTAATTTGGAAAAAATAATGTGATGAATGTTTTCTGGAATTGAAAAGAAAATTAGTGAATTCTATAGTTTTGGAATTTCCTTCCAAAAATAGTGAATTTGTTATCTATAGTTATAATTGTTAAAAGGAATTGGTTTTGTCCTAATGCAGAATGATTAGGTAATTTATTATTCATCACATCAGTTGAAAAATCATGAGTTAGATTACCATACACATGATTTGGAATAAGCTACTATTGTTTTTTATTTAAAAATATTGAGGCATCATTTGTATAGAGTAAAGTTTGAAATATATACTGAAGATAAAAGCTTGAAGTATATATTTACTCATAAATAATTGAACATGATATAGAGAATATAGATAGAATTAATCGAAGGTTATGATTTCACAATTCATTACCATTTTGTAAAGGAAAATAAAATGGTTAACACTTTGAGTCAAAATAGTAATGAAATATTAACCATGCTATGATTATAATGAGATCCTTTGGTTTCTTATTTGATAAATTTTGGATTGGAAGTTTTTGGTGTAGGTAATTCCAATATTATGTTTCAAGTGGTTGTAAAATCATCTCTATTAGATAGAATTATTCAAGCGCAGAAAGAAGATAGTGAGTTGTAGAAAAAGGAAGAATTGGTTTATAAGGGTAGTTACCTAAATTTAACATTGATAAGGATTTTGTTTTGAGGTTTGGAAAAATATTATGTGTGCCTTTTGATTCACAGTTGATGAAAGAGTTATTATGTAAAGCTCATAGATATCTATTTTTAGTTCATACTGGTACTAAGATGTACAGAGAAATTTTGGCATATTACTTGTAGGATGGAGTGAAAAGAGATATTGTTATCTTTATCCTGAGATGTTAGATTTTTCAATAGGTTAATGCAGAGTGACAGTTACCAAAAGGGATTCTTCAGCCACTTCCAATACCAGAGTGGAAATGAGAAAAAATTCCATGTATTTCCTAGTGGGATTACTAAAGACTTCTTGAGGAAATAATTCAATATGGGTTATTGTTGATCTATTGACTAAATATACTAATTTTATTTATATTCAAGATACTCTGTCTCTATATCAACTTTGTCAATTGTATATTAAAGAGATAGTCATGTTACATGGAGTACTCCTCTCTATTGAATCTGATCATGATCACATGTTCACTTCTAACATTTATAATGGGCTTCAGAAGTCATTGGGTAATGAATTAAATATTATTATAGATTTTCAACTACAATCAGATGTGATGTTAAAATAAAAAATTCATACATTGAATGATATAATACGGGCTTGTTCAATGGATTACCATAAAAGTTGGGACCAACAAATTTATTTGGTTATGTTTGCATAAAATAACAGTTTTCATTCCAGTATACAAATGGCACCATTTGAAGTATTATATTGAAAGAGGTGTCAAAATCCAACATTTTTGGGATGATCTAGGTGAAAGGAATTTGATGGGACAAGAATTGATATGAGATATGGCAGAAAAATTTTAGTTGATTCAAAATAACTTGAGAATAGCTCAGAGTAGGTAGAAAATTTATTTGGATAACCGGACGAAGGATTTTTCTTTTGAGGTAGGTGGTCATGTATTTCTCAAAGTTTATCCAAAGAAAAGTGTGATGTTTTTGGGTAAAAAGTGAAAGCTGAGTCTGAGGTTCATTAGACCCTATGAAATCCTAGATAAAGTTGGATCACTTTCCTAAAAAGTGGTGTTACCTTCATATTTATCTCAGGTACAAACTTTTTTTCAGGTTTCAATGTTAATAAAGAATATGTTGGTTACATCTCATGTTTTGAGCCCAGAGGTAGTTTTTCTGGAAGAGAATGTTACTTATGCGGAACAGCCAGTCCAGATTCTGGACCACAAAGAGCAAGTGTTTCCGAAAAATATAATTCATCTTGTGAAGGTTTTGTGGAAAACCCATATGGTTGAATAGGAAATATAGGAATATGAAAATTATATGGGGGATACATACCCCCACTTATTTGATAAGTCAATAAAATTGTGAGGACGTAATTTCTAAAAGGGGGTAAAGATCCCAAGTATTTATAGAATAATAAATTTTCAAATAAATTAATATTTTTTAATTTAATACTAATTTTATTTTAAAATTGAAACTATAAAACATATCATACCCGGCACGTAATAATGGGAATTTCTGAAATCTTACGCTGCACACAACATAGAGTTATATTAGAAAAATAATACAAAAATATTATTAGTAATTTAAGTTGTAGTTAACAACTAACTGTTGTGTTAGTGGGAATGATCAGAATTAACTAGGTTATGATTTTTCATTTTTTAAAATTTTTTTACATTTAACCAAAGAATTCTAGAGGCTTAAATTGATAATGAAGCAAATTTTAAGTACAAAATACACTAATATTTTTAAAAGGTAATTTTACCACCTTTTAATGGAGAACCTCTTTAAAATATAGTTTTTTTACTTTAATATGTTCTATTTGACAAAATAAAATTATTCTATAAAAGCAGGACATACAAATTTATTTTGGATATATTTTTGGTAATTTTATAATAAAGTTATTTTTTATGAATAGTGAAATTTACCGCATTTTATGTCAAAACATCCCTTTCATCTATTTTTTTATATAGTTAGATTATATTTTGTATCAGTTTTAAAGTATAATTTTTATATTTTCTAATCATTTAATCCAATAAAGGTCATATTCAGTAATTTTACATTTAAATTGGATATAAACACCTGTCAATCTTTTGATAGTTATTATTTCTTAAAACCCCGCTTTCTGGTTTTGACAAAGGGAATTGATTTTAAATTAATTAATGAAAATTTTGCGTTTTGAATTTGGAAAAATGAATTACATATTTTTAATCATAAGGTCCAAATTATGTAAATATGTACCATTTATTTTGGGATATTATGAATAGTAACTTAAGTAATTATTTTTATTTACCATGGTTAAAGGGTAAATTAGGTAAATTAGGTTAAAAAATATTATAATAATATAAAAATACCATAACACATATCCTAATCTTATTATATGAGTAATAGGAGACTAAAACAATCCATGGGAAGAACTTTTGGCATTTGGGGGCCACTTGGGTGTGAAAATGACTTGTTTTAATAATTAATTTAAAGTAAAGGAAAATATTACATAAACATGTATCATTTTACTAAAACAATTTTAATATGGGGTTCTATAAGTGATATATTCGACTATAAATAGTAATTAGAAATCTAAAAATACTTTCTACATCATGGTATTTTATTTATAATTTTTAGATATTATATAAATTAACTTAATTACGAAAAAATGATGATACAATGATTACCATGTTAATGAAAGATTCAAATAAATGATATTATAAATATAAAAATAATTATAATTTAACGTTTTTATTCCATCAAAAAAATTTCTAGATTATTATGAAATATTATATTTCCGTTAATGCTTTTGGTTCTAAGTAATCTAGTTGTTATGGCTTTAACAAATATTAATTACTAAATAGTGTAAAAATAACATAAATTAGTTTATAATACAAATACTATTTTATTAAATGATATAATTGTCCCTAAAATATAATATTAGGCCAAATGACTTATATAATATTAAAATTTTCATTAATGATCCTCTATTGGTTCTCCTGGCATTTTATAGAAACTATAGTAACCATATATTGTGAAAATACATGAAGACATTGTAATATTTAATGTTTTTAACAAAGAGTTAAAGCTAATAGATAAGGTTAATTTTGTGACCTAATAATTCTAAACCCTATTGTTTGAGAGGAATTCAACCCATTATTATCTTATCCTAGAAATATATCACTTTTTAAATATTATAATTCGAATTTTAATTTATAATAAAATAATACTTCAAGACTCTCCTAAACTGCCCAACCTCTCTCGTATAAAAGGCCACCACCTATACTCTCTTACTCGCACCTCTAAAGCCCCTTGGATAATCCAAATTATGATCAAATAATCTCTTAACATCCCTCCCTTACTTTTATAATTCTTAACTTGGGTAGAAGGAAATTCAATAAAGCATTTTGGCTCAAATCAAAAAAATAGTTACCCAATTTAGGTGTTATGTCTTATCTCATGTTCCTTTATTTTGTTTTCCTTATTCACACTCTATGCTTATATTATTATATGATTGCATAAAAAACCATTATCCTTTATATAATAGTATTTTTTTATTAAAATTATTCTAACTACACTTACACACACCTCTATTTAATTGAAACAAACATATTGTTTCTATGTACGGAAAACTAGTGCCTCACGAAACGATGATTGTTCAATTTTTTCGTACCACCTATCATGGTGTCCATTTTGATACCATAGTAGTTATATATGATATATATTATATTTATCTTATATCTATGCTTCTTTATTTTTTTGTTTACAATATACCTTTATTCTTTCCGTAATGTGTAAATACTATAATTTCATTTGAGGAAGTGTGAACTACCGCCCCCTCAAAGAGATATGACTCATTTATTCCATACATGGAATATATAAAGATTGTAATTAATGAATTTATGTAACAAATATAACAAATATATTTTTCTGTAATTATAACATACCTTCATATCATTTAGTTTTCTTTCCTTAAATATGATAAAAAATGAAATTAGTGTTCATGCATACGTATGGCATGTCGTCTCCATTAACAATTAATTTCATTTATTATCTCCAAATATTATGGACTATTATAAATAAATATATATTGGATATATATATATATATGATAATTAAATCATTAATATCATTAAGGAGATTATGGAATTTTGTCTACATGGGAAATTTACATCAAACAAGTTCATGTTCGACTCAAGTACCAAATATTGACAAACCAACCGATATGAACTTGAAAAATTATGTTATTGTTATAGAAAGGTAATAAGTGGTATAAAATGAATAATAAACTTCAAAATGGTTCTCAAATAAGTATAAATTCAGTTAATTTTATTATTCATGAATAATAAGGAACATACGTGAAGATTTGGACTCAAGGTAAGGGGCTTCGTCTCAATCTATTTTCATTGAGGCATATTTTGATTTATACATGACATTATTTTATACATTATATAATAAAATCCTTTGAATTTTAATTTCATTCAATTATTTTCAAGCGGAATATTTTTCTAAGAAGCATTTTACTAAATGACAAAACTAATGTTTCTTTTTAACGTGCATGGTGATAATGACCTTTCGATTTCCATGAGAATTATTTTATATTTGGATTCCTCTAAAAGACATCATGTTTTTAGAAAGAAAAGTAAATAACATATTCCTTTTATGGTATTTTGTTATTTAAATTGGTTTTGAGAGTGAATTTATTATTTCAATATCTTTAACTAATTTTCACGACCCCCCCCCCAAGGCTCGTGTCGTGATGACCCAAATATAACCTTCCCTAGGCCTGGGGTTGGTGACTAGTAATGAAGTAATATCCTTGAAAAATAGGAAGGAATAGCCTTTAAACCTACAAATACATAGTCCAATAATACATTGATCACAAACCACAAAGTAAAAATGTTGTAGCAAAAAGATGTGTACTAAACATAAAAAGGGTGAGTACTGCAAGTAAAGGGCCCCAGAATAAAATCCCAACTGAAAAGTACAACATAAATAAAAAATGCTCCAGGAATCATTCTCCATGGTTCCTACCTAAATGGTAGGTACCACTCATGGTCGGTTTTCACTGTGGCATGTCACATCTAAAGCTCCACCTCCAAGAACCATTTAGTCCTGGCTCCCAAACCTTGGTCAAAGATTTCTGTCATCTACACAAGATACAATAAGGTGTAAGTGATGTTTTTGCAGAGGTGATCATAACAATACTAAGTAGAGAAACCGAGAACCCTAACGGTATCCTGATGTTCTACAAAGGGAAAACCACAGAGCAAGACCTCAATCACAAAGCACAATAAAATATTTAACTCACAACAGGTATACAACTCATATATCAGGAATATAGATGATTAGTCTAAAGATGTATCAACTTATTCCATTTAGAGGTTCCACAACTAATCCACAAAGAGTTTTTCCATTATAGATCCACTCTGGGAAGTAATTCACAACTCCACAACGGGCCACTGTAAGGACATTCTTCATTGGGTCACGCTACTGCTGATCCACATAGGGTCACTAGAATGCTAATCCACATAGGGTCGTTGGAAGGCTAATCCATACAGGGTTACTAGAATGTTGATCCACACAAGGTCGCTCGATGATAATCCACAATGGGTCACTAGATGCTGATCCTCGACGGGCCACTCTAAAACTAGGCCTTGTCGGGTAGCTACGATGCTGATCCACACAGGGTTGCTATGATGCTGGTCCACACAGGATCAATTCTTCAAAGATAGCTAGCCACAAGATTCCCCTCACCTGGTGCGCTCAAGTTCCGTAGAATTTTGTCCTCAATATGATGGTCGTACCTCAACCACCACTAAGCTCGAAAAATGAGTAACCCAAAAGACCTCCATGTAGTAAAGGTTCTAATGCAAAATATGGTGTATTAATAGGATGCCTGGTTTGGGAGTTATAAGTGATTAAGTACTGAGGGTCTGGTTGGATTTTGGTTCAATCCAACCCAGTCGTACTCCAAATTTCTCCCAAATTCAAGTGAAGTATACTAAAAGAACCATCTTGATCTAAGGCTCCCAGTTCCATTGATGGTTCATCAAATGGACATCTAGATTTTATATTATGTATTTTTAAGCAAAACTGGGCTAGGATGGGTCTGGTTCCAATCCGACCCATCCCAATTAGGTCGGGCTACGGTGGGCTTGACCCCCTAGGCCACGGTCCTGCCCGGACCGCTGGGGGTGTAGCTCGTCCCATAGGGGTCGCGGCTCGGCCCGCAAGGGGGGTGAAGCCCGGCCCGTAGTGGGCCTTGCTCGGCCCACATTGGGAAGCCCGACCCGCAAGGGGGCACGGCCCGACCCATTGGGAGGGGAAGCCCAGCCCATAGGAGGGTGCGTCCCAACTCGCAAGGGGGCGCTTCTCAACCTGTTAGAGGGTGCAGGGCCCAACCTAGCAGAAATGTGGGGGAACACTCTACCCTTTTCCCTAACAACTAGGTCGTTCGAGATCTGAACTGGTGGCTCCATGTGGGGAAGCCTAGTCACCGCAGGACCTATAGGGAGTGGGTCCCCTCCTCCACCTTCAGCGGTGCATGACGGCCCACCACACCACTTCTACGGCTGGCCAGTTCCAGCCTCGCTGCTCAACCATCGCGGCTGAAAATATAGGGCCTCCTCTTACTGTGGCATGCGATAGGGCACCACCATTTCTGTTGTCGGATGGTGTCGGCCGCCTATTAACCACCAAGTCCTAGTGTCACAACCTCCTCCTGTGGCTCACGACGATGCGCTTCTGCCACCACGGTCGGCCAGTGTCATTTTCCGTTATCGCCTGCCAGTGCTGGTCACTGGTGCAGTAGTACTGACGGTTTTCCAGGGGCCACCGAGTAAGCTCTGGTGGTCCGTTATTCCATCTGATCACACCTACGGGCTTCCCAGGTCACCTCCTTCACTTTTTGACCCTTGGATTTGGGTTCTGTCCAACCAAAAAATTGGCCCTCATAGAATGAAATGATTGAACAAGAGGCGAAGGTACCAGGCCTTGTTCCATTAGCCCTCACCCTCCACATTAGCATATTATCAAGAGAGAAGACAAATGATTCAATAACTATTGAAATTTAATCCAGAAAAAACCCTACATCGTGAGTTTTTGGAGAGAATCCCACATTTGAATATGGGTCGGTGTTCATCAATCTGAAAACAAACCTCCAACGATGCATCTCAAATAACGATCTTCTGTTCTTGCTTGATGGATCTGTTCTTCGTAAAGAGGAACCTCGAAAATCTTTCTCTCCCAAAAACACCTCTCCTTTCTCCAATGAATTCCAAAAAGAGAGATTTTGGGATTTAATATTTACAACACATAATTAAGAGAAGATAATTAATTGGTGTAATTAATGAACCTCTTTAATTTCATGTAGGGTGGTTACACATTTTTGTGTAACCATGCCTTTAACATCCTGCATTAATTTCCCGACCACCCCTTCTAGTTACCGCCACCAAAACCTAACAGTGATCAATGAGATATTTTTAAAAAATTAGATTTATTTTATTAATCCTCTACAAAAATCACAAAACCAACTTCCTATCTCAGCCCACCGCAGTTGAGGTTAAGGCTCCCTTAAGCAAATCTCAATGATGTGTGTTCAATGGTACCCTCAGATTTCAATTCTGATCACTGGTTCAAAAGTTATGATTTACGGCTCGCATGTTTACAGAATGTACCTTAATAAAGTTTAAAATTATGTTCCGAACACACCGAGCATCAGAATCAAATGCAGTTAGATTTCGCATACTCGGAATAGTTCCATAAAATAAATAAATTACATGGAAAAATCCAGGTCTTTACATTATCCCCACCTTAGGGATTTTCATCTTGGAAAACCACAACATAGACTACGGAAACAAATGGGGGTACTAAGTATGAATCTGAGCCTCCCGCTCCCTTGTGCTCTACTAGAGGTTCTCGTGCTACCAGTAATCATGCACCAGAGGTATCGATCATTCACGCAGGATCCTTTCCTATCGATCCTCATTCTTTGCTGGAACATTCATAAATGTCACCCCATCATCAATATGCTGCTCACCCCAATCGATAACATGTGATGGATCAATCAAATTCTTTTGTAGCTGAAACACATGGAAAACGCCATGCACTTGGTGTATCTATTGGGGAAAGAGCTTGGTGATATGTCACCTCGCCAACTCTGTTGATAACCTGAAAGGGTCTGATGAACCTTGGAGATAGCTTGTCACCCCGAACAAATCTCTGCAAACCTCATCGAGGTGAGACCCATAAGAAGACTTGGTCTCCTTCCTCAAAATATAAAGGTCTTTGTGTCGTGTCAACATAAGACTTATGCCTGCTATGTATAGTCGTCATCTGTTCCTAGATGATCTTTACTTTCTCAGTGGTAGCCGGTACAAACTCAAGACCCGTAATTGTTGACTCCCCTAGTTCTATCCAGCATAGAAGTGATCTGCATGGTCGACCGTATAAAGAATCCAACAGTTCCATACCAATGGGGTAGTGATAGATGTTGTTGTACACGAACTCCACCAAGGGAAACTGATCCTCCCAAATATGGCCAAAATATAGGATGCAAGAATGAAGAATGTCCTCCAGTGTCTGAATGGTCTGCTCCGTCTGACCATCCATCTGAGGATGAAAGGCAGTTCTCAGACGTAGTTGAGTCCCAAACACCTCCTATAATCCCTTCCACACCTGGGATGTAAAATGTGTGTCATGGTTAGGGATGATCATCTATGACACCCCATGAAGTTGTACAATCTCCTATAAGTAGAGGTGTCCCAAGACCTCTACCAATCCCTGCTCTCATATTGTTAGGAAGTGGGCCGACTTGGTGAGTCGGTCAACGATCACCCAGATAGAATCATGTCCCCTAATCTTCTGTGGTAGTCCTGTCACATAGTCTATGGAGATACCCTCCTACTTCTACTCTGGTACCTCTAGTGGCTGCACTAATCTTACTAGAATCTGAGGCTTGGGATTCACTTACTGAAAAATGTGGCTTCATGAAACAAACTCTGCCACTGCTTTCGTAATCCTTGGCCACCCGTGCTGATGCTTGGGGTCTGGGTACATCTTCACCACACCAGAATATACCACTAGAGGAGATGTTTGGAAATCCCTCTCAAAACCTCCTCCCATAGCGCCACTGGTACCATGGTGCATCCACTGTAGATGATGATGTTCTCCCCACCTTCATAAAATCTTTCATGTTCATGAACTGAGGATATCTGAGCATGTTGAGCCTCATAGTCAATTTACACAAGCTACACCTCCCTAACATTATGAAGGAGTGGGGGAGTGAATATCATAGATTGGAGGTAAGTTGGTCCATCTCTATCCACAAAATATATCTGTAACACTACAATTTCGCATCACTCCTCAAATGTAGACCAAATCTCTTACTGAGTGCATCAGCTACCACATTTTTCTTCCCAATTGTATAGACTATATCATATTCATAGTACTATAAGAACTCTATACATCGTCATTGTGTCTAGTTTAGGTCATTTTGTGAGAATATATACCTGAGACTCTTGTGATCAGTGTAAATAGTGAACCGATAACCCATCAAGTAGTGCTGCAACATATTCAGCGCAAAGACCACTACTTCTAAATCCAGGTCATGGGTAGCATAGTTCTTCTAATGTTGTCTCAGCTATCGTGAAGTATAAGGGATCACTGCTTGCTCCTACATCAAGACACACCCAAGTCCAGTCCCTGATGCGTTTCAGTATACTACATACCCAACACCCTCTTCTGGTAGCCTCAAGATGGGGGCACTCGTTAGTCTCTGCCTCAACTCCTAAAAACTCTACTAGCATATCTATTTCCACATGAAGGGATGCCCCTTCTTCATGAATGTTTACATGGGTGTCACAACTCTGGAAAAGTTAGGTACGAATCTCCTATAATACCCAGCCAATGCTAGAAAACTCCACACCTTGGTCACATTCTTGGGTGGCTCCCAAGAAAGCATATCCTTTATCGTAGTCGGATCCACTGCAACTGCATCCATAAAAATAACATATACAAGAATGTGATCCTCTCATATCCAGAACTAGAGCTTTGAGATCTTATCATAAAGCTGGTGCTCTTGGAGTGTATCTATAACTATCTGTAATTGCGTGACATGCACCTCCTCTGATGTTGATTATATCAAGATGTCATCAAGGAAGACCACCATAAAGCGATCAAGGTAAGGCTGGAAGATCATGTTCATGAGTCCAATGAACATTTTATGGGAATTGGTCATGCCAAATGGCATCATCAAGAACTCATAGTGGCCATACTGACATCTGAAGTCCGTCTTCTACACATCCTCATCACGTACCCTAAGTTGATGATATCATGATCTGAGGTCTATCTTTGGAAACCAATGAGCTCCCTTCAGCTGATAAAATAGATAATCAATCCTTGGAAGTGGATACTTTTTCTTCACAATATCCATGTTCAGGTGCCGGTAATCCACACTGATCCTCAAACTCCCATTTACCTTCTTGGTGAACAAAATAGGGGCTGCCCATGGAGAAACACTGGGCCTTATAAACCCCATCCTCTGCAAGTCCTCCAACTATACCCATAACTCACGAAGCTCTATGGGATCCATTTGATATGCTTGTTTAGATATCGATGATGACCCAAGTTACAATTCGATGTAGAAGTCCACCTCTCTATGAGAAGATTGTATGGGAACATCATCAGGGAAGACATCAGCATACTGGTCCACCACTATAGGATATCTCAAACTGTCAACATCAACTACTCTAAGGATAAGGCTACACAACTTATGTGGGATCGGTTGCACCCTCCTCCAGGTAAATCCATCTTGTTCTGCAAAGGTTCCCTTCTCACTGGTGAAGGAAAACCTTGTACAATCCTTGAGGACACACCGCACTTTCTTCTAATGTAGTCAATCTGTGCATGGACTGTGGATAACCAGTCCATACCCTAGATGAAGCTGTATGGCCTCGACGCCGCTACTAGAAGATCTTAGCCAAAGATATCACCTCCTGGATTAATCTCACACTACTAAAAGAAGTGTGTAATAATCGAATCACCATCTGTAAGAGTCTCTAGCCATAAGGATCAAGCCAATGGCTCCACCAGAATCTTCGAGCTCTGAATTAGGGTCATGGAAATGAAAGAGTGAATGGATCCTATGTCTATAAGTACTGAAGCTAACGTGTTGTAGACACAGATTGTTCGTCAAGTCATATCTGGAGCGTCTTGCTCATAGGCTTCAACTGCCTAGAGCTGAGCTTGTCCCAATCCACCTACTCCCTGTGGTCAGGATGGACCACCTGGATATGGTGGAAGTAGAATATCGAATCACCTCCCATTACCTACTACATGGCCATCTTATCTCCCACAACCGCCTACTTCCTGCAGACCTGCCCACTAGAATCTCTTCCTCTCCCTCGGAGGTCCCTCGACTGTTTTCTGGTCATTTGTGCAGCTGGTTGGGAAATCATGCTCCATATGACCATACATGTCTCAAGTGAAGCATAATATTCTCCTCTGCTAGCCTGCTCTACCTCGTGATCCGCGCACCACTGACCCTACATCATGAGATCGTCCACAAGAAGGTATGGCCTACTTTGACCTCTGTTTCATCTATCTACTACCTATCGCAGATGACTCTGGTATGTGTCTCCCAGTGGTGTGTCTCGTAGTCAATGTCTGCTCAGCAAGAAATCTCTCCACTAAGAGTGCTCGCTCTAGGACTCCAATATGCTTCCGGATGCTGAGAGATACCATCGAAGCTCGGATCTCTTGTCGGAGTCCCTTTTCAAAAGTTTGGGCCCTAAGGAAAGGCTCTCGCACCATGTTGGTAGAGTAGAGTGAGAGGTTGGTGAACCTAACCGAGTACTGGCCCATGATCAGGCTGCCCCTTGTATAAGTTTTGTAGCTCCTGTATGTGCACAAAACGTTGAGTCACTGGAAAGAACTTTGTCTTAAAGATTCCCTCAAAATCAGCCTTGGTGAGGGTTGAGTCATCGTGTTACTGGAGTGTCAGGCCCCAGCATCTCCCTGCTGCTCCCAGGAAAAGACTGGAAACTAGGATCACCATCTGGTCGGTTGGGGTCCCATCCAGGTGAAAAACAATGGCCACAACCTCCATCCAGTCCTCAGTCGCCTGCGGATCCATCTCACCTTGGAATCTTAGAGGTCTCTGCCATTGAAACTCATGCAATGTGCTCAGTCGGCATGCACCATCTTCTTGTGTGGTTGGTGGAAATGGCTACCCAACGGGTAGTGGTGCTATTGGTACACCACCTGAAGGTGCTAACACAATAAGAGGGCCATGCACTGAAGCTTCGTAGCTCAGTGGTCCGTCAGCATGTACTCTCTCGAGAATCCTGGTTGGCTGTCTAAGTGGTGAAATCCAGAAAGTAAATAGGTGTGCCACGATCAATAAGTTATACATGGTGAGATGACTCAAATAGATCAATATAGAAACATTTCCAAAACACATGAAATAAGTGCTTTCATGCACCATGTTAGAAATAAGAATTCAGGGTCCTGTTGTACTGATGTGCCATCCACCACACCAACACTGGACTCCCCAAACTGAAAACCACACTCAAAACACTTAACACTAGGGCTCCATTAAATGATCAGAATCATATTTCTTTAGTAGAACTAACTCCTCCAACACCAATTTTTCACGACCCATCCCTCGGGGCCCATGTCGTGACTACCCCAAACACGCCTTCTATAAGACAGGGGTTGGATACTAGCATCAAATGCATATCCCTAAAAAATTTGGAGGCATTTCCTTTAAACTATCAAACACACAGTCCAATAATACAACGAGCATAGCCCAAATAGAAAAACTGCAGCAGTAAAAAGATGAGAATTAAAAGTAAAAAGAGTGATTACCATATGTAAATGGGGCTAGAATATAAGCCAAACTGAAAAGTACAATAGAAACAGAAAAACAGCTCCCAAAATTGTTCTCCAAGGTTCCTAGATGAAGGGTAGGTACAACTCATGGTCAGTCATCAATGCGGCACGTCACGTCTAACGCTCCACCTCTAAGAACCATTTATTACTTGCTCCCAAACCTTGGTCAAAGCTTTATGTTGTTTGTACAAGACACAAAAAGGTGCGTGAAAATCCCATGAAAGGGTGAGTATAACAATAATCAATAGGGACCCCAAGACCCCCAAAGGTCTCCCAGAGTTCCACAAAGGAAAAACCACAATGAAAGACCTTTATCACAGAGCATGAAGAAATAGTCATCTCACACTAGGTATACAAATCATAGATCAATAATATAGATGATCAGTCTTATGTTATATCATCTTATTCCATTTAGAAGTTCCACAACAGATCTACAAAGAATTTATTCAATTATAGATCTACTCTTGGACATTAGTTACTATTCCATGACGAGACACTATAAGGGTGGTCCTCATTGGGTCACTATTTTGTTGATCCAAATAGGTTATCCAGAATACTGATCCACATAGGGTTACTGGAATGAAGATCCACATAGGGTCCCTGGAATGCTGATCGACACATGTTCGCTTAATGTTGATCCACATAGGGTCACTAGATTCTGATCCTCGATGAGCCAATCTAAAACTAGTCCCCATAGAGTATCTAAAATGTTGATCCACACAGGGTCACTATGATGCTAATCCACATAGGGTTGCATATTCAAAGACAGTCATCCACAAGATTCCTTTCACCTGATGCACTCGAGTTTCGTAGAATTTTCTCCTCAAGATATCATTCATACCTCGACCACCACTAAGTTCCACAAAGCAGTAACCCAAAGGACCGCCATGTTTTAAGGGTTCCAATGTAATAGATGGTGAATTAATCAGATGCCTGGTCTATGAGTTATAATCATTTTAGTAATGAGGGCCCAGTTGGATTTGGGTTCGATCCAACCCAGCCATACTCCAACTTTCTGCAAAATTCAAGTGGAGTATATGAAAAGGACCACCTCTCTCAAAGGATCCAAGCATTGTAGATAGTTCATTAAATGGATGTCTTGATTTCACGTTATGTAATATTAAGAAGAACTGGGCCTAGATGGGTCTACGACCGGTCTGACCAGGTCGGCCCGGTTGTGCTGGGTCGCGGCGGGCTCAGCCCGCCGGGCTGCGGTCGAGCCCGACCTGTAGGGGGTGCGGCTTGGATCCCATGGTGGTGTAGTCCAGCCCACAGGGGCGCAACCCAGCTCGCAAGGGGGGTGCGACCCGACCCTCAAGGAGACACTGCCCAGCCTACATTAGGACACAGCCCAGCACGTAGGAGGGCGCAGCTCAGCCCGCAGGGGGATGCAACTTAGACCACAAGAGGGTGCAGGGCCAACCCTAGCTGAAATAGGGGGAAAACGATCCCCCCAATTTCCCAAACATCTATGTCATTTAGGATATGAATCAGTGGGGCCACGTGGGGCCGCCTGGTTGCCGCAGGACCCGCAGGGAGCTGGTCCCGGCCTCCGCCTTCTGCGGTGCACCACAACGCCTATGCAGCTGGTTGCTGTTGGCTGCCCTACTCAACCGTCGCGGCTGAAAATCCATGACCTCCTCCTCCTACGGCACGCGATGGTGCCCTGCCCCCACTATGGTTGGCTGGAGAAGCCCTCCTTCTAAACTCGACAGCCTAGTGCCGCAGACTCCACCTATGGAGCACGACGGCGCGCTGCCCCCACCGCGGTTAGCTGATGTCGTCTGCCACCATTGCCTGTCGACGCGGGTCATTGGTGCCTTGCCGATAGTCTTCTGATGGCCACTGGGTAAGATCAGGTGGCCCATGATTTCCATATGATCACACCTATGGGCTTCCTAGGTCATCTTCTTCAATTCATGAACCTGAGATTTTGGTTTCATCCAACCCAAAAATTCATCTGCGTAGAACACAATGATTGAACAAGAGTCGAAGGGACCGATCCTTGTTCGTTTGTTCTGAATCCTCCACATTATCATCTTATCAAAAGAGAAGATAAATGATCCAACAACTCTTGATCTTTAAAAAATAAAAATCCCTACCTCGTGTGTCATTAGAGAGAATCCCACATTTTAAGATAGGTCAGTGTTCGTCGATCCCGAAGAAATACTCCCATGATGTTGGTCAAATGATGATCTTCAGTTCTTTCTTGATGGATCCATTCTTTGTCAAGTGGATCCTCTAAAATCCACCTCTCCAAAAAACACCTCTCATTTCACCAATTAATTTAAAAAAGAGAGATGATGGGAGTTAATCTTTACAACACATAATTAAGATATGTTCATTAATTGGTGCAATTAATGAACCTCCTTAATTTCATGTAGGGTGGTTACATGTTTTTGTGTAACCAAACATTTAATGTCCTGTATTAAATGCCTAGCCACCCATTGTGGTTCCTACCACCAAATCCTATAAAATAGGTGGGAGATATTTTAAATAAATTAGATTCATTTTATTAATCCTCAACCTAAACTGAAAAAACCAACTTCCTCTATCAACCCACTATGGTCGAGTTTAAGGATCCCTTAAGTGAATATCGGTGTTGCATGTTCAATGGTGCCCTCAGATATCAATTTCGAGCCCAAGTTCAAAATTTAGGATTTACAGCTCACACATTTACTGAATCTACCTTAAGAAATATTAAAATTATGTTTCAGGAACACCGGGCATCAGAATCAAACGCTGTCAAATTTCGAAGCCTCGGAATAGTTCCATACAATACAAAAATTATATGGAAAATTCTGGGTCTTTACCTGATATATTGTGACTTCAATGGGGAAATTTTATCTTTCCTTTTTGGCTTGTTTTATATGTTATGATTATGTTTTGGTTCTTGGAAATTGTCTACGTATACAGGTGGTTCCATGATAAACTGAGGGTGGGTGAGCCTGAGATATCTCTTTAATGCATTGGGCAATGTGAAACAGGTAAATTTTATGGTTTCTCATAAGAGATTTAGGGAATATAATGGGATGGGTATTCCAAACTTAACCATGAAGGTTACTACCTATATAGCTATGAAAGATAAAATGTAAGTATGTTATTGATTCAATAAGTTACCTTTATTTTTTTTGATTTATATGATTTATTCATAAATTTTATGATTTCATGTGGTATGTTTAAAAGAATATTTTTTATGAGTGAAAAGAATAATTTCATTTATTTTATGTATTCATGGACTAGTGTTTTCTTTTCTTATTTTAAAACCCTTACTGAGTTTTTTATGCTCATCCCATGTTTTGGAAATTCTTTTCATATGAAATAAAGAAGTGTAAGAGAATGGAAGAATTAAAGAATACTTTTATCAAGAAAATAATTCATGTTTTATTTAAGGAGTTTTTTGAGGAATTGGATAGAGTAGAAGTGTCTACTTTGTAATATTTGGGATTTAATGTAATAGTTATAGCCTAATTCTCTAAAACTTTAAACCTTAAAAGTTACTCAATGTGAATTAAAGTAGAATGATTGACTTATCTCAAGATTATGTAATTTTTTAAGGTTTGGGCCTTATATAAAGGGTGGAGTAGGAAGACAAATATTGAAGAAAGATGACATATGTAAAAAATATTTAAGATATTCCATGAAAATAAGAATAAAGTTGATGGATAAGTGAGGGAAATACCTCTTTCTTTTCTTCTCATGATCTCATTGAAGAATTTGAGGTGAAATAGGGATATATCCCCTTTTTTACTTGTAAATAATAATAATAATAATACTATTTATTATGGTTGATAAGATTGAAAAATAAAATAACAAACTTCCAAAATACACAAGTGGGTCTACCCTCGTCCCATTTCACTGGGATAAGTAAGCACGCAAAATGACTAATACAATTAAAAGGGACAAAGTCCCATTAGCTTTTTAAAGGATAAATCACAGCCAAAATCCCAAAGTTCTATTTCAAGTCACATTTAATGACTTTTTAATGTGTCATTATGAGTGGCCCCATGAATAGTGTGATTCATAAGTCATACTTAATAACTCAGATATCCAAAAAAAGAACCATTTCATCATTGGGGCCCTGTTATGTCTCCTTCAATCACCAAAACCTTGTTTTATCACTATTTTACTACCGTGTCAACCTCCATCGCCAATGACATGCCTCACTACGCACCCTCATTTACTTCACCTTAATATTGCACCCCCACACATTGTGTTACTACTAAGAAAATAATCACTTCTCCCAATTATAATAAGGAAAATATAATGTCAATAGTAATAAATCCTCCCTATAAAAACAACTTTCACTTATAATAATATATCAATAATATCTTTCCATAAAATAATATTTTTCTAATGAACCTTTGATCCAATTTTTTTTGTAATAACAATAATAATCTTAAAAAATACAAATAATACAACCTTTTAATATGTATATATACTATAATATCAAAACCTAAATTATTAGAAACATAAATTATAGGTTACATAAAAAAATTCAATATATTCATTAAATAAATATATAATTTGATCATAATGAGTATTGGGATGTTAGTACATGAAATAAAGGTTTTAGGTCACTGTTTGGTAATGTACTTCTACTATGTAACGAGCTAGATTGGTTGAATCGACCACATCACCCAAGTCCTCTCTCCAAAATCCAAAATTTCATTCCCAATCACCACAAATTGGAAGCAAGTTTTGATGGTATAAAACATGATAATTTTGAATCATTCCACCCACTAAATTCAATAAACTACATAAGATAATCTAACTAGGAATCTTGTATTTGTTGTACACGCATTAGATATACACACAAAGTATATAAGTAATTTTAAGATAAATCTCCGAAAAACATGGCATAGGATCCAAGTATCAAAATAAATAACCGAATATAATTTTATAAATATAATGTAATGTGATATATGAAACATCATATACATAGTGACAAAAATAAATGGAAAGTCATATCTGATTATACATATAAATCCCCAAAATGAAAAAGGTCCCAAAATTCCAAAACATTATTCTCCACATGACTCTTATTCAGCACCTCATCACGACATAACCAGAATAATCAAGAAGGTGTCAAGGTAATCTATCGATGTAAGTAGCTCCCTTTATTTTACTACCATCAGATAAAATATGGTCTACATGCACATGAATGGTGTTTATTGGGTGTAATCAATCAATCAGTAAGTTAAAGCCATTAATCTAAATAAGCCCTTTAATAATTTGTATTTTGAAAAATAATTATAAAATACTTTTTCATTCCTTTCTATATAAGTCAAATGAAAAATATATATATTTAATTTTTTAGTGAATGTAACACCCCATTATTTTAAAAGAGGAAAATCGTGTTCAATAATGTGTATGACATGAAAAAAATATTATAATAGAATATAACACCATAATACTTTATGTTATAAATTTTTTGAAATAAATTCCATCCCATTGATAGCTTCCAATGCATGCAATAATGGGTATACAAAAAACATGATACTCTATTAAAATATTATTATTTAAAAATGACCAATATAACATAGACAATAAGATATTAAGTATGAATGGTAATAACTAAATTATAAAAAATGTATGTTTTACACAATCATAAAATAAATTCAATGGTTATATATCAATTATAAAAAAAAATAACCATTTGAGTGATGAAGAAATGTTTTCTAAACAACTGTATTTTTCTGAAAGCATAATTAGTCATGATTTGTACACAAAATTTATAATTAAATTTTAAATATTTTTAAAAATTTATTTTATAAAATTAAATTCATTTTTGGAATCATAATGTAAAAAAAATCTTAGAGTTAATTTTTTTATAATTTTTTTAAAAAATATTTTTGATGAATATAGAATAATGATGTCTTTTATTAAAAACTAAAATTTTGTTTAAAATTTTTAAAAATATTAATTATATATTAAACTTGTTTTTATTTAAAATGAGTTCAATTATATTAAAATTTTACTAATTTTGGTCATTTTAATCAATTTAATTTTAAATTTTCATTCTAAAACATTCCATACATATGATAATTTCCTCTTTAGAAAATCGCTATTTTGTCGTGTCTGTGATTTGATTTTAAATTGAATTCTTCCACTTAATTTAATATAAATTAAAAAAATAGATTTCATCTTTAAAATAAAAAAAAATTATGTTATCCAATAAGTTCAACTTATTTATTCATAATTAATTATGAAAATATTAAAAGTTAATTACCATGGTTACGATAAAAATTAGTTTACCATGTGGTTAAACTAGAAATATAAGGGTTAAAATGACCTAAAAACATTTCCAATTCCCATTTTATATCCATATTTATACCCTATTGTCCTTATGATATATTTTGATGAGTTTTTGGGACATTTTTCCATGCTAGTGAACTATATAATAATTCAAGTAAATAAAAAGATTGAATATCACCCTCTTGTGTTTAAATTTCAATTATGTGTTAACATAGGGAAAAAACAAGATGTAAATGAATATTAAATATTAATATTATAATAATTAAATTAATTATATTAGGTTAATTCGTATCTAATTTTTATTAATAATGTAATTACTTTAAATTCATAATTAACTCCAATGCATTAATTATTTAATTAATATTAAAACAAACTAAATGATACTAAAAAAATTAAAAGTAAAATAAATTTAATAACTTATATATTAAATTAATTTTTTAGAAACAATTAACATGAGATACCGTTTTTAACATAATATATTCAAATTATAACATTTTCTTTGTATTTTTAAATTTAAGTTAAATGAATAATGTCAAGATTTACATTAATCTCATTTTATAATAAATCATATTCTATTAAATGATTTAAAATTACTCAAAATACTATATAATTAAAATTAATATTTAAATATTTATAAATATAAATTATGGTTCATTAATGTACCAATTTTTATTTTCTAATGACTATATTGAATCCTAAAGAGTAAAAACCTTTCTACCACAGTTGAGGTTAAAGAGGTATTTTTTCACGCCACACGCGCTTCTATTAGAATTAATTATCAATATAAATAGTATTTCTATTTGATTAATTGTATTAAATATTTATAATAACTGTTTAATTATTACATAATAAGTCCCATTTTGTTTTAGACTTAATGAATAAATTACCTAAGTTAAAAATTATAGTTTATGTAGTGAAAACTAAAATGGTAAATGTAATGAGACTTAGATGTTATGGAACATCATGTTTAAAACATTTTTTTATTGTGTTTGGGGGGTTTTTTATTGACCATACCATTACTAAACCCCTTCAATTATTAATTTTGAATCATTTTGTGTGCGAGTGGCTTCCCATTATTGATTACATTTGGGTATTTGGAAAAAATGACACTCTTCCTCAATTATAAAAGGAAACCCACTCCCTTCAATTATTCACACCTCTAAATACAATTGGATCAAAAAATTACTAAAAAATAACTACCCATCATCCTTATCCTAATTATAGAACTTATGGCCTTCCAAAAATCCCATTTCTGTGGTCATTATGAAGAGATCCAAATGTGGTTTCTCTATGAAAAGGTAATTGTCTTCACTATGCTCATTCTTTTTATTTCTTATTTTACAACCATAAATTATTTATTAAGACTTAAGGTATAAATAAAATAATATCAATAATTTAAATATATGTTACTATTTTAATTTAATAATATTTATCCATTTCCAATTCCATCAAATGAAAAATGAAATTGTTAATTGTGTGTATAGCCTACTACCACCTAACGAACTAATGTAACTCGTTTTACATCAGAAATTCTCACGGTTGAATATAATGATGTATTTAATGAACATATATTATTTTTATGATATAATTGAAATTATGGATTTATAAAATCACATATAACTTCTTAATTTCCATTCATTTTAAAATATGGTAATGTTGCTTGTGTGTACAGCAGACTATCGCCTCGCGAAGCGAAGTGATTCATTTTTCACTTGAGATTTAAATGTAATGTAAAAAAGGATATATATATATATATATATGACTATATTGGATATATATAAAATCATATAAATTACTTAAAATTAATATATCATTAAATTCCTCACCCTTTAACCATTTAAGGGAATGATATTGTCATATGTGCCTACGTACGACCTATTTTCTCCACGAAGTGATGAAATTCATTTTCTAAGTACAATTTTCAATGAAGGTTTTGAGAATGAATATAATGAAAGAAAATATTTATAACATTATTATAATTCTGTATATGATTTAACTATATCATATGTATAATAAATAAAACTTTCATGAGAAAACAAGCATGGGAAAACAAGGCAATTTAATCCTCAAAAAATGAAGATAATGAAATATTATTAACAACTAAGTGGTAAAATGTAATAATATAATAATATACTCTATTATAGATATGATTATGGTTATAAGATAGATTTATAATATATATATATATATTTATTTATTTATTATATAGTAGTTTCATACACATACGAAAGAAGTCAAACCAGATGTATGTGTTTCTCATCATACGTTTACTTTCATGAGACATATGCCATATTCATCACTTATTTTTTTGGTATATATACTAGATAATTTAAAAGTAATATCAGGAATATATTTATCATCATGGTATTTATATTTAATTTTATTTTATTTATCTTATGGGGATTATGATTTATAAGATACCAATGTTATGAGGGAGTATTTCATAATCTCATCATTATTTGAGGTTCTTTTTATGTATCTCTTGGGATAGTTCTTTGATATTTATATTTAAAAAAAAATATAATTTATTATACTGTTGTTATTAATGATACCTATCATATAATATTAACATTATTAAACTCTTTAGTACTTAAAATGATTACGAAATATTTTTTAATAAATACATACTTTATTTCTCTCTTCACTCAGAGAATATTTTTCCTCCAAACCCATGTTTTATAAAAATATTTTCAAAAATATTTTTAGCCTTTAAAAAAAATTAAATACATTTTGAACCATTTTTGTTTAAAAAATATTAAAGTAATCTTCACTTCATTTTCAAAACAATGCATGTTTGTATTTTACTAAAAATGTGAAAGGAATCATTATTTTAATGTCTATGGATTGAATTGAATTTAACCCCATCATGACCACTCAATGTTTTTAAAAATAATTTTAATTTATTTCAAGGTTATTCTTGATGAAAATTATTGTCTAATTATTTTCATTCTTTTTTTAAGGTGATTTTCAAAATTCAATGGTATTTTTCCTCGAAAATATATTAAGAATATTTTTATAGTATTTATGTTCATAAAAAAACCAAAACCATTTATTTCACTTACTCTTTACTAGGGATATGTTGTAAATATACCATATTTATTATTTATCTAGATATTTTTTTATTGTTTTGACTGGGGATGTACCAGTTTGATACCATTCATATTACCCTTGAAGGTTTATTATTATATTTATTAATTAGGGTAATTATTAACATTTTGTATGTTAGTTTTTCAATATTAATGTTTATTTTTGTTATGTTTCACCAATTTCATATTAGGAATGCATTAAACATAGTATGTGATGGGTAGATCTCGGTTATAAATATCTCCTTCGTGCATCTGTGGGTCTCATGAGATAAATTAGTTGATCAAATTAGATGGGTTTCTACCTATATATTTAAACTTTCTTTAAGAAAGTCTTGATAGATTCAGATGTTTGGAATTATAAATTCCCTCATTATTACATTCATTATTGATGTCCATGTGATTATTTGGTTAGTTAGAATATCCATGGAAAAGTTTCAATATCATGTAATAATTCATAGGTATTTACTTGATCATCATTTATTTCTACCATATTATTCTTAATTTATTGATTTAATGGGATGTGTAAAGTTATTTAACATTCCAAATTGATTATTCTTATTTATTCATGATTTCTTATGTTGTACTCTTACCCTAACTAAGCATTTGAGATCACCCCTTTCTTATGTTTTATTTTACCCAGATGCTAGGAAGTATTTTTTGATTGGTATGCAAGGACAATATATTAAGAATAATGAAATTATCAAAGAAATTGGTTTGTGTGTTTTATTTTTATAAATTTATTTTAAATTAATGTTTTTATCTAGTTTACCAATACTACTTAACTATTTAGTCCCTTGTGATGAGATATCTTATATCTAGTGCCTATGTAATAATGTAACCACTATCTCTAGGATACTTGGGATGGGGTAATTTTAATAAAAATCAACTAATTTGAAAAATGAACACAAGTGAGGTACACAAGAGTAAATATAAAGATACATATCAAATAATAATTTCAAAATAAATCAATTAAAATACTATATAGGCCTTACTGAGAGATAAATCATATGTAGGGTAAAACTCTATAGATAAATCATAGCTCATTTATTTCTTATCATATTTACTTATATGTCTACCTAAGGATTCCAGGTATATCTTGATCAAAAAATTCACATAACGTAAGAATCAATATAAAATCTCAAAAATATTATTAGTTACCAAGACAAGAACAAAATGAGAATAAATATTATCAATGTCAAGTATTAACATTAACAAACAATATTTCATCGATAAAAAAAGAATTTAATTTCAAAAAAAATTATTTAGAAATCACACACCCTTCCATATATCGTTTAGAAAACAACATCAACCTAGAAACATCCTATGAATTTTTTTAAAAAAATATTAGTTGGTAGTGAATAATATTTAGAATAAATAAAACATGGAAAATAATTTAATCACCTACATTTTAAAATATAATTTCAAATACATGAATAATAATTAGAAACAAATACAATTCATTTTGTATAGGTGATTTAGTATCAACAATGATACTTTAAAAATTTAAGAACAAAAATTACACCAAAGGAAAGGGCACTATATAGAGACACCTACCTAAATCTGTTAAAACCATGTTTCTATCCTCAAATAAAAATATATTAAAATGATATAGATCTTTAAAAATATCTAGGAATCAATAAATATTTAATTATGATATACCATATCCATAATATTTACCATCACGGAAAACTTGGGAAAGTATAAGATAATGAATGAGGATGAAGAAGGGAATGGATAGAGATAAAAAAAATTAGGAAGAGATGAGGGATTATATTTAGAAAAACTCATATGAACAACTTAGGTAAGAACATGGGAAATTTTTTAGGAAATATCCATGTTTGGAAGAGATCCATTAAGGATTTAAATGAGAGGGGGTGGCTAATTGATGGTAAAAATTGACTAAGTAAATTTTATAAATTTCAAATATCAATTCTATGATGATTACATGGTTAACAAAACTATGTATTAACTATTCATATACAACTATACTCAATTCCCTACCTGACATGGTCAAGATAAACAATTAACACAAATCATGCACTAACCATGAATTCTATATTGGTTCCACATTTTCATGATTCTAAATTCCAAACATTGGAAACTTCTAAAAATAAAATAAATAAATAAATAGACACAAATATATACATACAAGTGATAGTGGGGATTTCACAATTATCCTTACCATTCCACTTTATAAATCAAGAAAATCCTAATCATTATTGATCATAAAATAGGTGATGTTATTTCTCTCACATCGTTACATCATTCCCCCATGTCTCATAACTATATTTGTTTTGTTTCTACAGCTCATAGACTGGAGGGAAATACATGAACCAAAACACCTTATTATAATAATTAAGGAAATGATAAATATGCTTAATCATAGTGGTGTTTGGAACTAAATCTAAATCATCCCATTTAAATATGAGATATGGGTCTGGGTGGTATTTCTTTAACTAGGAAACATAAAAAATCATGAATATACATCCACTAGAATGGTAATTATGGTTCAGTTGTCCCATTTTTGTGATACATAACTATCTCAAATGGATTGAAATACCATTTAATAAGATTATAATACTTCCCCAATATATGTTTCCCTAGATAAAGAGAGACTTTGATGAAAACCTATTTAGTAATAGAAAATTACATTGTATGACATCGATTATCGACATGTGATTTCTAGAGAATTTTTTCCTCCTCATATCTTTTCTAGATTTATTGAAAATTATTTTTATTCTCATAAATAATGCTCAATACCAAAAGATAATTCTCTCCCACTTTATCCCAACAAATATGGGATTAGAATTGCCATCCATATATAAATTTGAAAGGATACTTCTTTATTAATTCTTGAAAATTTTTATTGTAATGTAACTCTTTCAAAGATATATGTTTCTACCATGAACCCCCAAGGTCAATAATGTAATCCCAAAGTATATGTTCTATAATATGAATTGATTTTTTGGTATGACCATCTATTTATGTGCGATAAGTTATGAATAAATTCAAAAAATAACCAATTTATACATGAATACACCATCAAAATTATAAGGTAAAGCATGGTCCATGATCAAAAAAATTGTCATCCCATATAGATTTATAATCTCTTGGATATATATTTTCCCTAGATCTTTCACCCTTATACTATCATTTATAATAATAAAATGGGTAGATTTATTTAAATGGATGATAACTACCAAAATAGAATTATTCCTACTAAGGCGAAGAAGACAGGACAATAAAAAATTCAATAAATACCTCTTCCAACATTATTATCAAATATAGAAGTGGTTGTAACAATATCATTGGATTCTAGTCCTTGGCCTTTATATTATGATTTTTTAGGCATCAGGATACAAATTCCTCAATCTATCACTTAATTACGGGGCACCGTTACTATCAATTAAGGGAATAAAAAGTCATGGTTTCACCAAGGTGAGTAGCCCATCAAGAATGATGCCTTCTTTTATCACATTGTGTATTAGTAAAAAATGGAATACAATCCTCTCCCTAAAACAAATATCACCATCAGGAGACCAAGTACAATCATTTGAGGTTTCCCACTTTTTAAAATTCTAATTATATGATGAAAATTTGGATTAGATGTTTGATATTATTGTATAAGGTCAGTCAAGGAAGGTGTGATATTCTCACTAGCTAAAAATTCCTAACCATATTTTTTATTTACATCTATATACAACATAGTAAAAAGTTTCATCAAATTTCATTATTCCTCAGACAGTTTAAAATATTGAGTTTGCAATTTTCTAATCAGAGTATCAGTAATCATGTTCCCTTTCTCGAGTGTATATACAAAATAAAAGTCAAATATCTCGATATATTACCCTCGTTGTCTTCCTAATATCCATATCCTTTTAGGATAAAATATAATTTAGACTTTTATAATTAGTATACAGTATAAAATTCCCCCCAAAGGAATATCGGTGTTATTTCATTAGTGCATACATCACATCCACCATTTCTAGGCCATAAGTGGAGTATTTTCTCTTATGAGGAAATAACAATAGAGAGATATTTACCAAAATATGGTCATGAAAAATCCATACACACAACAAAATCATACATGATTCATCACAATATACTATATATCATCACCTAGCACAAGAATAATTGGGGAAAATTCTGAATTTATCATATCTTTCAATTCATCAATGAAATTTGTAAAAATTTCACTCAATCTAAATTATAATCCATTTTATTATAAATACATCAAGGGGTGATTCATCTTAGAAAAGTAATAGGAAAAATATATGTAATATATATAAACTTTATAAGATTATAATATCAAACACATTCATGGTTCTCTCCCAAGACATCAATACTTGAATCTTCTTAGGATCTATGGAAGGACCCATTTTAGAAATAACAAGAGCCATGAATTTAACTTCATGAATCTAGAAGCAGAATTTACATAACATTTCACATAATAAATTCTCCTTTAAAGTCCTCAAAAATATATCTATATCATTATCATGATCATCCATCATTTTAGAGAAAACCAGTATATCATCGATAAAAACCATGATAAAAGTTTTTAGGAGTAAATAAAGGAAGTTATTAATCAATTACATAAATAATTATAGAACATTCATAAACCTGAAATTCATAATTTGACACTCATAAATCTCAAGAATACTTCTAAATGTGGTCTTTAGAAAGTATGCTTCTATTAATATCAACTGAAAATATCATGATCTAAGGATAATATTAGATAATCATCTCGATCCTTTAGGTTGATCAAATAAATTATCAATATAATGAAATGGAGATTAATTTCTAAAAGTCATGTAGTTGAGATTTAAATAATCAATATAAAGTTTCAAACTTCTATTAGGCTTTTTTTTCAAAGAGTGACAACGTCACCCATAGTGACACACATGGAAATATGAAACCCTTTCCCAAAAAATCTTCAAGATGGACTTATAATTACATTTTCTCAATTAAAACCATTTGATACAATGTAAAATATATGGTGCTCATCCATAGAAGAAAATTGATAGAGGACTCAACCGCTCTCTCTAGTGGTAACTCAGATAAATACCTAGGAAAGGCATTGTGATACCTATCCACAACTATAAAAAAAATACTATCACCTAAACTACCTCTAATAGTATCAAAGAAAAATCTAGATATATAACACATCATTGACCCAATATCTAGAATAATATATCATAGCCTACTTTATCTTGTTTCTCACCCACCATAGAAAACATGAGCGTTAAAATTAAGAAAAATTATTAGGACACTTTATTTATAACAATTAGTCTTTGCATTATATCTGATCATACATACCATATAGAAAAGGAGTTCAATGATATCTAAATCAAAAAATGAGAAAATACCAATGAACTTTCCATAAATAACTGTCACATGACATGAATTTCACTCAAATCCTTTATTCTTGCCCTTTCCCAAAATTGTATAAAGTTTCATCATAAAAGGCGTCAATTAAATTCATAGTTCTAACGGATCAATTAATTTAGAATAGATATAGTAATTAAATTTACTTATATAAAACAATGTTAGGACCATTTAATTAATGATAAATATTATACCTCTAATAATTGTGGGACTCCTTTAGATTACACAGGTATATTCTCTATAGTATATAATCTTTTAGATGTGGTTCCACTGTGAGATTTCTTGGAAGGATGAGAATCACCCTTCATCTTAATATGTTCTTTCCATCTCTGAAAAAATGGACTATAATCCTCTACCTAAAATAAATACCACCATTAGGATACCAAGTACAATCATTTGAGGTTTCCTACTTTTTAAAATTCTAAATATATGCTGAAAATTTGGATCAGATGTTTGATATTTTTGTATAAAGTCAGTCAAGGAAGGTGTGATATTCACACTAGCTAAAAATTCCTAACCATATTTTTTATTTACATATATATACAACTTAGTGAAAAGTTTCATCAAATTTCATTATTCCTCAGACAATTTAAAATATTGAGTTGGCAATTTTTGAAATCAGAGTATCAGTAATTGTGTTCCCTTTCCTGAGGGAATATAAAAAATCAAAGTCAAATATCTGGATATATTACCCTCATTTTCATCCTAATATCCATATCCTTCTATGATAAAATATACTTTAGACTTTTATAATTATTATACACTATAAAATTCCCCCCAAAGGGATAGAGGTGTTATTTCATTAGGACATACATCACTTCCACCCTTTCTAGGCCATAACAATAGAGAGATATATCATCATACATGATGCATCACAGTATACTATATATCATCACATTGCTCAATAATAATTGAGGAAAATGCCGAATTTATCCTATCATTCAATTCATCAATGAAATTTGGAAAATTTTCACTCAATCAAAATTTTACTCCATTTTATTCTAAATACATCAAGGGTTGATTCATCTTAGAAAATTCATAGTAAAAATATATGTAATATATAGACACTTTCTAATATTATAATATCAAACACATTCTTGGTTTTCTCTCAAGACATCAATACTTGAATCTTCTTAGGATCTATAGAAGGACCCATTTTAGAAATAACATAGGCCATAAATTTAACTTCATGAATCTGGAAGAATAATTTACATAATATTTCACATAATAAATTCTCCTTCAATGTCCTCAAAAAAATATCTATATCATTATCATGATCATCCCTCATTTTGGAGAAAACGAGTATATCATGGATACAAACTATGATAAAAGTGTTGAGGAGTCATTAAAGGAAGTGATTAATCAATGACATAAATAATTAAGGAACATTCATAAACCTAAAAGTCATAATAGGACACTCATAAATCTCATGAATACTTCTAAATGTGGTATTTAAAAAGTATGGTTCTATTAATATCAACTAATAATATCATGATCTGAGGATAATCTTAGATAATCATCTCGGTCCTTTAGGTTGGTCAAAGAATTATCAATATAATGAAATGGAGATTAATTTTTAAAAATCATGTGGTTGAGATTTAAATAATCAATATAAATTTTGAAACTTCCATTAGGCTTTTTTCAAAGAGTGACACCGTCACCCATAGTGTCACACATGGAAATATGAAACCCTTTCCAAAAAATTCTTCAAGATGGACTTTTGGTTACTTTTTCTAAATTAAAACCATTTGATACAATGTAAAATATATGGGGCTCATCTATAGGGTAAAATTGATATAGGAATCGTCCTCAATTAATAGTTGTAACTCAAATAAATACCTAGGAAAGACAATGTGATACCTATCCACAACTATAAAAAAACTATGATCACCTAAACTCCCTCAAATAGTATCAAAGAGAAACCTAGATATATAACGTATCATTGAACCAATATCTGGAATAATATATCATAGCATACTTTATCTTGTTTCTTACCCACCATAGAAAACATGAGTGTTAAAATTATGAAAATTTATTAGGAAAATTTATTTATAACAATTATTCATAGCATTATATTTTATCATACATACCATATAGAAAAAGAGTTCAATGATATCTAAATCAAAAAATGGTAAAATCCCATATGACCTTACGATCAATAACTGTCACATGACATGAATTTCACTTGAATCCTTTATTCTTGCACTTTCCCAAAATTGTATAAAGTTTCATCATAAAAGGCGTCAATTAAATTCATAGTTCTAATGGATCAATTAATTTAGAACAAATAGAGTAAGGAATTCACCTATATAAAACAATGTTAGGACCATTTAATAAATGATAAATATTATACCTCTAATAATTGTGGGCCTTCTTCCGATTACATAGGTATATTCTCTATAGTATATAATCTTTTGGATGTGGTTCCACTGTGAGATTTCCTGCAAGGATGATAATCACCCTTCATCTTAATATGTTTTTTCCATCACGAAAAATAATATTATTATCCCTTATATGCATCATAAAAAAACTAAGAGCCACTAATATAGGAATAACCGGCCTTTCTACTCTGATGAAGGCATTTACAAACATATTGAAGGTTACCTAGTCATCTACATGAGTAGAAAGTCTTAAGGGAATTTTAAAACTTAGTCATGAAGTGACCCATCATTTCACATTTGAAAAATATTAGAGGTTTATTCCCTGACAGATCATAATGGATGGGATTAGAGAAGAATTTAACACTCCCACCACCACCCCTTTTATAACATCACTCTTCCTCTTATAACTAGATAAGGAACTCTGGATCCCTCCTATTGAAATAGTAGAACCACAAAAACCGATCTACCCTTCTATATTGTTCTTATCCTTAACCATCTTATAAAACACCTCAATGTAGGTTGAAAGATAATATAAAAAATCATTCATCTAATATACCTAAAATATTTGATAATTGAATTAGTTATTTAAAATGAGTTTAATAGAAAATTGTACTAATATTAAAAATGGATACCCTTGATCAAGATTCACATACTATTGAGCCTTGTCTATATTTATGGTCTCTAGGTAAAACTGATTATTAATCATCTCCTTAAAATTATTTAGGGTGAGATCCTCAGGTATCATGACCAAAACAATCATCTCCCACCACTTGTGGATTAGTCCTTACAATATGTAGGTGGATAATTTTACTTTATAAGTCTTATAAATATGGAAAAAAATAGATGGTGTTATTGATTTTCTCCATGATTTATTTGGTTTCTAAAAACCCTGCATCACCAGGAAAAGAAATAAAGTTCTTCTTAGAAAATTCTTGAGTATGATCCACCATTCGAGCTTCATTTAAGTTAATTTTTTAAACAAACAATTGGATGGTATGAATAACTAATTTAATAATATTTGATTTTATATAATATTTTTACTTTGGAAAATTAGAGAAAACTCCCCTATATCTGGTTCATTGGATAATTTCTATAAGGCATCATCTATAATACCAAAAAAATTAAATTCAATAAATACATAACTCTATTTCAAAAAACATTAGTTGTCCAAAAAATCACTCATTTGATCATAAATATGTAATAATAATTATCAAATAAACTCATATAAGAAAAAAGAGTGAAAGGAAAAACAATTAAAAAAATACAACTTTTTATGGTTTTTCACATGGTTTGTAAAACCATGCACCAACTATGTGAGTGTACTAGAAGGATTATACAATGGGTTTCATAGTATTCACATGGTTTTCAAGACCATAAACACCAAAATTTCTTACAACTTTCACACCTAAACATGTTATTTCCCAAAATAACTCATGTGATCTCCATAAAACACATAATAACAATAAAATTTATCAAAATTAATAAAAAAAAATAAAAAGTCCAAATTAAAAACACAATTCATGACAACCCTTGGTAACTCGATTTTTAGCATGAGAAAGAGTTAGTTAAATGCTTCATCATACATATCTATCAATATATTATTGTTCTATATCCTCTCTAACATTAATCCCTGAATTGAAAGAGGACTTTGATTCCATTTTATATCTAACCAACCTTGGTCAACCTTCCATATCACCCAAGTCAACTCACTACAAGGCATGAATCATGTTCCTAATTTCCACTTGTAAGTAAAAATCATTTTGATTATCAAATATGACCACTATAAATAATTTAACCATCAAAATCAAATAATCTACATAATATAATCCAACCAAAAATATCTTATTAGGTATCTATACATTTGATATTCATGAAAAGACAATAAGAAGTTGAAAGATAAAGCTCAATCAACATATCATAAGGTCTAAGTGTCAAAATATTTATCCAATTATAGTTTTATAAATAGAATATATATTGATTCATGGATCAATGCTGAATATCAAATTCTAGGTTTTTTATTTAGTGAAGGGAAGATAAATTTAGAAGAGTATACCAAGTTTTGGGACAAAATGGAATTGTTTTTTGAGGACCATATTCAAAAGGTGTTATAGTGGAATAAATTTCTATTTTAATATATTCTTCAATGGGTGAAAGTTTCTAACATGTTGAAATATATTTTGAATTAAGTATAATTTCTCATTATTTATTTATCTATTTTAGTGTTACTTGTTTTTCGAGGTTACCACTCAACTTTAAAAATTACATTTTCTTAAAAATTGTATAAAAATATCATTTGAGGAGTATGAATGGATTATAATATACATAGATACCAAAATAAAGGGAAATTTGTAGCGGTTGATACATGTATAACCCCAAAATTTCACACATACGATCTTCAAATGTCCCATGGTAAACACTGCATCACAAGATCACCAGAGGAATGAATAAGTTTTCATGAAGTGTATAACTTGAATTTAGTTGTATTGGGTATAATGAAGTCTACACGCACATGAAAGCTGTATTCATGTTATGGTAAATCACCCTATAAGAAACCACCATGAATATATATATCTTTATTCGTAAGGAAGCTTATTATCACTTGTTTGAAGTAAAATTTCAAATTAATTTTTGTTTTTTCATACAATTAAAAACAACAAATTATTCAAACTCTATTTAGTGAAAGTAAACTCCTCTATAAAATAAACATAATAAAATTACATAAAATTAAATCTAAAAATACAGGTAAAATAATCAATTCATAATTAAATAACAAAAATAGTAAATGCTCTTTGAATATAACACAACATGACTCTAATATTGAGTTGTAGATGGGCAACTTAGTACCTCACTAGTGGAACACCTTTTGGCCTGTAGTGAACCTGATTGACCTAGACTTTTACTTACACTTAGCCTTTCCATGAAATACTCCCTAGTGAGTTTACAATTGTGATTATATTCATGAGTTAGAGAAAAGTCATAGCTCATGTAGTACTCATCCTAATTACATATAGGTTTATACATGGTTCCCATGTGTATCCAGATCTAAATAAAATATCATAACCTATGAACCAATATAAAACCTCAATAATATTATATATTACCAAGACAAGAACAAAATGAGAATAAGCATAATTAATGTTAAGATAACACACTATCTGACAACATTTCTTCAATCATTGCATAATTTAACTTTATAAAATCAATAAAAATAATAATCAAGCCTTAAAATAAATTAAATGTGGTTGTGTACATGGATAAAACATCATTAATTATATCTATTGAAGATATTATTCTTATCAAAACTATTTAAATAAAGATCATATTGAATTATTTTTTTAAGGGATATTTTATTTGTACATATAATTCTTTTAATAAATGATTTTTTCATTAATCATACCCTATTAACACGTGTATCCCTATGTTTTATTCTAATATGTTAAAACCATCTTAATCCAATCTCTGTAATCTTCACTTAAATTAAATAATTTAAAAACAACCTTTGAATCATTTTTATAAATACTTCGTCGGTGAAAAATATTTTTATAGAAAATAACTCCTATAAATCGACAGAATATCCCACTATGTGGAATATAACTTCAAAGTCATGAAGAATAATTATCAAAAAAATTGATAATTTGATATAGTTTTTTTACAGTAAACAATTATAAGTTTAAAATTTATGTAACAAATCTTTTTTCAAATTAAAGGGGACTAGGACGATACACCTACCTAAATCTATCAAATGTTTGTTTCTAACCTAAAATACTAAGAGATTACAATGAGAGAGATATTTAAAAAGTCTCAGTAACAATGAATAAATGGATTAAAATATAACTCAACCATAAGAATTCCCCCATGGGAAATTAAGGTAAGGGGGGATAAATTACATAGAAGAAGAAGGGAATTGGGGAGGGAAATAATTGTAAATTAAGGATAAATGAGTGGTCACCTCAGAAAAACATAATTTAATCACTTGGGGAAGGACATAGGGGCATAGAGAGGAGAGATCCATGGCTATAAAAGATCCCAATAATGTTCAAATAATGGGGTGAATCCTAATTGTGGGTAAAAATAAAGATAAGGAGTTTAAATAATTTTGAATCTCAATTCTCACTTGCTTGCATAGCTTAATAATCTCATTTAGAAAATTGTGTGCTAACAATGAGAAAGGATCTAGATTCACATGGGTGACATTTCATATTTTTTTCCACACAATTAAAGAAATTATGTGCCAAACATGAAAATTTGAATAGAATTGAGATCTTCCTCCACATACTTGGGATGTATGGTTATCATCACTATGTCTATGGAAAATTTTATTAAATCCACCTAAACACTTGACTAGAACATTATACACAAAATAAAAAATATCTATAATGAACCAAACAATATTATTTCTATAACATAAAATATAACAAAAACTAATAAATCACACCACAATATAAAACCATTGTCTAATTATGATACTGACTGGTGTGTTTTGTGTGTCATGGTGTACATCTCAAGGGTATTGATCTCCATATAAATGATTTCTCTTGGTTTCTTTTTGAAATTTAGATCTATGGATTTGGTTTTTTCTCCTGATTGAGGTCTTTTTTGAGTTTTTGAATTGTTATCCAGTAATTTGTGGGGGACCCACAAATCCAAAATTTAGTTTATTTAGAAAATGAAAAAAATTATTTGGAGGATGCAAAGATTCAAATAAAAAAATAAGAACAAAAAGGATTATGTTTTTCAACCTTTCACCCTAATCCATGGGGGAATGTTGTTTTACTGTTTGAGGGTAGTAAAGATATAATGTTTAATAATATCACTCAACCCTTTATTAAACATTAATCATAATGTGATTATTCTTTTCTTAAAAAGAGTAACCTCTTCAATGCTTCCAGTTTCCACAACCATTAGACCATCATGAGTTATCACCCAATACCACCATTAATTATAATTGACACGTTCTATAGTAAAATTCTCACACCACCATAACTAGATATATTGGTGAACTATTCCCATCTTGATTATTTCTCTATATATAAAGTATAAAATATATAAAAGGGAACTAAATTTCAGGTGTTCTATCCTACTAGCCCCTCCTATTATCACATTCTATATCAATTAGTAAAATGTCTCCCAACTAATGTCACTCCATTTCTTATCTAGTTAATGGAAATAATTCTATTTTATTTTCTCAATTATTATTTTCTTAATATCTTCCACCAATGAATAAATCTCATGGTCCCAATAATATCTATCTCAAGATTCATTTGAAGGTTTTAGTATAAAAAATTCTTCTTCCACGTTCCATTTAATTCTTAATTTATCTTTTTATAAAATAGCTACATGGTTTCCCAACCATAGTGGCCAGCTACCCAAGTCCAATTAATGCATAGAACTTCCATGGAAACCTCCTTCGACAATATGTATACTAGATTACAAACACATTAAATATTTTATAGGTTTAATACTCATTCTTTCAATGGATTTTTAATGAAGTGGTACTTTAGTTTAATTTTCGTATTTTAAGGATGAAAAATTGGATTTATATCCAAATGAATCACACTTTATGATTCAAAAAATAGTTTCTTATATTTTTTTGCTTTTTGAAAATTCTCTAGGAACCCTTTTATCTGTACTAACTCATTCTATGTTTCCATAATTTTCATGTTATATTATTCCATTATCGAGAATGAAAACATTAACTAAAGATTTAGCATCCAAATCACAATCATTCCAACAAAATTAAACACATAACTAGAGGTTATTTTCAATGTGTTTGAGTCCTTTCCAAAATCGAATCTTGTAAAACATTTAAAGGGTTAATTTGTTATAATGTAATGTGTCATGCTTCTAAAACCATTAAAGTTACATAGAACTCACTTAACACCTTAATATTTCTCTTTTATAGGGTTTTACATAAACTTATTTATGATTCCAAATACTTTTGAAATCACTATATGAGTACACTTTATAGTATACATAAAACTTATGATAGCTAATGCATATGAATATGTTTTTATGAACTCAAACATAGACTCTATTCATATTAAATTATCCTTGTTTATATTAAAGTTCCTTTCAATGGGTTTTAACAATAGTATTTCCTTTGGAATCCAAAATTACTCTAGAATCCTATTAATATAGTCTTCATGAGTTAAGTAAAAAGTAACAAAACTTAGGTCCCTCAAAATCCACATCCTTAAAATCTAATACATCAAACTAAGGTCCTTCTCTTGAAAATTATGGATAAATCATCCTTAATATCATAAATTATTTACATCACTAGACCCGAAATCCATACTTTGTAGATGTATATAATTAGGATCAACAAAATTTTATAAACTAATTTATTCCGATAAAAGAAATGATCACCATTAATCTGGAAAATATTCCTTTAATTCATGTAGTTATTTAACGTTTTATTATAACACCATGGTGATTTATTAAAACTATAATGACTATGTTTGAGCTTAAACATAATTCCATGGTTTCAGTGAACTTCTAAACCAAGTTGATACTCCATGAAAATTTCTTCATCTAAGTCCCCATGAAGGAATATTGTCTTTATATCCAACTAGTCTAGATGAAGTCCTTCAAAAGAAACCATAATCAAAATAATTTGAATAATCATTTGATTTAGAACTGATGAAAAGATATATAAGAAATAAACACCTTAAATTTGTTGAAATACATTCATGAAATACATATCCTTGTACCTACTTCTACTATTAGCAACTTCC
This sequence comes from Viscum album, assembly GCA_963277665.1. Taxonomy (NCBI): domain Eukaryota; kingdom Viridiplantae; phylum Streptophyta; class Magnoliopsida; order Santalales; family Viscaceae; genus Viscum; species Viscum album. The sequence goes on along the minus strand of OY728131.1, from coordinate 901,288,598 downwards.
ATTAGCTGATAAATCCATTTATTTTGAAGAACCTTTTTCTCATCAAGTCTCTTCATTGGATCCTATATTCCGAACACATGGTGGGAAATGATTTCATTCCTAATGGAAAAATACCACTATTTATATTCCTCTAAAATTATTTCATATTTTATGTTATCTATAATTTGTTATTAGTATAAAATTAAAATTATCACCATACAATTTCACTAGGTACCTATATCATTTATCTTCAAAACTTTCTTTATGGTTGAACTCCTTCTAGTAATGCAACATTCAAAATATAGACTCTTTGAAATTGAGATTTAGTGGTCCTTAAACTCTCCAATACATATCTCCTTGAAAAAAATATCATAATTTAACCCCTTTATTCTAGTAAACTCAACCGAATTTTAGATTCTTTTGATCCTAATGTGATAACTAGATTCATCAAAACATCCAAAACATCTAGTTGTCCATCCAACTAAAACTAGGCCTCTTTTGATACTTTTTTTCCATCATAGTTTTCTACTAAGTTATAATCCTACCATAATATCAAATCATTGAAATCACATTTCAACTTAAAATGACTTCCTTTGAGTCATTTTCCAAGAGTTGAAATTAAAATTCATAATCATCATAGAAAAAAAGTAACATAAATTTTTTTAGTATAATAGACAAAAATTAACAGGCTAGAAACTAAACCTCTATCTTGTCCCATTATTTAGCATCAATATGGACATAAGATATTACATTTAATACTTTGAGGAGTTTTAATTTAACATATGTTTTGGACTAAAAATTCTTTGGTGGTTTATTTCTAATTAGAGACAACAGATTTTGGTTGATTAATTATGTGGCCTAATTCACAACCTCTGTCCAAAAAACATAGGTAAACATACATGAATTACCATACTCATTTAATTTTATTCATATGTCTGTTCCATCATCTATGCAACTACATTATGATCTAAAGTCCCTAGTATAATATTCTCAAATCGAATTCCCTTCCACTAATAGAATCTTTGGAACTCCTTGCTTCTATAATCTACACTATTGTCTAGATGTAGTCACTTTAACATGAATATAATCTTCTTTTCTTCTATATACCACCATATGATAAAATATTAAACACCATATAATTGATCCTTATAAATTATACCCACAATTTTAATATGAAATATTCAATGAATTTCACATAGAAGAATGATTCTCCATGATAATGCACTGTTGTTAGTCCTTAAACATCCTCATGTACCATCTCTAAATTCCAATGCTTTGGAGATTTCAATTATATTCAGAAATACACATTTAATTTATTTCTTAAGAGAAAATCCTCAAACATTATATATTTGTGCTTCTGACCTTCATCAATATTTTATAAGTTAGTATTTTTATCCCTTTTTCACTGAGATGGCTATGGTTTCCATTCTATCACTTCATAGAAGCTAACTCTCTAACATGCAAGGCTCTTTAGATGAACTGGGGAGGTAGAGTATACATAATTCACTCATAATTTGATTAATTGAATCTATGTAAAATCTTACATACATCATCTATGAAAATTTCCAAAAAAAAAACCACATCACCTAGTTTCCCAATAAAAATAACATTCTTCAATGGGATTGGAATATATCACATGTCCTACAACTCTAGTGTTTTGGTGTTCTTAACTAGATCGAGACATATCCTTTTTCTATTATCTTGAAATATTTTTCATTAAAAATGAACCTTCTCATTCTAGTGGTATAGATCATCTTGATTTCTCTCTCATACATATTTTGGAAACTATCTTTTGATTGTGTCACCTAATATCCAAACATACTTGTGATACAAAGAAGAAACTCACTCCTATATTCCAAAATAAGACTCACATATACACAAACAAATCAATATCATCTAGATTTATCCTTATTTTTACTATAATCTTTCTTAATGTGCTATTTCCTCTAATAATTATAGCACATGAGAGCATCATCTTCCATGATACTCTTACTATGGATACTTCTTCCTTTACCCTTCTAGTGACTTTTCTCCCAATGATATGCCATATTCCTTTATAATTGTATATATGATTGGAATATTCTTTAATATAACTTCAATGAATCTATTTATCCAATATTAGGTCATAAAAATACATTAAATTCAACCGTACCTTTCCACTGGACTATCTCACAGTTATAACCATCACATCTCAAGATTCTAAGAGTGAAGAGAGTAACAGCAGTTCCCAAACCGGGTCTCCTAAGGTTTCCTTCACTAAATCCTAATAACATTACATGTGAAATAATCTATATATAAATAACAATTGTTTCATTTTTTTGGGATTATAATAACTTTTGTTCATGGTATTCATGAGTTATGATACTTCCCTTACTTCTCTGATTTTGTACACTATATTTTAGGAAAGTTAAATTCACGTCAACCCGAGTGTTTTCCGGTCTAACCACTTTTATTCTTACACTTTTATAAATTTTGGCTTGACACCAATATGTTAAATATAAAGGTGATTATGCAGGAGAAAATCATTCATCTGAATCATTCAGAACCCAAATTTTATTTCATTATACTTCTCTATCTAGACCTTACTCTCCACAAATTCTATCCCTACATAACTTTTTAACTCCCACTACATCAAGTAAATGTAAGATGGTAGGTCAGTAAATACAAAATTTTATTATAAAATAAAGAAAATGGAATAATTTTGATAATAAAATGAGATATAAATCACCTCACCAGATCTCGATCCTTCATAATCATAGCAACATTGATCTTTGATACCACTTGTTGGGTCCACAACTATATTCTAGTACACCCACCATAAGTCACTCAACTAGAAGTTCACATGAAGGATTGAATGCTCCATAATGAACCCCATGATAATAAGTTTGCATCTCAAAAAAACCACAAACAATCCAACACACCAAAATTTAAGACAACCATATTATGAAAACATAAAATCATTAGTGAAACAATTGAAATAAAATGTGGATAAATAATAATAAGTATTATGTGGTTTAGGAATGTTCCCTAATCCATGATGGAATATCGCATTACTATTAAAAGAAGTAAACATAAAATAATTAATAATCTTTATATACACTTTCTAAACCCTTATTCACAATTTAATTATGCTCTGGTAAAATATAGAAACTCATCCAATGCTTCGGGTTGCCACCACCTTCTAGCCTTCTTGGATTATCATCCACCTGGACCTACCATCATAGGGGTGACACTATGTATTTATAGGATACCACCACATTAAATAAATATTATTGTGAAATATTCACCACCTAATGATTTTTAGATTTATATATATTCAAATGTATTTATCATTGAACTAAATATCTAGTGTTTTATCTTACAACTCCCTTCGGCTAACATAATCATCATTTACCAGTGAACTAAATCATAGTCATCACTCCATCACCCTTATAAAAATTTTAAATAATTGCATTGTACTTTTAGTTTTTATGAAGGTATTAATATTATCTACCAGTTAATGAATATCTCACTCCAAGAAAGCACTAATAATGTTCTAATCATGCATCCTATATTGTCTCTTGATTTCCATGTTTCAGAATTCCTAACTCCCAAAACATCATAAAATAAAAAATATAGATAAAAATAAATACATACTAGTGATATTGGCGGTGTCCCATACCATGAATGGTATACCAAACCTTCTCAAACCTTATTCCACCAACTTCTTCAAAATTATTACACCACATGATCACTATGTACAATTTACCAAACAATAAATAGATCGTGCATCATCAAAGGAATTTTGTAAATTTGTAAAATTAATACTATTTTATCACAAAATATAATTATAATAATATATATTCAAAATTTACAAGTATGGGGAGATGTTAGATAAATGGAACATAGAGAAATATTCATGAAAAATAAGCAATACTACTCTATTTTTTATTTTTTATCTGTCCTAGTTAAATTCATTAGATTAACATTATGTTCTCTATAATTATTATTCAAACATTTGAGACAATGTTTTTTTTTATTTTTGGGTATATTTACTATATAAAACCACTTGATTTGTTTTAATTTCATGATCTAGAAGACATAATTTTCTTTAAATATTATTTTTTCATGTGAAATATTTTACAAAACCTGAGGTTAAAAATAATGTACTTTATATAAAGATATATTTAATGAATTTATGTTTATTTTATTAATGAACCAAAAATTAGTTTATTGATATATTATGATATAAAACCTTTCAATTTTATTTTATAATTGAATAATTACCACCTTGAGCTATTTTAATTTGTGGTAATTAGTTGATGTTTTGATTTATTTATAAAAAATTTAGCTGATAAAAGAAAAAATATATATGAGGGAACAAATAACTAATTATTAATTAGTCTAATAATAAAACATATTCTATATTATTATCATAACCATCACAAATAGTTTGGGAGGACATTATTTGAGGGAATAAATTTGTTATTCTTGGTTTTTTCCTTTATATAGATGAGGACCCAAAAAGTATAAAAACTACTCTATTAGCTCACATTTGTGTGGAATTATATTAGTCAATTTACTTTACCTTATTAATTATCATTAATGATGGTTAATACTTCTCATAATTTTATAGGGTTTTATATCAAGAAATTCCTTGGTTCTATGAGAAATATCATCTACAGGGTCATTTTGTGGCTACTTGTAGATGCAAGAGCTTCAGCTTCAAAGTGGTAAACCCTTTGGATGGTGATACTCTGGGTGATTCCTATAACCATGTTAGTTATATTTTGGTTGATGGATAAGCTCCTTTCCCTTTGGTTCCCATGGTCTCTATATTGATAGTGGTATCTCCAGCAATAGGGTTCACAAATCCTACACCATCAGAGGCTCATTCTCCTCTGCCTAAGGGTCATTCTTCTTCTCATGTGGCTCAACTTTATCCCTCTATGAGGGATGATCCTCTAGTTACATCTAGTTTAGTACTAGTTTTTTCTATAGTTATGGAGGCCAATGCCTCATGAAAGCTTTCTCTAATCCCAATGTATATTTCATAGGTAGATCCTTCATCTCATTTGAACTCTTTGGATAATTTCTTCACTCAAAAGAAGGTGGTTGTGGTTGGATCCTCTAAATACCTGATCCTTTTTATAGGGTATTTCTAACATCATCATAGCCTTAGGTGACCTCTTGGATGATGATGATTTGTCTTCCTCAGTCCATTTTTTATGTGGAATCTATTTTCTATTTTAGTATAATAAGAGGTTGACGTGGATACTTTGGATTATTTTTCATCTATAAAGAGTGGTTCTTTAAATCATATCTTATTTCCTATGGATCTATTAAGTATATCTCATTCCAATTCAAAATATCAATTCATATCATCACATTCTTTTTCTAAACCTAGTGGTATTTGAGGCTATAAATCTATTATCCCCTCTTATAAATGATCTCCTCTATCATATCGAACTATAGGGGTCTTGGGGATCAAGGAAAGAGAATATTTCTTATTAATTCATTTATAAGGGACCATGCATCCTTGATGGTCAATCTAGAACCCAATAAAAATGATAACCTTTACTCTTCTTTCATGAATTTTTTTTATGAATTCATATAGGGGAATCCATACAAAAAAACATATATGATTTTTTTTTGTAAGAATGGTGTTTCTATGGAATGGATTGATGTATCATCTCGACACATATCTACCATAGTTTTTAATGGGGTAAAAAATTCTTCTTCTCATTCATGTATACAAAATGTAAGGTAGAAAAAAGGATGGTACTATGGAATCATCTCACTAATTTCTATCCAAGAAACTCATCCCAGTTTTTTAGAGGAGATCTCAACATCATTGCAGAGACATTAAAAAGGAAAGGTGGAATGAGGTATTATAATAGAGAAATGTAAGACTTCATAGATTTCATGACTCATAATTGGCTATTATACTTGTGCTATTTGGGTGACATGTTCACCTAGTGTAATAAGAAAAAAGGATAAGGTAGAATTTAAAGATTACCAGACTGCTTCTTATCCACCTTACATGGTATCGAATCTTTCCCCAAAACTAATGTTACATGTATTACTCATTCCATATCTAATCATTCACCTATAGTTGTTTAATTAAATATTGATCACTATAGAGGAAATTAATTCTTCTATTTAAAAAACTAGTCTCAAAATTAACACGTCGTATAGATTGGGAAGATTTCTTGGGAGAAACTGTTGTAGGGTTACTCATGGGTGGGATTAAGAAACCACATCAAATAGATGAAGAAGGATTTATAAAAGTGGAAATATAATAGAAATAATAATGACTCTATCCCAAATTAGATCAAAAAGTACATTAATGTGATGGTGGATAGGCTTTAGGAGATTTGAGATGATGATGCCTTTGTATTATGGCTAGTAAGAAAAAAAATTGTGAAAAACAAATGGAAATTAAGAGGCATGAAGGAAATGTTGAGGAATCTATGGCTCAAGGAGGGGATTTAAATACAGATTAAATTCTCTCATATTTGAAGCCTAATAAAGTATTGTGATGGATTAAACTTTTTCTCAAGGATAAATTATATATGGGGGATGTGGATATGTCAATGAATATCACCTTGAAAAAATTTGAAGATATCCTTTTAAAAAACTTAAAAATAATATAGGTAGGCTCCTATGGGTGAATATAGTGGAAAAATCTAACATTATATACATATATAGGTGGATTAATTGGAAAATAAAGACATAGAGTACATCACAGGAGAAAAGGTATCGAAGAATCTATTTCCAACAGGAATATTAAAAGTTCACCAAGACTTGATTATTTCACCTTCTAATTTTACAAGGATGTATGGGACATCATCAATCCATAGGTGACTAAATTTTTGTAAGATTTTTATAAAGTAAGAGAACTTACAAGGGTTTTTTTTTTCATCCACACTTATTTTTATCCCAAAGGTTAAGGAAACCACTTATCTGAACTAGTATATATTTATATGTCTTTGAAAAATATCCAATAAGATCCTCACCTACCTCATGAATAAGATACTTAGACAAGTAATTCCAATGCTCCATTTAAATGAACATCATGGATTCTTTTAATCTTGAATCGTACAAGGGGTGATTGGGATTTCCAAATATAATTTGGATAAAATTAACAAGAAGACCTTTGGATATAAAATGATGATCAAAGTGGATATGTATAACGAATATGACTAGATGGAGTGGGGTTTCATTTTGAGATTCATGAGATAGTTTGATTAAAAGGAATAAATTTATGGATTGTTATTCAGAAGTTATGCATTATTGTGGATCCCCATTGAAATCATAGGTATGATTTTTGGATTCTTAAAAACCATGTGTGGGTTAAGATAGGGAGATCTAGTGTCACTGAGAATGTTTATACTAGTACAAGAGGACCTAAGTAGAGACATAAAATGTAACATGGCTAGGGTAAGATATTTTTATACAGAAATATTTCTTGGTCGAGAATTGTTTCAAACCTTCTGTTCATTGAAGAAAAAATTTTATTTAAAAATGGTAGTAAAATATCCATGAGTAGCTTAAATAGGATAATGGATACCTATGGAAACTTGAGTGGCTAATGAATTAATCAAAGAAAGAGTATTGTTTTTATGTTAAAAAATCTGCATAAATAGACATGGTAAACTCATCCATGTTAATCTAGAAATTGAAAAGAAAAACCTTATGATAAAGTAACTTAGAGATACCCTATCAAATGGTAACATTTTTAAGGTTTTATTTGAAGAAATCAATAACTATATTTTACCCTTCTATTGTAACTGAAAGAATCATTTCTTTTTTTAGGGGAAGAATAATACTGGTGAATTGTATACTTTCATCTATGAAAATGTACATTATTCCATCCATCAAAGTGACAAATGGAATAATCAACAAACATGAAAAAATCATTACTTTATTAATTTTGGATGCTTATTAAGGAGGAAAATTTCACTGGGTTTCTTCGAATATAATGGTGAAGTCGGTCAAGGAAGGGGGTATTAAAATTAATAGTATGTCAGGAACTATGAAAGGGATGCAGGAGAGGCTATAATGGGATATAATTTAATGTAAATGATAGTTGGGGTGTTTTATAAAGTTTTTTATAGGGAATATTTAAGAAGATGGGTAGAATGATCACGGATTACTTCTATCATCACGTGTTTCATGGTCGAGTAGATAGAAATTCTGAATGAGGGGTGGGGTGGGTAGTTGGAAATAATAACATTAATTTGTGAAAGGATAACTAGAATAGTTATATCCTCTTCTTCTTAGGGTTCCTAGGTCTAGAAATATCTTGTAGAGAATAGATCATGTATCCCAAACTTACCAATGTGACATCCCAGTGATGAGAAGTGGATCATACATGGGAACATCAGTCGAGTGGAAAAACCCAATCGGTGTGTTTTTTTAATTTAATATTTCTATTCTTCAGTTCTTGACAGTTTTTTTGGTTGATACATAAAAATCATGAGTTATTTCAGTGGGATAGAAAGTAATAGTGAAAATAAATATCAATGAAGAAGAATTTTCTTGTTTTTTGGTTGAGGAACAAATCCAATCCTATGGGTGATATTTTTTAGAATAAAGTTATTTATATGGACTTGTGTTTCTTGTTTTATGAGTCCCCAAAATTTAAATTAGCTATGAAACTCTTTTTTAAAGGAAAATGAGCTAGTATCATTTTGGAGAACACCAATCGGGTTATAAGAATTATAGTGAAAGAATAATACATTTTTGAATTTATCACAGTCTAGTTTCAGGGGGCTATCTAGAAAGGAAATGATATTAAGATGTGTTCACAATGTTGTGTTGTATGTTATGGAAAATGTGAAATAAAATGACAGAAGTCAATCACATCACTCACCTCTACATTGATGTTAATGTGAAATTTCTTATATTGGATTTCAGTTCTCTTATCCAAGGTATGGTTCATTACCTTTTATTAGGTTGATCCTTCTGAGGATCAATTTATTCAGAGTGGGAGGTGGAAAGGACCTCCAAGGTTGGTGGGTTAAATAGAATTCATCTGACACTAGAATGAAAGTGAATGTGGATGTATCATATGTGTATGTAGAAATGAGAGGGGGTGGTTTGGTGCACAATGGTTGGGGTTTAGTTATATTTATTTTTCAGTACATAATATGGACTGGGAAACTCTAGTAGGGAAGAGACCAGAACAATATATAGTGATATTTCACTATACTGGATTTAGAATATTAATATCTCTATGGTGGATTCTGTTCCAAACATTTTTTCAGTTTCCTTAGTGACAATGTCAGCATTCCATGGGACCCGGTCAACTACATCAGGAAGTGTAGGATGAACACTGAATATAGAATGAAATTCAGTCATACATGGTGGGAATAGAACATTAAATATGATATTCTTACTACTAATTTGAGATCTAGTGATTGTATCATTCTCTACTAATGTATTGGGTCCCTACCATATAATTCTAACCTCATTATAAGTGGTGATTCCCATGGACTTCACCACATTCACCCCCCCCCCACCCCCACCCATTTTTCAGATCCATTATGAGTAAAAATTAAATTTTGGGTGAGTGAGTGGAATTAATATAAGAGGATATACAATGTGGTCATTTTATTCTTTATCGTAGACAATGTTTTAGAATATATGAATAAAAATGGTGAAAATTTACTAAAATCGTGTCATAGTAATACCCCATGGTATGATATAGATTTGAAAATAGATATATCATTGTTTTTCATAGAGCTCAGATGAAGGGTATTTTTTATAAATAAATATATTTTTTTTCACATTTAGGTCCTCACCTCCATGACATGGTTTGATTAATTCTATAAATAAATGTTCATTAATTGATTTTTAGTGTGATCTTTTATTCTATATTTTTGTAATATTTTTTTCAATTCTAAATGAGGTATTTCAATCATTTTATCATCAATTTTAATAAACAAAAAATTCATATTCATTTACTACATTAGTATAGAAATTTAAATATTTCTTTTAAAATCCAACATCTAAAGATAATTCAAAAACTATTTATCGAATAGAAATAATTTATGAGTGGATATGTATTTTGATAGGTAAGAATTCAAGATTAGAAGGATGTGTACTAAATTATTTTATCAGACCACATTCATGGAGAATTTGTTTTCATTGAATATTATCTTGAGGATTAAAAAACTTTTTATTATTTAGTAATTTTTTGATAGCGGATATTAAGGGAGAACATCTAAGATAATATATTGAATTTAATTATGAAACATAATTTTGAATAACCTTTTCCTTAAAAGGTTTAAAATATAATGTACTTTAATTTTGTACTTTTAATAACGAAATTGAATTAATTAAATTAATATTAGTGGATTTTAATATATTAAAATCAATAACTATTGATAACCCAAAAAACAATTAATTTAAAGAATTCAGGGATGAATTATATTACACTTTTTGAGTAAAACTATCCGTTGAAATTGATTTGGTACTTATTATTTCATTGTAGTTTTTAAAACCATTTAAATGTTAAAAAATGAGGATTATAAGTGTTCTTGGTGAATCAACCTTGGATTTATATTATACTTCTATTTTATATTTTTTATTATTGTATAATATTAACTAAATTTTTACTATGTGACTCCATCCATCGGAATCGGTGATGCATGTGGGTGTGTCAATAAGTCTACCCATCAATGTCATGGGATAATAATGAGTTATAATACTAGGTTTCTTTACAAATTCATGATATAATAATCATGAATCATGTATAGTATCTCTGGAGATAAAAAATTACTGAACTTATCAGGGATTATATAATTTAAATCTCACACATCACATAATTTTTCTAGAAAATAATGAAAAATATGAAATAAATTGCATACATTATCACATAATATAAAACATCGATCTCATTTAAAGAATCACCAAATGTGGACCATGAACAAGGTATGTCTGTGTTCATTTATAAAATCCTCAATAAAAGGAAGTAATATAAAAAAGATTTATTTTCAATAAATATGATTTAATAATGACTATAATCATAGAGATATAATATTTCATGGATCCAAGGAATCCTATAAGATAATTATCAAAAATAATATGAATTATCCAATGGTGTCAAATGTATTGGTGTAAAAGTTAACCATATGAATGAATTATAATTTAAAAGGTATTGTGTGTAGGAATAGGGGTTCTTGATCACTCAAGAGGATTTGTGCCAACTTCTACATACTTTCACTAAACACTGAAAATGATTACTATTGTAGCATGGACCACACTGACGTGGGGTACTATAGCATAGTAAAATATTGTGTGGAACATGGTATTAATGAAATGAATGGTGTTGCAGCAACATGGGGTACTGTAGAACCACATTTCATTACAAAATTGATTTTATGCTAGGTTTTTTGTTGTTGTTTTTTATCTATAATTTCATATCCCTAAAAATTTGAAAATTATTATATCTCTATATAGATTTAGGGACTCTTCTTAAGCCATGTAAATAATTTTGTGTTCTTTTCTTCTTATTATTTCTTTTTTCCTATTTATCATATATATATAATCATTTTTCATTTGATCTCCTATGTTACATAACTTGTATTGGAGCCCGATTTTGAAATATTGATGTCATATTTCATGATTTTAATAATGTTTATGGAGGAATATAAGTACACTATTAATTTTTTTTATCAAATATGACTTTAATTTCTAGAGAATGCAGATCAAGGACTATCTTTATCAAAAAAAATATATATTTATCACTTTTGAATGTAAAGACAATAGAAATGGACAACGATGTGTGCTATTAATTATATTTTTGAGATTTGGGAGTTTTTCATCTTATATTTGAAAAAATGTGTCATTTAACATTATATCATAGAATATAATGGGTAGGTTTGTTGAAACACTCACAAACATGTATGAGAATCTATCATCATATAACTCCATGAAACAATTTCTTTATTTTAGTATGTGTAATTTTTTATAAGATTATAACTAGGATCTTAACTTTCAAACATTCATGATTCCTTATCATCCTAGTCACTAAGTAATACATACATATTTATCAAATAAAATAGTATTCAAGGATGAATTTGGCTTGCATAGGAGATGGTAGAGGATCTGGATAAAAAGGTACTTGGTAATAATATTATGGTCAAGAATGAAATCAATAATTACATTGAATAAATTGAATGGAAAATCATAATTAATATCCTAGAGTGTTATTGTGGTTTCCCATCATGGGCATGCGATCTCTAGTTTAGATGTTAATCCTCCCCTTACTTCTCAGTTAACCTCATGTATTGGAAAATTAGTATTTCCAAATCAACCCATCGTTTGTGTTAAGGTGATCCCATCTATACCTATCTATTCATCATATCCCAAAGTATGTTGAGTAGGAAATTGAGAAATTATATTTTTAATGGAGGTGTTTAACCATGCATGATAAGTTATAGGGGTACAAGTATCAATCATCTTTTATCACCAATGGCATGTTATTATTCATGAATAGAAGTAAGAATTATTGTAACAACCCATGAACTTATAAAATAATCTTATTTAATTTTGGGTTTAAATAGTTAAATTCTTTTTAAAAGAATAATTAAATAAGTAGTATTTATAGAAATTAATGAATCTATACTAATGGAAAATCAACCTAACCTTTGGAATAGTAATGTGATTGTTGTGAATAGTGATCTATCCATTAGAATAATAGCCTCATATATGAAAATATAAATAAAATTTATGAATCTTGAAAATGAAAATATGATATATTTATATCATGGAATAAGTAAATAAATGTATTAAAAATGATAAATTAACTGATTGTATTTTTATGAAATGCAAATGATTATTTAAAATTTTATAATTAATATAATGATTTGAAAGGAAATTTACTTTTATAAAAAAGATTAAAAAATTAATATTTTTTATCATATTTATAATATAATTTTGAGAACCCTTGATTAATTTTTCAAGGTATCATAAAATCGGTTATAATATTAAAATTAGGGTTTTCTGAAAAAATGAAAATTTTAATTAATAATTAAATTTATCTTATTTAGAAAATTAATTTCAAAAAATGGAGTCCATTTTTGAATAATTTACGCTAGAAAATTGTTAGGGTTAATTTTTTGGAGTTCTTATGAAATAGTTGAATTTTTGGTGTATAGGGAAATATGATAATTTGGGGTATTTAACTTTATAAGTTAAATACTAAAAAAAAATGAGACATTGTTGATGTATTAAAAATTTATTTCAAATTAAAATGCATTATTTATTTTAATTGGTCATAATAATCATCATTTCTGTTAGTCTTTAGCCAAAATAATAAACAAATGAATAAAATAATCAAAAACAGCCCTCTTCTCTCCCTATAAATCCCACCCACCACCACCTATTATCCACACACCTCTTAATCATTGAAGTTAGTACAAATTCTACCTATTTACCTCTAAAACAATCTTCCCCACTTTCAATACCTTCTGGTCTCATCAAAAGTCCAAAACCTTGTTCTTTAAGGTGGTTCTCAAGGAGATGATACTCAAGAGGTAAAATCTGACTTTTTTCTATTAAATTCAAACATTATTTATTTATTTATAAATTATCCTCACCTAACCTATTCAAAGTGGAATTATATGTCTAGTATCATATATATTCTGTAACATTATTGTTTTAATAGAATATACATCATCAAACCTCCTCTCTTCTCCTCATATTCAAAAAAATCAAAACATTATTTGTGATGTGTTGATACACCAACATCGTGGATGACGAATTTTCATTTACATTTACTGGATTCAAGGATGGTCATAAAACCATTATGAGGGTTAAACCAGATTTTAATATGGATATTATAAATTTTTTAATGTTATGTAACTAATTTATAGACATGTTATTCAATAAAAAACTATTTTTAATGTTCATAAAACCCACAAAAAAACCAACTATTTATCATTAATATTTTATCTATTTAATAGTTCTTATATAAGAAAACAAAATGATATATGGTATCATTTAAAATTATGGACATTTATTATTACCATATATTTCTACTTCTAGATTTTTTATAACATTTGAAAAGATCCCTCATAATTATTCTCAGGTGAATTGACCATAAATACATGAAACAAATGATCCAAGAATGAGGATTTTGATATTTATAAATAATAAAAATGACCAATAATAAACTTAGTTAAATTTTAATAAATAAAATATTAGTGGAAATTTTCTTGAATTAAGTAATTAATTAATCTTATTTTATTATCTTGGACAATAATTAAAAGTACAGAATGATTTTAGACATAATGTTAGGGAATTTATTTTTAAAGATCCTCATTTCAAGTTAAAACTATTTTTATTAAAGAAATGTTTATTTACTTATATGGATTATGAAAATTTGACCAATTTAATGAATCCTTATTGACTAATGTTTTCCAATATAGGTTTATAATTTTATTTTCAAATAAGATGATTTCATTTATAAGTGTGTGGATTCAAAAAAATGAAAACTGATTTCAAAATGGTAAATTTATTTTCCTTGAGAATATTTCATTTAAAAATAATTTATGTGTTAAGATCATTATATAGTTCTTATGAATTGTTATGATGATCGTTGGTTCCATGATAAATTGAGTGAGGTTGATCCCATTATAGCTCTATAATGGATTTGGTAAATATGTGAATTTTTTTGGTTAGGTTTTACATAATATATTATTGAAATATACTACGATGGTCATTCCAAGTGTAACCATGATGGTTACTCTCTGTGTATCCAGGATAGATTCTTTATATATTAGAGTAATATGAAGATGATTCCACAAGTAACATTTTATTATTTATGTATTATTTATATTGTTTTATAGGAAACTTATGATTTCATAAGGTAAGATAATGATCTTATGTTTTACATGTAAAAGTTATAAATTGGTGAAAATGTTTTCCTTCATGGACTAAGAGTTTATTTCATTCTTTTTATGACCATTTCTGATCATTTTGTGCTTATCCCAAGTTTTTGAAATAAATTATAGGTTATATAGATGTTTATAGGAAAGGAATAATTTAATTTTAAAGTTGTGAGGTTTTGTTACGAAAATAAATATCATTTTTTTCTAAATGTTTCATTTTGTAAAAAAAATTGATATTAAGTTAAGGTTTAATATTAATAATATAATAGTTTCTATATTTAATTTTATGACCTAATTCTATAAAACCCTAAACCTAAAATATTTTTAAAAATGTAGGAAATTAAATTATCATTGAATTAACTAGATTAGGTAATGTTTATGGTCGGGTCCTTACAGTTGGTGTCATATTAAGTTTTAGATATAATTAGGGGTTAGAAAAATGTTAATAGAATTCCCAAAAATGATTTCTAGTTTATGGTTAAGTTTAAATGTTGTAGCATTTAATGATTTCCATGTTTTATTTTCTATGATAGGACTGTTCACAATGGATTTTTTTCATAAGAAATAGGGAAGATAAATTAAGAAGGCATTGAGAGGACAATATCCTTCTAAATTTGAAACCAGTAATTGTGGGAATTGGAACAAATAATTTTGTGAAAATAATATCTTAGTTGATGTTGGATATAAATGGAGGTCGCATCTATGCTTGAGATCAGCTAGATCAACTACATAGAAATATGTCAGTGGTGGAACATTTTATAAAGAAACACCCTCATGCATTTAGTTGATATTCTAACCCAGTGGTAGTTGAAGGTTTGATTAAATACATATAAAATAATTTTTATGTCATGGGGTGTTCATACCATCAAAATGGTTTTTATTGATATTTACTATTTTTAACATGAAGATGACCAGTGGTGTTTAGTGGTCAAGAATATTAGGGATTTTATGGAGATTGATACTTTGGAATGAGATGAATTCAAAATTATTTTCTTCAAGAAAAATTTTCTTACAGCGATTCGAATTTGGATGGAAAAACAATTCAAGGAATAGAGAAAGGAGTAGGATTTAGTGGTTATATACAAAGAAAAATTTACTCAATTGGAAAGGTACATTCCAATTTTTATCTGGGATATTGATAGAAAAATCAATCATTTTTACTCAGGATATAATTGAAAATATCAAAGGGCATTGGCTTCTATGGAATTAAAAATTTAGGAAACACTTTTTTGATATGCAAAGAAGGTCGAAATGATATTTTTATTAGATCATGTGTAGTTTAAAAAATAGAAAAACATGAGGTGGAAGTAAAAGAGAAATATTTCATCAAATAAGTTTTATTGTAAGAAAATTATTTTTTAAATTTGTGAGAATTGTGGTAAAAACACACAAGGCAATGACTTTTGATGAATGGTAAGTGTTTATGATGTGTAATGTTTGGCTATATGGCTCGTAATTATGATGAAAAATATCATGGTAGTGGTAAGAATAATTATAATATATATATTGTAAACTGACTAAAAATTAATGATATGGTCCATTATGAAATTGAGTGTCTGAAGAGGAACCAAAATGATAGGAAGTAGTGAGAATATAAGCATGAAGGTGTGGTGAAATACATTACAACTACTTTAATAGATGTTGTCCAATCAAATGAAGTGGTATTAGGTACATTTTTTATTTTGATTGTTCTAATTTTTTGTTTGATATATGGTCTACACATTATTTCTTTTATGAGAATGTTTTTGGTAAATTATAAATTCCACCTCAAGAAATGAATCCATAACATACAATAAAAATTATTGGGGGAAATATTATAGAAATAAGAAATTATAATTATATTTTTGTCAATGTATCTGGAATGAATTTACCTACAAACCATATTGTATTCCCCTTGGTACAATTTGATGTTATTCAAGGAATAAAATGGCTTTCTATTTACCAATCCAATACTAATTATAGAGGTAAAGAAGTTTTTTTTTCAAAAATAATTTTAGTTTTCACAGAATAATGAGAACATACAATTGATAAAATATTACAAACTATAGAAATTGATAAAATATTTAAATGAATATTATCTTGTACATATTGTTAAAATAAGGGTAAATGTTCATATTAATTATTTTCCAATGTTAAATGAGTATATGTATGCTTTTTCTGATGAGTTGTCTGGTATTATACCTGATTAGGAGGTAGACATTACAATTTATTTAGTCCCTGATGCTAAAACTATTTCAAAAACCCCTTATTTAATGTATCAAGTAGAACATATAGAATTAAAAAATCAATTACAAGAGTTTCTAGTTAAAGGTTTTATCCATGAAAGTACTTCCCCTTTGGGTGATTATGTTTATATTTTTTAAAACTAAATATGGTTCTATGAGCCTTTTTATAGATTATATACAATTATATTACATTACTATAAAGAATAATAATACATTGCCTCATAACATAGGTTTTCTTGATCAGCTCAAAGGAGCACAATACTTTTCAAATATTGATCTCAGGCCTGGGTACCATTAGGTAATAGTGAAGAATAATGACATTTCAATTACAAAATCTCATACTAGATATGGGAATTTTTATTTTGTTATTAAATAAATTGGTTTAAAAAATTACCCTACTATATTTATGGATCTTATGAATATAATCTTCGGTTAATATTTGGGTATGTTTATTATTGTTTTTATTGATGGTATTTTAGTATATTAAAAAAAATTTGAGGATCATGGAGAACATCTAAGGATATTTATGAAAATAATTTAAGAAAATAAGTTATATAAGAAATTTATAAAATGTGATTTTTGGTTACCATATATTTCTTTTCTTGGGAACATTAAAAATAAAGATGGAATAATAGTTTATCCCACCAAAAAACATGTTTATTAATGGAAAATACCTAAATAGGTTAATAAGATTAAAAGTTTTCATGGATTATCAATATATTGTTAATGGTTTGTTAAAAACATTGTACGGTTATCTATATTTCTAACTAACGTAACACAAAAGGGGTTAAATATATTTGGATAGAATAATGTGATGTTTGTTTTTAGGAACTGAAATGAAGATTTATGGATGCTTTAGTTTTGTCCTTGCCTTCCATAAATGGATATTTTTCCATCTATAATGATTATTCTTTAATGGTACTTGGTTTTGTTCTGATGTATAATGACCAGGTAATTTCTTACACTTCACAGAAACTAAAACCTGATGTGTTAAATTATCACACAAATTATTTGGAATTAACAGATTTGGTTTTCACTTTAAAATTTTAGATACATCATCTCTATGGAGAAATGTTTTCAATATATACTCATCATAAAAGTTTGAGGTATATATTCACTCACAAGGAATTGAACATGAGTTGGATAAGATGGATGGAATTGAAAAAGAATTATGATTACATGGTCAATTACCATCCTAAAAAATAAAACAATGTAGCAGATTCATTGAGTTGAAAATATCATGTTGTATTAACTATGATACATTTAGACCATGAATACTTGGTTTATGATTTGATGGATTTTATCTTGGAAGTAGTTGGTGTAATAAATTCCTCTATTTCTTTATGCGTTAGTGTAATCATATTTTTCAGATTGAATTAAGAAAACACATAAGAAAGACCATGAGTTAATGAAAAAGGTAAATTAGGTTAACAATGGTAATTTTCTAGAATTTAAGGTTGATAAAGATCATTTTTTGAGATTTGGGAATAGATTATATGTTCCTTATGATTTACAGTTGAAGAAATAGTTATCAAGTGAAGCTCATAGAGCCCTGTTTTCAGTTCATCTAGGAAGCACTAAGATATAGAGAGACATTCATGATTATTATGAGTATGATGGAATAAAAAAATATATTTCATACTTTACCATGATATGTTTAACATTTCAATAGGTAAAATCAGAATAAAAATTACCAAAGGTAATTATTTATCGTTTTACAATTCCATATTAAGAATGGAAGAATATATTAATGGACTTCAAAGTGGGATTTCAAATAACATTTTGAGGTAAAAATGTGATTTGGATTTTTGTTGATCAACTGACTATACTTTCACATTTTATTCCTCGAAATGATATTATTTATTTAGATCAGATTTTGAAAATATACCTCAAATAGATAGTTAGGTTATATGGAGTTTATCTCTTCCTGGTACATTATCATAATCTGAAGTTCACTTATAAATATTAAAAAGGACTTAAAAAGTAATTAGGAACTGAATTAAATTTCAACACTACATTCATCCTCAATCTGATGGGTAGTCAAAGAGAAAAATTTGGACATTTGATTATATTCTTTGAACTTTTTAAATGGATTACCAAGGATGTTGGGATCGATGTCTTTTTTTGTTTGAGTTTTCTTATAAGAATAGTTTCCATTATCATATAAAAATAGCACCTTTTGAAGCATTATATGAAAATTGATGCCATACTCTAGAATTTTGGGAAGAGGTTGGAGAAATAAAGTTGATGGGGCCAGAATTGAAAGTGGAAATGATAAATAAAGTTCAGGTGATTCAACAAGACCTGGTTAAATCTCATATAAATATAAAATATTTTCCAGAAAACCAATATAAGGATCTTCCTTTCGAGCTAGTTGATCATGCCTTTCTCAATGTTTCTCCATTGAAAAGTGTGATGGGTTTTGTTAAGAAGGGTAAGCTAATTCAAAGGTTTATTTGACCCTATAAAATCCTATATAAAGTTAGATAACTTTTCTATAGATGGGATTTTCCTCTAATTTTTTCCCAGGTACACAATTTTTTTCATGTTTCGATATTAAGAAAATATGTTCCAGATTCATATCAGGTTTAGAGCCTTGACGTAGTTCAGTTGGAAAAGAACCATTATTATAAGGTGAAACATGTTCAGATTCATAACCATAGAGAGAATATAATGTTTAATAAGGTAATTAACTAGGTCAAGGATTTTTAGAGAAACCATATGGTTGAAGAATCAATATGGGGATCTGAAAATTCTATGAGGGAAAGGTATCATCACTTATTTAATAGGTGAAAAAAATAATGAGGATGTAATTTATAAAAGGGGGAACAATGTAAAAAATCTGGTAATAATAGAATATTTTCTTCCATTCTTCAATTAAAAATGAATTCATTAAAAATGTATATTAAAATATGTGGAATTTATAGAAATTAATAAATCCATACTAATGGAAAAGTAACCTCACTATTGGAATAGTAATGTGACTATTAGGAATATTAATCTGACCATTATAATAATAACATCACCTAAGAAAATATAAATAAACTTTATGTATGTCATAAATGAAAATATTATATTTTTGTATTATGGAATAACTAAATAAATGTTTTAAAAATTATAAATTTAGTGTTTTTATTTTTTGTGAAAAGTAAATGATTTTTTAAAATATTATATTTAATATAATGATTTTAAATAAAATTTATATTTAATAAATATACTCAAAATTTCATATTTTATTGAATCATAACAATAAGATAATTTTTTGAGACCTGAATTAATTTTTCAAAGTGTCATAAAATCTCTAATAATATTAAAATCGGTATTTATTTAATAAATGATTATTTTAATTAAAAATTAAATTTATCATATTTAAAAAATTGTTTTCAATAAATGGGGTCCATTTTTTATTATACACATTAAAAAAAAATTTGGGTGAATTTTTGGGATTTTTATGAAATAGTTGAATTTTTGTGAATAGTGAAATACAATAACTTTCGGTATTTAACATTATAAGTTACATACATAAATTTATAATTCATTTATGATTTAAGAACCCATTAGATATAATTAAAATGAGCTATATAATGAAATTAATCACAATAATCTACATTATTGATAGTTTTGATCCCAAATAATTGAAAAATGAATAAAATAATTAAAAACACCCCTCTCTTCTGCTTATAAATACCACCCCTCACCACCTCTTATCCTCACAACTTATAAGCCTTAAATTTTGTCTAAATTCAGAATAATTTACTTCCCAATACTCTTACCCATATCTAAAACCTTCTTTTATTACCAAAAGACCAAAACCAAGTTCATTAAGTAGGTTCTCAAGGAGACGATATTCAAGAGGTAAAGTCCCTATTTTTCTCTTTTACATTATTTTATAATTTATTTCATTATAAATTATCCTAAAATCCCCAATTAAAAAAGGAAATATAACTCCAGTATCATATATATACTTTAATTTTATTTTTTTAATGGAATATATATCATCAGACCTCTTCTCTTCTCCACTTATTTCTAAAAAATGAAAACATTATTCGTGATGTATCAATTCACTCCCTTCGTGGATGAGGAGTTTTCATTTTAAATTAATGTCTTCAAGTCTAGTCATAAAACCATTATTATGGTTAAACCATTTTTAAATATTCATATTATAAATTTCTTAATGTTCTAGAACTAATTTATAGGCATATTGTTAAGTAAAATGAAACACGATTACGATGGTCGGAAAAACTGTAGAAAACAAACAAAACATTTATAATTAATATTTTATCTAATAAATCATCCTCATTTTAGAAAAAAAGATTTATGGAATAATTTTAAATTATGTAATGATATTAATACTATTTTTTCCACTTCTGGATTTTTTCTTCAATTTTACATGAACTCCCATAATTATACTCAAGGGAACTAGCCATAATGTCCTAAAATTAACACTCTTAGAAAGACGGTTCTAATATTTATAACTCATTAAAATGAACAGAAATGAATATAATAAAATGTTCGTAAATAAAAATATATCTGTAAAAGGATGTAAATTAGTTAATCAATTAATATAATTTGATAATATAGTACATTAAGTTTAAGTACAGTGTGCTTTCAGACATAACACAAGGGACATTCATTTTGAAAATCATCATTGCAAGTTACAACACTTTTTATTAATGAAAAGTACTTTTTACTTACAAGGAATAAGTGTATTTTCCCACTTTCATGATGAATTATTGAGTTGAGGTTTCTATCAAAATTTTACAAGATTATTTTCAAATAAAATGTTTTCACTTATAAGTGTACATCTTCTTAAAAATCAAAATTGATTTCAAAATGGAAAATTTATTTTCCTCAATAATGATTATTTTATACAAGATTTATGTGTTATGTTCATGTTATAATTATTGGAAATTTCTATGATGATAGGTATTTCCATGATAAACTTATGGTAGGTGAACCCATTATATCTCTCCAATGCATTGGGTAAAGGGGTGGAGTTAACTGGTTAGTTTTCTCTTAAGAGATTATACGAATATATTGTGATTGTTAATCCAAGTGTAACCATGATGGTTACTCCCTGTATATCCAAGAAAGATACTTTATATATAATATTAATATAAAAATGATTCCATAAGTTACATTTTATGATTTATGTGTCCTTTCTATGGTTTTATATGAAACTTATGACTTTATAAGGTAAGCCATAGAGATTATGTTTTATGTGTAAAAGTTATAAATTTTTTCAAATGTTTTCATTAATATAAAATTGGTTTATTTCTTCCTTTTTATGTCCCTTACTAATCTTATTTTTCTAATCCTATGTTTTGAAATGTTTTTTATAGTGTTTATTGATGGTTAAAGGAAATTAAGAATTCAATTAAAAAGTTTTGAAGTTTTTTATGGAATGAAATCATGTTTTGTTCTAAAAGTTTCATTTTATTAAAAAATGGATATTGGGTAGAAGTGTCTAATTTTTAATATATGAGTTTATATATATATAAGGATATGAACTAATTCTCTAAAACTATAAAACTAAAATATCTTTGGGAATATATAAAACTTAATTCTAGTTGAATTAGCTAGATTATGTAATGTTTAATATCGGGTCCATACGTGTCTGTTAAAAAAATAAAGAGCTATTAAGTTTCCATGAAAACTGGAGTGTTCAAAATGATAACCCATCCAAAAGTCATATATAATTCTCCTCAAAATTCCCAGCAAGTCACATCAAAAAGACTGAAATTTGGTTTGACTTCTCAAAAGGTTAGTTCCCCATGAAATACCTAGTTTCACACCTCATGAATGGAAATATCTGAATTTATCATTTTTATGTTTTTTCTTCTAGATTTCATGATGTAACAATAACTAGAAGATCCGGTTTTTTTCATTAAGTGGTAGACTAAATCTAAACCATGTACTATCATCAATGCCCATGAATATTATCCTAATTATTATAGTTACAAAACCCATTTTATCTAACACATAGAAATAACTAAATGATATCTTATGGGATACTCAAGGTAAGGTGTATATTCCCTAAGACAGGTAGAGAGACTTTTTTAAACCACTCAAATTAGTGGGCATCAACATAAGGAACATTATTAAGTCTGTGAACAAGATACAAGACAATATTTTCTTGGATATTAATATTGGAAACTTTTTATGGGTCTAATTCATTGGAAGAAGATATAGGAAGTTTTTCTAGCCTATCATCTATGAGGTCATGTAATACCCCCCCCCCTCCAAGTGGAGTCTACAAGACCCTTTTCACACTCTATTGGACCAATCCTATTTGATAATAGGGAGAGGGTGTTCTATCATTTAGTAAAATTATTGGATGGGTAATACAATCTCACTCCCCTATTACCCTCCATGAATATCAACTTTCCAACAACTTATGATTTTCCCGCATTCACTAGGGTTTTTTTCAACATGAACCAGTAGTAGATATTTAGAAATATTTCTCTCAAAAATGAGGAACATAATTTCATATTCATCATTGTAGGGTCTGGATGGTTTTAAATAAAGGACTTCTATATGATCAGTCAAAATTTTAGGCCTCATATCACTAGGATAAGATCTTATGGGATTATGTGTTACCCTATAAATACAACTTATTATGTTGAAATTTATGACACTGTGAATTAGACATGGACTATACCTTCTAAGATAAGGTTATCTCTCTTATATTTAAATTCAATTTATATGATAGTTCATAGGTGGAGAAGGAGACTCATTTTATTTTCCGAGGAGACTAGGATTTTTATTGGATTATACATGGATGTTACCTTGGAATAATTCCTAGACTTGATACTTCCTATTGGTTCTTTTTCATTTAGTACAAAAATACTAACACTCTCTCTATTACTGGGTGAATTTAAAAAATTATCTTTATTTCTAGAAACTTCACTCTTTTGGGTTACTGAGAAAAAATAAATAAACAATGTTTCCATATTCAATAATGTCCACATAGAACCACTTATTCTTAGTATAATCAATGAACTTGTTTCCCTCAAAAAGGGATATGAGAGGACTCATGCTTACCAAAAACTACCCAAAGTCATCCCTTCTCTTCTAAGAAATGTTTGAAATGGAATACAAGATATGTGGGTCACACGGATACCTCATTCAGATAGCTTCAAAAATAACAATAATAGAGTGTACGTGTAAGGTGAAACCAAAGCTTGGGGAATTATTAATGATTATGGGGCATCATTTTGACTGGGCTTCAGTGAGAACTATAGTATTGGAAATTCAATCATTAAGAAAGATAAAGCTACATCCATTGGCCTCTCTATATATAGTGATAATAGAATTATTCTATCTTCCATTGTGATGGAATTTATTCTATTTTTCTTTCTTTATCAGGTCATTATCAACCACATTATAGTTTTGTTTACATCCTAATTAATTGTAAAGGTCTAATAGAACAAGGTGTATGGATCTGACACATCTATCATGAAGGCATCATATCAGCCGACAAGTTAGCAGAGAAGGGAAACCCAACTAAGCTCCACCAAGTATAATATAATATATATTTCATTCCCTATAAATATATAAATATTTTTGTTGGTGGTTCTCCGGGTCTTGATAATTACAAGTCTCCTTGATCGATTTATATATTTTTTAAAAGAAATTTTTCTAGAATTTGTTTCTTTATGATGAAAGATGTTTGTTTTGAGAATGGTTGTCTTTTATGGTCAAGAAGAAGGAATTAAATTCAATTTTTTAAAAAATAGAAATTGGAATGACCATTGTATTTATAATATCAAACTCAAAAATGTTTAATAAAGTTCATCAGATTGAGGAGAAGTTTTTTAAAATAATAGTTTAATCAAACTCACCTCAAATTTGGAATGAAAGGTAGATCATAACGAGAAGCTATATCAGATTCTACATGGATCCAATGTAAATATGATGTATCTTTTTTGATCTTGTATATTTCATAAATCATAAGTTATATGAAAAAACTATTGATGGAAACATTATGAATGAAGTGGGAGAATAAGTACTACCAATCATATAGAGGATTGTATTGAAAATAAAGGAGTTACTGGGAAGTTACAATAATTTATAATGTAATTTAGATGATTCTTAATCCAATATTAAACATTTTCAAAGTCATGTGGAAGTCATGATACAAGTAGAATTTCATGAAATAGGTAAGTTTCTAAATCCACGCTTTTCAGTATCAGTTCATCTGTGTTAGATCACTGGATAAAGAATAGTTTAAAGGTTGTGATTTTTTTTTGGAATATGAAATTATGGAGATCTTTGTTTTCAATTAGACCAATAAACTACAAGAAACAAATATTTGGAGATATAATCTGTTGTATTTCAGAATTATTAATCATAATTAGATAAGGAAAGAATTTACTAAAGTCAAATCTGCTGACATCGGTTCATCGGACATGGTGTGTCACTGATTATTGGAGTTACACTCACACCGATCATTAGATATAATTATGGTTGAAAAAGGGAATTAAGATGCCTCATTTTTATTATTGGGTGATGTTGGGACAAGTTAAATTTATGAAGAAGTTAATGTTTTTTGGACTAATACAAAATTTTATCATATATCAATCAACAATATCGTCAACATTTTTCATCAATATGTATTGTTTGGACAAGTGTGATATCTATAATCTGATTTATTTTTCAATTGCATCAAGAGGAGAATAAGTTTTATTATCTTATCAAATGGGTCAAATTCATCAGACTAGCACTATAACCATTTATCAAAGTTAAGGAGATATATATCCATCAAACATAGGCAAACACTGATAACCTTATATAACACAGGATCATAGGTCGAAGGAAAAGAAGAAAACAATAATCATTTTCAAGTACCTAAAAAAGTGCTTTCACGGGGGGATATTTAAATAATTTTTTTGAAGATGTTTTGAAGCCAGTGCTGATGATATTCTGAGAAATAATTGGAATCCGTAGAAGTTTCCACTGTGTTTATGAAAAAATTAAAAGAAACCAGAGTCTAACAAAGTAGAAATAATGTTTTGTGTAGAATGTTTTCAAATCCTTTCTATTATAAATTAGTGTAGAGAAACAAAATGAATAATTCTTTGTTAAATATATTCTCCCATTTAAATGGGGAAATCAGAATGGAAATTAGATTCAAACTGAAGTTTGTTAAGAAATTATGAGCCGATCTAGAGTTGTAAAAAGATTCGAGAAGGTTTGAGAAGAATCATGAAATGTTACGAATAAATAAATTAGTCAAAGATGCATACAAAAGTTAAGGGAAATTTGGTTGAGTAGGAAAAGTTTTCAAAATCCCACCCAAACCATGTTTGGCTCACCAATAAATATAGGATGTTCTTTTTACTTTCCTAAAACTTGTATTTTTCACGTAAAGAAGAGAGGAGGAAGAGCGCTGAAGAAACTATAGGGAGAAGGATTTTTCAGAATGGGATTTATTGAGGAGTTTTAATGGAAAAAATTGGATTAGGATGAAAATCATATTCAACTATTATTCTTATTGGGAAAGATCATCAGACTAGGAATCATATTGGGACTCCTGGACTAAAGTAGAAATAGTTAAGAATTATTTCAGATGTATTATAGTAGAGTTTTTTTATTAGACTAAGAAATCCAACAAGGTATATTAGACTGTGGTATTGAACTGAGCATCATTATAAAATATAGGAATTTATTACCTACTTCTAGGTAGGAAAGTGATGAATTTTTTTGAAGATCATATTTTGGAAATATGACAGGGTAGCATAGTAACTTATGTTGAACCATCTGGTGAATGTTTCTTAACTCGTTGCACAAATTTTATTGCATCATTTAATGATTCTTGAAGCACATTCATTATTGTATTGAACATATTGTTACACAATTATATGGTCATATCCTACTAGTTTTATCCACACTAAAGTATTTATTTCTAGTGGATTGTGTGTTATTGGATTGTTTCGAAACCATACTAAGGATGCAGCTAATATTGTTGAGCATTGAACCATGAAAATTATTGTATTATTTTGGATATGTGATTTTTGTTGTTTTTAGAATGGTAAAAACTCTTTAACAGGTTGACTAAGCTATTTAAAATGAAGGGAAACTTAAAAATATATCATTGATTCACCCCTACCCATCTCAGTGAGGCATTGATCCTATGGGAAATTATCACTTTTCCATTAATAAAAATCTATGATGTTAGAGTAAACACCATCATAAGTCAATTCTAATTGGTGAAAATTATTCTTGATGATGAGGTATGTACACTTGTACTTAAAATATACTATAACAATCTTGAATATATCTATAGGAAATAAAATATTGAAGTTAAATGATGTGAAAAAACTATTCCTCTATAAGGATATTTGTGAAGGGGGTTGGGAAGCTTATTTGGTTCGGTTATGAATACCATAGGAAGAGGTATATTTATGAATCAAGATAATCCTATAGAATGATCTAAATCAAGAGAAAATACTTGAGGCAAGTCAAAAGGTCTTGAACATACTTATTAGTATTCTGGTGAGAAAGGATTAACAAAGGGAACCTAATAAAAATTCAATAAGGACATCATTTTAAGGAACTAATGATTTTTAACAGTTTAGTATAAATAGTTCCACAGTGTGTTGGATTTTAGATTGAATGAAATCAACCCATTCATCATTAGAGAATTACTTTATAAACAATTATGTTTTAGGAAATTTTGACAAGGTATATCTTTTGGATAATGGTTCCTTAAAATTATCTAAAAGGGTGATACAAAAATTAAAACTAATAATGGGAGTTTTTTTATTTTGAAGAATGTGTGACATAATATTAGATTTAGAATGAATCTCATTTCATTTCGCATACTTTATGGTGTAGGTTTTGTCACCTTTCTCACTAGTGGTTCTTGTATAATTTCCAAAGGGGGAAAAGGTCATATCAGAATATGTGAATAATGGAACCATATACAATATGATAGAAAGTGGTATGGGAAAGAATACAACCCCAATCTTAGGTACTGATTTATAGTTGCGGTTTTATATGTTAAGACACAATTTTCAAAAGGGGATAATGGTCATGGATGAAAAATAAATTATAATAGAGATTAATTCAATGGAGGTTAGACTATGTGAAAATTATATATTTCAAAATACAAAATATGGTGTCATATTTGAAAGGAGGGAGAACTTTAGATGATTGAAAACTGGACCCGATGCACATAGATGTTTTGGGACTTGCATAGGTAAAAACTTGTAGAGGGTCACTATATTGTGTGAAATTTATTAGTGAATCAATAAGGATGGTGTATATTTAATTACTAAAATGGACAACCAATTTTTTACATTATATAAAATAGATGGTAGAGTTAATTCTTGGTGGTTAGATGAGTTATTATCATGGGAATTTCTCATACATTTATGAAACATATGAGTAAATTCATGAACTAAGAGTGCATCCCAACATCCTACATAATGTATTCTAGGATATGAGGCATGTATATACTTTTTAGGATATCCAATAGCCAAAACTCTCCCCTCCAAAATATCTCTTATTCATTTCTTCTTTGTTTCAGAGATATTATCATATCATGAAGGATATGAATTTCCTACCAAATATTATTTTCATTGATTCAATGAAATTAATAAATACATCTCGAAGAGAATGTACGTTTGGTTATTATTTGGTGGTATACATCAACCATATAAAGAAGAAAAATCATATTTCATATGATAGTGTAAGCTACACGTTCTTCATTTCCATTTTTATTTGATTTCAGTTACAAAGGTATAGTGTTATTAGATTTTAAAGTTTCTATACATTTAATAAGATTTTATTAATTTTAAATCACTCTATAAAAACTTATTAGTGTTATCAAATACATAACATATATTATGATTCATGAAATCATGCTAGAAAATGTAGGTCTTTCAAATCATAATGCATACCATACTCTATCATAAAATAAAATTGAGAAATTTGTTCTGCCTGATTAAATTGAGGATTATGATTTGGGATATCATTAATAGAAAAATAGTAAAAACCCCCCATTTATTTATTAGTATTACCATATAACATAGGGATTTCATATTCGATAAAAACATTATGTCATGGTTTTTAAAAAATAGTGCATTGTATCTGCTTAGTAATGTCAATTTGAATCTTAAACTTTGATTCATGTGTGAAGGTAAAAGTATTTGATATGTAAAGTTAAGTATAATACACAAGGTTTACTCCTTATATGCATACGTTTTATTGTTGGATCACAAAATATGTAAAGGTCCTTCCATTTTCTATAGAAGATAACACATATACATAAGGGTTCCATATATAATGGTTACTTTTTGGATAAGGGTTTTATCTCTACCTCCAAGTATATATACACTTGCCTTTTCCACAAAAGTGTGATAATTTTATCATAAGTGGTGATAGGATTATCAATAATAAAATAATAATGATTGAAATTAAAAAAATTATGTTTTGAAAGCTTATCTATTGTATTATATGATTTATCATATATCATTAAAAATGATTTGTATATAAAAGTAATATTTCTTAAAATTATTTTATTAGTTGCATTATATAATTTATAAATTCTATTAAATGGTATCTTTGGGGCAGTTTTTAATTTATAAATGTTTTGATAAATTAATTAATAATAAATTTTTTATAATTAATTAATTAAATTTTTATAGAATATTTTTTAATAGATATTCCACGATATTGAGTGACAATATTAATTGTCTTTTTAAGAATTATATAAAATGGATTATAATTTAGATATAAAATATTTATATTGAAATTATAATAGTAATTTAAAAAATTATAAATTATGAAAATATGGAAAAATATAAAGTGTTTATATTTAAGAAATATGAATTATTTATAATTTTTAATTTTAATCATTCAAAATAAAAGTGCTTATTTGAAATTATTAAAAATAAATGAAAATTATTTTTTACAAATTACTTGATCAAATATTTAAATAATATTAATATGTGATATTTAAATTGTGTAAAATGTTTTCATAATAGAAATTAAAAATATGAAATGCTTTTATGTCATGAAATATCATTTATTTAGGTAAATTTTATATAATGAATAGTATGAAGTAGTTCCTATTAGGGGATAAATATAAAGTGTTTATATTTATCTAATTATGGAATGTGTATAACAAATTATAAAGTATTTATAATTGTTAATTTTTGAATTTTTCATAAATGTTTATGTCATGTGAAAATTATAAATTTTTCATTTATTTAAATTTTTTCTCTTATTTTATATTCATAGATATAAATTTTTTATATTAGAAATATATGTGCATGCTTTAGTTTAAAGTTGATAAAATTATTTTTATAAAATTTTCTTTTCAGGCATTACATGCTTGGTATAAAAACA
This sequence comes from Viscum album, assembly GCA_963277665.1. Lineage (NCBI taxonomy): Eukaryota > Viridiplantae > Streptophyta > Magnoliopsida > Santalales > Viscaceae > Viscum > Viscum album. Next base: position 901,258,156 of record OY728131.1, on the reverse strand, counting down.
TAAAACTTAGCTTTCATCTACCTTGACCTTGGTTTATAATAAATTTATTAGCTTCAATTTAGTTGTTTAATATAGTTTTAATATATTAGGTATTAGAGTTATGATTAATTTTAATCTCTCTTGAGTAAATTATCCTTTGGTATAAGGACATGGGGTCAGACTTCCCACTATCACGGAGGCTTGTGCCTTATTATAGAAAGGTAGGGGTTGGCTATATATATATCGTAGATTACTCATGTAGATATTATAAATTTCATATAATTATAAACGTTTAAAATATTATTTCATATGCCTTATACATAATGTGAATTTAGATATGTGTAAATATGTTTGGATTCTATTTTTTGGTACGTAACACAAATGGTGGGTATGTAAATAGTTACACATTAATATGGTTTGAACATATTAATTTAGTGGATGGAATGGAGGCATGTGCCCTGTTCTAGAAACATAGGGTTTGTCTAACAGTTTATCCAAGCATACTCTAGTAGATATTCTGAATTTTAAATAATTGTAATGCTTTTAATTGAAATTTCATACACCTTATACAGAATATTAATTTTTTATATGTGTAAATATGTTTAGTTTATCTTTTTTGTTAAGTAACACAAACTGTGGGTTTCACAAATAGATACAAATTAATATGGTTTGAACATATTAATTTAGTGTATATAATAGTTATTTTGAAACTAAATCATTTGAATAATTCATACATAAAAGGAATAACATGAGATTGGAAAGTGAGATTAAATCCTCTTTAAATAATACTAAGTTTTAGATTCCTTACAAAGTAAACACATGTCAAGAACGTGGTCATTCAACTTGGTATGTTCTTTAAATGTAGGGTTCTCATAGATTATCTTGTGTGAATAATGGTGGGAACATATAACCCTAAGTGTTAGCTAGACAAATCCCATTGGTAAATTTGGGTTACACTTAGCTGGGAAATCGTAAGAGTTGAGATACTAAAAGAATATTGTTTGGATTATCCATATCAAAGATCAGGAAAAAGTATTTTATATTCAATTATCCAAGATTCATATAAAATATGATTAGGATGTTTCCCTACATAAAATTCTAATTGATTAGTTTGAGGTGACTTTTGGATTAATGGTTGTGTTTTTTGTCAATGTATATGTCAATATATATCTTAGATTATATGGGTGATGTATTGGAATATCCACCCATTGAAGAATTATTAAATATACATTTTGTTTTGGGTAATGGTTTTTCTAGGTCCTCTTATTATGGGTACATAGGATTGTGATTGAAGAAGATGTTTTGCACATATTGAGAAAAGAGTAACCTAGAATTTGATTCCCTTCAACACATGGATTGAATTATTCAAGTGGGAAGCCCAAACACAAATCAAATAATTGAAAGAGATGCTCTTAATGTACATGTTATATTTTACATAAATATCCATATCTTTAATAGGTTGAGTGGATGATGTTGTTACCTATATAGATCTAGTAGGATATATTCGAGGTTGTTTTTAAGCTAGCTGATAGAGGAGAACCCATATAAGGAGTACAACATATTTTAGCTAGTTCTATTAGTGTATACACACTCTTCATTAAAGGTTGAAGTGATCAATGATGGATTACAATTAATTAAAGAATATTGTAGCTGATTTGGTAGTGTAACACAAGGAAATATTCTTATTTGTGTATTCTATATGATGTAACACCATGGAAATCTATCTAAAGGACTTTGGAATTATTCTAATAATTCAAAAAATCATTCTACGATGTTTTGAAATGATTTGAAGATGTTGGAAAATAGAAAAAAGCAATTGTAATTAATTATTAAGCTTACTATAAAAATATGGTTTTGGAGTTTATGGAGAAATTTTTAATTCCAAAGTATAATAATTTTCCTACTAATTGTAAAAATTCACTCGAAACATAGGACTTTAGGTGATAAACATAAGGCTTTAATGTATGCAGGATATGATGGTTTCAAATGTGGTAGAAGTTCCTATTGGGCCTATGGACAACTTATCTTTTTTTGAATTTGATGGATCATTCAAAATGTAAATGATGTAAACAACATGACCAACAAAAAAATCCAAATAATATTGAAAAATAAAACACTCTAACCAAAGAAGATATTTTCACATGAAATTTATAATTAATTTAAGCATAATAATGAAGGTTTCTTCAATCTTGAGATATTTCATCATTGAGGATTTTGATCATAAAAACCCATTCATTATAGATTTATTTTGTAGTTAGGACCCAAATAAGTTCCCCTCTTGTGGTAATTCAAACATGATCCTTCAATCTCCAAATAATTCCAATGAATAACTGGGTGCTAGCATGGCTTATTCATAATTTTTTTACTTTTCATTCATATACTCACATTCCTTAAATATTAAAGGAATATATATTTATCTTATCATTATTGAGAAAATAAGAGGAGGATAATTCTATAGAGATTCATTGTACACCACCTATATCATTCTCTACAATAAGATTGCAGTCCATTTACAGACCCATAGTTATTATTTAATATTTTATTAATTTCACAATGGACCTTAGTAATTTTTTAAACCCATATAAGACCCCATGTCATGTAATAAAATAATATTATTACAATTTTTTCTTGGTGTGTGCTAATTGGTGAAACAAAAAAAAATATTATTTTACCATCTTATAAATTAATATTTATCACCAAACCTAATATAGATCCACTCATCCTATATGGAATTCATCAAATACCCAAATAAATATTTTTTCGTTCAATAAATAAATATTCAGACTGAAAAATAAATATTTATTTAATATTAAAATAACTAAATAAAATAATTATTTAATAAATAAATAATTATTTATTATGGAATGAATAACACAAGATAAATAAATATTATATATTCTCATAATAAAACAATTATATTACAAATAAGTATTTATTTAATATTTTATGATAATTTAATAACTATTGAATAAATATCAATTCCATGTATAAATATTAATATTTATTATAACTGTTAAATAAATAATTTTTAACTGAGATGAAAGGAAATAATTTTTGTGTGACCCTCTATACCTCTTCATTAGTGGTGTTAGGCATGCTTGCTTAAATTACAATATTACTATCTAGTAACGGTTCAAGTAACCTACAAAATATGAAGATATATCAAAATAAAAAAACAAAATCTGAATTCTCATTATGTAATATAATCTATTTATCTTGATATATAATCAAGCATGTTTCATACTTGTGTCATTAACCTTATGTATTGACATATCGTTCTCAAATTATCCAGAGCGAACATGTTCAGATAACCATGGAAATGAAATTCAATTCAATGGTTCCATTATAATTAAATTGAAGTTATGTCAACTTTTATAAAAATGGAAGGTACAAATCCTTTCATGTCTTTTTCATTAATAACATATAATTCTGGATGCACTCAATGTACACAACTTCATTGCGGTCATATGTTGTCAGCGTTCATGAAAATACATCAATGTAAGTGAGTCATGACCTGAATTACTAATAATATTAAGTCTATGGACCATTACACATACTCATATATAGGAATATCAATTACACATAAATATGTGGAATTCTTATAAGATGGTTTTCTCTCATAATCTCCCTTTTTGTAGATTACCAAGTGTAAACATTATAAGATGAAGTCTCATATGATTATGAGTACTCACACCTAACAGTAAATATGATATAAGCCACATCATAATATATTATCTAACTATATAAAAAAATTAAGAATATTTCATATAACTTCAGGGTTCTCATTATACCGTGGAACACCTATTCCCTTTTCAATTTAACAGATACTCTAGGATATTATTACATTAAATTAATGTATATCTATGAATAATAAGAAAAAAAATATTTTAATAAATATTCACTTTTTATAATATAAATGAAATATAAATTACAAACAATTTTTTCTAGGTCAAAAACTCTAATAGACTCCCACTAGGACTAGAGCCAACTACCAATGACTTTTAATCCTCTATCTCTCACATGATTATCTTGTTTCTACTTAGTTAATAGGTCTTCTATATTGTATTTCATGGAAAATATAATCTCAATTTCATCACCTCTTAGAGGGAAAAACCCCCAATATATTATATTTATTAAGTATGTACTTCATATACTAATGTGGTGTTATCTCTTTTATAAGATCCACAGCTGATGTTTTATCACAATAGCGTGTGATAGGGTGTTTACTTCTAGGAAACATTTCTTGATCATATATGAAGTTTCACATTAAAACTGTGTCATTAGCCACTTAAAAAGATACAGTATACTCAAACTCTATTATAGAATCAGTAATCATCACTTTCTTTGAGCTGTTCTAGGTAACGGTGCCTCCATTGAGATAGAATATGTATCCTGAATATGATTTCATGTCATCTTGATATATTTCAAAGCTATAATATACATACCCCCCGGTGAATAGTTACTCATATCTTCCATAGACCAATAAAATATCCTTATTATTCCCCAAAAACCTAAGGATGGTATTAACTTACATCTAATGTTGGTTACTTAAGTCATCTTGATATTTTCCTACTATTCTTAAGGCATAAGTAACTTCTAGCCTTATTCATATCATAACATACATGAATGACCTAATTAATGATGCATATGGAGTTATTTCCATTAGATTCCTTTCCGTAAGTGCTCTAGGACACATTCCCTTGGAAATATGAATTCTATGTGACAATAGAAATAATATACTTTTGGATTAGTCTATATTGAATCTCTTCAGTATCATGTCAATCTATGTAATTTGATATAGTCCAAGAAGCCTCTTAGATATATCTTGATGGATCTTGATTCTAAGAATATACACTAATTTGACTTACTCTTTATTGGATAATCATATGTTAAACTAGGATTTAATGTACTATAAGACTTGTATTTTGTTTCCATTAAGTAGTATTTCATCAACATAAACTATTTGGAAAACTACCACACACTCACTAAACCACTTATAGACACAAGGATCACATTAATTATTTATGAAACCAAATTCAATTATGGAATTATCAATATGTATTTTCTATGACCTAGATGATTTCTTTAATCCATAAATGGGTCTCTGCAATTTGTGTACTTTTTCTGCATCATTTGGGGTCACAAATCATTCAGGTTGTGTTATATAGAAATCATCTTGAAGGTCCCCATTAAGGGTTTTTTTATATCCATATATTAAATCTCATAATCATGGTAAGATATTATGGAAGGTAGCATTCGAATTTTATTTTACCATATTAATTGGTGAATATGTTTCATTAGAAACTATACCTTAAGGTTTTTTAATACATTTTTAAACAATTCATTCCTTATAGGTATAGACTTTTCCATCCATGTCCATTTTCATTTTGAATATCCACTTATAACCAATGATATTTACATCCACTATATGAGCTTCCAAAACCAATACTCAATTTTAGTGTATAGAATCCATTTCATAATTCATAGATAGTTTCCATTCAAAGGCTTCTATTCAACTTTCCAATTTTTTTAGGTTATATCATCATTATTATCAATTAGTAATAATCACCATTATCGGTGACTTAAAAACCATATCTATTTGGTTATCTGAGCTCTCTCATAATTCTATATAGTGGTTGTGTCTCCAATACATTCTCTTCCATGAGTCTTTGTGGAATCGTTTCTTATGAAAACTCTAGTGTATATTGAGTATTCAATTTATTTAAGTCTACACACATTAGTATAAACCCACTGAAGAAGCTCATTGGTCCTTTCACCTATTCAACTAAAGGGGATATTGGTCATTTTTTCTTGCCAACATGTATGACATAAACCAAGTTTATTTAGATTAAATGAATCCAAATATCCATTTTAGTGTAATCATGTCAAATTATGTTTGTTTACAAGGTGGGTTCAATGATTCTATTGTTGGTTGTGGTATGATTTATGTGAACTGTCTTCATTATTGATTTTAATTTCTTGGTTTGTGTAGTCCGAAAAATAAAGACTATTATTTTCAGACAATAACAAATGTTTTCTTTATAATAGAAATAACAAATTTTTCTAAATTTGAAAATAATTCCATATGTATCATGTTCGAACAAAAAAATAATTTATTTGGTAACTTAATACATAGAACAAAAATATTTAAAAACCAAGATCATTTTTGTCAGAAATGTGAGGTGGTAGTCCCAAATAGACATGGCAACAAGTTTGGATATATTGGATGCTCGTAGATATCGCTTGAATCATGAAATATTATAAAATCTAATGAGTTCCCATATTTGAATACTTATATGTTTACCAAATTCAATTTCAAATAACTAATTTTTAGAGATAGATAGGTTACACTTGATAATGAATGTACTCGAATCTTCCACTTCATTTTTTGGGTGCATTGTTTCTTTCAATAGCCCTTCTTTCCACATGAATAATACATAGTGTTTTGTTTCCTTTCTTTCCCCTTGATCCTCCTCTTCTTGGAAGGGATTTCTAAAGAATATTTATACTTATAGTTAGTATTGGGGATCATTTTCTATATTTTCCTTTTATTCACCACAATAATAGAAGGATTTATACGCTTAGTATACTTCTCAACTTGGAGAAATATAGTCAGAAGTTATGAGAGAGAACAATCTATATTGTTCATATTGAAATTGACAACAAATCCAGAGAAACTATTAGGGAGTGATGCATGAATTATATATGTGTGCAGTTATTCAAGAATCTTAAAACCTAAAATCATTATCTACTCAATGTAGCCAATAAGTTTGACTATTTAAGAGCTAGCTATCAAACAGTTTCAAAGTTTTCTTGTGAATATTTCCTTGGAGATATCAATCTATTCTTATATTTATCTCTCTTGATAAAAATCACAGAGATTATGGATCATGATATAGGCAGCCATGTTTTCATGAAATTTCATGAGTTATCTAGACATTGATTACATCATTAAACATTGAAAATATAGTGCATCATTTAGGTGTTTTTAATATACAATGAACTCTCAATCCCACTTATCTTTAATAGTTGGATCGGGTATTGAGGATTCTATCACATAAGATTTTCATTCATGGTGAAACACTACCTATAGTGTCTAAATCATTCCTAGAAATTACCGGTAGTTAGGAGAAGGACTTTATCTAAAATTTATCATAGGTAAAAGGTGGTTAATGAAAATTTCATTATTCTAAAACAATATATCATATTATTACTTCTCTTGATTTTAATTTATGTGATACATAATAAAAAAATTTAATTTTATTAAGCCTCGCACTATTTTATCAAGTCTCAAAAACCGTCACTATTGGACTCTGAATGTCCCATAACTTTACACTCTTGTATAAAGGATCCATATTTTCCCTCCTTATGATCGATAGTATGGTCATGAAATATATAAGAAGGTCATTAGGTCAAAATTAATTCCCACTATGGGCTTCCATATTCCATTGAGTGGACTCCCCTATCTTGAAATCTTAACTTGAATTTCCTCAACACAGGCCTCAAAATTTTTAGTGAAATAATAATGGAATTTAAATTAAATAATAGTTTGGTTAAGTCAACCCATTATCTTATTTAAGACTCCACCATAATTAAAATTGTTCCCTAATATGGAATGAATCTACACTTTAACTATGGTTTTTCTTAATTCAAATAATGGAAGGAATAATGACATAATATTAAAATAAGTAATTTTGGTTATTATTTGTAAATTTTATTATTTTTTCTTTAATATTTATTTTTAATTATATTTTTATTTTACTTATATGACTAACCATGTACCAATAAAACATTTACACATATTACTTTATTATAATTCTATCATTGCATATTAAACCATTTATTTATGTGATAATAGTATTGTATCCATAAAATAAATCATGCATATATAGAAATAAAATAAATAAATAAAATATATTCTCATGAGCTTATCTAATTGTTGATTTATTGAGAAAAAAATCAACCTATTAACCTAGGGGAAAACTCTTTGTGATGATATTGGTGTGAATTATAGCATTCCACCTATCCACCTGTATATCACCAAGGTTGGCTCTTCTCAATTCCATCTAGAACTCCCTCTACCTCAACTCCTCCTTGAACGATTTTCATGTGCCTTTGGACACTCCTTTTATTACATATGTTTTATAACTCACATTCTGGTGAGTGAAACCAATGGATTAGTTTAGAAGAATTATATAAAACATCCTTATACTTACAAGTCCTATATAATAAAGGAGGGAGGGATGACACACAAACCATCATATTTAAGTTAATAATAAATAATTGAAAAACCACGTTAAAAAATAAATTAAACTAAACTAAATATGCATAGATCTGGTCATGTTCGTGACTGGTCATACACATGTGATGACTAAACATTAAAAACATATAACTATCATTTATTTTAATTCCTTATTAGATAAGATAAAACATACTCAAATTAATAATATTAATTTCCATATTAATACATTAATTCATTTTGTCATAATCCATAAAATTATCCTAGATATTTCCATCCACTATGATTTTAAATAAAATATTTTGTTTTATATTATTTAATTTTTATTAAAATTTTATACAGATTTTTACATGGAAGAAACTCAATTAGTATATATTCGAACTACTTAGTTTGATCCATGTTGTACACAATAAACTCACAAAAAAATTATATACAAGGAATGTTCCATAATATCATAGTATGTAAAATCAAATTAATGATACATAGAACACATAAAAATTACATTTCTTGTATTATTTAATTAACATTGGGTTTTTAGTATGCAATTACCATACATGACTTGTAGTATTGAATATCATACAGAATTAGTTAAGCATATGATATAATATAAAACATAATCACCATCATGTAATTTCAATTTAATGACTCATATATCTTTGGTCAATGAAGTTTTATATAGTAATTAATTAGATTTAATATTTCTATGTAAGAAGGTAATGTGTCTGGCATGTGCAGGCTATCCACACAGCGTGTACTTTACTTCACATATTTTCCACAGTTCATGCCTAGGGACTTGAAATTTACTTCTTATGGAAATTTATGAAGTAAATTATATATATGGTGGATACATGATGTATACTTAAAGTTTCATGACTGCTATCATGTAAGTGTTGTGTATTAAATAAACGCGTTCTATTAATTACATGATGTGTCTTGACCATGTATTTTTAACCACGAAAACACATGGACAATATGATGTGTATGAAATATACATGATGTTTAGTCCATAAAAATTATGTTTCACCCAGGCCTGTCAACTTAGGATGTATTTAATACACATGGATTGTATTCATTACAAGATGACCTAAAATATACATAGGTGTCCTGGTGCAACGAATAAAGATATGTGTCATGTGTCAAAGAATATCCCTCCATGTAACCTGGTGTTATCGGGCCAGAGTTCTTGGATCCTCTAGATGTGTTCTTCATATGTGATATTTTTTAATTATTATCCTATCTTGGTTATGTGGGTGAGAAATAAAGAGAATAAAAAATAGGTCTCAATGATCAAATAAAGAATGAATAAAACTTGGAATTAAATTTAACTATTAATTGCATAATGATCAAAAATCAAATGAATAATTATAAATTTGAACGTTAATGCTCTAATACAACTTTATGGTTCTAAATATAATAGAAGTTCTTATTGGTTCTATGACTAACATGGTTTTTTTATTCGAAAAATCATTAGTAATGTAAAAGGCATAAAATCATGACCAATGAACATTTTTAAAAATAATATTAATAAATAAAATTTCAAAACCAAGATAATATATTTTCACATCTAATCTATAATTAATTTAAGCACATTATGAAATGCTTCCTTAATTGTGATATCTTTCTTCATTGGGGATCTTGTTCATTATAACCCAATCATTATAACATAGTTGTGTTACTAGGACCCAAATTATATCCACTTTAGCAATGATCCACAAATGCTCCTTTGATCTCTAAATAACAAAAATAAATCATCATGTGTTATCATGATGGATTATTCATAATACATTATTATCATTTTATCACTTCTCATTCCATTAGGCTTCATTGAATCTATCTTATTCTTCTCATTCTTGAGAGGATAAGAGGAGGAGGGTAATTCCAGAGAGAAGAATTGTGCCCAACCATTATCCATATCAAGAATATTATTGTGGTATATTTATAGAACCAGGTTTAAGGTTTAATATTATAATAATTTCATAAGGGCCCTTAATAATTTATTAATCCAAAATAAGAACTCATGCTACAAAGTAAAATAAAAATATTATTTTCTCATGTTGTGCTCTAAATGAAGCAATAATAAATATTATTTTACCATCTTGCAAATTAATACATATCATCAAACCTAATCTTGATTCACTTATCCTCCATATAATTTATTGAATACCCAAATAAATATTTTTATTAAATATTTATTCATTAAATAAATAAATAAATATTTTTTTCACCTATTGGAAAATAAATATTTATTTAATATTCACATTACTGAATAAATTATTTCTTTAATATATATATATATATTAAATATTTTTGTGACAATTTAATATATCTTCAATAAATATCAATTCATGGTCTCAAGAATAATATTTATTCCAATTGTTAAGTAAATAATAATTAATTGATATCCAAGGAAACAAATTGTGTGTTACCATCTACAACTCTTCTCTAGTGGAATTAGGAGAGCTTGCATAAATTCAAAGATTAATTTCTAGTAATTCCTCAATTAACCCACATAAAAAGAAGATATATAACATTGAAAAACCAGATAAAAATGATTATTCTGTAATATGAATTTTTATCATGATATCTCATAGTTTAGGTTGCATACTTGTGGAATCAACCTTAGTTCTCCAAAATGAGCATATCTACATCACCATGGCTGTGGAATTTATTTTTATATTCCCATTCCAATTAAAGGGTTAAGATATCAACTTCTATAAATATGGAAGGTAAAAATCATTTCCTAACTTACTAATTAATAACATATCATTCCTAAATCACCCAAATTCACTGTGATCATATGTCATCATGACTTATGGAAATATATTCAAGTGTGTGAGTCATGACATGAATTAATAATAATTTGATGTAAATGGATCAGTACACACAATCCTATATAGGAATATCTAAATACACATAACTATGTTGCATTCTTAACGGTGTGTCTTAAAATGATCCAATATAAGCATAACTTAAATTGTATAATAATATCATGATTTAGATTATACATCTCAAAAATAGTGGCACAACCTAAGGACATAATGATTTAGTGTATTAGATATTAGATAAATAAAAATATTATTTTATAACACTTGTAAACATTTATATATAATGTTTCTCTTTTAAAACCTTTACAAACTTCTCACAAGATATAATAATCTTAATAAATTAGGGAGTAGAAATATAATAATAGGGTGATCTCAGATGATTAGTAAGGGAAAAACATATCATAACATGAAGTAGAACATGAGGAATAAATAAATATCGTAATAAAAGATAAAAAGTAATTATATAATAATAATAATACATTTCAGAGTAACAAAATATCCTGAAAACATTGGTATGGAAGCATAAAAGATATGAACTAGATCAAAATAGATCTTAATAATAATATAACATATGATAATGTCATAAAAGTGTGGAATACTTTAAAAATAATTCATTATCATAAAAACACATCATTGTATGGAAATTAAATCCATCTTAAAATTTTCTCATCACTTGATAATAGAATTGGAAATGTAGAACAACTATAAGCATAAGAAACCATTATGATAAAACCCACCATTCCCATGCTTCTGTGAACAAACACATTATGTTCACACCTTACTATATAATTATATATGAAATTAAACCAATGAAATAGAGGGTGATATAGTACCACACCCATCCTCATCCATACATATATATTCCACTTAAATTCAATCATTGTTGTTTCTTAAGAAACTTATGGAAAAAGAATGGGTTTCTTAAACATTACAATAACATCGTATATCATGAACTTGATAAATCATAAGATATAAAAATTATCATTTTTCAAAAGTAACCATATCATAATAAAATATATGGATATAAAAACAACACCTCATAAATAATAAATCATAGAGTAAAAATAGAATTTAAAATATAAATTTTTTCACAAAACATTTTATACATTGTTATAAAAGATAAAGTGAAAATTATTTTAAAAATAATTGTGACATAAAAGAGTGAAATTTTTAAAACCTTAGTATAAAGAGTTATAAATATTTTTTCTTTAAAATACATTATGTTTATCAAAAAATGTGTATTATAAGATAAAACATTTGATTCTTCAATGGATGGAAACCCCTTTTTTATCTTTTTAAATACATTTCTTTGAAAACCATGTCATTAAAACAATAAAGAAAATTTAATTTTAAATTAATTATGGGGAATAAAATTATAATTGGAGATTAAAATAAATTAAGTTTACATTAGGTAAAGTAGAACATTCTTGGGGAGTAAGAACATGGATTTGGAAGAAAATCTATTAAAAGTAGTTAGAATTGTTCTAACACAATGTGTTTTAAGGAAATAATAGAATCACCAAGGAATAAGACATTGGTGTGACACATGATGTCCCCAGAAAAAAATTAAATAAGAAATAACTCCATCATAGGTTATAATATATTAATATTTAATTAAAATATATAAAGAAGGGTGATTATTGCCCATGGAAGATATTTGATTCATGAAAACTATTTACCTTTATTCTCTCTTAGTTTAATGTGCCCTAACCTCCTATAAAAAACATAGATATCATAATATACTATTTTATTACCATATTTATACCTAAAAATAATTATAATTTCTATTAATAATCATTTTCTACATGTATATTAGTTATTTTCTCATATTTTTTCACATCAGATGTTTATAGTTTTGACTGACTATATTAGTTTCATATGAGTGATATGGCTATACGTTATTCTTATAAAGATAATAATTAACAGTTTATTACTGTTATTATAATTTATGACTTATAATTGTTTATAAAGTTTGTATTTTCTTTCATTGGTACTTTAGTCTTTATCCTATAAGAGGAAATTAACAATAGACATTTTTGAGTGATTTTAAACCAATGAAGGGTGTTTTCTTAATTAATGAGTTAAACATTGATGTGTCATTTATAGAAAAAAAAATAATTATATATATATATATATATTTATATAATATTGTACCATTAATTATGTTTTTATAATAATTTTCAGTATAATTTCGTTGTACTGTTCATGTAAGTGGTCAAACACACCCAAATATGTACATATCATGCTTAATGGATGAGTTTGGGGTGATTTGATTCAATATCATTACACCAGTATTATAATGATATCATATAGTGTTTATTAGTGTTATATATGAGAATAATAAAGGAATAAAAAAATAAGTAATGGATATTAAAATATTACATAATTTTAATTAAATATTTTCCTCTTGGTACGCTTGTTTTAAATGATTGACTTTATGATAATCGTTTGCTGACCATATTATTAATAGTTTCTCCAATTTAGAATAACTATAAATTAATGATATAATAAATTTAATATTTTCCCTTTAAAACCATTCTCATGAATACAAATTTAGGGAGGTGATGAAATTAAAAACAGAAAATGATCATTCCATGGAGGTGGTGGTCTACAGGTATGTATGGATAATGATTTTGTTTTCTATATAATGGGAAAATGGAAAATTTCAGTTTATCATTTCAGAATCTAAAATATTTTATAATTATAAAAATATATATTAAATTACATATTATTACCATCCTTTTAATGTGGTTGTGGAAAATGAAGTACATTTCATCACGGAGGTGGTAGTTCGCATAGCACATGATTCACATTGTTCTTTTACTTAATGTGAAAGGGGATGGTGGTAATGCTTGCAACATAATTATAACGAATTAATATTATAATTATTATAATTATTTTTTCAATTTAATATGGTGAAATTAAATTTTTGGAAGAATAAAATCACATAATGAAATAGAAAAAATAAAGAGATGTTAGGAACTTATACCTCACTTCTTGGGTTATCTCCTTTGTGAAGGTGATTAAACCTTTGAGGATTGGTATTTCAAGAATTCCAAAATCACATTAAGGTTTATAGAAGTGTGTAGGAGAGTTTCTGAAAAATATTTGGGAAAAATTTAAGGTATTTTGGTGTTAGGGTAAGTTAGGATAGGAGTAGCCTTTTATATGGTAAAAGGGACAAAATTTTTGTAAATACCCCAAATTTTTCAATAATAGGAAGTCACCCTCAAGGAAAGTAGATCCAATATTGAGAAATAATAGATATTATGAGATATAAGATTAATAAACATTTCCAAAACTTAATTAAAATCATTTTTTTAACTTTTTAGGCCCTTTACCTCTAAGCTATATCTTTTTATTCATTTTAGTTTTCACCGTAATGAATATTCCTTAACTACATAAATTATCTTTTATGCTAAAAAATTATATATAAATTATAATATAATTTGGAACTATTTATGATAAATTTTAAATCCATTTTTTATTCAGTTATTATAATTGTTAAAATTTAATTTTAAAATACTAAATATATAATGTATTAAGAACAATGTTTTTGAAAAATATAACTTAAATTCAAAAAAATGTAAAATATGTGTCAATAAATTAATTTTTTTTTTAAAATATAAATTCACATATAAAAAATATATATTTTCTTATAAAAAGGTTTTTTAGACTTCCAATTCATACTTATACAATAATAATGTCATAAATTCATGTTATTTGTAAAAATGGTATTTTTCATTGTCCACCTAAAAATTAATAATTTTACAAAAATTATAAAAAAATTTCCAAATATAATATAGAAATTATAAATCTAAAAAAAATTAAATTTTTAAAATTAAAATCCTTTAATTTATAGATTTTTTAATTAAAAACATAAAATATAGAAAAAACTATTTTTATAGGAAAACAACTTTTTTTATATTAATAATTAATTCCCTATAAATTACTTACTAATATATTATCAATATGTATTGTTTTTATTCAATAAAAATAAAATTATTTCCTTTAAATAAAATTCCAATTTCTAAAAAATACATTTTCTTAACAGAAGGAGAATTTAGTAAAAATGACCTTTCAAAAAGTATAAAAATTACAGATATATATATATATAAATAAATATTTTATTAATTTTTGATATAATCCTAATCTATACATACATAACCCCTTATGAACTATTTGTAAGACCTAAGAATCAGATAAGATCCTTTTTTTGATTTTGGTGGTGGTTTAGTTAGCAAGGATGTTGATGCAATCTTCATGATCTTGAACATCTCTTGTATACAATTTTTCTCAAACTATAATTGCATGTGTTTGACTTGAGATTTTTCTAGTAAAAATCCATGTTAATATAAATCCATTATAAGATTTAAAAAGTGGGATTTAAAAGGAATATTTACTCTTTTGGATGCCATTTATTCCCACTTCATTTATTGATTTTTCAATAGGGTTATTCAATTTATACAAGCTAATTTAATGGTTATGCTTTAACAGTCATTTGTAATGTTAAAAATATATTACGGCTCTTTTTTAATTGGGTATAGTGTGTGAGACATTCAATTTAATGTATTATTTCTTTAAGGATAATATAGTTAAATATTAGGTCTTTACATTCTCTCCCCCATTAAATAAAGTGTGTCCTTGCAATTTTAATTATTACTTACTAATGATGTTAGTAAAGGGTGTCTATAAATATGAATTAGAGTATAATTTATAGAGGGATATGAACATTACAACCTTAGAAACATTTCTTTACTCTCATAATAGGATTAACCCTAAAATTTAGTTTTTTTCATGACCGGAACCCACAGAGAAATGTTTCATGACTACCCCAATCCTACATCCAATAGACCAAGGGATGGAAACTAGTGCTAAGTAGGAATATCCCACAAATAGGAGGAATTTTCCTAAAGTACATGTATACACTCACACATGTCCAAGCCCACAGAATGATGAAATATAAAATAACTAAAACATTGCAAGTATACATCTTAGATCCCACAAGAGAGTATGAGAGTAAAAGTAATGAAAGTGGAAAAGGTGCTAAATACAATCCCAAAAAAAGACTATAAATGTACAACCTACTCCAAGGGTGATAATTAAAGTCAAAAGAAATATTGTGGTAAAACACCATAGTCTGAAAAGCTCCATCTATATTCCACCTACTCCATGTCCTCCCAAAACATCACCAAAAGGGTCATTGTCTATATAAGACATTACACATGATTGCAAAGCCCATGTAGTAGTGAGTATAATAATAGTCAGTTTGACACCTCAAAATCACTAAACATAATGAACCAATTATATTAAAGTAAATATAAAATATAAAAATCATTATATAATAGAAACACCCAAATATTCTCAGGAAAGAGACCACGCCACCAGGTGGTCATAACCAACTTCCAAGATCAAGAATTAGCTCAAAGAATTGCTCATTATGGGAGAACTCACTCCACAATCCATGAAATTATCAAAGGAACTAAAAAAGGTATGTCTCATTGGTACCCACCCAATGATAACTCACCAGTCTAAGAAAACACTAATACTTAGATAGGGGTCATGCCAAAACCACTGGGGGACACCACAAACCCAATCTGGATCAACTCATTATATAAGGGATCAAATGCCCACGATTCAACAAACCTTATTGATACAGGCTAATATATGAAGGATTAACACCATTATCAGTGAGGTTACATGGATTATACAAACTCTTACTAGGGAATAATGGACGATAGAGGATCGTACACTAGTCTCTAAGAGGGACACCACAACTCTATCTGAGACTCACCTCTAGAGGTGATCATAATCTAGTGATACGGATGTAATACCACAAAGTTTCCTTGAGATAAAGGACTAAGAGAATTTACTCAACCTATACTAATAAAAACTATAAAAATAAAGAGCCACAATCACACTTGAAGGTGTTATATGGCGTATACCAAGGGGTATATGGTGTGTCCAAATATCATCTTTCCTGAACTATTGAAAAGTCTCACATGGATTATAGTCTATGTATACATGGTTTGTGCAAGGAGTGCATGGAATATAGAGACGCATGGTTCCCTACCCATATAATCTAGTCAGGTCTATGTACCAAGGATGTGTCTCTGAACTTGATCTTGTGCACCAAGTCTTGTCCATGTACAGGTACATGGTTTTTCATATAGTCATGTAATTTTTCTTGTGTCTATGTTCTATCTGAAGTACACACCAAGTCACAGAGAAGGGGTCACAAGACATGTGATAGGGGTCACATGTTTTGTGAATTCTAAACTCTGGCTGAAGCCCTAGTGCTATATCCAGGGGCCCCACACGACATGTAGATTCAGATAACACATTGTGTTGCATGAAAAAATCTAGAAACTTAGATCCACTACATGCACCCTCGACCGATCCTTCGGTCACCAATATGAAAACCATTTTACTAAATAAAACAGGATCTCATCTCGCATGATCCTTATCATCATTTAATACAAAATTTCCATTAAATACATTTGGAAAATCGATATACACATAGTTATTCATTTTGAACCGAAGAACACTAAATTGGGTATCCAAAACCATCTAATTTACTAACATTTTCATCATCACACTACCATCATATCCTGACAATCCTAGATCCACAATTTCATATTGTTACTCTAATAAATGGGTGTGAAATGATCAAATGTTCAAGAAATTTCAAATCCCAAGGTAAAAAATAATTCTTGCGGTGGATGAAGAATCAGGAGGAAAAAACACAAGAACAGATACAGGAAGAAAATGTGATAATTGTTCATGTTTATCTCACTTCATTTACATGATAATAACAATGAGGAATCAATAATTATGAAATATTTCTCCCAAAATCTAATTAATCTTACCCATCCCACAATATTACCAAAATTAAGATCAATATGTTCATTTATTCATTCGTGTTCATTGTAGAAATAAAAAACAGAGAATAAATCAAATAATGCAAACATCCTACCTAGAGTGTGGATAAATAATTGATGAATAATGATTACATTTACATTTTTGACAGGATCCTCTAACTCTGTTGGCATAATTATCCATGATCTAATCATGATATGTCGTCATGAACCAAGAAATATCTCCTCAAATAGATCTTAGGACTCATGGGTTTAGCATCCAACCCTATGAAAAAATCAATAGACATGTATTAAAAAAGAATGTAAGTCTCTATGTTGAACAAAATAAAATAAATTCTGAAGGTAATTTATTTTATTAATTTCATTCCTGTGAAAATATGTTCACAAACATACTACGATGAAAAATATTACTTCATGCCTAAGATAAACCCCAAATTCTAAACTCAACATTTCCCTCAGATTTTTGATTCAGGCCTTCGTTCAGGAGTTATTCCATTATTTTAGGAAAACTACACATCCATGCTATTTAATATGTCTAATATATTTCAAACATTTATTTCAGGCACACCGAGCCTCATAATCACATGTTATCTTAGTGTATTGTCTCAAAAATAATACATATATTATCTAAAATTAATATATGAAAAATATGAGATATTACATTCTCCCTACCTTAGATATTTACGTCCCTAAAACCCAAAACAAGGGATAAAAAAAGAGATGTGGGGACTGATAATGAATATAAGCCTCCCACTCACATGTTCCTCGCTCCCATGTTCTCTTTTGATGATTCTCATTCTGCTACCATACAAACACAGGGATAATTGATCACCCATGACGGATCCTCTCTAATAGATCCTCGATCCCCCATGTAAAATCCCAGATTTTATTAAGATATGTTTTTGTTTAAGTTTCAGTTTAATCCTCTTATATTTGGATAAATAAATTTTTCCTAGGTGTATGAGGGAACTCAGGGGTGTTCCAAGGGTTTGGGACACGAAAGGAAGGAAACCCTATCCAAACTATTTAAGGTGCATGGTTGGCATATAATTAATTAAATTACGCGACGTTCCCAAGAAAATCATGTGGAATTGGATAGTGGATTAATCAATGGTTGGAGAATTGTTTTTCAAACATTTTGGCCTTCCTAATTGATCATGAAACCCAAATTACCTTGGATAGCGGATCTTTCAGGGTTTTTGTAGGGTTTGGAAATCTATGTGGGTAAACAGTGCAGCCCAATAAAGTTGTAAAAATTACAAGATTTCCACCTTAGTGTTTTATGTTATAACTCAATATTCTCCTCCATTTAACCTTATATAAACTTAAATATGAACCCTATTTACCCAAGATTCTAATAGGTGGTTGTCCTTCAATCCCAATCCGTTTGGAGTATCGTTGGTTTTTGATCATTACTCTAGGTGAGTCTAGTCCCTCTCTTGCTTATTTTTTTGGTTTAAGGTTTTCATCTCCCTCTTATCTTCATATGAATATCTAAAACCCTATTTTATGATGTGATCTAGGTTGATAATTCAATGGGTTGTTGAATTGAGATCTCAGGATACGATTACGAGTGTCTTCATCAACATATTTGAGGTAGGTGGTCAACAAGTTATATCCCATAGTTTCATTGTAGATTTGTGCATGTTTGTTTTTTCTTGGTCACCTATTGTTATGATTTTTATTTATTTGTTGATATTTGGTTAAATGTTTTTCCAAACAATGATTAGAAACCCTAATGGTCCCCATGGGACACATTGAGGATGATTTGACCCATTGGGGGCCACCCACCTGGTGTGTCGGCAATCCCAGGTCTTGAAATGGGTTAAGTAAGAAAATGTTCATTTTAAAAAAATGTAGATCCATTATTGAGTATGTTGATATGTTTAATAAAAGTGAAAATGAAATATTGGTATTGTTCCGAGATTTAGTAATTTCTTGAAGGGTTGTTTGGAATGGCACATAAATGGGTTAATTTGGTTAATTAAGATTGTGACATGTGGATTATGATTTATACTATAAATTACTATGAGAGTTTTTACATATTAAATGGTTAATATGTTCATTGGTAATGGTATTTGAAATTAAAATATGCTAAATTTTATTTCATAATGGGATGAATAAATATGTGAAATGGTATGATAAAAGGGAGTTATTGAATGTGCTTAGTGAGATAGGCATGATAATTTGTATTGGGATAAATGGGATAAGTAACGTAAATGGAAATTGTGTTAATGGGTTATGTAATAATATTAATTCACATGTTGATTATTATGGATTAAATTTTTTTAATATATTAGTTTTTTTTATGTGATATGGTTTATATGTGGTTAATGGATGAATAATCATGTGCACATGGCTTGAGATGTGGAACAAAGGACTAAGGCTCCACCCATGGGATGAGATGTACTGATGCTCTAAATCCACCCATAATACATGAGTTTGAGAATGGTATAGAGCTATATTCTGATAATGATTTCATTCCACCTAGATTGAGGATTTGATTTCTGGAAATTTTGATGTTGTGATGTATTAACCCTGGTGATACAGGTACTTGGCTTATTCCTTTATGAAAAAATGATAAATTCTCTGAACATTATGTGAATGATGTAAATTCATAATCCATATATTAAATTTTGATGATGAAAAAAGTAATGAAGAAGATAAACATTATAAATTAGAACTAAGAATAATAATAGCTAAGTAAATATTGTTAAATAGTGGCACCTAAAATATCTTTTTTATACTTGTCCTTTATTTTATAATTGCATTCACTATCTAATTAGACTAGATATTTTATAAACACCATTTTTGGGGGACTACTAAGTTGTACTCACACCCTGCTCATGCCTCTATTTGGTACCCAAGAATATTTCATGATTTTAGGTTAGGAAAGGAGTAAGGGCCTTGTGCTTGGGATTTGATTCATGCTTTAGAGGTACATGGTTGAGGTTTCAAACATTGATTCAGGACCGTTTTTTGGATTCTTTTGTTTTTTTATTTTGGGTTTTGTTTTACAATGAAATTTCGTATGACATGACATACATACTTTTGGTTATGGTTTGTCCCCAATTTTGGGAGATGGTTATTTATGCATGTTCATTGGTTATTTTATATTTTTTCCACTATTTTATTTGTTTTCTACTATTTATTACTTTGGTAAAGATATTATAGTATCCCCATATTACCCTTATACCCACTCTACTAGTCGGTAAACTTTGGTGTACGAGGAGGAACGCTTGAGGTTATGTGATAACCCGGAACGGGGAACCGGTTTAGTGGATCCCAGGTCAGGGTCATTAAAATGTGGTATCATATGATCTCTTTTCTATGAATTTCTAAGTGGGTGGTAGATGAGAGGTTAGGAAGGTGTAAGGCCTTGGTAATGATCTCATTTTTGGTATTATCTATCTCATGTATGAGATAAAACCCAAGTCAACTAGGGTGAAAATTTTTGTTCTTGTTGTGTGCTACTACTTTTGATAATATTTCACTATTCGGTGACACACTTATTGTGTGATGTGATCGTTTTATAATTATCTTCTCATGGCCAAAATGAAACTAGGTAGTGCATTCATGCATCATTCTAGGCACCTATATATATAAGTGACATGCATCATGGTAGACACACAAGCAGGATGGGTGTGTGGGACATAAAGGGTATGATGCCTTTTATTTTCTTGAATTTGATTAAAATGGTGTATAATGAAATGATGAAATTGGGTAAAAGAGGGTAAAATTAAATAATAATTTTCTAATTTTTTATTAACAAGGTGTTGAAAGTGAATTGAAATTTTATTGAAGTATGTTGTGATAGGGAAATAGTTTCAAAATGGTTTAGAAGGTAAGGCTTGTAATAGTGTGAGTTAGTTACCCTTTGTTAACCACGGTCCTTGGTAGGGATGGTCGACGGTGTGTTCCCGGTATGATAGGGCCCTTTTGAAAGGTGTATAGTAATGTTTTTGTTTTTGTATAGTGGTGAGCCATCATTTATATTTTTTGGAAGCTTTATCATTTATGTTCTAAAGGTCATGTTTTGCATTGTAGAGAAATTCCATCATGAAGACATGTACTAGTTGAGAAACAAGAGGAAGTTACTGAGAATACTCTCCCAATATTGGAGCAATAAGATCATGATTTTCAATACTATAGGGAAGATAAGTTCAGTGATAACTTCTCTCATTTTATGCCAATTATGGAATGGGACTTAGGGTGTATTGGACCGAGTATGTTCGAGCTGAACAGGGAGTTTCAGCTACAGCACCCTCCAAAATTTTTAGATAGGGTGGGAAAAAGGAATTTGAGTTAAGGATCGATTCAATTAAAACAATTGTTTGTCATATAGAGACACCATCTGAGAGGTGAGTCTAGTTAGTAGCCTATATGTTATGGGGCCAGACAAAGCATTGGTGGGACATTGTGGTTCAGACAGATCATGATAAAGGAATGGTATGGAAGTATTTTCAGGAAAACAATTTGGAACAATACTACCTAGAGACGTTGAGTAAAGAAATCTACGAAGTTTATGAGTCCAACACAGGGTCTATATTAATGATATATAATTCTAGTTGTTTCACTAACTTATTCCACATAATTCTAATGTAGGTAGGGGATGAGGAGACTATGGTTAACTACTTCTAGGATGGTCATAGGCACAATATTAGGTCTCACGTGAATATATTTTATCTAATGTTGTTTGAAAAGGTAGTTAATCGGGACCTTCTCTCATAACTGAACCTTAAGGGAGAATCGGGTGATGGACTTTTGGTGCCATCTGGGCGGATAAGTGGTGCCGCTTCCAAGGGAAGGAAGTATCATTTTGGGAATTTGTAATAGGGATAAAGTGAAAAGAGTAGTTATAAGATAGGACCATTTTCTCATGGTGGTGATCATGTGTTTGGTTACTAGTGTGGAAGGAAGGGGAATATGCGGGATCAGTGTCGTCAATCACCAGTTCAGTGTCGGTCATGTGGAAGGTTGGGTACTATATAGAGGTTCTATAAGAACCTTCAACAATCAGGCACATATGGAGGTTAGAGGAAAATGTTGAGTGTTTTAAGGGTCTTGTTCACCACATACCATGCAGAAAGTTAGAGCTCTTTGGGTTTTACTAGTAGGGGTGGTGGATGTGGAACATCAGGGAAATATCATCCATACCAATAGGGAAGTGTAGTGCAAGGTAATCAGGCTTGAACACACGGTATAGGGGCAGGTAAACTCTACAAAATTCAGTGTACACCTAGAGGTGGAAATGTTGGGTCATCTACTATTTTAGGTATGACTCTTTTAGGTTCCACGCTCTCTAGTGATTTATTTGACATAGGTACCACACATTATTTCATTTCTACATAGTTTGTAGTTGTTTTGGGCCTATAAATAGAAATTTATGTGGGTGATGTCAATTGATACTCCATAGGGGGTGCATTTTGAGAATATTAGACAATGTAAAGGTTGTGCTTTAGAGGTTGGTGGATATCATTTTCTGTGGAACATATTTTTACTTGAGATATTGGGTTTTTACTTGATTTTGGGTACGTTCTGGTTGTTTTTATGTCAAGCCTATATAGATTTTTACTGACATCGAGTAACATTAACATCACTCAATAGAGACACATATGTCCTCCATAGTGAGGGGGATGTTCGAGAAGGTTATGAAGGGATAGCTTTCCAGCAGTTGGGAGACCCATGGCCTAAGTGGATTTTCTTGTGCTAGATGAATGAGGGAGGGAGAAACCATACCTCCCTACCATTGTGGATCAATTACATGTTTTTTCCAAAGGACTTCTCTATGATACCACCTAAGATGGATGTTTCATTTACGATCGAGTTGATTCTATGGGAAGAACCATTCTCCAATCCGCCATATCAAATGGAACCGACAGAACTCTAGGAAATTAAGGTTTATCTAGAAGAGTTAGAGAGAAATTGGTCCATATATCCCAGTATGTGGCCTTATGGGTCTCCCGTGTTGTTTTTTGAGAATTCAGATGGATCGTTGAGGTTTTGTGTTGACTACAGGACATTGGAATAGATGATGGTTAAGAACTGATACTCACTTCCCATAATTGATTACCTGTTTGACCAACTAAGGGGTGCTTCGGTGTTCTCCATGATAAATTTGAGATTGAGAAACTAGAAATTGAGAGTGATACCTTATGATGTACCATGGATAGCTTTCTGGAAAATGTACGGGTTTTATGAGATTTTGGTGATGTCGTTTGGGTTGACCAATGCACTGGTTGTGTTCTTGGCTTCGGTAAACTAGATTTTTCACCCATACCTAGATTAGTTTATGGTTTTATTTTTTATGACATATTGGTGTACACAATAACTCTTTATGATCATGCCAAACATCTTGATATCTTCTTGATTACACTAAGAGAGAATATGATTTACTCCAAGATATCAAAATGTCAGTTATGGATTGATAAAGTGAATTTCTGGGGGAACAACATTTTTGAGTCAGGTGTGTTAATGGATCTAGAGAAATTGTAGGGTTTTTTTCTTACGAGCATCCTAAGAATGTTTCTGATGTTCATATATTTTGGGGATTGGTTGGTTATTATTGAAGGTTCATTAAAGAAGTACTATATCTTGAAGTTCCACTATCAGGCTTAAAAAAGATAGTAAAGTTAGTGTGGTTGGAGGAATGCATGAAATATTTACAAGAGTTAACAAAGTGGTTTACTACTGCACTAATTCTAATCATACCCAAACTGAGTAATTGGTACATCTTGTTTTGTGATGTATTTGGTGTTAGACATGGGGCATTTTTGATTCAAGATGATAGGGTTATAGCGTATGGGTCAAGATTGTTGAGGCCTCCTGAATGAAATTATCCTATGCATGATCTTGAGTTATCAAATGTTTTTTATTCAATAAAGTGTTTGAGGCATTACTTTTTGGGAGTGGTTCATGGTGTGTACTGATCATAAAAGTTTTATGTACATCTTCTATCAGTGAGATTTTAATCTTTGATAGATAATTGGGTTAGATTACATGAAATACTTTGACTTCAAGTTGGTTTATAAACTATGAAAAGGGATTAGTGTTACAGATGATCTGACCCAGAAGACTTATAAATAGGTGGTTCAGGAATCCAACTCTGAGTGGAGACTGATGGCCTTGTTTGCTGAGATTCCCCTGGAGGTGTGGGATGCTCACAAGAAATGAACATTGCGTCTATAGTAGTTGAGTTTATACTTTTTAGTCAAGTCAAGAAGATTCAGCTTGAGGATTCAAAGTTTCTAGAAATGAAAAAAATTCTTAATGGTGGGGAGTCGCCTTCTAGTTTCTCTATTAGTGATAATATAATTTTCAGTGTTTATGGTTGTGTGGTTGTTCCAATGTGTTTGTGGGAATATTTGATGCACGAGATCCATGCATAAAAGTGGGATTTGCATCCAATATTGACTAAAATGTATCATGATTATTACAGGTAATATTGGTGATTAGGAATGAAAAAATAGGTTGTGGGTTTTTTTTCTAGATGCCTTACGTATCAACAAGTGAAGGTCGAGCATCAGTACCCAAGTGGTTTGTTACAATCAATTCCTATTCCATAGTGGATGTGGAATAACATAATGATGGCCATAATTTTGGGTCATCCATGTAAAACTCAAAATAATTATTTGGTTTGGGTGGTTTTGGATTTGTTGACTTTGGTGGCCCATTTCTTTCTTATACATGAGACTTACACAATCGATCATTTGCGTGAGTTTTATGTTCGAGAAATAGTGTGGTTTCATGGTGTGTTAAGAGCCATAGATTTGGATCATGATCTTAATTTTACATCGTGATTTTGGAAGGGGTTACATAAGTGACTTGGTACCGAGGTATTTTTGAGTATATCCTATCACCCATCAAAGGACGGGAATTCAAAGCGTACGATTATGGTATTAGAGGATATGTTGAGATATTATTTTCTGGATTTTGGTGGTTCATGGGAAAAATACATGTCACTTGTTGAATTTTATTAAAATAATAGTTTCTAGGCTACAATTCATATAAAACCTTTTGAGACAATTTATGGTAGACTATGTAGATCTCTATTGTGTTGGTTAGAATCTCGGGAGGTCGATCTGTTAGGGTTGAGTCATGTACAAGAGATGTCAGAAAAAGATTGATTGATTAAAAAGCACATGATAATGGTTCAGAGTAGGTAGAAGTTATATGAAGACTAGATTCATAGAAATCATGAGTTATTGGGGGGGATATAGTGTGTTTTTTCGGGTGTCAGCAAGGTTGGGTAAATGTCGAATTCAGAAATTGGGAAAATTGTCACCCAGGTATGTGGGGTTGTTTAAGATCCTAGAGAGGATCAGACTAGTGGATTACTGATTGGATATTCTATAGAGGTATAGTGAAATTCCATATTTTTTCATGTCTTTAATATCTGGAAATATCACCTTGATTCATATCATGTGATAAATATTGAAGATGTTGACCAAGTAGCTAATGCATCCTTTTAGGAGCATACAGATTGTATTGTGGATTGTAGTGACAAGGTCTTGCAGGGTAAGATGGTTCCCTTAGTTCGAGTTTTATGGAAACATGGAAAAGTAATAATGAAAACTAAGAGTGAGAGTTAAGTGTATGGGCCCAATGTCCCAATCTATTTTCATCTGAAACTCAATAATTCACAGAAGCATGGCTCGATGATGAGTCATTATAAGGCAGGGAGGTTATAAGATCTCGTATTTTCATAAGGTATGTTTTTATTTAATTTTCAATTTAATTCACATATCTTTAGATAAATAAATATTTCCTAGGAGTATTATGAGACTTAGGAGTGTTTAGCGGGTTTGGGACATGAAAGGAAGAAAAATCAGGTGAAATTGTGCATGGTACGCAGTTAAGTAAATTGTCCGGCCTTCTGATTAAAACCATGAAACCTTGGAAAGTGGATTAATACATAGTTGAAGCACAGTTTTTCAAACCATGTGAACTACCTAGATAACCATGTGACCCAAATTCCCTTAGATATTTTCTCTTTCATGTTTTTTTCACAATTTAAAAAACCATGTGGGTAAACTGTGTGGCCCAGTAAAGTTTGAAAAAATGAAAAAATCGCCACCCTAGGGTTTATGTTCTAACTCGGGATTCTGTTCCATTTCACCTATTGAAACTCTTGGTATGAACCCAATAAACCCAAGATTCCAATTTTTCTCCTTCAATCCCAAACTATTTAGATTATCGTTAGTTGTGGATCAAATCTCCTGATGAATCTAGTCCCTCTCTTGCTTTTCTTTTTGGTTTATGGTTTTCATCTCCCTCTTATATTCATCCAAATATCCAAAACCCTCTTTTTCAGGTGATATCTATGTTTAGGATTCAATGTGTGGTATAATTGTGATCAAAGGATATGATTAAGAGTGTGTTCATTAATTAATTCAAGGTTGGTGGTCTATAAGTTATATTTCATAGTATCATTATATATTTCTGCACATTTGGTTTGTTCTTGGTCACCTCTTGTATTTATTTTTATTTCTTTGGTAATATTTGGTAAAATGGGAGTCCAAATGATGATTATAACCCCTAATTTTCTCTATGGTAAACATCAAGGATGATTTGACCAATTTGAGGCCACTCATGGGGTGTGTCGGAAATCTCGGGTCTAAAAATAGGTTAAGTAAGTGCATGGTCATTGTGGGATAATGTAGAGCCCTTATTGAGCATTTTTATATGCTTAATGGAATTTAAAATTGAATATAGTCAATGTGTCTTGTTTTGTTAATGGATTATGTTTTTTTTCATGGCATAAAAATGGGTTAATTTGGTTAATTAAGATCGTGACATGTGCCTTATGAATTATATTAGAAATGCCTAAGATATTTGGTTCATATCAAATGGTGAATATGTTCATTAGAAATATTATGTGAAAAGCAAATAATTTAATAGGTATTTCATAAGGGAATGCATGAATATGTGAAATGGGATCTTAAAATGGAGTTATTGAATGTGCTTAGTGAGATTGGCATGAGAATGGGAATAGGGATAAATTGGATAAGTAATGTAAATGGAAATTGTGTTAATGGGTTATGGCATAATATTAATTTCCATGTTTATTATTATGGATTATGATTGTTTCATGTATTGGTTTTGTTTGGTTGTGATATGTTTTATTTACGGTGGATGGATGAAAAAACATGTGCACATGGCTTGAGGTGAGGGTAAAAGGATTACATCTCCTCTCATGGGTTTAGTTAGACTATTTCTCTAACTCCACCCACAATGTATAGGTTAGGGAAGGGGATAAACCTATATTCCCCTAACAATTACATTGTACTCGGACTAGGATTTAAGGTGAGGATATTGTGATGTTGTGATGTATAATCCCTAGTGAGATAAGGACTTAGATTATTCCATTATGCATAATGATAAATTCCTTGAACCTTGTGTGAATATTTTAAATTCCTAACCCATGGTTTAAATTTTGATGATGAACCAAGTAATTAAGAAGATGAATATAATGAATTGGAACTATGACTATTAATAGTTAAGTAAATATTGTTAACTAGTGTCCCCTAAAAATTCTTTTATTTAATTTTACGTTATTTCATATTTTCATGAATTATTTGTTTAGACTAGATATTTTGTATAAACCATTTGTTGTGGCCTATTGAGTTGTATGCACACCCTTACTGGGCATCCATTGGGTACCCTAGCATATTTTATGCTTTCTGGTCAGAAAAGGGGCAAGGTCCATATGCTTGGGATTTGAGTCATTCTTGAGAGGTACATTGATGAGGTTCCAAACTTGGAGTCCATACCATTTTAAATATTCTTCTATTTGTCTCTATTTTTGTTTTTGTTTCACTTTGCAATGTGGTATGATATGACATATTTATTTTTGGTTGTGGTTTTTGAAAAGTTTTGGGATATGGATATTTATAAATGTTTATTGGTTACTATATATTTTTTATGTTATTATATTTTTTTTTATCGTGTCTTACTCTACAAAAGCGGGTATAGCCACACAACAAGACACTTAGACCCCAGCTACTATTCGACAACCTCTTCCATATGGGGTGGTGTGATTAAGTTCATGTAAAGACACAACTTAGGGAACTGTTTTTTTTTTGGCTCCCAGTTTGGGGATGTTACACAATGGGAACTCTATAAATGTATCTCCATCCTCAATGTCCAAGTCACCCCAGTTGATAACATGAGACGGGTCATGCATGTACCTCCTTAGCTATGGAATGTGGAAGAAAATATGTACCCAGTACCACTGCAATATTAGAGCTAAGTGTTATGCCACCACATCATTTCAATATAGTATCTGAAATGAATAAATGAATCTTAGAGATTACCTATCACCACAGCCAAATCTATTTAATCCACGTCATGGTGAGACTATCAGAAACACATGGACTCCTACCTCAAACTCCAATTGTCTTCATCTTCAGTGCATATAAGAATTCTGATATATCTATCCACACTTAATCCACTCCGGGATAATTTTCACCTTCTCTAACGTATCTCACACCAACTCTGAACCCATGAGTGTTGACTTGCCTGGTTCAATCCAACAAAGTGGTGTCATGTAGGGTCACCCATATAAATCCTCAAATTAAATCATACCAATGGTGTAATGGTAGCTATTTTTTTATGAAAACTCCAACAAGGGTAGTTGATCCTCCTAACTATGGAAAAATTCCAATGTCCAATATTGAATCAAGTTCTCCAAGACCTAAATAGTATGCTTTGTCTGACCATCAATTTGGGGGTGAAATGTTGTGATCAAGTGAAAATGAGTCCCAAAATATACCTATAATCCCATCCATAATTGAGATTTAAAGATATCATCACATTCAAAGATTATCATTGAGGGAACTCCATTAAGTCTGACTATCTTCTGCATGTAGAGTACAATCAAAATCTCTACTAAACTCTTCTCTTGAATATCTAGGATGTTGGAAAACCTAGTGAGTCCTTATATGAATACCTATATATAATCATGTTTCTTGTATTTATGTTGTAATACCTTAACTAATTCCATGTAAATATCATCCCACTGCCACTATGGAACCTCAAGGGTTGAGCCAAACCTTCTGAAACTTTGTATTCAGACTTCAACTATTGAAAAGTAAGTCATTGTGAGATAAAATCTACAAATCCTTTATTTATATCTAGCCACAAAAACTGATGTTAGAGGTCCTGGTATATCTTTTCCACACCTGGACTTATCAACAAAGGTTGTTTATAAAACTCCTCTAACACATCTTATCGAAACATCAAAGGTACCATCACCTATCCTTTCAAAATGATAATGTGATCCTCACATTTAGAATATCCCTCAAGGGAATTTCTAGTAGATATATAAGTATGTAAGGTCTCATAGTTGGTAAATAAAAATTTATAATCTCTAAAATGTTGTAAAAGGGTGGGGTAACAACCATCTATGAATATATTAATCATTATCCTTGTCTGTGAAGGACAAATATTGATAAAAAAAGTACTCAATTTTTAGTAAACTTGTTATATGATTCAAAAATCTATTTCCTTAAAAATGTTTTTATTGATTTCTTAGAACAAATATTATAATTAATTTTTAAAAAATTTAGAAAATTTAGTTTTAAAAAATAAATTAAATTTTTATATATACAAGAAAATATTATCTTCAATTGATTTTTTTGATAATTTTCTAAAAAGATTAATTTTTTGATTAATAATTAAAAAATAATGATTTTTATTAAAAACGGCCTTTTTATTTAAATAATTTAAAAGATACATTTTTATTTGACATGGTTTTAAATGTAAAATTAGTTAAATTATAAATATTTTAATCCAATTTATGTTATTGTAATCAATTTCAAATTTAACTTTAATATTAAAACTATCTATACTTTTGAAAAAGTTCACTTTGGAAAACCACTTTTTCCTCACTTGTGTGAGTTTAATTTTAAATTAAAATTTTCCAATTCTGTGACTTGAACTTGGAAATTTTTACTACATATTTTTAATAAAAATATTAAATATTATATAATAATTTTAACTTAATTTTTGGTCAAATGAATAGTAAAAATGGTAAAATTAATTTATGTGGTTAAGGAGAAAACAGGTTCACAAGGGGTTAAACTAAAAAAAATATGGGTAAAATAACATAGAAACATTTATAAAACTAATATTATGGAAATATTTTGACTAAATAAAATCAAAAGTTTTATAATGACCAATTTTAGATCCTTTTATCATGTAAAAACATGGGTACACATTATTCTTTTCAAAAATTCTAATTGTGTCCTCTCCACCACTTATAAAAGTCCACATAGTCTCCTTTCCTATTCACACTTTAAAAACCCATTTGGTTCTGAAAATAAATACCAAAATACCTTCCTTTATTCCATACCCACATTCTAGATGCCTTATTTGGATTTGTAAAACCTCATAATAAGTATTTTTGTATAATCCAAGAGAGGTTCTCCAAAAAAGAGGTAAAATTATTAAACTTGTGTTTTTGTTTTATTTATTCTTTCAACTCCTACAAATAATATTAAACTTTGTTAATATAATAATATTATTATATAATATATACTTATATGTTATTTTTCAAATTTAATGGCATACATATATCTTCTATTCTATCAAATAGGAGATGAAGTAGTTGATCGTGTGTACATCACACTACCGCCCCATGAAATGATATAGTTCATTTTCAATCACCACCCCTCGCAAATGGATATAATGAATTATTAAATGCTTATAAATGATATTTATGATATTATAATACTTTTTAAATTATAATATTAAATCTAACTTCTTACCTTCTAACATGTTGGAAAACAATAACGTTACTCGTGTTTATGGTGGATTATCGCCTCACGAAATGATGTGATGTGTTTTCCCCAATTAAATTTTAAATGGATAGTAGTGAAGATATATAAAATGAATATATATGATATTTTTACCATAATTATACCTCTTTAGTTATTATATCTCATATATCTTCTTACTATCTATTTTGTGGGGTATAGGATAACATCTCCCGTGTGTACGGTTAACTACCACCTGGTAAAGTTATGTGATTCGTTTCTTAGTTACACATTACATGGAATAAAATGAGGATAAATTTAATATATATTATATTTCTTAAATAATAATGAATCTCTAATGGTGACATATTATTTACCTTCTTTTTTCATCCATCTAGATAATCAAAATAATGTTCATGTGTACGTATGACCTATTATCTCCATGAACGGTGTAATTCATTTTATAGGTATAACTTTAATTATTAATATAAATGATTATTTAATGAATATATATTATATTTATATCATGGTTAAAATTATATATATTATTTAACCATTGTCAAAATGAAATTACTGAAGATACCAAATAAAACATACATTAAAAACAAAGCAGTTATTACCTAAAACGTGATTTTGACAAGGAATTGTTAACAAAAGAGTAATAAAAGCTCATAAGTAAATAAAATATGGTATGATATTTATAAGTATGATTATATAAAATATTTATTATAAAATTATATTTATTATACAGGAGGTTTGAATGTGTATAAAGTAAGTAAAGACTTAGGTGAGGAATTTTTGTCTCAATTTGTCTTCTTTGGGACATATGTTCTGTTATGCATATATCATCATTTATAAGGTATATATACTGTCCCTTTATCATGTAATATAATGAATTTATCCATTATCATGATATTTTATCTTTTATTTAATTTTATTCTTTAATAGGTCTTATGATTCAATGTTGCTTAAGTGTAATGGTTTTGTGATACAATCTCATTGTTTGTCAAGGTTATTTATGTTTATATTTTTTATCATGAAAAATTATAATATTTATCTCAATATACATTATAATTTTATTCTCCTCTATTTATTTCATGACAATATATATTTTCCCTTTATTTTCTACTATTTATTAACTATAGTGTTCAAAATAATTATTTTAAAAAAACTGAATTTATTTTTCTCTTCGATCAAAAAAAAATTTCTTCCATATACATATATTCTAAAAAATGTTTTAATGAAATTTTTACTACTCTCAAATGACTTTTTAAAATGAATTTTTAGTTGTTTTTACAATATCACCCACTAGATCTTGGGTATTCTTTAATTTAAACAAAATTTGTCTTTAAAGTCATTCAAGATTTTTTGAGGGAATAACAGTTGAAAATGGAGATTTTTGGACAATTAAAGAAAGGATAATGGTTCGATCATGCTTATTATAACCATTTAGAAACCATGTGGTATGGGTATTTGTTTTAACAGATGTGTTTTTCATGATTTGGGCATGGTTAAAGAAACCATGTGACATCTAGTATAAAACATTCACCCTTAGGATAAAGGGTGATTTCACGATTGGTGCATAGTTAAAATAACCATGTTTCGAAATTATACATCCATCCATAATGGAAAATAGGGGTTCATAGTTAGTTTTACCTTATGTCTTTGCCTAGTAAACTGTGAAACCCCCTCTAAACTCTTAAAAATGGGATTTTACCCTTTTCTCTTTGTTGGTTTTAAGTATAGTCATCAGCTAATATCATTTCAGAGCACCCTAATCCTCCCCCAATGATTTTTTAGTTATATACCCTTGGATTCTATGTAGACCACATTGAGGTCTGTTGTGGTTTTGATCTAGTTTTTCCTCTTTTTTTAGATCTACATAAAATTTCTTCATTTTTTATCTGGTTAGAAGCTAATTGGGATTTGATTCCAAATATAATGGGTTTGATAGAGGATCGAATCTTTTATCATGGATATAGGATCATATGAATCTGATCAACTCTTCCTCCATCATCTTTTTCAATGGTGAGTATTCCCACCTCTATTCTTAAGGTAGGTATTTTTATAAAAAAGTTTAATTTTAGAAATTTCTTATTTTCTTATAAATATCATTTTGGGTGTTCATTTAATTCAAGTGATTTCCAATTTAAAAGGGATTCTTGGAAAGATTCATGTTTTTAAAGGGGTTTTTCTTTAATAATGATTTTTTCACACCATATGTTTGACTAAATTCATTAATGGTGGATGTGATTTGGAAATCAGTTTTCAAACAACAAAACATATTAGATTGGATTTGGAAGTGTTTTAAAAATAGTGAACATGGTATTGAAATTTAATTTGACAAACATGGAACATTGTGAACCATTGGTGAATTTAGAAATGGACAGGGTTATCTATAATGAGGGTAGCATGACTATGGATTATTTTGTTGAAATTTATTGACTGTGGCAGTATTCAATATTGGATGGATCAAATATATTCCTCTTTAGGGATCTTTTATTTCTAGTATGTAACCCTATAGGATTTAGACCAATATGATGTAATTTGTTATTTAGGGTTTATGTAATGACCCAGGATCTTATAGAATAATTTTATTTCATTCTGATACTAAATAGTTAAATTCATTATATATATATATTAAGTAATTTTTAAAATCAAAAAAAACTAGTTTTATTAAACTAATATACTATTTTAAAATTATAGAATTTTATTTTTGAAAAATTAATTAAATTATTTAATTAGTCAAGTAAGAATGATCTTATAATTTATTTTTGAGAATTTTATTAAAATATTGATTTTTCAGTGAATAGTATAAAATTCATATTTTTTTAAATGTATTTTATTTTAAAGTTAAAATTATGTTTTTAATTTCTCTTAAAATTTAAAATATTTTCATTTTAATTATAATAATATAAATGGTGTTCTAAATGTATTTTATACATGAATTTTGGATAAAAAATTATATTTTAAAAAGGGTGTTTTTTAGAAAAAACTGTTTTCGATGCATTTTTCTAGATTAATTTTAAATTAAATTATACAATTTATATTTTTTAACTTGGATAAAATAAAATAATTTTTTATATTTATTATTTTCAAATTTCTTAATTAATCATCTTTTATTTCTGGTTATGTAAATAGTGACTATGTTAAATTTATTTCATTGATAAAGGGTAAAATAGGTAAATCTGGATTAAAAATAAATAATAAAGCCTTAATTTTTCATCTTAATTCTTATTGTATAAGGTTAATTCCACCCTTAACACCTATGTTTTATAATTTATTTATGTAATGAACACTTTTCAAGGAAAATTACTTAAATATTATTAAAATCAAAGTAGATGACAAAATGTCACATTCTTATTTTTAATAAGTATATGGTTTTAAATACATGATAAAATAGAATATATATTAGACTATAAAATTTAATTTTAAAGATAAAATATTTTCCATAATAATTTTAATTTTTTTTAAAAAATAGGGAATAAATAACTACGTTAATGCTTACACAATGCTGATAGAGTATTTATTTTATTAATTAAAATATCAAGTAAATGTTATTAAAATTTTAAAATAAATATAATTTGAGGTAATTAATATAATGAATGAATTTTATATATGACCTTGACATATTAATAATTCAATTAAATGATTTTTTTTAATTTAAATTCTTTTTTTTTATTTTTAAAAGTCAAAGTAGTGAATAGTATCAAAATTGATAATCATGATATTTTGTGCGATTAATATTTTATTATGTTATTTAAAAATCATAAAATTATTTAAAAAATATATATTGATTATGATATGGTATAAAGATCATAAATTTATTATTTATGTTCTAATTAAAACCATATAAGTAAAAATTTCAACCTTTGAATATTAAATAATTTGTTATCATAGTTAAAATTAAAATAGGTTAATTTTTGGTTAATCAAAACGATAAAGTTTAAAATATAACCAAAACCTATCTAAAATATATTGTTTTGTGATATTAAAACTGTATCTTATCTTATATTCTAATATATCACATTTTTGTGTTATTTAGATAGGAAATTAATTTATTATAATTTAATATTTTGAGAAATTTCCAAAACACCCCTCTCCTTCCTTATTTATACTACCTCTCACAACCCCTTCTCATCATGCCTTCTAAGCCTTGATGATTTCCAAAATCTCTAAAAAATAATATCCTCCCAAATATCCCCAAATCCAAGTTTTATTGTGCTCACCAAAATACCAATTCCAATTTCCTAAATGGATCCCTCAAAGATGTGATATTCAAGAGCTAACACTCTCAAACTACGTATTTTAAATTATTTTCTTCTACTTTA
Organism: Viscum album; assembly: GCA_963277665.1. Taxonomy (NCBI): domain Eukaryota; kingdom Viridiplantae; phylum Streptophyta; class Magnoliopsida; order Santalales; family Viscaceae; genus Viscum; species Viscum album. The sequence goes on along the minus strand of OY728131.1, from coordinate 901,222,147 downwards.
TCCTCACCTCATTCATCCATTAACGAATAAAAACTAAAATATAATTTATGTATTGGAATTTTATATTTCAAATATAATATCTTCTATCCTTTTTTTTCATATCTCCTCTTATTCAATGAAACGAGATCGTTGTCTAAATTATGGTTGTTTACCATCTTTTTGAATAATGAGTTTTCATTTTCCATTAATACCTTCAAGGATGGTAATAAAACTATTATTATGTTTAAAAGGATTGTAATAAATATATAATAACTTATTTAATGTTCTATAACTAAAATATATACATGATATTTAATAAAAAGAAACAAATTTGTGATGTTTAGAAAAGCCTCCCAAATAAACTAAACAATTATCATTAAATTTTTATCAAATGAATCGTTAACATATTAGAATAAAAAATGATATATGGGACTATTTAAAACTCTTTTAAGTTAATTTCTTCCAAATATTATCAATTTTTTAGTACAATTCCCATTTTGACAAGAACATACCTAAATATATACATGTTAACTAACCCTGAAGCCATGAAACAAACATTCCTAGAGTAGATATTTAGTTTTTTTTTAACTCATTAAAATGGAAATAGATGAAATTAATAAAATTATTATAAATAAATTATATGTGTAATAGGTTATTAATTAATTAATTTATTAATCTAATTTTAATTTCTTATATATTAAATAAAATTATTGAATTCATTCAAATATAAGTTATATAATTTCTTTTTAAAAATCTCATTTTATAGTTACAAATATTTTTATTAAAGAAATGTTTTTGTTAACTTATAATGTATGATTGTATTTTCCCAATTTTAGGATTTTGTAATTTTTGGAAGAATCCTTTATAATATTACTAGGATATTTTCAAATAAAATTTTTTCCTTTATGAGTACGTATCATTTTGTTAAAATAATTGATTTTCTTCAAAGTATGTTTTTATGATGCAAGTATTCTTGTTTTATAATTATGATATGGTTCTACTATAATCAAAATATGTGTGTGTTTGTGTAATCCCTGTAATTCATTGGGTATGTTTAAAGTTGACCATAATGGTTATTCCAAGTGTAACTATAGTAGTTACAATTATAAGGTAATCATGAGGGTTAAAATCATATAGTAGTTATGGGAGTTACATCATAGTTAAGTATAACACTAAAATGACTCTACAAGTTACCTATAAGTTTTATTTGGATGTGAAATTTTTTTATAGAAATATCTTATTTTCATAAGGTATGTTATTAAGTTTATGTTCAAATGAAATTTTTAATATGTATTTATTAACTAATGATTTCTTTATTTCTTTTTATGTCCCTTAATAACATTTTTTTGATCATACCGTGTTTTAAAAAATATAGGTTTTATGTATGGGTAACGGAATAGAAGAAATCAAATTTAATGTCCTGTAGATTTTTTATAAAAATAAATCATTTTTCTAAGTTTCATTTTGTGAAAAAATAATATTTGGAATAAGTGTATACTTTTTAATATATGAGTTTCTATGTATGAGATTATAATCTAATTATATAAAACTATAAACCTAAAGATCCTTTTTAAATTTAATAAATTTAATTATATTTGAATTAACTTTATTATCTAATGTTTAAAGGTCAAGTCCTTATAGTTGGTATCAGAGTGAGGATCTGATAACTTTATAGGTTAGGAAAATTCTAAAATAATTTAATTAAAATATTCTACTTTATTGTAAATTTGAAAGGATAGATAATTTTAGGATTACCATATTGCTTAAACTAAACTATAATTGTTCTTAATAGTTTTCTATAGAGGAAATAGGGAAGCTGAAACTATAAGGCACCAACAGGATGTTATCCTTCTAAATCGGAAACCTAGAATGGTTGGACTCATAAATAAATAGTTTGTTGCTTTTATGTATCAGTTGATGCAAGATATATATGTTGGTGGTAACCATTTAAGTGACAATCAAGTTCTTCCACAAAGGAAAATGATGATAGTGAAACATTTTATAAGGAATAACCCTCCATCATTCAACATATCATCTAACCTAGTGATATCTTAAGGGTTGATTAAATACCTATAAAAAAAATTTGATGTCATGGGGTGTACAGATCATCAAAATATTAGTCTTTAAAGTTATATTTTCTAAGGTGAAGTTAGAAAGTAGTGTTCAATGGTCAAGCATATCATAGAAAGAGAGGAGTTTTATTCCTTTTAATGTGGTGGATTAAAGAATATATTTCTTGATAAAAAATTTCCTAAGTAATTTTTAATTAATATGTAAAAGCAATTCATTTAATCAAAACAAAATGAGGAAGATTCACTAGCCATAAACGAAGAAAACTTCACTCAGTTATCAAGGTATTCTTGGAATTACATCCAGGATCTTGATAGTAAAATTAATCATTTTTACTTAGTATTAAATCCAAAGTATTGAAGGGTGTTATCTTTACATTAATCAAAAATTTATGATAAACTTTTTTAATGTGCTGAGAGGGTAGAAATATATTTTTTTGATGATCATGTACTTTATAAAAACAAGTATAAGAAAAAGTATAAAGGGCATACATTGGGTAATCACCAATAAAAAAAATATGAAGGTAAGAAAATATAGTTTCCAATATATGGAAGGTATGGTAAAAATCCCCCTGGGGAATGACTTATCAAATCTAGTAAGATCTTATATTGTGGTAAGGTTTTACATATAGAATTTTATTGAAATTAAAAATATCTTGGTAATGGTAAGATCAATTTTTATAAGAAAATAGTAATTTTTTAAATATGGTGATATTGGGAATTATGAACATACATTCTTGAAGGACTTGAATGATGTGATGTCACTGGACTAACAGAATAAAGTTGTGGTGAACCCCTTTGAAATTAATTTTGTAGAATTTGGACTATCAAATGAAGTGGTTTTAGGTATATTTATTATTTGTTCAAATTATACTAATTTGTTTTTTTATTTAGGGTCAAAACATTATTCCATATTTAAAAAACTTTCTGGTAAATTAGAAATTTCACCTCAAAAAATGGAACTAGAACTTATGGAAAAAACACTAGGGGATTAAGGATAAAGGAAATTAGAAAAATATTCTTTTTTTGTACAAGGAAGGATATTACATGAAAACCAAGTCGTTTTTACCCTAGTAAAATTTGTTGTAATTCTAGGTATAGATTATCTTTATATTTACTATGATAAGGTTAATTGTAGAGATATAGAAGTTATTTATCAGAAAGAGTCTCAGTTTTTATAAAATAATGAACTCATACCATTAATTACATATCAGGAATCTTAGAAACTTTTAAAATATGGAAATTTAATGTATCTTTCTCTTTTAAAAAAATAAGAGAGTTTTTCATATTAATTATGTTTTAGTATAGAATGAAAACATGGATGTTTTCCAGATGATTGGTTTCGTGTAGTTTCTTATCAGGAGGTTGAGTTTACTATTAATTTATTCCCTAATACTAAAACTATTCAAACCCCTCATATCTAATTTTTTAAGTAGAAATTTTGCAACTAAAAAATAAATTGTTGTAGTTTCTAGAAAAAGGTTTTATTTTTATGAGTACTTTACCTTGGGTTGATACTATTTTGTTTGTTAAAAATAAATATGGTTCTTTAAATATTTTCATTTATTATAGGGAATTAAAAAAAATATTAAAAACAATTACAATGTTCCTCATATCACTGATTTGTTTGATCATTTCAATAGTTAAAAGTACTTTTTAAAGAATGATCTCAGATCGAGATACCATCAGCTAACGATGAAGGAGGATAAAATTACAAAAAAAACATTCCATATTAGATATGAGAATTATGAGTTTCTAGTTATCCCTTTTGGTTTGAAAAATGATCTTGTTGTATTTATGGATATTATTAATATGTTCTTTAGTTAATATTTGGATAAGTTTGTGGTTGTTTTTATTGATAACATTATGGTTTGTACAAAAAATTATGAGGATTATGAAATAGATTTAAGGATTCTTCTAAGAATCCTTAAAGAAAAGAAGTTGTATAAGAAATTTATAAAATGTGATTTTTTTGTTACAACAGATTTATTTTTTTTGGGAACGTTGTAAGAAAATATAGAATTTTAGTTGATCCTTCCAAAACGAAAGTGGTTGAGGAATGTACAAAACCCAAAAATGTTACCAATATTTGAAGTTTTCTTGGATTAATAGTCTACTTCTGATAGTTTGTTGTAAATTCACATGGTTATCTATCCCACTAACTCAATTAACATAAAAATGGGTTAAAATTATATGGAAACAGCATTGTAAATATTGTTTTTAGGAATTAAAAATGAAATTTTTAAATGCTCCATTTTTTCTTTACCCTCAAGAAATAATGGTTTCATCATCTATATTGGTGGTTCCTTAAAGTATCACGGTTTCATTCTGATGTATAATGATTATATAATTACTTATGCTTCACAAAAACTAAAACATAATGATTTAAATAATCTTATATATGATGTAGAATTTTATTATAATTAAAGGCATCATCTATATAAAAAAAGTTTGAAATATATACTGATCATAGAATCTTGAATTATATATTCACTCTGAAGGAATTGAACATGAGGTAGAGAATATGTTGAGAATTACTAATTTATTGTAATTGATCGATAAATTACTAACCTAGAAAAGAAAAAAATGGATAATTCCTTGAGTTGAAGAGTTAATTCATAATTAACCATGTTACATTTATAACATTACCCTTTAATTAATGATTTTATGAATTTTGGATTGGAATTTATGTGTGTAAGAGATTCCTCTATTTTGGTTTAGGTGTCAGTGTATTCATCTCGATCTGATAGAATTAAGCATGCCCAAAAGGAAGACCTTGAGTTACAGAAAAAGGATGAATTGGAAAAGAAAAGTATTTTTATAGAATGTTATGTTGATAAAGAATATATATTTATATTTGGAAAATTATTATGTGTTTCTTATGATCACTTATTAAATAAAGAGTTATCAAGTGAGGCACATAGTTCTCAATTTTTTGTTCATCCTAGAAGCACTAATATGTATAGAGACCATCAAGAGTATTACTTATGGGATGTAATGAAAAGATATATTTCTAAATTTATATTGAGAGGTTAGACTTTTAAATAGGTTAAAGTATAACAGAAATTACTAAAGGAAATTATTTATCCATTTCTAGTGATGGAGTGGAAATGGGAGAATATATCCATGAATTTTTTTTTTTGGATTACCAAAGGCATCACCAGGTAAAAATGTAATTTGGGAAATTTTTTACCGTTTAAAAAAAAATATAATTATTTTCTTCCCATTAGAGATATTATGTACTTGGATCAACTTTCTAGAATTTATATTAAAGAGATAAAAAAATTACCTGGATTCATTATCTTTGTTTTATCTAATCATGAATCTAGATTCTCCTCAAATTTCTGGGAAGGGATACAAAAGTTATTGGGGACTTAATTAAATTTAAACACTACTTTTCATCCTTGAAATAATATTCATACCAAGTAAAAAATTCATACTTTAGAGGATATGCTTCAAACTTATTCAATAGAATACCAGGGAGGTTGGGGTCTGTATCTTTCTGTAATTGAGTTTTCTTATAATAATGGTTTTTATTTCATTACACTGATAGAAACTTTTGAGACATTATATGATAAGAGGTTTTGAACTTTGGAATTTTTGGTATTAGTTTATATGAAAGAATTTGGTGTGACCAAAATTAGAAGAGGAAGTGGCATAAAAAGTAAAGATGATCCATCAACATATGAGGATAACTCAAAGTAGGCAGAAACGTTACGCACATAATAGGAAGAAAGATCTTTCATTCGAGATAGGTTATTTTATTTTCCTTATTATATCTCTATGTAAAAGTGTAATTCATTTTGGTAATAAAGGAAATATAATTCCATAGTTCATTAGACTATATGAAATTATGGATGAATTTGGATTTGTTTCTGACTAAGTGGACTTACCTCGGTGTTTTTCCCATGGAGACAATGTTTTTCATATATTGATGTTAAAAGAGTAAGTTCCAGATTCATCCCATGTTCTGTTTCATGAGTTTGTTTAGTTATAAGATAAAATTTCTTATGATAAAAAAACCTATTTATATTTTTGATTGTAGAGAACAAGTATTTTGGCATAAGTTAATTCACCTCATTAAGGTTTTGCAGAGAAATCATATGGTTGAAGAAGAAATATGGGAATCTGTAAATTCTATGAATGAAAGGTATACACAATTGTATAATAAGTGGATAGAATATTGAGGACTCAATTTCTAAAAGTTGGTTCAATGTAATAACTCAGGTACATCAAGAATAATTCATTTCATTCTGGAATTACATAGTTAAATTCATTACAAATATGTTAATTAATTCTTAAAATTAATAAGGAACTAGTTATATTAAACTAATTGCTTATTTTCATATTATATAATTTTACTTTGAAAAAAAAATATTTACATTATTTAATTCAGAATGTAGAAATGATCTCATCATGAATTTTTGATAATTTTTTGAAAATATTGATTTTTCATTGAATAGTGGAAAACACACAAAAAAATAAAATGTATTTTATTTAAAAGGTGGAATTATATTTTCGATTAGATTTACATTTTAATTAAAAAAAATTAAATTATTATAATCTAATTATGGTTTTTAAAATTTATTTTATATTTTTATTTAGTATAAAAACATTTAATATTTAAAAAAGCCCATTTTTCCAAAAACAAACTTTCTCGATGTGTTTTTATGATTTAATTTTAAATTAAATTATTCAATTTTTAATTTCTATTGGGTGAAATAAGTTAAATATTTATATTTATGAGGTTAAAATTTTGTAACTAATCCCCTTTTATTTTAGGTTAATATGAATAGTGATTGTGGTAAGATTTATTACCTCGATAAATGATAAAATGGGTAAATCTGGATTAAAAATAAATAATAAGGCCATAATTTTTCATCCTAATTCTTATTTTATGAGGTTAATTATACCCTTAACACCTAATTTTATAAATTTATTTACTTAATGTACACATCCTCATAAAAATTACATTAATATTATTAAAATAAATGAAAATTACAAAATGTCACATTCATATTTTTAATAAGTATAGTATTTTTAATAGGGGTAACATAATATATATTTGAATATAAATATTAATTTAAAATATAAGATAATTACCTTTAACATGGGAATTTATTTTTAATTTTTAGTGAAAAAATAACTACCATAAATGCAAACAAGATGTTGATGTAGTAATTATTTTATTAATTAAAATATCAAATAAATGTTATTAAAATATTAAAATAAATATAATTTGAGATAATTAATTTGAACAAGGAATTTTCTATAGGACCTTGATATATAAGGAATTTAATTAAATATTTATTTTTAAATTTTAATGTTTTATTAATGTTTTAAAAATTCAGTGTATATAATAGTATTAATGTTGATAATAATAATGTTTTGTGAGATTAATATTTTATTAAATTATTTAAAAATAATAAAAATCATAAAAAGTAAAAATTAAATAAAATATCATTAATAGTTCATTTATCATCTTATTGAAACCATATAAGTGAAAATTAAAACCTTTTATCATTAATAAATTTGTTATCCAAATAAAAAATAAAATTGGTTAATTAAGGGTTAAACAAAATGATAAGGCTTAAAATATGACCAAAACATATCTAAAATGCATTTTTTGATGGAATTAAAACCTTATATTATTTTATATTCTAATACATTACCTTTTTGTTGTATTTGGATTGAAAATTAATTTATTATAATTTAATCTTTTGAGAAATTTCCAAAAACACTCATCTCATCCATTATAAATACCACCCCTCACAACCCCTTCTTTTCACACCATCCAAGCATGAAACTTTAAAAAATATCTTTAAAATACACTCCTACCCACTATCCCCACATAAAAGTTTTTATCACCTCATAAAAATATGAATTACATGTTCTTAAAAAGATCATTCAAGGAGGTGATATTCAATAGGTAACACTCTCAAACTACCTCTTTTAATTTCTTTTCTTCTTCAACTTTCACCTCACCTAATTCATCTGTGAAGTAATAATAAATCCATTATAATTTATATATTATAACTTTATATTTCTAATGTAATATATTATATCAATCCATTTTTTTCATCTCCTCTTATTCAAAGAAACCGTATCTTTGTCCAAATTATGGCAGTTTAGCATCTTCGTGGATAATGAGTTTTGTTTTCCATTATCAACTTGAAGGATTTTAAAAAACTATTATAATAGTTAAAAAAGATTTTAATTAGTATTTTATGAGTTATTTAATGTTATGTGACTAATATATATACATTATATTAAATAAAATGAGACAAATTCATGATGGTCAGAAAAACAACCAAAATAAACTAAAAAATTATCATTATAGTTTTATCAAATGAATAATTCTCTTATTATAATGAAAAATTAAAAATATGACCATTTAAAACATATATAAGTGCATTAATACCATATAATATCACTTCTTGAGTACTATTCCTATTTTTACAAGAATAATCATAAATATAGAAAAGTTAACCGGCCATGAAGACATGGGACGAACGCTCTTAGAACAACGATTCTGATGTTTATAACTCATTGACATGGCCATAAATGGAAATAGTAAAATAATTGTAAATAAATTATATGTGAATTCTTTTATAAATTAATTATTTAATGAATCTAATTTTATTATAATGGATATTAATTACAAGTCTAGAATGCATTCTGACATATGTTAAGGGACTTTCTTGTTAAAAATCCCCTTAAAAGTTACAACTATTTTTACTAAAGAAATGATTTTAAAACTTATATATACTGAGTTTATTTTCTTGATTTTATGACACTCTAATAATTTGAATCATACTTTACAATATTTCATAGATTTTTTCAAAAAAAAAAGATATTTCCTTTGTGAGTGTGCAGGTTTCTTTTAAAATAAGTTATTTTCTTCAAAGTATGATTCTATGATGCAAGTATTTTTGTTTTATGATTAAGGTCTTATTAATGGGAATTGTTTATATTAATATATGGTTACATTATAAAACAAATATGTTTGGGTTAGTTATATCCCTCTAATTCAATGGTTATTTTGGAAGTTAACTCTAATGGTTTTTACGAGTGTAACTATGATGGTTACAATCATAAGGTAGCCATGAGGGTTACATTTATATGGTAACCATAAGAGTTACAATAATATGGAATCTATGAGGGTTACATAATAAGTATGATAAGAAAATTATTCCCTAATTTACCTATCTTTTTTAATTATTATTTCAATTTTTTACAAAAATCTATTTTTTTCATAAGGTATGTTATTAAGATTATGATCAAAGGAATGTTTTTATAAGTATTTATAGTCTAATGATTTATTTCATTCTTTTTATGTCTCTTATTGATCTTTTTATTCTCATCCCATGTTTTAACATGTTTTTATTATGGTTTATAGATGTGTAATGTAAAATATTAATTGAAGTTTAATGTTGTGATTTTTTGTCATGGAAATAAACCATGTTTTATTTTAAAAGTTTCATATTATTAAAAAACGGATATTCAGTAGAAGTGTATACTTTGTAATATATGAGTTTATATCTATGATATTATGAGATAATTATATTAAAATATAACACTAAAAGATGTTTGGGAATGTAATAAAATTAATTTTAGTTAAATTAACAAGATTCTGTAATGTTTAAAGGTCGGGTCCTTGTAGTTAATTTATAGCATGATTGTTTTTTTTTCATGGATATTTGTTCATATGTTTTCACATGAGGTTATATCACATGTATTCCTATGATGGATTATATTAGGGATATTTTTTACATTCTTACCTTATGTTTTATGGATATGAATTATTGTTTTATCACTTCTTCTTTTTATATTCATGGTTTTGTAAATATGAAAGTACATTTTTGAAAACTAAAGGAAAAGTTTAAAAATTGTTTTGGGTTTATGAAAATTTATTTGAAATTTTCTTTTCATTTTAAATAATAAAACTATTTATTTATTGATATTATACCTTCTATAGACCTTGTGGTAGAATTCTACTGGGATTTTATCTCACATCATAATTTTTATTTTGGGTGGTTGTAGATGTTGTTTTGCAGGATATGGGTAAAGAGAAGAGAATTATAAATCATGTTAGCTTCTCCCCTTATCTTAGACTTAGTAGTAGGTTGGTTTGTAGGTGACGATTTGTTACATAGAGACTTGATGGTTTTGTCTTGTTTTACATCATTGGTTTCTCCAGTTTTTATAGGGTTGTATAGATCAAGGATATATCTCTTTATTCCATGTTTTACTCTGGTTGTATATCTCGTTTTTTTTAATTCAATAATTGTTTCTATTATCTCTGTTATACCTCACTATGATTGACTGTCTCGATTGTCTTTTCTAGTTGACCTGGGTTGGTTCAGTACAAATTTGGTCCTAAAATGTTTGGAATATTCTCAAAATATAATTATTTATTATCTTATTTTTAATAGAAAATTCCTTTGAGATTATCTATTAAAATTTTGAGAGAGGAATATTTGTGATAGTATCCGTAATAGAATCCTATTGTGGGCCCTTATTTGGTTGAAGCAATAATACATACAATCCAGACCATGGGTTAAGTGAGTTTTTAGAAACAAGGATGTGTGTCGGATCATGGATCTAAATTCACTAAGAAGAATCCACCCATATTCCATGGTGAAAAGTGGCTGAAAGAATATGAGTAGTGGCTTGAGGGGATCAAGAGAATATTCAACTTTTTTAAGTCTCTTAAAGACTCTAAGGTGGGTTTTTTCACATACATGATAAAGTGACCGAAAGGATACAATGGGACTTTGTTGTGTGTGTTAAGCTGTACGAGGTTCTTACTGGTACTTATTTCAAGATAATATTCAATCAGTACTTTTTCCCGGAGATGTTAGGTATGGAGAAAACCCAGGAGTTTTTGACCATGGAGAAAGTGGGTGTATCATTTGGGTGTATTCCACCCAATTTGTGGAGCTTGTTCATTTTTCACCGAAGGTTGTCACTAAAGAGTTCCTAAAGGCTCGAAGGGATGAGGTAGGATTTAGGCTAGATATTCAGTCGATGTTTATTCTCACGTCCCTTCCGATCTTTGTGGAGTTGGTTGATATAATAATCTTTCGATGATGCAGGCATAGTTGGAAAGATAGTTTTTTGTGGAGCTTCGGTTATTTATATTATTTTCCAGGGAGTATTTTTTAATGGAAAAAGAATCACAAGGGTGATTAGTCTTCTTTAGGACCTATTTTAGGAGCTTCATTTGGATAGTAATAGGTCATATTCAACCAATGTGGAAGGTGTGGTCATACCAAGCCTAATTTTGTAAAGGCTCCTAATAATTGTCATTATCGGGAACAATATGGTCACTTAAATCTTTTTTTTAAATAGTATCTTAGTGTAGTAATTTCAGATCTACTATCACCCTGGGTTCTTATGTTCAAGTTTATACCTCCAAGGGTGGTGGGTTAAATCCTCATGCCAAGGGAGATGTTCATGCTGCTAATACCATATAAATTTAGAATTCTCCATAGGAATCTAAAGCATATCTAAATATAGTTATAGGTATAGTGTTTATTTTATCTTTAATTGGGCTATATTTATTTGATACAGGTGTTACTCATTCTTTTATATCATTAGTTATAGTTGACGTATTGGGTTTATGTTCATCACTTATTTCATTATTGTTGGATCTTATTACACCTTTGGGAAATATATAAGAACAAGTTTTCATGTGTCCTTTGTATTGGGTGATGACAGAATACTATGAGGAGATAGAGGGATTTTTAGTTCTCAATATTGACATATTTTACCTAATACATGGCCTGGATTTGATGATGATCTCTAAGGCCCAAATTGATTTTTATCATCACTAGGTTTAGTTTTTAACTTATGATATGTTCACTCATGTTTTTTAGGGTGAGTGGGACACTAGGATAGGAAGGTAAGGGCTTGTTGTTCTATAGGATAGGGTTATCTTGTTCCATTTGTCAGAGGTGTTTCTTGATGTCAATGACCCTTTTTTGGGTGCTCTTCTTCCTAAAGTGGTGTGTACATACCATGAAATATTTTCATATGTTTTTTTTGTCGACCACCACATAGAGATTTATTTTAATATTTACATGGTCCCTTGTACAATGCCTATTTATATATCACCTTATCGAATAACAGTTACTGAGTTAGTGTAAATTATTGTCTAGCTTGAAGACCTACAGGCTAAGGGATTTATTCCTCCTAGCTTGTCGCCCTAAAATTTTCTTTTCCTCATTTCTAAGAAGGAAAAAAGAGAGTCTCATACTTCGCATGGATTATCAAAAGTTGAATCAAGTGACCATTAAGAACAAATATATTTTTCCTAGGATTGATGATCTTTTTTTACTAGCATAGAGGTGCATGTTGTTTTTTAAAGATTGACCTTAGGTTAGGGTACCACCATTTTAGAGTATGAGAAGAGGATATACCTACTATAGAATTTATGAGATGATATGAACTTTATCAGTTTCATGTTATTCCATTTGGTATCTCAAATGTTCCTTTGGTATTTAGGGATTTGATAAACTGAATCTTTCATTGTTTCTTAGACTATTTTATTGTTGTTTTTATGTATGATATTTTGGTGTGCTCAAATATAGTGGAGAAGCATATGGAACATTTGGATATCATTAGTTAAACCTTGAAAGTACATCATTTATATGGTAATATTTCCAAATGTGTGTTTTTGATCTAGGAAGAAAAATTTATAGGGAATATGATATCTAATAGGGAAATATCAGTGGATCCTAAAAAGAAAAAGGCATTTATTTCCTCAGAATATCCCAAAAATGTGGTTGAGATCGAGTTTGTAACTCCCCGGAATTTTAAGAATTTATTTTTTTGAATTAATTTAATATTTTTTAAATTTTATACTTCACAAAACACAAAATATATATTTCTATTGTTATATAAAATCACTAATTTTAGATTATGTTATATGAAACACCAAGTTAATTTTGTGCTACATGCAATACCAACTTGGCTTTCATTAAACACAACATTGAGTTTTTGTGAAACAATAGTTTACTATTATAATTATTTAGATCAGATAGTTATAATCTAGCCATTGAACATAGTAATATGAATAGTAATAACTTCATTTCAAATATTATTTTTAATGGTAATATATAAATAAAACATAATGATAATGAGAAACATAATATTTTTTGGTGAAATCATTATATGTTTAGAAATACTATTATTTTAAAAGAGCTACTTTTTATTTCCTTTTGGGAACATTAATAAATTTAATTTTAGACTCTCATATAAATTTAAATTGGTAAAATAACCATCATTTTTGAATTTGGAATTTCAAAATTAACTTAGGTTTAATTTTTAGTATTTTTCGGAGAAGTTTGGTTTTTTTTTGTGGATAGTAAAGAATATTGCATTATAGTTAAAAGAGGCATTTTTAATAATTATAATGATTTAAATTAATTTTTAAATTCATAATATATCAATAATTCATATATTAATCAAATTTAGGCCTTTATAATCAGTTTTATAATGAAATTATATATAAAAACGTATTGAACTTTTGAACGTTTCTTTTGCCCGCCTTCTCACCACTTCTGCGGGATTAGTGTCAAACTAAATTTAGTAACTTATGTGAATTGAATTTGAAAAAATGTAAACGTGTGATTTTAATCAGTATGAAATTTTTGGTCCAATGGGATCAACTTGTTTTTTTATTAATAGTAACTTTAGTATTTTTATTTACCATGGTTAAGGGTAAACCGGGTAATTCAAGGTAAAAATAATATTAAAATATTATAAAATTACCCTAAAACTTGTCTTAATTTCATTGGATAATTTTTATTTGACTAAAATAAACCGTAGGATAAAAATATAAACTTTTTATCCACTTGGGTGATAATATGATATTTATTATATTTTATTTAAAGATAAGTTAAAAAACTCATAATCATAATTTTAAAAAGTAAATCATTTTTAATATAGGGTTATATAAATTCAAATTCAAATATAAATATTCATTTTAAATCTAATAAATTTTTCTTAAACATTATATTTTTTTTATTTTTATAGAATAAATAATTAAATTAAAGGCTTGTATAATGATGTTATAGTAATTGTTTAATTAATGGACTGAAATTTAATTTTGTATTATCATAATCTCCTTTTAATGGGTAAGGGGAGACCCAATATGACATCAAAGGCTATGACCAGTAGTCAAGTCTCCACGGAAAAAAATTCAAAGACAAAAAAACCCTTCAAGACCACAAAGAAAGGCCCCTACCCAGCATCTAAATCATGAAGCCCAGTTTCCACCAACCCATCGTTGCACAGTTAGTTGTCCCATGCAAGAACGCACGGGCCCGATACTGATGGAAAATAAATACCATCTAAAACATTAAATGATATTAAAAATTAAAAATAAATATAATATGACATAATTAATGTAAACCATAATTGTTTTAGAAAAATTATACATGTTATAGATATATATGATGTGTTATTTCAAAGTTATAATGTTTTGCAGAAATTTTTTAAAAGAAAAATTAAAAATTGTATCAAAATTGACATAAATGATACTTTAAAATAAATAATATTTCATTAAATGATATAAAATTTATAAAAATATATAATTTATCCAAATAACTAAAATAAGCTTAAATATGTCATCAATGATCCACTTGGGGTTCTTTTGGAATTTATAGTAATTATATTAACCCTAAATAGTAAAAATCTAAGTTGTCGTGATAAGAGTTAAAGGGTTTAACTAAGAGTTAAAACCAAAATATAAGGTTAGTAATTTTACCTAAAACTGTATAAAAATAATTTTTTCTAAGTATTTAGCCCCATCCTCATAATAGATTATAAATAACTTACATTATAGCTATTTTAAATCAAAAATAAATTTATATTAATTTAATGTTTTAAGAGTTTCTTAGAGTGCCCCTCCCCTCTCTTATAAAGGGTACCTCCTCCCTCACTTACTCAAACCACCATGAGCCTTTTATACAAATCAAACCCTTTCCAATTATCCTATAAAAATTCATAGTTAAAATTTATAGGTCTTGGTATTCCAAAAAGGCCATCCCAAGTGTCCCTAAAAGGATATCTAAATCAAGTCCACCGAAGAAGTGGTAATTATTTTACCAATCCAATTCAATTTATTTTATAGTTTTACTTATTATTATTATTATTTTGTTTCCACAATTAGGTAATAATTAAATTAATATATATATACCATGATGTTATTATGATTATGAGACAACTATATCTCTCCTTTTATCCACTCAATGAAAAATAATATCACCCTGCATACATGCGTACAACATGCCATCTCCACACCATAGTGTAATCTATTTTTCATCACCATATTTTATGAATGAGAATTGTGATGAGTTTAATGATTATATATATTATTTATAATATAATTATACCTATGTAGTAATGATTTCATGCCTAACTTTTTACCATATAATATTTTGGGAAAATGATAATGTCGCATGTGCGTACTTATGGATTACTATATCCACGATGCGATGTAACTCGTTATTCATCTATATTTCCTAGATAGTAATAAGGTTAAATTTTATAAATATATATTTTATTATGAAATTAAAATTATTCAGGAATAATAATATATCATATACTTTCATTTCTTTTAACCCAACAATAAAATGAATGTAGGGTTCATGCATACGTACGACTTACCATCTCCATGAATAGTGTATTTTATTTGTCATTAAAGATTATTATAAATACTTTTATAATGAATATATAATATATTTATATCATGTTTAATATTCTATAAGTAATTAAATCCTAATCTAACTATGATAATCAAGAATAAAAAGTTAAATCACATACAATTAACAAGGTGGTTATCACCCGAAACGTAACATTATCAAGAATTTAGTAATAAATTAGTAATATAATGTCTTAAGAAAAACATATATGGTATTACATATATTAATATGGTTTTGTGATAGATTTATAATAAGCTTTTATTTATTTTACATCAAGTTTTAACATGTATGATGAGATTCAAGACATAAGGTAATTTTTAATATTTCAATCCCATTATTATATGTGGTTGTTTATACATAAGAATCTATTGGGGAAAATTTATCATCCATGTACATGTTTTCTAAAAAAATTTCATAAAATATGTTATTATTATCCTATGGGTGTTTAAATTCATTTTTAACCATTTTTAACTTTTTACTATATGATTTGAAAGGAATCTTTTAGTCGTTTTCCAATGAATGTACTTTGTGATTTTTTCAAAAAATATAAGAGGAGAATGTTTTATTTTAACTTATATGGCATGAATACATTTTTATTATTTCATGAAACTTTATTTTCTTTAATATTACCTTATAATATTATAATATTATTTTCAAATAAAATGTTTTATTTTAAAATTGCTCATAATTTTAAGAAAATAAAATATTTTCAAAGAAGAAAGAATATTTTACTCAATAATTATTTTCAAGTGATCTCTCAAAATTATTTCCCATCTAATATGACATCCTTTAGCATTACTCATGCCTTTTTGGTAAATGGTCCAAGTTAAAATTCATATTATTTCTTTAAATAGTTTATGTTTCGATGGAATGATGTTTATGAAACCTATTTCTCTTCCATTGGTTATATTTTTATGAAACCAACTTCTTTTCACAGGTTATGCTTTGATGAAATGACTATGAAAATTGTCTTTTTTCCATAGGTTATAATAGGATTACATGTTTATGATACCCATTTCATTTCATAGGTTATGGTATAATTTTTTATGATCTTGTGGAATATGTATGTATGAATTCATTATGAGATGGGTGGGACCTATATCTCCCTCCAATTCATTAGTTAAAGATTAATATATCATTAGAGAGACATAAGGGACTTTTCCCACTAAGATAGTCATGGGAGTGAACCATGACTACCAAGAGGTTTTGGGATGTAAACCAATACTATCAAGATTCCCTTGGAAGTGATTCCTCAACTACTAGGGAAATCATTATTATATTCATATGTGCCTTCTACAATTCTATGTTTTATTACTATGTTATGATTTCATGGATTAGGTTCTTTATTTTCTTATGATTCATGTATTATTAAATATTAATCCTTATTGCATGATTCATGTATATGATATTTGATATTAAGGTTATGATCTTCAAATTTTCTGATCATGTTCTCATACCCTTATTCTGATGATTATATATACATATCTTCCTTTTTTAACCATACTGAGCATCTAACCTCATCCATTTTTATGTTTTCCTTTCTCCCAAATTATGAAGATATATATTATGTTTGATGTATATAAGAAGGATGATAGTCAAGAAGAACATAGTGGTAGATAGTATATCTCACTTATATTCCAGTGTTTATATTTCTATGTTTGCAAAGGCACTATAAAAATATGGTCTTTGGGCATTTGTTTCTATAATGTATTAATTGATTATGAAAAGGTTTTGTAATGTTAATGTGTAAATATATAGGGTCTATATATTGAGCTTATTGTGTTTGGATTGTTACAATATATGGTTTATTAAGGATTTCTCTGAGGTCACGTCATCAATGAAAACATTATCCTATATGGGATTAATGTTTGAATGGGATGATAAATTTCATAGATACTATGAGGAACTAAGGGTGAGGTAGAATTTAGGAATAGTTTTGATTCTTCCAGAACTAGGTTTGGGTTATGATGTTTTTTATGATTATTTTGGTATGGGTTTGGGATGTGTCTTGAGGAAGGGAAAACATGTGGTGACCTATATCTCTCTCCAATAACACCCTCATGAGAAGAAATTCCCTAACCATGATCTTTAGTTGGCAGTGGTTATGTATTCACTCAAAATGTGGTGTCACTATCTCTTTGGGGAGATATTTATAGTGTATTTTTATCACAAGATCCTGAAATATATTTTTAATTAGAGTAATGTGAAATTGAAACATAGATTTTTGGTGGGAAATCTTTAGACATCTAAATTTGATATTTCATACACTCCTAGAAAAGTAAAGGTGGTTTCTAATGCATTTAGATTATAATTATCAAAAAAAATCCACGAAGGAATCAGTTGAGAAGTTGTCTTTGATGAGTTTTTTAGATGAACTTGGGAGTCAAAGAGGTTTGAGGATAGTAATTATTGGATTCAATGAAAGATGAATCATATTTTGATGAGTTATTTCATCTCAAGTAGGTAATAGACACTATGTTCTAACACTTTAGTGAAAAAATCCTTGGTGGAGAGACCTTAGGTGAGTGTTCATAGTATCCTAGTGGAGATTTTTTCATTCATAGTAGGTTGGTTTCTCTATTTTCCCTGAGGTAAGAGTTGATGGATAGTGGACACCAGTCTTGTTAGTCTGTACACCCTAGGGAATCCAAAATGTATTTTGACTTGAGTCGTTAGTACTTTTTGTCAGGGATGATGTGGTTGATTGGAGATTTTTTTTGCAGTGTCTCACTTGTCAAAAAAATTAAATCAAAAAACCAGTGTCATTCTAGTTTGTTACAACCTTTACCCATTCTAATATGGAAGTGGGATGATATTTCAATGGAATTTACCATTGGTTTTCCATGTACACCTCATGGGAAGGATACAATTTGGTTGATCATTAATCAACTTATGAAGTTGGTTCATTTATTACTTACCAAGGAGATGATAAAAGAGGATTAGCTTGGGTACTTGTATTCCTGATAAATTGTGAGACATCATAGGGTTCCCTTAGTGTTTATTTTTGACAGGGACCTGTAGATTACATCAATGTTCTATAAAGGTCTACATGAGGTAATGTGTTCCCATATGATATTGATCATGTGTTATAATCAATAGATTTATGGTTAGATAGAGATATATATCCAAGTTCTTAAGGATATGATACCGGATTTCATGCTTTATTTTGGAGGATATTCGGAAAATAATTTTCCTCTGATCAAATTTTATTATAAAAATAGTTTACTGGATTCAAAAAAAATATAGAACCCTTTGAATAATTTAATAAGAGACTATATATATCTCCCTTAATATGGGAATAGTTGGGAGATAGGTACTTTCTTAGTCTTTTTCCTATTTAAGAGACTAAGAAAAAGGTGAAGTTGATCCAGAAGATATTGGTTATAGTATATAAACTTCAGATATATTACATTAAACATAATCATTAAATTCTAGAGTATGAGGTTGGTGATTGGGTTTTTATTATACATTCACCTCAATATGTACATTGTCAGTTGGGTAAGTATGGTAAGTTGGCACTAAGGTTTGTTGGGGCCTTTGAGATCATAAGTAGACTTGGAAAATGTCATATCTGTTGGACTTTCCATATTTTTTTACTTAAATCCAAGACATGTTTCATGTTTCACCAAAAAAGTAGGTATCACCCGAATCCATCCTATGTGATTGAATGGGAGGATGTTGATCTTGATCCTGATACCACCATTGTTGAGCAACCAGTTTTGATTATAGATCACCAAGATGAGGTATTGTGCAATAAAATAATTTACTAGATATGGGTACTATGGTAGTGTATACAGGATAGCCATGAGATGTGAGAATAGTAGTCATTGATGAGGCTGGAGTATCCTTCTCTTTTTGTAGGTCAAGGATATTAAAGAATTTATGGGGAAAAAATGATTTTAAAGTGGGGATAATTGTAGCACCCACTAGATCTCAAGTATGATTTAATTTAATATTGTTTTGTATTTAATGTAATTCTATAGGTTTTAGGGGAACAAGTTTTGAAAATTTATATTTTGGATAAGGTGTGAAAGGTTCACAATTGTCACATGTTTAGTATAACCATACAGAAACTATGCGGTATGGATCTGTGTTTTAACAAATTCATTTTTCATGGTTTGGTAATAATTAATGAAATTGTGCGGCCTCTAGTGAAAACCATACACCCATTTGATAGAAGGGGAATGCATAGTTGGTGAATGGTTAAACTAAGTGTGTGTCCAAATATTTCACCCATCCAAAATAGATAGTAGGGGTACATGGTTAAGGATCACGGTTAGTCTAACCATGTGGCCAGCACCAAGAAACTGTGTGAACACCCTCTAAACTCTTAAAAATGGAATTTTACCCTTTTTCAATGGTTGGTATTAAGTATAATAACCACTTAATCTCATTTTGGATCGTCCAAATCCTTCCTCATTGCTTTAATGATTTGTCCACTATGATTTCAAGTGTAATTTAATCATTCTTGATTAGTCACATTAAGGTATGTTATGTTTTTGATCTGGTTCCCCTCTTCTTTGTAGATCTACGCTTAATATCTTCTCATATCATCTTGTTGGAAACCAATTGGGATGTGATTCCAGATTTATAGGGCTTGATAGAGGAAAGATTTTTTTCTTATTGATCTTGGATTTTGAGGACCCGTTTTACTCTTCCCTGGTTTCCATTGTCGAAGAGAAGTAGTTATACCTTCATTTTGTATGTAGGTGTTTCTATATAATTGGTTAATTATATGAATGTATTATCATTCATATAAAATTACTTTGGTATATTCATTTAATTTAATTCATCTATGGTTTAAAATTTTTTCTTAGAAAGATTCATGTTTTTAACGTGATTTTTCTTTAAGAACATGTTTTTTACACCTAGGGTTTGATTAAATGATTTAATGGTTGATTTGATTTAAATATGGATTCTCAAACATAGAAGTTGATTTAATTGGATTTTAAAATGTTTTATAAATGTTGATAATGGTTTTGAAATGGATTATGAAAAACCTATCACATTGGGAACCTTGGATGCATTGGAAAATGGACATGGGTAACCATAGTGAGTGTGCCATGACTATGGGTTATTTTTTTCATATCAATAGACTATAAAAGGACTCAATATAGTCTACATCTAACATATTCTTGTTTAATATTATTTTATTTCTATTATGTGTTCCCATTGGTTTGGTCCCAATATTATCTGCTTTGTAATTTATGTTTTATTTATCGTGTGATAGATTTTGTCATGGATAATTACTCACATGTTTTCATATGAGGTTGTATCACAGGGATTCGCATGATGGATTATTTCATGGATATGTATTTAATTGATTAACTACTTTATGGATATGAATTCATGTTTTATCAGTTATTTTTTCATATTCCTAGTTTTTGGGATATAAATGTATTTTTATGAAAACCAAAGGAAATGTTTTCAAATGGGTTTGGATTTATGAAAATTATTTAAAAAAAATTAGTTTTAAAATATAAAACTATAGTATTTTCGATATTGGACCTTGTAAAGACTCTATGGTGGAGTCTTATTGAGATTTTATTTCACACACTACATTTTCCTTTGGGTGGTTATAGTTTTTTGTAGGATTTGAGTAAAGGGAATGGAATCATGTAGCATGTTGGATTCTCTCTTTGCAATTTTCGTGGTAGTGGGTTGGTTTGGAGTTGAATATTTGTTACATAGAGACTTGATAGTTTTTCCTTTTTTAACATATTTTTTTAGCTAGTTTGTCTTGGGTTTTATCGATCATAGATGCATCACATTCTTGTATGTTTTAATTTGGTTGTATGTATTATTTTGTTTTATTCAATTTTTCTATTACCTTTGTTATATCTCACCATGATGAACTATATTGCATGGATTGTATTATTGACCTGGGTTGGTTCATTACATTTACTTTAAAAAAAATAAAATGAATATTTTTTTCATTTACTAAACAATTCTTATTTACATTTTACCAAAAATGTGAAAGGAATATTTGTTTTAACTTTTATTTCATGAATGTAATTTCTTTATTTCATGAACACAAATTTTTTTAAATATTTCATTATATATTTCAATGTTTATTTTCAAGGAAATTTATTTTAAAAAAGTATTATGGATTTTTAGTTCTAAAAAATGTTATTTTTAAATTGAAATATTATATTTTCCACATTAAATGTTTTAAGTGATATTTTAAAATAATTTTGAATCTAAGATGAAATCCTTTGATGTTAATTAAAATTTACTGAGGATATAATATAAGGATAACATTGTGATTCATTCTTCAGAAGTATTAAGTTTATGATAGTAAGATGTTTATGAAACCTATTTATCTTCCACGGGTTATACCATGATAAAATTCTTATCAAACACACTTTTTGGTTCCATGATTTATGATTTTATGAAATGATGAAATGATTATGAAACATGTTTCTTTTACATAGGTTATGTTATGATAAAATTTTTATTAAACCCATTTATTTTCATGGGTTTTCATATGTTCATTTTTTTGATATTGTAGAACACATATGTATGATATTTATTAAGTGATGGGTGGGACCAATATCTACCTCAAATATTGGGTAAATATTGGCATCTCATGAGATAAATAGGATTATAATGGGGATTGAACCTAGTTCAATAAGTTATATTATCTACTATGATAGTCTTAGGAGTGAACCTTAACTACTATGATGGTGTAGGGTGTAAACCCATTACACTAGGATAATTATTAAAATGATTTTTAACTACTAAGGAAATGAATTTATATGCATATGTGTATACCAAAAATATAAATCTTATGCCTAGATTATGAAATCATGGATCATGTTCTTTGATTCCTTTATAAATCGGGTCTTATGAAGTGTCAAGACTTATTCCATGTGTCATTTTTATGATATATGATATGCATGGTGTGTTTTTGAAATGTTAATATCATGTTCTCATACTCTTATTATCATGTTAATATTATGTGATCATTGATGTAATGACCCCCTTATTCATATTGTCTTGAGAACACAATTAATCATTACTAGGCCTCAAGAAACATCCCCAAGATGCCAAAAGCTGGAAATAAATGTTGGAGGGTTTTAAATACAAGTGGGGGATGATTTATCCTTTAAGAATAAAACCATTGACCCAAAAAACACTGACTAAACAAAACACTATATGATGCGTGAATAAAATCAAGACACCATAACTACATTATTCATATCAAAAACACTCCAAAGTTTGCAATATTGGGAGACCAAACAACTATCAAATCAAACAGCAGATAAACGACATAA
Source organism: Viscum album (assembly GCA_963277665.1). Lineage (NCBI taxonomy): Eukaryota > Viridiplantae > Streptophyta > Magnoliopsida > Santalales > Viscaceae > Viscum > Viscum album. The sequence continues at coordinate 901,199,110 of OY728131.1, read as the reverse complement.
GATTCCAAAAAGACCACCATACTCCATGCTCCATAGGATACATTCTCCCTAATCACCAAACATCCCAAGTATCATGAGGTGGTACTGAAAATGTATGATACTTTACCTTTTCCCATGTCCTGAAAGATATCATCTGGAAAATCACCCAAGTTCCAAAGAATGGGTGAGTATAAAACTCAGTAGGTTTTACCCAATGACTTCCCTACTCACTCAACTAGGATAGAAAATACATCCATATTTATATAAAACCATTTATATAAAATAAATTTTCAAAAAAAATAATAAAAAAACTTAAAAAAGTTCCAAAACCGGTTGAAACCAAATGAAAACAAGTTCTCATTAAACCAATTTCCAGTAAATTATATTTCCAAGAAAACAAAAAAAAAAGAATTAAAACCAATTCAAATTTTTTATTTTGGAATACCCAACCCAAGGTTCACAACACACACCCATGCATGCTTTATTAAATAGTTCCATACTCATCAGAGGTCACTCATCCAATTACCCTATGTTCTAATGACACATGCCCCTGATCTAGGGTCACGTACCATTTACCCCAATGGTACATATCCCTTATTCTTGGGAATTTAAATCATGAACTCACATAACCCCATGTATGCCAAACCATTTCAAATCACCAAAACAATTTGTTTCAAAAAAACTATATTTTTATTAAAAACCAAAGAACAAACAATTTTCAGAGTAGCCATTTCATTTCAAAAAAACATTCCATTTTATCAAAAACATATAATCCAAACCGTGTGCCACAATTCTAGAAAATCCCCATTTTAAAATCTCTATTTTAAAATCTATAACACAAGCACTTTATTCGAATACCCAATTTTTCATATTTCCCTAATTCACTAATTCATCACAAAGAATGGTTTCCAACAACTTCTAAATAGCAAAATCACAACCAATTCAATTGAATATATTCAATTTGAAACCATTCCAATTAGTTTTAGTAAGTGGAGTTGAGAGATAAGACACCTACCTGAAAGGTTTTGGGTAAAACTAACAACAGAAGAAGAACTCTCTTGTAACAGGGTTGATTCTCCACAAAAATAGTCTAAGATCCCTTTTCCTATCCCAAATAAGACCAAATCTCATCAAATTTTTCCCCCACCATCTTATATATACCCATAATAGGAGTAGATCAGAGAAAGAAAGAGAATATGATATGTATATCTAAGTATATCTAAATAAATTTGAAGATAACAGTGAAGAACATAACTTACTTAGAAAATCAGGCTTTCAAACGCTAAGGGAGGGCTTCATATCGATTTCTAAATGCTTGTGAGAGGTTCCCCAACCTTCAATATATAGAAATATAGAATTAGGGTTGTTTAAGAGAAAAAATGAGAAATTTGGATAAAAATTAGTAAGATCATACAAAATTAGATCTTAATTTTTCCCTACGCATAGTTAGTCCACATGGATAGGAAAACTGGGTGCTAACCATGCATTTTCCACTATCCCAAAACTGAATGTGTGCATGATTTCTTTGAGGAACTTCATGGTTTGTTAAAAATCATGCATATACCATCAACAACTTTTTTGGCCCCAAAAAACATCTTAAGAGTTTTACAAACTCTCCCATCATCCACCCATACACATTATAATTGTAAAAAACATTAATTATGGGTTACATACCAAAAATAGAGGGTACTAAAATTAATATCTCTCTTGTTTACCCTTAATAAGAATTTGACCTCACCCTTTATTATGTTTCCTTTCCCCAAGATATGAAGAATGATATTATGTATGATATTTCTAAGAAGGGTTCTAGTTATGGAGAACTTAGTAGGATATAATGTAACTTATATTTGAACTAATTGTTTATGTTTTAACATTTTCAAAGGCACTAGGCCTAAATGATTTTAGTGTGGGTCATCATGTTACATAATGAATATTTGTCTATTAAGATGTAATATTAATGTATTATAATTTTGAGTCTTTACATAATGAGCTCATGTTTGAGAGTAGCTAGCCCATGTGTATGGGAAAACTCAAATTTCTAGGGACGGGATAGTTGTTATTGCGGTTTTCTTGTAAAAATTGTATTGTTATTTCACCTTCAGTAATTCACTTATTTTGTGATATTAATGATTAATGAGATATTACTCATGGGATGATTTGGAATTAGGTTTTGTATATATTTAGTATTTTAGGTACTTAGGGGTTATGTGACATGCATCATATTTGAACAAATAGAAAAACATGTTATGATACGGTGCTTGAAATAAAAAAAATGGGTTTTGGGATGTAAAATGAATTTCTATTTTATTATGAATTTAAAGGGACAACCCCTAAAAAATAGGTCACAACTGTTATAAATTGAAATATGTTCACTTTATTTGTCAAAATAGTATTAAATGTACAGATTATAACTTAAAATAATATTTTTACCCCAAGTTAGTCAATTCCCCTAGATAAGGATGGTTGGGTGTAGTGACATTGTTACAGTTATGATCATTGGGAAAGTGTATGTTGAGTTTCTTATTTAGATATTTATGTGACACTATTATGTGTAATTATGCATGTTACATGATATATGACCAAAAAAATGTGTTTGGTATAATAGAGGGATGCCTTTATATTGATAGTTTTTGGTAGGGTGATAGGAGTACATTGCTGAGAATACAACTCTAGTAGTGGGATGAGATTCCACATTGATTCTATATGATAAGGTGGGATAAGTTCTAAAATAATTTCTATAACTTTATATAGTTTATAAAAAAAATATATAATGTTTCATATTCTAAGTATGTTTGATCTGACTAGGTATTACTAACTACAATGTTCTTCAACATTATCTAGAGATGGTAGACTAATGGTAGTCGATTTCTAGATTGATTCAATCCATATTATTCTGGATTACTTGAAGACTCTTCCAAAGTGGAGGGATAATTTGGAGTCTTACATATTGTGAGTAATAGTGAAGTGATGGTGGGATATTTAATTCCAGGATGTGTACCTATAGGAAATGTATTGGGAGGACTTCTAGGAGAATTTCTTGGAACACTTTTACCTACAGACCCTGAGACAGAAAAAATCCTTGGAGTTTATATGTTTGACATAGTAGACTACATAAGTGATGGATTATGTTGTATTCTTTGTTGAATTGATAAGTTTTGTACCAATGTTTTCAGGATATGAGTAAACTAATGAGAAACATTACTAGATATAATAGGATGTGATATCTAGTCCCATGTGAATATTTTCATTTTGAAGAAGTTCACTGAGTTGGTGAATCAGACTTTCATCCCTGAGGGGAACCTGAAAGAGGTATCTAGTGGAGGGAAGATAGTTTCAGTTGGATGATCTAGTGTTTCATACTCATATTGTAATAATTTTCATTTTGAAAACTTTCTCCAAGGTGGTATAAGGAAGAGCATCACATGGAGAGGATTGGCCACTCAAAGAAATGATCATGTGGTTTACTATATATTTGGAAAGTCTAGACACATATGAGGTTACTTTCTTCAACCAATAGAGGAATGATGATATTTTGGTAGTATGGGTTACATAAAAAGGTTCTATATAAACCCTCCGAAAATTGAAGTTGATAGAGGACCTTGGATCATATATAGAACATAAAGGGTATATTCTAACCAGTATCAATCTGGAAGCTAGTGTTCTACCATACCTACAATTCATGTTAGAGGAATAAGTATTATAGGATAGTATGGAACATATCATCTAAGTAATTAAGCACATGGGACATAGAAATATGCCCAAGGTAGAGGGATAGTTCAGCTATATGTCATTTAGTCTACACCCATCAGTAGTGAGGCCAGTTCATAAACTCTATGAGGTAAAATTATTATGGTTTTTATGATTTTAAGTACTTTATGTGATACTATAGATTCAAATTATTTTATATATACTCTTATTTTGAATGTTTTGGGTCTATAAGTGTATTTTTGTATGAGATTAAGTTGATATACATGCTATTAGGGGTGCAATCTGGGGTTATCAATCATAATAAAGAGTGTTCCCTCTATATTGGTGGTACCATCTCCTTTGGTATTTTTTCATTCTTGAGGTGTTAGGATTTTAATTAATACTTATAATGGATTGATTTGTTATGTACTAAAATCACATTGATTATTATTGTATAAGGGTGACTTTTATGTATCTTGAGGTAGAAAACTATGTTCATCATGAATAATGGGATATACTTACAAGACGTGTAGATCAGGTTCGTTTGTAGCTTTGAGAGATCATAAAATAGGTTGTGAGTCTTGTTCTAGATTATGTGAAAGTGGACCAAGATTTATTCCCTTCTACAGTGGATCACATTCATGATATGTTTCCTGGGGAGTTTTCAGTGTTTCCACCTAATAGAGATACTGAGTTTTCTATTTAGTTGGTTCTTGGGATGATCTAGTTTCCATTCAACCTTATAGAATGGAACTAAATTTTATTTAAAAGAAAAATACCCAGTTGGAATAATTTTAACCTAAAGGGTTCATCTATCCATGTACATCACCTTGGGGTTCTATGGAACTATTTTCTCAAAAGTTGGATGAGATGTCGCACTTTTGTGTCAATTATCAGAAGTTGAATTGGATGAAAATAAAGAAAGGGTATCCCCTTCCACATATTAATGATTTTTTTTTACCAGTTGAGGGTTTATTGTATATAGTATAATATTGATTTGATATTAGGGTACCCCCATTTGAGGGTGATACTATCTGATATAGTGCATACTACTTTAAAAATATGTATGGATTAAATGAGTTTGTTGTGATTCCGTTTAAAATGAAAAATAATAATGTTGGGTTGATGGCCTTAATGAACCAATTATTTTTCTCGTATTTATATCAATTTCAAGTGTTATTAATTAATGATATCATATAAATGTTACAGTCATAACATAAGTTCCTTGGTGGAAAAATAGACATAAAATATTTTGTTGGTCATATGGATCATTTTCATATTGTACAATATTTGAAAGTTATGAACAAAAAAATACAATAAGATATATACATAAGAAATAATTAAACCCAATGAGGATATTTTAATATTGAATTTATAATTTATTTTACTTGTGTATTAAGAAATGATACGAGATTATAGTATAATTCTTCAATAGTGTTGTTGATCATCCAAAACAAAAACTCTTTTCAAACTACCATTGTTGCGCTGGTAAGATCCAAGTGTAGAATCTATCTTATGGTGATCCACACATTCTCCATTGATCTCCAAAATAAATTAATGGAAAATTGAGTTCTAGTATGGTGGACATATCATCTTTTATTTTCCATCTTGATAACTTTTAGTACCTTGGATCTTGAAGGAGTCACTCTTGTGCTTCTCATTCTTGAGATGAAAATAGAAGGAAGAATATGAGGGATAAAATTTATATGTGCAACGATTATCAATTCTCAATTAAATCTATATAATAGACATATCAATCTATTTATAGAGTTATGGTTTAGGTTAAAATGTTATTTACTTTCACAACAACCCTTAATTGATATAATAAACTTTATCAAACCCCATTCCATATAGTAATATTATTACTATTATTAATTTATGGCATGTGGTAACTATCATAAAAATAAATATTATATTACCAACTTAAAAATAAATTTTTGTCACCGGAAATGATCATGGTCTACTCTTGTTCCTCAACATTTATTTAATACTTGAATAAATATTTAATATTTTATTCCTAAATAAAAAATTTATTCACAATCCTGTGAATAAATATTTATTAAATATTCAATAAATAAAATCAATGTATTATTTACAATATAGTGAGTAAATATTTATTTAATATTTATACAATCAATAAAACCAGAATAAAATTATTCCTTAGTCTTGAGAAAATTATTTATTTAATAATTAAATTCAAATTGAATTTAATCTAGATCAACAAAAACACTTAGTGTAGGACCCCCTAGAAATCATTCTCATTGGCCTTTGGAAGGATTTTCAAAAGACTAAGATTATTTTCTAGAAACAGGTAAATGTACTAAGATAAATAACTTAATGTCACAATGTTGAAAACCACATACAAATTCTTATTGTGTAATAAAATTTCTTTATCACAATATCTCATCAAGAAAGTTGTACATCTGTGTCATCAACCTATATGGTTGATATGTATTTCTTGGACTATCTGAAATAAACTCATCATTACACCATGGATATGAAATTTAATGTTATAGTTAGATTTTAAATGATGGTCTGAGATATAAACATCCATAAATATGGAAGGGAAAATCCTTCCTTTACTTATTAATTAATAACATGTCATTCATAATACACCCAAAGTAACCTATTTCCTATAATAATATAACATCATGGTTTTAGTAAATATATATTTATTCATGAGTCATGAAATTCATTAAAAATATTCATAAAGTCTAATGAAAATTACACATAGTCACAAATAGGAATATCTGATAACACATAACCAAGCAGAATTCCTAGTAGCAGGTTTATTGTCAAAATATCTCATCGTAATGATTACCAAGTAAAACCTTCTATAGAATAAGTCTCATCCACGTATGAGTACTCACACATGATATTTAACATACTATGTTCCCCATCATATAATTTTATATTACCATATAACTATATTCAAGAATATGATAATGACATTTCAAGGTCCTCATTATAGTAGAGAAATGTTGTGAACTTATAAATGTGACAAATACTATAGGGTATTATTACATTAAAGTCATGAAGAACAATGAATGATGTGTAATAAGATGTTTTATTAATATTCAAATCTTAAAATATACATATAATCCAATTTACAAACAGTTGGTTCCAGAAAAAAACTCTAACCGACTCCCACTTGAACTAGATCTAATTTCTTATGAGTTTTAGTCTATTGGACCTCACCTGATTATCATGTTTCTAATGAGTTAAGGATTTAGTTGAGGGGTCTACCATGTTTTCTTCTTTTTATATTATTCTTATAATAACATCACCACTTTGATGAAAATACCTCAAGATATGATACTTCTAAATAATGTGCATCATATTCTAATGTGACCTTAGCTCTTTAGTATGGTCTAACACTATAGTATTAGCACAATAGATTGTGATAGGATATTTAATTATAGGTACCAAGTAAAGATCTTAGATTATGTTTCATATCGTAATTTCTTCTTTATTTACCTCAGAAACTAAAATATACACATACTCGGCTATAGAATATGTTACTACAATATGCTTTGATCTATTATAACTCACAAAACCTCTATGGAGAGTAAATATGTATCCCATTATTTATTCGATATCATCTTTATTTTTATAGAAAATAACATATGCATATCCTCTGATCACTAGTTCCTCATATCCTAGAAATACCAAATAAAATATCCTTAGTACACCAAAAATACCTTAGGATAGTCTTGAATGTCATCCTATGGAGGTCACCTAGGTCATATTGATATCTTCCTACCAAACATAAGGTATTTGAAAATTTATCATAGTAAATAGTATTGCATACATGACTAACCCTATTTTTGAAATGCATAGAATCCTTTCCGTCCTCTATCTTTCCACGTGTGATTGAGGATACGTTTTCTTATAAAGATGAATTTTATGTGTCGTAGGAAACAATCTCATCAAGTACTGTTCCATACTGAATCCCTTCCGTATATTTTCAATATATTTATATTAACTTAGACTAATAAGAATCTTGGATCTATAATAATGGATCTTTATACTAATAATATATACTACTTCACCTAATTCCATCATGAAATAGAATTTATTCTACCTATATTTAACATACTATAAGACTAGTATTTCAATCCCAATATGTAATAAGTCATCGACATACACTATTGAGAAATCAAACGCACTCCTACTAAATATTTTTTAGACACATGGATCACACTCATTATTTATGAAGCCAAATTCCATTATGGATTTATAAAAATGAATGTTCCATAACCTGGCTACTTATTTCAATACATAAATTTATAATTACATTTTTCATACCTTTTTGGAATCCTTTAAAATCATAAAACCTTTTTCTTGTATCATATATGTATATTTACAATGATTTTGGTTAAGGAAATATATTTTGACATCCATTTTCCAAATCCCATAGTAATGGTATGCCACAACGTAAAGTAGTGTTTTGATGTATTTCAGTATTGTAACTGGTGAAAATGTCTCATTATAGTCTATTCCCTAACATTATTTAAACCATATTGAAACCAACATTGAATTACAAGTACTTACTTGTCCATCCATGTATAGTTTCTTCTTTAATACCCATTTATAACCAATAGGCTTTATATACACTAGAGTATCTACCAAAATCTATACTTAGTTTTGGTTAATGAAATATGTTTAATAATTCGTAGCTTATTTCCACTTGGAAACATATGTGATACTTACTGATTCATTGTAGTTTACAGGATCATTATTATCAACTAATAATGAGTCACCATTTTCAATTACTAAAAAATCTTAACCGTTTAGGTTCTCTAACCTCTCTTGTACTTCTACATAGTACTTATGTCCTTAGAACTTCTTCTTCCATAGGGATTTGGGGAATTTTTTCCTTTTCCAACTCTTGTGTACCATGAACCATGACTTCATAAAATTGTATCTTGCTTCTACTATCTCTTTTAGAGATGTGATCCCTCTTCATAAACATGGAGTTTCATTCCAATATTACCTATTCTTCATAGGGGTCGTATATATAATATTCCCTTATTTCCATTAGGTATCCTATAAAGGTAAAACTTGTTCCTTGGGGTGATAACAACAAGGGTTTCTTTGCACACATTAATGTATAACCACATGGGTTTCTTTCCACTCCATATTGGAATGGAATACCATCTACCTATTTAGTTAGAACCTAGTGTAGTATTTAAATTGTTTTTTGTAATGTGTATCCCCAAAAGGATAATGTAATAATTTCATGACTCATCATTGATCTCACCATTTCCAAAAGGATTTGGTTCCTCCATTATTTTATACTATTCCACTTAGGTTTTTAAAGAGAAGTTAGTTGAGATAGAATCACAAACTCACATAAATAATCAATAAATCCTTGATTAATATATCTACCACTATATTCTAAGAGTAGTTTCATTATCTTCTTACAAAGTTGGTTCTCAAGTTTATTCCATTATTAATTGAATATATCAAATTAATATGAATTATACTTCATTAAGTAGACATGTCCATATCGACTTAAATAATCATTTTAAGTTATGATGTATGAGTACCCACCTCTTTCTTCAAATAAATTTAGTCCACACATATTAGTGTGAAATAATTCAATAATATCTTTGTCTCTTTAACCATTTCTACTGAATGGGCCTCTGGAAATTTTTAATTGTAAATATGCATGACATATACCAAGTAATTGTATTTAAAAGGAATTTAAATTTCTATCTTGGTGTAATTTCGTCAATCTTTTTTCCTCATATAACTTAGCCATTGATGTCATAGTTATGTGTGGTGTGAGTCATGTGAAGTATCTTCATTATCAATTTCAATTACTTATTTTGTGTAATCCAAAATACAAATTGTAAAGACCTTGAATTTCTGCAAACAATTTTTTTTAAATACATGGAAATTTGATGAGTCCACAGTTTCTTGACGGCGCTTGATTCTGAGGCCCGGTGTGCCCGGAATCAATTTCTGAAGTTTTGTTTGGATACATTCAGAAAACAAACGAGCGGGTGTTTTCTAACTTTTGAACTGGTGCTCGAAATTGAAATCTGAGGGCACCGTTGAACTCGCAGTGCCAGTTTTCTCTTAAGAAGACTTTCACCCTGACGGCAGATGATCGGGTATGAGAGTTGGTTTTTGGGTTTCATGTGGATTAATAAAATAAAATAAGTGACAACTTATTTTATTTTTATTGAACCCATGCCATGTGGTAAAGTTGGTTAAAAGCTCCACATGGGAGTTGGTGGTGGGACCACCACACCCTAACCTCCCATGAGAGGATAATTGGGGTGGGGACCACCTGAGCAGCATAACCTCCCACGAGAGGTTATGACATGGGGTCCACATGGGGCTTAACCCCCCCCCCCCCCCCATTTAATGGGAGGGGAGGAAAACTCTCAACTCTCCCTCATTAATGAGGGAGAGCCTCTTGGTCTCTAACTCCCCTCTTAATGGAGGAGGATAAAACCTCCTCTAACCCCCACAAAACTCCCCAAATTTAATATGCCAACCCCTTGTGCAATTAATTTGGGGGAGCCTCTCCTCTTTTTTTTTTTGAATTTCGAATAATTGTGCCAACGTAAGGAACTTAATTAAGTGGGGACCACATAATTAATTCACGCCAACGGGCATAATAGATTAAAATCTACTATTTTGGCACGTTTATTTGCTCTTTAGTGCAGAGCTTGGGAGAATAGAATCCTCCAACGAAGAATTTGAAGAAATCGGCGATGACACTTCTTCCTCGGATTCTTCCTAGGAACCCCCCTTCCAACGTGGGATCTCTTTGAGAACCCTTATTCTTTCCTCTTCATTGTCAATGGACTGATGCACGAGCTCGGAAGTGGAAGCGTATAGAAAATGATGAAAACATCATCTTCCCCCACGATGAACAAACGCCCGACAATTGAAAAGGTAGGGGTGTGTTTTATGTTGTTTAACGCTTTATCCTCTCACGTTGAATCAACTTCATGAGTCGCTTGTTATCGTTCTAACGTGGAGGGTTCAGGCCGAACGAACACGGCCTGACCCTTCCGCAACCTTTATGGTTTTGGAACCTTGAGTTGATGATGAAGTAACGACAGCATTGCAATGAGGAAACGACGATGAAGATAGCGAATAAAGGTCACGCTACCCATGGCCTCTGCAAACCGCACCGCCAGCCGAGGGGCACCTGACTAGCCTACCCGCGCGTTTCCCGGCGTGCGGCTCGGCCGAAACCGCAACCTTCCCAGCCTGCCAGCACCCTACCTGCACGCCCCATGCACTATCGGCACACCCTGTGCATGCCTGGTGCTAAGGCCTCCTGCCTGATGTTGCCCTTGCGCCCAGGCTGCCTGCTCACACCCCCCCTGGCACCCAGCCCGCCTACCTAGAGCCCCCCAGAACCCTTCCCGGTTCCCCCCGGTGCCCAGGACACCTGCCCAGCCCCCCCCCCCCCCCACCCCGGCACCTCGTGCCTAGGCCGCCCTGCCCGACGCATCCTAGCACCCTGCCCGTGCGCCCCGCTGCCCTGCCCACGTGCCCCGCTGACCTGCCCGGCACCCCCACACCCTACCACGCCCTTCCCGGCACACCCGCGGCCTGCCCACGCCCCACGCGGTCTGTTGTTGGCCTCTCGGGCCAATCCACCTGAGTCGTGCCCCTTGCAGCGTCGGTCGGACCTACCATTGGCTTGAGGGCCGTGTAGAGACCTGTACTTGACGTACATAGACATTGCATTACTTTTGAGGAATACTTATAACAAAAACAAACACTCAAGTACCATAATAGTTTAGTATCTTTGGAAACTTGGAATATAAACTTCTAATCATGTTGAAAGATCTTCAACATCTCCCATAATGATCTTCCCCTTTTTGTTTCCTTACCTAAAACCTTTCTTTTAATCTTGGGGGAAAAGAAAACATAAAAAGGGTGATCTCAAATGCTCCATAAGGGTAAGAATGGATAAAATAAAACAAACCATATACATTTGAACTTAAAAACATGAACATAATGTTTAAACATCATGATCGTGAGCAATGACATAAAACATGGCAGTATGTAAGGAATATATCACAATGGAACATCAATCATGATAAAATAGCATTGGAATAAAACTTATAATTATGTAAAAACATTAAGCACATGATATGATTTCCATAGTAGCCAAGGTATTACTACTAAGACCATCTTAGTGGACAACGTCCCTTACTGAACCGGGTTTACTTGCAGTTCCAACCCTGTATTACTGAACCGAATTTACTTGTCGTTCCATCCATGTCTATCTCATGATATATAAATATTTACCTAATGCATTGGAGGGAGATATAGGTCCCACCCATCTCATAATGAAATCATTATTACTTGTGCCACAACATAAATATAGATCATTCATCATAACCCAAAGAATAAAAATGGGTTTAATAAACATCATATCATCATAACATAATCCATATAAAACAAATGGATATCATTTCATCATAAGAAAAGTGAAACCATGTAAATCATGTTGAAATTATACTTGAAACATACACATATAAAATAATTTCATCTTAGATGGGAAAATTGTTTTGATAAAACACTTGAAATTGAATCTTGAGTAAAATATCCTTTCTTCTTCAAAAAAATTTTACCTTTCTTAACATGTCATACAATTTTAAACTAAAAGAAGTTGCTTAAAAATAAACTTGAAAAATTGAAAATTAAGCTTCATAGAAATAATGTTCTATGAAATCATAAAAATCCATTCATGTCGTATAAGTTAAAAAAAATATTCTTCTCATACTTTGGCCGGAAAAGTCAAAAAGTACCTCGTATTAAAAATGAAAAAAGATTAATTTCATATATTTTACTCACTAAAGGGTAAAATTGGATTTAAACCATTATAGGAGGATATAAATAATATTAAATATTGAGGAAACATGGATGTGGATGATAAATATTCCCTAGTAAATTCTGAAGTATAAATAATCTCGGATAAAAATGAGATTGCGAGATTTTCCCTTGCCATAGGTCTAATTTTCTTTGTACGTATATGAACCTCTTGTATAATGATTTAAATAAGGTCATTGACTTATTACAGAATCATATTCATTTTTATGATATCATATAGGGTCATATTCGTATCTTCTTATTAGTAATATTTCATTTCTACTTGTTATTCGGGTGTTCATTGCTTTATGTTCTTATGCATATTTTGTCGAATAAATTATTCATCTTCTTTTTAGGTTATAGATACCTCATTTATATAATGTTATTAGTGTAATATATATCATAATTATTCATTCAATTAATTTATATATTCATTATTCAATGAAGATCATGTAGAACTATTCGCATCACATCGTGGAGACGGTAGGTCGTACGTACGCACGAGCAATGATATCATTCCCATGATCGTGGAATTGTATTGGAGTGTATTTATACTATTTTAGAATCAATATCACTTTATAATAATCATATATAGTTATTCATTACACCATTATACCCATCCAATTAATGTTGTGGTGGAAAACAGATTATACCACGACGTGGAGACGGTATTTCGTATGTTCGTAAGCGCGGTTATTTCGTTTTCCGTAGGATGGATAGAAGGTGAAATAGGTTTGTTTCATATTTATAATAACATATAAGTATATGAGTGATACTTATTTTATTACTTAATTATGAAAAAACTAAAGAAGAGGAAGTAGAAGAAGAAATAAATTTGAAAGAATCGGTAGCAGATATTACCTCTTCTTTGACACGCCTCTTTGAAACCTCATCTTAGGGCACTAATGTTGGTCTTTGAAGAAGACCAGGACCTCTAGAATATTACTAGGGTATTTTAGAAGAGTAATGGGAAGATTTTTTCTGAGCTTGAAGGCTCAATGTTGTGTAAAGAGGAGAGGTAGGAGGTGCCCTTTTATAAGGGAGGAGAGGGGAACCTTTGGAAAGTGTGAAAATATTATTTTATTATAAACTTATCTTCGGTTTCAAAAAGTAAAAAAATAATTAAAGATGAAGATAAGATGACTCAGGGTCGAAATAAAATCATCCAATAAGAATTGGACATGTTTTGGATAATATTTTAATCATTATAATCTTATTTATTTAAATCATTTAATAATGAGGTAAATACTGCATCATTATTGTGTCATAAATAATTTAATTTATTTGATGCCTAAAAATTATAAAAAAAATACCATCATGTAGGAAATATTTTTAGATTTCCAATGGATATTTATAGTCTAAAGGATAATTTATATAACCCCTTATAAAAATTAATTACTAAAATATTTTGGTTAATGTCAATTTTGTCTTTACATTAAATTAATTAATCCAAATTTTCATTATCAAAACCAAGTGGGTCAATGGGGTCCCAAAATATACCCAAGGATGCTCATGGTAGGCCACTACTCATCCAATAAGGTTGGGATGAGTGTTAAGGTAATTTTGAATTATTATAATATTCTTTTAAGCTTGAATTACCCTATTTACCTTTAACCGCGGTAAATAAAAGTCAAAAGTTACTATTCATAAAAAATTATTTTCATCTTATTGAACCACATTTTACTTCTTCATAACAACCATGTATGTCGGAGTTTTGAAATTTAATTCATAGAAATGGTAAAATTTCATTTAAATGAAAGAGTCGGTTTTTTTAACTACCACTAGGTGGTTTCACTATTCATCAAAAATTGAAGTTTTTCAGAAAAATACAAAAAATTACGCCTAAGCTATATTTGATATTCTGAATTCAAAAATGAGGCCTATTTTTTCAAATTCAAAACATAGAAGTGGAATTAATTAATTTTAAAATTAATTCCCGTTATCAAAACAAATAGCGTGTTTTAAAGAAACAATAAATATCAAAAGATCGACACTTGTTTATGTCCAAATTCAAAGTGAAATTAATTCCAATGAACAAAATTAGATTAAATGGTAAAAATATATTCTAATTACAGCTTAAAACTAATTAAAAAGATAATATAACCACATAAAGTATTGCGATGAAAAATTTTGTTTTTAATTAAAATATAGTGTGTTTTTACTATTCATTAAAATATGAAAGTTATGAGAATAATATGAAAAATGTATCCAAATTAAATTTTTATATCCTGATTCCAAGGAAGAATTTTATGTTAAAAATTTGAATTTATAAACATGTCAAAAACTATATTTAATGTGGGTGTGCCATCAAAAGGCGGCAAAACTGCATTTTTTGAAAAATACTTATTTTACACGAAAAATATATTTTATTCTCATACCATGTTCTAGAAAATATGTAAGATGAATAATAATTTTATAAAATTCAAAATGTAGTTAATACTATTCATAACAGCTAGTTCATAATAATATTATAACAATATATCGTTGTTTAGTGAAACACAATATTGCGTACAACACACACTATCGAGGAAGGATGCTCTTGCGTGCAACACAAGCCTAGAATAGTGTTTGCGTATACTACAAGCTAGTACGGTGTTTCATATTGAACCAGATAATCTTTGTATAGAATACAATACAATACATCAAAGAAATTAAAAATAATCTTTCTCATTAAATTCCGCGGTCTTACAGGCCGAGTCGCCCACGTGGCGACTTTCGGCACGAATTGTCCATGCATTCCGCTGGGCCAAGCCCAGCGGACTGGGCTGCACTGAGTAGAATGAACCACCAAACAGGCCGGGTCAGACCCAGCAAGTCAGTCCAGGTCGATCCAGACTAGGTAGACCCAGACTGAGTTGGGCCGAGTCGGTCCGACTGGGTCAGACCGGACCCGGGCCCATACTGTTTACTTTACTTTCTTGGGCCATAACTTTGGCACCAGACATCCGTTTGACAAACCGTCAATGGCGCCAGTATTCTTGGAGAATTGCTGTCACATTGAGTATACCCCACTGGAGTTTGGGATATAGTTGAGTCATGGTCAGGTTGGTTCGTACACGAATCCAACCGGGCCCCCGGGACTAAAAGGCTAATAACTAACAGACCGGGCGTCCGATTGACGTGTCGTCTGTTGCTTTGAGACCCTTATGATGAGGACGACCTTTGTGATACTTCTTTGTGTGAATTCGTGACACTTGGAGTATTGGCTTGTAGCTCGTAGAGCAGACCCTTCGGGAGACGAGTGAGCATATTATGAAGACCTAGTAGTTGGCTGAGACCTGATGACTGCTTGACTGATTTGATTCAAAGTGACTCAACGAACCCAGTGGGGAGAGCTACTGTGTGGGGCAGGAGACCCATAGAGGAGGAGCGCTACTGTGTGCGGTAGAATACCTGCAGTACTCGATAGGAGGAGTACCTCTGTAGGCTATTATGGGGAGCGCTACTGTGTGAGGAGGCAGACCCCAGGTGGGAAGCATCTCTATGTGATGTAGTTGTCCCATGGTACTCAATAGGAGGAGTACCTCAACAGTCTAAGGTTAGTTAGTAGCGCCTCAGAGTCATGATAGGACCACTATACTAGACAGATTAGGAGTTCTCCAGCAACTGTGGTTTCGTTAATGAAAATCCTGGTTTGAGCTGAGTCAATGACCATTGTGTTTTCCTCATGATTGATATGGGTTACTCAATAACTTAGTTATATGTATGGGAATATACCTAACTAATGGTTATCTGTTGAAATCATACTTTTTGTTTTATCCTTATTGGATTTTCTGAGACCCTAAGGGTCTCGGGGTCCCTACTTAGTATCATTATACTCACCCCTGTACAGGCTAGGCCCGCAACTCATTGTGTTGGATGAAGACGATGGACAGTGCTGACAGCGGCCGAGAGCCCCAGGACTGGACGATAATTAGAGGTGGACCTCACGACGAAACGGTACTCAGAGGAGACAGACAGTCGTGGAGCACTGAAGAGGCTATCTGTACTTACCCTTCAGTTAGGATCCGTGGTGGATGATCCAGGAGCTGGTAGACACCTTCTAGCTGTTTGTCTTTTAGTTGTACATATTTTGTCTTTTCCTTGTACTTTACATTTGGTCTTGTATTCTGGACCCTTTTTACTTTCCAGCACTTCTTCTGTATATAGTTTTACTTAGTGTATTCTTCCACTTGTACTCTAGTTGTGTGTTCACATTTTATAAAGGAAATTCCTTCCCAGTTTTTGGGAAATACACCTTTGGTATTAGTCGCCAGCTCATGGCCTATGGAAGGTGGGATTGGGGTAGTCACGATACGAGCCCCGGGGGACGGGTCGTGACAAATTGGTATCAGAGGAGTTGGTTCTACCGCAAAACTTATGACTCTGATATTTTCTTTTCTATGAAGAAATAGTGTTAAGGGTACTAAGTGTGGTTTTCAGTTCAGGGAGTCCAGTGTTGGTGCGGTCGGCCGACATATCCATACACCAGGACCCTGACTTCTGATATCTGACTCAGTGCATGAAAACACTTATTGCGTGTGGGTTTTTAAAAGTTTTCTTTAAATTCAGCTCAACCAGTTCAGCTCACCAGGTATAGTCTTTTGACCATGTCGCATCTGTTTCTTTCAGGATGCCTCCCCACGGATGACCAGCTAGAGTCTCGAGAGTTGTACGGACTGACAGGCCGCCAAGCGATGAGGCCTTAGTACAGGGCCCTCTTCCAGCAGAGGCACCATCGGTACTACTTCTCGTTGGGCCACTAATGCCACCGGCCCCAGCAGCAGACGATGCATGCCACTTGAGCACGTTGCATGAGTTCCAGCACCAGATGCCACCCAGGTTCTAGGGAGAGACAGACCCACATGCGGTTGAGGATTGGATGGAGGCTGTGGTGAGAGTCTTCAAGCTAGTAGGGACGCCAGCAGACTACATGGTGATCCTTTCTGCCAGCCTCCTTTAGGCAGCAGCAGTAATATGGTGGAGCCTGATGCTCTAGATGTATAATGAGGTGACACTTCTATGGGCAGACATTGAGATCCTGTTCCAGGTAGAGTTTTTACCAGCCACCCTTCGAGCGGTGCGGATACAGGAGCTACAACATCTACAGCAGGGTAGCATGACGGTGTCGCAGTACTCAGTGAGGTTCGTCGACCTCTCGCAATACTCCACTAATATGGTATGGGACCCATTCTTCTGGGCTGAGACCTTTGAGCGGGGACTCAGGTGAGAGATCATAGCTTCATTTATCTCTCACAGCATCCCGACACAGATGGGGGTGTTGGAGAGAGCCCTCTTAGTGGAGAGTTTCCTTTCCGAGCAGTCTCCAGCAACGAGACCCACCACTAGCCGAAATGCAGCGAAATCTTCTTCAAATGGTAGTAGATAGAGGACGCAGAAGTCCACGAGGACCAGATCTACAGGTGGTCGACAGCACGAATCAGGATTGGTAGTGCGGGGCACCCAGAGTGGAGACCGAGCCAGACCTGTCAGGCAGTGTTACTCATGCGGCGGATAGGGTCACATGGCTCCTGACTATCCGACCCACTGCACAAATGATCAGTCGTCAGTTGAGGGACCTCCCAGGTAGAGGCATAGGTTCGATCGAGATGGTCTCCAGGCCGAAGCAAGATGTGGAAGATCAGCTGGTCGTGCAGCTAGTGGTGGACGATGCTTCAAGGTGTTTCCACCACCACCACCCAGAGGTCCACTCCAACCACAAAAAGTGGGTGGATAGGGGAGAGCTCAGCTTCAGGCAGCTGAATCATACGACCATGGAGCTCCGGAAGTAGGTGGATAGGATCGGGACTAGTTCCAGGCATAGGGGTCGTTGTTCATGATGATTCTAGCTTCATTGTTGTCATTGTTTGTGGTTTCTTTGTGTCTTTGTACTTTGAGCTACAGTAATAAAAACACTTGTCATTGTGACGTTTTCTTCCCTGTCTTTTTGTGTGGTTAATACTAAAATTTTATGGTTAAAAATGTTGACTTGACCCTCACTTTCGAGTTTTCTACTGGAAGAGATTCAGTGACCACACACTATTGCCGAAAGTGTGATTCGACCCTTGGAGGCGAGAGTAACGGTTGGATCTCTTGGTAGTATTTTCGAGACCTTACGACGTCATCCATGGCATGAATTAGTACTTTTCATGTTAGGATTGACTATATTAGGAAAAGGATGTTTTTCATCAAGGGGATGAGACTAGATTTCTCTTAACGGCGAAGGGGAAATCATAGCACCTTTTGTAGAATGTAGGCGAAGAAGGGTGTAGTCGAGTTCTTCACAATTGGCTAGTCTCACCCATAGTTTGTTGGGAGAACGTCTTACCATGTACTCTGATCACAAGAGTCTCAGGTATATCTTCTCTCAGAAGGACCTGAACCTGAGACAACGGTAATGGCTTGAGTTCCTCCAGGACTATGACTTCGAGATAGTCTATACTCCTTGGAAGGGGAACATAGTAGAAGATGCGTTGAGCAAGAGATCCGGCATTCAGCTGCTAGTTGAGGCGACGGAGCAGCTGGCCGCATTGCAGATATCCTTTGTGGATAGGGATAGATCATCCTATCTATAATCTCTTACAGTCACACCTCCACTTCTTCAGCAAGTCAGGGAGGCACAGCTTGGGGATACTGACTGCGAGATGCGACGAGCTCAGATATCCACAAGGCAGGCACCTGATGGATTTTCTAAAGGTGGGGAGCACGTTATCCTCTTCAAGGGACGTATCATGGTACTAGTTGAACTTCAGGATGTGGTGTTGAGAGAGTTCCACATTTCCCCTCTAGCAGTACATCCAAGAGTGGCGAAGATGTACCAGGACCTTCGACGACAGCACTGGTGGCCAGGTATGAAGAATGTTGTATCAGAGTTTGTCTCTCAGTGCCTCACTTGTCAGCAAGTAAAGGTGGAGCACCAGGTACCAGCAGGCTTGGTTCATCCCTTAGAGTTCCTAGAGTGGAAGTGGGATGGAATATCCATATACTTCGTGATGGTTCTTCCATGTACATCCAGGGGTCATGACTCGATATTGGTGATCGTCGACTAACTCACCAAGTCAGCCCACTTCCTACCGATCAGAGAGCAGGGCTAGGTGAGAGCTTGGGATGCCTCTATGTGAAGGAGATAATGCATTTTAGGGAGTACCTTTATCTATTTCTCTGACCGTGACACATGCTTTACTTCCCGGCTATGGAAGGAGTTGCAGGAACCTTTTAAGACACAGCTTCGCTTGAGCACCGCCTTCCATCCTCAGACTGATGGTCAGACCGAGAGCACTATTCAAACCCTCAAGGACATGCTTTGTTCTTGTGTCCTCGACTTTGGTTGTATCTGGGAGGACCACTTTCCTTTGGTGGAGTTTTCCTACAACAACAGCTATCACTCCACCATAGGGATGGAACTTTTTGAGGCCTTGTATGGCCGACCTTGAAGATCACCACTGTGCTAGACAGAGCCGGGGGAGTCAGCACTAGTGGGACTAGAGATGATTCGAGCTACCATGGAGAAGGTGAAGATCATCCAGGAGCAGATGAAGACTGCACAGAGCAGGCAAAAGTGTATGCTGATAAGAGATGGATACCTATGGAGTTTGAGGATGGCGACCACGTCTTCTTACGGGTATCACCTTGATGAGGTCTACAGATATTTCCCCGAGACGGCAAGCTGTCTCCAAGTTTCATCGGACCTTTCGAGGTTCTTAGTTGAGTAGGTGAGGTGGCTTACCACCTAGCTCTTCCAACTCTGTTGCACCGGGTGCATGATGTCTTCCACGTATACCAGCTGAGTAAATACGTTCACGACCCTTCCCACAACATCGAACACAGGGAGCTGGACATTGATGATGGGGCGACTTTCAAGGAGGTTCCAGTAGAGATTGATTATCGATAGAAGTAGGTCCTACATGGATGGTTGATTCCTCTGGTGTGCGTTTTCTGGCATCACGGGCACCTCCAGGAGAGCACGTGGGAGCGGGAGGCTCAGATGTGTGGCCAGTACTCCCTTTTTTTCTTTAGTGTATGTTGTAGCTTATGGGGACGTAAAGCCCTTAGATGGGGAGAATGTAAAGACCCAGAATTCCAGTGGAATTTTTTTTAAATACATGGTCATTTTAAGAGTCCATAGTTTTTGACGGTGCTTAATTCTGAGGCCCGGTGAGCCCGGAATCAATTTCTGAAGTTTTGTTCGGGTACGTTCAGTAAACATACAATAGGGTTTTTATAACTTTTGAACCGGTGCTTGGAATTGAAATCTGAGGGTACTGTTGAACTCGTAGCGTCGATTTTCACTTAAGAAGACTTTCACCCCGACGGCGGATGATCAGGTATGAGAGTTGGTTTTTGGGTTTCACATGGATTAATAAAATAAAATAAGTGACCACTTATTTTATTTTTGTTGAACCCACGCCATGTGGTAATGTTGGTTAAATGCTCCACATGGGAGTTGGTGGTGGGACCACCACATCCTAACCTCCCATGGGAGGATAATTGGGGTGGGGAACACCCGAGTAGCATAATCTCACATGAGAGGTTATGACGTGGGGTCCACACGGGGCTTAACCCCCACCCCCCCATTTAATGGGAGGGAAGGAAACCTCTCAACTCTCCCTCAGTAATGAGGGAGAGCCTCTTGGTCTCTAAATCCCCTCTTAATGGAGGAGGAGAAAACCTCCTATAACCCCTTGAAACTCCCCAAATTTAATATACCAACCCCTCGTGCAATTAATGTGGTGGAGCCTCTCCTCTTCTTTCTTAATTTTGAATAATTGTGCCAACGTCATGAACTTAATTAAGTGGGTCCCACATAATTAATTCATTCCAATGGGCATAATAGATTAAAATATATTATTTTGGTACGTTTATTCTCTCTTTAGTGGAGAGCTTGTGAGAATAGAATCCTCTAACGAAGAAAGTGAAGACGCCGGTGATAACGCTTCTTCCTCGACTTCTTCCTCGGAACCCCCCTTCTGAAGTGGGATCTCTTCGATGACCCTTATTCCTTCCTCTTCATCGTCAAAGGACCGATGCGCGATCTTGGAAGTGGAATCGTACGGCAAACGACGACAACATCGTGTTCCCGCACGATGAATGAACACCAGACAATTAAAAAGGTAGGGGTGTCTTTTAAGTTGTTTAACACTTTATCCTCTTACATTGAATCAACTTCATGGGATACTTTCTATCGTTCTAATGGGGAGGGTTTGGACCGAATGAACATGGACTGAACCGTCTGAAACCTTTATGGTTTTGTAACCTTGAGTCCATGGCGAAGTAACGCTGGCATGGCAATGAGGCAACAGCAAAGAAGATGGAGAAAATAGGTCATGCTACCTGTGGCCTCCGAAAACCGTGTCATCGGTCAAGCGGCGCCCGACCAGCCTAACCGTGCACCCCGGCCGAAACTGCGGCCTGCCCGGCCAGCCGACACCCTGCCCACGCACCCCGCATTCTGCTGGCGTACCCAGTGCCCAAGCCCCTGCCCGGAGCCCCCCCCCCCCACCCCTGGTTCCCAGGCCGCTTGCCCGGCCCCCTGCCTGGCTCCCCCGCGCCCTTCCCAGCTCACTCGCGGTCTACCCGTGCCCCGTGTGGTCTGTCATTGGCCTCTCGGGCCAAGCTGCCTAAGCCGTACCCCTCACAGTGTCAGCCAAACCTGTCACTAGCCTTCAGGCCGAGTCACCCACGCGGCGACTTTCGGCCCGAATTGTCCATGCAGTCCGCTGGGCCGGCCCAACGGACTAGGCCGAACTGACCAGACTGAAACGTCCAATAGGCCGGGTCAGACCCAGCAAGTTAGTACAGGTCGACCCAAACAAGGTTGATCCAGACTGGGTTTGGCTGAGTCAGTCCGACTGGGTCGGACCGGACCTGGGCACATACCATTTCCTTTACTTTCTTGGGCCATAAATTTGGCACCGGACATCCATTTGACGAACCGTCAGTGGTGCCGGTATTCTTGGAGCATAGTCGTCCCTTTGAGTATACCCCACTAGACTTTGGTTTATAGTTGATTCACGGTCAGGTTGGTTTTTACACAAATCCAACCAGGGCCTCAGCACTAGAATGCTAATAACTAACAGACTGGGTGTCTGATTGACGCGCCATCTATTTCTTTGAGACCCTTATGACGAGGCGGACCTTTGGGATACTTCGTCATGGGACTTCATGACACTTGGAGTATCGTATTTTAGCTTGTGGAGCGGATCCTCCCGGAGACGAGCGAGCAGAGTGCGGAGACCTAGTAGCTGGCTGAGACCTAATGACTATTTGACCGATTCGATTTGGAGTGACTCGACTAGCCCAGTGGGGAGAGAAACTATGTGAGGCGGTAGACCCATGGAAGAGGAGTGCTACTATGTGAGGCGTCAGACCCGTGGTACTCGACAGGAGGAGTACCTCTGTAGGATATTAGGGGGAGCGCTACTATGTGATACAGCAGAACCCAGGTGGGAAGCATCTCTATGTGACGTAGCTGTCCCACGATACTCGATAGGAGGAGTACCTCAATAGTCTGAGGTTAGTGAGTAGAGCCTTAAAGTCGTGACAGGACCACTATACTTGACAGAGGAGGAGTTCTCCAGCATCCATGGTTTCGTTAATGAAAATCCTGGTTTGAGCTGAGTCAATGACCTTTGTGTTTTTCTCATGATTGATATGGGTTACGCAATAACTTAGGTATATATATTGGCATATACTGATGTAATGGTTATCTATTGAAATAATACTTTGTGGTTTATCCTTGTTGGATTTTGTGAGACCTTGAGGGTCTTGGGGTTCCTACTGAGTATCGTTATAATCACCCCTGCATGGGTTATGCCCGCACATCGTTGTGTTGGATGTAGAAGACGAACATCACTAACGGCGGCCGAGAGCGCCAGGACTGGACGGTACCCGAAGGTGGACCTCACGACGAGATGACACCCAGAGGAGATGGATGGACGTGGAGCACTGAGGAGTCTATTTATACCTACCCTTTAGGTAGGATCCATGGTGGATGATCCAGGAGCTTCTAGACACCTTCCAACTGTTTGTATTTTAGTTGTACATGTTTTGTCTTTTCCTTGTAATTTACAGTTGGACTTGTATTCCAACCCCTTTTTACTTTCCAACACTCACTACTGGAATGTGGGTTTTTCCCCACACTTATATACCAACGGTTTCATAGAACCGTTGGTAAAGGATGGTTTACAGAAGGCATTACCAACGGTTCACTATAATCATTGGTAATGATGTTTTTAAGGTGATTTTTACCAACGGTTCAATGAGAACCATTGGGAAAAATGTGGTTGGGTAGGTTTTTACCAACAGTTTAATAAACCATTGGTATAGGTGTGGTTAGGGAGCCATATACCAATGGTTTTTAAAAACTGTTGGCACAAGTTTCCCCCAAATTTCGAGCCGTGCGTCCTCTCCCCCATTCGGATACAGAACCCTAAACGGGAGCAGCAGCAGCCGATTTAGGCAATTTTGGAGCTCCTTCTGTCGGACCAGTTTGGATCTTCGACCTCCTTCAAGTTCCTCTTCTTCTTTATCTAATATTTCAGTTTTTAGATTTCTAGAATCATTACACTCATTGAAGACAGTATAATGAGACATAGGATTTTCACCACATGTGAGGATATGAATCCATGTAATGCATCAGTATCAAAATGAGAGGATTTACTAGTAGAGGATACTTTGATCTTACCTCTCACTCTAGATTGTATGCCACCCTTCTCCATGTGGGTAGGTTTTACATAATAGATATTTCATGAACCATGGACATGTAATAAAACCTCATTGTTTGGAATAGGAACACACTGATTTCTCAGTGTAATTATGGAATGGATGACACAACCACAACCACCACATCAACAACATGATCAAACATCACTTATATATCTTCATTTATGATATTGAGATTTTAAAACAATTCCAAAACTTGTTTTCGAATATGTCTATCACAAGTCACTGCTAGAGGGATGGTCCAGCAGAAACACATCATGTTGACTATCCTTCCACATGGTTGAGACTCTATTGGGTCATGATCACATGAAATGTTCTTAATGCCCCCTCTTCCACACTGTTGTAGGAAAACTGAGAAACCAGTACTTCAATCATGACTGTTACTCATCTCATAGGAATCCCCAAAAAAATCATACCACATGATGTATGTATACTACTTCAATAGTCTATAATTCTATCCTATTCTCCCATGACCTCCCTCGGCTTCTAATATATAAATAGTGTCTGCTTCATAATTTCAGTATTATAGGTCAATATTAACACATCATCCATGGATCATAAAACATTTCAATGACTTCCATTAAAGTGTCTCTCTCACAATATCTCATAAAAAATGTACGTTGGTGAAAAATATCATAGTTCGTATCTAAAAATTATAGGACATTTCATTCACACTTTAAACTAGGTCATTAAACACAAACTTCTCTTAAAACTAGAGATCTAATGGAATATAATCATAAAAACAACTAGTGATACTTCTTTTTTCCACTAAAACTATTAATCTGTGTCGAGACTTAATTTAAACATTCAATATTCAAATTCAATTTGTTTTTATTTGATATTTCATTTTAACTTATACACTTTAAATCATATTTCACAATTAATTTTAAATGTTTCTACTAATATTTCACTAAATTTATATTTAAATGGGACCCCACCCCCTGGACACACTGCTCACCTCCTTGGACACCCCGCCCACCCCCCTGAACTCCCCCTACCCCATTGGACAGCCTGACCACCCTCGCGGACAGCCCGCCCACCTGGACACCCCAACCCCCCTAGACACCCCCCGACCCCCTGGACACCTCCAACCCCCCGGACGACCCCACCACCCTCTAGACACCCCACACCCCCTGGATAACCCGCACCCCCCGTGGACACCCTGTACCGCCCTCGGACAGCCCACTCACCTCTTTGGATAGCCCGCCCACCCCCAGAAAGCCCGCTCACCTCCTTGGACAGCCCACCCCCTGGACACCCTGTACCCCCCGGACAGCCCCACCCACCCCCTGGACACCCCGCTCACCTCCTTGGACAGCCCGCCCACCCCCCCCCCCCCCCCCGGACACCCCGCACCCTCCTTGGACAGCCCGCCCACCCCCCTGGACACCCCGCACCCCCCTTGGACACCCTGTACCCTCCTGGACAGCCCGCTCACCTCCTTGGACACCCCCCCCCGGACTACCCGCTCACCTCCTTGGACAGCCCACCCCCTGGACACCCCTCTCACCTCCTTGGACAGCACCACCCACCCCCTGGACACCCCGCTCACCTCCTTGGACAGCCCACCCACCCCCTGGACACCCCGCACCCCCCTTGGACACCCTGTACCCCCCCCCCCCGGACAGCCCGCTCACCTCCTTGGATAGCCCACCCCATGGACACCTTATACCCCCCCCCCCCCCGGACAGCCCCACCCAACCCCTGGACACCCCGCTCACCTCCTTGGATAGCCCGCCCACCCCCTGGACTCCCCCTACCCCATTGGACAGCCTGACCACCCCTGCGGACAGCCCGCCCACCTGGACACCCAAACCCCCCTAGACACCCCCCGACCCCCTGGACACCTCCGACCCCCCGGACGGCCCCACCCCCCCTAGACACCCCGCACCCCTTACTAGGAAATCCTTGAATGTATGCATTATAAATTATGTATCTTATTTTCTTATATACACTGTATTTTGTTGTATTTCTTAATATGATTCTCATATAGAGTAATGTGTCAGTTATGCTTTTATATAGAGTAAACAATTGTCATTTACCTAAATATTTTTTTGATTATACTGCAATCCGTTAATTACAAAAGATGACGCCAATTACTCAATTGTCAGAGTTGATTTTGAACCTGAAGTTGTGGTGGGAAATATATAGAATCATACAGTTGTGTTCTCACCTACATGTTTCACCTACATCA
This sequence comes from Viscum album, assembly GCA_963277665.1. Classification (NCBI taxonomy): domain Eukaryota; kingdom Viridiplantae; phylum Streptophyta; class Magnoliopsida; order Santalales; family Viscaceae; genus Viscum; species Viscum album. The sequence goes on along the minus strand of OY728131.1, from coordinate 901,172,697 downwards.
TTCAGAGTGTGTATCCTTGTGCTTACCTTCAAACCACCATAAATCTTCTTTTACTTTATGTTTATTATCAGAATGGTTTTTCTATATTTTTTTTGGGTTACACATTAGTTATCTGTTTTTAATTACTTCCATATTTGTTTTCATTGCAGGAAATGACACCCATTGAAGAGAGGCGACGGTAAAAGATGACAGATAATAATCATCGCATGATACAGATGGGTGTTCCTCCACTCATCCCTATTGTGATTATTTTATTTAAAATATAAATATTTCAATAACTTATAATATCATGTGTTTACTTATTTGTTAAACTTTTTTTCAGGATCAACCCCCTAGACAAGAGATATCTGAAGAGGAGCCTGATATTGCTCCCAGTAGAGTGGTTGGTGGTAGGAGGAGGGGTGGTGTCAGAGATGGACGATCATCTAGTGGGCCTGGTACTGAGGCCGGTGGTACGAGAGCTCATGGGGCGAGAGTTAGACGATCCACCGCCACAGACGTATCTTCTTCATCCCATTTTGATCCTGGTGTGTCTCCAGGGACACATGGGATATTTAGACCTCTGGTGTTTACATTACCAGTTGGCCAGACGTCTATGCCATCATCTTTTGCTTCTGGTTCATTATCCCCGAGCTATTATATTCCACCTTCTTCGACTCCTGATGCAACACAGTATGCGGCTGAGGAGTGTACACTGAGGGACACTCTACCTATACAGGATATTCCTTCAGCTTCTGCACATCCAGTGATGCCCATTGATCCGACTACCACAGGTATATTTATCTGACTCTATCAATTTTTTATACCAAAATTTATTTTATTATAACTTGTACTGATATTATTTTTCTTTAATAACAGATTCATCTACAGATAGGAGGCAGGGGAGGGGGCGTACTCGCTTGCATGCGATATGGAACCTCCAGACACAGTTGATGGTTGAATATAATGCTGATGGACAAATGATTGAGAAATCTGGGCAGGAATGTCGGGGTTTTTTGGCGACGCTAGCCAAATACTCCGATATCATTCTGGTCAGCCCTCTCTCTTGGAGACAACTGCCACACGAAGTCAAAGATAACGGGTGGGCACAAATATGGGTAAAAAATCTATTGGATTTAATGTATTATTTTTCTGTATTTATATGAACTAATCTATCGGGTTTCAGCTTCGGTTTAACTTCCCTGATGGCGAAGGTGCATGACCAGCGCGTTTAAAAGAGTTGGGAGAGCTTTGGAGAGATTATAAGCATGACCTGTATGTTGGCTGGTGTGAGAGGGTGGGCACAGATTTAGAGACTTTACCTATCATGGATGACTGCCTGATTGAGAAATATCGCCAAATGATTACCCATTAGGCGACTGCCAAATTTAAGGTATTAATCTCATTTGAGGTATTTAAATCAGAGTTTTCATATTTTTCATTAATACAATCTTATTTATTATTAAACATTATTTAGGAATATTCTGAGAAAAAACAAAAAAACATTGATTCAAAGAAATACCTCCACACTTTGGGCCGCACAACTATGTCAGATCATGAGAGACAGCTGGTACGATATAGTTGTTTATAATTTTTCTTTAGGACTTTCCCTTTTTATTATTTCCTACTTAAATTATGTGATTTATTGAATATTGAATATATGATTATACCTGAACTTTATATTGTTTCAATGTCATTATAGAAGCACAAATTGAATATTGAAGGACGTATCCCTCGAGCAAAATTGTTTTGCTCCAGTAGAAGAAAAAAAGATGGAATTACGGTAAATGAATCAACCCAAGAAAAGATTGTAAGTTTAAATATGTTTATTTAAAAGTTTAATATCTATTTTGAAATTTATTAATCTATTAATATTTTTAACAGGCTGCTTTAGAGGATTTTGATGCCTAGGATCCTGACAATTTTGGGCCATATGATCATTTATATCAGGCTTTGGGAGAGGATCACTCTGGTCGAGTACGCTGCCGACCTGGTAAGAATATAGTCCCGACGAGGTATTGGTCCTCTCCAGGTATCCATTCTAGTACGACTGAGTTGGAACAGGTCAAAGAGCAAGCAAGACAATCTTATAAAAGGGTCACAGAGTTGGAAGTACAAGTTCAAACGAGGGACAAAGAATTTATGAAACTGATGAAAGCTTTATCTTCATCACTTCCACCAGAGGCTAACACGGCTTGTCAGACATTTATGTCGTCGATGGGTGAATTATCCAATGCACCAGGAGACATCTCTGGTGGCGATCGAGATCATGACATTCTTGGCGATGACGAGGATGCTGAAGAGGACGAGGGCGAGGATGAGGATGAGGAAAAGGTTGAGGATGGGGCTGAGGGCGAGGATGTCAAGGGTGAGGATGGGGCTGAGGTCGAGGATGAGGCCGACGATGAGCAAGGGGATGATGACGAGGACAGAGATGGCAGCGAGGATGAGGCAGATGATGATAGTGGTGATGATGATGGTGATCATGGGCAGATTGATCCATTTCATTTTTGAATTCTATATAACTCTTTATTTTTTAACCTGGTTTTCCACTCCGGGGTCTTCCTCTGCTTCATGGGGATTTTGTTATCATATCTCTTTTTTGCACTTGATTCTTATTGTATGATTAGTCTACTACCTAGACCTTTAGTATTCCTTGGAACTGTGATTCCCTGTATGATATCTGGTTTGATAAGTTAATATGGACATCTTAATATTCAAAAACAATCACTCAAAATTAGGGGTGTCCATGGGCCGGGTCGGGTCGGGTCGGGTCATGGGTGTTCTAGGGCCTAAGGACATATGGTCATCCATAAGTAAGATTTAGGGCCTAAGGACATGACGTGAAAAATTATGTGTTTTAGATCCATGGGTAATATTGGGGGTTCATTTTAAAAATAATAAAATGAGGGTTTTTGAGGTGGAAAATGATTTATTAGGTTATGAATTCCCTTGGTTAAAAAATATAAATAAGTGTGTGCCTTTTTTATTTTGATAAATGGATTTTAATGATAATGAAATATTGGTTAATTTCTTTGGTTAAAAAATTTATTTTTAACATTTTTATTCTCTATTTTATATATTTTCGTTGAATAGGAATATAATTTAGAAACAAAAAATATCCAATTACTTATAATATTTATATTTACTAAATTGATTAACTTTGAGAAATTTTTATATTGTCATTTGTGACGTGTACGAGTCAACCCCGCCTTAATCCAAGGGCCGGTGTGTCCGGTACCACAAAAAGTGTCTTTCTTTTGTTTAAAATGGATGCGTTGTTAATTAAAATAAACGACATAAGGAAAACCGACCACACGCATTCGGATTCCGTTGAAACTTTAAGAAAACGATGCATGGGTCATTTGTGACGTGTACGAGTCAACCCCACCTCAATCTGAGGGCTGGTGTGGCCGACACCACTCAAAGTGTCTCACTTTTCTTTGAAATGGACAACAGTTTAAGTAAAAACAAAAACTGACATATGGGAAATGGACCAAACACATTCAGATTCTGTTGATACTTTAGGAAAAGTATCCATGGGTCATTTTTGTCGTGTACGAGTCAACCCTGCCTCAATCTGATGTACGGTGTGGCCGGTAGCACTCAAACTGTCTCACTTTTATTTGAAATGGATAGGATTTTAAGTGAAAACAACTACCAGCATACAGAAAATCGACCAAACACATTCAGATTCTATTGAAACTTTAGGAAAACGATCCATGGGTCATTTGTGACGTGTACGAGTCAACCCCGCCTCAATCCAAGGTGCGGTGTGGCCAGCACCACTCAAAGTGTCTCACTTTTCTTTGAAATGGACAACTGTTTAAGTAAAAACAACAACTGACATACGGGAAACAGACCAAACGCATTCGGATTCTGTTTATACTTTAGTAAAAGTATCCATGGGTCATTTGTGTCATGTACGAGTCAACCCCGCCTCAATCTGAGGCACGGTGTGGCCGGTACCACTCAAACTGTCTCACTTTTATTTTGAAATGGACATGATTTTAAGTGAAAACAACTACCGGCATACAGAAAACCGACCAAACGCATTTGGATTCTGTTGAAACTTTAGGAAAACTATCCATGGGTTATTTGTGACGTGTACGAGTCAACCCTGCCTCAATCCGAGGGCCGGTGTGGCCGGTACCAATAAAAATGTCTTTCTTTTGTCTAAAATGGATGCGCTTTTAATTAAAATAAACGACATACGGAAAACCGACCAAACGCATTCAAATTCTGTTGAAACTTTAGGAAAACAATCCATGGGTCATTTGTGACATTTAAGAGTCAACACCGCCTCAATACGAGTGGCGGTGTGGCTGACACCACTCAAAGTTTCTCACTTTTCTTTGAAATGGACAACAGTTTAAGTAAAAACAACAACTGACATACGGGAAACAGACCAAACACATTCGGATTCTATTTATACTTTAGGAAAAGTATCCATGGGTAATTTTTGTCGTGAACGAGTCAACCCCACCTCAATATGAGGCACGGTGTGGCCAGTACCACTCAAACTGTCTCACTTTTATTTGAAATGGACATGAATTTTAAGTGAAAACAACTACCGGCATACGGAAAACCGATCAAACGCTTTCGGATTCTATTGAAACTTTAGTAAAACGATCCATGGGTCATTTGTGACGTGTACAAGTCAACCCCGCCTCAATCCGAGGGCCGGTGTGGCCGGTACCACTAAAAGTTTCTTTCTTTTGTTTAAAATGAATGCGCTTTTAATTAAAATAAACGACATATGGAAAACTGACCAAACGCATTCGTATTGTGTTGATACTTTATGAAAACGATCCATGGGTCATTTGTGACGTGTACGAGTCAACCCCACCCCAATCTGAGGCACAGTGTGGCCGACACCACTCAAAGTGTCTCACTTGTCTTTGAAATGGACAACAGTTTAAGTAAAAACAACAACTGACATACGGGAAATGGACCAAACACATTTGGATTCTGTTGATAGTTTAGGAAAAGTATCCATGGGTCATTTGTGTCATGTACAAGTCAACCCCGCCTCAATCTGATGCACGGTGTGGCCGGTACCACTCAAACGGTCTCACTTTTATTTGAAATGGACATGATTTTAAGTGAAAACAACTATCGGCATACGGAAAACCGACCAAATGCATTCAGATTCTGTTGAAACTTTAGGAAAACGATCCATGGGTCATTTGTGACGTGCACGAGTCACAAATGAAAATGGATTTTTCATTTACATGAAAATGAAAATGGATTTTTCAGTGTAATCTGCTTGGTCCCAAAGCATGAACCAAACAGGTTGTGAGACATAATACCAGTAGGCATCCACCACAAGATTTGTGCCCAAATTTTAGTGAATATACATGTATAAAAACAAAGTACAAAGGTAAAAATAGTATAAATAAATCAACAACCATTAAATATTGAAGTAAAGAATAGCTAAAACTTTCCTTGGAGACATCAATATCTTGCCTAAACGCATGTCACTGTCTTGACCTCAGGAAAAAACACATCCTCTCCCTCAAGCATCACAGTCTCTCCCTCAGAAATATCACAATCTCACCCACATGTATCATATGTAATTAATCTATTAACATGTAAAAATAAGTACCTCATTTAATTTAAATTATTACATCGTAGACTATTATCAACACACCTTATCTAATCTAACTATTACTTGGCATAATAATAATCAAATCACCTCATGTAATCTTACTATCACATCGCTTTTTAATAATCAATAATCCAACCTAAACAAAAAAAGTCATGGAAAGCAGTATGCATCTAAGGCATCATGGGCCAATAGATCAAACAAATTAATCAAGGGAAACACAACCCTGTGGTTCCATATCTCAAAGAAATAACCTTAATAACCTAATCAACCAATATCATATGATAATCACGGTGTAATTCCAAGTCATGTATACCAAAAACATGGGTATATGAGTTTTAGGCACATATAATTCTTGATAAAACAACATATAGGCACAACCCACCTACCTCATAGTCGTGAGAACAATATTGTTGAATATCGGATCTTGATTCATCCTAGATCGTTGAAAATCCACAAAAGATTCATAAATTATCAAATCTATATCTATAAAATGAGGAGAGGAATCAAGAGGATACGATTAAGGTGAAGGGAGAACTCATTGGTGGGATCCCAATGCACCTTCCAGAGTTCTTATTGGACATTGATAGGAGAATCAGTGGCTCAGATAATAATTGTCGCTCATGGACGAACTTGGATGAACCAAGGTCAAAAGAAGTTAATTTTGTAAATGAGACATGACCCCTCTCCATTATATTAAATAAAAAATAAAATACATGACATTTCCTTTAACAATGCACACTGTGTATATGCTTTTACTGGGCCTCACCTTAAGAGGCACGACCACGACACAACATGACTTGGTACATGGATGAGACACGACCTGTACGTGGTCTGGAAAGGACATCAATGTTACATTTTCCTCAAAGAAACCTGAATACAAAATCCATGCATGGAAATGGGGAATTGGGTTCTTACAGTTTGATTATCACACCATAGATCTTGTTTCTATCTCAACCAAGCACCAAAATCATTGGTTTCTTCAATCTAGTGGTCTAATATCACATTACGATCTTAATAAAGCCTTATGTTTCATCGGCCCCATATAACGGATCAATGATAGATCTGAAGCAATCCAAATTTGTTTATTTCTCTCTTTTTGGTCATTATTTGGCTTGGAATCTCTAACTAATGATTTTTTATCATGTTTTATTCAGTCTCGCATTATAATATTCGCACATTCAGGTTTTATTCAGCTTCATAATGCATTTGATTATAGATTTTCTCATTACACCTCAGCTGAAGGTTAATATCTTTATAATGTGTAAATTATTTGTTCCAACTTTTATTTCTTGTATCAATTAGTTGTTCACATTCAATATATCATTACTTGTTAATATTACATTAAAATTATTTTATATAATATTTCATGCCAAGGAGTATTATTGAGATGATAAGATATTGGATGTTGTGTGTTTCTACATTGTCATTTAGTTTAGTGAGTTGGGTTTTAAAATTAGTTTGCATTGATAATAGAGCATGTTTATTTTGGTTTTAAAATTAGTTTGCATTCATGTAATTGCATAACATGTGATGGTTTTGTAATGAGTTTTCATGAAAATGGATTTTTCATTTACATGAGCTGAAAAATCCATTTTCAAGTCTGTTTCAAGTCTGTATGTAGGTGTATAGTGGAGGGGCTACTGTAGGGAGGGGGGCTGATGTGTGCAGTTCTGGAAAAACTCTATACCAACGGTTATAAACCGTTGGTATAAGGGTGCTCGGATTTTGTAAAAACACTATACCAACGGTTTTAAACCATTGGTATAGGTGTCTGGATTTTTGTAAATCCAATAACAATGGTTTATAACCGTTGGTATAGGTGTTGCTGGAAAACCAATACCAACGGTTCCAAACCATTGGTATAGGTTTTCCTGAAAATCACATTACCAACGGTTCTAAACCGTTGGTATAAGACTTCCTCAAATTCATTACCAACGGTTATAAACTGTTGGTATACAATGGATTAAATTTATATAACCCATATACCAACAGTTTGGATCAAACCGTTGGTATAAGGCTTTCCTCACGACTTACTAGCCAGCGGTTTGGAAAACTGTTGGTATAGAGTATACCAACGGTTTTCCAGCCTATACCAATGGTTTTTAACCGTTGGTGTAACCTTCTTTTCCAGAAGTGACTTCTTCTGTATACAATTTTACTTTGTGTTTCCTTCTTCTTGTACTCTAGTTGTAGGACCCATGGACACCCTGAGAGGGGAGGGGTGAATCAGGGTGTCTACTTTTTATTCTTAAAGTTATGGATCTTGTTCCCACATTTGTAGGAACTACTTAAACCTGTATGATGGATATGATCAGCAATGAAACATTCACATGCAAAGAGATAACACATCAATTTTACTTGGTTCGCCACTAAGGGATACGTCCAAGGAGCATACGCCGATGAGTTGTCGGTCGTACCAAATTCCACTAATCTTCACTAGTTGTGGATACAATGGTTCGGGAACAGTCACTCTGTCCCAGACTCACTGCCTTTACAAAAGGTTCAGGGATAGCTCACTGTGTCCCTCGGGTCACTCCCATTGACTCCCCCTGGATCACTGCCGTAGGTGAAGTCACGCTTAGTTTATAGACGTGAAGGTCTCTTTAATAGATTTGCATTGAATTATTTGTCTCATGTTCAGCATGAGACTTTTCTTGCATCAAAGTCCTGAGTTGAAGCTCTTTTGTATTCAACCTTCTACTTTAGTGCAATAACTGAATGCACTATATCTTCTTCTTCTCTTACTTTGATTCTCAATACTAACACCTGAGTGTATTGATATATTCCCCTCATTCTGTGCAGATCTGAGTTTAGTTGTACGAACCGTTCTTCTTCTCTTCACAACACACAATGAGGATGTTAAACATCATTCATGTGTGTGCAGTACCACTTCTCTTCATAAAACCAAATTCTTCACTGTTCTTCCATCTTTGTAAATGAATACATCATTTGTTGCACTAAAGGTATCGGGCAATCTTACAGCTTTAGTGCATCTCCACAAAGACGGGCAAGCTCCAACAACACCTGGCGCTCTTCTCCAAGCCTGGCGCGCAAGTCCCAATACGGCGCGCAAGTCTTCGGCGCGCAAGTCCAAACTGACATGCAAGTCTCACCAAAGCACCTGCGGGAATCTTCCTTCCCCGACCAAAAACTTGTGTGACCCACTTCCTTTCTCTCCCAAACGGCCTTGGGTGCATAGCCAACAACTGGTGCGCAACTTCAAACTCTGGCACGCATGTCCACCTGCGCGACCACACACTACTTGCGAGAATTCCACACCTGCGCGATAGGAGCTCTGATTTTTCTAAGTGTTGAACTTCGTAGGAAATGAGGAGGGGTGGTCCAGTATTTATAGGCAATTTGACCACCCTGTGCGACGGCGCACAAGTCAACCATCGGCCCCCAAGTCTCAGCGCGTAGGTCTCTTCCCCTACTAGTCACTTGCATGACCAACTTCCAAACTTGTGCGAACCTATTTCCTTTGCAAAATTTTGATCTTCTGATCTTGAAAAACAATAGGCGTGCAAGTTCTCAAGCTTCCAAGGCATTGGCGCGCAAGTCTCTTTCACGGCGTGCAAGTCACCTGCGTGACCTCACCAAAACTTGCGCGACCCTTATCCTTTTGCCATATTTTGATGATCTGATCTTGAAAAACATATGGCATGCAAGTTTCCAAGCCTTCAAGTACACAGCGCGCATGTCCCTTTTCCAAAAACCACTTTTCTTCATTTGTCGATTTTCAGGCCCAAAAATTTGGAAAACACTGGGAAACAACGCTACCTTTTATCTTCCACCTTGTATCTTCTCTTTTTGTCCACCTCCAGATCATCCATTACATTGTCGATGATTCTTGAATCTCGACATGCCATCATGGAATCTCCTTTGTCAACAAATTTGTATGTCGTTTTTTTTGCTTTGTCAACAAGCACAATCACCTCAAAACCACTTCTTCTTGGTGATCTGTATCCTTCAGCAACTCTTCTGCTTTTATCACAAACTCCAATATTGTGATATGTATTATTTGAAGGCATAGATTTAGCATCATCATATTCTATGACAATGTGATGTGCATGGCTATCTCGGAATTCGAATCCCCGTACGGCCATCTTAGAATTTCAATCATTTGCACATTTTCTTCTTCATCAACCGTCATGATCTACTTCATGAAAACCATATGATTCAATTCGTCAATAATTCTCTTGAATGGTTCTCATGAAATCATGAGTAATTGCATGGTCTTCATCAAAAACCCATGGTTATCATGCAATAAGGAGTAATTTCATGGTCTTCATCCAAAAACCCCATTCTTCATTAATCTTACATAGATGGATTGCACGTCACATTCTTCATTTTTGTAAACAATGTATCACCTTTGACACATGTTCTTTGAACTTATGATCTGTACAAAAATCATATGAATTACCATCCCTCCACTTCATCAGAGTACTTCATGGTCTCCTTCATTTTTATCTTCCATTCTGAATTACCATTTCTCCACTTCATCAGAGTACTTCATGATCTCCTTCATTTTGATCTTCCATTCCTCCATTTCATTGGAGTACTTCTTGCTCTCCTTCATTTTGATCTTCATTGACAACTTTTGACAACAAATACAACCTTATACACAAAGTGGTTCCAACAATCTCCCCCTTTTTATTTTGTTGTCAATACCTTATACATCTTCTGAAATGAATTTGTCAATGTCAAAATGAGAATCTTCTTTCTCTTCAATCAACTTTTCTTTTCAAACATTCATTTCACTTTATCTCCCCCATATTGACAAGAAATTAAAAGCACATGGTAGGGAGGGTATCAATCCATACTTAAGCAATGTATCATTAATCATTTCACTCTAATTCTACTTGAGCAACGATCGATGTAGAAAACAAGAGGATTTGATTAAGTCAACAAGGTTGTCCATTATTCACAGATCATGATACCAACATGAGATGAGAACTCGTGTATTTTGTCTTCAAGGGTTTACCACTTTTATTTCAGGTAGAATAAAATCAAATGTGATAGGTAATAATAAACATTAAACTCCAGCACTCACATCAGCAAACAGATCAAAAACATTCATGTGCAATCGGCAGGATAAGTGGCATTGGGGAACTTCCATTCTTTTTATATCACTGATCAATTCAGTTACTCTCCCTTTGTAGAATGATCTGATTAACCAAGGTTGAGATATTTAGAAATGACATACCATCTCCAATGACATGTTCTTCAATAAATTTTCAAAGTAACTACATTTGATACCAGCTGGAGTTGATATTGATTGAAACAGTGATTTTGGAAGCTTTTTTATTTTTCTCCCCCTCAAGGGAAACACTCCTCATCATCTTCATCAAGAGTGATCCTTCATAATCTTAATCATTGAATATAAATTGAAGAATCTACTAATAATGGAAACTTCTTTAGCTTGGCTATCAATAGTTGACAGCATTCACTACTTCTCAGGTTCTCCCCCCGAGAGCATGCTTCACCTTCAATTACCTGTATTATTAGCACAAATACAATACAAAAATGAATAAGGGAATAAGGTGGTTCCTCCTTGCTTCATCAACATGTTCTATATGGTTGAGTTTCTTTTCTCAACCAAGTTCCTCTGTTCACTCCAGTCTCCATGCCTGCACATTTGAACATATGTTCTGACATCTGTTGATGTGGCATGGTTTTCTTCAAATTCTCTTATAATTTTTGTAAGAAATTTTTCTGCTTAACAGCCATCATGAATGATACATTCTTACTCCCCTTAAGGACTTCTTCCTACTCTGGTATTAAGGTTAGGAAACCTTTTTCAATGTGAGCAGATTTCTTGCATCTCTCACACAGAACTTCTTTGAATTGTGTGTTTCTCTTGGTTTGCAATCTCTCATGCATTGTGTCTTCATCATGTGAAAGATTTTCTTTTTCTTTTCACCAGCCTTGGCCTTTTCATCTTCAAGTTTCTTCATTATTTTCAAATCCTCGGGCCAGATGACCAATATGTCATTTGGAACTGTTGCAGCTGGTTTGGGTCTTCCACATGGGTACATCTGAGTTTTATCCCACTTAGTGTTTCTTTTGGATGAATGACCCTTCAATTTCATGGATCTAAAATCCTGGGTCTTCTCAGCTTCCCTACTTGAGGTATTCTTGGGGAAATGTGTGTTCGCACTATTCTTCTAATTTCTTCCCAAGGAATATTCTTCCTTATTAGCTAGGTTGTGTGGTCTTCTACTCTTATCAGCTCTGGATATCAGTTGACATAGGCATGCATCATTCTTGTGACCACTGCCCCTGCATACGTCACAGATGTTATCAAGCATTCTAAATCTGTTTTCTGTAAACAGATTCTTTTGGACCAACAGATGTTGCTTCTTATTCTCTGGATTTCTTCAATTTGACACAGGCTTTCTTTGTGATTTTCCATTAAAGGGATTGTACCAACAATCCAGCGCACAATGCCCAAATCTGTTGCAGCACCATCATTGACCCACAAATCTTTTCTTCTTTGTATCTTCTGTATTAGATTGTTGGGCATTCTTCTTAATCTTTTTTGCTCTATTTGAGGAACCAACTTCATTATTTATGTGGTATTTAAATTTTTTGTGTGATGAATTATGATTATACTATATTTAATTATGTATATTTACATATTATATACATATTCCATCCATTATTTAAAGTCTCCCTTTAATTATATGATATTCATAAGGGACTTTTCTTTTAAAATTATCTTTTAAAATTACGTTTTACAAAATTCAAAAGAAATATTTTTATGCAAATATTCATTTGTATGATTATGTTATGGATCTTGGGAATTTTTATGATGAATAGTGTGACCTATATTTCCCTCCAATTCATTTGGTATGTGTAAGTTGTAGGTCGGCTGTATGGTTACTCCAATTATAACTGCGATGGTTACAGAAATAGTAAGGTAGCTGTGAGGGTTACAAATTATAAGGTAGCCAAGAGGGTTACAAGATTATGTATGTAATGCACCCAAGATACCTTTATGGTTCTACCTATGTTCCTAGGTATTTTTTAAATCTCATGTTTCAAAAAGTAACTATATATATACAAATGGTAAGTATGTCTTTTGAAAATGATTCCATATGTTATAAGTATTCATGGAATAATGTGTTCTTTCTTTCTTTTTATAGCCCTTACTGATTTTTTTGTGCTCATCCCAAGTTTTAAATGATTTTAACAGGTTAAAGTATGTGTAAGACAAAGAAGGAAGAAATGTTAAATGTTGAATAATTGTCAAGGAATCATGTATTAAGTTTAAATGTTTTAAAATTTGAAAAAAATGGTAACTATTTTTATGGTATCCACCTTGTAACAATGTGTAATGTTATGAATGTATTATGTCCCAATTATCTAAAGATATAAACTTGAAAAGATCCTCAATGTAAAAGGAAGTGTTTTCTTGAATAAATTCAAGATTATGTATTTAATAAGGTCAGTTCCTTATAGTTGGTATTAGAGGATGGTTTAGATAAATTTAGGGGTTAGGATGATGTTAAAAATAATACCCTAAATGATTTTTACTCTATCTCTATTTTGAAATGTTGTAGCTTTTAAAGATTACCATGTTGATTCATATAAGATATGTTCGTTCAGAATGGTTGTCTGTAGAAGGAACATGGATACTGAATAGGAGAGGCATCGACAGAATGAGATCCTCCCAGATCTATAGCCCGGAATGGTAGGGATTGGAACTGAGCAGTTTGTGATAGTGATGGTTTAGCTAACGTAGGAAATAAATGGTGGTGGAATCTATGAAATAGAACAAATAGAGGCACCACAATGGAACATGAAAGTGGAGGAACATTTTATGATACAACACCCTCCTGTTATCAATGGATCTTCTCACACAGTAGCAGCTGAAGGATGGATCAAATTCCTTGAAAAGATAATCGATGTTATGGGATGTTTATAAAATCAAAATAAAAGTCATTACATTTATCATTTTGAAGGTAAAGATAATAATTGGTGATCAATGGTAAAGAATATCAGGGATAGAGAGGATATTGATGCCTTTGAGTGAGATGGATTTAAAATTCTTTTCCTTGAAAAATATTTTCCTAAGGTGGTGCGAATTAGGATGGAGAATCAAATCCTTGAAATGAATAATAAGGAGGAAGATTTAGTGGTTGTGTATGAATCACACTTCACTTGACTGGAAAGGTATATTGGAAATCTTATTATGGATCATGATAGCAAAATCAACTGCTTTTACTTAGGATTTTAGCCAAGGTATCAAAGGGAGTTGGCCTCCTGTGAATTCAAAAGTTATGAGAAACTTGTCTAATGTGATGAGAGGGTAGAGATGGAGTTTTCCAATGATCACATTCATTTTTGGAAATGAGTATAAGAAGTGGTCCAAGTGGAAAGATAAGGGTAATAATCAAACAAAGAAATCTGATGGTATGAAAATCTAGTTTCCAGTTTGTGAAAAGTGTGGTATGAAACACCCTAGAAAATGTCTTAGAAAAACTGGGGAGTGTATTAAATTTTGTAAGTTTGGAAATATATCCTGATATTGTAATGAAAATGATCCTAATACTAATCTTGATAAGAAAATTGTAAAGTGTTTTAAATGTGGTGAGATGGTTAATTATGAAAATTTCTGCCCAAAGAGGGATCTGAATGATGAAAAGAATAAAAACTATAAGCAGAAAGGTGTAGTGAGATCCTTTGCAACTACGTCAGTAGATGTTGGGACATCCAATGAAGTTGTATTAGGTACTTTTTTTGTTAACTCAGATTTTGCTAAAGTTTTGTTTGATACGGGGTCTACACATTCCTTCATCTCCGAGAGATTTTCAGGTAAATTAGAAATATCACCTCAACAAATGAGACATAAACTTATTGTTAAAACACCAGGGGGAAATATTATAGAAAAGAGGAATTATAAGGATATTTATATTGTGGTATGTGGAAATACTTTACGTACAAACCTGGTTTTTTTACCCTTAGTCAAGTTTGGTGTTATTCTGAGAATGGATTGGATTTCTATTTATCATGCTAAGATTTACTATAGATCTAAAGAAGTTGTTTTTCAGAAATAGATTAATTTTGTATACAAGAATGAACCCATACAATTGATAACATATCAAGAAGTTTTGAAACTATTAAAAGATAGAAATGAAAGTTATCTTTCTCATATTGTTGAAAACAAGGGAACTATTCATATTGATGATGTGCATGTGGTAAATAAATATCTTGATTTTTTTCTTGATGAGGTACCCGGGGTCATACCTAATCAGGAAGTTGAATTCACAATTGACTTATTTCTTGATTCAAAGCCAATTTTAAAACCCCCATATATTATGGATCAAATAGAACTTCTTGAATTGAAAAATCTGTTGCAGTATTTTCTTGATAAAGGTTTCATTCATCCTAGCACTTCACCATGGGGAGCTCTTATTTTGTTTGATAAAAATAAATATGGTTCAATGAGACTTTGATTGATTATAGAGCTTTGAATAACATCACTGGTAAAAACAAGTATCATTTTCCTCACATCAATTACTTTTTTATCAGCTCTAGGGAGCTCAATACTTTTCCAAGATTGACATGAGATCCAGATTCCATCAGTTGAAGGTGAAAGAGGATGACATCCCAAAAACAACCTTTTGTTCTAGATATGGGCATTATGAATTTGTTGTTATTCCCATTGGGTTAACTAATACACCTATTGTATTCATGAATCCTATGAATAGAGTATTTCATGAGTTCTTGGATAATTTTTTGGATGTATTTATTGATGAAATTATAGCATTTTATAAAAATAAAGAGGAGCAAGAAAAACATATAAGGGTTGTTTTACAAACCTTAAAGGAAAAGAAACTGTATGGAAAATTCAGTAAGTCTAATTTTTTGTTGAAAAAAATTTCTTTTATATGGAACACTGTAAATAAGGATAGAATAATAGTTGATCCATCCAAAAAAAGAGTGGTTGATGAATGGCCAAGACCAACAAATGTTTCAGAGAATCGTAGTTTACTTGGATTAACAAATTATTACTGACGATTTGTTAAAAACTTTTCATAGTTATCTAGCCCGATAACTATGTTAACATGAAAATGTGTTAAATTAGTTTAGGCAGAATAATGTGATGTTTATTTTCAAAAACTTAAGAATAGATTGGTGGATGATCCAGTTTTTGCCTTACCTTCTTGAAATAGTGAGTTTTTCATCTATAGTGATGCTTCTATGAAGGGACTTGGTTGTGTTTTGATGCAGAATGATCAGGTAATTTCTTATGCTTTATGAAAAAATAAACCTCATGAGTTTAATTATACCACACATGATTTGGAATTGGTAGGTGTGGTTTTTTCATTGAAAATTTGGAGGCATCATTTATACGGAGCCAAATGTCAAATATATACTCACCATAAAAGTCTAAAGTATATATTCAATCATAAGGAATTAAACATGAGGAAGAGAAGATGTCTTGAACTGATAAATAATTATTATTGCAAGATCTATTACCATTCTAGAAAATCAAACATTGTGACAAATGATTTGAGTCGAAAACATCATGAATTATTAACCATGTTACATTTAAAACATGATCCTTTGATTAATGATTTGATGAATTTTGGTTTAGAAGTTATTTGTGTATGAAATGCCTCTTTTTTGTCTTGGGTTTCAGTACAGTCATCATTATCAGACAAGATTAATCAAGAGAATAAGGAAGACTGTAAGTTACAGAAAAAGGTTGAATTGGTTAAAATGGGTAAGCTTCCATAAATTAGCCTTGATAAAGTTTGTTTTCTAAGATTTGGAAAAAGGTTGTGTGTGCCCTTTGATTCTTAGTTGAAGAAAGATTTGTTGTGTGAAGCTCATAGTTCTCCATTTTTTGTTTATCCTGGTAGTACTAAGATGTATAGATACCTTCGGTATTATTATAGGTGGGATGGAATGAAAAGGGTTATTGCTGATTTTACCATGAAATGTTTGACATGTTAGCAGGTTAAAGTAGGGAAGTAGTTACCGAAGGGGATGGTTCAGCCTTTTCCAGTGCCAAAATAGAAGTGGGGGAATGTATACATGGACTTTGTGGTGGTACTACCTAAGACATCTCGAGGTAACAATGAAATTTGGGTTACTGTGGATCGACTGACATAATTTGCACAATTTCTTTCTATTCGAGATACAATGTCCTTGGATTAGCTTTCTCGATTGTACCTCATGGAGATTGTCAGGTTACATGGATTTAATCTTTCCATTATATCTGAATGGGATCCCAGTATTACTACTAACTTTTGGAAGTGACTTCATATGTCATTGGGCACAAAGTTAAATTTCAGTACAACTTTTCATCCTCAATTAGATGGGCAGTCAGAACAAACGATCCAAACATTGAAGGATATACTTAGAGATTTTTCAATGGACTACAAGGGAATTTTGGATCAACATCTCTCTTTTGTTGAGTTTTCTTATAATAACAGTTTTCATTCTTGTATACAGATGGCATGTTTTGAGGCATTGTATAGAAAGCAGTTTCAGACTCTAGCATTTTGGGATGTAGAAAGTGAAAGAAAGTTGATGGGTCCATAATTATTAGAGGAAGTGGCTGAGAAAGTGAAGATGATCCAGCATCACATGAGGACAGCTCAGAGCAGGCAAAAAATTAATGCATATAACATAAGGAAATACTTCTCTTTCGAGGTAGGTGACCATGTTTTCCTTAAAATCTCTCCTTTGAAAAGTGTGATGCATTTTGGTAAGAAAGGAAAGCTAAGTCTGTGGTTCATTGGTCCTTTTGAAATCTTAGAGAAACTTGGAGAAGTTTAATACCGAGTAGATTTGCCTCTAATTTTGTCTCAGGTACACAATTCTTTTCATGTTTCGATGCTGCGGAAGTATGTACCAGATTTGACTCATATTTGAAGCCTAGAAGCAGTCCAGCTAGAGGAGAACTTTCATATTAAGAGAAACTGGTTCAGATTCTTGATCGAAAGGAACTGGTATTGTGAAATAAGGTAATCCACTAGGTAAATGTTTTGTGGAGAAACCACATGGTTGAAGAAGCAACATGGGAGTCTTAAAATGATATGAGGGAAAGGTACCCTCACTTGTTTAATAATTAATTAAAATTACGAGGAAGCAATTTCCAGAAGGTGGGGATAATGTAACACACCATGTTTTTCAAAAAATAAATTGAAATTCTTGAATTTTTTTTTAATATAGATATTTATAAGTAGCTGTTAAACATAATTTTACTTCTTCGATGTTTGGAATTTCAAAAAATGGTCATCTACAATTGTGTTCAGTATGTTATTTGGGATCTATTGGAACCAACTTGTTTTTTTAGTGAATAGTAACATACCCTTATGAATAGTAATTTTAATTGTAATATGACTCTAATGAATAGTAAATTTTATTATTATTTTATTTTTTTAATGCTTTAATATAATGACATCTAGATTAATTTTTAAATGTGATATAATAGCAGTTATAGTTTTTAAATTATTAAATTTTGAATTAATTATGATTTTATTTAAAAATTAAATTAAAAATGTTTAAAAATTATTTTCAAAAAATGGAATTAATTTTTGAATTCTACGCATTGATAAATAGTTAGGGTGAATTTTGGGTATTTTTCTGAAACAGTTGATTTTTCGGTGAATAGTAAAAAATACAGTTTTGAGTTTCAGTGTGTTAATGACATCATTAATGATGTAATAATGATGTAATAAATCTGGTAAAATTTTCTACAGTAATATAAGTTATGATGTTTTCCAAGTGGATTATACCATGGTAAAATACCAAGGGAAAGCCCATGGTTTTGCAAATACCACTAATGAGGTTCCCTTGGAAATTATTAAAATAATCAATCACTTTTGCTATAAATATCAACCCATTCATTCATTAACTTAATTCCAAATTCTTCATCAATGAATCTCTAGAATCCTTACATCCCTATTATCCCACCCAAGTTTTCCTCAATCCCCCAAGGTCCCAACCTTCAATCTCTAGGAGTTACTCTACAAGGTAAGAAAATTCTTAATTTCTTTCTTTTTCCATTCATGTTCTCTTTTATGTGGTATTAATTTCAAGTTTCCATATCATGTTCTTATTTATTTATTATTCTTGATATATTCTATATTATGAGTCATTTTTGGATGGGTGGCCCATGTCCCCTCTCTTTTTAATATTTTCTAAAACCATGTGGCATAGTCGTTGGGCTGCCGAATTTTTGTAAGGGATTTCTCAATTATACTTTTATTTTGAGTTCCTTTATTTTCTTATTCTTTCTTCATCTATTCTAACCCAAGAGGCATGAAATATATATAAATAATGTATATTATATATGTTCTAATGTTCATGGAAAACTCATCATCATTATTCTTCTACTCTCCCACTTATTCAAGGAATAAAAACATTGTCTGTGATGTGTCAAATTACCGACATCGTGGACGATGTGATTTCAATTTAGATTAATTATTTAAATTATGGTCATGAAACCATTTATATGGTTTAACCAGGTTATAATATATGTATTATGTCACATCCTTGTTTCTGGAATTATTTTTTACTCATGGTTTTAATTTATAAGACAAAATGAGGTTGTTATTAACAAAGAACCACTAAAATGATCTAAACGAACATCATTAATGTTTTAACTTATAAATCATCCTCATATAAAACATAAAAAAGATAAATGGTATAAATTATTGTACTAGAAATAAATAAATACCTTTAAATTCCTATTCTATAGTTTCACTTCCAAACGACAAGAACATTCATCATGAACCAATCATTGAAATCATGTAAGGAACTCACCCAAAACAGTGCAAGGAACAAAATACTAACAATTAAGGGGTAAAACGTGGTTATTAAATGATAATATAAGATTTTAAAAACATTAAAATGTTTTTTTAAAACACTAATAACACACTTTTAACCATTATATAGAAATTTTAAACAAGTTTGAAGTAAGACAAGCCTGAGGTAAGGGAATTTTTAACCCAATTTCCATCCTTTGGGTTAACCATATTCTTCATTATTTTTGTGGTATTTAAATTTTTTGTGTGGTGAATTTTTATTATACTAGGTTTAATTATGTATATTTACATAGTATATACATATTTTATCCACCCTATTAAGTCTCACTTCAATTATATGATAATTATAAGGGACTTTTCTTTTAAAATCCTCTTTTAAAATTCTGTTTTACAAAATTCAAAAGCAATGTTTTATAGTAATATTCATGTTGTATGATTATGTTCTAGATCTTTGAAATTTTATATAATATAGTTTGGGACCTATATTTCCCTCCAATGCATTGGTTATGTGTAATATGGAGGTCGGTCATATAGTTACTCCAAGTGTAACTGTGATGGTTACACAAATAGTGAGGTAGCCGTGAGGGTTACAAATTATAAGGTAGCCGAGAGGGTTACAAGACTATGTAAGTAATGCCCCAAGATACATTTATGGTTTTACTAGTGTTATTAGGTATTTTTTAAATTTCATGTTTTAAAAATTAAGTATATATATATATATGTGGTAAGTATGTCTTTTGAAAATGATTTCATATGTTACAAGTATTTATGGACTAATGTGTACTTTACTTATTTTTATATCCCTTACTGATTTTTTGGGTTCATCCCATGTTTTAAATGATTTAAATAGTTCAATGGATGTGTAATACAAATAATTAAGCCATGTTAAATTTTGAATAATTATCAAGGAATCATGTTTTTTGTTTTAATGTTTTAAAATTTGAAAAAAATGGAAACTGTTTTTACGGTATCCACCCTGTAATAATGTGTAATGTTATAAAAGTATTATGTCACAATTCATTAAAGTTGCAAACATTAAAAGATATTCAATGTAAAAGGAATTGTTTTCTGGAATAAATTTAAGATTATTTATGTAATAAGGTTAGGTCCTTGTATAAATAGTTATTAAATATCAACTAAATAAAATAAATATTCTATTCACAATTTGGTGAATAAATATTTATTTAATATTTATGTGTTCATTAAAGAATGAATAAAATTATTCCTTTATCTTGAGAATAATTTATATTCTAGTAATTATATTCAAATATAATTTAATCTAGATCAATGTAAACACTTAGTGTGTGGCCATCTATGATTATTTCTCATTTCCAATCAACGGGCATGCCTAAAGTCCAAAATTACTAGCTAAAAAAGGGTTAGGGAACCCAATAGAAAGAACATAATGTCACAATATCAAAAACCACATATGAATGCTTATTGTGTAATATAATCCCCTTATCAAAATATTTCATCAATAATATTACACATATTTTTCATCAGCCTATATGCTTGATATGTCTTTCTCTAGAAATCTGAAATAAAATCTTCATTACACCATGTCCATGGAATTTAATGTGATGGTTCAATTTCAAAAAAAGGGTTAATATATCAACATCCATAAATATAGTAGGGATTAATAATTCCTTGAAATATCAATTAATTACAATTCATTTGTGACACACTAATCGTACCCTATATCTTAAGAACATATGAAATCATGTTTTTCATTAGTGAATTTAAGTGCATGAGTTGTGACATCCATTAAGAATAATATTAAAATATAATAACCATTAAAAACACTTGTGTTTAGGGATATATAATGAGACATAAATATGTGGAATTCTTATCAGCAAGTCTTTTCTCATAATTTCCCATCATGGAGATTACCAAGTGTCATGAAAATAATTTTTTCCTTATTATGAGTACTCGCATCTGATAGTCAATATACTATGTGACCCATCATATAATATTATCTTACCATATAACGATATTCAAAAATATCATCACAACATTTCAAGGTTCTCATCATATCAAAGATATTATATTACCTTATCAATGAAAAAATAATCTAGGACATTATTACATTAATGTAATGCATAAAAATGAACAATATATAATAAAATTATTTGTTTATATTCAAATATTTGAATATACATGTAATCCTAGGTACAAATATTTAGTTCTAGAACACCAACTCCAACATATTAGTGTACTCCCAAACTCAATACAATCATGAAAATAATATTAACATTGTCTTGAGTTCACTAAGAGATAATTGACTATATGCCAAGATATCTAAGAGTAATTTTGGGATTTATAAAGTGAATTTATTGGGTCAAATAATCTCGGAAGAAGGAGTGTCAATGGACCCTAATAAGGTCTCATTAGTTGTTTCTTCAGATAATTCTACGAATGTTTTTGAATTACAGTGACTTTTGGATTTATTAGGTTACTACCAATGGTTTTTCAAGGAATTTTCTTGCTTAGTAGCACTACTCTCAGGACTGAATAAGAAGGGCATAATGATTGAGTGATCTAAGGCATGTGTGAATTCTTTTTAGTGGTTGAGTATTCATTTGACCACTACCCTGATTATGATCTTACCCAAACTAGATAAGGATTATATGATATATTATGGTATATAAAGAATTGGGCTTGGTGTGGGGTTGATTTGGGGGGATAAATTCACAGCATAAGGATTAAGGAAGTTGAGGTCACATGAATGAAACTATCATATGCACATTCTCTAGTTGGTCGCAGTAGTTGATGCCTCAATATTTTTATGGAATTATCTCCTAGGTGAAAATTCTTTTGTCTACAATAACTATACTATCCTTAAATACATATTTCCTTAGTGTAATATAATTCATATACAATATATATGGGTTGATTGTATGAAATCCTTTGATTTTGACCTATCATATATGCCAAGAAAATTGAATAGTGAATTTGATGCTATGATTAATAAGACATAGACTCAAGCAGTTCATGAGTTTAGTTCTGAGTGTAAGATGATGGCCTAACTCACTGATTACATATAGGTGTTCATGAGGAGTGTAAATATATAAACCTCACATTCTTATCCATTGTCCCGTCCCTTCTGAGAAAAATAAGTGGGAGGTAATATGAGAATCCAGAGTGCCTAACTTTAAGAGATATATTTGATGGAGGGGAGAAACCTCCTAACTATACTATAAATAGTGATGAGATTTTCAATGTTCATGGATGCATTTATGTTACTATAGGAATATGGGAGGATTTTATGATTGAAGTTCACTCCTAAAAGTGGGCGGTGCACTTGAGTTTGACCAAAATGTATAGTGATCTTCATAAATAGTATTAGTGGCCAAGAATATAGAAGCAGATCATTGGTTTTATAATGTGATGCTACACATATCAATATATTAAGACTTAAAATCACCATATTTCTAGAATATTATGGTTTTTGTCTATTTTTTAAAGTAAGTGAGATGATGTTTCCATGGATTTCATGATTTTAGGGTGGTTATATCAAGTACTCCTTAGAACAGTGATGTGATATGGGTGATTGTGGAAAACATGATGAAGGTAGCCCATTTCTTTCTGACATGGGATACTTTCACCAGTGATGACTTGGGTAACATATATTTTTTTAGAGATAGTGGATTTTCATAGTGTGCCTAAAATTATTTCTTTATATCATGTTACTAATTTTTATTCATGATTCTGGAAATGTTTTTAGAAGGTTCTCAGTACTAATGTGTTTTTGTATAACTTTTCACCCACATATAAATGGGTAATCAAAGAAGACCATCCAGGTGTTAGAGCATATGAAGATAGCATGCATCCAAGATTTTTGTGTAACCTAAGAAAATCACCTAGCACTTGTTGAGTTTTTCTATAATAAGAGTTATTAGGTAACAATTAAAATAGTACCATATAAGGAACTATAAAGTAGGACATAAACATCCCCCTGGTGCTAGATGGATAAAGAAGAATCAGGATTGTTGGGGAATATTCTTGTGAAAGAGACATCATATCATATCATATTTATTCAGAATCTTATCGATACATCCCATAGTATAAAGAAGTCATAATCTAATAGAAGTCTTCAATATCTTGAGATTTCAAAGGGTGGTTGTGTATTCCTTAATGTTTCATCGAGACTGGTTCACCATCAAATTCAAAAACAAGGAAATCTTACACCTATATATACCAGGCTATTCAAGATTGTGGAGAGAATTGATGTTTTTTTCTTATTTATTACATTTTTCAACATTGATTATGGTTAATTAATGTTTTTATATATAAATATGCATTAATAGAGTATTTTTAGTTATTTAGAAAAACTTTTTATAGTTATAATTGAATTAAATAATCATTAAAAATTATAAATTATTTTTTAATGTGATCAATTGTATGTTTTTGTTTCATTTTGATGTCTAAATAATAAATATTTGGATTCTTTTTAAATTAGGTGTGTTTTGTGTTTTAATATTTGTTTAGTCATTATTTGAAATTTTTAATGTTGTCTTTTGATGTTTTATTTCAAATGTAAATTTTAAATGTTTTTATTTATTTAGATGCTTAGTTAATTTAATAATTATATACAGTACTTAATTACTTTGAAGTTATGATCTTTTTGCCTATTTCTTATTTTAATAAATTCTATTTTAATTTAATTTTCAATTTTTTCATTTAAATTTTTAATTAACTTCGATTTTTTTTATGTCTTGTATCAATTTATTTTATATACTATGGTGTTGGGAATTTATTTATGAAATGGATGTTATATAATTTATTAAGATGATTTTGGTTTTTCATGCTCCAGATAAATTTATTCCCTCACCCATAATAGAAATTCTTATCACATTGTGAGTACTCTGTAAGTTTTCTATGAGAAAATATTTGGATGTTATGTAATACAAATTGTTGAAAATAGTTTTCCTGTAAGATAAATATTCAATATGCATAAAATAAATTTGGACTTATCTCATTAGATAATTTCAAAGTTGGACACATAATAAAATTAAGGCATTAAATGTAATATCATTTCAGAATTAATGCAAAATAAAATTCAAAGAAAAAATTTGTAAGATGATATTGTGTAAGATAAATTATTATACATGATTTTTAGAACTAATGTTTTGACTGAATATAAAGATCATTTGGGGTCGTTATGAATCTAAACATGATGTTTTTTCTGAACTGATTCTTTTTTTGAACCAAAATCAATACTGGATCTATGGATGAAGATTTAACCTATAATTTCATCAGAATGAAGAAGATAATGTGATTGTTAAAAGAGGGGTTTTAAAATTTATTAATGATGTATCTAAACTTATCGAACCTTGGAGGAGTATCCTACTAAACTAGCAAGGAATCATTTGATCCAAGCCTGAAGCTAGTGTCCATATAACCTCAATCAGATAAATGTAACTCTAAATTTGTCAATGATTTTGAATATTTATTTTGAGTAAGTTGATTTTTGAGATCAATTTGATCTATGTAATTGACTATTCATTGGTTAAAATCGATATATAACCTTGAATCTGATTCTGATCAGGTGTTGAAGAATGAAGAACATTTGAGATTTGAGATGTCTTTTGATTGAGGTGTTGTTCCCGAACTGAGTTCAAAATTATCAATTGAAATAAACAGTATTGAAGATGATTAAATGATGGCCTCAATCGGGGAAGTGCAATCAAGAATGTTGAGAAAGAAGGAGGTTTGGTGAGGCCTAGGAATAAAAACTATTTAATAAACTCTATGTGTGAAACTTTGATGGGTTGGTAAGAATGGATAGCAATGAAGATTGGGAGATATTGATACCACAAGGATTTGTCTGACCCTTCATATAATGTAACTCATTTAACCCAATTAGGTGTTTTTGAGATATGTGATACCTATTATGGATGAAGTATCCATCTAACATCAATCATTTTCATATCCAACAATTATAGAAATTCTTAGTTCATTAGATACTGATTTTAGATGATGAGAAGCATCAAATCTCTATAGGTATTCAAAAATGAGGATATAGTTGATAAGAAAGGTAACACCATAAGATTTTAAAATATAATCATTGTATTTGATATCATGTATGACATGTAATACCAATCATAGAATAGAATATAATACCCCGAGACTTTATAATATAATAATTTTTGAATAAATTCTATCTCTTCAATAGCTTTCATTACATGAAACATTGATTTTAGCTTGTGTTACATGCCACACTTTGTTTAGATTGAATTACACAAAACACTTTTTTTACCTTGAATTACATTCAATAATTATTTAATCTTATATTACACACATCAATGAGCCTCTTCAATAACTTACATTACACATACGACTGAGTTTTATCAAACAAAAATATATTATTATAATTAATATTTAATAGTTATTTTATATTCATTGGAATGGTGGGTATTAATAGGATAAACAAAATTATTAACATATATGTTTTACATAAAAACAAAATTAATTAATTGGTAACCAATTAATTATAATTGAAGTGCCCAGATCAGTGTGAATCACTGAGAGGGGGAGGGGGTGAATCAGTGATCCCTTAAAACTTTTTTACTAATTGATTCTTAATCAATTAAACCTCTATGGCTGGTTAAAGCCTCGATCCACTCTTCTTGTATCTCTCAACCTTTCCCGGATAATGCAGTAATGAAAAGGCACAGGACACAAGGATTTACAAGGTTCGGCACCAAAGGCCTACATCCTTGCCATGCTCTCTCAGCATGGATTCTCCCATTATAACTTGTTAGAATTACAATGGTCGATACAGAGTCCCACTGTATCTCTCCTGAGTCCCACAGGAGGGTCTTTATACTGCGTCCCACAGTGTTACCAGAGTCCCACTGGCCTGCTCCAGAATCCCACTGAAGACTTCTTCTCCCTGAGTCCCACAGGGTCTTCTTCTAGCTCCTCGAGTCACACGAGTAGCTCTTCTTCACTTTAAGTTTCTTCAAGTATCCTCAGCAGCCTGGGATAAAGGCTGCTGGCCTTGCTCTTCTTCTGATCACTTGTGGTGAACAGGTCTTCTCGTCTTGCTCGGGCTTTATCACCTTCTTCTAAGGATGCCCCGGCTTCTCTCCAATTACTGAATGCTCAGACAAATAATATCTTTATCTTCGGTCTGGTCCAGTCTCAGTTCAAAACAACTTCATGCACTGAATGCATGGCATCACAATATCTTCAAGATCTCTGGTCTTGGACTCCTCAAATGCACACAAGCTGGTTTGGCTTTGTTCACGTGTGCATGTGCATGCATGTATGCATGCACTCCCCTTTTTCTCCTTGGTGTGATAAACCCACAATGGGTGTAAATACTTTGAGCACACACACCTTCTTGAACCACACACGCTTTATTCTCTTTTGATTACACACATAAATGTGTGTTATACACTAGTGTGGATGTCTTCTCTTCTTCTTAGTGTGTACACACTTTGGTTTGCACACATACTAAGGTTCGGCCACTCCTTTTAATTTGCACACACACACAACATAGGTTGAGTTGTGGTCTTCACTTGTTGCACACACATGACTTGGCCTTCACTTCTTCTTGCACACACTTGGCCTCGGCTTACTTCTTCACTATAGCACACACACACAATGGTGTGGTCTCGGCCTCCCTTGCACACACCCGAACAATTGTGCTCTTCCTCCTTATGCACACACACGGCCACGGCCTTCCTTCTCACTTTGCACACACAAGGTGTAGTCTTGGCCTCCACTTGCACACACAAGAGGCAAAGCCTCGGGTTCTCTTCTGTTTTTGCACACACCCAAGTTGTGGTCTTCACTTCATCACTTCACACACAAGGCATGCCTCGGCCTCCTCTTTCACACACCCGAATACCAACACAAGGGCTACGGCTTCTTTGTTTTCTTTTGCATGCAACCAACCCGTAGGTATTCTTCCTTCACTTGGCACACAAGCACAAGTGTCTCGGCCTTCACTTGCACACACCCGAACTCAAACTAGTCGCGCAAGGGGGTGTGTCCTTCTCTACTCCAACACTGCCTGCCGCGCAAGGTTCAAGCCACAAGGGCCGCGCAAGCCACGGGTGCAAGGCACCGCGGGCGCGCAAGTGCAAACCGCGCAAGGGGGAGCGATGCACAGAGGGGGGCGCGCAAGGTCGCGTTGCCCTTCCTCTTTCTTCTTTTGCACAATAAGTGAGCAAAAGGATCTCACGGAGCCAAGGGGTGGCTCCGGGCTTCACTGCCGCGCAGGGGGCGCGCAGGCTACTCTTCACGAGGCAAGGCACTCGCGGGACTTCTCGTTTTTCTTCAAAAGATCAGCAAGCAACAATGAGGTCTCGGCCTCTCCTTTTATAGGCAGAGAATCCTCAAAACTTCCGCGTGATAAATCTTTGAACTCCCGAAAATTTCGGGTTATCAAGATTTTCCAAATCTTAATTTCTTTCCTCTGTTTCCACGCAGGTTCCCTCTTTATTTTTCTCCTTCACGTGCATGCGATTTATAACGCATGCACGGCCTCTGTTGAAACCCAATCCATGCAAAGGCACGAACTCACCGAAGCCTCGCACCTTCGGTTTGCTTCGGCTTACCTCGAAATCTCCCATGCGTTGCATGCAAATGTATTTTGAAGCGTGAATGTGATCAGTAGAGCCAGACGATCTCATTGGAGCCTTCGGCTTCGCTCGAGGTTGCGGACGAAGCCACGGCCGTCGGATCAGACGATGGAGATACATCGGACGGCCGCGATCTGGTTGGGCCGCGGCGGATTAGATGGGCGGCCGAGATCTGGCGCGCGATTGATCGTGCGGCCAGGATGGTTCCCGGGTGAAAATTCCGCGTCCCACATCGAAACGGGGCGCGGTTTTCATGCGGCTTATCAATATGTCGCTGCCGCTCAACTCCCAGTTGAACTTCCTCCCTCCCGGTGCCGCCCCGCACCGGGTTCTCTCTGCGGGCGCGCTCTGCGCCCACTCTGCCTCCTGCGGGCGCGCTTCAAGCGCCCACTATGCTCCCTGCGCTCCTCCGGGCGTGCCCCTGGCGCCCTTGCGGTGTCCTTGGGTGCGCCCTGCCGCCCTGGCTCGCCCCACGGGGTTCCCCCGGGCGTGGTGCCCTAGTGCCCATGCCTTGGGGTTGAACCCCCCAAGGTGCCTCGGCTGGCCTAATTTTTTGGCAAAGGATAGAATAAAGACTTTGTATAAAAACCAGTTTCTCCTCCATATAAAATATGCCAATTGCCAAATGCCACATGCCTATCTCCTCTTCTTCTAATCCATTCTTTCCATTTCTTCTTCATCCTTCTTCCACAAACATCCTCAACTCCTTTCAATCATGTATTCTAGACTTATGAGACATTTGTAGAAGGTTCTTCATCAGCCGAATCACTTGATTCTTCAATGTGCTTCATTGATCTAATCAGAGATCAATTGGATCAACTTCAAATTCACATGCACTAAGAGATAGTGCATGGACTTCATTAATGCACATCATCCACTTAGTAGTTGTGGATGGAACTCCTTTCAACTCCTCATGCATTGTCACTACAATGCATGGTCTTCTAATGCTTGTTGTGACATTGTATCCAGTTGATACAAGTTCTTGGAACTTTAAAGATCAGTTCAACAATCGTCTGATGTTTAGAGAATGTTTCAAACCATCATCTCCTAAGTCACTTAGTGAATCTCCTAAGTGACATGCATTTTGGTACCATGGCCATTCTCCTTCATCACCATCACCATCACATCCTTTGACATTCACATCTTGACTCCTTGACATCCATTCATTCCAAGACAACTTCATGCCTCATTGACAACAAATGCAACACAATGCACTTCAATCTCCCCCTTTGTATTTGTTGTCAATACACTCCTTCAGCACATATGAATGGGTCAATATGTGTGCCCAATATTTTCTCCCCCTTATTGGCAATCAAATGCAAAGGTGTGGTGTGGTTCACTTTCAAAAATATCTTCCTCCCTTTTAAAAGCATTTTCTTCAAAATCACTAAGAGAGGGATGATGTCACATGTTCTTCTTTAGCAAAGAACCTTTAGTAGATCAACTCTAAGTCTACTTGGGCTAACCCGGTGTAGAAAACAAGAGTGATGTAACCAAGGAACTCAATGCTGTCCACAATTCTCTACACATGTGAGATCATGCTTAGGGGTTTGAAATTTTTCAGATATAACAATGAATTTGCTAAATCCTGCACATACTTCACAAAACTCATTAGAAAGTTCAGTGCAAAGATAAAGCTCCCCCTTTCATCCATTTGCCTTCAATCCATAATCCCCCTTAATTGACAAGATAAACTCAATTAAGAAACAAGGGATGAAAGTATGATTGGAATACCTTCAGCTTTTCTCAAGATAGTATTAAATCTTAGAATACCATCTTCTCCAGATTGGCTCCCCCTCAAGGGGTGCACTCCATTCTGTCCAAACCATCCTCCAGATGAGAATGATCATCATCTTCAATTCCCTGCATTGTTAGCACATGTAAATACAAGTGTATAAGGGAATAAGATGGAACCTCCTTGGTTCATCAATGTGAACAACAAGGTTGAGAAGATTCTCTCAACCAAGATGTCCCATTTTCACCAGTCTTCACACTTGCACATTTGATCTTCAATGATGTTGGTGCTGGTGTGGATCTCAATACATCTTCATGTGAAATATTTTTCTTCCCTCTTGCCTTACCAATTGCCAGAACTTCATCTTCAGCTCTCTTCAGATCTTTGGCAAGTTGCAACTGATTTGGCCATATGACTAGTAAGTCACTTGGAAGTGGGGCCTCAGTTTTGGAAATTCCTCATGGTTCTTTTGATGCTGTCAAGCTACCTTTTTTAGGCAACTTGTTTTCAATCAATCCCTTCTGCTTCTTCTGGATTGATTGTCTGTTTGAGTTCAGTCTGCTTCTATTCAGTTTCATGGCTTGTTCACAAAGATCCATGGTGTGTCCTTTCTTTCCACAGTAGAAGCATGTCTTCTTGGTGGCTCTTCTGGATGCATCACCCTTCTTGGACTCAGATTCCAAGGACTTCTCTTCATTTCTCAAACACTTCTTGGGAGCATTTTCTACTTTCTTCTGCTTGCTTCCCAAAGAATCTATTTTAGCCAGGTTCAGTGATCTTCTCTTCATTCCAGCTTTGGATACAGTTGGAGATTGACATGTATCATTCTTTTGACCACTTTTGCATTCATCCCAGATGTTGTCAAGTAATCCAAATCTGTTAGCAGTAAACAGATGTCTCTGGACCTGTGGATGCTGCTTCTTTCCTTCTGGCTTGCTCCCCCTTGGCATGGGCTTCCTCTGTGCTTTGGCATTCAGTGGATTGTACCAACAATCCTTTGCACAATGCCCATACCTGTTACAACACCAACACTGACCCACAAATCTTGACCTCTTGAGTCCTTCTTGCTGTTGGGCATTTCTCTTGAATTGCTGTGTTGTTTCAGGAGAGCTCTGCTTCTTCATTTTCTTCATCCATACTTGTTTGGAATTATTCTTCCATCCTGCACTTTTAGTAGAAACACTTTTAGAAGCATGAGTACAAGATGGTATGGATGATACCTTCTTTCTAGAAGATGTTGCACTTTTATTAGAGGATGTCTTTCTCTTAGAATCATCCTGCTCAAAGCAAACTTGATTAGCAACATTTCTTCTTTCAGCTGACTGGGAGGCTTTAGCTTTGGGTGATTGCTGATTTTTCAATATCACTTCTAGTTCTAGGCATTTCATGTTAAGGGAGTTCTTCTCATCCTCAACAGATCTTAGCTTTCCTTCCCAATTCTCTTCCAGCTGCTTTATCTGGTCTTCATGCACCTTATTCATTTCATGCAATGAGTTGTCAAGCTCCTTCACCCTTTTTACTTTGTCTTCAAGTTGAGCATCTTTAACAACCATTGATACTCTATGCCTCTTCTCCAGTGCATGGTAAACATCTTTGATTATTACTTTAAAGATTTCTTTCTCAGAAAGGCTTCGTTGCAATTCTTCAGCAGTGTCTTCATATCTTTCATTGCAAAGGGAAATAGTTTCATCTTTGGCCTTCACCTGCTTTCTGAGAGTGTTGGTTATGCCAACCCTTTTTGCCAATTGATCTTCCATTGCATTGGCTTCTTCTTCTAACTGTGATTTTTCTTCATGAAGATCATGGATGCCTGTAGCTATACACTTTGCCACTTCCATGGGAACTGTCTTCTGAAGATATTTGAGTGCACTCTGAAGATCATTCATTGTTTCAACTTCATCACAGCTAGGACAGGCTTCATCAGAAGAATGATAAAAGGAATTGTCATCTGATGTGACTTTCACATTTCTTTCCAAAGAAGGAGTTTCTCTGATTGCACCAGCCTTCTTCTTCATCTTCTTTTCCTGTTTCTTCATTCTGTTTTTCAGAGTCTTGGCAGATATCTCCATTTGAGGCTGTTCTTTCATTTCCTCAAATCTGCACTCCATATAGACTCTCTTGGATCTTTTAGAGGGAACCTCCCTCTGATACCAATTGAAGTGCCCAGATCAGTGTGAATCACTGAGAGGGGGAGGGGGTGAATCAGTGATCCCTTAAAACTTTTTTTCTAATTGATTCTTAATCAATTAAACCTCTATGGCTGGTTAAAGCCTCGATCCACTCTTCTTGTATCTCTCAACCTTTCCCGGATAATGCAGTAATGAAAAGGCACAGGACACAAGGATTTACAAGGTTCGGCACCAAAGGCCTACATCCTTGCCATGCTCTCTCAGCATGGATTCTCCCATTATAACTTGTTAGAATTACAATGGTCGATACAGAGTCCCACTGTATCTCTCCTGAGTCCCACAGGAGGGTCTTTATACTGCGTCCCACAGTGTTACCAGAGTCCCACTGGCCTGCTCCAGAATCCCACTGAAGACTTCTTCTCCCTGAGTCCCACAGGGTCTTCTTCTGGCTCCTCGAGTCACACGAGTAGCTCTTCTTCACTTTAAGTTTCTTCAAGTATCCTCAGCAGCCTGGGATAAAGGCTGCTGGCCTTGCTCTTCTTCTGATCACTTGTGGTGAACAGGTCTTCTCGTCTTGCTCGGGCTTTATCACCTTCTTCTAAGGATGCCCCGGCTTCTCTCCAATTACTGAATGCTCAGACAAATAATATCTTTATCTTCGGTCTGGTCCAGTCTCAGTTCAAAACAACTTCATGCACTGAATGCATGGCATCACAATATCTTCAAGATCTCTGGTCTTGGGCTCCTCAAATGCACACAAGCTGGTTTGGCTTTGTTCACGTGTGCATGTGCATGCATGTATGCATGCACTCCCCTTTTTCTCCTTGGTGTGATAAACCCAAAATGGGTGTAAATACTTTTAGCACACACACCTTCTTGAACCACACACGCTTTATTCTCTTTTGATTACACACATAAATGTGTGTTATACACTAGTGTGGATGTCTTCTCTTCTTCTTAGTGTGTACACACTTTGGTTTGCACACATACTAAGGTTCGGCCACTCCTTTTAATTTGCACACACACACAACATAGGTTGAGTTGTGGTCTTCACTTGTTGCACACACATGACTTGGCCTTCACTTCTTCTTGCACACACTTGGCCTCGGCTTACTTCTTCACTATAGCACACACACACAATGGTGTGGTCTCGGCCTCCCTTGCACACACCCGAACAATTGTGCTCTTCCTCCTTATGCACACACACGGCCACGGCCTTCCTTCTCACTTTGCACACACAAGGTGTAGTCTTGGCCTCCACTTGCACACACAAGAGGCAAAGCCTCGGGTTCTCTTCTGTTTTTGCACACACCCAAGTTGTGGTCTTCACTTCATCACTTCACACACAAGGCATGCCTCGGCCTCCTCTTTCACACACCCGAATACCAACACAAGGGCTACGGCTTCTTTGTTTTCTTTTGCATGCAACCAACCCGTAGGTATTCTTCCTTCACTTGGCACACAAGCACAAGTGTCTCGGCCTTCACTTGCACACACCCGAACTCAAACTAGTCGCGCAAGGGGGTGTGTCCTTCTCTACTCCAACACTGCCTGCCGCGCAAGGTTCAAGCCACAAGGGCCGCGCAAGCCACGGGTGCAAGGCACCGCGGGCGCGCAAGTGCAAACCGCGCAAGGAGGTGCGATGCACAGAGGGGGGCGCGCAAGGTCGCGTTGCCCTTCCTCCTTCTTCTTTTGCACAAGAAGTGAGCAAAAGGATCTCACGGAGCCAAGGGGTGGCTCCGGGCTTCACTGCCGCGCAGGGGGCGCGCAGGCTACTCTTCACGAGGCAAGGCACTCGCGGGACTTCTCGTTTTTCTTCAAAAGATCAGCAAGCAACAATGAGGTCTCGGCCTCTCCTTTTATAGGCAGAGAATCCTCAAAACTTCCGCGTGATAAATCTTTGAACTCCCGAAAATTTCGGGTTATCAAGATTTTCCAAATCTTAATTTCTTTCCTCTGTTTCCACGCGGGTTCCCTCTTTATTTTTCTCCTTCACGTGCATGCGATTTATAACGCATGCACGGCCTCTGTTGAAACCCAATCCATGCAAAGGCACGAACTCACCGAAGCCTCGCACCTTCGGTTTGCTTCGGCTTACCTCGAAATCTCCCATGCATTGCATGCAAATGTATTTTGAAGCATGAATGTGATCAGTAGAGCCAGACGATCTCATTGGAGCCTTCGGCTTCGCTCGAGGTTGCGGACGAAGCCACGGCCGTCGGATCAGACGATGGAGATACATCGGACGGCCGCGATCTGGTTGGGCCGCGGCGGATTAGATGGGCGGCCGAGATCTGGCGCGCGATTGATCGTGCGGCCAGGATCGTTCCCGGGTGAAAATTCTGCGTCCCACATCGAAACGGGGCGCGGTTTTCACGCGGCTTATCAATATGCCGCTGCCGCTCAACTCCCAGTTGAACTTCCTCCCTCCCGGTGCCGCCCCGCACCGGGTTCTCTCTGCGGGCGCGCTCTGCGCCCACTCTGCCTCCTGCGGGCGCGCTTCAAGCGCCCACTATGCTCCCTGCGCTCCTCCGGGCGTGCCCCTGGCGCCCTTGCGGTGTCCTTGGGTGCGCCCTGCCGCCCTGGCTCGCCCCACGGGGTTCCCCCGGGCGTGGTGCCCTAGTGCCCATGCCTTGGGGTTGAACCCCCCAAGGTGCCTCGGCTGGCCTAATTTTTTGGCAAAGGATAGAATAAAGACTTTGTATAAAAACCAGTTTCTCCTCCATATAAAATATGCCAATTGCCAAATGCCACATGCCTATCTCCTCTTCTTCTAAGCCATTCTTTCCATTTCTTCTTCATCCTTCTTCCACAAACATCCTCAACTCCTTTCAATCATGTATTCTAGACTTATAAGACATTTGTAGAAGGTTCTTCATCAGCCGAATCACTTGATTCTTCAATGTGCTTCATTGATCTAATCAGAGATCAATTGGATCAACTTCAAATTCACATGCACTAAGAGATAGTGCATGGACTTCATTAATGCACATCATCCACTTAGTAGTTGTGGATGGAACTCCTTTCAACTCCTCATGCATTGTCACTACAATGCATGGTCTTCTAATGCTTGTTGTGACATTGTATCCAGTTGATACAAGTTCTTGGAACTTTAAAGATCAGTTCAACAATCGTCTGATGTTTAGAGAATGTTTCAAACCATCATCTCCTAAGTCACTTAGTGAATCTCCTAAGTGACATGCATTTTGGTACCATGGCCATTCTCCTTCATCACCATCACCATCACATCCTTTGACATTCACATCTTGACTCCTTGACATCCATTCATTCCAAGACAACTTCATGCCTCATTGACAACAAATGCAACACAATTCACTTCAATAATTGAAAATAAAAACAACTTGAATATAAACAAATATTTTGTAAAGAACTATTTTTATGAACCCAAAGGAATTTTATCATAATAAAATAAATTAATTACAATAATTGAATGATATTAATGATATTTATATATTATATATTCAATAAAATTCTTTTAAATTCATCAAATACATTTTATAGTCATAATATTAGAACGAATCGAATATTATGCATAAAAAATGTATTTTTCTAAAAGACAATTTTTCGTCTTTTAATAGTGTACATATTTTAAATCTAAATATTGAAAATTTTATAAATTTTATATGTAAAAATAAAATTCATTTTTTAAATTATAATGTATAAAATAGTTTAGGGTGATTTTTTGGGATTCTTCTAAGAAGTTTTATTTTTTTAGGAATATTGGAAAATACTAAATTTTAATTGAAAACTGTATTTTCCTATAAATAATTTATAATGATTAATTATATTTTAAATTATTTTAAAAGGTTTATTATATACATTATACATTTATTAATCCAATTTATTATATTTAAAATATTTTGATATATAATTTAGATATAAAAACTTAGTAACCTTTTGAACATTTTCACATTAAAAACCAATTTTCTCATCATGCATGTAGGATTAATTTTAAATTGATATTTTCCACTTAAATGTATTTAATTTGGAAATATGGGTTTAATATTTTTAATCAGTATAATTTATATTATCTAAAAATATTAACTTAATTTTTTACTATAATTGTTATAGAAAACTTTTAAAGTTAATCACTGTGATTAAGAGAAAAAATGAGTTTATTGAAGGACTAAACATTAAACATAAGGAAAAAATGACCAAGAAACTTTTAAAAAACAGATTTTATGTAATTATTTATACCATAATACTTCATGTATCTAATTGGGTTCATCATTTAATCCTTCTTTTGATAAAAACATGTTTACACCTAACTTTTTTTCAAAAATTCAAAGTGTGTCCTCTCTATCACTTATAAAAGGCCATCCCCTCTCCTCCCCACTTTAAAAATTAAAACCACTTATTTTTTTAGAATAAATTCCCAAAAAAACTTCAAAAATTAATTATCTTTATCTTATAATCCTTATATTTTGTATAAATACAAACTATGAAGGCTTTTGTTCAAACCTAAGGAGGATACCTGAAGAGTAGGTAATTTTCTTCAACACACGTCTTAAATTTATTTCTTTTTCCACATCCTTAAATTATTTTCACAGCATATTTATATATTAAAATCAATATATTTCATATACTGATATATTTTTATGCTATGTTTAAAACCTAAATCCACACACACTTCCATCAAATGGGTTACAAAATCATCATTCATGTGTACGGAAGACTACCGTTTCATGAACTGATGTCGCTCATTTTTTCATTAACACCTTTCAATGATGGGTACTATGATGAATATAAAGTATATATATATAATAGAAAACATTATTATATCTATGTAGTCATTTTTTGATAGATAAATTATTAATTTCTATTCCTTAGGAGACACGAAATCATCACTCGTGTGTACGGTGGACTACCATCTCGTGAAGCGATTTTATTCATCTTTCACTAACACTTTACATGGAAGATGATAAAGAATAATGTTAATAATTATACATTATGTTAATGAAATAATTAATATAGTCATAACATATTTTTCATTTTTTAAAGGTAATATATATATATATATATCATTTTCTTTCTTTCCTTTTCACTCACATAAAGATGATAACATCGTTCGTGTACATGTGGACTACCACCTTCACAATGTGATGTGACTCTCTTCTCATCACCAAACCACATTTATGATAATATATAAGTATATAATATTTTATTAATGATATTATGATCATTATATTATGGGAAAATATTACTTAACACCTTTCTATAATGATCAGTGAAAAATGGAAATGTTACTCATGTGTATGTATGGTTTACCGTCTCTATGATCATAACATACTTAATTTTTCATAAACATCTTCATGATTGATTTTAAAGGGAAATATTTTGTAAGAAATATTCTAATTATGTCATTATTATTATTCAGTAGATCATGGAACTATATAATATTTACAACAACCATATCGTTCATAACGGAACACACATGAGAAAACAAGGTAATTAACACCTGAATCAATGAAGATAATGAAATATTA
The DNA here is from genome assembly GCA_963277665.1 of Viscum album. Taxonomy (NCBI): domain Eukaryota; kingdom Viridiplantae; phylum Streptophyta; class Magnoliopsida; order Santalales; family Viscaceae; genus Viscum; species Viscum album. Next base: position 901,135,352 of record OY728131.1, on the reverse strand, counting down.
TAATCAAATTGATGGTAAAATATTATAATAAAATAATATATGATATTATAAACATTATTATTTTTATTTTATAATTTAATGACATGTTTGAAACCATTGTACAGTGTGTTAAAGTATGTTTACCCAAAAGGAAATGCAAGGTTAGGGATTCTCATCTCACTTTTACTTTCATAAGACATACACCATATTAACCGTGTATTTCCTTTTTCTAGTGTACATACTGCCCAAATTGTATTTTATATCATGAATAAATTTATATTCATTTTATTTAAAGTTTCATTTGATGTTATTTATTTCATGTGGATAATGATTCAAATGTTACAAAGTGGTGATGAATTCTTGTATCACTTTTACTTTTGTGAGGCATACACCGTATTCAACACTTATTTATTCTATGAAGTGTTTATAATGAACCTATTTTATTTTATATAATTAATAAATTTATCTTCATGGTATTTAAAGTTTAATTTGAAGTTATTTATTTCATTTGGATTATGATTCAAATGTATCTAAGTGGAAACTGATTTCGTCTCAATTTCATTTCATTGAGGTATATTATAATGTTATAAACCTAATTTATTTTTATGGTGTACATATTTCCCCTTTGACATGTTATATCATGAATATTAAATTTCTCATAGTTTTTTTAAAATTAAATTTTAAATATTTCATCGAATTTTATTTGAGTTTTATGTTACTAAGTGGTAAATAATTTCATAACTAAACTTCTTTTCATTGGGTTGTATTACTCATTTGTTGTCTTTGATATTCTGAGATTATGTTTGTAATGAATTTTAACAATATATTTTTTGTCTTTATACTTATTTTATATGTATTTATAATTTTTATACATAATATATTCATTTATTAATTCTAAATTTGATTTTATGATCAATTTAAGGGTTCATTTCATAGTCTCATTTTAATCAATATTTTTTATTCGTGAATTTCCATTTTAGGAAATTATGTTATCATTGTTTAATAAACCATTTAATTTTATTATAATATGGTTATTAATGATATTTTTTAAGTGATAGTGCCATATTTACACTCTCTGGTATTTGAATTTTTTTATAAAATTTTCTAATAAAACCCAACTTCATTTCTCTCTTCATTGAAAAATCAGTTTTCATTTGAAAACATGTTTTCTAAAAACATTTTAAAAAATATTTCTTACCTTTTAAAAATGATTAATTAAATAAATTATTACCCATTTCTTATTTTATAATATCCTTCAAATTAATCTCCTTGTATCTCTCTGAATAAGGAACATTTATAAATGTTTACTATATAAAAGTAATGTTCTTTACGGCATGCACGAAATTACCTATCGACATAATTTTCATTTATTCAAAACATCCTTGGAAATTTTATGAGGTTTTTTTAAATAAATTTGTTATAAAATTCTATAATTTCTTGATTTTTAAATATGGTTTTTAAAGAAAAGTATTTTCAAATTATTTTATGTCTCAAAAATGTGATTTTCAAAATAAAAAGGGTATTTTCCTCAAGAATTCTTTCAAAGATATCTATATGATATTTATATTAATAAATGATATTAACCCTTTATTATTTCTAAAATTTATATATGTTTAATTGATACTATCCTTATTATTTATATGGATATTTTATGATCACTTTTACCAAGATTAATATTCAAATTATCTTCCTCAATTCATTTCTGAATTCATTGAGTTCTCCTTGAAATATTAAAATTTTTATGATCTTTAGACATTAAATTTCCCCTATATATTCATATCATTTATCACAAAGATGATTATTTCATATACCATATACCATTTTTACATATGGTGTTTACATTAAAACTTATTTGATTAATTGGGTAAATATTGATAAATTTGTATACTTTAGTAAATATAGATAATTGATGATAAGTAACATTATTATGAATTAAACTAATTATTGGATATATGAGGAATTATTTGGACTGGTACGACATGGTTGAGGCCCAGTTGTAGATACTCCCTTGATACATCTATACTCTCATAAGATGAATTAGTTGGCTATACTTAGTGGGTTTTAACCCAGTATGTTTTAAACCATATTGTGAAAGGTCTTGGGGGTAAAGGTATCATGTACCTAGGAAAAATTGAATCCAATAATTAATAATTTTCTTCATTCATAATTCAATTATTATTATCCAAGATATTTTCACAATGATATTATCACTATATGTATTTATTTCTCAGTTTATTGATTAAATGGAATATATTTTTAGTTATTTTCATTTCCATATTTATTATGCCTTATCCAGTTATGATAACCATGTTATTGGTTAAATTTCATGTGTTTTTAGTTATTTACCTTTCCATATTGATTATTATCCATGATATTTTTTCAATGACACTATTTTTCGATGTAATTCCTTCTAATTTAATTGATTACATGGCATGTGTGTTTAGTTATTTACCTTTTTATATTGATTATTCTCATTGATTCATTATTAATTCCATTGTAATTAACCCTTACAAAGCATTTGAGCTCACCCTTATTTTTTTATTTCCATAAAAATCCATGAAGTGTACTATAAAATATATGTGATAATATGACAGCATGAATAAATTTATTCATAAAAAAATTATTTTGTAATTAGTGTTATCATAGTAATATTGATTTATGTATGTATCTATTTTACCCAGACTATAAAACTATTCAGTCTTTCTGGATGTGATTATTTATGTCTTATGATAATGTAATGAAGAAAGACATGGGCTCTGGGGTGCTAGGGTCGAGATCACTAAAATTGGTATGTGAGAAAGTTTAGTAGAAATATTGGGAACTATAATTAGAAAAATTCATATTAGAAAACATAACTATATGATAAACATTGAAGATAGTATATAAGAACATACTAAAGTTTTTTTTTGGGAAGATATTATGTGGTTTTTTCTAGAAAATACAACCCAGTATGGATACTACAATTGGACTTCATTCTGAAATAGATGTACCTAGGGGTAATTACTTCAAAAAGGGTGCATTAATCTCAACCCAATCATCACCCGGTGCATAAAAACAGGCCTTACTATACACATGGTTTGACACTTCTAGGGGATATTATTGGGATAATTCACATTTTATTTAAAAACTATTATAAAGTATGTCAATGGATAATGATATTGAATTACCTAGGTTAAACCCTAGACCAAGGAAATAACCTATGTTTAAATAAAATATATGAAGCATTTATGTAATGTGATTCAGGAATTAAATGTTAGAATTATTTTTACAGTTTTTTTTGGTGATTTGTATTATGAGGCCTTTAAGGATTGTGTTAAATTTTAGAAACAAATATATCTTCATTAACTTAAGAGTTATAGATACCATCAAGGGTTATGATTTTAAAACTAATCAAAAGTTCAATGTCTTAAACACCTCTTTTGGGTTTTTATATGTTTAGATTCTACCATGATTAGGGATATTTTGGAAGAAATATATGATAAGAATATGTTTTAGTATAAAAGTTATTTTAGGAATAATTCATTATGTTTTATAGAAATGTGATTAAAGGTCTTTATAACTTTAGGGTTAATATTATCATTAATTATATTGAAATAATAGTAAAATAATATTCTTAGAATTTTTTGAAAAAAACGATGTGTTAAAAAAATTATTAAAAATTTTATTTAATGATAAATTAAATTTCAAGGATGTCCATCATATTTATTTTTTGGAATTTTATTAATATGGTTATAGAAAAAGGACAAATTTAATTTCAGGTGGAAACACATCATGTTCTCAAAAACTACAGGTCTTGAACCTATAACTGAAGGATGGTAAGGGTTTAACACCAACCACCAACCTGTGTAATGTCAAGGTTAATATATCATTGTTTTTAGTTAAATGATTTGATAAATAAATATTAATGATGTATCTATGGTGTTATATTTGAGGTTTGGATATTAATTTATTATATTGGATAACTTGTGCTAATAATATTGGTTTTGGAAAATAGTTAGAGACATAAGAAAAGACCTTTAACTCTTTTATGGATTTCATTATCCATTAAAAGTGAATTTTAGTGCATCGGGAATAAAAAATAATTTTTGGATATTCATTTCTTGTAGTAAGAGATGACTAAAAAACTAATCTAAGAACAATCAAAGAATGGAACCATTATAATAAAATTAGAACATAACAAGTAAGTGTATTTCCATATACTCAAATAAATTAATATAGTTCCTCAAATATAGGGAAAGGATCTTGAAGAAAAAATGTTATCCTATTACCCTTATACTTGCTAAATCAAATGGTCATTTAAATCATCATATATTTATGTATTTGAGGCCCTTTATTTTCCATTGATCGCTTACTTTATTATGATAAATGAACACAATCACTCTCTAAAAATATTTAAGATTCTCCTCTATGTCCATATCTTCACTTTAAACAAATGTTCTTATAATTGGAAACCTGGTTATGTGTTATTTCATATGAATTTTTTTACTTTCCTTTCTATCTTATTAAGAGTATATTTTATAAAATATTTTTATGATGTAGTCTTATCAATAATGGTATTTTTGAATGTAAAACCCTTGATTTCTGAGATCAAGTTTAAATTAGGAGGATGTAATTTATTTAAGGTAGGGAGAATAAGACACCCCAAGATTTTAAAATATGAGCATTGTATTTGATATTGTGTATGACACACAACCCTAATATTAGAAGATAATTTAATACCCCATGTCTTTACAATATATTAATTTTTCAATAAATTTAATCTCTTTAATAGATTTTATAACATACAATACAAAGTTTATCTTATATTACACTCAACTCTTTTTTTATATTTCATTATATGAAACATTACTTTTAGTTTATGTTACATGATACACTGATTTTATCATTTTTTGTACATGACAATGAGTTTCTATGATAACTTGTGTTACACAAAAGATCGAGTTTTATCAAACAAAGATATATTATTATTATTATTATTATTATTATTTAATAGTTTTTTCTTAGCCTTGTTATTGGTGGGTATGAATATGATTATCTAAATTATGAAAATATATTGTTTACATTCAAATAAAACGAATTCATTTGTTCCTAATTATTTAGAAACAAAAATGAAACCCAGTTTATTATAAAGGAAATGTTTTTATAAAGAACTATTTTGATGCACCCAATGGAATTTTATCTTAATAAATTAAATTAATTACAATTATTTAAGTATATTAATTAAATTTATATATTAAATATTCAATAAAATTTTTTATAATCTTCAAATAGATTTGATATGCATAAGATAAGAACATATATGATTTTATGCATAAAAAATGTATTTTTCTAAAAGTCAATTTTACTTAATTTTTAATTACATGCCTATTTTAAAAATAAATTTTATCTAAAAAAAATTCATTTTTGAAACATGAAGTTAAAAACTATCTTAGGCTGAATTTTTGGTATTTTTCTAAGAAGTTTCATTTTTTAATGAATAGTGGAAAATATTGAATTCTAATTGAAAAATGTATTTTCATCTATATAATTTATAATGATAAATTATATTTTAGATTGGTTTTGAAGTTAAATTATATCATTTATAAAACTGTTTATACAATTCTGGACATTGGAATAATTTTTATTCTAAATTTTAGTAAACTTTTGAACATTTTCACTTTATAAACATAATTTTTCATCGCATTTGTGGGATTTATTTTAAATTAAATTTTGCCCATATTATTAATTTAATTTGAAAAAATTGACTCTATATTTTTAATTATAATAATATATATTATATAATAATGTAAAATTAACTTTTTACCATAATTTTCAGTGAAAACAGTTAAATTTAATCATCGTGGTTAAGAGAAAAATGGGTTTACTCAGGGACTAAAATTTATAATTAAGGATCAAAATAACCTAAAAACTTTTAAAAAACCCCATTTTATAGAAAATTCTAAACCATAACCCTTAGTTTATCTAATTTGGTTCATTATTGAATCCTTTATTAGGTAAAAGTTTGTGCACATCTAACTTATTTGAGAAAATTCCAAGTATTCCCTCTCCCTCACTTATAAAAGGTCACGCACTCTCTTCCCCATATCACACCTTCAAAAAACTGAGGGTAAACAAAATACCTGACCAAATCACTACACATATTTATTAACCTTATAAAATATTCATTATCTTGTGAAAAAATCTATACTAGGAAGGATTTAGCGAAAACCTAAGGAGGATACCTGAAGAAGAGGTAATTTTCTTTAACACGCATCTTCATTTTATTTTCTTCTCAACCTCATTAAATTATTTTTAAAATAAATTTATATAATAAAAATTTTATCTTAAATATAATTATATGTTTTTATGATAATTATAAGACCAAAAAACACACACACTTCCATCAAATGGTTTATGAAATCATCATTCGTGTGTACGGTGGACTACCGCCTCATGAACCGATGTCATTCATTTTTTCATTACCACCTTTGATGGTTGGTTATTATGATGGATTTAAAGTTTATATATACTATATATATCATTATTATACCTATATAGTAATTTTATAATATATAACATATTATTTTCCATTCTTTAGGAGAAATCATAGCGTCGCTCGTGTGTACGGCGGACTACCGCCTCACGAAGCGATCTGATTCATCTTTCTATAATGCTTTACATGGAAGGTGATAACGAAAAATGTTAAGAATTATATATGATATACATTACATAATTGTTATATTAATTACATTTTTTTAATTCTTTAAAGACAATATATATATATATATATATATCATTCACTTTATTTACTTTCTACTCACGTCAAGATGAAAGCATCGTTTGTGTACATGTGAACTACCACCTTCATGGAGTGATGTGACTATATTTTTATCACCACAATAAATTTATGATTATATAAAATTATATAATATGGTATTAATTATATTATTGTGATTTTTAAAAGGTATAATATTACTTAACTCCTTTTAATAATGATCAGTGAAAACAAGAAATATTACTCATGCATAGATACGAACTACCCTCTCTATGATCATAACGTACATCATTTTCCATAACAATAATTAATTATTGTTTTTAAAAGTGAAATTTATGTGAAAATATAATAATTATTTCATAATTGTTATTATTGAGACCATTTAACTATATAATATGAAATATAACTATATCTTTTAAAACAGAACACGCATGAGAAAACAAGGCGATTAACCTATAAAACAATAAAGATAATGAAATATTATTATCAAAAAAGTGGTAAAATATTATAATAAGATAATATAATATATTATTAAAATTATTATGGTTCTTTCATAGTTAATAAAAGTTTTAAAATAAAAATAAATTATTTTAATTATGTTCATCCAAAAGGAAATGTAAGGTAATGGATTTTCATCTCACTTTTACTTATGTGAGACAGACACTATATTCACCAATTAATTATTTTGTGTTGTGTATATATTGGCACTATTTTATTTTATATCATTAAAAAATAAATATTAATTTTATTTAAATTATCATTTGAATTTATTTCTTTTATGGGTTTATGATTAAAATGTTACCAAGTGGTTAGGGATTCTTTTCTCACTTTTACTTTTGTGAGGAATACACCATATTCACCAATTATTTATTTTTTGTGGTGTATATACTACCCAAATTTTATTTAATATTATGATTAAATTTGTCATAATGTTATTTAAATTTTTATTTTAAGTTATTTCTTTTATGGGACTTATGATTGAAATGTTGCCAAGTGGTAAAGAGTTTTGTCTCAATTTCATTTCAATGAGGCATATTGTAATGTTATGCACCTAATTTCATTTTATGGTGTATATAATGAAAATTTTACATATAATATCATGAATAATTAATTATTAATGTTATTTTCATTTTTTTTAATTATTTCATCTAAGGGTTTTTTAATCAAAATTTCTCAAGCTGTAAAGAATTTCATAAGTCAATTTCATTTGATTGGGTTATATTACTCCCACATTGTCTTTGACATTCTAAAATTTTGTATGTAATGACTTTTTAATATATATTATTTTATTTCCACTAGTTTTATATGGATTTATAGTTTATATACATAATAAATTCATTTATTAATTCTCACTTTTACATTTTGATCATTTTAAGGGTTTCTTTCACAATCACATTTTAATCAAGATTGTTTATTCTTGAATTTCAATTAAATTAAATTATTTGATCATTTTTTTTAAAAACAATAATTTTATTATACTTTTTTATTCATGATATCTTTCAAGTTATTTTACCATCTTCCCACTCTTTGGTACTTTAAATTATTCAGAAATTGTTTTAATAAAACCCAACTCTATTTCTCTCTTCGGTCAGAAATCAGTTTTCTTTAAAAAAAAGTGTTGTATAAAAAAGTATTCAAAAATATTTTTAACCTTTTCAAAAATGATTTATTAAAGAAAATTTAACACATTTTTTCATTTACAAAATATTTCAAAGGAATCTTCTAATCTCTTCTAGAACAAGGCACGTTTCTAACCTTTTTACCATGTAAAAGGAATGTTCTTTATGGAATGTATGGAATTACCCATCAAAATTACCATCATTTATTTAAAGATTAATTTTTATGTTAACAATGTTATTTTTAAGTAAATTTTATTTCAAAACATATAAGAATACTTATATTTTAAATATAGTTTTCAAAAAGAAGTATTTTAAAAATGATTATGTTTTAAAATGTGATTTTAAAAATAAAAAGTGTATTTTTCTCATAAATTTTTTTAAAGATATTTTTAAGGTATTTATATTAATAAATGAAAACAACCCATTATTATTACTCAAACGGTTATATATTGAATTTATGCCATACTTATTCTTTCTTTGGATGGGTTGTGATCATTTTAATCAAGGATATTATTAACATTCACTTTCTTTATTCATTTTTATAGTCATTGACTTCCCCTTGAAATATTCATTTTCCTATAATAATTGGCCATTAAATTTACCCTAAATAACTATATCATTTATCATAGATATGATTATTTCCTAAATCGTATACCATTTTTTACATATGGTGTTCACTTTTAAGGTTATTTGATTAACTTGGGAAATATTGATAAATTTGTATCCTTTCTTCAAAACAGATATTTCATAATAAGGAATTTTGTAATGAATTTAATAGATTATTTGATATATGATGAATTTTTTGGACTAGTATGACATGGCTGTGGATCATTTATAGATAGCCCCTTGATGCATTGGTAGGCTCATAAGATGAATTATTAGACTATCTTTAGTGGGTTTTTACCCTGTATATTTTAAACCGTCTTATGAAAGGTCTTTATAGTAAAGGTATAATGTACCTAGGAAACATGGAATCCAATAATTAAAAATTTCCTTCATTTAAAATTTTGTTATTATTAACTAGGATTTTCATAGTTTGATATTATCTCTAGATTCATTTCATTATCATTTTATTGATTAAATGTCATATTTTTTTAGTTATTTAAATTTCCATATTGATTATTCCTTACCCTCTTATGATACTCATGTTATTGATTAAATAGAATGTGTTTTAAGTTATTTAACTTAACGTATTTATTATTATCTATTTGATTTTCAAAATTATATTTTCTATGTATACACTTCCTTCTATTTTTATTAATTACATGGCATGTATTTTTAGATATTTATATTTCTATATTGATTATGATCATTTATTCATTACTGATTCCATTGTACTTAACCCTCACTGGGAATTTGAGTCCCACTTATTTTTTTTCCATTACTTAAGAATCTGTAAAGTGTACTCAGAATGATATGCAAGAATATGCTTGAGGGAAAAAAGTTATTCTTGAAAAAAGAAATAAAATATGTTGTATTTAGTTTCTTCATTGTAATATCAATTCATGTATATATCCATTTTACCAAGATTGCTAAACTATTTGATCATTTGTTATGTAATTCCTTGTATCTTATGCCAATTTAATAAAGCAAAGAACTGGATCAAGGCTAATGGGGTTAGTGTCACTACAATTGACGATAAATATAAATATACTGGTTTTTTATTGATTAATGATTTGAAGTATTTAGGAATAGAATGAATCAGACTAGTTTTGTTTCATGGTTGTTGAGTAATGAGTTCCAACATGCTTAAGAGACATATAGGGTATTTTGATCATTGTGCAAGGAAGAATTGAAGATAATGGGGCATCAATCATCCCACTATTATGGTTATATAATCGAAGATTAATTCTCCCTTCATGCTCAATATTATTCCCAAATGATGTTTCAGTGTAGATAATTTGTTTTTCAACTATGTGTTATATATTTTCCAAATGGGAGTTCTTTACATTAGCTGAGTTTTTCAGGTTTGTACGAAGAAAAAACAACATTTAAAAATCAGATGAACGGTTATGGACTAATTGATCACTGATATTAAAATTATTTAGTTAATTGTCTATGCTTCAAGAAAAGGGATCTAGAATGGATAAAAATTCAGGGAAATCCCCTTTATGGATGAAGAACTTGAATTTTGATTTTATTTCACCATGTTGAATTAGATTTCAATCTATGCTGAGTTTGTTTTCAGCAGTGAAACTTGAATTGAGGATTAATTTCCATTATTTAAAACTGGCATGGTTTAATATATGAAGAATATCTTTTCTTAAAAAAGAAGTAATCTTGATGAGAAGGAAATATTGGTGATGAGGATCTGAAATAATTTGTTGTCACGTGAACTTGGTATCATAAGAGGAATTTAATGCCCGTGCTGGTGGAGGATTTTTTGAAGAATTTTACTTGAGTGATTTTGTAGTGATATAAGGCCTAATAGAGTTAATACTAGCCATGAAAACTGGATCATCAATATATAAAATTAATTTGGTGTGTATTTTTAAAAAAAATAATTCATTGGAAAATACATACAGTAATTAGAGGGGAACAATTTTAGAGACACCATATGTGAAGAGGGTATGAGAGGAACTAGGAGATATTTTGGATAGTTGTTACAACTTTTAATGATGTTGAAGATGTAGATCAAAGATCGCTATTACACCTCAGTGATGTTTGGATAAATTTATTATGATCGAATCTTGTGGATTCTAATGGTTATGTATTTATTATTTTTCATATCATTTATTACACATTTTTAACTCTATCTAGAATATTAATATTTGAAATTTGATCATTGATTAATTTTTTATTATTCTATCATTTTTTAATAATTTAACTTATTCTATAAGAATAAAACATTTTTATTAGTGTGTGATTATTTATGAATGTGTTTTGTTAGTTAAATTTGAGTTAGAGTTTGTATTTTATACTCTTTATTTAAATCTCTAAATCTTTAATTGAATATTGTCAGTATCGAGGGATCATATGGGGTCATTACACACCAAAATTGTTGTGTACATTTATTAGATCTAATATAAAGGATATCTACTATTGAGATCTTGATTTAAGAATTTAATTTAATGAACCAAATAATATTAAATATAAGATATTTCAGTCTATGCATTGAGAGATTTATAGTCTAGAAATTCATTTAAATGATCAGAAAATATTGATTCATAAGAATTTATATTTATGATACTTATTATTCTTATAATTCAATTCACCATTTCTCATTTATTTTTTTATTTTTTTTCATTCTATTTATAATCTCATATACGTAGTAGTTAGATTAATATATTTTGTAGTCACATATATTTCCCCTTAAAAACAATTTAAATATTAAAATTAAAAAAACAAACAAATAAAAGTTCATGATAGAACACTCTTATTTAGAAGTCTTATTAGGTGACAACTTTGGTCTCTATTTTACTATAGTATGTAGATTTTAATTTTCATGAGAGTTAAAAATTAAATAAAATACTCAATTCAATTGGAACCATTACTGGGGAGGCTTCCAATGGTATAAAAATATAAAAAATCATAATCTTATTAAACAAAATTTTCAAAAAAAAGAGTTTTTGTAAACCCTACTACATTTTAAATATAAAAATGGAAAATTTAGAAACTGAAAACTCTTAGAACCTGAAAAATATAATAGTATAAAAATAATAAAATAGAAATCTTTAAGAAATTAAAAATATAAAAAAACTAAAACAATATAAAAATAAGTTCAAATATGAATCATAGTAAAAATAGAAAACTTAAAAAAATTTAAAAACATGGATAACCAGATAACATTAAAGGAGCTAGATGCTCTAGATTTCCAGAATATAAAAAACTTCTTGGGATATTTTGAAATTAATCTTTATTTGGATCATAGATCAGGAGTGATTATCCATTAACCAAAATTCCACAATCTTCCGAGAGGGGATCCTCATAATAACTTATAAGTATTCCACATGGTGTATATCACCAAAAAAACTCAATGAGTAAGTGATGATTAAATAAAAATGAGATAATTACTATTTTATTTTTTGATGGATTTCCCAAGGAGTGGTTTTACTACTCCTAATCAACTATAATATAGAGTTAGCAAAAATTTAAGAAAATCTTCTTAGAAAATTTTTTCCTAGCCGCAAGGACTGTCTCTCTTAGAAAAGATATTTTTAGCGTTAGGGAGCTCCAAGGGGGGATATTCATGATTATTGGGAAAGGTTTAAAAAGTTTATTTTCTAGATTCTCTCATAACCAAATTTCCAACCAGCTCCTTATCTAGTATTTTTATGAATAATGAGTTTCTATGGATAAAATTATGATTGATATTGAGGCTGGAGGATCTTTAGTAAATATGACTCCTATAGATATTAATAATATCATTTCAAAAATGGCCCAAAATTCATTGTAGTTTGGTAATATGGGATTAATCCATGTTAAAATGGTTATGTAAGAATCTGTATCCAATACAAATAATAACCAAATTGAAAATTAGTTTAGTGATATTATAAGAATGATGAGATAGGTGTTAACTAACTCTATCCCTTCACAATTTCAACCAAAAATATTTTATCCCATCTATATGTGCTATGAAATTTTTTCTAATATAGATTGATATAATGATCAATGTTTTTAACTTCAAGAAGCACCTGAATCATGTTATGGGATCTTTCATGGAAAACCTTTCCAGAACAACCCGAACATCTAATTCCCAACCATAATTTTCAATCTAGTACATTTCAATCAAATACTAATTTTAAAAAAGTATACAACAACCAATAAAACAATAGTTTTAGGCATAATGATCAACCAAATAAAAGTTTATAGACGCAAAATTTTGGTCAACAACATAGATATAATCAAAATAAATATGGAAACCAAGTTGGTTAGAATGTTACAAATTTTCAAAATAAAGAAAATCCAGAAAAAAAATAAAAATAAATAAATTTTTCATATATTGACAATATTGTTAAAATGAAATATTATATTTCTCAAACAACAACATGTGTTTTTATAAAACATGGTTACTCAAATGGCTCAAATGGAAACTGAAATTAGTGGTTTGAAATATTATAGAAGAGATAATTTTCCATCACAATATGAAGTTAACCCATGAGGAAGAGAGAATGTTAGTGTTTTAATTTTGTGAAGTGGAATTGAAATTAAAAATCCCCCAACATGAAAACATGAAAAAAAAAACCTGAAAATAATAGTCCTACTTCTAAATCCAAAGGAAAATTGCATGAAGGAGTGTCAAAACCTCTTGTTGAATCTGTTAAATCATATGTTACAACTATTTTAAAACTTCCTAAACCTATTAATGAACTTACTATCCACAAACTAATAGAACAATAAAAAAATAAATCCATCTTTAAAGAACCAATATAGATTTTAGAAATTGTATAGTATCTTACAAAGGAAAAAACAAATTATAAGATGGTCTGGAAATGTAGTGGGAGACACAACCTTATCCTTTCAATAGCCACTATCAAGTTCGATATTCAAACTGAAATTGAAAAGTATGTTCTTTAAAATTTTAGAAAAGTCTAGTTAAATATACCTATGCTAAATTTTTTGAAATATATTCCTCCTTAAGTTAAATTTATTAAGGAGATGTTCACTCAAAAAAGGAAGTTGAAAGGAGGTGAGAAATTGAATTTGGAGTATAATGTTTATTCCATGATCTAATATTCCCTCCCTATTAAATGAAAGGATCCAGACATGTTTTATAATACTTGTGTCATTGGTAATCATAATTTTAAAGATGCTATGTTATATTTGGATCCTAAAAAAATATTATTATTGAATTTTTCTTTTAATCTTTATGGGATAGAGAGCTTAATAAATATTGAATTATCATCATGTTTTCTAATAAAAGCTTTTCTAATCTAGCTGGGTTCATTGAATATTTGTTGGTAATGATAAAATATTTAGTTTTCCAGCTAATTTTAATTTTTTATACATATAGGGTGGTAAATTTAGTTCACATACACCACTAATTTTAAGAATATCATCCGTGAAAACTGTTAAGGAAATAATTAATATTCATAAAGGGAAACTTTCATTAGAGTTTGGAGGGTATGTGGTTAGTTTTCATTATATTTGAATCAATAAAACACCCTATAGAAAACCATTATGCACAAAAATTTAACATGATTGATTAGTTTTCCATAGAGTAATTTATTTATTTTATTAAAGATAAACAAACTCTAATTTTTTTGGAAAATGAACTTTCTGTTGAAAATGTGTCATATAAAAATTATAAAATCTATTGTAAAGAGGTGGAAACAAAGTTTTTTTGAAGAAAAGGACTCCCTTTTTTAATTTATGAATATGATAAAGATGAATCTTTTGATGAAAATGATTGTTAAATGCTTAAGAATTTTTCTAAGACTCTTGTAACATGTAATACTACTTCAAATTATGAATTTTTATCGAAAATTGAACCTCAAATGTTTGAAATTGTTTTATATTATACTATAATCAATGAGACTATGGATTATTATTTTTTATATGTAAATGTTTCTTTTGAATCAGCTATTTTTTACTCAAATTATTATCATAATGTTATTGAAAAGTTTCCTCATTTTTTGAGACTAAATATACAATTTCCTTTGAGGATGATAAATTTTAACATCCTAAAAATCAATTCACTTTTAGTCAAGAAGTTTAAAATTATAGTATTCTTAAGGATGATTTAGATGATTAAATTAAAGTTAAATTAACCATAGAACCTATTTTTCCAAAGGGTATAGCTCATCCACATTTGAAAATAAATCCTAAAATGAAAATTTGAAATATACCATCTTGGAATATAAAAAAGAATCCATGTTATAATTTCAATTGGGATGTCTAGTGAGTAAGAAAATAAAGTTTTATAGGTCTTTAGAGAGAATAATAATGCCATAGACTGGTCTTTATATGGTTTTCCAAGGATTATTCCTTTAGTGTTCATATATAGAATTATCTTAGAAGAAAATTCAAAACCTATTAGATAATTTCAATGGAGATTAAATACTTCCCATTTAAAAATGTTTAAAATGTAAGTGGCTATTTTTTTGGTTTTGGGTATTGTTGACACCATTTTTTATAGTTTTTGGATAATTCCAATTTAAATATCTCTTAAAAGGGTGGGTTTATAGTTATTAACCATCCATATTTTTTGTATTTTCTAATGACACATTTTAAGGGGTAAGTGAGAACACTTACAAAAAACACCATATTCAAATTTCAAAATTCAAATCAAACAACACTCCTGATCCAATACCGCCATTACCACCATTCAAAAATCCACATAATTCAAATTTCAAAAATCATCACCCATCTCATCACACGCCAGCCTCGAAACCAACATTTCCATCATCACTGAAACCAATGTTTTCATCGTCGTCACTACTCAACGTCGTCTTTACACTGGTATCTTCGCCGTCATCATTGTCTCCACATCACCAGAAAGAACAGAAAAACAACGGATGCCAAAATATAGAAATCGAAAGAAAAAACATCCAAAAACAGAGACATGAAACCCAAAGGAATCATGGCCCATGTTCACACACGCTAGGTGAATTCCCAATGCCATCCTTCATCAACATGAGATACCTCCGATGTCACCATCTTTTTCGAAGCCCATCAGATCCAATGACCGAAGATAAATAATGAAGAAAAATTTACCCTCATCGCATCCAAAACAACAACGATGTCTCCAACATCCATCATCAAACGAGATCGCAAAAAAAACAAACATCTGAAGAAGCACTAAACCAATGAATCATCAAACAAAAGAGGACCACCATAGCTTAGGATGAAGTCCACAATGGATGCACCTTCTGGATCACCATCAACCAATCGAACTGTACTTCACAAAGCTTCCATGAAACCACCGTGGTAGACCGACTTGGAGTGAAATGAAGGTACCAGAAGCCAGAGAAGTGGTAGGATTGGGAAAATATCCCTGAAAAAACTGACACAACAGACCAGAGTGGTGTTGGAATCACGGATACTGGGATGACAGAGCATGGGAAGAACAAACGGATTCTTTGACCGGGGGAAAGGCCATAAAAGGATATCAATTGGAACGGTGAATAAATGAATAACAGAAATGAACCAGAGATCCAGGAGAACCAAAGAGAGGGGGGAAATAGGGAGGGATAAGGTAGGAGGGAGTAAAGGGGGAAGGCGAAGCTGGAAGCGGCGCGTCGTCCTCCCCCCGCCGAGGCACCACCGGGGAACCCTAGTGGAAAGTGGTGGAGGGTATGTATTGAATATAGGTGGGTGAAATTAGTTATTATGAATGAAAATGTTTCCCTTCCTTTTATTGATCAAATACTAGAAATGTTAGCTTGTGAATCCCATTTTTCCTTCTTAGATAGTTTTTCTAGATACTTTGAAATTCACATAGCTCTAGATGACTTAGATAAAAAAACATTTTCATGTCCTTTTGGTACTTTTTCATATCATGGTATGCCATTTGGACTATGTAATTCCCCTTTAACCTTCCAAATATTCATGTTTACCATTTTTTAAGTTTCTTTAAGAATTCAGGGAGGTTTTTATGGATGATTTTACATTTTATTTCCATCTTTTTATAGATTTATAAGAATATTAGGATTAGTAATTGTAGTTTTATTTGAGAATAGACTTGTTTTTATATTTGAGAAATGAAGTTTTATGGATGAAAGTGGAATTTTTCTTGGTCATGAAGTGTTTTGGAATGCGATTTGAGTGGAAAGGTATGAGGTTAACATCATCTCTTCACTAACTTTTCTTAAGACTATGAAGGATGTTATATATTCTATTGGCCATGTTGGATTTTATAGGAGGTTCATAAAATACTTTATCCAGGTTTATTTTCCTTGAAAATACTTCTTTCGAAATAACTTCTTTTTTTATTTTGATAATGAGTGTAAGTAAACCTTTAATGAACTCAAATAGAAGATAGTGTTCCCATCCATAGTTCAACAGACTAATTAGAACATTCCTATTGAGCTGATGAATGATGGCTTAGAATTATTTGAAGGGTATGTTTTGGGGAAAATATTGTAGATCAAATACTGAGTCATTTTCTATTCTTCTTGGACTTTATATATTTCCCAATACAATTACTCCATAATAGGGAATGAGTTTTTAGAAATTGTATTTGACCATGAAAATTTTAGAAGCTATATTTTTGGATCTAATGTTGTGGTTATCACTAATAATTATACTATTTAACTTCTCATGAAGAATAAATAATTAAAACTGAGTCTTTTTAGATGGATTTTGTTTCATTATGAATTTAACATATAATTCCAAGATAGTGAAGGAATTCAAAACACTATGGTTGTTCATTTGAGTAGGATACCTACTAAATTTTTTTATGATAAATATTTTTTTTAAAGTATTAGAAAGTTTTTCCCAAGGGTGAAGTTGTATTATAATATTATTTAAAAGGGCGTATGGTTTACAATCATTTTGAATCACTTAGTTGTTTAATTTGTTCCTCACTGGTTTTCAAGTAACAGGTTTTTAATCTAATTTGTGATTCCATGAAATATGTTTTGGATGTTCCTCACTTGTTAAATTTGGGAAGTGATCAAATTTTTAAGATATCTATATCAAATTCTGAAATTTATTTGGATTTATAATTTTTTTATTGTTTGAGTTGTGGGGGTCACTTTATGTTATAGAAGACTGCTATAAAATATTTGGATCTAGGTCTATTATAGCCATCCATTTCCAATGATTCTCATGAGTTTTGTATGACTTGTAAAGATTTTCAATTCCTTAGAAACATTTCCCAAATACATGATATTCCAAAATAACCTTTGATGTTTTGTGATGTATTTTTTGTTTGAGGAATGGAGTTTATGGGCCCTTTTCCAAATTCATTTAGATATTTTTACATCGTTCTTGTTGTGGACTATGTGTTAAAGTGTATCAAAATGTAACACCCCTAAATGATAAAGGGTTAAATTACTAAATGATATGACTCATGTCAAAAATGTAAACCTTCCTTTTCATGAGACTACCTGATTATAACTCCACATTTAAGAGTGTTTGGACTAGAGTAGTGATCCGGATGGGTGACCTTCCATGAAGTTTCTCAGGGTGTGTGTAAGTGAGGAAAAAACACACTATAAAGGACATATGTTGGCCTATAGGGACTTTCATTAGTCATATGACCCATTCGGGCATGTGGGTGGGCCCAAGGGCTAGTACCACGTGTTTACGGGGCATCTAGTGGTATCTGGTTGGCCAAGACCTGATGGCCATGTTATGGCAGGGTGTATGTGCTATCAATGTGGCTCAGTTGTTACACAAAACTATTCTGACTAGAACCGATGATTCTAGAGTGGTGTACCAATTTATGAAGAGAAATTTGTTTTATCAATTTGGGATGCCAAGATTTATTCTCACAGACCAGGGTACTCATTTCTATAATAGAAAATTGGAATATTTATTGAAAATATATAGGGTTAGTCATAATGTGTCTATACCCTATCACCCTCAAACAAATTGTAACAACCCTCTTATTCTAATTGGATTTAGAATACAATGAATAATCACTAGACCTTAAGATATATCCCCAAGATGCAAATGTCTGGAAATAAATGGCCAAGGGTTTCTATACAAGTGGGGGATGATTTAACATTTATGAATAAAAACCACAAATCAGCAACCATAACCCAACAACCACCATTTGATTATTGATAAAGAAAGACAACACAACTAATTTCTTTTATAAAAAAACCTACCAAAGTGTGAAATTTTGAAATACAAACTAATCATCAATGTAAACAATGAAAATAATACTAATAAACTTTAAGATGAAAACAAGACTCCATGCTCCACAAGATTCATGATCCAATCACCAAACAGCCCAAGTATCATGAGGTGGTGCTAAAGACATGTGATACTTTATCTATTCCCATTTCCAAGAAGAGAGCATTAGAAAAAGCACCAAAGTGACAAATCAAGGGTGAGTATAAAACATAGTAGGTTTTCCCCCAATTAATTCCCAACTCACCCCACTAGGATATAAAAGTTATCAACATTTACATAAATCAATTTATATAAAAAAATTCTACAAAACATTTTACAACTAAATATAAACAAGTTTCAAAACCATTTATAACCAAGAGTAAACAAGGGTTATTTTCAACCAATTTTCAAGATATTCACATTTCTAGAAAAACAACCAAACAATGATTTAAAATAATCTCTCAATATCATTTTTGAATAACCATTCTATGGTCCACACCACACCCACACATGCATAGTTATTTCAATAGTTCCATACACATGAGTAGTATCTTGTACAATAACCTTATGTCCCAATAACACATGCCCTTGTTCTAGGGTCATTTACCGTGAACCCCACAGGTACACATCCATTATTCAGATCCCATCAACCTGAACTCACACAAAACCCCATGTAAGCCAACACCATTTCAAATAACCATTTCAAATTATTTCAATAAAACTGTCCTTTTATTGAAAAGCATTTAAAAAATTAAAATAAACCATTCCATTTCAAAAAAACACTCCTTCTTTAACACTTTAATAAAATCTAATTACTATAATTCTAGAGAAATTCCATTTTAAAATCTTCATTTTAAACTCATGAATCATGCACTTTATTCAAGGACACCAATTTTCCATATTTCCACCTACCATCATCGGAGAGGGGTTCTAAGGATAATAAATCAACCACTTAAAAATAAAATACACGCAAATTATTCAATTTTAAAGCATTAAAATCAGTTTTATAAAGAGGATTCGAGAGTAAATCCACCTTCCTCAACCATTTTGGAAAAAACAGAAAATAGACGAAGAACACTCAAGAAAACAGGTTGATTCACCACAAAACTGCCTTAGATCTCTTCCCCTAACATGATCAAGACCAAATATCAACTTATTTCTCATCCATAATATTATAACTAACCACAATTTGTTTAGATCTAAGAATCCAAGATGAGGTGTGAAGTAGATCAAAGTAAACTTGATAAGAAAGATGCAGAATGATGACATGCTGTGACAACCGGGATTATAAATGCCGAAGGAAGGCTTCGTATTGATTACAATTTTCTTGGGAGAGGTTATAAAACATTAAATGGAGGAGAATGACGATTTAGAGCCACATAGGAGCAAAAATGATGGAGTTAGGGTAAAAAACATGTGAGATCCCTTTTTTAGGATCTCACTTTGACACCGCACACGGTTAGTTCGCACGGTTAGACAAAATGTGTGCTAACCATGTGTTAGATACTATCTAGTAAGACCCTTACACAACATCATCATATAGTCTCCCTAACATTTTACACACCATTATAAAGCTATTTTACAATATCTTTCAATGTTCAGGGTTTGTCTTAGGATTTTCGCATAGTTTAGACAAAGGGTGTGCACCCCATGTGCTTCCCCTTTATCCCTGAAAACTCTTTGAATGTTCCTCAAACTCTCCCAGACTTCACCCTTATACATAATATACATAAAAACATAAATAAAGGGTTATATGCCAGAAATTGGGGGTACTTCATTCTCCCCACCATTGTTCTTTTCATCCTTAGAAAGCAGAAAACCATCCTTGCCCTGAAAGAGTTCTGGTCATTTCTCTTTCATTTCCTTCTCATGTTCCCAAGTCTCATCATGAATATAACCATGTTTCCATAAAACCCATACAAGAATTATGATATTTCAATGAAAGAATCTATCCTTACTATCCAAAATAATCATTGGGAAATTTACCACTGAAGTATCTGACTCTAGGTCAATGTGATCGCATCTGATCACATAGATAGGATCAGGTTGATAGTTTTTCAACTGAGATATGTGGAACACATTATGCACCGAACTTAACCACAGTGGTAATTCCAACTAATAGGACACCTCTCCAATAAATTATAGTATATCTAAAGGGACAATGTATCAACTATATATCTTACCCTTCTTCTCAAAATGAAGATTTTCAATCCTTGGAGAGATCCTTAAGAACACATGATCACTCACCGCAAACAACAATAGTTTTCAACGTTGATCCAAATATGATTTATGAAGACTCTAATCCATATCCATTATATTTATAATCAACTAAATCTTCTCAATTTTTTATTGTACAAGGCTCGGTCCCACTAATGATGTATCACTTATTTCTACCCAAAAAAGTAGAGAACAACAAGGACATCCATAAAATGCTTTGAAACGAGCCATATGTATTGAGGTCTGATATCTATTATTATATTAGAACTCCACTAAGGTTATATACTCCTCCTATGATCCACAAAAATCCATTACATAATCCCACAATATGTCTTCCAACATTTGTATCATCCTTTCTTATTTCTCATCCATCTGAGGATGATACACCGTAATGATAGTCAATGGAGTCCCAAGGGATTTCTGTAAGGATTTATATAAATGAGAAATTATCCTCAGATCCTTGTCTGACATGATCAAAACTGGTATTCCATGTATCTTTACCAATTCATGGATATAGATATTGGAAAGATCCTCCACCGTATGAGTTTCATAAATAGGGAAGAAATGGGATTACTTTGTGAGCCGATCCACTATCACCCATATGGAATTATGTTTCCAAACCATTCTTATGAGACCTATAAAAAACCATGGATATCTTCTCCCATTTCCACACATGGATAGATAAATACTAAAACATACCTTTTGGTCATTTTTTTTCTTCCTTAAACTGCTGACAAGTTAAGTACCTTGAAATGAACTCATCAAATTTCTATTCATACCAATCCACCAAAATTGTGCATATAGTTCTCTATACATCTTTTTTATTCCCAGATGTATAGTCCATCTCAAGTGGTGGTAATCATGAAGATGTTTTTACTAAAAATCATTAGGTATAACTATATGATCTCTAAACAACAAAACCAAACTCCCATCATGTTTATAGTCCTCAAAGGTCTCCCCACAATTGAGTTTTTAACTCATAAACAAGAATTACTCATTGAATTTTTATTCCAATTTAACCATATTTATTAAATCTAGAATCATGGTAACTAGAAAAAACCACAAAATCACCTTAATCTCTACAATTTACATGAATATTTTCTAGGAAAAACATCAACTACCACTCATCTAAAGATTTTTTTCCCAACTAAGTATATGACTCTCTATATAATGATTCAGCCACTAAATTATTAACTACCTAGAACCATATATAACTGTAACTAACTCCAAATAATGTGTTGGGTAATTATTCTCATGAAATATTAACTACCTAGAACCATAAGCAACTACACGGTCACCTTGCATGAGAAAACATTCCAAAATATATCCTAAAGCATCATATTACACCACATACCCCTATCCTGATTTTGTAAAATTCATGATAGGTGCTAATGTTAGGTTATTATTCAGCTCTTAAAAAGACTTCTGGAATTCCTTACTCCATCAAAATGGAACATTCTTCTTTGTTAAAGATGTCATAGGTGATGATATTCATGAGAAGTCATGAAAAAATATTGATAATACACAGTGAGACCAAAAAAGATTTGTATCTCAAAGATATTTTTTAGTAGTTTGAAAGAGATATCATCTTCTATCTTTTCAAAATCCATTGCAACACATTTTTTAGAAATTAAATCCATAAGAAATTGTATCTCTTGTATCCAAAATCACACTTAGATATTTTGGAATACAACTGGTGATCTCTCAATATTCTCAACACTATCTCCAAGTGTTTCTCATACTCATCCCTTTTTCTCAAATACACCAATATGTCATCCACAAACACCACAAAAAAAGAATCCAGATATCACTAAAATATATGATTCCTCAATGCCATAAATATTGCTGGTGAATTTGTAAGATCTAAAGGTATTACCACATATTCATAATGTTCATATATTTTTCTAAAAGTTTTCTTCTAAATGTCCTCCTTTCGAACTCCCAATTGGTGATATCTTAATCACAAGTTACTTTTGGAGAACCATTGATCTCCCCACAACTGATCAAATATATCATCAATGCATGGATGTGGGTGTTTAATCTTTAGTGTAACATGGTTAATCTTATAATAATCCACACATAGCCTTATGGTTCCATCTGTTTTCATCACAAAAAAGACTAGTGTTTCCCACATAGATGTGCTTGGCTGAATGAAACATTTTATTTCCATCTCTTCCAATATCACTTTAAATTTCATTTAATATTTTGGTGCCATCCTATAAGATAGTAGTGAAATAGGACTGGTCCCAAGGAGGAGATCAATCATAAAATCCACTTCCATTATAAGTGGTAACCTTAAGAAGTTCTAGGGAAATATATCTAGAAATTGATCCAAAATCATTGGAAAACTGATATCCTCAATCTCTTATATTGATTATAAGGTCAAAACCACCACCTGGTAATAAATTGATCCCACTACTGGTGCCAACAATCCTGTTTCACCTGTCTTTACAAACTTTGTCCCGAGAAGAGATGTTTAATGCCATCCTATGTTTTAAAACTAATCATTCTACTATAATAGTTAATGTGATATTTGAATGTTTTCAACCAATACGTACCCAGGATTACATCAAAGACATCTATCTATAACACTGAAAAGTCCCACTATAAGTCGGCCCCATCAATAGTTATAAACCTTTCTCTACAAACAAAGGTTCGATAGTCCCTTTTAATGAGAGGAGTTTCAAGGTTTAACATAGAGGGAATCATCTCAAGTTTAAAACATAGGAAATTAATAGCATGAGAAGCAATGAAGAAATGTTTTTCACCAATATCAAATAGAACTTTCATATGGGTATAATTCAATAGAATTGTAACTCTCAATGTAAATGGTCTAGCCTGATCATCCACAATCACCTTCTCAACTCTATACAATTTCTTTGTTGTTGTACTCTTATCCTTGTTTTCTTTAATTGATTTCCCTTACAGAGAATTCATTGTATTCATAGAGTCCCCATCTCTATATCTTCTCTAATGATATGTTTGATTCTACTATCCTCACCTCGTCAAAGCATATAATGCTAGTGACACTTGATAATTTTCTTGAGAACCTCACCTCGGAGCACTATAACAATAGCACTAAAGATTCCCCATCTGCTTGAAGTTATGACATTCTCTATGTTGTGAAATATAATCATAATCTTACATTATGTGGTCAAGAGAACCACATTAGAAAAATTCATCTTTGCTCTTGGGTAATGTAGGAAGGTTTACTAATCCAACCATTTTATTTTGAGTCTCGTTACCACCTAGGAAATAGGTGTCCCTCTTCTGTGTACTTATAGCATTCGAGTTCCCACCATTTCCTATAGGTATCATCATACTTCCTCCTCCTATAGTTTTTGATATATCATGTTTATCCACTATTTCTCTGTTCACCATCTATGTATAATCTGTAATACAGTGCACCATAATCATCAATAAAATCCATTTCCTTAGTCATGATTCAAAGATGCATGCCTTTATGGTCATACACAATACAACTTCTAGTGAAAAGAGAACTAAATTAATGAATTTAGCTACATATTCTATGAAAGAGAGGTTTTCATGCTTCTGGATTAATAATTTCATTATTCTATGGATCTTTAATGTGCGAGGATAGAATTTTTCGTCAAAAAATTCCTTAAAATATTCCCAAATAAGGTCTTGATAGAATTTATCCTAGACCTCTAGGTCCCACCACCAACGTGAAAGATCCTCAACCATATACGTTGTCATTTTGACTTTCAACTATTCTAGTGTGCCAATGAAATCAAATATATGATTCATTATATTCATCCACACCTCTGCCTTTTTTGGTTTAGAATCACCTCACTAAATGAGTGGATTCTGCTTCATGAACTAGATGGAATGGTCCATATGTCTTGGCTCATCCCTCCAGTTCCCCGTGTCCATATCCTAGAACTCTTGGATGATACTTTGAACTAGCTCTGGGTTCACCTATGGTTTAGGTGTAACCACATTCTCTGTAGCTTCTTCCGATTGGTTTCTACGAAGCCTATCAGGTGTCATTTTCTAAACAAACAACACTCTATAAGGATCCATCTCTATCAACTTAAGGCATAGAATTTCAAATTCTATCACATCAAATACCACAACATTTTTTTTTCAAAATAAACCTTTTCCAAGTTTAACCATTCTTTAAAAACCAATTCTTTATTTTGAAAATCAACCCATTTTTAAAATTTATCAATCATTCCCTTTTAAAAATAATTCATTTGAAAAAAAATTTAAAATTTTTAAAAAATCCACACAATGAATCACAACATATATCATTTTTTCAAAATGAAATATGAAATCCTAGTGGGAATTTATTTTTCTAATGCATTTAATTCTCGTCTCATTGGATAAAACTAGGACAATGATATTTCCATAATTCTATAAGTGACTCCAAAATATTTATGTACCAAACTTCCTAGTAACTTGAAGCTTAGCTTTGAAAAGTTAGCTATGTTTTTTTTTCTCTACATTTCATGTCCTAAAAATCCTACTCCTTTCTAATATTAGAACCCAAGGAATAAATAAGATTGAATGCAACTCCAAGACCATGAAACTGAAGACCACTTTTTAGGCATGGACTGAACAAGATAATACCATTTGTAATGACCCACTTATTCTCATTGGCTTGAGAATACAATGAATAATTACTAGACCTTAAGAGACATCTACAAGGTACCAAAGGCTATCAATAAATTCTGAAGGGTTTCAATACAAGTGGGGGATGATAATACCATTTTTAATGACCCACTTGTGTCTTGTGCCTTTACATTTACTGCATCACTCGAGGAAAGGCTGAGAGATACAAGAAGAGTGGATCGAGGCCTTAACAAGCCATAGAGGTTTAATTGATAAAGAATCAATTAGTAAAAAGTTTAAAAGGATCACTGATTCACCCCCTCTCCCTCTCAGTGATCACACTTATCCGGGCACTTCAATGGCATACCATTATGGTTTCCATTATGGGTAAACGCAATATCTTCATTTTAGGAACTACGGACTACCGCCCCTTCAAAGTGATTTGATTCGTTAATTCCATATGTGGGATGTATAAAGGATAGAATTTATGATGTTATATATCATTTTATACTGGAATTATAATATACCTTTATATCATTATGATTTCACTCCATTAAATATGAAATAGAAATGAAATTAGTGTTCATGCGTACGTACGGCTTACCATCACCATGAATGGTGCATTTCATTTCTTACCTCTAAATGTTATGTAATATTATAAATGCATGTATATAATAGATATATATGATATATATGATATCTATATCATGAATATAATTTTGGATATAATGGATATTTTACCACATTAACAACTTGTAATTATAAGAAGTTTATTTTTGGCTCAAGTACCAAAGATCGACAAAACGACCATTATTAACTTAAATAATTACATAATGTACATAAAATTCTAATAAGTGATATAAAAGGAATAATGAACTTCAAAAAGTTCTTAAGCTATTAGAAATTAACTCTATTTTATTATTCAGGAGATTAATGAACGATCGAGTCAAGTCAGACACGAGGTATGGGACTTCATATCAATCTCCTTTCATTGAGGCATATCTTGTTTTATACACAAATTTATTTTATATGGTGTATAAACCCCTTTTACTTTTAATTTTATTCAAAAGGAATATTTTTTATACGAAGCGTTTTACTAAACGACAAAAGGGAATGTTTTTTTTGTACGTATGCGGCGACAACGACTTCTCCACCACCGTGACCATTATTTGAGTTTCAGCTTCATCTACAAGCCATAACTTTTTTGAAATGAAAAATAAATACCATGTTTTAATTTTCTTTTATTTTGGTATTGAAAATGGTTTTGATAATGTTTTGATTATATCAATGTGTTGTATTGATATCTTATGATTGAAATGTGGAAATGTTATGTTTCCTTTATGCATGTTTTATGTGATACGATTATATTATGTTTCTTAGGAATTGTTTATGAAGATGGGTGGTTCCATGATAAACTAAGCTTAGGTGATCCTGTGATAGATTTCCAATGTATTGGGTAACGCGAAGGATTTAAATTCTAAGGTTTCTCCGAAGATATTTAGGGAATATACTGTGATGGGTTTTCCAAATGTAACCATGAGGTTTACTTCCTACGTAAGAATGTTTTGAATGCCTCAAGTTACCTTTATGTCTTATGTTTTCTATGAGTTATTCATAAATCTTATGATTTCATGAGGTATGATAAAGTTCTTATGTTTTATGAGTAAAGTATAATTTCATTGATTTTTATATATACATGGACTAATATTTTCATTCCATACTTTTATATCCCTTATTGATCTTTTATGCTCATCCCATGTTTTTGAAATGTTTTTCACTGGTCAAGGGAAAGGTACATGATGTGATTATAGTGTCAAGGAATTGTCAAGAAAGAATCCATGTTTTATTTTAAATATGTCTCCTTTGATGGGAAAAATGAATATTTTCTTTTATGTAACCACCTTGTTCAAATGTGGAATGTAATGCTTGTTTTATGATCTAATTATCTAAAACTCTAAACCTGAAAAGATCCAAAATGTTTATTCTTAAAATAAATCAAGATTAAGTAATGTTTAAGTTTTGGACCATATAGTTGGTATTAGAGGTCGGTTTAGATAACATTAGGAGTTAGAATTATATTAAATGATTATCCAAAAATATTTTTTTATGGTCAAATTGAAATGATATAGCATTTGAATATTACCATGTTGCTTCATCTAAGACATGTTTGTTTAGAATGGTTTTCTGTAAAGGAAACATGGAAGCAGTGCTAGGAAGGAATACAGAAGGAAATGACCTTCCAAATCAGTATCCTGAGATGGTCGAAATTGGAACTGAATATTTTGTTGCAGTAATGGTGCAGTTGACTCAAGAGATAAATGGTGTTGGTATCCATGCATGAGATCATCCAGATCATCCGCAGAGGAACATGTCAGTGGTGGAACATTTCATGAGGAAACATCCCCCGTCATTAAGAGGATTATCTAACCCTGTGCAAGTTGAAGGGTGGATTAAAGCACTAGAGAATACTTTCTATATCATGGGGTGCTCAGACAATCCAAAGGTTAGTCTTGTTGTTTACCGTTTGGAGGGTGAAGCAGATCAGTGGTGTTCAATGGTTAAAAATATTAGGGACGCTAATGAGTTTGATGCTCTTGACTGGGATGAATTCAAAGGTATGTTTCTTGAGAAATATTTTCCTAAGGTTGTTTGACTTAGGATGGAAAAAATTATTGTAATTGAGGCAAGCGGATGACTCATTGGCTTCTTATGAAGAATGGTTCACTCGATTGGTAAGGTTTTCTCCAAATTTTATCCGAGACCTTGATAGTAAAATCAATCCTTTTTACTCAGGATTAAAGCCAAAATATCGAAGGGATTTATATTCTCGTGAGTTCAAAAGTTATGAAAAGCTTGTTCGATGTGCTGAGAAGGTGGAAATGGAGTTTTCCGATGATCAAGTGTTCTATAACAACCAATAGAAGAAGAGACTGAGGTGGCAGGAGAAAGGGAAGAATCCTTCAAAGAAGTAAAATGGTAATAAAACTAAGTTTTCAGTTTGTGATAAATGTGGTAAAAGGCATGCTGGGGAATGTCTTCTAAATTCTACAAAGATCTACCAATGTGTTAAGATGGGAAATAAGTCTCGTGATTGCACTAAAAAAGATCAGGGTGATGGTAAGACCAAATTTGATATACAGTTAGTGAAATGTTTCAAGTGTAATGAGATGGGTCATTATGCAAACGAGTGTTTGAAAAAGAGCTCAAATGATGGTAAGTAGTCAGATTACAAGCAGAAAGGTGTTGTGAAATCCTTTGCAACTACTTCAACAGATGTTAAGCCATCAAATGAAGTGGTATCAGGTACTTTGTTTGTTTTTTTAGATTATGGCAATGTGTTATTTAGTTTGGGGTCTACACATTCTTTCATCTCTGAAATAATTTCTAGTAATTTGGGAATTCCATCTCAAGAAATGACTCTTGAACTTGTGGTAAAAACACCTCGGGGAAATATTGAGGCAAAAATAATTTATAATAATCTTCCTATCCTTATCTGTGGAAAGAACCTACTTTCAAACCTTATTGTTTTACCTCTAGTAGAGTTTGATGTTATCCTGAGTATGGATTGTCTCTTTGTTTACCATGCTATGATTGATTGCAGAGCTAAAGAAGTTTCTTGTCAGAAAGACTTTCAGTTTGTGTACAAGAATGAACCCTTACTATTGATAACATATCAAGAGGATGGGAAACTTGAAAAATATGGAAATGAATGTTACCTTCCACATATTGTTGAAAACAAAGGAACCGTTTAGATTAATGATGTTCCAATGCTAAATGAGTATCCTGGTGTTTTTTCTGATGAGTTGCTTGGAATAATACCAGATCGGGAAGTTGAATTTACTGTTGACTTAGTTCCTGATGCTAATCCAATTTCAAAACCCCCTTATCGAATGGCTCAAATTGAACTTTTAGAGTTGAAGAATCAATTGCAAGACTTATTAGAGAAAGGTTTTATTCGACCTATCACATCACCATGGGGTGCTCGTATCTTATTTGTTAAAAAGAAATATGGTTATATTAGACTTGGCATTGATTATAGAGCCTTGAATAACATCACTGTTAAGAACAAATATCCTTTGCCTCATATCGATGATTTGTTTGATCAGCTCTAGGGAGCTCAGTATTTTTCAAAGATTGACCTGAGATCAGGGTACCATCAGTTGAAGTTAAAGGAAACAGATATTCCAAAGACTGTGTTTCGTAGAAGATATGGCCATTATGAATTTGTATTAATGCCTTTTGGGTTAACTAATTCACCTTCTATATTCATGGACCTTATGAATAGAATTTTCCATGAGTTCTTGGATAAGTTTTTTGTTATTTTCATTGATGATATTTTGGTGTTTTCTAAAAGTAAAGAGGAACATGAAAGTTATTTAAGGGTTATTTTTCAAACTATAAAAGAAAAGAAATTGTATGAGAAATTTAGCAAGTGTGATTTTTGGTTGCAACAAATTTCTTTCCTTAGTCACATTGTTTCTAAAGATGCAATAACTATTGATCTTTCAAAAACAAAGGTTGTTGAAGAATGGCCAAGACCCACAAATGTAACGAGATTCGAAGTTTTCTTGGTTTGGCAGGCTATTACTGAAGGTTTGTTAGAAATTTTTCATGGTTATCTAGTCCAATGACTAATCTAACTCGGAAGGGTGTTAAGTTTATTAGGACAAAAGAATGTGATGATTGTTTTCAGGAATTGAAAAGAAGATTGGTGAATGCTCCAGTTTTGGCACTACCTTCCAGGAATGGTGAGTTTGTTATCTACAGTGATTCTTCATTGAAAGGACTTGGTTGCGTCCTAATGCAGAATGATCAGGTAATTTCTTATGCTTTACGATAGTTGAAAACTCATGAGGTAAATTACCCTAAACATGATTTGGAATTAGCTATTGTGGCTTTTGCTTTAAAAATTTGGAGGCATCATTTGTACGGTGTAAAGTGTGAAATATATACTGATCACAAAAGTTTAAAGTATATATTCACTAAGAAATAATTGAACATGAGACAGAGGAGATGGCTAGAATTAATCAAGGATTATGATTGTACAATTTATTACCATATGGGAAAAGAAAATAAAGTGGATGATTCTTTAAGTTGAAAAGGTAATGCTCCATTAACCATGTTACGTTTGGAACGTGATCCTTTGGTTAAGGATTTGATGAAATTTTTCATAGAAGTTGTTGGTGCAGGATGTTCTTCTGTTTTGTTTCAGGTGTCAATGAAATCTTCTCTATCAGTCATAATTAAGCCAGCACAAAAGCATGAAAGGGAGTTGCAGAAAAAGGTAGAGCTGGTTCAGAAGGGTAATTTGCCTGAATTCAACATTGATAATGATTGTGTTTGAGATTTGGGAAGAGATTGTGTGTGCCTTGTGATTCACAGTTGAAGAGATAGTTGTTATGTGAAGCTAATAGTTCTCCGTTTTCAGTTCATCCTGGAAGTACTAAGATGTATAGAGATCTTCGGGAGTATTATTGGTGGGATGGAATGAAAAGAGATATTGCTGATTTTACTGTGAAGTGTTTGACTTGTCAATAGGATAAAGTAGAGCGGAAGTTACCGAAAGTGATGCTTCAACCTTTACCAGTACCAGAGTGTAAATGGGAGAATATATCCATGGACTTCGTTGTGGGGTTGTCGAAGACACCTCGAGGTAATAATTCAATCTGGGTTATTGTTGATCACTTGACTAAATATGCTCATTTCCTTTCTATACGAGACACTTTTTCCCTAGATCAACTGTCTCGATTGTATCTTAAAGAGATAGTCAGGTTACATGGAGTTCCCCTCTCCATTGTATCTGATCGTGATCTCAGGTTTACTTCTAACTTTTGGAAATTCTTTTAGAATTCGTTGGGTTCTGAATTAAATTTTAGTACATATTTTCATCCTCAATCAGATAGGCAGTCAGAACGAACAATTCAGACATTGGAGGATATTCTATGTGATTGTTTGATGGATTATCAGGGAAGTTGGGACCAATATCTTTATTTGGTTTAGTTTTCTTATAATAACATTTTTCATTCCAGTATACAGATGGAATCATTTGAGGCATTATATGGGAAGCGGTGTCGAACTCCAGGTTTTTTGGGTGAAGTAGGTGAAAGGAAGTTGATGGGACCAGAATTGATAGAACAGTTGGCAGAAAAAGTTTAGTTGATACAGAAACACATGATAACAGCTCAGAGCAGGCAGAAAAGTTATGCGGACAACAGGAGGAAGGATCTCTCTTTTGAGGTAGGTGATCGTGTCTTCCTCAAAGTTTCACCATGGAAAAGTTTGATGTGATTTAGTAAGAAAGGAAAGCAGAGTCCAAGGTTCATTGGACCATAGGAAATTCTGGAGAGAGTTGGATCATTTTCATACCGAGTGGCTTTACCTCCGAGTTTATCTCAGGTACACAATGTTTTTCATGTTTCAATGTTAAGGAAGTACATGCCAGATCCATCTCATGTTTTGAGTCCAGAGGTAGTTTAGTTAGAAGAGAACCTATCATATGAGGAACAACCGGTCCAGATTCTTGACCACAGGGATAAAGTATTGTGGAATAAGGTGATTCATTAAGTAAAGGTTTTCTGGAAAAACCACATTATCGAAGAGGAAACATGGGAATCTGAAAATGCAATGAGGGATAAATACCCCCACTTATTCGATAAGTAAATAAATCATGGGGATGCAATTTTCTTAAGGGGGGAAGGATGTAACATCCCAATTAAGTAAAGAATTTTGGATTTTCATATATATGTCTATTTATGAATTAGATAGTGTTTTAGAGGCTTAAAATGAGAATAAATCTAATCTTAAGCATTGGATTCTCTAATATTTTTAAAACATTGTTTTACCGCCTTTTGATAGAAAACCATTTTTAAATATATATTTTGACAATTTTATAAGCTCTATTTTTCAAAATAAACATATTCTTTAGTATTGGGACATTTAAATTTACTTTGGAAAAAATTTTGGTATTTTTCTGACAATGTTCATTTTTTAATCAATAGTGAAAAATACTGCATTTTACTTCAAAACAGCTTTTTCATCTAATTTAATTATATGGATAGATTATCTTTTTAATTGGTTTTAAAGTTTAAATATAATATATTTTTACCATTTAATCTTATGGTGGTCATTGGGATTAATTTCACATTGAAATTGGACATAAACAATTATCAAACTTTTGATAGATATTGTTTCTAAAAAACCCGCTATTTGTTTTGACAACGAGAATTATTTTTAAATTAATTACTACAATTTCTGTGTTCGGAATTTGGTAAAATGGATTCCATATTTTTAATTATAAGGTCCAAATTATTTAATTAATACTCTTTTGTTTTTGAACATTATGAATAGTAATGACGATAATTATCTTTAATTATCGTGATTAATTAGTGATCGGGTAGTTAAGGGTAATAAAATAATGTCATAATAATTACAAATGAGCCCAAAATGTGTCCTAATGCTACTGGGTGAGTCATGGAAGACAATGGTATGCCTTATGCCAAACTTTGGGACCCCATGGAATCACTTTTGGGTGATAGTGACACTTTATCATTTTATTTTTTTTAAAGGGAAAGTATAGCCAAAGTATGCATCACCCAAGTAAAACAATTTTTTCTGTCTGTGTAAATGATCTCCTAGACTATAAATAGTCATTGTAAATATAAAAAGATTTAATATATCATGATAGTTTTTTATAATTTTTAGACATTAAATAAATTAATTTTTTTATGACACCATGATGATGCAGCGATTACCTCATTAATGAACGATTTAAAAAAATTAAAAGATAATGTAAAATCTATAGCTTAGACTTGTCAAAAACCTATTTTATGGGGGGATTTCTAAAACTAATCACCTTATCCTCTAAATATATAATTTTGTGACCTTTAAAATCTGAAACCCGTTATATAATAAAGTAACATTTCTTGAATTTACAAGAGTGTCCCTCCTCCCTCTTATAAAAGGTCATCACATCTACCACCTTACCCACACCACTCAAGCCATTGGCTCGGCCAAACTCTACTCATTTGTTCTCTCCACATCCCTCTCTTAATCATATAATCCTTACCTTAGGCAGAAATCTCTTCAATAAACCCTTTTGGTTCAAACCAAGAGGAGTTACCCGATTTAAAGGTAATGTCTTCACTTGTGTTCTTATGTTTTATTTTTCTTCTCCAACCCCATAAACTATTTTTATTCCTTTATTTTGTAACAAAAACAGTATATTCAATATACTATGATGTTTTTATGAAAATTATTCGATCTACACTTACACAAACCTCCGTCTAATGGTTAAAGAACATACTATTTATGTGGATGGAAAATTTATGCCTCACAAAATGATGATTGTTCAATCTTCTTTTAACACCGTTCATGGTGGCCATTAAGATTTCACTATATTTATATATGATATATATTATATTTATGTATTTTTTATGCTTCTATATTTTTTATTTATGACATACCTTTATGGTTTCCATTATTGGTAAACGCGATATCTTCATTTTAGGAAGGGCGGACTACCGCCCCCTCAAAGTGATTTGATTCGTTAATGCCAAATGTGGAATGTATAAAGGATGGAGTTTATGATTTTATATATGATATTATACTGTAATTATAATATACCTTTATATCATTATTATTACACTCCATTAAATACGAAATAGAAATGAAAGTAGCGTTCATGCGTACGTACGGCTTACCGTCTCCATGAGCGGTGCATTTCATTTCATACCTCTAAATGTTATGTAATATTATAAATTCATGTATATACTAGATATATATGATATATA
The DNA here is from genome assembly GCA_963277665.1 of Viscum album. Classification (NCBI taxonomy): domain Eukaryota; kingdom Viridiplantae; phylum Streptophyta; class Magnoliopsida; order Santalales; family Viscaceae; genus Viscum; species Viscum album. Next base: position 901,100,694 of record OY728131.1, on the reverse strand, counting down.
TGATATCTATATCATGAATATAATTCCGGATATAATGGATATTTTACCACATGAAAAACTTGTAATTATAAGAAGTTTATGTTTGGCTCAAGCACCAAAGATCGACAAAACGACCATTATTAACTTAAATAATTACATAATGTTCATAACATGGTAATAAGTGATATAAAAGGAGTAATTAACTTGAAAAAGGTTCTTAAGAACGTATAAATTAACTCTAGTTTATTATTCAGTATATTAAAGAATGATCGAGTCAAGTCGGACACGAGGTATGGGACTTCATCTCAATCTCCTTTCATTGAGGCATATATTGTTTTATACACAACATTCTTTTATATGGTGTATAAACCCCTTTGACTTTTACTTTTATTCAAAAGGAATATTTTTTATACAGAGCATTTTACTAAACGACAAAATTGACTGTTTTTGTCGTACGTATGCGGCGACAACAACTTCTTCGCCTCCCTGACCATTATTTGAGTTTCGGCTTCCTCTGCAAGCCATAACTTTTTTTTTAAATGAAAAATAAATACCATGTTTTAATTTTATTTTATTTTGGTATTGAAAATGTTTTTGATAATGTTTTTATTATATCAATGTGTGGTATTGATATCTTGTGATTGAAATGTGGAAATGTTATGTTTCCTTTATGCATGTTTTATGTGATACGATTATGTTATGGTTCTTGGGAATTGTTTATGAAGAAAGGTGGTTCCGTGATAAACTAAGGGCATGTGAGCCCATGATAGCTCTCCAATGCATTGGGTAATGAGAAGGAGTTAAATTCTGAGGTTTCTCCGAAGAGATTTAGGGAATATACTGTGATGGGTATTCCAAACGTAACCATGAGGGTTACTCCCAATGTAAGAATGTTATGAATGCCTCAAGTTACCTTTATGTATTATGTTTTCTATGAGTTATTCATAAATCTTATGATTTCATGAGGTAAGATAAAGTTCTTATGTTTTATGAGTAAAGTATAATTTCATTGATTCTTATGCATACATAGACTAATTTTTTAATTCCGTACTTTTATATCCCTTACTGAGTTTTTATGCTCATCCCAAGTTTTTAAAATGTTTTTCATAGGTCAAGGGAGAGGTACATGATGTGATGATAGTGTCGAGGAAGTGTTAAGAAAGAATCCATGTTTTATTTTAAATAAGTCTCCTTTTATGGAAAAAATGAATATTGTCTTTTATGTAACCACCTTGTTCAAATGTGGAATGTAATGCATGTTTTATGATCTAATTCTCTGAAACTCTAAACCTGAAAAGATCCTCAATGTGTATTCTTGAAATAACTCAAGATTAAGTAATGTTTGTGTCTGGGGAATTATACATATATTATTATCTACTGGTTATTTTTCCTTATTATTTATTATATTTATTTACTATGATAAATAGGTTATAGTATCTCCATGTTTTCCATTAGTCCCTCATTACTATTCGGAAGCCTTTGGATTACGAGGATGTATTTCTAAGGTCATATGACAAACTGGTTCATCTACTGGTCAGAGTGTGTTGAGAAAGATGTTACATGGTATACTCAAATAATTCGTCCTTAATCATTGTTTTCCAAACCTAATCATCCCTCCATGATCTTCTTCCATATGTAATTTTATTGAAACCTTTTACCAATTTAGTTAGAAAATTTATTATTGATAATATTAATTGGTCCCCTTAAGCTTTCATGTAATACAAGTAGAAATAAAATTTTCATCCATGGTGGGGTTATACTTCACTTTAATATCTCCCCTTTTATCCAATTATGATATTCTATAATTTTTATAGATAAAACATGATACTCTTCTATTATTTTAAGAATCATGGGAGTGTGGTAGTGTTGGAATGATAATGGTTTCTTAGGGATTATTGTGAGAGAATTTTAATTTGATAACATAGCTATGTTGATTTTGTGAGAGTAAAATGTATTCAATGTTGCATTCATTAGATTATAAGATTATATTGTCCCACTAATACCTCTAATTTTCCCCCTTGAGTATATATTTTAAACTATTTATGCTATATCATCATAAAGGTTTGAATTTATTCATAAATATTGTGTTGTAATGCACAATATGTTAGAGTGGATTTATAGTATGTTTTGGGTTTCTAGGTTATATTCATTGAGTGGAATAGTCTTAGGATTGGATATCAACAACATTGTCTCCTTTACAAACTCACATGGATCATTGTGAGGAAGTGTTCGAAGTAGACATATTCTCAAGGGTCAGAATAGGATATATGAACTTCCTAGTACCATCTTAAATTGAGAGCTTAACATATTGTTCTCAAGATAATTCTTCCTTAAGATATAATTCATATTTCATTGTCCCTTAGTGTTGTCTTAATTAATTTATCATTTTTAATATGTTTCTTTTTAATTTTTCTATTTAATATTTCACAACTAGTTCCCCTTCAATATTTCACTCCAAAAACAACTAAAATTATCATCCTTAAATATTAATTCAAAAAAATCAATGTAATACATCACTTTAGGTTTAGTGTAAAAAATATTCCCAAAGTTTACAAAAAATATTAAAATTATTATCTAATTAATGAAATTAATAAAAAATCACAAAAAATTATACTAAAAACAAGGAAAATTTTATGCTAATCACATTCCTCCACACTAAAGTAATTACTTTTCCTCAAGAAATTACTCTCAAAAAAATTACCCTATTTTTATTTCATATCAAATTTTGGGTCCCAGTTTAATGAAAGTCAAATTATAAGAAATTTGTTGAATTAAAATCATAATAATAAATCCCTTCTTAAATACCTATCTCATAAGTTCTTTATTCACTGTTCCATTTCATACTTCATTGATTCAACTTATGAAATAATCTTATAAGTCATCTTCAACTTCATTATTTGAGTTTATAATTCTCCTTACTATCCATCTCATTTAATAACCAGACACAAGAAATATATTTAATATTAATTATCTAAAGTAATTTGTTATAATTAGGGCATGGAAGTTGGGTAAAGTAAAATGACTCTTAAATTTTAATTGGAACTTTTTTATGGATCTTATTTTTCACTAATACACCCTATGCATATATATATTATGAAACTACAAGTTGGTTCCCGATAAATAAATTTACTCTAATTATTATGACTTATGAAATTATCATTTAAGTTAACTTTGTGAGGTGTTACTTTTTGACAACAATCAATTCACCTAAATTTAAGTACAAAAGTCACGTGAATCTATATCACAATTTTAATTCACATAAAATATATTCAATTACACTCCATTACAAAATTTCTTCCATGGGATCCATGTATCAAAATTATTTTTTCTCCTAGATAATGATGTAAATAATCTCTTAAGTTATTAACTCACATACCAAATACCCTCCCCCACATATATTTTATTTTTATAATTTGATTATGATATGAATGGTTAAGAAAATGATATGAATTATAAAGCAAATAATCCATGCATAAATAGAATTGAAATATAAGGGTTAGTATATTACTCTCTTTCCCTTTTTATTCTCTCCAAGATATGTGTATATATTTTCTCTTTCAGCTCGTTTATAACTTCACTTCTAGGACTATCCTATAAAAATACATGAAACCCTCAATGGGAAGAAATATAATTTATTTATATAAATAAGAAGAATAAATGTCTCTAATTTTTATTAGGTTTCCCCCTAAGGGAACTTGAGTTGTTATCCCTTTGACTAGGCTCCACAATAAACTATCCCTAGTCTATAAGGGAGTTTGGCTTCCTGGGTAGGAACCACCACATTTGGGTGTCTCTTGTTATTATTATAATGAAAAAATATACATTATGTTTTAGAGTAAATATGAATGAAACCTCAAGTTGATATACTAATACTGTTCCTTAGAGTTTTCCTTTTCATGTGTATAAATACATTATCTCTTTAATGTGAATGAATCAAGTTAATTCCAGGTGGTGGTGCAATAGTGGGATTATTCTACTTATGGATACCATGTTATTCACAGCCTCTAACCACTTCTTGTATGGATTCCTCCTCTTTTTCTACTAATTCTTCTTGGGTAGGAACCACCTCATTTAGTTTTCTCCTATTATTCTTATAATGAAAACATGTACTTTATATTTTGGAGGCTCTATGAATGAAACCTCAAGTTGATATAATACTATTATTAATTAAATTTTCCCTTTTCTAGTGTATACAATCTATTATCCATTTAATTTGAATGAATCAAGTTAATTATAGGGGTGGTGCAATAGTGGGATCATTCTCCTTAGGGATACCATGTTATTTACAGCCTCCAACCACTTATTTTGTGGATTCCTCCTCTTCTTCTTCTTTTTCCTAGGTAGTAACCACCACATTTGGGTTTCTATTATTCCACTTATAATGAAAACATACACTTTATATTTTGGATGATCCATTAATTAAACCTCAAGTTGACATACTGCTATTGTTCCTTAGAGTTTCCCTTTTCTAGTGTATAAAATTCATTATCTCCTTAATGTGAATAGATTAAGTTATGTATCAGGGGTGGTATAGTGTTGGGATCATTCTACTTAGAGATACCACGTTATTCATAGCCTCAAACCACTTCTTGTATGGATTCCTCCTCTTCCTCTTCTTCTTTTTGGGTAGGATCCACTACATTTGGGTTTCTCCTATTCTTTTTATAATGAAAACATATATTTTATATTTTGGAGCCTCCAAAAATGAAACCTCAAGTTGATATACTACAATTGTTCCTTATAGTTTTGCATTTCCAGTGTATACAATCCATTATCTCTTTAATGTGAATGAATAAAGTTATGTCCATGGGTAGTGTAATGGTGGGATCCTTCTCCTTAAATATACCATGTTATTCAGAGCCTCTAGCCACATATTGTATGGATTCCTCCTCATCTTATTCTTTCTAGAAAACCTCATCAAACTATTTCTCTTACTCTTTAGGTTCAATTTTCTTATCTTTCTCTTATATTTTTTTCATCACAAGCCATATGTTCAATTGTAGTGCTTGGATTTTGGTAGCCTAGTCCATTAAAATGATAATTCATCCATCTATTTTGGGCCTTATGATTGAATAAAATTATATCAACTAGGATTACCTCCTATCAAGGTCCTCTATTGTTTAATCAATCCTTTCTAGTATATACTGAAATGTTTGGGACTAAGACTTATTTGGATAATATTCATTTAATTTGTGTTACCAAATACTTAATGCATTGCAGATCTAGATTGTACATCCAACTCCTTAGTAGATGACACATGGTTACTTCTATTTATCACTCCATCCTATTCTATTCATTTCCTAAAAAAAAATTAAAGTTAAATGAAATGTTGTATATAATCAATTATAATAAGGTAAACAAGAAATAATATCAATTGTTATGTTTTAATAAAAATTTAAAAATAAAGATATTATGTATTTGTGGTGTTTTTTATTGTATTATTTTTATATTTTCCCCAAAAATATTAACTAACATAAACATATCCCCAGAAGTAAAACTAATTTGTTCAATATTTTATATCGAGAAAAAATAAATTTTTACTTGGATTTTAGCTCAATATATAGGGATAGGTTTAGTATAAATGTATTCTTGGTTAATTTTGAATGAAAGTGGGAAATTAAAGGTAAAAAGTGGATAGGATGTACAAGTGTATTGATATTATACTAATATAAATAGAAGGACAGTGTATTGAAAACCAAACATGGGATTTACAACAAAAATTCAACATTAACTTATGTGTTATTCACATGATGATGGAGATTCATTCCACCTACTCAAATAATTTCATCTATTATTTTTATAAATTTTATGAGAAAACAATACTAGAAACCTAAGAATGATTTGTTGTTCTATAACTATAAAATTATGCTTCCACTATATATGATGAATTGTGATTCCACTTTCCCAAGAAATTTTATTTTCTATTCAGGTTTTTAATCCCAATAGAGGTGGTTATCAATCACCCTATCATATATTTTCACTTGTTTAATACCCTAACATATATTCTAGTATCCCATTATGATTTCCTAGAATGAACTTTAGCCTTCTCTATTGACTCATTACCTTATGATAATCTACCCACCGGTGTTGTGGAAGAAGTATAATGTATTTAGGAAATTATCATAAGAAAAATCATTCAAGAAAACATAACTTGAGTGAAAAAATTAAAAAAATATCATCCATTTTATATAAAAAATAAATTTATATACCCTTAAAATCAAATATACGAAATAAATAATAGGGAAGAGAGTAAATCAGTGGATCCTTGTGATGGTTGTTGGGTAGATCCTTTGGATTTCATGTGTACTCTTTTATATTTATCTTTTTATCAGTTATATCATTCTAATATATTATGCCCAATAATTCCTCATGTTTACTAATTTTTACACTGGGTGGGAATCGTTCTCTATTTACCCTCATTATCTTCTTATTCACCAATGATATATTTCATTTGGTTCCTTATTGTGTTATTCAAGAATGTATCAGTTGTAGCTTGGATCACTTACATGTGGTATCTCCAATTCCTTCCTTCTTAAAAATTGTTTTCAATATCCAATCCTCTCTATATGATCTTTATTCATTTATTATTCTATTGAAGCCTTTTACTAATCTAGTTTTTCAATTTATTATGGGGAATATATAGTGTTCCCATAGGTCTTGTATGTAATCCACATGGAAATGCACATTTCATCCATGGGTGAGATTCTTCTTCACTTTCCCAGTACACCTTTCATCACATTTTTATCTTTTAAATGTTAATGTATAGAACTTGAGACTAAAAATTATTTTTTATGGTCTGGGGGTGTTAATACATCAGTAAGATAATGATTTTTAAAGGATTATTATGATTTAAAATTTATTTTATAATGTAAGATGTGTTTTATTTTCATAAGTACATTGGAGATGATGTTGTATATATTAGTTTTTTGAGATTAAATTAACTTATTAAAGTCCCACCATTGGACATTAAGGATGTTTTAGACATTCCTTAGAATAAGTCATTATTTAGGTTGGGATTTTTCTCTAAATAGAGCATTGAAACACTCAAAATGTTATAGATAATGCATAGAATGATTCAGTTTTATTGATTATATTGGTTTTATGATGTAGACTTATTATTGGATGTAAACAACGTTGGATCCCTAATGTTATATCATGGATTATTGAGAGGTTGTGTTAGAAGAAAACGCATTCACATGGGATGAAGTATGATACATTATCTTCCCAACACCTTCTTAAGTTGATTGCTTGAGATAGATCTAGATAGGGACTACTTTCTTAGGAATGAATTCACATTATGTTGTCCCTTGGATCTATCTTAAGTCCCCCCAATGTTTTTATAAATAGCCTATTAATTTCTCAATTTAATCACTCATAGCTAGTTCCCCTAGATTATTTAACATAAAGAATAACTAAAATTCATAGCTTTAAACATTGTTTTATGGGACTTTAATTTCTCAATATAATGTTTCACTTTAGTTTTATTTTAATAATTATACTCAATAATTATAAAAAAAATATAAAAAACGTAATCTAACTACTGAGATTATCATAAAAACACACAAAAAAGTATTGAAAAACAACCTAAAAACAATGAAACGTTTATATTAATCAGTTGAGTATATTCTTTTTATTTTAATTTAATTTCTTACACACCACCATTTGAGTCAAGAAATATTACTGATACTCATATGATGTTTGGTGTTCCAATTTTTTCCCAACATCTAGGTTAGAGGTGATATAGATTGATGACTTCACCACCTTCCCCTCTCTCTATTCAATTAATTGTATTGGTTTTTATGGCCTAAATTTATAATAAGATATGATATCTCAACATTGGGATGTGATTATTTTGAGGTGATGATGTAGATGCATGTTGGGGGAATACATGAAAGAAGTGGGGGAAAAGGTTTATGTCCTTAATGATTATATAACTTATCATAGAGAGGTTATGATGTTTTTAGGTTATGGGATTTCAAGTTGTGGACATGTGGTTGTGGTATATGTAATGTTGTGATAGATATTTAATTTTAGTTTCAATGTGTTTATAATGTTATATGGTTAGATGGTTATGTGGATATAGAAGGTATGGGAGTGTCAGGACACAATTCATTAGGCATAGGGGGACTACTTCAGTGTGGAAGTGTTTTATGGTACCTTTCTCATATATTATCTAAATATTATATTACTATTAAAATATGATATTTTTTAAGTTATCCTTGGTGAGGATAGGAAATTTATTTTTCTTAGAATAGATAATGAGTAAGTTATATTTTTTATTCACTAAGTCATTAGTATGATACTTCCACATTTTCATGAGTGGTTTTGGGGAAATATTATTGGGTATACTTTTATAATTACCACTTTCTATATATATGTTAAATTTTTATATATTTTTAGGAGGGAGTTGGTGATCAGGTTGAACCTTACATTATTGTGGATTTTGTGATCATTATTGGAGTAACTTATATAGGAATTGTATTTTGGTATTTTTGGAGATCTTTTTTATATATGAAATTGAAAAAATCATGGAATTATGGGTTATTTCATATTTATGGGATGGAATTTATTAGTGGTTTATATATTATGTTTCTAGTATTTATAAGGTAAATTCACCTTATGTGTTCTTTTATACCCTCATTGATAGTTGATAGCTCATGGACTATTGGAGGTGGGATTCAAGGGTTACATTTATCTTTATTGATAACTCAAGAGAGGTTTAGTGGGGGTGATTTATGATATATCTCACAATATAAATTTTTATAAAATTGATTTAGATTTATATAGGGTAGTTATTAATCAAGTAGAAGGGACAACCCACTTGTAAACCCAATTAGAAGACTTATCAATGAATCTTGAAAACATTCAGGTGGAAAATTCAACACCTCTTAAACCCACTCCAATTTTTTAAAATTGTATAATATATATATATATAAATATATTTTTAGAATTTTAGAGATAGATATGAGGATAATATACCACTCAATACAAACTATGTGAGTTTCAACTAACCTTCACAATAAGTTGAAAATAATTATAATTAATATTGGTGGGAAAAAAATAAAAATATGTGTTGGAATCAATAAAAAATTGATATAATTTAAATAAAAATCAAGGTATTTATGAATTTAATTTACAAAATTAAGGCCCATGTTCTTTTCAACAAGACTATCAACATTTTAGGCCTCAGTAAAATCAGTTCTAGTAGCAGATTCATGAGTAATAATATGAAAAAAAACCTTTACTTAAAGATGTAATCACTCTACATTAAAATTGATAACATGTAAATGAATTGTAAATATAATATTATCTTAAACAAATAAATAACATTATATAATTTAGATAAATAAGTATGGAAAATAGAAAATAAATTATTAGATTGATTTATTAGTATTTTTCTAGGTAACATCGAGGATAATCTGTAAGAGGAAGTTAATGTGTTAACACCTTTTAGTTGGTGAGAGTTTGAGTAAGCTAATAAAAATGAGAAAAATAATGCCATAAAACAAGTTAAATTAAAGGATAAATAATGATAAAATCAAGAGAAACTATATAACCAAGAATAATCACAAAAATATATTGAAAATATATTCGAAAAATATTAAAAAACATATAAGAATGTATATCTATATATGACCCTTTATCCATTCTCAGAAAGGATGAGGCAAGGAACCATGGAAACTTGGTAAAAGAAGTACCTATATATCTTCATAAATATCAACATACCATTCAATAAATAAATTTATCAAATATATTGAAATTATTGAAGGATCTATTCTATAACATAAAAATATATAGGATTTTGAAGTAATATCTCTACATTAAGAATGCCTCGCAATTGTTCAATGTAAAATTCCTATAATTTTAAGCGATTTAGGAAGATTCCCCATCTCAAGAACTATTGGATTATGTAAATTTGGATAGTAACTTCATGTATTGGGTACAATCATTAATTTAATTATATTAAGTATAATTAGAATATTAAGATTAAAAAATATGAATCAAAGCTGGTTTTTTCTCTACCTCATATACTAATTGATGAAATATCTGTGTGTTATTATCTGAGATAATATTATAAATATGGGTAAATTCATATTTATTACTATATTTTCAATACTGAAAATACAAGAAGAGTGATAAGTGATAATAATTATTGGAATACCCTTCCTCACTGTGGGTAATTTTTTTATTTATGTCAACCAATGATGGAGAATATTTTGAGTATGTGATGAACAAATCAATATTTATTTAACAATATTTGTAACAAACAAAGCAGATTTAATGGACTAATACACCATATATTCTACTAAAAATTAATCAAACTCTATGTTTTTAAGAAACAATAAAATAATAATATAATGGACCATATTGATAATATAGTGGGTAGAAATGGAGTTCAAATTAACTCAAAAGATAAGGAAGAAACAGGATGTAAAATGGTTAAAATGGTTACTAAAAGACTCCCACCAAGTTTTGGTCCCTTTAATCATGAAACCACGAATTGTTGAGATGAATAAATTTAATAATACTTTATCGTACTCGTTTTTATAAAAATAGATGAAACACTTTCACCTATAATAAATAAAAATTAATTAAATAATAATTAAAATAACACCTTAAAGTGTTAATTAATATAAATAAATAAATATCATTAGGAATTATTGGTATAAAGGGAATTAACCCCATTATTTTTACATAAAAATTATTACTAAAAGTATGATGCAATACTCATCGTTGATATTAAAGAAGGATAACACCTCCTAATATAGAGGTTCTCAATATTAATGTTTTAAAGCAACTGAACATTGGAATAATTTTTTCTATTTTAAATATTTATTGATTAATCTATCATTAATCCATGAAAAATAAAGTATGCATAATGATATTAAATAATTAATATAATGAACTACTTTTGATTTGTATAATCATTGGATTATGGTTATGTAAGGACCCAACCCTGGTTGCCTGGACCAAGTGCCTTATTTAATTACATTGGCATATAAACAAGGAATATGCATCCCAAAGGACCAAGTATTTTGGTATCATTGAAAACAAGATACATACATAAGTTCAACATTACAACATGAAACTAAAAATAACATTGAAATTCCTTCGACAACATCCATAACTCCAAGGTTATTTCAGCATTTCATTCATAATAAAAATATTCATGTCCTGAGAAAATGAAACATAGGAAAGGGGTGATCTCAGCCCCTCATTAAGGGAAAGAAATATAGTATAATATATCCTAAACATAAATATTATTCATGTTGAATAACTAAAATATATACCTTTAACAAAAAAATTGAACACATTATGGCAGGAATAAGAGATGAATAAATAATTCCATAGTAAAACATAATAATAGATATTCTAATTGTAGAATAACCACATTAACCATCAACAATATTTTTATAATGATATAATGGATAATTTGGGACATCATAATCATACCATCAAAGCCTTTTTCCAAGACCATAAATAATCATTTTTCAAGGCCTTGTGCCAAGACTATAGTTTGTCTCATTAGACATACCGATGCACCGAGGGGTTATAGAGGGCCCCAACTAACACTTAATATGTTCATTTAGTTATTCTTATGAATGGTGATAAACATAAAAAACATATACATTCATATTAAAACTAATATATGAAATGTAAATAACATTCCTCGAACATTAAGCATAAACACTAACTATTCAGAGTAAATTGGTGAATGGTTTTAAGATAGAATATCCACAAACAAACTATTAATAATCCATTAAATTAAATATTTTAGATGATATCATAAAATATTTATCCCATTAATACATAATAATCAATAAGAGTATTAAAATAGATGAAGATACTCTTATAAAATCTTCATGTAATTCTTGAGATAAATACTCTTTTACATTGAAAAGAATAGTTATTTTGGAAAAACATTTGTATAAAACCATAAGTGGTGTAAGATAGTATTTTAATAATAAAATATTTTATTTTATAAAGATAATTCTTTCCAAAAATATATTAAAGATTTCCCTTGAAAATAGGTAAGAATTTGAGGAATTCCATTGAAACTGGATTGTTTATCAGGATGGATTTTTGAAAGATCCATTTAAAACATATAACTCTTCATAAATGAAGGTATGATTATGGTTGAGACAAATATATAGAAAATCTAAATCTAAATTATGAGGATTAAATATTAATTAATAATAATTTGATTCAGGTAATTAGATAATAAAATTAACCTGATTGAAAATAGAGGTTCGGGTAAAAAACCCTTACCTTAAGTCTGAATGTGTTTCGCTATTGAACATGAGGTCCTAGAACATGAAATTAGACGTATTAATAACTTAATTAAGAAACTATTAGAAATTTATTTAGTGTATCATAATTTTATTTATTTTATTATGTCCTTATTGATAAGTGATAATATTGAATTTCATCATTCCGGAGTGTTAGTTTCCTTGGTTTTCATGATCGGTATATTTGTATATGAGTATGGATGTTCATGTGGAAAGAATGGAATTCTCCAGAATTGAAATTATTTATTATTTTTAAAAATTTATATGTGTTAATGGTTGTATATATAATTTTTTTACATGGTATAAGTATGAATAATTGGATGAAATATTAATGACAATCACTTAGATTATTTAGCGGTATTTGGATTATTATGAACTCGTTTTGTCATATAAATTAAAAATATTTAAATTTAATGGTTCCTAAATATTAATTAGGTTATAATAAATATTTTATATTCTGGTTAAATGATAAAATGGTTTAATGAATAGTAATGAATAATAAATTGTAGAACGAAATATCATCATCCACAAAGGTTGTAAATTGGAACCTCACGGACAATGATTTTAGTTATAAAAAAGAAAGAGATAGAGTAAGAAGATTGATAATGGATATTACATTAACATGTTATAATTATATTATATAGATGATACTAGAGTTATAATGATCAATTAGATAGATTATTTTAGCATATAAAGGAAAATGAGATAAATTGAAATGAAACTAAATGAAAAAGAAAGATGTTTTACCTCTTAAAATAACCTCCTTGAGAACCCCCTTAAGGGAAGGGGTTTTGGTCTTTTGGAAAGACCAAGAGCTCATGAATGTGATGAGTAACTAGGGAAGGGTATTTGGGCATAACATTGACGAGATTCAAGGCTTATAGGAATGAAGAGAAGAGGGAGTGAGGGGGTTATAGTGCAGGAGAGGAGGGTTTTCCCATTATTTTACTAATTATTTTATAATTTTGACAAAGACAACCAATAGTATTGATTCGTGTGACCAAAACTAGTAATATGTGAATTTTAGTTCTAACCAGTGGTCATTTACATCATCCATGACTCAAGAATGATGCATAAATTCACTTATTTAACATATTTTGTAAATTATCGAATTTCACTATTCAGCAAAAATTCAAGTATTTCAGAAAATTCCCAAAAATACACTATAACCATTTTTCAACATGTAGAATTTTAAAATGAACTCCATTTTTTGAAAATAAATTTCTAAATATGATTAATTTAATTTTTAAATAAAATCATAATTTATTCAAAAAATAACAATTTTAAAACTATAATTCATTTTATATCGCATTGAAAAATTAATCAAGATCATAACCTTAAGAAAATAAAATAATAATATGATTTACTATTCATAAGGTTTATATTACTATTCATAAGGGTATGTTACTATTCACTAAAAAATAAGTTGGTCTTATCAGACTCTAAATATCTTACTGAATGCAACTGTGTATGTCAATTTTTTAAAATTCAAATCAAAGAGGTGTAAAATTTATATTTACTAGCTAGGTTATAACAAAGTGGTAGAGACTCGATGAATTCAATATTAAATTTATTTAAAAAATATTTAGGTGTTACATTATCCCCTCCTTACAAAAATTTTTTCCATAAAATTAAAAGAATGTTACCTCATAAAAAGATTTGGGTAGTTCTTTATCAAAAACTCCTTAGGCTCCCATGTTTCCTCTTCAATTTTATGATTTTTACAAAGTATCATTGCCATTACAGTAATCCTATTACTCAACACTTATTCTCTATTGTCCAAAATCTAGATAGGATCTTCAGAGTAAGATAGGTCAGGTTCCAATTCTATACCTTCAAAAGTGAGGACATGTTTTGGGTCTGGCATGTACTTTCTCAGTAATGAGACATGGAATACATTGTTTACTTTATACCGGATAGGTGGCATAGAAAAATGATATTTAATAGCTCCAATTCTATCCATAATTTCAAAAGGGCATGTGTACTTGGGGATCAGTTTACCTTTCACCCCAAATCATATAACACCATTCCATGGAGATACTTTTAAGAAAACATGATCTCCCACTTGAAATTCCAAATACTTACTTCAATTATCAACAAAGAATTTTTTCTTCTTTGAGCTGCTTTGATATGGCCTTGAATAGTCTTTACCTTCATTATTGTTTCTTCCATACGCTTTGGGCCCACTAGCTTCCTTTCACCAAATTCATCCCAATATGTTGGTATACGACATCTCTTTCTGTACAATTCCCCATATGGTGCCATTTGAATACTGGAATGGAAACTATTATTGGAGGAAAACTCCACTAAGAGTAAATACTGATCTCATATACATTGAATGTCGATCGATCAGGATCACAACATTTCTTATAAAGTTTATATCTTCATTTATGACTTTTCATCAGTTTGTGGGTGATAAGAAGTGCTTAAATAAAGATCAGTATCCATGTATTTCAAAATAATTTTCTATAATTTTGATGTAAATCTTGGATCATGATCATAAACTATTAATAGAGGTGTTCCATGAAGTCTCAAAACTTCATTGATATAGAGTCTTCCTAGGCACTCTAGTGGAGAATCCTCCCTTATACCAAAGAGATGTGCAGATTTTGTAAGTTGATCCACAATTATCCATATTGCATTCTTATTTCTTGGAGTTTGGGGTAATATAGTGACAATATCCATGGTTATTATATCCCATTTCCATGTAAAAATAGGTAGAGGTTTCATGACCCCTCTAGGATGTTTTCATTCGGCCTTCACTTGTTGATAGACTAAACATCCTGATACATAATCAGAAATTTCCCTCTTCATGTTATCCCACCATAAATGTTCATTCAAATATCTATAAATTTAGTTCTACAAAGGTGTATAGAGAAATTTTATCTATGAGCATCATCCAATAACTCCCTTTTCAACTTGGGTAGAGAGGGAACACATAGCCTCTTCCCAAATTTTAGAACTCCATCTTCACACATGAAGTCATCCAACTTCCTATCTTTCATAGTATTAATTTTATTTTGAAGATTCACTTCATCAGACGATAAATATTTAATTATTTCCAATAAAGATAGTCGGGAAACCATTTGTAGAGATTTCTCGACTTCTTTGATAATTCCTATATTCATACTCACTAAATCCATGTACAAATAATACTTGTCAATCCTAGTTTTATAAATAACTCCATGATCCTTTCTGATCAATGCATTAGCTAAATTGTTGCCTTTTCTGGGTGATAGTGTGTGAAAAAATCATAATCCTTGAGTAGTTTGAGCCATAACCTATGTCTCGTGTTGAGTTCTTTCTGTGAGAAGATATATTTTAGAGTCTTATGATCTGTATATATCTCACATTTTTTCTCCATAAAGATAATTTCTCCATATCTTCAGAGAAAATATTATCACTACAAACTCAAGATCATGAGTATAATAGTTTTTTTCATGAATTTTAACTACTGTGATGCATAGGCAATAACTCTATCATTCTTTATAAGGAAAAAACCAAGTCCTTTCATTGATTCATCACTATAGATCACAAACCCATCATATCCTGATTGTAGAGTTAGGATCAGAGCATTCACAAATCTCCTCTTCAATTCTTCAAAACAGTCCTCACATTATTTTTTCCATATGAACATAATCCATTTATGTGTAAGATTGGTCATTTGGATGGATAATCAAGAAATTTTCTAAACGAAACACCAATAATAACCTGCTAAACCAATAAAACTATGTACCTCAGTTATGTTTGTTAGACTAGTTAATTCTTGAACAGCCTTTTTTTCACAAGATCAGTAGATATTACATCCTTAGAGACAATGTGGCCAAGAAAGGAAACTGATTGAAGCCAAAATTCACACCTTCCAAACTTCTCATATAATTCATTTCTTCTAAGAGTCTTCAGAATAGTGCACAATTTATTTTCATGATCTTCATATATTTTTGAGTATACTAAGATATCATCAATAAATACCACCAAAAAGTCATCAATATATTCCTTGAAAAATCTATTCCTTAGATCCATGAAAAAATAGAACACATTGGTCAGTCCAAAAGGAATTACTATAAACTCATATTGCCCATACCTGGTTTGAAATGTTTTTTTTTGGAATTTCTTCCTTCCTCACAAGCAACTGATGATATCCAGATCAAAGGTAAATCTCCAAAAAAATTTGATCTCCATAAATTGGATTAAATAAATCAACAATTAAAGGTAGGGGATACTTGTTCTTTATTTTTATAGCATTGATCTCCCTTTGTTCAATTCACAACCTCATAGATCCATCTTTCTTCTTAACAAAATGAATAGGGGATCCCCATATAGAAACACTAGGGTGAATAAATCCTTTATAACTCAATTCCTCTCGTTGTTTCTTCACTTACCCTAATTCCACAGTGGATAATCTATTAGGGGTCTTTGATATGGGCCTTGAATCAGGAATTAAGTCAATGGAAAACTCAATTTCACACTCTGGAGGATGTATAGGTAAATCCTCTAGAAAGAAATCAACATATTCTTATACAATAAGTAAGTACTCTATTTTAACATTATTTTCCTCACCTATAGTTATTTCATTCCCTTCCTTCCCAATAATTTAATTCATTAGAGTTACTATGGGTGGATATTGATGAGAATCAGATGGTGATGGTTCTTCCCTAAAGATAAGGGATTCCATATCATCCACAAAAATTGTAACCTCCTTCTTCTTGCAATAAATTTTCACATCACGGTTAAAAATCCAATCCATACAAAGGATTATATCAAATTTAATCATGGGTATGAAAATAATATCAATAGATAAATCACATTTAAGTTCCATAATGAGGACTTGCTAACATAACATTGTTGCAATGATACGTCCTTTAAGAGTTTTGGCAGACAAATCCCTTATTAAATCAAATTGGAAATTTCTAATTTTATTGTAAAACTAGGAAGATATGAAATAATATAATGATCCAGAATCAACTAAAGCATTGGATAAGTTTTATGAAATGATTAAAGTACCTACCACCATATTTTTAGGAACTTCAAACTCTACCGTTGTGACCACATAATCTTGGCCTTGCTCCCTTGGAATTCATTGGGGAATGTTTCTTTGATTCTTAGGAAACTCATGTGAATAATGTCTCATCTCCCTAAAATTATGGCATTGATCATTAGTAGATTCTTTTTTCCCCTTAACATCTCGAGATATGTGGCCTTTTTCTCCACACTTGTAACAGACTCTCATTCCCTTCAAGCAAGTGCTAGGGTGTTTCTTCCCACAATTACTACAAGATAGAAGGTCAACTCTTCCCTTATTCCCCATTGCCTTATTTCCTTTTACATAGTTTTCAGAATCCCTCTTCTTCTCTTGTATTCCTTTAAAGTCATAAGACCATGAAAATTCATTTTCTCTCTTGATAGAACTTGAGACTATATCTTCATATGATAAGAAACTTTTGGAGACTAGTTCCCTTCATATGAATGGTTTTAAAACATAAAATAATTAAAAAAAAATCTCCTTGGATTACATATGTAGTCTATGACATGCCTTTCCATCCTTGTAAAGTTGGATTCAAACTTGGAAGAATTTTCATCCTTTTTATACCACAGATTCAATAATTTCCTCTACATATATGCTCATTGTTTATGGGGGGAATATTTTTCTAGGAATATTTACTTAAAATACCTCTATTACATCTATTTTATTTATTCCTCATCATTTGTGTTTTATATTTAAGACCACCACTGATCCACATCTCCTGATAGACGATAAACTACGATGAAAAACTTCAATCTTTCATTACATCGCAAAGAGAGAAATATCTTCTCTAGGGAACATATCTACTAATCACCTACAAATGGGTTTGTAATCCCATTGAATAATGGAGTTTGTTGTTGCATAAACAAATCCAACATAGCTCCCACACATTTTGGATTTAGATGTTTCATATGGGTAAGGTTATTATTCATAACCTGAGTCAGTTTTCCCAGTATAGTTATAAGCTTCTCAACACTATTCACAGCACCAGATACAACATAATTATCTTGCATCATAGGTAAATCCATTCATGGGACATACACATTCATGCAGTTTCCATTCCTTCCACTAGGAACCATTTCTAAATAATGGAATACACTAGATTAGGGTATGAATCAAAATGTATAATCTCAATGTAGAAAATTACAAATCATAAATTGAAATTCTTTACATAACTAATCTCATAATCATAAGCATGGTTTCTTTGAGGAAAAATTTACATTTAAATCCTTAGTAGTGGCTTGTAAATAAAATGTAAATTATAATAAGCTTATCCTTGAGGAGTTTCAAAACAGGTGCACAATAAGGCCCATTGTCATGTACCAAGATACCACAAGTCAAGACCGAAACTCCTTGTCATAGTTTTTACTCCTATGTACCTCTGTGTCAGAAACACGTCCATGTGTATTATCTAGATAGGGATTTATTTACTAGAAATATCCACATAATATATTCCTTAACATAAATTCTATTATGTTCTTATATATTTATCCTCAAAGACTACCTCAGGGTTTTGTTCCCCAATCTACATTCTCTAAATAAAGTTTCCAAGTTTTTGACTAAACTTCTTTTGATACCAACTGTAAGGACCTGACTTTGATTACCTGGATCTGATTCCTTATTTAATTGCATTGGTATATAAAAAATGAATATTAATCCTGAAGGACTAAGTAGTTTATTATCATTGGAAACATGATACATACATACGTTCATCATTACAACTTTAAACGAAAAACAACATAGAAATTCCTTCAACAACATCCATAAATCCTAGGCTATTTTAGCATGTCATTCATAATATAAATCATCATGTCCTGAGAAAATGAAACATAAGAAAGGGGTGATCTCAAATACTCAGTAAGGGAAAACTATACAGTCGAATATATCATAAACATAAACATTATGCATGTTGAATAACTAAAAACATATATATTTTATAAAAAACATGAACATATTATAGTAGGAATAAGAGCTGAAAAAATAATTCCATAGTAAAAAAATTATCATGGGTATTCAAGTAGTTGAATAACCACATGAACTATTAATACTATTTTTATAAAGAGGGAATTCATAATGTGGTACATCATAATCATATCATTGAGTCCTCATTTTAAGACCATAAATAATCAGGTTGTCAAGGCCTTGTGCCATTACCATAGTTTGTCTCATGAGACCTATAAATACACTGAGGGGATATAATGGGACCCACCCAATACTTACTATATATAATTCATTCCTCATATGAATTAGGATAAACATAAACATATACATTCATATTTAAACAATTATATGAAATGTAAATAACTTTCCCCGAACATTAAACATAAACACTTACCATTAAGAATAAAGTGTTGAATGGTTTTAAGATAGAACATCCATAGAAAAACTAATCATAAACCATTAAATTAAGTATGGTATATGATACCATAAATTATTAATCCCAATAATACAAAAGAATCAATAAGAGGGTTGAAATAAATGAAGATACTCTAAAAAAATATTCAAGTAATTCTTGAGAAAAATACTCTTTTACTTTAAAAAGAACAGTCCTTTTGGAAACATATTTGTATAAAACTAGAAGTGAATTAAGATAGTATTTTCATAATAAAATGAGTGATTTTATTAATATAATGGTTCCCAAAAACATACTATATATTTCCCTTGAAAATAAGTACAAATTTTTGGAATTCCCTTGAAACGGGATTGTTTATCTGGAAGGATTTTTGAAAGATCCTTTTAAAACATATAACTCCCCATAAATGAAGGTATGATTATGGTTGGAAAAAATATATAGAAAATTTAAATAGAAATTATTAAGAGTATAGATGAATTAATAATAATTTAATTGAGGTAAGTAGACAATAAAATTAAACCAAATGAAAATGGAGGTTTGGGTAGAAAACCTTTACCTTAAGTATGAATGTGTTCTTCTCTTTAAATTAAGGCCCTAGAATATTAAATTGGACTTATTAATAACATTATTATGAATATATTAGACATTTATTTAGTTTATCAAAATTTTATTAAGTTAATTACGTTCTTATTGATAAGTTTTAAAATTGAATTTCATCGTTTTGGAGTGTTCATTTCCTTGGTTTTCATGATCGATATATTTGTGTATGTGTATGGATGTTCATGTGGAAAGGATATAATTTTCAAGAATTGAAATTATATATTATTTATGAATATCCATACATGTTAATGGTTATATATATAGAATGTTTTTACATGGTATGAGTATGTATCATTGGATGAAATATTAATGACAATCACTTAGATTATTTGTCTATATTTGGATTATTATGAACTAGTTTTGTCATATAAATTAATACTATGTACATATACTGGTTTATTAATATAAAATAGGTTATAATATATATTTTATAGTATGGTTAAACCTTAAAAATGGTTTCATTACCATTGATGAAAAATAAATTTAAGAATGAAACTTCGTCATTTGTGAAGGTTGTAAATTGGAACCTCACGGATGATGATTTCATTTATAAGAGAGAGAGAGAGAGTAAGAAGGTTGATACTGGTTATTGAATTAAAATGGTATAATTATATTTTATAAATGATACTAGAATTATAAGGATCAATTTTATAGATATGTTTATGATAGAAAATAAAAGAAGAAAATTTGAAATGAAACTAAATGAAAAAAGAGGGATTTTTTTACCTCTTGAAATAACCTCCTTGATAACCTCTTTAAGGGAAGGGGTTTTGGTATTTTGGAAAGACCAAGATCTCCTTGACATGGGGAGGGACTAGGTAAGGGTATTTGGATTGAACTTTGAGGAGAATAAAGGCTTATAGGAATGAAGATAAGAGGGAGTGGGGGGGTTATAATGGAGGAGAGGAGGGTTTTACCATTATTTTACTCATTATTTTATTATTTTCCGAAGACAACCAACTGTATTGATTATTTGTGACCAAGAACAGTAATATGTGAATTTGAGTTTGAACCAATGGTCATTTACATCATCCATGACTTAATCATGATGCATAAATTCACTTATTTAACATATTTTGTAAATTATCAAATTTTACAATTCACCAAAAAATCATGTATTTTAGAAAAATCCCAAAAATTCACCCTAAAATTTTTTTAACATGTAGAATTAAAAAATGAACTCCATTTTTTAAAAAAAAATTTCTAAATATGATTAATATAATTTTTAAATAAACTCATAATGTGTTCCAAAAATAACAATTTTAAAACTATAATCTATGTTATATCACATTGAAAATTTAATCAAGATCATAACCTTAAGACAATAAAATAATAATATGATTTACTATTCATAAGGTTCATATTACTATTCATATGGGTGTGTTACTATTCACTAAAAATTATGTTTTTCATATCAGACTCTAAATTTATTACTAAACACAACCGTGTATGTCATATTTTTGAGATTCAAATCACAGGAGTGGAAAAATTATGGTTACTGGCTAGGTTATAACAAAGTGGTAGCGACTTAGTGCATTCAATATTAAATTTATTTTCAAAATATTGGGGTGTTACAGGTTATGTGTAGATTATAATATGCTTAATGTAGACATATTAAAGGATCACATTCTACTCTTATTCACGAAAAAAATACTTAAAAGGTTAGCTTGTTAAGAATATTATTATTTCCCTGATGGATATTTTTACTAAAATAAAATTTTGGTTAATGGATATACCAATAAAAGATAAACTTCATGTGTCTGTATGGAACCTTTTTCTAACTTCACATGTCTTTTGGTGTGTATAATGCACTTATGACATTCCAAATGTGTATGAATATATATTTCTTAACATAGGAGAGGAATTCCTTGAGATATTTATGAATGATTTGTCTCTATCTGTGAGATCTTTCAAAGTGTGTCTAAACCCCCTTGATATGGAACTTAAGTGGTGTGAATAAAAAAATTTAGTATTTAATTCATAAAGTTTCACTTCATGGTTAAATAAGAAATTATTATTCAGCACCAAATATCAAAATATGTAAAAAAAATTTATCCGATAAATATCAAATTAAATTAAAAGCTACTCGAGCCTACCATAGTGAAAGGAATATAAATTTTTCTTAGGTATGCATATTTTTATCACTCATTTGTAAAATATTTTTCCATGATATTTGACCTACTCATGAATTTATTATAGAATACATTTCTATTTATATTGGATTATTCATGAAAAGAATCATTCACCGTACTCAAAAGTAACTTGGTGGTCACCCCAATCATAATATTTCTAAATTTTAAGAATATATTTAATCTCATGTGTAATATGATAAATTGTGTTTTGGAATGATCTATTGGACTATAAGTTGGCTTTATTTTCTTACCAATCTATTATGCATGTCTGACTCCAAATGGTGCCTAAATCAACTATATAACAACATATTAGTACATTTTATTGGTATTGTTTTACTTTATTAGATATAAACCATATCATAATCTCTCTAAGGTAAAAATTTATACAAATCATGAAACAATAATATATTTATTAAATAAAAAAAGGTGAAAACAAGGTTAATATGGTGTATAATCTTATTAAAGGAGTACAACAACATTATCCAATATAATAAAGTAATATAGAATGTGTTAGTAAACATTTTATTTATTCTTACACTAATATATGTAAAATAAGAAGAGTAAATTTAAATTAATGATGAATTCTTGGATGATAAAATATTTAATATGAACATGAATAGTCATCCATAATTCCCTGATATTGAAAATTAATTGACTGATAAATCAATTTATCTGTATTTTATATACTAATAAAATTATTAGTTATTAGTGAAAGTTGTTTATTATTATTTAATTATTCAATTTCTCCTCAAGTAATATAGGGATGAAATAATTTATCATTGTGAACACAAAATCAAGGTGAAGAGAAATCAAGATTTCTATCCTTTTTATCTAATAAAAGGACACCATGTATCATATTGAATTATGTTTATGATTTTTAAAAGAGTATTCTTTTAGAAAACTCTATATAAATTTATAAGAGAGCATATTAAATCTTTTTATCATTATCAACAAATAAAAAATATGTAGGATGAATAAAATGTCTCAAAACACTACATTCGAGTTTGAAGTGTTTGACATATGGGGAGTCAACCTTATGATACCATTTTTGAACTCTTTCAATGATAAATACATCCATATTTGTGTAGATTATGTCTCAAAATGGATAAAATATTAGGTGACATCAATGAATACTGTAATTTTCGTAATAAAATTCATGAATAGGCACTTCTTTTCCTAGTTAGAAACACCAATGTTACTCATAAGTTATCTAGGAACACACTTCATCAATCACATTTTATGGGTTTTTTGTTTTATAGAGTAAGATTGAATATTAACACTTCTTATAACCCACAAAGAAAGTATCAAAGTAGATTTTTCTACGTAAAATATGCAACAAATTTTGGAAGATAAAAAACTAGAAAAGATTGGGGGAAAATATTAATGATTCACTATAAGCATATTGAATATATATTAAAACCTAAATAGGTATATAATCATTTCATTTTGTATATTTTAAACCATTAAAACTACTAATATTAGTGGCTAATAAGCCTTATTAGGCTATTAAAACAATAAATATATACTAATAACAAATCGGGAAATGAATATTAATTCATCTAGATGAACTTGGAGAAATAATTAGGGATTATTACAAGAATAAAAATGTCTATAAGAATAAAAAATAAGTTTAATAATAAATGGATAAGCCTATGAGAATTCACACTTATAGATAAGTTATTTTTGTAAATCACATTTTCTATTGTTTCTAAGTAATTTGAAGTAGGGATGGTTAGGACCAGAAAAGGAAAAAAATAAAATGGGTTGCATACTATGATGTGGTTTCTAACCACCATGCGTGTGGTTTTTAGTCACCTCATACCCTTAACTAAAAAAATAAAAAAAAACCTCTATGTCATATTGGTTAATTCAACTATTTATTCCAACCAAACCAAACTATGGGTTTAAACTACATCAAGATATATGTTCTTCCATTTTCATACATGGAAAATATAAAAAAGATTTCAAAACAAGGTTTGGACTATCCTATTTTTTCCATACCTATTTTTCTTAAAACTTATAGACTATAACCACAACCTACAACCACCCCCACCCTATTTTCCTTATCCAATTTTTAAGTCTTAATCCTAAAAATGTATTAAACCTAACTTATCATGTCATGGTTTTTACAAGTAATCACCTCCATCGATTTTTTTAATAATAAATCACAAACCATGGCTCTTATTTCACAATGTCCACATAAATAAACGATTTTTCCCCAATATTAACTAAATCATTCCATATCTAAAACTATATTTCTTATTTATTACAACTAGTGAGTGTACCAAACTTCACACCCAAACCATACTGACTAACAATTCCATAAGGAATAATTTTCATATTTTACCTTGGCATACTAAAACCCATGAATTATTCCATACTTTTTTTGACCCCAAGTCATGGTATCAATAAATTTTTTAACTGGTATAGTATATTTAAGTTTCCTTCCTATTTTTTCCTAAAACCAACCAAAATTAAGATGTATTATAAAAAAACTACGTTATGGAACTTATATTAAAACCCTAAACCCCAAACATAACCTATTCCATGACATCAATAATGTCATGGTTTAATGTTATGGTTCATCAAAATACAATATGTTAGTTTGATCCAAACCCAACCCATGTCATGGATTATCCAACCACATCATGGTTTTTAATAAAATTATATATTTTATGCTGGAATCTTAAAAGGTAATATCATTTTTCAAACCCTCCTTCTCTAAAACTTCACCTACCAATATCAAAGTACCATAATACAGGATCAAAAACCCTTTCCAATTAATATTCCATCCTATTAAAATTTTCCAATCAATTTACTACCATCCAAATCCTTCATATTCTCTAAACTAACACAATTACCTTTCATTTGCTCATCCTTCCCAATAAAACCTTCCATGAACCCCCCAATAATCCTACCCAAACCTATCACATCAATAAAGATCACCCAAACTCATAGATCCTAAAAGTATTAGTATTCTATCAAGATTTCCCAATGTAACTAACAAACCCCTCCAAACCCTCCTTTAAAAAGATCTCATTTTACAAACCAAGCTTTAATATTCTGATCTTAATCCAATTACCTAACATAATTCCGCCTCCCAACCTACATAACCTCTCATACCATATTCACTTACTTGTATATTTTAAATCAATAAGATTCATAATATGTTCATACATTATTTAAATTTAAATATCTTAATAAATATTAGGAGAGAGATGTTTTATTATCCCATGATATATAAAGAGAGTAAATTTTAGATCTTATAATATTTTATCCACTTAGATTAGAATAATAAGTGAATATAGGACTAAAGAAGCTTCAAATATATATTATTACCATATTTAGTAAATATGCCTTTAGTTATTTGGACTAGGAATTCCTTAATATAATGATCTTCACCCAACACATTATGTCATTTAACATAACTGGTCGACCATGAATGTTTTATTTGGATAATTTTTTCATGTTTACTAAAATTAATTTAGATGATTTATTAAATTAAAACACATATGAGATACTTATTTTACACTCAATAATAAATATATCATTTTATAAGTGGAAATCCATGGTTAGTGATCCACTTTCAAATCAAAATCCTAATAATTAAAAAAGAGCTTCACTAAATTACCCTAATTTGAGGATTATTCATAGAGCAATAACAGTATCTTGGAAACCTAACAGAGATATTCAAGGTGTTATGAACTCGTTATATTTATACATTATATGATTTTTCAAGGTCCAATGCTAAATTTTTCCAAGTTCTTCATTCATAATTTTAAACAGATGGGGCACAAAATAAAAAAGGAATGATTATGGGAGTTTATTTCATTATAAAGCTATCAATGGGGATGAATATTTTTTAGAATATTCATCTATTCACATATCTTGGGAAATTGATGTTTATTAATTTTTAGACTATATAAAAGATATTAATGGTGGAAAATATTATGAATTTGTTTTTATTAAAGGATATAGAAAATGATTCCCATTATAGGTAAGAAAATTATTTGTAGGAGCTGACATTAAACACACAATTTTATTCTCAAAGATAATTCAAAACATCAGCATTGAGGAAAACCCTTACACCAACTTATTATCCAACATTTGTCATGACCCATCCTCGGGACCCGTTCCGTGACTACCCCAAGCCCGCCTTCCATAGGCCAGGGGCTGGTGACTAGCACCAAGGCGTAATTCCTGGTAAAAAGGGAATTCATTGCCTTTGTAAAGTAAAAAAACACCACAGAGCAAGCAAGCATAAGTAAACACTAAGTAAAAACTGGGTACAATAGTAAGTGTGGAAAGTAAGTGGGCCAGAAGACAAACCCAAACTAAAAGTAAAGTACAACTGAAAAAGGGTGTACAACAACTGAAAAATTAAAGTCACAACATCGAGCCGTCCACTGGAAGTCCCACCTGAAGGGTGGGTACAGATAGCCTCCACAGCTCCTCGGGTCCAGCCGTCCGCTCTGAGTACGTCCCGCCCAGTGGTCCACCTCCAGGTGCCGTCCTGGTCCGCAAGCCTCAACCACGATTAGCGCTGTCTGTCATCTGCAACCAACACAACGTAGTGCGGGCATAGCCCATGCAGGGGTGAGTATAAGCTACTCAGTAGGGACCCCAAGACCCCCGAAGGTCTCCCAGAATCCACAAAGGATAATCCACAAAGGAAAGATACAATCACAAATTAATATCCGACACTACTTAGGTATATTCTCATACATATACTTAAGTCATCAATTCTTGTTCGGATCCAACATCCAAGCCCAAGTACAACCCAGTCCACACAGGAAAACACAACCAAATCCACACAGGAAAGCATAATGTAATCAATCTTATCGATGATAAGGATTGAAAATCAAGACTCATCCCACACAGGTATACTTCTTCATATGACGATTGAGATTATCAGGTGTAGCCACTGATTCATCTAAGTCATCGGACCCACACAGGATCGATAGGTACTAACACCCGCAATGACCCACAAAGGATCGATAGGTAACTAACCCCTGCAATGACCCACAAAGGATCTGACCCACACAGGATCGATAGGTAACTAACCCCCACAATGACCCACACAGGATCGGACCCACACAGGATCTATAGGCGCTGGCCCACACAGGACCGCTAATCACTGACCCACACAGGATCTGACCCACACAGGATCGGTAGCACTGATCCACGTAGGATCGTTGAGTGTTGTAGTCGTCGCCGTCGAATCCACAGAGGATTTCTGTACAGTTGTCTTCATTGTCACAGTCGCAGCCAGCTCTAGGGTTCCCGCACACAGAAAGCTTGTTCGGGAGGGTCTGCTCCACGAGCCGAGGGGCTGATACATCAACTGACACGTAGTCCGAAGTTGATGTATCCAAAAGTTCTGTATCGTCAACAGGAACTCAGCGTCACAGACGACGCGTCAATCGGACGCCCGACCTGAGAGTTATTGGTTTTTTCGTCCCAGGGGCCCGGTTGGTTTTTAAGTCAAAACCAACCCAATCGTACTCAAACTATGTCCAAACCTCGAGAGGAGTAATCCAAAATGTCCGTCTCACTAAGAGGAATCCAACAAAGTCGACGGCATGTCAATCGGACGTCCGGAGGTCAAGTTATAAGCATTTTCGCTCCGAGGGCCCGGTTGGTTTTATGTACGAACCGACCCGTCCGAACCCAAAGTACTCCAAAACCTTGATTGTAATATACCAAAACGACTGTCTCTATCCAAGGATCTCTATGCAACTGATGGTACGTCGATCGGAGGTCCGTAACCCATGTTATAAGAAACAGACCGAAACAGTCTGAAAATGGGGGGTCTGGGCCCGGTCCGACCCGGCACAACCCCCCCCCCCCCTGGGTTGGCCCGAACCGAGTCAACCTGACCCGGGTCCGGGTCCGACACGGCTGGGCACGGCTCGATTCGAATGGCGCGGCCTGGCCCGGCATGGGCGGCCCGGCCCGGTGCGGCCGGTCCGGCACGGGGCGGCACGGCGCCGGCCGAGCGGGTCGGCTCGGCGCTGGCCGAGCGGCCGCACGAAAGAACAGCGCCGCCCCCTTGGATGAAACTATGGCCCCCCGTGTGGGGGCCGCCACTTTCCAACGGACGCGGCCGAGCGACGCGTCCCGCCTCCCTCGGTCCCGCGTAGTCGCAGGACCAACGGCCTGCCGCTACGGCTTCGGCCGCAGCGGCCCTTCCCGGCGGCGCACTGGCGGTGCTTTCCGCGGACCACCGGATGCACTCCGTTGGTCCTTTTTTTCTACCGTCTTCGCCAGTGGTCCTCCCGGGATCGGCCCTTCACTGCGAAGACCTCAAAATTCCCTTGTGGCCTGCTTCGTCGTCGTCCGCTGATCCGCACACCAAGAATGAAGAAACGGTGGGTTCAGACTTGTTCGTTGGTCTGCACCCATTGCGTTAGCGGTTTAAAAGGGCTTCCAACAAATTTAAACACATGCCGAGGATATAAATCACATATATTTAATCGAACAAAAAATCCCCTACCTCGTCGAATTCGTTGAGCAGGGATTCGTCGCGGAATTGCACGTCGCGAAAGAAGGCGTCGCGGAAGGGGAATCGTCGCGTCGCGGAGAAAGGATTCATCGGCGTCACTTCGTCGATCTCCGAGGATCCTTCATTCTATTCGACCTTCGTCGGAGGTCGGCGTTCTTTGCGTTCTTCGCGTTCTTCGCGTTTTTCGCGTTCTTCGTCGAGGAGGAAGAACTTCACGTCTTGAGAGAATTCAGCCCAAACCCTCTTGCACAACCAACCCCTAATAAAATAAGAGTTGTATTATTTTATTAACGCACAATCTAATGTATTTGAAATTAAAAAATGAAACAATCAATTAAGTGAATTAACTTCAACGTTTAAACCGCCAAATTAATGAGGCGTTTATTATCCAGATTAAACGCAAGGGTTAATTTCTTTAAAAAGGGGGGTGCAGCTGTGTTACTTAATTAAAGGAGGAGGGTTGAAAAAGTTGAAAGACACGGTGGGGCTCGTGTGGGCCCCACCCCACAAATATCCTACCTAGTGGTGTAGGATATTGTGGGTCCCACTTTAACCTCTTAACTTTGGTTAAACAACATAAAATAAAATAAATTGGTCGCACTATTTTATTTTATTCATTTACTTAACCCGAAAATTTAAAAACCGTACCCGAGAAAACGAAACTCCGGAAAAGGTGTTTCTAAGCATTTACTGGCGCTGCGATTCCATCGGTTCCCTCAGAATTCGATTCCAAGCACCGGTTCAAAATTTATAAAAAACCCGCTCGTTTGTTCACTGAACGTACCCGAGCTAAACTTCGGAAAATGATTCTTGGCACACCGGGCCTCGGAATCTGGTGCCATTAGAAACTGCGTGCTTGTAAAATTCCCAAGAAAATTAAGAAAAAAATTTCCTTGAATGTTACGGTTCTTTACATCACTCCCACCTCAGGGCTTTACGTCCCCATAAAGATACATCATAAACGTGGGAAACAAATGTGGGTACTGAGCACGCATCTGAGCCTCCCGCTCCCACGTACTCTCATGGAGGTTCTCGTGCTACCATCTGATGCGCACTAGAGGAATCGATCATCCATGTAGGACCCTCTCTTGTTGATCCTCGATCTCCACTGGGACCTCCACAAAAGTCGCCACATCATCAACGCCCAGCTCCCCATGGTCAATGATATACATCGGGTCGTGCACGTATCTCCTCAGCTGAGATACGTGGAAGACGTCGTGCACCCAGTGCAACTGAGGTGGTAGAGCCAGGCGATAAGCCACCTTGCCAATCCTGTTGAGGACGTGGAATGGTCTGATGAAGCATGGAGACAACTTTTCGCCTCATCCAAATCTCCGTAATCCATGTCGAGGTGAGACCTGCAAGAAGACGTGGTCGCCATCCTCGAACTACAGTGGCCTCCGCCTCCTGTCAGCATAGGACTTCTGTTGGCTCTGAGCTATCCTCAGCTGCTCCTAGATGACCTGGACCTTCTCCGTCATGGCCTGGACCATCTCCGGTCCCACAAGTGCTGACTCCCTAGGGTCTGTCCAGCACAGCGGTGATCTGCAAGGTCGGCCATACGACGCCTCGTATGGTGCCATCCTGATGGTGGAGTGGTAGCTGTTGTTGTACGTGAACTCCACCAAGGGTAGGTGGTCCTCTCATCTACGACCAAAGTCAAGGAAATATGCGCAGAGCATGTCCTCGAGGTTCTGAATGGTCCTCTCTGTCTGACCATCCATCTGAGGGTGAAAGGCGGTACTCATACGTAGCTTCGTCCCGAACGCCTCCTACAACCCCTTCCAAATCCGGGAAGTAAAGTGAGCATCTCGATCGGAGATGATAGATGATGGCACACCTTGAAGCCGTATAACCTCCTGAACATAGAGACGTCCCAAGCTCTCCACTGAGCCCTGCTCTCTTATGGGTAAGAAGTGAGCTGACTTGGTGAGTCGGTCGACAATCACCCCAATGGATTCATGACTTCTGGAAGTGCGTGGAAGTACCATCACGAATTCCATAGATATGTCGTCCCACTTCCACTCCGAGACCTCCAAGGGTTGTACCCAGCCTGCTGGTACCTGGTGCTCTGCCTTCACCTGCTGGCAGGTGAGGCATCGAGAAACGAACACTGCCACAACCTTCTTCATGCTCGGCCACCAGTGCTGTCATCTGAGGTCTTGGTACATATTTTCCACTCCAGGATGTACCGCTAAAGGGGAAGTGTGAAAATCCCTCACCACCTCCTCCTGTAAGGCAACTGATACCATGGTACGTCCCCTGAAAAGGACGTCGTGCTCTCCTCCCACGGAGAATTGATCAGGTGCATGTCCTGAGGATATATGCGCACGTTGCATCTCACAGTCATCTTCCCCGCGTTGTGC
Source organism: Viscum album (assembly GCA_963277665.1). NCBI lineage: Eukaryota > Viridiplantae > Streptophyta > Magnoliopsida > Santalales > Viscaceae > Viscum > Viscum album. The sequence continues at coordinate 901,069,446 of OY728131.1, read as the reverse complement.
CTCTCTGACCCGCTGTAGTAGTAGAGGAGTGACTGTGAGTGACTGAAGAAAGGTTGTTCCATCTCTATCCATGAAGGATATCTGCAAAGCAGCTAGCTGCTCTGTCACCTCCCCAAGTAGTTGAATGCCCGTCCTCCTGCTGAGAACATCAGCTACCACGTTCCCCTTTCCAGGAGTATAGACTATCTCAAAGTCATAGTCCTAGAGGAACTCGAGTCATCTCCACTATCTCAGGTTCAGGTCCTTCTGCGAGAAGATGTACCTGAGACTCTGATGGTCAGAAAAGACTGTAAAGCGCTCGCCCATCAGATAGTGTCGCCACATCTTCATATCAAAGACCACTGCTGCTAACTCCAGGTCATGGGTAGTGTAGTTCTGCTCATGCTACCTCAACTGACGTGATCCATAGGCGATCACTGCCTGCTCCTGCATCAGGACACATCTGAGTCTGGTCCCTGATGCATCGCAGTAAACTACGTACCCTACTCCCTCCTCTGACAACCTCAAGATAGGCGCACTGGTCAATCTCTGTCTCAGCTCTTGGAAGCTCTGCTGAAATCTGTCTAACCACACAAAGGGTTTCCCCTTCTTCTTCGAAGCTAAGAGTGGTTCCGCAACTCTGGAGAAGTCTGGCACAAATCTCTGGTAGTATTCATCTAGTCCCAAGAAACTCTGCACCTCTGTCACGCTACTGGGTGGCTCCCAAGCTAGCACTTCCTCGATCTTCGCAGGATCCACTGAAAATCCCGCCTTAGAGATGACGTGCCCCAAGAAGTGGGACTCACGTAACTAGAACTGACACTTCGAGAGCTTTCCATAAATCTGGTGCTCTTAGAGTGTGTCTAGTACTTCCCGCACGTGGTAGGCGTGGTCCTCCTCAGTGGTCGAGTATATCAAAATTTCATCGATGAAGACCACGAAAAATTGATCTAGGTAAGGCTGAAAGATCCTGTTCATGAGGCCCATGAACACTGCTGGAGCACTGGTCATGCCGAAAGGCATAACCAAGAACTCATAGTGGCCATACCAACATTTGAAGGTCGTCTTCTGCACGTCCTTGTCCCGAACTCTAAGCTGATGATAGCCTGGCCTAAGGTCTATCTTTTAGAACCACTGTTCTCCCTTGAGATGATCGAAGAGGTCATCAATACTCGGTATCGGATACTTGTTCCTCACTGTCACCTGGTTCAAGTGATGATAGTTGACACAAAGTCACAATATCTCGTCCTCCTTCTTGGTGAACAATATCGGGGAAGCCCAGGGTGAAACACTGGGTCAGATGAATCCCTTGCCCTGCAAGTCCTCCAACTGTACCCGTAGCCCTCAAAGCTCTGTGGGGGCCATCCGACATGATGGAGTGGATATCGGGGCTATCCCGGGGTACAAATCAATATAAAAGTCTACCTCTCTGTGAGTAGGTAGTCCTGGAACGTCATCGAGGAAAACGTCTGCATACTGATCCACCACTACAGGAAAACTAGGACTCCGCACGTCAACTAATCCTAGGATGAGGTTATCCAACTGATGAGTGATGGGTTGTCCTCTCCTCTGCGAGAGTCCATCCTGTGCTATGAATGCTCCCTTCTCGCCGGTGAAGGTGAACCTGCTCCCGTCAGTGCGTACACACCGCACCTTGCACCTAATACAGTCAATATGAGCATGGACTGTAGATAACCAATACATGCCCAAGATGATGTCGTAAGGCCTCGATGCCGCTACAAGAAGATCCCAGCCGAAGCTCTCACATCCTAGAGTAAGCTCACACTGCCAGCACCAGTGCGTAATTGTTGAGTCTGCTCCCGTAGGAGTCTCTATCCATAAGGATCGAGCCAATGACTCTATCGAAATCTACGAGCTCTGAACAAGGGAAGTAGCAATGAAAGAATGACTCGCTCCTGTGTCTATAAGAACTGCAGAAAGGGTGGAATAGACATAGATAGTACCTCGATTCATCTCACGCGCGCCGTGGTCATAGGCCTCTGCTGCCTGAAGTTGTTCTGGTCTCTGCCCGCCGGCTCCCTGGGGTCAGGGTGGACCTCCTGGTGGTGGTGGTGGTAGAGCCTGGAAGCGTCGCCCACCACCTGCTGCTTGGCCAGCTCCTCATCCTCGTCTGCCTGCTTCTTACGGACCGCCATGATTGACCCTCTGCCTCTGCCTGGGTGGTCCCTCAACCGTCTGCTGCTCCTCGGTACAGCGGGTCGGGCAGTCACGAGCCATGTGGCCCTGCCCGTCGCATACGTAGCACTGTCTTCCTCTCGAAAGACTGGCTCTGCGCTGATTGCCCCTCACCTATGAGCCTGTGTCCTGAGATCATCTACATGAGGGTCTGGTCTACCTGGACCCATGAGTCATTCGTCGACTGCCTGCTGCAGAAGACTCTACTACGTGCCACCCTGTGGTAGGTCTCGCTGCTGATGTAGGCTCAGCAAGGAAGCTCTTGATGAGAAGGTCTCGCTCCAGTACCCCTGCCTATGTCGGAATGATGAGGGAGATCAGCGACGCCCTGATCTCATGCCTCAATCCCTGCTCAAAGGTCTGGGCCTGAAAGAATGGGTCTCGTACCATGTCCGTCGAATAGCGCGAGAGATTTGTAAATCTCGCCGAGTCCTGGGCGACAGTCAAGCTGCCCTGCCGCAGCTGTAGAAGCTCCTGGATGTGCACCGCACGGAGGGTGGCTGGGACGAACTCCGAGCGGAAGAGGCTCTCAAAGTCCATCCAGAGGAGAGATGCCTCGTTGTGCACCTGGATCATCAAACTCTACCATCTACCTATTGCCGCGTGCAAGAGGCTTGCTGTGAGGATCACCATGAGGTCTGCTGATGTCCTCACTAACCTGAAAACCCGTACAACTGCCACTAGCCAATCCTCGGCTGCCTGAGGGTCCGTCTCCCCACGAAACCTGGGCAGTCATTGATGCTGAAACTCGTGCAGTGCACTAAGGTGACGTGCATCATCAGCGGTTGGGGTTCGTAGCATCGGTGGCTCGGCGGGTAGAGGTACCGTCGGTGCCTCTGCTGTTAAAGGGTCCTGTACCAAGGCCTCGTCGCTCAGTGGGTTTTCCTCACGTAAAATGCTCAGAACCCTAGCTGGCTACCGTCGTGGGGCCATCCTGAAAAGAAACAGGTGCACCACGATCAAACAGTATACCTGGTGAGCTGACACAAAGTAATCACAAATAAAACTTGAAACACACATGCAATCAATGTTTTCGTGCATTAAGTCCGAAATCAGAAGTCAGGGTCCTGGTGTATGGATACGTCGGCCACCACACCAACACTGGACTCCCTGGACTAATAACCACACTCAATACCCTTAACATTATTGCTTCACATAGAAGAAAGATCAGAGTCCAAAGTTCTGCGGTAGAACCGAACTCCTCTGATACCAATTTGTCACAACTCATCCTCAGGGCCCATGTCGTGACTACCTCAAGCCCGCCTTCCATAGGTCAGGGGCTGGTGACTAGCACCAAGGTGTAATTCTGGGTAAAAAGGGAAGGCATTTCCTTTGTAAAGTAAACAAACACCACAGAGAAAGCAAGCAGAAGTAAACACTAAGTAAAAACTGGGTACAACAGTAAGTGCGGAAAGTAAGTGGGCCAGAATACAAACCCAAAATAAAAGTAAAGTACAGCTGAAAAAGGGGGTACAACAACTGAAAAAGTAAAGTCGCAACGTCGAGCCGTCCACTGGAAGTCCCACCTAAAGGGTGGGTACAGATAGCCTCCACAGCTCCTCGGGTCCAGCCGTCCGCTCCGAGTACGTCCCGCCCAGTGGTCAACCTCCAGGTATCATCCTGCTCCGTAAGCCTCAACCACGATCAGTTTTGTCCGTCGTTTGCAACCAACACAACGTAGTGCGGGCATAGCCCATGCAGGGGTGAGTATAAGCTACTCAGTAGGGACCCCGAGACCCCCGAAGGTCTCCTAGAATCCACAAAGGATAATCCACAAAGGAAAGATACAATCACGAAGTAACATCTGACACTACTTAGGTATATGCCCATACATATACCTAAGTCATCAATTCTCATTCGTCTCCAACATCTGAGCCTAACTACAACCCATTCCACACAGGAAAACACAACCAAATCCACACAAGAAAGCATAAAATAATCAATCTTATCGAAGATAAGGATTGAAAATCAAGACTTAGTCCACACAGGTATACTTCTTCGTAAGACGATAGAGATGATCAGGTGTAGCCACTGATTCATCTAAGTCATCGGACCCACACAGGATTGATAGGTACTAACCCCCGCAATGACCCACAAAGGATCGATAGGTAACTAACCCATGCAATGACCCACAAAGGATCTGACCCACATAGGATCGATAGGTAACTATCCCCAGCAATGACCCACACAGGATCGGACCCACACAGGATCTGTAGGCGCTGGCCCACACAAGACCGCTGAGCGCTGACCCACACAGGATCTGACCCACATAGGATCAGTAGCACTGATCCACATAGGATCGCTGAGTGATTTAGTCGTCGTCGTCGAATCCACGGAGGATTTCTGTACAGTCGTCTTCGTCGTCGCAGTCGCAGCCAGCTCTAGGGTTCCTGCACACAGCAAGCTTGTTCGGGAGGGTCCACTCCACGAGCCGAGGGGCTGATACATCAACTGACACGTAGTCTGAATTTGATGTATCCAAAAGTTCCATATCGTCAACAGGAACTCAACGTCATAGACAGCGCGTCAATCGGATGTCCGGCCTGAGAGTTATTGGCTTTTTCGTCCCAGGGGCCCGGTTGGTTTTTAAGTCAAAACCAACCCGACCGTACTCCAACTGCTTCCAAACTTCGATAAGTGTAAGGAAAAAGGTTTGTATCACTAATAGGAATCCAACAAAGTCAACATCACATCAATCGGACATCCGGAGCTCAAGTTATAAGCGTTTCCGCTCCGAGGGCCCGGTTGGTTTCATGTACAGACCAACCCGACTGAACCAAAAGTACTCCAAAACCTTGACTGTAATCTACCGAAACAACCGTCTCGATCCAAAGATCGCTATGCAACAGACGGTGCGTCGATCGGAGGTCTGTAGCCCAAGTTATGGGCAACAGACCGAAACAGTCGGAAAATGGGGGGTCTGGGCCCGGTCCGACCCGGCCCAACCCCCCCCCCCCCCCCCCCCGGGTTGGCCCGAACCGGGTTGACCCGACCTGGTTCCGGGTCCGACCCGGCTGGGCGTGGCCCGGTGCGGCCAGTCCGGCCCGGGGCGGCACGGCGCTGGCCGAGCAGGTCGGCTCGACGCTGGCCAAGCGGCCGTGCGAAAGAGGGGTGCCGCCCCCTTGGATGAAACTGCGGCCCCGTGTGGGGTCCGCCCCTTGCCAACGGACACGGCCGAGCGCCGCGTCCCGCCTCCCTCGGTCCTGCGTGGTCGTGGGACCAGTGGCCTTCCGCCGCGGCTGAAGCCACGGCGGCCCTTCCCGGCCGGGCGCCGGGCGCCGCTGCCTCCGGCCGCCGGCGATGTTTTCCGCGGACCACCGGATGTGGTCCGGTGGTCTGTTTTGCTTGTCGTCTTCACCAGCATTCCTCCTGGGATCGGCTATTCACTAAGAAGACCTCAAAATTCCCTTGCAGCCTGCTTCATCGTCGTCCGCCGATCCGCACACCAAGAATGAAGAAACGGTGGGTTCAGACTTATTCGTTGGTCCGCACCCACCACGTTAGCGGTTTAAAAGGGCTTCCGAAAAATTTAAACACATGTCGGGTATATAAATCACATAGATTTAATTGATCCAAAAACCCCTACCTCATCGAATTCGTTGAGCGGGGATTCGTCGCGGAATTGCACGTCGCGGAAGAAGGCGTCGCGGAAGGGGAATCGTCGCGTCGCGGGGAAAGGATTCGTCAGCATCGCGTCGTCGATCTCCAAGGATCTAGCGTTCTTTTCAACCTTCGTCGGAGGTCGGCGTTCTTCGCGTTCTTTGCATTCTTCTCATTCTTCGTCGAGGAGGAAGAACTTCATGGCTTGAGAGAATTCTCCCCAAACCCTCTTGCACAACCAACCCCAAATAAAATAAGAGTTGTCTTATTTTATTAACGCACAAGCCAACGTCTTTGAAATTCAAAAATGAAAAAATCAATTAAGTGAATTAATTGCAAAGTTTAAACCGCCAAATTAATGAGGCGTTTATTATCTACCTTAAACGCAAGGGTTGACTTCATTAAAAAGGGGGGTGGGGGTGCGTTACTTAATTAAAGGAGGGGGTTGAAAAAGTTGAAAGAAACGATGGGGCTCGTGTGCCCCCCCCCCCCCCCACAAATATCCTACCTAGTGGTGTAGGATATTGTGGGTCCCACATTAACCTCTTAACTTAGGTTAAACAACTTAAAATAAAATAAATTGGTCTCACCATTTTATTTTATTCATTTACTTAACCCGAAAATTTAAAAACCAAGCCCAAGAAAACACAACTCCGAAAAAGGTGTTTCTAAGCATTTACCGGTGATACGATTCCATCGGTGCCCTCGGAATTCGATTCCGAGCACCGGTTCAAAAGTTAGAAAAAAACCCGCTCGTTCATTCACTGAATGTACTCGAGCTAAACTTCGGAAAATGATTCCGGGAACACCGGGCCTCGGAATCTATTGCCGTCAAAAATTGCGTGCTTGTAAAATTCCCAAGAAAATTAAGAAAAAAAATTCCTTGAATTTTACGGGACTTTACAACATTGACCAATATTATATTTAAGTTTAATTACTTTATTAAGATTAATATGTATACTTTAAATGTTTTAAATCCATTATAGAGAGGATGGTGATTCAGTTATACCCCCAACCAATTTCATCATTCACATTGAAGAAATATATTCTTCTTCCACCCTAAATGGGTGATAAGATTAATTTTGGATATTCCCAAAACAAATAATGGGTAAATCAGTGTTGGTGAATTTTACATCATTTAAAACCCTATACCTTCTTACCTTTTCAATTCTATGGTGAATGGATATATCACTCCATTATAACTCCTTGGTTAGTATGCATCTAGTAATAATCAAGAATGCACAAAAAGGAACAGCATGATATGTTAATGAGTTTCTCCTCTATGATGAATGACTATATCCCTGGTGTGTTATGATTTTATCCCAAGATCAAATAAATTAATTTTTATTATTAATAAAAATATCAGGAAAGCTTATGACCTTAAACCTATAAAAATACCGACACTGACTGAATTTTATGCAAGTACCCACTTGTAGTTAATTAGGCTATAGAAACAATCATTCCTTTCTATAAAAATTACACCAGATATCATCTTATACCTATTGGATTAAGATCACAGATGTAGAATTAGTCTTCATAGTAAACTCTAATAGATATGATCTTCATCCTCAAATAGTAGTAGTCATAATGGATACTTTAATCTTCATCAAGACTTATAATATTTTAATTTTTTAAGTTAGGATTACTCATTAATTGGGCATAAATAATTATTTTTAGTAGTAAGTTTGAGGTTTCTATTTTTCTCTATATCCAATGCATGGGTATGGTTAACTTTATAGAATCATTGAATCTCTTGAAGCCTTCAACACAAAATATATTCCAAGTAGTAGCAGTGTTGGGTCTTCTTATTCAATACTCAGATAACATTTTTTAATTTTTTAGTAGGGTTCATATCTTTTGATCTTATTCTTCTCAGAATATTTTTTTTTTTGAATTCATGAATATTATCCTTATAATATTTACACTTTAATTCTATATATATATATAAATCAATAGTTTAAAGTATCCAAATTATTTAGTAGACAATGTCATATAAAACTAATCACATTTAGTTTCCATTTAATTCACCAAAAGACTTAACATTTTTAATTCCACATAATATCTATAAATATCATTTCATTTTATCTCTTCTTTAAACTACCAAAAAATCTATATAAAATTAATCATTTTAAGTTGCATAAAGATATTGAAATTCATAATCATAGTCATGTAACATTCTATTAATACAAAAATCTATCCCAAAACTCTTCATACCTTTTCATAAAACACTATGAAATGTCACACTCTTAATGTCATGACTTCCTCCAAAACTACATAACTATATTCATATCATTTTATATTTATAGGTATAATCATGGCATGTTTATCTTATACATGGTGTAAAACAATTTATATATTATTCATATTCTTAGTATTTAGTTAGAATCATGTCTTAAATTAAATAATCATGATATTTAATTAGTGAAGGTTTGTATACCAATTTCAAGTTTATCTTCTAGTATCATAACTTTTAAAACCAAAATTTATATATTTTTTATATTATTTTACTCTTAAATAAGTTCTTATTATTCTAAAATAAGGAAATATGTAGAGTGAAACAATATGTTACACAGATTTACTTTTCCAACTTTTCTTAACAGAAGATTCTTACATGAATATAAATAAGTCTTTCAACATGTAGCATAATTTATAGGAAATATCAATGTCATATGAAATCTTCAACAAATCATAATTAAATACTCAAGGGTATGATGATAATTTAAAACACTTGTGAAGATTTAGTAAGTATGAAAGAGTCCCCTTTGACTAAATATAATATATTAACATCATTTAGAAGTCTTACAAAAACTCTAACACTTATCCATTTTCAATATTTACCACTAAATCTATAGATTTATTCAATAAATCACATAATCTTTTTCAAATTATCTAAAACCATTTAAAATACTTTGGAATAAATTCAAACCATCTTTAATAATAATCAGAATATATTCTAAAGGATGTGAAGTATATAAATAAACCTTATAGTGATTCAATGGACCTTTTACTACAATAATTAATATTTAATTCTTAAAAAAAATACAAAAATATTTCTTTAATATGGATAAATACATGTATGTAACTACATAGAATCACTAATTTACTCAGATATTTCTCATCAACCACTTCATAGAGTTAAACTATCTTGAGCTTATGAACACTCCATGGAACTCATATTCAATCCTTTTCATAAAATCTTCTAGAATAAAATATGATTATAGAGTGTTAAGTAATAATATATTTAAACCAGCTTTTCCATCTAAATATTTTTCATGTAATATAAGTGATAATGGAAAATGAAACACACTTTTAACCATTTCCATATGTAAATTTATCTAAAAGAATATGTAATGGTAGTTTATCACATACTTTCTCAAATAAATAATTGAAGTACCTTAGTTACTTATTCCAACACCAAACAAAAATGTATTTTTCAAACTTCTTAATGAATATCATGTAAAAATTGTGATTGGAAAGTCAAAACTTTATCTCATAAATATATTTGGGCACTCCATTATACTTTTAATTTATTTTTATTCTTTATATATTGAAATATTCCATATTTCCATCATTATTATTAGAACTTATTGACAAAAAATAAAACAAAATACAATGTGGGTTCAAAAAAATACCCCTTATATTTTATTTCAATACCAATTCTAGAAAATTAATGATAATATGTTATTTAATTTTATTCTCTTTATCTTCATTTTTTATTTTATTATCTCCCCTTTATTGAAAAAATGTAAAGTACTTTCAAGAGGAAGGTATAAATTAAATATTAAGAAATGTGATATCAATTAATCTTATTTTCACGTTTATGATCCATGATCTAAGTAAAAAAATAAGGGGATCTAATTTAGGTAATATATATATATATATATATGTATATATCAATAGAATATAATTCCAACTTGATACTTTCCTTAAGAGTTTTTTAACAACTTTTAAAAAAATCCAATTAATAAATATATTCTCATGATATTTTTTAAACCAAAATCCCTACAATCATATTAATTCACAAGTAAAAAACATTCAAATACTTCCAGTAGGATAAAACTTTAGATATCATCCATAGAACATCTCTAAAGTTATTTATTTTTATATTATTTATTTATTATAAATATTCCCAAAAACACAAGAAATTATTCTTTGAAAAATGAATATAAAATATTCATAAATACCTCATAAATGACTTCTTTTAATGTAATTTCCATAAATTTAAGATTTATATGAAATATAAGGTTCTTTAATCCACTCAGTTTTCTCACCCTCAAGGGATAATCTCTAGTATCACTTTATAAAGGTGAATATTTTCATCTCATGTTATTATTTATACCAATTATTGTGATCAGATCCATGATGGTTAATTTCTTATTTATTCTCATGTTTTTACAACACGCTTATTTTTTTTAGTTCACCCACTAATAATTTGCATCACATTTTATTTCCTTGTATATAAAGCATAAAAAATGCCATAATGCATAAGAGAATAAGGTGGAACTATCATTATCACCATTGATAGAAATATTTTTTAGATTTTCTTCTCAAGAAAGATACTTATTTATTTTATTATATATGTTTGGTTAAACTATTCATGCTTGATTTACTAATTTTTAAAGTATTTTTTTATCTGGGGAGAATGGATCCCATAATTTGAAAAAAAAACTTCTTTGTGTGGAATAATCTTTTTTACATTGGCCATCAAGTAACATGAATATTTGGGTGATTTTTGTATCTTCATTAATATTTATTCCTAGGATGAGAACATGGTTATGCAGTTCTTATAAATATGTCCAGCCTATTTTCACCTTCCAAAAAAAATCCTAATGAGATCTTGGGCAATAATATTTTGACAGAATATCATGAACTTTGAATTATTCAGGTGGATCTATTTGAATTCCTTTAGAATATGAAATATCATACACTTTTTTAAATCTTATTACCTTTTACAATTGATCCATCCAAATTAATATGCACTCTTTAGAATTGTGTTCATCTTTAATGGAACTTACACAAGGAATCTCAAAATTTATTTTCACCAAACTAATCCCTTTTTTTACATGGAAAAATTTACTCCTTTGTTTCTCTACATTTGTTTAACAAGTACCAGTACACATGGATTACTTGAAAAAATATTTAATGTGTTATCTTTTTCTATAATTGAATCATATCTTTCTCTTAGGTGTTGAAATCATATTTTACTTCTTGTTGTTTTTTATAAATAATTATATTTGATTAATTACACAATGAAAAATTACCAAAAATATTCACTGACTTCTTGAGAATAGTCTCTTACGCATTTTTATTATATCTATTTCAAAAATTATACTCATATATCTTATTTCTAGACATACTATTCTAGGATATTATTCCTTTGTGCTCGGATACCACTTCATATGATTATTTTTGAATATTCCCAACACTTAGAGTGGAGGTGAATTATTTTTGTCGAGTTTTAGATAAATTAAAACTTTAACCTTTTTAACCTCTATACATATTTAGTGAATGGATCTCTCACTCTATCCTCACTCCCTGGTTAGCATGCATACTCTAGTAATCAAGAAATCTCAACAAGGAACACCATGATTTGTTAATTAAGTTTTCATCCATGATGGATATCTATGTCCCCAGTGTGTTATTGTTTTTATCCCAAATGTACACATCTTCCTTTTTATTATAAAGATAAAGATCAAGATAGGGTATGACCTTGAACCTATAAAAATTACAGAACTGGAAGAAATTTTAAGAAAGTACTCACTTGAAGTTAAATATTCTAAGTAAATAACCAAGACTTTCTCTACAAAGTAAATTGTATATATACTTTCGCCTATTGAAGTAAGATCACTGATGTAGAATGAGTCTTCACATTAGACTTCAATAGATTTGATCTTCTTCCTCGAACAAAAATAGTGAAAATGGATGCCTTTAACTTCTTTAGGCCTTAAAATATATGAATATTATAAGCCGGGATCACTCACTATTTTAGTATATAAATTTTGTATAATAGTAAGTTTAAAATATATATTCTTCCCATTTTTAATGAAAAGTTATGATAACATTTATAGCAGTGTTGAATCTCTCCAAGTGTTCAACACAAAAGATACTCTAGGTAGTAGCAGTATTGAGTCTTCTTATTTTAATTAATATAATACATAGGATTTTTGTATTAGGGGACAGGTCTTTTTTCTTCTTCTTATAAAAATATACATGAACAAACCACTTGAATATTATCCCTATAATATTTTCATTTTAATTATTCATATATCTCTAGGTTAAAATATATATCTTCTTTGAACATCAGTTTCATATAAAATAGGTCACATCTAATGTCCTTTTAATTCTTCTAAAGGATTGATCTTTTTAATTCCACATGATATCCAGAAATATAATTATATTCTCTCTATCTTCTTTAAACGTCCAAAATATTTATATGAAATTAAACCTTTTCAATTTCATGAAGATATGAAATGAGGTTTTCATTATTGTAGAACCATATATTATAGCACAAAACTCTCCTGCAGCTCTCCCTTCATTTGGTCACACAATACGTCATGGAACTCTCATTTTAGTGTGATTACCTCCAAAAATATATAATAGTATTCATCTTATTTTATATTTATAGTAATATTCATGGAATTTTCATCTTTTATATGGTATGGAACCAAATTTCATTTACTATATATCTCCTTATACTTCAACTAGATTCCTGGTTTAAATTGTATCATCGTGGTGTTTAGGCATTGAAGATTAGAATATAATTGTTTAGTTTATATTTTAGTATCTTAACTTAAAACCCCAAACTGTTTATATTTTGGCTAATTATTGACTCTAAAACAATGTCTTATGATTTTCAAACAAATACTTTTATAGACTAAAACAAAGTCTTCAGTATAGTTCTATTTCTAAATTACTCTAACTAGAGAGTCTTACATAAATCTAAATAAGTATAGTGATTTTCAGCATGATTATTACCAAATATCATAATCTTAAAAAATATTTAAGAAACTATTGTGAAATTATTAAGAGACATACAAGTATTTATAATTCTTATGGAAATTATATAAGTTAAAGTCATAAAAATATCTAAAAACTCTTATGAAATTCTAAAGTGTCTTACAATAATTCATATTGCTTATGGAAATTATATAATCCTTATAGAATATCCTTAATTTGATAAAATTTAATATATTTACATCATCCAAAATTCTTACAAAAACACTAAGATTTGACATTTTCCAGATTTAGCATTAAATTTCAATATTTCTTCAATGGAGTGGAGAAACTTATTCAATTTATTTAAACCCATTTGAAACTCATTGTAATAACTTAAAATAGTCTTCAATAACTAACAGAATATATATTCCAAAGGATTTTTAGCATAAAAATACTTCTTAGACTAATTCAATGGACCTTTAACTTCCAAAACATAGATTTAATTCCCCAAAAATCATTAGAAATTATTTCTTCAAGATGGATAAATGAAAGGATATAACTTTGTAGAATAACTTCATGTGTCTCAAATTATTTATTGGCTACTTCATGGAGTTAAAATATCTAGAACTTATGAAAACTCCATGGAACAACTCTCCTTTATTTTTCATCAAATATTCTCAAATGAAATCTTATTATAAAGTAGTAAGTAGCATAATCTTCAAGTAATCTTTTGAAACTAAATGTTTTTCATGAAATATAAATGTTGGAAGAAACTGAAACACTCTTTCAACCATTTATATATGTGAATATATATCCAAGAATGTCTAATAGTAGTATCTCACATAATTTTTCATATGAATAATGACAGTACCTCGGTTACTTCTTCCAAGACAATACTATAACATATTTTCTAGGAATCTCAACTAAGTTCATGTATAAAACTAGGCTTGGTAATTCAAACCTTCTTCTAATCCAACTTCTTGTTCAATTCAATCTACTTCCATATTATTTTTCTCATTAAAATATTGACATAATCCATATTTCCTTCATTCTTATTTACACTTATTGATAATAAATACAACACAGTGTAATGTGAGTTAAATAATGTGGAATTATTGGATTAATTTAGAGAAATTTTTAAGACTAACCATTACTAATAAGGCAATGACTTCATAAATAGATCCTCTAATTGAGGTATAAATGTTCTCAGGATGTTATTATGATTACCCCTCCTTCTACAACTAATTATCTCTCTGTTTTCAAAATAATAAAATTGAAATAAATTTTTGATAAATCATATTCATATTTGGAAAACTATATAATAGAGAAGGAAAAAATTATAAAAATAAGGAAAAGGAGAAGAAAAATAAAGATTACAGAAAGAAAATAAAGAAAGTGATGTTCAAGTGAAATTTGAATAAAGTTAATGTTTCAATTAATATAGAGAGGAAGAAGAAATATTCAATTTAATTTTGAGATATGACCGCACTTAATCCCATAGTTTTTGAACCTATATTGCTTATGGTATCCCCTTGCGTAATTTCAACCTAAAATTTTACATTCACCTTACCACTTATATTGGTTTATCATACTCACAAATAAATTAATAACCTTAATTCTATGTTTCATATAAATATGGATGATAACATCAAAGATTTACTAAGAGAATCCTATGTATAATTATCATTTTAACCTATTAGGGGTGGTTCCCTTATAAACTGAGGGTGGTAAGTTATGTTAAATACATGGATTATGTTGAATTTCATGAAACTATTTTATTTTATATTTATATATATTTGTGTAATTCATTGATTAATGACATTATTTTGGAAGTGAATTTGGAACAACACAAGGTACCTATAAATTTTCAGAATTAAAGGATCCCAGTTTAAATGTAACTTATAAATCTGAGTGTTTGACCAACATATCCAAACTAGTAAGCAATAAACCTAAGCTTAATTCTTGATTTCCATAAGCTAGCACAAGTTCCAAGGTTATTAATTTAAATAATGGGAATAATTTACCCATTATAGGTTATAAATAATAAATGAGACCATATAATGAATCAACTAAACAAAAAATACTCTACCATGTAAGGTACAACATGGATATAAAAATATAGAGACAAAGTATACATGTATAAAACATAAGCCTAGACATAAATTAAATAAAGAACCCAACTAAATTTATGTGAAATATGATAAAATTTGCGTGGAACCACATCCATAGTGCTAAAATCGAGCTCAAGTTCCACACTTATAAATGGTAATATCAATCATACCTAAAATGAAAAGGAGAGAAGATGAGAATATATGCACACTAGGGTGTGTGTGTGTGTGTGTAGGGTGTGATTGAATTCCTAATAGGATATATACAAGATTATACCCATTTTATTTTACAAGAAAAATCACAAATACTAGTTTTAAAAATAACAATTAAAAATATATTTATTACATTTAAGGGAATAAAGATACTAAATTAAGTCTTTATACATATCTTTTTAAAAGAAAACTTCTTTATAATTTAAAAATAAATACAAAATACCTTTTCCATTTATAAATGGAAATCACCCACTAAAAAACCATTATAAAATAGATAACATCATAAAATAGTCAAATATCATCTCAAGTACCAAAGAATAATAAGGGACCATGAAAAATAAAAAACCATCAAGTATCAAGAATCAATCATCATACATCATGGGAAAACTACATAGGGACTATGGAAAGTAAATATAGGATCCTTATAACTAACCATGAACTCTATAAACTAGGTTTAGGGAATTATCCATATCATAATCTTAAACTAATATAAATTCATTAACCATTTTATAATATAAACTAGTGATAATAGTCTAAATAAAAATATCCATAGAAAAAACATAAACTAGTCCATCTTAGACAGTGTGTGGACTAAAATAGTGGCAAGGATATATAATGTGTAATCTCACCTAGAGAGTGTAATTTTCACTAAAATCACATATTATTTACCTAATTCTTCCCATGAATTTTTATAAATACAAACAAAGTCAAACAATAACATATAAACATTCTATCACCAAGCAATAAATAAATAAATTTAAAATATTTATATAAACCCACATCTCCCTACCCATTTACCCTTCATAAAAATAGACCCTTTATTATCAATATCACATTATTTAATAAATTGAATTAATCAAAAATATAAAATATATCTAGTTTTATAACATTTGGGTATAAAACACTATAAACACCTTAATCTTACTAAAAACATGTTTTTCTTCATAAAATGAAAAATATAAAGTCATTGAATTATATTTATAAAATCAGTAGAAACATAAACATAAATATGTAACATAATTTTATATTTTCGTTTAATAATAATTAAAAATTAGAAATAATAATATAGGCATAATTAAAAAGTAATTTAACATTAAATATGTCAAATACCTATTTATCCTTTGAATTAATTCAAAAACAATCATCTATATTTTTAAAAAAATCATATTAAACATTCCATGAAATAAATTATCATTTTTTTCATGACAAAACAATAATGGAATATTATCAAACACCAAGTGATCATACAAATACATGATCATAATTTTACAAAAACATTACATAAAAACCCCTTTGATATAACATGAAATAAAAAAGTCAATGATGGAAATATTTTTTAAAACCATCATGTATGTTTAGAGATAAATTTCATAAGTTTAAAATCACTTTAAACAATAAAATAACCCATGTATTTTTCAAATAATATAAAAGGGGTAAAACTGAATACCTAGAATTGGTGAAACCATGAATCATTCCTAAAATAAATGTATATTAGGTATAGAAATGTATTTTTCATCCTCATTACATTAAAACCCCCTAAAATTCAGATTTTTTCCTTTGAATGGTAAAACCAAAATCCTATAAAAATCCTATGTTGAGAAAAAAATTATAAGAGGAGGAGGAAGAGGGAGAAGGAAGAAAAATATTAAATAATGATTACATTAGTTAAATATATTAAATATATTCCATGGAAAAAAGAATAAATTTGTAGGATAAGTGGAGGAAATACATATTTATTTTTTTCTCATGATCTCTTAGAGAAATTTGAGGATAAATAGGGATATATCCCCTTTTTACTTGTCAATTATAATAATAATAATAGCAGTAATAATAATAATCTTTATTATGGTTGATAATATTAATAAATTCAAGCATGCACATCCAAGGTACAAAAATTTGTAAAACATCATCCCTCTTCATTGGGATTAGTAAGTAACCACAATGACCAATACAATTAGAAGTTCTAAAGCCCCATTGGCTTTGAAAAGGCCAAACCATGGCCTAAGTACCAAGTTTCTATTTCCAATCACATTTAATTACTTTTCTAGTTATAATTATGAGTGGCCCAAAGAATAATGTGATTCCTAAGTCATGTTGAATGACTTAGGTAGCCCCAAATAAGAACCATGTCATTATTGGTGCCATATCATATCTCCTACCATCACCAAAATCTTGTTCTACTTCTAATTCCCTACATTGTTGGATGACATCATTAGTGTCCTACCTCGCCTCACACCTTAATTCTCTGCACCTTAACATTTCACCCTCACACCTTGTGTTAATACTAATAAAATAATCACCTCTCTCCATAATAATAAGTAAAATATAATGTTAATGATAATAAATCCTCCCTATAAAAACATATTTCACTTATAATATTAAATCACGTATATCTTTCCATCATATGATATTATTTTAATGAAAATTTAATCCAAATTTTTATTAAATATCAATAATAATCATAAAAAATACACATAATACACTCTTTTCATTTATATATATATAGTATAATATCAAAAACTAAAATATTAGAAACATAAATCATAGTTTACATAAATAAATAAATTATTAATATCTTCATTATAGAAATCTATAATTTGATCATAATGAATATTACGAAGTAGGTACATGAAAATTATGGTTTCAAGTCAATGTTTGGTAATGCCCTACTACCATATAATGATCCAGATCAGGTCAACCGACTACATCTCCCTAGTCAGATCACTAAAATCCAAAAGTTCAATCCCAGTCACCACAAGCTAGCAACAAATTTTTATGGTATAAAACATGACCATTTGGAATGATTCCACCCTCTAAATTCAAAAAAACTATATAATAGACTCCAACTGGGAATCTAGTATTACTTATACATACATTGGATACTCACATAAAGTAAATAAGTAATTTCAAGATAAATATCAGCAAAACATACAATAAGATTAAGTTTAAAAATAAATAACCTTCTATAATTTTTTAAATATAATGTAAATTTATATATGGAATGTAACGTCCCAGTTTCAGGTGCCGCCCAGAGGTGCCCCATGCTCAGTTGGTCACATGGCCTCAAATGCATTTCCCCAAACGCCAGAGGCTGCCGACTAGCAGTGATGGCCTTGGGTGTGATAGTGGAGATACTATTCCCTCATTAGTAGAGTAACACTGTAGAAATAAATAGATATACAATAGAAGAAGTAGTATTAATACCATATAATAGTAAACAGTGAAAGACTAGAAGTAGTAACAACTATAGCACATATATAAAATGATGCATGATACATATGTTTAGTAAAGCAGCCAAACACATCATGATGCTAAAATAAAATACTAATCCAAAGTACAAAATAAAATCAAGTAAAAAACTCCTCAGCATCGCAAGCCTCGGCTTGGTCCCATGCTCTCTAGCTTTAAGCAATCAAGTACCTCAAGTAGAAGGGAACTTTCCCTTATCTAGACCTACAACAATATAATCTGTTTGGGACCAAAATAAAAACCCAAACAGTGCATGAGATGAATCCCAGTAGGCAACCACCCAAAGATCTGTGCCTAATAGTCAGTGAATATATATGTCAGGCAATAAGAAAAAGAAGCAGTAAACAAAGAAGTACTCGAAAATAAATAGTCCTACAATTTCAATGCATTCATTTTATATTTAACAATTCAACCAACTGAAAACAAATACCGGAAACCTATCCTCTCTAGTTCAGTCAACAATCTCAGGTAACCCTCTATGTAGTTCTCACAGCCTAACCCCTCTGGTTTAAATTACAAGAAGCATAAAGCGAAGACTCTCTGAGAAATCACTCACCGTCAATCCCCCCTAGAGTCTCATATAACCAAATGCTCTCTAAGGAATCACTCACTGTCAATTCCCCCTATATTCTTGTAACGGTAAACTACATAAACTTTGAGGAAGAACTCAACGTCAATTCCTCATGTGTTCTCAAAACATATCTAAAGACACTCTGAGGGAGAACTGAACGTCAATCCCCCCTATGGTCTCGCAATGTGATAATTATAATAGACACTTTGAAAAATACCTCAACGTCAATTTCACCAACGGTCTCACTGCACCAGGTTCTCGCAGCCCCATGTAAAGCAATCATCCACAAATGATAATCAACAGAAAAAGTAAACCTCTAGTACAACTTGGCTAAAAATCTACAAGGCATGGCACAACATATCGGATAAAAGAAATCACTTCATCCTAACAATACTAGGAATGGAAAGTAAAGAAGCCTAACAGGCAAGCTATACCAAACGGTCAAAACAAGAAAACATGGGAAAAACATCCATAGCATGGAAAAGATAACTCTATTCACAAATAATTAACCTCTATCCGAACAAACAAGGAATATTAGGCAATAGAAAGGCTAAAAACCATAAACACGCAATACCCCACACAAGGTTATTGGGAAATTTTGCACATATAACTCAAAGACTATCTACAGAAAGGCACAAACCACACATCTCAGTATTTTGAGATTGGTATACATGAATCTCATGCCTTGAATCGCCCAAAAATTCCATAGATCTATAAAAACACTAAAAAATTTCAACCAAGGATAACTTGCGAGAGAGAAGAAATCATGAGATGACGTTCTAGAAGAATTAATAACTCACAGATGTGATTCCAACAAAATAGGTGGCAGTCAATTTGGAGAACGGATGGTGAGTCAGGGGCACAGAGAAGATTCTCCAGCTTATGGATGCTCTTAGACGATGTGGACCTACAAGGATGGATTTATTCCAATTAGACGCGACCCGGTCCATTTAATTAAAAAAAAGTACACAGCGTGTTATTTAAAAGTACACAACGTCTATTTGCCTTTTCCGACCTTCGCTTTAGGCGGTCTCTAGGTCACCACACACGTCTGTGTGCTCGACTATTACACGGCCAAAACATGGCTACGTGCAACAACTGAGTACACGACATATACTTATACAATATGTGTACTCTAGAAATGTCCAAAAACTTCTCTTTTCACTAAAAAACAACCCGAAAAGAAAACATACATGAAAATAAGATCTGGGTTCTTACAAATTTCCCTCCCCAAAGAAATTCATCCTCGAATTTCCCTAGTAAGGTGGAGTAGAAGAAGAATCATCGAACATCTTCAGCCACTATGATCGTACATCGGCCTCCCTCCACCAAGTCTCATCTGGTACTCACCCGTGCAACCATAGCACTCATACCATAGGAATAGACCGGCCATGGAGAACCTTCGCACTTCGATCAACAATCTAGATAGGATGATCCTCAAATGAAATTCCCACCTCTAACTCAACCTCCTCGGGTTGAAAAACATGAGACGGTTCTGAGAAGTAATGTCAAAGATGAGAACCATGGAAGAAATCACGCATATCCTAGTACATCTGAGGTAATTGTAGCCGATAGGAAACTGGTCTGACTCTTTCCAAAATCTCAAACGGTTTG
This sequence comes from Viscum album, assembly GCA_963277665.1. Lineage (NCBI taxonomy): Eukaryota > Viridiplantae > Streptophyta > Magnoliopsida > Santalales > Viscaceae > Viscum > Viscum album. The sequence continues at coordinate 901,048,980 of OY728131.1, read as the reverse complement.
ACATACCTCGGTGAAAGCTTACCATGCCTCCTAATCCTTCTATGTCCCAACCTTAGTGTGACACACAGGAAAACCTAATCTCTGACCTTGAACTCTATAGGTCATCTTCGTTGGTCAACATAAGACTTCTGTCTTGACTGTCCAGTAGCTATCCTCTTACGAATCAACCTATCTTCTCTGTTGTCTCTTGGATAAGAAAAGGTCCCAGTATAGTTGCCTATCCTGCCTCCAGCCATCATAAGGACGATCAGCATGGCCTACCGTACAAATCCTCAAAAGGTGCCATCTGAATAGTTTCTTAAAAACTATTATTTTAGGAAAACTCCACAAGAGGTATGTGTTTCTTCTAAGAACCTCCAAAATCCAGGATGCATGCTCGAAGCATATCCTCAAGTACCTGAATCGTATGCTCAGATTGGCCATCTATCTTGGGATGGTATGTTGTACTTAGAAGTACCTGTGTACCCAAAGCCTTCTGAAGTCCCTTCCAGACCTGAGAAGTAAAATGAGCATCCCGATATGAAATAATGGATTGTGTAACCCCATGTAGATGTACAATCTCTCGGATGTACAACATTCCTATCTCATTAAAATTGAAGGTATCTTTGATTGGCGAGAAGTGATAAACCTTTTTGAGTCTGTCAATGACAACCAAAACTGCATCATTCCCTCGAGGAAACCTTATAAAACTTTTCACGAAGTCCATCGTGACATCGTTCCATTCCCACTCGGGAATGGGTAACAGCAGAAAAATCCCTATTGGTCGTTGATGCTTCACCTTCACCTACAGATAGGTGGAATACCTCATGATAAAACTAGAAATATCTCTCTTCATACCTGGCAACAAATACTGATGGTGTAGATCTTGATACATCTTGGTGACACCATCATGAACTACCCAAACTGAGGAATGAAAGTCTCACATCAACTCCTCATGTATGTCTGCTGGCACCTACATGCGTCCATGAAAACACAAGATATCATCCTTGCCTATAGTCCATCGAGGAATTGGGTCCTCTCCTAAAACACTCTCATGTAGAATAAGGCCTTCTGAATATGATAACTGCCTCATTCATACTCGATCAAGATGAGTAAAGGTAACAGCTACAGAAGATAGAAACGTCTTCCCTTATCTATCGTGCATCTTCAAATGCATCTTAGAGAATAGAGGCATAATCTTCCACTCACTAGTAGTATCCTAAACTTCATGTACCTGATTCCTCTTGCTCAATGCATCAACAACTGTGTTGACCTTCCCAAGCATGTAGAAAAGCTTAAGGTCAAAAGACTGAAGGTACTCATCCCACCTTCACTGTCTCAAATTAAGGTCATAATGAGTGAAGATATACTTGAGACTTTTTTGGTCAGTGAAAACCACAAAATGATCTCCCAAAAGGTAGTGTCTCCAATAGTGTAAATAAAGAACAACTACCACCAACTTGAGATCATGCATTGGGTAATTTCTCTCATATGGCATCAACTTCCAAGACTTGTATGAAATGACCCCTTCTCCCTGCATAATCACTTCTCCTAGCCTGATACCGGATGCATCATAGTATATAGTATATCTCTTGACCTGCTCTGAAATAACTAGTATTGGTGCGGAATTCAACCTCCCTTTCAGCTCCTGAAAGGATGACTCAAGAGAATCTGACCACAAGTACATCACATTGTTCTTAGTCAGGCCTGTTAGTGGCGTTGCTAAGCGTGAAAAGTCCTATATGAAATGTCTGTAGTAAACAACCATCCCTAGAAAACTTCATACCTCAAATAAGTTATTTGGATTCTCCTAAAAAACTACTTCTATCACTTTATCTGGGTCTTCTGATACTTTTATCTCTAAGATAACATGACCCAAGAAGTGAATCTGGTCCATCCAAAAGTGTAATTTTGAGATCTTAGAATATAACTGATCCTCTCTCAGTGTACCAAAAATTATCTCAAGATGGGTAACATGGTCGTGTAGATTGTGATAGTACACCAAGATATCATCCACAAAGACTACCATGAAATAATCCAAGTATAGATGGAACACTCGGTTCATCAGTTCCATTAATATTGTAGGCGCATTCATGAGACCGAACAGCATAACCACATACTCGTATAGACCGTACCTACTCTGGATGGTTGTAAGAGGTACATCTAATAGTCTAACACACTAAAAATGATAACCAGATCTCAAGCCAATATTTGAGAACACCTGGGCTCCTTGAAGCTAATCAAAGAGATCATTAATCCTCGGAAAGGGATGCCTATTCTTAACAATCAACCGATTTAACTTCCAATAATCCACGCAAAGTCTGAGGGTACCATCTGCCTTCTTCCCAAACAGGATAGGTGAAACCCAAGGAGAAGTATTGGGTCAGATAAACCCCTTAGCCTACAACTCCCCCAACTGCTTCTTGAGCTTATGTAACTCTGGTGTAGCCATCATATAAAGAGGAATGGACACTGGTGCTGCTCCTGGAACAAGCTCAATAAAAAATTCAACCTCTCACTCTGAAGGAAAACCTAAAAATTCCTCTAGAAAGACATATTTGAAACAATCCATCACTGTAGAAAAGTCCATATATGAATTCCCCTGGTCATCCAGATACAGAATAGAAAACTGGGCTTAACACCTCCCAACCCATGATGCTCGAGTCCTGCTCTGCTGGCTTGTACATCTCATTATCCCTTATGAAGAAATGATCTACTCTCTGGTGATGTGAAACTCACCCTATGGAGATAGTAATCAACAACAGAATATAAGGGAACCAACCAGTTCATTCTGAAAATGAATTCATAGCCTATCATCTCTAAGATATAGAGGTCCTATAAGAAGTGACACCCACCAACTTCAAGAGGGAACTCCTTTCACTAACGTAGTCTAGTTGTTCATGTCCCCAACGGAGTGTCCAGTTTCAAGACATCAGCAAAATAAAATATACAGAGCCCAAGGATCTCCACAACAGTAATAGATATAAAGCTATGGGAAGCCCCTGTATCTAAAAGAGAAGAAGATAAAACTGTGGAAACTAGGATTTTACCTCTACCTATAGAGGGTCCAGGATCCTATTCCTGTTGGGTCTGCTCCACTTAAAAATTATGACTTGCACCACGGCCCTATGACCCTACCTAACCACTCAGATCTGATCCTCCCAATTTTTACTGAAATCTTGGAGATTAGCTACCACATCCATGACCTCCACCTTAGCCTGAATGGTCGGAAGAACTCCAGTTCCCAGACTGGTGAGAAACTGGTGGTGATACTCCTGAATGAGGAGTCATAGAATAGCCCCTGTCACCAGCTGCTGGTGAGAAGTTCTGACAGAAGCGTAGAAGATGGACCATCTTTCCACAATATCGGCACTCAACTGGGTCTCTCGGGAAATGTGGCCTCATATGCTTGACCTTCCCACACTAGTAACATACCACCTAGATACCTGAAGGTGCATCCTGCGTACTCGGATCTCTATGTGTAGACTCCCTGCGACAGTTTCTACTATTATCCAGAGAGGCGCTAACTCTGGATGCAGAACCACCCTAGGTCACAGCTCCAGAATCCCTCATATTATGTTATGTGGTCAGCACCTGGTTTACTATAGAAGTGATGGAAGTCAACCTGAAGATGTTTACCGAAGCCAAAATATCCTACCTATGACCATCCTCAAACTTCCTTTCTAGGAAAAACTCATCTCCTCCTAGAAAGTGTGTAAAATACTATATCTTAGTGAAGTGGTAGGAATACTCCATAATCGAAAGATTACCTTGCTTCAAACTCATGAACTCTCGGGTCAATCGGCCCTCAAGGTCTCTAGATATAAGTAATCGTAGAAGGTACGCTAAAACTCCTCCCAAGCCATATTCTACTGGCGTCCTGCCTGTGAGATCACATTTTACCATCTCTTGGTTGAATCCCGAAGCATATACATAGTGATCTTGACACTCCTATTCTGAGGCATATCCAGATGCTTGAGGATCGTCATCATGGATTCTAGCCATGACTCTGCAGCTTGGGTCCTCCATCTTCTAAGAAGGTGGGAGGATGCTGCTGCTAAAAAACCCACGTCAATTCTTCCATCGACAGGGCAAGAGGCGGTGCTCCCTGAAAGGTCTGTATCATCCTCATAAATCCCTCTCTGAACTGTGCATCAGAACCTATGTCCGGAATGACAGTTGGTGCCAAGACTAGCACAACTAGAGGATCTCCTGGTAGTCCTTGATCAGCCATGTTTGGTGTCTGATCACTGCCTTGCAACTGGCGTAAAACTGGAGGACGTCTCAGTGGCATGACTCTATATGATCAAGCACACACCTTAGATCAATATTATCAAGGATTGAAAACTAGAAGTGTAATAAAGGAACAGGATAAAGAAATCAATCAAGTTTTTCAAAACATGGATACACAATGTGTATAATGTATACACGGAATGTTCCCTTAAACCTTCACATGTGCGTGTACTTTTTCCAAAACTGGTCATGAAATGCCCCAAACACACCACGTGTTGTAAAAATACCTAGAGTGTTCTTGAATCCTCTTCCCCTAACTACGTACCCTTACATGGATAAGCCACACAGTTCTCCTAGAACAAGACTACACGGTGTGTTAGTGATTGACATGGCATGTACAAGGAGGATTTCCACCGACCCGTGTTGTTAGTTACACGGCTGAAAACAAGGGTTACACTACAAAGAGTGTTCAAGCTTGACAAGGCATTTAATACTTAAGTTTTTCACCCATCCGTGTCATTATTCACATGGGTGGACACATGGTCTACACCACACAGCATGTACTTCCGGAACATGGCATGTTCTACCATGATTTCCCAAACCCGTGTCTTTTCCCACACAGCTAGTGACATGGTTAGAGACTACATGATGTGTATATACATTACATGGCATGTACTTAAGAAAAACATTTCCTTCCCAAAAAAAAAAAGACAAATGGTGTGTATTTATCATTACATGTTGCATATTCTAGGTTTTTCTAGACAGTAAGCCTCAAAAACTACTCTAGAACCCAGAAAAACCCTAAAACGAACATTAAAGTTCCAAATTCCGATCTGTGAGGTCCTATAACACCTCAAGAACCAAAATTTAGTTTTCCTTCAAACGAAACCGTACACAATTCAATACACTATCAAAATAAGGTATTCTATCAATACATCTATCACAATATCATGAATATATAACACAACATTTGTCACAACAACATTCAATCACTAATGAACCCTAAATGGCATGGTAGGAATGCATGACAAGTGATTTATAACAAGTGCCTATATGATGCATGAGATGTAATACCATCATCTAATCTGGTTGAAACATAAATAAAACCTTAATAATATCGACAATAATAGCACAAAACATTTGAATCACCCAATAGTGAAATTAAATCAACTATAAAATTGCAAAACCAGGATAATCCCAATATATGGGGTAAATTAGATTTTCCCTGTACATGGGTTAGCTAATCTCGAGACCATCTTTTTACCAAGTCCCTATTTCCTTTTTATACCTAGATATAGGCTCCAAATAGGATGTCAAGAAGAATAGAATTCCTCTGATACCACTTTGTATTGTCCCGGTTCTAGGTGCCACCCAGAGGTGCCCCATACCCGGTTGGTCACATGACCTTAAGTGTATTTCCCCAAACACCAGAGGTTTCCGACTAGTAATGAGTTCCTTGGGTGTGATTGTGGGGAAACTATTCCCTCATTATCAGAGTAACACAGTGGCAATAAACAAATATATAATAGTAGAAGAAGTATTAATACCATACAACAGTAAACAACGGAAGACTAGAAGTAGTAACAACTGGTGCACATATATAAAATGATGCATGATACATATGTCTAGGAAAGCATCCAAACAAATCACAATGCTGAAATACAGTACTAATCCAAAGTAAAAAAAAGAAAAGAAATTAAAAAACTCCTCAGCATCGCAAGCCTCGGCTTGGTTTCATTCTCTCCAGCATTAAGCAGTCAAGTACCTGAAGTAGAAGGGCTCATTCCCTTATATTGACCTACAACAATATAATCTGTTTGGGCCCAAAAGAATGACCCAAACAGGGTGTGAGATGAATCCCAGTAGGCAACCACCTAAAGATCTATTCCTAATAGTCAGTGAATATATATGGTAGTCAAAAAGAAAAAGAAGTAGTAAACAAGAATGTACTCAAAAGTAAATAGTTCTACTGTTTCAATGAATTCAATTTACATTTAACAATTAAACCAACCAAAAACAAATACAATAAACCCTCTGGGAAAGTTCTCACAACCTATCCTCTCTGGTTCATCCAAGAATCTCAGGACACCCTCTGGGTAGTTCTCACAACCTAACCCCTCTGGTTCAATTTACAAGAATCATAAAGCGAAGACTCTCTGAGGAATCACTCACCATCAATTCCCCCTATAGTCTCATATAACCAAATATTATTTGAGGAAGCACTCACCATCAATTCCCTCTATAGTCTTGTAAATTTATACTACATACACTCTGAGGAAGCACTCAACGTTAATTCCTCTTGTGTTCTCATAACGTATCTATAGACACTCTGAGGGAGCACTCGATGTCAATTCCTCAAATGGTCTCATAGTGTGATAATTATAACAGACACTCTAGTAAAGACCTCAAAGTTAATTTCTGTTATGGTGACACTACACTAGGTTCTTGCATCCCTGTGTAAATAAATCATACACAAACAATAATCAGCAGCTAAAGTAAACCTCAAGTACAACTTGGCTAAAAATTTACAAGGCCTGGAACAACATATCAGATAAAAGAAATCACTTCATCCTAACAATAATAGGAATGAAAAGTAAATCTTCCTAATATTCAAGCTAGACCAAATGGTCAAAATATGAAAACATGGGAAAAACATCCATAGAATGTCAAAGTTAACCCTATTCACAAATAATTAACCTCTATCCAAACAAACAAGGAATCGAATTCAATAGCAGGGATAAAAACCATAAACACTCAATACCCCTCACAAGGTTATTGGGAACTTTGGCGCATAGAACTGAAATAATATCTATGGAAAGGAACAAACCAGTTACCTCGGTGTCGTGAGATTGGTATACGTGAACCTCAGGCCTTGAATCACCCAAGAATGTCATAGATATACAAAAATGATAAAAACGTTCAATTGAGGATAACTCGCGAGAGAGAAAAAATCAGGAGATGAAGTTCGAGAATAAGTAAGAAATCACCGATGTGATTCAAACACAATCGACGACAGTTGATTTGGAGAATGGACGGCGAGTCGGGGGCTCAAAGAAGATTTGTTGGTGTGCAGAAGCTCATGGATGAGTCAGACCTATAAGGAGGGTGTTCTGCCAATTAGACACAACCTCAGTCCATTTAATGAAAAAAATAAAGTACACAACATGTTCTTTAAAAATACACAGTGTGTAATTGCCTTTTCCAGTCTCTACTTTAGGTGATCTCTAGGTCACCACACATGGTTGTGTGCTCGGTTGTCACATGGCCAGCACACGGCTACGTGTGGAAACTGAGTACATAGAGTGTACTTATAAGTACATGGTGTGTACTCCATAAATCTCCAGAAACTTCTCTTTTCCCTCAAAAACAACCCGAAATGAAAACATACCTAAAAAAAAGATCCAGGTTCTTACATGGAACATAATATATATAGTGACCAAAATAATGGGAGATTCATAGTGTCTTATACAAATACATAACCAAAATGAAAAAAGTTCCCAAAATGACACAAAAACCATCCTCATGACTCACAGTCACCACCCAATCACCACATAACCAAAAGCATCAAGAATGTATCAAGGAAAACTATCGTTGGAAGTAGCTCCCATAATTTTACTATTATCATATATAATATCGTCTACATACACATAAAGGGTGTATGTTGGGTGTGATAAATCACTCAATAGGTTACAACCATTAATCTAAGTAACTCCTTTCATAATGGGTAATTTTAAATATAATTATAAAATAATTTTCCTTTTGATTTTATATAAGTAAAAATATATATTTACTTTTTTTAATGAATGTAACACCATGACATTTTAAGAGTGGGGTATCATGTTCAATTGTGTGTATGGCATGAAAAAAAATATTAGAAGAGAATATAACACCCTAAGACTTTATGTTATATTTATTTTAAAATAAATTTAATCCTTTTAATAGCTTTTAATGCATGTAATAATGGGTTTTAATGAAACGTGATACTCTATTAAAATGTTATAATTTAAAAATGACCATTATAACCTAGATGTTAAGATAGTGGGTATAAATAGTAATAACTAAATTATGAAAATTATTTTTTTTACACGTTCATAGAAAAATAAATGGCTATATATTAATTATAAACAAAATAAGAGGCATTTGAAAGTGGAAGGAATGTTTTCTGAACATCTGTATTTTTCTGAAGGGAGAATTAGTCAGGCTTTGTAAACATAATTTAAAATTACTTTTTACCAATTTTATAAAATTCATTTTATAAAATTAACTTCATTTTCAAAATCATAATATCAAAATTATCCTAGGTTAAATTTTTGAGAATTTTTTAAATAAATTATTTTATTGATGAATAGTGAAAAATACTGTTTTTTTATTAAAAAATAACATTTATTATAAATAATTTTAAAAATTGAATTATAATTTAATTTGGTTTAAATTTAAAATTAGTTCAATTATATTACAATGTAAATAATTTATGCCATTTCAATCAATTTCATTTTCAATTTTCATTCTAAAACATTCCATACATATGAGAATTTTCTCTTTGGAAAATTGCTCTTTTGTCACGATTGTGATTTGATTTAAATTGAATTATTCTACTTTAGTGAATTTAATTTAGAAAAAAATATTACATATTTTTAATAAAAATAATTTATATTATAAAATATGTTCAACCTATTTTTTCATAATTAATAGTGAAAATAGTAAAAATTAATCTCCACGATTATGGTAAAAATGAGTTTATTTTAGGGTTAGACTAAAAACATAAGGGTTAAAATAAACAAAAAAAATTGTCTATATCCTATTTTATAGCCATATATAGACCCTATTGTCCTTATTATATATTTTTATGAGTTTTTGGGACAAATTTCCATGAAAGTGACCTATATAATAATTTAAGTAAACAAAAAATACAAAATGTGTAATGCCCCGACCCCAATTACCCAGAGTCAGTGCATTATTACATAATAATGGCATGATCACAAGAAATCAAATCCCAAAAGACCGATCAGTTTAGTAGGCTTAAAATTACTAGATACATACATAAGTTTTACATTACATCCTGAAATAAAAAAAAATAAAAAAAATTGTATCTATTGACCACATTCATATCCCTTAGCCTATCCCTCCAGGTCAACCATAAAATACTTCCTCAAATCCTGGGAAAAATAAAACATAGAAATTGGTGAGCTCAGATGCTCAGTAAGGATAAAAGTATAGCGGAAACTTTCAAAAATAAACATAAACATTTAAGGCAATGTATAAAACTAAAACAAAGTCCTTTTAAACTTAAACTTCAGTATAATATAGCAAAGATAAATCAAATAATTCCATTTACTTATTCACATGGATATTCTACTAGTCCAATAATCACATGTAATATCAATAGATAATTTCATAATGATGGAATGCATAAGGTCGGACATCATAACCACATAGTCAAGGCCTCATGCCAAGATGACCAATAAGATTTTGTCAAGGCCTTGTGCCAAGACACTAGTTTGTCTCATGAGACCTATCAATGCTTCAAGGAGCTATAGCGGGCTCCCCCCATCACTTACTAAGTCTAATTCATTCCTCATATGAAAACGTTTAAACATAACATAAACATTCATATTAAAACTAGCAAACGAAATATTAATACATTAACCATAAACCATGAATGGTATAAAAATAATATATCCACAGTCAAACATATAATAAAACCCTCAATAAAATATGTAAGATTTGTATCATAATAAATCAACTTCAAACAAGTATAAAATCCATTAAAATATGTTAACATAGATGATATCAAAACTATTTGAGAGAAATATCTCTTTCTATTTTAAAATCTTTTAAAAATCATGTAATTAAAAAAGAAAACATTTATTTTGAAAATATTCTTCTAAGATTGTAAGACAATCTTCAAATGTGTAATAACATTGGAGAATGGTCACACTCTCCATATAAGTTAAAAATCATTCTTACCTTAATTTGTCGAAAAGGTCATAAAGTACCTTGTTTGGAAAACGATGAAAAGATTCATTTCAAACCATTTTATAAAAATTAAAACATGGGTATAAATGACTTTAACCCATAGTCTAGTAAATAGTAAAAATGTTTTGAAATACATTTTCAAGAAACATGGATGTGGATGAATAAGAGGTACCAGTATACACTTACGTAAAAACAACCTCATATAATAAAGAGATTGTGAAATTAACCCTTACCTTGTACTTTTCCTTGGTCAAGGGTATGATAACCTCCTATATAATAGTTAAGTCATTATTATTAAATTATACAAGAACCACATACATAAATATGATATCTTATATGATCATCTAATATTTATTTGTTAATAATATTTTAGTAGTATCATTATTTCAGGTGTTAACTATTTCATTTTTCTTTATATTTTTTGTTACATAAGTCATGTTTGTTATGGATAGGATGTATTTGATTCATATCAAGAATTATATAATGTTATTAAATATTATTTTTAATAATCAAGTGAAAATTATTCTTGAATGGTTACGATGGGGAATGAATCTCATCGCGTTTGTGGAGACGGTAATCGGTACGAAAGCACAAACGCTACTTCCATTTCATTTTTTTATTATAAAAGGGAAGAAGACCAAATGATACATAGGTATATTATTATTCCAGTATAATATAATATTTTATATACATTACATAAGTTCATTGACACTATCCTTTATACATTCCATGTATGGTATGAATGAGTTATATCACTTTGATGGGGCTGTAGTATGCACTTACTCAAATGAAATTATCATATATATACAACATGAAAGAATAAAGGTATACTATAAAAGAGAATTAAAGAAGATTATAGATAAAATAAATATCATAAATATCATATATAATTATATTTCCATCATAATGGACACCATAAGAGGTGGTAGTATAGGATTGAACAATCACTGTTTCGTGAGGCAGTGGTTCACCATCCACAGAAACATTATGTTCTATACCCATTAAATGGAGGTCTGTGTAACTTTAGTTAAAATAATTCTCATAAATAAACCTATTATATTGATTATACTATTTTTTTATAAGATAAGGGAATAAAGAGAGTTTATTAGGTTGGAGAAGTAAAATAAAAGAAAATAACTTAAGAGGAGATGTTACCTTTAAATCAGGTAACTCCCTTTGGTTTGAACCAAAAGGCTTCCTTGAAGTGCCTTCTGCTAAAGTTAAGGCTTATAAAATGAATATAGAGATGTAGGGAGATTAACTAGGTAGAGTTTCGATGAGCCAAGGGGCTTGAGAGGTTTGGGAAATGGGTTAGAGGTGTGGGATTTTTATAAGGGGGAGGGGCTCTTTTGGAATGTTTGAAAATATTATTTTATTATATAATGATTTTAAGTTTATAAAATTACAAAGCTAATTAGAGTCTAAGATAAGTTGACTCATGTTCGAAATAAAATATTTAAATAAGAATTAGATAGGTTTTGGATATTTTTTAAATTTTTATAATCTTATTTATTTAAATCATTCTTTAATGAGGTAAACAATGTATCATTATTGTGTCATAAATAATTTTATTTATTTGATGTCTAAAAATTATATAAAAAATACCATAATGTAGGAAATATTTTTATATTTCAAATTAATATTTATAGTCTAGAAGATAAATTATATAACCCCTTGTAGAAATTATTTTACTAAAATATATATGTTTATGTCATTTTGTCTTTACTTAAAATTAATTCATATAATGTGTCATTATCACTCTCAAGTGGCTCTATGGGGTCCCAAAATCGACCCAAGGATGCCCATGGTTGTAAATGTATCAACCAATAGTAATAGGACACATTTTAGGGTAATTTAATATTATTATAATACTATTTGTTTACCCTTATTTACCAGATTTACTATTTAGACATGGTAAATAAAATATTTACTGAAGTAAATATTCATAATGTCTAAAAATAAAAGTTAACTATTTACACAATTTTTAACTCCTGATTCCAAATATGGAATATATTTTTCCAAATTTAGAACACATAATTGGAAGAAATTAATTTAAAATTAATTCTCGTTGTCAAAATAAAAAGCGTGTTTTTAAGAAATAATAACTATCAAAATATTGACACTTCTTTAGGTCCAGTTTAAAAGTGAAATTAAATCTAATGAACTAAATTATATTAAATGATAAAAATATAATCTAATTATACTTTAAAACCACTCAAATATACAATTTAACACTACAAATTATTTCGATTAAAAAAATGTCATTAAAATTTAGTATTTTTCACAATACATCAAAAATTAAAAGTTTTCAGAAAAGTACCAAAAAATTAACCTAAACTAATTTTGATATTCTGAATCCAAAAATGAAGTCCATTATGAAAAATAAAATTTATAAAATTTCAAAAAGTGTGTATTACAATTCATAATGGCTAGTTCGATTGGTCGTGGTGTGTTAGAATCTCGAAGTTGTGTACAGTGAAAACTATTGCATTATTCAAAGGGAAGTGTACCATGGAAGCTTGGGGTGTTACATTCTTCCCTCCTTTAAATAATTTCATCCTCAAAATTTCAAGAATACTACTACATAAAAATATTCAGGTGGTTCTTCATCATAAGTTCTTCAGGTTCCCACATTGCCTCTTCCATCTTATGATTTCTCCATAGAACTTTCACCAGAAGAGTCGTCCAGTTTCTTAACACTTGTTATATGGTATCAAGAATTCTGATAGGCTCTTCACAATAAGATAGATTGGGTTCCAATTCTATTTCTTCATAGGTGAGTACATTTGTTGGGTCAGACATGTATTTTCTCAATAGTGATACGTGGAACACATCATGAACTTTGGAGAGACTTGGTGGCATTACCAAACGGTAAGCTACAACTCCAATTCGTTCTATAATTTCTAAAGGTATGATATACTGGGGACTTAATTTTCATTTCTTACTGAATCGTATAACACCATTCCATGGAGATACCTTCAAGAAAACATGATCTCCTACTTGAAATTCTAAATCATTCCTTCGATAATAGGCATAGCTCTTTTGCCTAATTTGAGCTTCTTTGATATGGGTTTGGATAACCTTCACCTTTTCCATTGTTTCCTCAATAAGTTTTGGGTCTACGAGTTTTCTTTCACCAAAATCATCCCAAAAAGTTGGTGTGCGACATCTCTTTCCATATAACGCTTCATATGGTTCCATCTAAATACTTGAATTGAAACTATTGTTATAGGAAAATTCTACCATAGGTAAATATTGATCCCACATACCCTGAAAGTCAAGTGATCAAGATCTCAACATGTCTTATAATGTTTTAATAGTCTGTTCTAATTTTCCATCAGTTTAAGGGTTGTAGGCAGTGCTTAAACGATGTTCAGTATCAAAGGTCTTCTAAAGACTTTTCTAGAATCTTGATGTAAAATGGGGATCACAATCCGAAAAAATAGATAGGGGTACTCCCTGAAGTCTTACAACTTCATTAATATATAGTATTTCTAGACGTTCAAGTGGTAAATCCTCTCTTATAGCAAGAAAATTAGTTTACTTGGTAAGACAATCAACAATGACCCATATTGCATCATTCCTTCTAGGAGTCATTGGTATCCCCATGACAAAGTCCATCATAATATCATCCCATTTCCACTCAGGTATGGGAATAGGTTTCATGACTCCTCTAGGATGTTGTCTTCCAGCTTTCACTTGTTGACAAACCATAGATCTTGACACATAATCATAAATCTCTCTTTTTATGTTGTCCCAACAAAAATGTTCCTTCAAATCTCTATAAATCTTAGTGCTACCAGGGTGTATAGAGAAATTGGAGCTATGACCATCATCCAACAATTCTCTTTTTAGATCAGTTATGTCAGGAACACAAATTATCTTCCCAAATTTCAAAATACCATCTTCATATACGAAGTCGATTAATCTCCCATCATTCACAGCTTTAATTTTCATTTGAAACACCTCATCATCTGTCTAAGAACTTTTTATCCTTTCTAGTAAATATAGTTTAGAAACCATTTGAAAAATTATTAATATTTCACCTCCCATGATTATTCCTATATCCATCTTTACTAGATCCATGAATATAGGATCCCTTTCAACTCTCATCTTGTTCAAAACTCCATGATCCTTTCTGCTCAAAGCGTCTTCCACCTTATTTTCCTTCCCCGGGTGGTAGTGTATTGTGAAATCATAATCTTTGAGTAGTTCAATCCATATCCTTTGCCTCATGTTGAGTGCTTTTTGTGAGAAAATATACTTCAAACTCTTTTGATCAGTATAAATATCACATTTTTCACCATAGAGATAGTGTCTCCATATCTTCAAAGAAAATATTACAGTTTCTAATTCAATATCATGAGTGGGATAGTTTTTTTCATGAATTTTTAGTTATCATGATGCATAGGCAATAACCATAACATTATTCATAATGACACAACCAAGCCCTTTCTTTGAAGCATTACTATAAATAACAAACCCATCATTCCTTGATGGTAGAGTCAATATAGGATCATTGACTAATATTCTCTTCATTTATATAAAACATTATTCACACTCTATTGTCCAAACAAATTTAACCCCTTTATGTGTGGTATTGATTAATGGGTTATCCAATCAGGAAAAAATTTGAATGAAATGCCAATAATAACCTGATAAACCAATAAAACTGCATACCTCAGTTATACTTCTCGGTGCTAGCCATTCTTGGATTTCCTTGGTCATTTAAGGATCAACAGATATTCCATCATTAGAGAAAATATTTCCAAGAAATAAAATCTCCTGAATCTAGAATTAACACTTGTAGAACTTCCCATATAATTCATTTCTTCTAAGAGTCTTTTTAATAGTGCGCAATTGATTTTCATGATCTTTCTATATTTTATAGTATACTAAGATATAGTCAATAAATAAAACTATAAAGTCATCAAGATATTCCTTAAAAACTCTATTCATTATATCCATGAAGACAGAGGGTGCATTAGTCAGTCCAAAAAGGAATTACTGTAAACTCATAATGCCGATACCTAGTTCGAAATATTGTCTTTGGAATTTCTTCCCTCTTCACACACAACTGATGATATCCATATTGAAGGTCAATCTTTGAAAAATTTTGAGCTCCATGAAGTTGATCAAATAAATCATCAATGCGAGGTAGGGGATACTTTTTATTTATTGTTATAGCATTGACCTCCTTGTATTCAATGCACAACCTCATAGATCCATCTTTCTTCTTAATAAAAAACATCAGCTCCCCATGGAGAAAAACTAAGAAGAACAAATCCTTTATTACTAAACTCTTTTAGTTGTTTCTTTAGCTCCACTAATTCCACATTGTCTATTCTATAAGGGGTCTTCAATATGGGTGTAATGGCTTGGACCTCTTAGGTCCTTTCCATTGTGAAAATGTGGTGTTAGAGGTGTTCTGGAAGGTTGAGGTGGCTTGGGGTGCGTTTGGGTGGACTTTTAAAGAAAGCTAGGGGTAATATCTTTCGCATGGTTGGAGCACGGTTGCCTAAACCATGCGGCCAAACCGTGACAGGCTAGTCTTGGAGGCTATTGCTAATGCATGGTTAGCGCACGATTTTTATAACCATGATGACTAATCGTGCGAGGAGTGTTTGAAGAGGCAGAAGCTAGCGCACAGTTAACGCACGGTTTAGTAAACCGTGCGGACTAACCATGCGGGCACTTAAAGTTAGATCCTAAAATTGTGGATCTCACTAATTTTTCCTTTAATCACCTTGTTTAAGCCCCTAAGTGTCCATAACTCGAGATTACTCTCCCTTGGAGGTATAAGAACCTCTCCCAAGCATTTTGGACATGATCCGGAGGCTTCTCTTCGCGAATTGAAGATGGTTTCTGGAGGTATGTGATCCTTTTTGTTTGGTTTCTTAGATCTACCTTTATCTACTCCTCATCTTCTCTCGGGATCTTAGATCTGTGCCTGTTATGGGTAGATCTAAGTGTGTGGATGTTGTTTATGATGAGTTTTGGTCTTTTTTGTGTTATGAGAAGATATCTAGGGAGGATCCTTGGTGAATCGGCCCAGTCTTCTTTGGCGTTCTTCGACCGTTGTGGTTCCGTCAAAACCATTGAGGTAGGGGATTCGTGGCTTCTCTTTTGTTATTTGAAATCATAGAGTAATCATGATTTAGCCCTTTGGATCACAATAAAATTGACCTAATTAAATACTTGAACTAGATTAAAAGAATTAGTTTGATCACATGTGTTTCTTTGTACTGTGATAACAGTTTGCCTCTTGATTTTCTAGATAGTGTGATATCTATGCTTGTTATGATTAGTTTTTCGTTATTGATGGAAATTGATAAATAACGTAAATCCATAATTAATTGATAATTAACTGGCTAAAGATAAAGAGGCATAAAAATGAATCCAGTTGTTGTTGTTGTAGTAGTTTTTTTAATTTTATGTTAATCAAATAGGCATAGTAAGCATGTTAAATATTTTGTGATAGCTTACTAAATAGGTTTCTTGGAATTAGAACCTACGAATTGAATCTGTTAATTCAAGATGGATTAAAGAACTGTTTGGTTTATAAAAATTAACGCCTGGTAGGGTTTTTAGTTACCCTCTTGTTCATAAGGTCAAGTGCCTTGTGCCTTAGAGCCATGAGTGCTCATTTTGTATGAAGGCTGGATGCCTTGTTAAAGGGCCAAGAGCCCATTTGATGTGATGTTTTTTTTCCTACTGCTTGTGTGGTGATGTGACCCAAGGAGGGTGTTTTGGTATGTGGGGGAATTGAGGCCTTGCGGTTGTGGCATCAGATGACGCCTAGAGTGGTGAGATGCATCGTTTTATGTATGTGGGTGTTAGGGAGGACACCAGGGATGATGGAATGGGATGGATGTGATTGTTGGAACTTAATGTGGAATTGTTCTTGGTGAATTAATGTTCGAATAATTAATTAACGTACAATGAAATTGATAAAATGGGAGGAAGTAATCTAATAAATCCCTTTAAATGGTTGTGTGCTTATAGGATACCTAGTCTTAGAAGTAGTAGCCCGGAGTCTGAGAGACGTTAGCTGCAGTTGTGTCTAAGACTAGGTAATGCCTATAGTGTGGTTGTGAGATATAATATATTCTTTACTTTATTTGTTCTATATGCTACTCCACCCTATCGGTAATGGAAACTAACACCCTAGGGATTCTGAGCCCTGGAGGGTGTTTTCCCCATCATTCTTATGGGAGGTTGAACGGCTGACTACCCCCTTTAGCCCCGCTCTCTTCTCTTGGTAAATACTAGTTCCATTGGCACAGCAGTTAGTTTTCCCCATATATGTGTGTAGAGGGATGTAATGGCTTGTGGTTATTTCACACAAATATATTTTGGATATAGTATCCTATGGACTACTATAGGTGTAACGTGTATAGGCTGTGATGGCTTGAGGATCCTTACTCGGTGTATGGGCTATAATGGCTTGAGGTGTAATACCCGATGTATGATACAGGTTATGCGAGCTGTGGTGGCTCCCGGAAACTACCTGGTTACTTTTGGTTGTGAGGATAGTGTGGTGCTTAGCCCAGGTATCTACAGGAAAGCCTTTGTGGTTCATGTGGTGCAGATTTTGGAGCTTAGCCCAAGTTTATACAGGCAATCCTTTAGAGAGAGATTCACAGGATGTATGTCATTGGGGAAAAGCAGCAAACCAGTGGGGAAGTAGTAGCGGTGTACCCTTTATATACTTTATTATATGATATATTCTTGTATGTGTTACTTGGTGAGAGTATCCATGGTGAGGTTGGGAACTTAGTATACCTATTTAGGTGATGAGTTAGTTTCACTTATTGTTCACTAGGCTTTAGCATGCTTTCTTTACTTATACACGGGAGGATTCGGGGAGGATCCTACTGAGTATACTGTTATACTCACCCTATGTATATATAAATTTTTTTTCAGGTCACTTGGAGCAGTTTTGATATCAGGCTGGTTACTACTAGCTTGTTGTTGCAGGAGCTGTTCGGGATTGTGGTTGCTGTTGTTTTATTTTCTTTTGGGTACTTGTAGTTTTCCCCTTTAGGTTGTAGTAATTTTTCACGAAATTTCATGTATGTACCTGGGTTTCTGTTATATTCCAGTTTTGAGTTGGAGTTTTTTGGTGTCTATCTTATCTCTCTCTTCTGCATGTGTTCTCTTAGAGGGTAATGCCTCCCATTTTTGTGTTTATTATACCCTTGGTGCTAGTTGCCAACCCGGGGCCTACTAGAGGCGGGACTTGGGGGTCATTATCTCCCTTCTCACATTGTCCGCCCAGGAGGGGTACACTTTGTGGGTAGGGGGTCGTGACAGAGTAGTATAAGAGTCAGGTTGAGGGATAGGATGGAGATTGGAGTTATGCATAGGTGAGCCTGCATGGGTTGGTAGGGAAACATTTTCATTTGTGTTTAGCAAGTGGGGTAAACACTGGAGACCGGCAGAGACATAGACGTTTAGGGCCCCCTATGATCTATTGCACGGACCTTTAAGTTTATAATGGCTACTAAACAAGGTGATATTTGTTACAGGGTAGAGACCTAGGAAAGGATCATGCATAATTATTATTTTCGCCTGTGTTTGAATGGGTAGACCTTGGGATAGGTTAACTTAAAATTAATGAAATAAAATAATTAATTAATTAATGTTGGGTCTTCCATATTCCAGGCTTACGAGCTCTAATTGTTTGTTATTTTTCAGGTATGGATCCAGTTCGACGTCCTCGTTAGGGTTGCATAAAAGATGTCCATCAGGATGTCCCAGTAGGTCGCCACAGGGTAGAGGTTGACGACGATGACACTTGGAGGAAGACACTCCAAGAGTTTCATCTCCAGAGTCTGTAGAAGTATGAGGGATCTTTTTTAGATGTAGTCATGGAAGACTGGATAGAGGAGGTCGAGATTGGCTTCAGTTCAATTCGTGCTCGGAAGGAGCACTGGGTGTCCTTGGTTGTGACGATGCTTCGTGGAGCAGCAAGGTAGTAGTGGCTCTTGTTCCTAGAGGATCGTGAGGAGTCTGCGATCTCATAGGAGGTGTTTCGAGACAAGTTTAGTGTTGAGTTCCTTTCCACGACCGCGAAGGCGTCTAGTCGTCAGGAGCTTCTTAACCTTCGACAGGGGAGATCCAGTGTTCGAGAGTTTGGAATATGTTTCAGGAACATTTTACTATATGCTTCAGACCTGTTACCAGATGAGGAGGCAAGGGCAAGGCATTTCGAGGAGGCTTTGTGTCCAAAGATCTAGCACCACGTTACCCCATTTATACTGAATACATATCTTGAGTTGTTGGTGAGGGAAGAGGCTGTTGAGAGGACTTTGGCTAGGACTGGATCATCACGAGAGGGGAATCAGTATGATTCCTCATGAAACAAGGCTGTGGTTCGGGGTTCCCGGTTTTCAGGGCAGAAGATTTTTCGTTCACCTGGGGGTAGGTCCCATCCCTTTCCATCTCGTTTATCTAAAGGTAGTGACTCTCAAGCCTATTACAAGGGATCAAGTGCTTGTTTTTCTTATGGTGATCGTGGTTATCAGTAGTGGGAGTGCCCAACCTTTAAGAGTAGTCATCGTGTACCGGGCACTCCGCTCTAGGTTCCTCCATTGAGGCAGTTTCCGCCGACACGTCAGCAGCCAGTTCCACTAGCTTTAGATCAGTAGAGGGTAGATGGGGCAGGCAGAGGACAACCCCATGATGCTCCTCGTTCTAAGAGAGCAGAGCACGGCCGTGGTGGTGGTCATCATCAGGGACAAAGAGGCCGTGGGTATAGGGGGCTCTATCCCCACGGTTTTGGAAAACCGTGGGTATAGGTCATGAAAATTCACCTATACCCACGGTTTTCCAAAACCGTGGGTATAGGGGGGGTCTATCCCCACGGGTTTGGTGAAAACCGTGGGGATAGGTCTGGGATAAAATACCTATACCCACGGTTTTGAAAAACCGTGGGTATAGGCAAATTTTGTGTCCGCGGGAAATTTTTTTTTCCGCGGGAAGGAATTTTTTTTTGGCGGGAACCCTATACCCACGGTTCTTCCCTCTATACCCACGGTTTTTATAACTATATTTAACTAAATATATATATATATATATACATATATGTGAAGTTAGGGTAGTGGTTAGACGCGGTGATTGCAGCGAAGAGGTTGCGGGATCGAAACTCGGCGCCTGCATTATTTTAGGACCTATACCCACGGTTTTGAAATCGTGGGTAAAAGCCGTTGAAACCGTGGAAATTCTCTATGTTTCGGTGACACGGTGGCAGGACACCTATACCCACGGTTTTCCAAAACCGTGGGTATAGGCTGGGGACCTATACCGACGGCGTTCCATCCCACGGTTCCCAAAACCGTGGGTATAGGCTATACCCACGGTTTTGGGGGCTATACCCACGGTTTTGAACCGTGGGTATAGGCCGTTTTTCCAGTAGTGAAAATCTCAAACGGTTTGACATACCTCGGTGAAAGCTTACCATGCCTCCTAATCCTTCTATGTCCCAACCTTAGTGTGACACACAGGAAAACCTAATCTCTGACCTTGAACTCTATAGGTCATCTTCGTTGGTCAACATAAGACTTCTGTCTTGACTGTCCAGTAGCTATCCTCTTACGAATCAACCTATCTTCTCTGTTGTCTCTTGGATAAGAAAAGGTCCCAGTATAGTTGCCTATCCTGCCTCCAGCCATCATAAGGACGATCAGCATGGCCTACCATACAAATCCTCAAAAGGTGCCATCTGAATAGTTTCTTAAAAACTATTATTTTAGGAAAACTCCACAAGAGGTATGTGTTTCTTCTAAGAACCTCCAAAATCCAGGATGCATGCTCGAAGCATATCCTCAAGTACCTGAATCGTATGCTCAGATTGGCCATCTATCTTGGGATGGTATGTTGTACTTAGAAGTACCTGTGTACCCAAAGCCTTCTGAAGTCCCTTCCAGACCTGAGAAGTAAAATGAGCATCCCGATATGAAATAATGGATTGTGTAACCCCATGTAGATGTACAATCTCTCGGATGTACAACATTCCTATCTCATTAAAATTGAAGGTATCTTTGATTGGCGAGAAGTGATAAACCTTTTTGAGTCTGTCAATGACAACCAAAACTGCATCATTCCCTCGAGGAAACCTTATAAAACTTTTCACGAAGTCCATCGTGACATCGTTCCATTCCCACTCGGGAATGGGTAACAGCAGAAAAATCCCTATTGGTCGTTGATGCTTCACCTTCACCTACAGATAGGTGGAATACCTCATGATAAAACTAGAAATATCTCTCTTCATACCTGGCAACAAATACTGATGGTGTAGATCTTGATACATCTTGGTGACACCATCATGAACTACCCAAACTGAGGAATGAAAGTCTCACATCAACTCCTCATGTATGTCTGCTGGCACCTACATGCGTCCATGAAAACACAAGATATCATCCTTGCCTATAGTCCATCGAGGAATTGGGTCCTCTCCTAAAACACTCTCATGTAGAATAAGGCCTTCTGAATATGATAACTGCCTCATTCATACTCGATCAAGATGAGTAAAGGTAACAGCTACAGAAGATAGAAACGTCTTCCCTTATCTATCGTGCATCTTCAAATGCATCTTAGAGAATAGAGGCATAATCTTCCACTCACTAGTAGTATCCTAAACTTCATGTACCTGATTCCTCTTTCTCAATGCATCAACAACTGTGTTGACCTTCCCAAGCATGTAGAAAAGCTTAAGGTCAAAAGACTGAAGGTACTCATCCCACCTTCACTGTCTCAAATTAAGGTCATAATGAGTGAAGATATACTTGAGACTTTTTTGGTCAGTGAAAACCACAAAATGATCTCCCAAAAGGTAGTGTCTCCAATAGTGTAAATAAAGAACAACTACCACCAACTTGAGATCATGCATTGGGTAATTTCTCTCATATGGCCTCAACTTCCAAGACTTGTATGAAATGACCCCTTCTCCCTGCATAATCACTTCTCCTAGCCTGATACCGGATGCATCATAGTATATAGTATATCTCTTGACCTGCTCTGAAATAACTAGTATTGGTGCGGAATTCAACCTCCCTTTCAGCTCCTGAAAGGATGACTCAAGAGAATCTGACCACAAGTACATCACATTGTTCTTAGTCAGGCCTGTTAGTGGCGTTGCTAAGCGTGAAAAGTCCTATATGAAATGTCTGTAGTAAACAACCATCCCTAGAAAACTTCATACCTCAAATAAGTTATTTGGATTCTCCTAAAAAACTACTTCTATCACTTTATCTGGGTCTTCTGATACTTTTATCTCTAAGATAACATGACCCAAGAAGTGAATCTGGTCCATCCAAAAGTGTAATTTTGAGATCTTAGAATATAACTGATCCTCTCTCAGTGTACCAAAAATTATCTCAAGATGGGTAACATGGTCGTGTAGATTGTGATAGTACACCAAGATATCATCCACAAAGACTACCATGAAATAATCCAAGTATAGATGGAACACTCGGTTCATCAGTTCCATTAATATTGTAGGCGCATTCATGAGACCGAACAGCATAACCACATACTCGTATAGACCGTACCTACTCTGGATGGTTGTAAGAGGTACATCTAATGGTCTAACACACTAAAAATGATAACCAGATCTCAAGCCAATCTTTGAGAACACCTGGGCTCCTTGAAGCTAATCAAAGAGATCATTAATCCTCGGAAAGGGATGCCTATTCTTAACAATCAACCGATTTAACTTCCAATAATCCATGCAAAGTCTGAGGGTACCATCTTCCTTCTTCCCAAACAGGATAGGTGAAACCCAAGGAGAAGTATTGGGTCAGATAAACCCCTTAGCCTACAACTCCCCCAACTGCTTCTTGAGCTTATGTAACTCTGGTGTAGCCATCATATAAAGAGGAATGGACACTGGTGCTGCTCCTGGAACAAGCTCAATAAAAAATTCAACCTCTCACTCTGAAGGAAAACCTAAAAATTCCTCTAGAAAGACATATTTGAAACAATCCATCACTGTAGAAAAGTCCATATATGAATTCCCCTGGTCATCCAGATACAGAATAGAAAACTGGGCTTAACACCTCCCAACCCATGATGCTCGAGTCCTGCTCTGCTGGCTTGTACATCTCATTATCCCTTATGAAGAAATGATCTACTCTCTGGTGATGTGAAACTCACCCTACAGAGATAGTAATCAACAACAGAATATAAGGGAACCAACCAGTTCATTCTGAAAATGAATTCATAGCCTATCATCTCTAAGATATAGAGGTCCTATAAGAAGTGACACCCACCAACTTCAAGAGGGAACTCCTTTCACTAACGTAGTCTAGTTGTTCATGTCCCCAACGGAGTGTCCAGTTTCAAGACATCAGCAAAATAAAATATACAGAGCCCAAGGATCTCCACAACAGTAATAGATATAAAGCTATGGGAAGCCCCTGTATCTAAAAGAGAAGAAGATAAAACTGTGGAAACTAGGATTTTACCTCTACCTATAGAGGGTCCAGGATCCTATTCCTGTTGGGTCTGCTCCACTTAAAAATTATGACTTGCACCACGGCCCTATGACCCTACCTAACCACTCAGATCTGATCCTCCCAATTTTTACTGAAATCTTGGAGATTAGCTACCACATCCATGACCTCCACCTTAGCCTGAATGGTCGGAAGAACTCCAGTTCCCAGACTGGTGAGAAACTGGTGGTGATACTCCTGAATGAGGAGTCATAGAATAGCCCCTGTCACCAGCTGCTGGTGAGAAGTTCTGACAGAAGTGTAGAAGATGGACCATCTTTCCACAATATCGGCACTCAACTGGGTCTCTCGGGAAATGTGGCCTCATATGCTTGACCTTCCCACACTAGTAACATACCACCTAGATACCTGAAGGTGCATCCTGCGTACTCGGATCTCTATGTGTAGACTCCCTGCGACAGTTTCTACTATTATCCAGAGAGGCGCTAACTCTGGATGCAGAACCACCCTAGGTCACAGCTCCAGAATCCCTCATATTATGTTATGTGGTCAGCACCTGGTTTACTATAGAAGTGATGGAAGTCAACCTGAAGATGTTTACCGAAGCCAAAATATCCTACCTATGACCATCCTCAAACTTCCTTTCTATGAAAAACTCATCTCCTCCTAGAAAGTGTGTAAAATACTATATCTTAGTGAAGTGGTAGGAATACTCCATAATCGAAAGATTACCCTGCTTCAAACTCATGAACTCTCGGGTCAATCGGCCCTCAAGGTCTCTAGATATAAGTAATCGTAGAAGGTACGCTAAAACTCCTCCCAAGCCATATTCTACTGGCGTCCTGCCTGTGAGATCACATTTTACCATCTCTTGGTTGAATCCCGAAGCATATACATAGTGATCTTGACACTCCTATTCTGAGGCATATCCAGATGCTTGAAGATCGTCATCATGGATTCTAGCCATGACTCTGCAGCTTGGGTCCTCCATCTTCTAAGAAGGTGGGAGGATGCTGCTGCTAAAAAACCCACGTCAATTCTTCCATCGACAGGGCAAGAGGCGGTGCTCCCTGAAAGGTCTGTATCATCCTCATAAATCCCTCTCTGAACTGTGCATCAGAACCTATGTCCGGAATGACAGTTGGTGCCAAGACTAGCACAACTAGAGGATCTCCTGGTAGTCCTTGATCAGCCATGTTTGGTGTCTGATCACTGCCTTGCAACTGGCGTAAAACTGGAGGACGTCTCAGTGGCATGACTCTATATGATCAAGCACACACCTTAGATCAATATTATCAAGGATTGAAAACTAGAAGTGTAATAAAGGAACAGGATAAAGAAATCAATCAAGTTTTTCAAAACATGGATACACAATGTGTATAATGTATACACGGAATGTTCCCTTAAACCTTCACATGTGCGTGTACTTTTTCCAAAACTGGTCATGAAATGCCCCAAACACACCACGTGTTGTAAAAATACCTAGAGTGTTCTTGAATCCTCTTCCCCTAACTACGTACCCTTACATGGATAAGCCACACGGTTCTCCTAGAACAATACTACACGGTGTGTTAGTGATTGACATGGCATGTACAAGGAGGATTTCCACCGACCCGTGTTGTTAGTTACACGGCTGAAAACAAGGGTTACACTACAAAGAGTGTTCAAGCTTGACAAGGCATTTAATACTTAAGTTTTTCACCCATCCGTGTCATTATTCACATGGGTGGACACATGGTCTACACCACACAGCATGTACTTCCGTAACATGGCATGTTCTACCATGATTTTCCAAACCCGTGTCTTTTCCCACACAGCTAGTGACATGGTTAGAGACTACATGATGTGTATATACATTACATGGCATGTACTTAAGAAAAACATTTCCTTCCCAAAAAAAAAGACAAATGGTGTGTATTTATCATTACATGTTGCATATTCTAGGTTTTTCTAGACAGTAAGCCTCAAAAACTACTCTAGAACCCAGAAAAACCCTAAAACGAACATTAAAGTTCCAAATTCCGATCTGTGAGGTCCTATAACACCTCAAGAACCAAAATTTGGTTTTCCTTCAAACGAAACCGTACACAATTCAATACACTATCAAAATAAGGTATTCTATCAATACATCTATCACAATATCATGAATATATAACACAACATTTGTCACAACAACATTCAATCACTAATGAACCCTAAATGGCATGGTAGGAATGCATGACAAGTGATTTATAACAAGTGCCTATATGATGCATGAGATGTAATACCATCATCTAATCTGGTTGAAACATAAATAAAACCTTAATAATATCGACAATAATAGCACAAAACATTTGAATCACCCAATAGTGAAATTAAATCAACTATAAAATTGCAAAACCAGGATAATCCCAATATATAGGGTAAATTAGATTTTCCCTGTACATGGGTTAGCTAATCTCGAGACCATCTTATTACCAAGTCCCTATTTCCTTTTTATACCTAGATATAGGCTCCAAATAGGATGTCAAGAAGAATAGAATTCCTCTGATACCACTTTGTATTGTCCCGGTTCTAGGTGCCACCCAGAGGTGCCCCATACCCGGTTGGTCACATGACCTTAAGTGTATTTCCCCAAACACCAGAGGTTTCCGACTAGTAATGAGTTCCTTGGGTGTGATTGTGGGGAAACTATTCCCTCATTATCAGAGTAACACAGTGGCAATAAACAAATATATAATAGTAGAAGAAGTATTAATACCATACAACAGTAAACAACGGAAGACTAGAAGTAGTAAAAACTGGTGCACATATATAAAATGATGCATGATACATATGTCTAGGAAAGCATCCAAAAAAATCACAATGCTGAAATACAGTACTAATCCAAAGTAAAAAAAAGAAAAGAAATTAAAAAACTCCTCAGCATCGCAAGCCTCGGCTTGGTTCCATTCTCTCCAGCATTAAGCAGTCA
Source organism: Viscum album (assembly GCA_963277665.1). NCBI lineage: Eukaryota > Viridiplantae > Streptophyta > Magnoliopsida > Santalales > Viscaceae > Viscum > Viscum album. The sequence goes on along the minus strand of OY728131.1, from coordinate 901,022,382 downwards.
AGTACCTGAAGTAGAAGGGCTCATTCCCTTATATAGACCTACAACAATATAATCTGTTTGGGCCCAAAAGAATGACCCAAACAGGGTGTGAGATGAATCCCAGTAGGCAACCACCTAAAGATCTATTCCTAATAGTCAGTGAATATATATGGTAGTCAAAAAGAAAAAGAAGTAGTAAACAAGAATGTACTCAAAAGTAAATAGTTCTACTGTTTCAATGAATTCAATTTACATTTAACAATTAAACCAACCAAAAACAAATACAATAAACCCTCTGGGAAAGTTCTCACAACCTATCCTCTCTGGTTCATCCAAGAATCTCAGGACACCCTCTGGGTAGTTCTCACAACCTAACCCCTCTGGTTCAATTTACAAGAATCATAAAGCGAAGACTCTCTGAGGAATCACTCACCATCAATTCCCCCTATAGTCTCATATAACCAAATATTATTTGAGGAAGCACTCACCATCAATTCCCTCTATAGTCTTGTAAATTTATACTACATACACTCTGAGGAAGCACTCAACGTTAATTCCTCTTGTGTTCTCATAACGTATCTATAGACACTCTGAGGGAGCACTCGATGTCAATTCCTCAAATGGTCTCATAGTGTGATAATTATAACAGACACTCTAGTAAAGACCTCAAAGTTAATTTCTGTTATGGTGACACTACACTAGGTTCTTGCATCCCTGTGTAAATAAATCATACACAAACAATAATCAGCAGCTAAAGTAAACCTCAAGTACAACTTGGCTAAAAATTTACAAGGCCTGGAACAACATATCAGATAAAAGAAATCACTTCATCCTAACAATAATAGGAATGAAAAGTAAATCTTCCTAATATTCAAGCTAGACCAAATGGTCAAAATAAGAAAACATGGGAAAAACATCCATAGAATGTCAAAGTTAACCCTATTCACAAATAATTAACCTCTATCCAAACAAACAAGGAATCGAATTCAATAGCAGGGATAAAAACCATAAACACTCAATACCCCTCACAAGGTTATTGGGAACTTTGGCGCATAGAACTGAAATAATATCTATGGAAAGGAACAAACCAGTTACCTCGGTGTCGTGAGATTGGTATACGTGAACCTCAGGCCTTGAATCACCCAAGAATGTCATAGATATACAAAAATGATAAAAACGTTCAATTGAGGATAACTCGCGAGAGAGAAAAAATCAGGAGATGAAGTTCGAGAATAAGTAAGAAATCACCGATGTGATTCAAACACAATCGACGACAGTTGATTTGGAGAATGGACGGCGAGTCGGGGGCTCAAAGAAGATTTGTTGGTGTGCAGAAGCTCATGGATGAGTCAGACCTATAAGGAGGGTGTTCTTCCAATTAGACACAACCCCAGTCCATTTAATGAAAAAAATAAAGTACACAACATGTTCTTTAAAAATACACAGTGTGTAATTGCCTTTTCCAGTCTCTACTTTAGGTGATCTCTAGGTCACCACACATGGTTGTGTGCTCGGTTGTCACATGGCCAGCACACGGCTACGTGTGGAAACTGAGTACATAGAGTGTACTTATAAGTACATGGTGTGTACTCCATAAATCTCCAGAAACTTCTCTTTTCCCTCAAAAACAACCCGAAATGAAAACATACCTAAAAAAAAGATCCAGGTTCTTACATGGAACATAATATATATAGTGACCAAAATAATGGGAGATTCATAGTGTCTTATACAAATACATAACCAAAATGAAAAAAGTTCCCAAAATGACACAAAAACCATCCTCATGACTCACAGTCACCACCCAATCACCACATAACCAAAAGCATCAAGAATGTATCAAGGAAAACTATCGTTGGAAGTAGCTCCCATAATTTTACTATTATCATATATAATATCGTCTACATACACATAAAGGGTGTATGTTGGGTGTGATAAATCACTCAATAGGTTACAACCATTAATCTAAGTAACTCCTTTCATAATGGGTAATTTTAAATATAATTATAAAATAATTTTCCTTTTCATTTTATATAAGTAAAAATATATATTTACTTTTTTTAATGAATGTAACACCATGACATTTTAAGAGTGGGGTATCATGTTCAATTGTGTGTATGGCATGAAAAAAAATATTAGAAGAGAATATAACACCCTAAGACTTTATGTTATATTTATTTTAAAATAAATTTAATCCTTTTAATAGCTTTTAATGCATGTAATAATGGGTTTTAATGAAACGTGATACTCTATTAAAATGTTATAATTTAAAAATGACCACTATAACCTAGATGTTAAGATAGTGGGTATAAATATTAATAACTAAATTATGAAAATTATTTTTTTTACACGTTCATAGAAAAATAAATGGCTATATATTAATTATAAACAAAATAAGAGGAATTTGAAAGTGGAAGGAATGTTTTCTGAACATCTGTATTTTTCTGAAGGGAGAATTAGTCAGGCTTTGTAAACATAATTTAAAATTACTTTTTACCAATTTTATAAAATTCATTTTATAAAATTAACTTCATTTTCAAAATCATAATATCAAAATTATCCTAGGTTAAATTTTTGAGAATTTTTTAAATAAATTATTTTATTGATGAATAGTGAAAAATACTGTTTTTTTATTAAAAACTAACATTTATTATAAATAATTTTAAAAATTGAATTATAATTTAATTTGGTTTAAATTTAAAATTAGTTCAATTATATTACAATGTAAATAATTTATGCCATTTCAATCAATTTCATTTTCAATTTTCATTCTAAAACATTCCATACATATGAGAATTTTCTCTTTGGAAAATTGCTCTTTTGTCACGATTGTGATTTGATTTAAATTGAATTATTCTACTTTAGTGAATTTAATTTAGAAAAAAATATTACATATTTTTAATAAAAATAATTTATATTATAAAATATGTTCAACCTATTTTTTCATAATTAATAGTGAAAATAGTAAAAATTAATCTCCACGATTATGGTAAAAATGAGTTTATTTTAGGGTTAGACTAAAAACATAAGGGTTAAAATAAACAAAAAAAATTGTCTATATCCTATTTTATAGCCATATATAGACCCTATTGTCCTTATTATATATTTTTATGAGTTTTTGGGACACATTTCCATGAAAGTGACCTATATAATAATTTAAGTAAACAAAAAATACAAAATGTGTAATGCCCCGACCCCAATTACCCAGAGTCAGTGCATTATTACAGAATAATGGAATGATCACAAGAAATCAAATCCCAAAAGACCGATCAGTTTAGTAGGCTTAAAATTACTAGATACATACATAAGTTTTACATTACATCCTGAAATAAAAAAAATAAAAAAAATTGTATCTATTGACCACATTCATATCCCTTAGCCTATCCCTCCAGGTCAACCATAAAATACTTCCTCAAATCCTGGGAAAAATAAAACATAGAAATTGGTGAGCTCAGATGCTCAGTAAGGATAAAAGTATAGCGGAAACTTTCAAAAATAAACATAAACATTTAAGGCAATGTATAAAACTAAAACAAAGTCCTTTTAAACTTAAACTTCAGTATAATATAGCAAAGATAAATCAAATAATTCCATTTACTTATTCACATGGATATTCTACTAGTCCAATAATCACATGTAATATCAATAGATAATTTCATAATGATGGAATGCATAAGGTCGGACATCATAACCACATAGTCAAGGCCTCATGCCAAGATGACCAATAAGATTTTGTCAAGGCCTTGTGCCAAGACACTAGTTTGTCTCATGAGACCTATCAATGCTTCAAGGAGCTATAGCGGGCTCCCCCCATCACTTACTATGTCTAATTCATTCCTCATATGAAAACGTTTAAACATAACATAAACATTCATATTAAAACTAGCAAACGAAATATTAATACATTAACCATAAACCATGAATGGTATAAAAATAATATATCCACAGTCAAACATATAATAAAACCCTCAATAAAATATGTAAGATTTGTATCATAATAAATCAACTTCAAACAAGTATAAAATCCATTAAAATATGTTAACATAGATGATATCAAAACTATTTGAGAGAAATATCTCTTTCTATTTTAAAATCTTTTAAAAATCATGTAATTAAAAAAGAAAACATTTATTTTGAAAATATTCTTATAAGATTGTAAGACAATCTTCAAATGTGTAATAACATTGGAGAATGGTCACACTCTCCATATAAGTTAAAAATCATTCTTACCTTAATTTGTCGAAAAGGTCATAAAGTACCTTGTTTGGAAAACGATGAAAAGATTCATTTCAAACCATTTTATAAAAATTAAAACATGGGTATAAATGACTTTAACCCATAGTCTAGTAAATAGTAAAAATGTTTTGAAATACATTTTCAAGAAACATGGATGTGGATGAATAAGAGGTACCAGTATACACTTACGTAAAAACAACCTCATATAATAAAGAGATTGTGAAATTAACCCTTACCTTGTACTTTTCCTTGGTCAAGGGTATGATATCCTCCTATATAATAGTTAAGTCATTATTATTAAATTATACAAGAACCACATACATAAATATGATATCTTATATGATCATCTAATATTTATTTGTTAATAATATTTTAGTAGTATCATTATTTCAGGTGTTAACTATTTCATTTTTCTTTATATTTTTTGTTACATAAGTCATGTTTGTTATGGATAGGATGTATTTGATTCATATCAAGAATTATATAATGTTATTAAATATTATTTTTAATAATCAAGTGAAAATTATTCTTGAATGGTTACGATGGGGAATGAATCTCATCGCGTTTGTGGAGACGGTAATCGGTACGAAAGCACAAACGCTACTTCCATTTCATTTTTTTATTATAAAAGGGAAGAAGACCAAATGATACATAGGTATATTATTATTCCAGTATAATATAATATTTTATATACATTACATAAGTTCATTGACACTATCCTTTATACATTCCATGTATGGTATGAATGAGTTATATCACTTTGATGGGGCTGTAGTATGCACTTACTCAAATGAAATTATCATATATATACAACATGAAAGAATAAAGGTATACTATAAAAGAGAATTAAAGAAGATTATAGATAAAATAAATATCATAAATATCATATATAATTATATTTCCATCATAATGGACACCATAAGAGGTGGTAGTATAGGATTGAACAATCACTGTTTCGTGAGGCAGTGGTTCACCATCCACAGAAACATTATGTTCTATACCCATTAAATGGAGGTCTGTGTAACTGTAGTTAAAATAATTCTCATAAATAAACCTATTATATTGATTATACTATTTTTTTATAAGATAAGGGAATAAAGAGAGTTTATTAGGTTGGAGAAGTAAAATAAAAGAAAATAACTTAAGAGGAGATGTTACCTTTAAATCAGGTAACTCCCTTTGGTTTGAACCAAAAGGCTTCCTTGAAGTGCCTTCTGCTAAAGTTAAGGCTTATAAAATGAATATAGAGATGTAGGGAGATTAACTAGGTAGAGTTTCGATGAGCCAAGGGGCTTGAGAGGTTTGGGAAATGGGTTAGAGGTGTGGGATTTTTATAAGGGGGAGGGGCTCTTTTGGAATGTTTGAAAATATTATTTTATTATATAATGATTTTAAGTTTATAAAATTACAAAGCTAATTAGAGTCTAAGATAAGTTGACTCATGTTCGAAATAAAATATTTAAATAAGAATTAGATAGGTTTTGGATATTTTTTAAATTTTTATAATCTTATTTATTTAAATCATTCTTTAATGAGGTAAACAATGTATCATTATTGTGTCATAAATAATTTTATTTATTTGATGTCTAAAAATTATATAAAAAATACCATAATGTAGGAAATATTTTTATATTTCAAATTAATATTTATAGTCGAGAAGATAAATTATATAACCCCTTGTAGAAATTATTTTACTAAAATATATATGTTTATGTCATTTTGTCTTTACTTAAAATTAATTCATATAATGTGTCATTATCACTCTCAAGTGGCTCTATGGGGTCCCAAAATCGACCCAAGGATGCCCATGGTTGTAAATGTATCAACCAATAGTAGTAGGACACATTTTAGGGTAATTTAATATTATTATAATACTATTTGTTTACCCTTATTTACCAGATTTACTATTTAGACATGGTAAATAAAATATTTACTGAAGTAAATATTCATAATGTCTAAAAATAAAAGTTAACTATTTACACAATTTTTAACTCCTGATTCCAAATATGGAATATATTTTTCCAAATTTAGAACACATAATTGGAAGAAATTAATTTAAAATTAATTCTCGTTGTCAAAATAAAAAGCGTGTTTTTAAGAAATAATAACTATCAAAATATTGACACTTGTTTAGGTCCAGTTTAAAAGTGAAATTAAATCTAATGAACTAAATTATATTAAATGATAAAAATATAATCTAATTATACTTTAAAACCACTCAAATATACAATTTAACACTACAAATTATTTCGATTAAAAAAAATGTCATTAAAATTTAGTATTTTTCACAATGCATCAAAAATTAAAAGTTTTCAGAAAAGTACCAAAAAATTAACCTAAACTAATTTTGATATTCTGAATCCAAAAATGAAGTCCATTATGAAAAATAAAATTTATAAAATTTCAAAAAGTGTGTATTACAATTCATAATGGCTAGTTCGATTGGTCGTGGTGTGTTAGAATCTCGAAGTTGTGTACAGTGAAAACTATTGCATTATTCAAAGGGAAGTGTACCATGGAAGCTTGGGGTGTTACATTCTTCCCTCCTTTAAATAATTTCATCCTCGAAATTTCAAGAATACTACTACATAAAAATATTCAGGTGGTTCTTCATCATAAGTTCTTCAGGTTCCCACATTGCCTCTTCCATCTTATGATTTCTCCATAGAACTTTCACCAGAAGAGTCGTCCAGTTTCTTAACACTTGTTATATGGTATCAAGAATTCTGATAGGCTCTTCACAATAAGATAGATTGGGTTCCAATTCTATTTCTTCATAGGTGAGTACATTTGTTGGGTCAGACATGTATTTTCTCAATAGTGATACGTGGAACACATCATGAACTTTGGAGAGACTTGGTGGCATTACCAAACGGTAAGCTACAACTCCAATTCGTTCTATAATTTCTAAAGGTATGATATACTGGGGACTTAATTTTCATTTCTTACCGAATCGTATAACACCATTCCATGGAGATACCTTCAAGAAAACATGATCTCCTACTTGAAATTCTAAATCATTCCTTCGATAATAGGCATAGCTCTTTTGCCTAATTTGAGCTTCTTTGATATGGGTTTGGATAACCTTCACCTTTTCCATTGTTTCCTCAATAAGTTTTGGGTCTACGAGTTTTCTTTCACCAAAATCATCCCAAAAAGTTGGTGTGCGACATCTCTTTCCATATAACGCTTCATATGGTTCCATCTAAATACTTGAATTGAAACTATTGTTATAGGAAAATTCTACCATAGGTAAATATTGATCCCACATACCCTGAAAGTCAAGTGATCAAGATCTCAACATGTCTTATAATGTTTTAATAGTCTGTTCTAATTTTCCATCAGTTTAAGGGTTGTAGGCAGTGCTTAAACGATGTTCAGTATCAAAGGTCTTCTAAAGACTTTTCTAGAATCTTGATGTAAAATGGGGATCACAATCCGAAAAAATAGATAGGGGTACTCCCTGAAGTCTTACAACTTCATTAATATATAGTATTTCTAGACGTTCAAGTGGTAAATCCTCTCTTATAGCAAGAAAATTAGTTTACTTGGTAAGACAATCAACAATGACCCATATTGCATCATTCCTTCTAGGAGTCATTGGTATCCCCATGACAAAGTCCATCATAATATCATCCCATTTCCACTCAGGTATGGGAATAGGTTTCATGACTCCTCTAGGATGTTGTCTTCCAGCTTTCACTTGTTGACAAACCATAGATCTTGACACATAATCATAAATCTCTCTTTTTATGTTGTCCCAACAAAAATGTTCCTTCAAATCTCTATAAATCTTAGTGCTACCAGGGTGTATAGAGAAATTGGAGCTATGACCATCATCCAACAATTCTCTTTTTAGATCAGTTATGTCAGGAACACAAATTATCTTCCCAAATTTCAAAATACCATCTTCATATACGAAGTCGATTAATCTCCCATCATTCACAGCTTTAATTTTCATTTGAAACACCTCATCATCTGTCTAAGAACTTTTTATCCTTTCTAGTAAATATAGTTTAGAAACCATTTGAAAAATTATTAATATTTCACCTCCCATGATTATTCCTATATCCATCTTTACTAGATCCATGAATATAGGATCCCTTTCAACTCTCATCTTGTTCAAAACTCCATGATCCTTTCTGCTCAAAGCGTCTTCCACCTTATTTTCCTTCCCCGGGTGGTAGTGTATTGTGAAATCATAATCTTTGAGTAGTTCAATCCATATCCTTTGCCTCATGTTGAGTGCTTTTTGTGAGAAAATATACTTCAAACTCTTTTGATCAGTATAAATATCACATTTTTCACCATAGAGATAGTGTCTCCATATCTTCAAAGAAAATATTACAGTTTCTAATTCAATATCATGAGTGGGATAGTTTTTTTCATGAATTTTTAGTTGTCATGATGCATAGGCAATAACCATAACATTATTCATAATGACACAACCAAGCCCTTTCTTTGAAGCATTACTATAAATAACAAACCCATCATTCCTTGATGGTAGAGTCAATATAGGATCATTGACTAATATTCTCTTCATTTATATAAAACATTATTCACACTCTATTGTCCAAACAAATTTAACCCCTTTATGTGTGGTATTGATTAATGGGTTATCCAATCAGGAAAAAATTTGAATGAAATGCCAATAATAACCTGATAAACCAATAAAACTGCATACCTCAGTTATACTTCTCGGTGCTAGCCATTCTTGGATTTCCTTGGTCATTTAAGGATCAACAGATATTCCATCATTAGAGAAAATATTTCCAAGAAATAAAATCTCCTGAATCTAGAATTAACACTTGTAGAACTTCCCATATAATTCATTTCTTCTAAGAGTCTTTTTAATAGTGCGCAATTGATTTTCATGATCTTTCTATATTTTATAGTATACTAAGATATAGTCAATAAATAAAACTATAAAGTCATCAAGATATTCCTTAAAAACTCTATTCATTATATCCATGAAGACAGAGGGTGCATTAGTCAGTCCAAAAAGGCATTACTGTAAACTCGTAATGCCGATACCTAGTTCGAAATATTGTCTTTGGAATTTCTTCCCTCTTCACACACAACTGATGATATCCATATTGAAGGTAAATCTTTGAAAAATTTTGAGCTCCATGAAGTTGATCAAATAAATCATCAATGCGAGGTAGGGGATACTTTTTATTTATTGTTATAGCATTGACCTCCTTGTATTCAATGCACAACCTCATAGATCCATCTTTCTTCTTAATAAAAAACATCGGCTCCCCATGGAGAAAAACTAAGAAGAACAAATCCTTTATTACTAAACTCCTTTAGTTGTTTCTTTAGCTCCACTAATTCCACATTGTCTATTCTATAAGGGGTCTTCAATATGGGTGTAATGGCTTGGACCTCTTAGGTCCTTTCCATTGTGAAAATGTGGTGTTAGAGGTGTTCTGGAAGGTTGAGGTGGCTTGGGGTGCGTTTGGGTGGACTTTTAAAGAAAGCTAGGGGTAATATCTTTCGCATGGTTGGAGCACGGTTGCCTAAACCATGCGGCCAAACCGTGACAGGCTAGTCTTGGAGGCTATTGCTAATGCATGGTTAGCGCACGATTTTTATAACCATGATGACTAATCGTGCGAGGAGTGTTTGAAGAGGCAGAAGCTAGCGCACAGTTAACGCACGGTTTAGTAAACCGTGCGGACTAACCATGCGGGCACTTAAAGTTAGATCCTAAAATTGTGGATCTCACTAATTTTTCCTTTAATCACCTTGTTTAAGCCCCTAAGTGTCCATAACTCGAGATTACTCTCCCTTGGAGGTATAAGAACCTCTCCCAAGCATTTTGGACATGATCCGGAGGCTTCTCTTCGCGAATTGAAGATGGTTTCTGGAGGTATGTGATCCTTTTTGTTTGGTTTCTTAGATCTACCTTTATCTACTCCTCATCTTCTCTCGGGATCTTAGATCTGTGCCTGTTATGGGTAGATCTAAGTGTGTGGATGTTGTTTATGATGAGTTTTGGTCTTTTTTGTGTTATGAGAAGATATCTAGGGAGGATCCTTGGTGAATCGGCCCAGTCTTCTTTGGCGTTCTTCGACCGTTGTGGTTCCGTCAAAACCATTGAGGTAGGGGATTCGTGGCTTCTCTTTTGTTATTTGAAATCATAGAGTAATCATGATTTAGCCCTTTGGATCACAATAAAATTGACCTAATTAAATACTTGAACTAGATTAAAAGAATTAGTTTGATCACATGTGTTTCTTTGTACTGTGATAACAGTTTGCCTCTTGATTTTCTAGATAGTGTGATATCTATGCTTGCTATGATTAGTTTTTCGTTATTGATGGAAATTGATAAATAAAGTAAATCCATAATTAATTGATAATTAACTGGCTAAAGATAAAGAGGCATAAAAATGAATCCAGTTGTTGTTGTTGTAGTAGTTTTTTTAATTTTATGTTAATCAAATAGGCATAGTAAGCATGTTAAATATTTTGTGATAGCTTACTAAATAGGTTTCTTGGAATTAGAACCTACGAATTGAATCTGTTAATTCAAGATGGATTAAAGAACTGTTTGGTTTATAAAAATTAACGCCTGGTAGGGTTTTTAGTTACCCTCTTGTTCATAAGGTCAAGTGCCTTGTGCCTTAGAGCCATGAGTGCTCATTTTGTATGAAGGCTGGATGCCTTGTTAAAGGGCCAAGAGCCCATTTGATGTGATGTTTTTTTTCCTACTGCTTGTGTGGTGATGTGACCCAAGGAGGGTGTTTTGGTATGTGGGGGAATTGAGGCCTTGCGGTTGTGGCATCAGATGACGCCTAGAGCGGTGAGATGCATCGTTTTATGTATGTGGGTGTTAGGGAGGACACCAGGGATGATGGAATGGGATGGATGTGATTGTTGGAACTTAATGTGGAATTGTTCTTGGTGAATTAATGTTCGAATAATTAATTAACGTACAATGAAATTGATAAAATGGGAGGAAGTAATCTAATAAATCCCTTTAAATGGTTGTGTGCTTATAGGATACCTAGTCTTAGAAGTAGTAGCCCGGAGTCTGAGAGACGTTAGCTGCAGTTGTGTCTAAGACTAGGTAATGCCTATAGTGTGGTTGTGAGATATAATATATTCTTTACTTTATTTGTTCTATATGCTACTCCACCCTATCGGTAATGGAAACTAACACCCTAGGGATTCTGAGCCCTGGAGGGTGTTTTCCCCATCATTCTTATGGGAGGTTGAACGGCTGACTACCCCCTTTAGCCCCGCTCTCTTCTCTTGGTAAATACTAGTTCCATTGGCACAGCAGTTAGTTTTCCCCATATATGTGTGTAGAGGGATGTAATGGCTTGTGGTTATTTCACACAAATATATTTTGGATATAGTATCCTATGGACTACTATAGGTGTAACGTGTATAGGCTGTGATGGCTTGAGGATCCTTACTCGGTGTATGGGCTATAATGGCTTGAGGTGTAATACCCGATGTATGATACAGGTTATGCGAGCTGTGGTGGCTCCCAGAAACTACCTGGTTACTTTTGGTTGTGAGGATAGTGTGGTGCTTAGCCCAGGTATCTACAGGAAAGCCTTTGTGGTTCATGTGGTGCAGATTGTGGAGCTTAGCCCAAGTTTATACAGGCAATCCTTTAGAGAGAGATTCACAGGATGTATGTCATTGGGGAAAAGCAGCAAACCAGTGGGGAAGTAGTAGCGGTGTACCCTTTATATACTTTATTATATGATATATTCTTGTATGTGTTACTTGGTGAGAGTATCCATGGTGAGGTTGGGAACTTAGTATACCTATTTAGGTGATGAGTTAGTTTCACTTATTGTTCACTAGGCTTTAGCATGCTTTCTTTACTTATACACGGGAGGATTCGGGGAGGATCCTACTGAGTATACTGTTATACTCACCCTATGTATATATAAATTTTTTTTCAGGTCACTTGGAGCAGTTTTGATATCAGGCTGGTTACTACTAGCTTGTTGTTGCAGGAGCTGTTCGGGATTGTGGTTGCTGTTGTTTTATTTTCTTTTGGGTACTTGTAGTTTTCCCCTTTAGGTTGTAGTAATTTTTCACGAAATTTCATGTATGTACCTGGGTTTCTGTTATATTCCAGTTTTGAGTTGGAGTTTTTTGGTGTCTATCTTATCTCTCTCTTCTGCATGTGTTCTCTTAGAGGGTAATGCCTCCCATTTTTGTGTTTATTATACCCTTGGTGCTAGTTGCCAACCCGGGGCCTACTAGAGGCGGGACTTGGGGGTCATTATCTCCCTTCTCACATTGTCCGCCCAGGAGGGGTACACTTTGTGGGTAGGGGGTCGTGACAGAGTAGTATAAGAGTCAGGTTGAGGGATAGGATGGAGATTGGAGTTATGCATAGGTGAGCCTGCATGGGTTGGTAGGGAAACATTTTCATTTGTGTTTAGCAAGTGGGGTAAACACTGGAGACCGGCAGAGACATAGACGTTTAGGGCCCCCTATGATCTATTGCACGGACCTTTAAGTTTATAATGGCTACTAAACAAGGTGATATTTGTTACAGGGTAGAGACCTAGGAAAGGATCATGCATAATTATTATTTTCGCCTGTGTTTGAATGGGTAGACCTTGGGATAGGTTAACTTAAAATTAATGAAATAAAATAATTAATTAATTAATGTTGGTTCTTCCATATTCCAGGCTTACGAGCTCTAATTGTTTGTTATTTTTCAGGTATGGATCCAGTTCGACGTCCTCGTTAGGGTTGCATAAAAGATGTCCATCAGGATGTCCCAGTAGGTCGCCACAGGGTAGAGGTTGACGACGATGACACTTGGAGGAAGACACTCCAAGAGTTTCATCTCCAGAGTCTGTAGAAGTATGAGGGATCTTTTTTAGATGTAGTCATGGAAGACTGGATAGAGGAGGTCGAGATTGGCTTCAGTTCAATTCGTGCTCGGAAGGAGCACTGGGTGTCCTTGGTTGTGACGATGCTTCATGGAGCAGCAAGGTAGTAGTGGCTCTTGTTCCTAGAGGATCGTGAGGAGTCTGCGATCTCATAGGAGGTGTTTCGAGACAAGTTTAGTGTTGAGTTCCTTTCCATGACCGCGAAGGCGTCTAGTCATCAGGAGCTTCTTAACCTTCGACATGGGAGATCCAGTGTTCGAGAGTTTGGAATATGTTTCAGGAACATTTTACTATATGCTTCAGACCTGTTACCAGATGAGGAGGCAAGGGCAAGGCATTTCGAGGAGGCTTTGTGTCCAAAGATCTAGCACCACGTTACCCCATTTATACTGAATACATATCTTGAGTTGTTGGTGAGGGAAGAGGTTGTTGAGAGGACTTTGGCTAGGACTGGATCATCACGAGAGGGGAATCAGTATGATTCCTCATGAAACAAGGCTGTGGTTCGGGGTTCCCGGTTTTCAGGGCAGAAGATTTTTCGTTCACCTGGGGGTAGGTCCCATCCCTTTCCATCTCGTTTATCCAAAGGTAGTGACTCTCAAGCCTATTACAAGGGATCAAGTGCTTGTTTTTCTTATGGTGATCATGGTTATCAGTAGTGGGAGTGCCCAACCTTTAAGAGTAGTCATCGTGTACCGGGCACTCCGCTCTAGGTTCCTCCATTGAGGCAGTTTCCGCCGACACGTCAGCAGCCAGTTCCACTAGCTTTAGATCAGTAGAGGGTAGATGGGGCAGGCAGAGGACAACCCCATGATGCTCCTCGTTCTAAGAGAGCAGAGCATGGCCGTGGTGGTGGTCATCATCAGGGACAAAGAGGCCGTGGAGGAGGTCGTAGTCAGCTTCATGATCTAGCGTTTCCATCACCGGATGAGCCAGATGTCGTTCGAGGTACCCTTTGCTTGTTTTCTACCTTGGTGTATGCCTTGTTTGATTCAGGAGAGACACACTCCTTCATATCACCTACCATTGTCCATGCTTTGGGACTTGAGGTAGAGAGGCTTCTAGTGCCCTTGGCGTTGACTACGCCAGTTGGAGGTCAAGCTGACTTGTTTGAAGTATGAAGAGACTTTGAGATAGTGTTGGAGCAACACCTCTCTTGGGGATATTTCCTATGTTTATGAATAAAAACATATGATGTCATCCTCCGCATGGATTGGTTGTATTCGGTGAAGGATATCGTGGATTGCTTCAGAAATAAGGTCGTTTTCTTTGGTACGGATAGAGAGACAGTGGTGTTTGTTGGTGAGAGAGATCCTCGGATGGGTCACAGGCGTGTTCCATCCTTATCATCCATGGAGGCTGAGATAATGCATAGTTCTTCAGAGGTTCAGCAGTTGGCATTTTCTAGGGTCGTAGAGGAGTACCTTGATGTATTTCTAGAAGAGTTTGTAGCCTTACCCCCTCGATGAGAGATCGAGTTTGGGATCGAGATACAGCCAGGAGCGTCTCCTATCTCTATGTCTCCATATAGGATGGACCCTTCTGAGTTACGAGAGCTATGTATACAGCTTGATGGTCTGTTGCAGTGCGGTTTTGTTCGGTCAAGTGTGTCACCGTGGGGTGCACCAGTTCTGTTCATGAAAAAGGCCGATGATAGTTTGCGGTTGTGTGTCAATTAGCATCGCTTAAACAAAGTGACAATAAAGAACCTCTATCCTCTTCCACGGATTGATGATTTATTCGATCAACTAAAGGGTGCAAGTTTGTTCTCAAAGATCGAATTGTGGTCAAGATATCATTAGATGCATGTGAAGTATGAGGATATCCTGAAGACTGCTTTCTGTTGTCGTCATGGGCATTATGAGTTCGTTGTAATGCTGTTTGGTGTGACGAATGCTCCAGATGTGTTCCTGGGGTTGATGAATGTTGTGTTCCATGAGTTCTTGGACAAGTTCGTGTTAGTTTTCATCAATGACATCCTTGTGTACTCCACATCTAAAGAGGAGCATGCAGAGCATCTACGAGCCGTTTTGGGAGTTCTTTTTCGACATCAGTTGTTTGGTAAGTTGTCTAAGTGTGAGTTTTTGGACAAAGAAGTCCATTTCTTGGGCCATGTTGTGTCCCAATAGGGGGTCGATGTGGATCCATCTAAGATTGAAGCATTTGTGTCATGGGAAGCTCCCAAGATAGTGTCAGAGGTGCGAAGTTTCCTTGGTCTAGCAGGCTACTACAAGAGGTTCATAGCAGATTTCTCACAAGTTGCAACCCCTCTGACATCTTTGACCAGGAAAGATCAGGAATTCATATGGACTGATCAATGTCAGGAAGCTTTCGGGTATCTAAAGGAGAAGTTAGTAAGTGCACCAGTCCTTTGTCTTCCTGCCGAAGGAGTTCAGTTTGATGTCTTCTACGATGCTTCACATCTGGTGTTAGGTTGTGTTCTCATGCAGCAGAGGTCAGTTGTTTCTTATGGGTCTCGGCAGTTGCGTCCCCATGAACCCAACTATGCCACCCATGATCTTGAGTTGGTAGCTGTGGTGTTTTCTCTGAAGTTGTGGATATATTACCTCATTGGTGAGCGCTTCATGGTTTTCACCGATCATAAGAGTTTAAGGTATGTTTTCTCCCAGCATGACTTGAACTTACAACTGCGTAGGTGGATGGAGTTCTTATAGGAATACAACTTCGAAATATCGTATACACCTCAAAAAAGGAATGTTGTAGCTAATTCGCTGAGTCGAAAGTCACGTAGTGATGCTGTGCATGAATCCGGTGATTCCTGGAGAGTAATGGAGGAACTGTCAGCTTTGTATCTTGATATAGAAGAGGTTGGAGGTAGAGGTTATCTTTTCCAGATGACGGTGCAGTCATCCCTGATGAAGAAGGTGGAAGAGTCCCAGTTGGGTGATCCAGAGGTGGAAGTTTGGAGAGACAGAGTTGTTTGTGGTGAGGCCCCTGATGGTTGGTCTAAGGATTAACAACACAGAGTGTTGTATCATGGAAGTCTTTTTGTTCCCTTGTAGGTGCACGTGACGGTCCTCAGAGATTTCCATGGTTCTCCTTTAGCGGTGAATCCTAGAGTGACAAAGATGTGTCGATACTTGAGGAGTTAGTTTTGGTGGCATGGGCTGAAGCGTGCAGTTTCGGAGTTTGTGTCTCGATGTTTAGTCTGCCAGAAGGTGAAGGCCAAACACCGTGTTCCTGGTGGTCTTCTCCAGCCATTAGAGATTCCTCAGTGGAAGTGGGAGGACATCTGAATGGACTTTGTTACAGGTTTACCTCGAGCTCCGGGAGGACATGATGCTATTTGGGTGGTAGTGGATCATTTAACAAAATCAGCCCACTTCATAGCGATTAAGGAGTCGAGCTCAGTGGAAGTTTTGTTGAGGAAATATCTAGAGGAGGTGGTGAGACTTCATGGAGTCCCAAGGATGATCATTTTTGATCGAGATCCTAGTTTTACCTCCAGGGTGTGGAGAGGTCTCCAACATGCTTTTGGTTCTCAACTATGCCTTAGCACTGCTTTTCATCCCCAAACGGATGGTCAAACTGAGCAAACCATCCAAACTCTCTAAGACATGTTACGATATTATGTTCTTGATTTTGGTGGTTCATGGATGAGGCACTTACCCTTGGTGGAATTCCCTTACAATAATAGTTTTCACTCCACCATCGGTATGGCGTCGTTTGAATCCTTGTATGGCTGACCTTGCCGTTCTCCGTTGTGTTGGACTGGGGTTGGAGAGTCAGCAATTCTCGGACCGGAACTAGTACAGATCACAACAAAGATGGTTTAGGTGATTCGTGAGAGGTTGAAGACAGCACAAGATCGTCAGAAATCATATTATGATCAAAGGAGGAGACCCTTGGAGTTTAATGTTGGGGATCATGTGTTTCTGAAGGTGACTCCCCGTCGTGGGCAGAGAAGGTTTGGTCATGGAATTAAGCTTTCCCCCGGGTTTTTTGGGACTTTCAAGGTGTTATCTCATGTTGGAGATGTGGCATATCGAGTAGCACTTCCCCCACAGGTGAGTTGGATACATGATGTTTTCCATGTATCACAGCTCCGTCGTTATCTTCATGATGACTCTCACATCATCGATTGGGGATAGATCGATATTGATGATGATGTGACCTTTGAGGAGCGACCTATGGAGATCCAAGACCACAAGGAGAAGGTGTTTCGCCAGCAATCTATTCCCTTAGTTCGTGTCTTGTCACGACACGGTGGCTTGGAGGAGAGTACCTGGGAACGTGAGTCACACATGCGTATCCAGTACCCAGAGTTGTTTGATGTTTGAATCTTTTCATATATCATTGTAACTTTTGTGGTTATGAAACTTTCATGTTTATGAGATGGCTTCCTTTGTTGCTTTGGTGGCTTTCTATCTTTTGAGAGGTATCTCGGTGGGTGGTTTTCCAGACCCTGTTTTGTTTTCTCTTTAGGTGGGTTTTGGATTCTCGAGGATGAGAATGTTTTGAGAGGTATCTGATGTAATGTCCCGGACCTCTCAGTTCCTTTACTTTGTGAAAATTTGGTGTTAGAGGTGTTCTGGAATTTTAAGGTGGCTTAGGGTGCGTTTGGGTGGACTTTTAAAGAAAGCTAAGGGGGGGGGGGTAATAGCTTTCACACGGTTGGTGCACGGTTGCCTAAACCGTGTGGCCAAACCGTGCCAGGCTAGTCTTGGAGGCAGTGGATAATGCATGATTAGCGCACTATTTGTCTAATCGTGCGGACTAACCATGCGAGGAGTGTCAAAAGAGGCAGAAGCTAGCGCACGGTTTAGTAAACCATGTGGACTAACCATGCGGACACTTAAAGTTAGATCCTAAAATTGTGGATCTAACTCATTTTGCCTTTAATCACCTTGTTTAAGCCCCTAAGTGGCCATAACTTGGGATTACTCTCCCTTGGAGGTAAAAGAACCTCTCCCACGAATTTTGGAGGTGATCTGGAGGCTTCTCTTCGCGAATCGAAGCCGGTTTCTTGAGGTATGTGATTCTTTTTGTTTGGTTTCTTAGATCTACCAAGATCTACTCCTCCTCTTCTCTCGGGATCTTAGATATACGCCTGTTATGAGTAGATCTAAGTGTGTGGATGTTTTTTATGAGGAGATTTGGTCTTGGTTATGTTAGTAGAAGAGATCTAGGGAGGATCCTTGGTGAATCAACCCAGTCTTCTTGGGCGTTCTTCGACCGTTATGGTTCCGTAAAAACCGTTGAGGTAGGGGATTCGTGGATTCTCTTTTGTTTATGTGCAATCGTAGAGTTAGCATGATTTAGCCCTTTGGATCACAATTAAATTGACCTAATTAAATACTTGAACTAGATTAAAATAATTGGTTTGATCGCATGTGTTGCTTTGTACCGTGATAATGGTTTTACTCTTGATTTTCTAGATAGTGTGATATCTATGCTTGTTATGATTAGTTTTTCGTTATTGATGGAAATTGATAAAGAAAATAAAGCCGGAATTAATTGATAATTAAATGGATAAAGATAAAGAGGAATATAAATGAATCTGGTTGTTGTCGTTGTTTTAGTTGTTCTAATTTTATGTTAATCAAATTGGCATAGTAAGCATGTTAAATATTTTGTGATAGCTTACTGAATAGGTTTCCTGGAATTGGAACCTACAAATTTAATCTGTTAATTAAAGAGGGATTAAAGAACTCTTTGGTTGATAAAATTTAACTCTTGGTAGTGTTCTTAGTTACCCTCTTGTTCGTAAGGATGAGTGCCTTGTGCTTTAGAGCCACGAGTGCTGATTTTGTATGAAGGTTGGATGCCTTGTTAAATGTCCAAGATCCCATTTGATGTGATGTTTGTTTTCCTACTGCTTGTGTGGTGATGTGACCTTGGGAGGGTGTTGTGATATGTGGGGGCATGGAGGCCTTGTGGTTGTGGCAGTGGATGACACCTAGAGTGGTGATATGCATTGGTTTATGCATGTGGGTGTCAGGGAGGACACTAGGGATGATGGAATGGGATAGATGTGATTGTTCGAACTTAATGTGTAGTTTTTTTTGGTTAATTAATGTTTGAAGAAGTAATTAGAATACAATGAAATTGATAAAAGGGGGTGAAGTAATCTAATAAATCCCTTTAAATGGTTGTGTTCTTATAGGATACCTAGTCTTAGAAGTAGCATCCCGAAGTCTGGGAGACGTTAGCTGCAGTTGTGTCTAAGACTAGGTAATTCCCATAGTGTGGTTGTGAGATATAATATATTATGTACTTTTTGTGTTCTATATGCTACTCCACCCAGTCAGAAAGGGAAACTAACACCCTAGGTATTCTGAGCCCTGGGGGGTGTTTTCCCCAACATTATGATGGGAGGTTGAATGGCTGACTACCCCCTTTATCCCTGCTCTCTTCTCTTGGTAGATACAAGCACCATTGGCACGGCGGTTAGTTTTCCCCATATATGTGTGTAGAGGGATGTAATGGCTTGTGGTTATTTCACACACATATATTCTAGATATAGTATCCTATGGACTACTATAGGTGTAACGTGTATAAGATGTGATGGCTTGAGAATCCTTACTCGGTGTATAGGCTATAATGGCTTGAGGTATAATACCTGACGTATGATACAAATTATGAGAGATGTGGTGGCTCCCAGAAACTACCTGGTTTCTTTTGGTTGTGAGGATGGTGTGGTGCTTATCCCAGGTGTCTGAGGGAAATCCTTTGTGGTGCATGTGGTGCAGATTGTAGAGCTTAGCCCAAGTTTATACGGGAAAGAATTTGGTGAGAGATGCACATGGCGTATGTCATTGGGGAAAAGCGGAAAACCAGTGGGGAAGTAGTAGAGGGGTACCCTTGATATCCTTTATTATATGATATATTCTTGTATGCGTTACTTGGTGAGAGTATCCATGGTGAGGTTGGGAACTTAGTACACCTATTTAGGTGACGATTTAGTTTCACTTGTTGTTCAATAGGATTTAGCATGCTTTCTTTACTTCTACATGAGAGGCTTCGGGGAGGATCCTACAGAGTATACTGTTATACTCACCCTACGTATATATAAACTGTTTTTCAGGTCACTTGGAGAAGGTTGGAGATCAGGCTGGTTACTACTAGATTATGGTTGCAGGATCTGTTCGGGCTTGTGGTTGTTGTTGTTTTATTTTCTTTTAAGTACTTGTAGTTTTCCACTTTCAGTTGTAGTACTTTTCCATGGCATTTCATATATGTACTTGGGTTTCTTTTATATTCCAGTTTTGAGTTGGAGTTATTTGGTGTCTATTTTATCTCTCTCTTCCGCATGTGTTCTCTTAGAAGGTAATGCCTCCCATTTGTGTGTTTATTATACCCTCGGTGCTAGTCGCCAACCCGGGGCCTACTGGAGGCGGGACTCGAGGGTCATTATCTCCCTTCTCACATTGCCGGCCTAGGAGGGGTACACTTTGTAGGGAGGGGGTCATGACCATGGGCCTTTAATCAAGAATTAAATCAGTAGAAAACTCAATTTATCATTCTGGAGGATGTCCAAGTAAATCCTATGGAAATACATCAACATATTCCTATACAATAGGCACATTATTTATTTGAACATTCCTTTCCTCATTTATAGTTATTTCACTCTCTTCCTCCCCAATAATTGAATTTATTAGAGCTACAGGGGTGGATCTAGATAAGAATCAGATGGTGAAGTTTCTACTCTAATGATAAGGTATTCCTTATCATCGTCAAAAAATGTAAACTCCTTATTCTAATAATAAATTTTCACATCATGGTCCAAAATCCAATCCATAACAAGGATTATATCAAATTCAATCATGGGTATAATGATGAGATCAGTGGATAAAGAATATTTATATTACCTAATGGGGACTGATTCACAAAACTTTGTTGTAATGATACTTCCCTTAGGAGTTTTGACTGATAAATCCCTTGTTAAATCAAATTGGTAATATCTAATTTTCTTAGAAACCTGGGAAGATATGAAATAATGTGATGATCCAGAATCAAATAAAGCATTGGCTAAAATTGAGGAAATCATTAAATTACATGTCACCACATCTTTCGGATCTTCAACCTAAGAAGTAGTGATATAATAAGATTGGACTTGCTCCCTTGGCCTTTTATGAGGCATGTTTACTTGTCTCTTAGGAAATTCATTTTCATAATTCCCCATTTCCTTACAATTGTATCATTCAACCTTGAAAGCCTCTTTCTTTCCCTTGCAATTACGAGCTTGGTGGCATTTTTCATCACACTTGTAATAGACTCCCATTCCCTTCAGGCAACTTCTAGGGTGTTTCTTCCCACATTTACCACAAGATGGATATTAAACTTTTCCCTTATTCTCCTTATTTCTGTTTCCAGAGTGTTCAATAGATCTCTTATTCTCTTTCTTTTCTTTAAAGTCATTAGACTTAAATAATTAATTTTTTGTCTTGATAGTACATGAGATAATATCTTCTTTATGATGAGAAGGATTGTGAGACTAATGATCGACAAAGAAATGGTTTTAACCCATCAAAGAATAGATCAGTCTTACTCCTTGGGTTACGTATGTAATCTGATGCATGTCTTGCTAACCTTGTAAAGTTAGCCTCATACATTGTGAAATCCTCATCCTCCTTTTGCTTAAAACTCTAAAATTATCTTTCCATATCTGCTCAATTGTCACAAGAAAAGTTTTTTTCTAAAAAAAATATTTTTAAAATCCCTCCATTACATATTTGATACTTCTTCATCTTCCTTTGTGTTTTGAATTAATGACCACCATTGTTCTGTATCTTTTGTGAGGTGATAAACTGTCATGAAAACTTTTTCCCTTTCGCTTCTCCCCAAAGAATGAAATATTTTCTCTAAGGAACTTATCCATTTCTCATCTACAAATGGATTTGTAGTCCCATTGAATGTTGGTGGTTGTTGCCTCATGAATCGATCTAACATTGATCCTCTGTGTTGTGGATCAGAGTGATCCATGCAGGTAAGGTTATTATTCATAACTTCAGTGAGTTATCCCAGTATGGTGATAAGCTGATTAGCACCAGTTACATCACTAGCTCCACTATAATTATCTTGTGTAGGAGTTCAGTCCATACATGGATTACGTATGTTGATACGGTTCTCATTCCTTCCACTAGGTTCCATTTCTAAACAATGGCATACACTACATTAGTTTATGAATCACAAAAGATAATTCTAAACTTGTAAAACACTTAACATAAATTGAACAGTTTATGGATATAATCCATAATCAGAAAAATGTTTTATTTGAGGATTTATATACTCATAAATAATTATTAATATTTTGTTTAAAATTTTAATTATCCTAAGCATATCCCCTGGGAGTTTCATAACCAATAGTATAGCAAGGTCCGTTGTCATGTAACAAGATACCCCAAGTCAAGCCCAAAACTCCTTGTCAGAGTTTTCAATCCTAGGTACATTTGTTCCAGAGATGCCTCTACCTACTTGTATCCATACAGGGATGTATTGCTTAGAAAATACACAAAATCTCTACATTACCAAAATTCTAGGAAGTTCTTCAATACTAATCCTCAAATTCTATCTTAGGGTAATGTGCTCTAATCAGAGTTTATCTAAATCTAGTTTACAAGTTTTGTACTAAACTTCCTATGATACCAACTATAATTCCCCAACCCTAGTTACCCATAGTTGGTACATTATTACATAACATTGGAATGATCAAAATTAATCAAATCCTAAAAGACTGATCAATTTAGTAGCCTTGGAAGTACTAGATACAAACATAATTTTTACATTATATCATGAAATAAAAACAACAACAACATTTTGTCTCTATTGAACACATTAATATCCCTTAAACTATCCATTTAGGTCAACCATAAAATATATCTTCATATCCGGGGAGAAATAAAACATAGAAAAGGGTGAGGTCATATTCTCAGTAAGGATAGCAGTATTGCGAAAACTTTCATAAATAAACATAAACATTTAAGTCAATGTATACAACTAAAATGAAATCCTTTTAAACTTAAACTTCAGCATAATATGGAAAAGATAAATCAAATAATGGAATTTACTTATTCACATGGATATTATACTAGTTAAATAATCACATGTAATATAAATCGCTAATTTCATAATGATGGAATGCATAATGTCAGACATCATAATCACATAGTCAAGGCCTCATGCCAAGAATATATATAAGATTTTTTCAAGACCTTGTTCCAAGACACTAGTTTTTATCATGAGACCTACCGATGAATCAAGGAGCTATACAGGGCTCCACCAGTCACTTACTAAGTCAAATTCATTCCTCATATGAAATGGTTTAAACAAAAAATAAAAATATATATAAAAACTAGCATACAAAATGATAATACATTAACCATAAACCATGATTGGTATAAAAATAACACATCCACAGTCAAACATATCACAAAACCTTAAATAAATTAGGGAATATTAGTATCATAATAAATCAAATTCAAACAAATATAAAATCCATTAAAGGATGTTGACATAGATGAAATAAAAACTATTTGAGAGAAATGTCTGTTTCTATTTTGAAATCATATAAAGTCATGTAATTATAAAAGAAAAAATTTATTTTGAAAATATTCTTATAAGATGGTAAGGTAAGCTTCAAAGGTGTTATAATGGAAGAGAATAACTTCACCCACTATATAAGTTAAAAAACATTCTTACCTTAATTTGGTGAGAAGATCATATAGTACCTTGTTTGGAAAATAATGGAATGATTCCGTTCAAACCATTTTATAAAAATTAAAACAAGGGTATAAATGACTTTAACCCATAGTCTAGTAAATAGTAAAAATGTTTTGAAATAAATTTTTAAGAAACATAGATGTGGATGATAAAGAGGTCCCAATAGACACTTACATAAAAACAACCTCGGATAAAAAAGAGAATTTAAAATTAACCCTTACCTTCTACTTTTCATTGGTCGAGGGTACGCTAAACTTTTGTATAATAGTTAAATAATTGTTATTAAATTATACAATAACCACATACATAAACATGATATCATATATGATCTTCTAATCTTGCTTTGTTAATAATATTTTAGTGTTATCATTATTTTGAGTGTTAACTGATTCATTTTCCTTTATATGTTTTGTTACGTAAGTCGTGTTTGTTATGGATAGTATGTATTAGATTCATATCCAGAATGATATAATGTACTTAAATATTATTTTTAATAATAAAATTAAAATTATTCTTGAATGGTTATGATGGTGAATGAATCTCATCATGTTCATGGAGAGGGTAATTTGTACGTACACACGAATACTACTTCCATTTCATTTTTTTATTTTCAATGGAAAGAAGACCAAATGATATATAGGTATATTAATATTATAGTATAATATAATATTTTATATATGTTACGTAAGTTCAGTAACACCATCCTTTATATATTCCATGTATGGTATGAATGAGTTATGTCACTTTGAGGGGGCAGTAGTCCGCACTTCCTCAAATGAAATTATCGTATATATACCACATGAAAAGAATAAAGGTATGCTATAGAATACAATTAAAAAAGATTATAGATAAAATAAATATCATATATATCATATATAATTACATTTACATCATAATGGACACCATAAGAGGTGTTAGTAGAATATTGAACAATCATTGTTTCGTGAGGTAGTAGTTCGTCGTCCACAGAAACATAATTTTCTATACCCATTAGATAAAGGTGTGTGTAAGTTTAGTTCAAATACATATCAAAAAAACCTATCATATGTATAATGTTTGTTTTCGTATAAAATAAAGGAATAAAGAGAGTTTAGGGGGTTGGTTAAGTAAAATAAAAGAAAATAACTTAAGAGGATATGTTACCTTTAAATCGGGTAACTCCCTTCGGTTTGAACCAAAATGATTCATTGATGTGCCCTATGACTAAGGTAAGGATTCTAAGAGGAATATAGGGATTTAGGGAGATGAATTGGGTAGAGGTTTTATGATCCAAGGGGACTGAGTTTTGTGAAAAATGGGTTAGAGGTGAGGGAGTTTTATAAGGGGGTGAGGGGCTCTTTTGGAATGTTTGAAAATATTATTTTATTATATAAAGATTATCGGTATATAAAGGTCCAAAACTTATTAAAGTAGAAGATAATATGACTCATGTTGGAAATAAAATCATTCAATAATAATTGGATAGGCTTTGGATGTTGTTTTAATTTTTAAAATCTCATTTATTTAAATCATTCTTTAATGAGGTAAACATTGCATCATTATTGTGTCGTAAATAATTTTATTTATTTGATGTCTAAACATTTTAAAACAAATACCATGATGTATGAGATATTTTTTTAGATTTAAAATTAATATTTATAGTCGAAAAGATAACTTATATAACCCATTTTAAAATTATTTTACTAAAAGATATATGTTTATGTCATTTTGTCTTTACTTTAAATTAATTAATATAAAATGTCATTATCACTCTCAAGTGGATCTATGAGGTCCCAAAATAGACCCAAGGATGATCATAGTTGGAAATGTATAAACCAATAGGAATTGAACACATTTTAGGGTAATTTAATATTATTATAATAATATTTGTTTACCTTTATTTACTAGATTTACCTGTTAACCATGGTAAAAAAAATATATACTAAATATTCATAATGTCTAAAAATAAAAGTTGCCTATTTAAACAATTTGGACCTCATGATTACAAATATGGAATCTTTTTTTCTATATTCCAAACAAAAAAGTGGCAAAAATTAATTTAAAATTAATTCTCATTGTCAAAAAAATGTTTTTTTAAGAAATAATTACTATCAAAAGATTGACACTTGTTTAGGTCCAGTTTAAATGTGAAATTACATCCAATGACCTAAATTATATTAAATGATAAAAATATAATATAATTATACTTTAAAACCACTCATATTTATAATTTAATACTATAAATTATTTTGATTAAAAAAGTTGTTTTTAATTAAAATTTAGTATTTTTCACTATTCATCATAAATTGAAAGGTTTGAAAAAAGTTTAAAAATTTTACCCTAATCTAATTTTGATATTCTAAATCCGAAAATGAAGTCCATTTTGAAAAATAAAATTTATAAAATTTCAAAAAGTGGGTATTGCTATTCATAACAGCTAGTTTGATTGGTCGTGGTGTGTTAGAATCTCGAAGTTGTGTACAGCGCAAGCTATTGCATTATTCAAAGGGAAACGTATCGTGGATGCTTGGGTTGTTACAAAATGTCACCATCTTTCTTTAAATCTCAATTATGTGTTCACATAAGGAAAAAACATGATGTTAATGAATATTAATAATTATTTTTAAAATATTGAAATTAATTTAGTTAGGGTAATTTATTTTTAAATTTTATTAATCGTGTAATTACTTTAAATTCATAAGCAAAACTAATGAAATAATTATTTAATTTATAGAAAAATATATTAAATGATACTAAAAAATTAGAAGTAAATAAATTTAATTAATTATTTTGTTACATTAATTTTTTAGAAAACTTTATCCAATTATATAGTTTTCAACATGATATATTCAAGTTCTAATATTTTATTGATATTTTTAATTTTAAATTAGATGAATAATGTCAAAATTGACATTAATGTTCTATTATAACAAGTGATATCATATTAAATGATTTAAAATTACAAAAAATGATATATTATTAAAATTAATTTTTAAATATTTATAAATATAAAATATGGTCCATTAATGGACCAATTCACCTTTTATAATTACTATGTTGACCCCTGATGAGTAAAAACTTTGTTTCCACATTTACTATTAATGCAATTTTTTGCATGATACATCCGCTTGTGTTAGAATTAATTTTCAATATAAATAGAATATTTATTTGATGAATTTTATTAAATATTTATAATAAGTTGTTAAATATTATATAATAAGGCTCGTTTTATTTTAGGCTTTAAAGATGAATTACCTACATTAAAAAACTAGTTTCTGTAGTAAAAACTAAAATGGTAAAAGTAATGAAACTTAGAATTCAAGGAACAACATGTTTAAAACCAATTTTTTATTGTATTTTGTGGGTTTTTATAGAACATATCATCCCTAAAACACATTAATTGTAAATTTTTTATTCACATTGTGTGAGAGTGACTTTCCATTATTGAATACTTTTGGGTATTTACAAAAAATGACACTACACCTTAGTTATAAAAGGGAACTTGCTCCCTTAAATTATTCACACCTCTAAATCCATTTGGATAAACCAATACAAGAAAAAATCCATAAACAGAATCCTTATCATAATTATAGAACTTTTTTTATTCCCAAAATACCGTCCTTATGGTTCTTAAGAAGTGATCCAAATGAGGTTTCTCTAAAACAAGGTAATTGTCTTCACTAAGCTAATACTTTTTATTTCTTATTTTGCAACCATAAATTATGTATTAAAACTTACAATATAATAAAAAAATATCCCCCACTTACTTATATGATATTTTTTTAATGGAATAACATTTATCCATCTCTAATTCCATCAAATGAAAAATAAAATTATTAATCGTGTGTGTAGTGTACTACCGCCTCATGAACTGATGTAACTCGTTTTACATAAACACTTATCATGGTTGGATATAATGATGTATTAATGAATATATATTATTTTTATGATATTTTTTTACTTATGGAGTTATAATATCACATATAACTTATTAATTTCCATTCTATTTAAAATATTATAATGTTGCTTGTGTGTACGGTGGACTACCGCCTCACGAAGCGAAGTGATTCATTTTTCACTTATGATTTACATAGAAGATAAAATAGATAAATATATGAATATATGTGATATATATGACATGATATAAAATGTTTAAAATTAATATATTATTCGCATCCTTACCCTTTCACTATTTAAAGGAATGATATTGTCGCTCGTGCATGTGTACTACCTACCATCTCCACAATGCGTTGAAATTAATTTTCTATGTCCAATTTTCAAAAAATGTTATGAGGATGAATATAATGAAAAAATATATTTATAACATTAGTATAATTATAGATATTATTTAAATATATCCTATGTACAAGAATTGGAACTTTCATAACAAAATACGCATGAAAAAACAAGGTAATAATGACCCAAAATAATTAAATATTATTAACAACCAAGTGGTAAAATTTTATAAGAAAATAATATATGGTATTATATATATATATATGATTATGGTCATATCATATATTTATAATAAGCCTATATTTATTATATAGTATGTTCGGACACATATGAAAGAAGTCAAACCAGAGGTAAGGGTTTCTCGTCTCACTTTTACTTTTGTGAGACATATGCCATATTCACCACTTATTTATTTTTTTGGGTGTATATAATGACCCTTTTATAAGTTATATCATGAATATATTTATCTTCATTTTATTTAAAGTTTCATTTGATATTATTTATCTTATAGGGATTACGATTCAGAAGTTACCAAAGTGGTATTGGAGTATTTCACAATCTCGTCATTATTCAAGGTTGTTTTTATATAAGTCTATCTTGGGAGAATTATTTTATATTTCTATATTAAAATAAATATATTTTATTTAAATATTTTTATTCATTATATTTATCATGTAATAGTACCTTTTTTATACTCTTTGGTACTTAAAATTATTGAGAATATGTTTTTAAGAAAATCTTACTTTATTTCTCTCTTCCGTCAGAAATACTTTTTCATCAAAAACCATGTTTTCTGAAAAAAAAATTCAAAGATATTTTTGACCTTTTCATAATTATTTATTAAATACATTTTTAGCCATTTTTATTTTCAGAAAAATTAAACTAATATTTATGTATTTTTCAAAACAACGCATGTTTGGATTTTACTAAAAATATAAAAGAAATAATTATTTTAATGCGTATAGAATGAATTGAATTTTCCACCATCATGACCAATCAATATTCTAAAAATTATTTTAAAATATTTCAAGTTTATTCTTAAGAAAAATTATTTTATAATTTTTTTCATACTTTTTTAAAGTTGATTTTCAAAATGAAAAGGAAATTTGTCTCAAAAATGTTTTTAATGATATTTTTATGGTATTTATATTAAACAATGACATAAAACATTTATTTCACTTATTCTCCACTAAGTATATATTTTAAATATACCATCCTTATTGTTTATCTAGATATTTTATGATCACTTTTACTGGGGATGTACCATTTTGATGCCATCCATATTACTCTTGATAGTTTATGATTATGTTTATTAATTGGGGTAATTATTAACATTTATTATGTTAGATTTTCAATATTAATATTATTTTCATTATGTTTCACCCATTTAATATTTTTAATGCATTGAAATTAGTAATTTATGGGTGGATCTTAGTCATAGATATCTCTTCTATGCATTGATGGGTTTCATGAGATAAATCAGTTGACCAAATTAGACGGGTTTATACCCACATATTTTAACTGTCTTGTATAAGGTCTTAATAGTTTTAGATCCCTAGAATTATAAATTACCTCATTATGAGATCATTTATTGATCTCTATGTGATTATTTAATTAGTTATAATATCTAGAGAAAATTTTCAATCTCATGTGATTATTTATATGGATTTAATTTTTTATCATTTATTTCTGCCATATTATGATCAGTTTATTGATTAAATGGAATGTTTTTTAGTTATTTACCATTCCATATTGATTGTGATTATTTATTCACGATATATTTTGTTTTACTCTTACACTTACTAAGCATTTGAGATCACCCCTTTCTTATGTTTTATTTTACCCTGGATACTTGGAAGTGTTTTTTGATTGATATGCAAGGAACTTTTAGGAATAATGGAATTCTAAAATAAAATAATTTGGGAATTTTATGATTTAAATTTATTTGAAATTAAAGTTTGTATATAGTTTACCAATACTAATAAACTATTTTTTCCTTTAATATATGATACTTATTATCTAGTTATAATTTAATAAGTAACAATGGTACTATAAACCTCTTTCTAATAAAAATAGAACCATCAGGAGACTAAGAAAAATCATTTTACGTTTATCACTTTTTATAATTCAAATTATATACTGAAAAATTAGATAAGATATTTGATATTTTTGTATAAGGAAGTTCAAGTAATGTTTGAGATGCACACTAGATAAAAATACCTAATCATATTCCTTATTTAAAACTAGATACAACACAGTGACAAGTATCATCAAATTTCATTCTTCCTCATACACTTTAAAATATTGAGTTAGAAATTTTCTAATCAAAGTATCAGTAATCATGTTCCCTTTCCCTGGTGTATATACAAAATCAAAGTAAAATATCTAGATATATTAAACCCCAAGTCTTCTTAAGATTTATATCCTTCTGGGATAAAATATACTTTATACTTTTATGATTAGTATACACTATAAAACTCTCCCCAAATGGATAGTGGTGTTATATATTTAGTACATACATCATCTTACATCATTTCTAGGTAATAATTGGGGTATTTTATCTTATGAGGAAATAACTAGTGAGATATATGTACCAAAATATGGTCATTAAAAATAAATATGCACTCCAAACTCATATTTTATGCATAAAAATATACTATATATCTATCACCTAGCTCTAGAAGAATTGAGGAAAATGTTTAATTCATCCTCACTTTCAATTCATCAAAGAAATATGGAAATTTTTTCACTCCATTCAAATTTTACTCCCAATTAGTCTCAATAAATAAATTTATATGTCATATTATAAAATACATAGTAAAACTATATGTAATATATAGACACCTGAAAAGATTATAATCTTAAACACATTCTTGGGTCTCTCCCAAGACATCAATACTTGAAACTTCTTAGGATCCATGGAAGAACCAATTTCATAAATAACATGATCCATGAATTTAACATCATGAATTTGGAAGCTTAATTTAGATAGCTTAGAACATAAAAAATTCCCTTAAAATTACTCAAAATGGTATCTATATC
The DNA here is from genome assembly GCA_963277665.1 of Viscum album. Classification (NCBI taxonomy): domain Eukaryota; kingdom Viridiplantae; phylum Streptophyta; class Magnoliopsida; order Santalales; family Viscaceae; genus Viscum; species Viscum album. The sequence continues at coordinate 900,991,352 of OY728131.1, read as the reverse complement.
ATTATCATGAACATCCCTCATTTTGAAGAAAACTAATATATCATCTATAAGCACCATGATAAAAGTGTTGAGGTGTCAATAAATGATGTGATTCATCAATTCCATAAATATTTTAGAAACATTAATAAATATTAAAGTCATAATAGGATAATCATAAATATCATGACTACTACTAAAGGTGGTCTTTAGAATATATGCTTTCGTTACAATCAACTAATGATATCATGATATGAGGTTAGTATTAGAGATATAACTTGATCCTTGGGTTTTATTGAAGAGATTATAAATATAATTTAATGGATATTAATTTTTAAAAATCATTTTTTTGAGATTTCAATAATCAATATTAAGTATAAAACTTCCATTAATCTTTTTTGAAAAGAGTGATAGGGTCACCCATAGTGACACACTTTGATATGTGAAACTCTTTACCTAAAAATCTACAATCTAGACTTCTATTTAATTTTTCTCAATTACAACCATTTTATATAATGGAAAATATATGGGAATCATCCATAGATGAAAATTTATAGAGGAATCAACCTCTCTCTCTAGTGGTAACTCGGATAAATTTCAAAGAAAGACTTTGTCATACCTGCCCACCAATATAAAAAATATGATCATTTGAACTCCCTCTAACAGTGTAAAAGAGAAATATAGATATATAACACATTATTGACCTAATATCTAGAATAAAATTTCATTACCTGATTTATATTGGATCTCATCCACCTTAGAAAACATGATTATTAAAATTAATAGAAAATGGAAGGACTATTTATTGATAACAATCAGTCTTTCAATTATATCTAATCATACATCCCATATAGAAAAAGAGTTCAGAAATTTATACATCAAGAATACTAATAAACCCTATGACCTTAGCATCAATAACTATCACATGACATGAATTTTACTTGAATCCTTTATTCTTCCTCTTTCCCAAAATAGCATAAAGGTTCATCATAAAAGGTGTTAGTTTAAATAACATGCTAAATGGATCAATTAATTTAGAACAGATGAAGGAATGGTATGAACCTATATCAAACAATTTTAGAAGCATAGAAGAGGCGATAAATATTATACCTCTAATATTTTTTGTCCTCACTTAAGATTACATGGGTATATGATCTATAGTATATAATTTTCTGGATGTGGTTCCGCTATGAGATTTCCTAGAAGGATGATAATATCCCTCCATCTGACTAGGTTCTTCTCATAATTGATAATAATATTTTTATCCCTTATTTTAATTAGACTACACCTAAGAGACACTATTATAGGAAGAAACAACCTTTATACTTTGATGAGGGTGTTTACAAAAGTATTTAAGGTTACCCAGTCATCTACACTGTTAGAAAGTCTTTAGGGAATTTTGGAAATCATGATTGGAGTGACCAAAATTTTCACATTAGAATAATATGAGTGGTTTATGAATAAATGGATTAGAATGGGTGGTATTGGACTATAATTGAACACTCCCACCACCACCCCTTCTATAACATCACTCTTCCACATTTGACTAGATGAGGAACTCTATCTCCCTCTTATGAAAATAGTAGAACCACCAAAACCTATATACCCTTACATATTGTTCTTATACATCACTACCTTATTGAAAACCTCAACATAGGTTGGTGGATAATATAAAAAATATTTCATCTAATATATCTCAAATCTTTAAGCATTGAATTAGTCATTTGAAATGATTTTAATATAAAATTGAACTAATATTACAAATGGACCCCCTTACTCAAGATTCACAAACTCATTGGTTTTGGCCATATTTAGGGTCTATGGGTAAAACTAATAGTTGAACATCTCCTTGATCTTAATCAGGTTGATATCATTAGGTAGATTGACCAAAAAAATCAACTCCTGCCACTTACGGCTTGGTCCGCGCAACATGTTGGTAGAGAATTTTACTTTATAAGTCTTAAAAATATGGAAAAAATTTATTATTCTCTTGATTTTCTCCATGAATTATTTAGGTTCTAAAAACCCTTCATCACCATGAAAAGATATCATGTTTTTTAGAAAATTATTCATTATGATTCACTATTTGAGCATTATCTCACTTGTTTTTTGAACCAAATATTGGATGGTCTGAATAACCAATTTAAAAATATTTGATTCTATATAATAGTTTGACTATGGTAAATTATACACAACTTTCTATATTTGGTTTATAGGATTAGTTTTGTAAGGAATCATCAATAAAAAAATATTAGATTCTGTCAATACATAACCCTATTTCAAATAACATTAGTTAGCCACAAAAATCACTCAATTTCTCATAAATAAGTAATAATAGTTATCAAAGAAACTTGTATTTGAAAAATAGTTGAAATCCAAAAATAATCCAAAATAAATACAATTATTCATTTGTTTGGTCACATGGTATGTAAAACCATATACTAACTGTGTGAGAGCACTAGAAGTTTTCTACAATGGGTTAAACATTCTGCACATGGTTTTTCAGACCATACACCTTTAAATTTCTTACTATTTTCCCACCTAGAATTGGTATTTTCAAAAATAACTCATGGGATCTCCCTAAAACACATAATAATAATTAAATGTATCAAAATTGATAAAAACCCAATAAAAAGTGAAAATTAAAATCACAATTCATTACCATCCATGGTAACTTAAGGTTTATCATGAGAAAGAGGTAGTTAATTACTTCTTCATACCAATATATCAAGATCTTATGTTCATGTATCCTCCCTAAAATTACTCCCTAAATAACAAGAGAAATTTGATGTAATTTTATTGAAAACCAACCTTGGTCAACCTTATATATCACCCGGGTCAACTCACCATAAGGCTTGAAGTATGTTCCTAATTTCCACAAGTTAGTAACAAGCACTATGAGTATCAAAAATGACCCCTGTGAATGATTTCACAATATAAATCAAATAATCTATATAATAGACTCCAACCAAAAATATGGTGTTAGGTATCTATAAATTTGATAGTCCTGAAAAGTAAATAAGTAGTTACAAGATAAATCTTAACCAACATATCATAAGGTCCAAGTATCAAAATATTTATCCAACCATGATTTCATAAATAGAATATATATTTATGCATAGATCAATTCCAAATATCATATTCTAAATTTCTAATTCAATGAATGGAAGATAAATTTAGAAGAGTATATCAGGGCCTAGTAAAAGATTTAATTATTTTTTGAGGATCTCATTCAAAATGTGTTTAAGTGGAATAAATTCATGTTTGATTATATTCTTAAATGGGTGAAAGTTTTAAACATGTTAAAATTTATTTGGAATGAAGTATAGGTGCTCATTGTTTCTTGATTCTATTCAATGTTACTTTTTTTAGGTTCCCACCCAACCATCAAAATTATATTTTCTTCAAAATTATATAAAAATATAATTTTTGGAGGATTCATGGATAATAATATACATGGATACAAAAATAAAGGGAAATTAGTAGTGGTTGATACATGTATACCCCCAAAATTCCACACAAACCATCTTCACATGACTAATGGTCAACACTTGGTCACCAGATAACCAAAATGATGAATAAGTTTTCATGAAATTATCCCAAAGGAATTAGATCACTTGAATTTACCATTATCAGGTATAATGAAGTCTACACACACTTGAAGGGTGTATGCATTGTGTGAGAAATCAGCCTGTAAGAAACCACCATGCATCTACATAACTCCTTTCATAAGAAAACCTGTTAGCACTAGTTTGAAATAAAATTATAAATTTTTTTTTTATTTTATACAATTAAAAAGAAAAAATTATTATTACTTTGTTCAGTGAAAGTAAACTCCTATAAGAAATAAACACAATAAATATACATAGAAGTAAATTCAAAAAGACATGTAAAATAATCAATTCATAATTAACCAATGAAAAGAGCAAATATTACTTGAATATAACACAACATGACTCTAACCTTGAGTTATAAAGGGGTAACTGAGTACCTTGATAGTGGAATTATTATTATCCTATAGTTAACTTGACAGGCCTATACCCTTACTTACCCTTGGACTTTCCATGCAATACTCCCTAGTTAGAGTAAAATTGTGACTATGGGCATGAACTAGAGAAAAATCGTATCTCAGGTAGTACTCATCATAATTACATGTATGTCTACCCATGGTTCCCATGTGTATCTTGATAAAAATCAAATCTCATAAAATAAGCATCAATATAAAGCCACAACAATCTTATCAATTACCAAGACAAGTATATAATGAGAATAAAAATTACCAATGTTAAGTGATAACACTACCAAACAACCTTTCTTCAATCATAGCATAATTTAACTTTATAAATTTAATAACAATAATAAAAAAGACTTAAAATTAATTAAATGGGGTTGTCTACATGGATCAAACATCACTAATTATCTCTATTGAAGATCGTATTTTTATTGAAAATATTTTGAACAATATCATATTGAATGATTTGTTTAAGGGAATTTTTAGTTATATATATAATTATTTTAATAATAAGTTTTTTCATTAATATTTCCCTATTAATGGGTGCATACCAATGTATTATTATAAGTGGATAGAAACATATTAATCTAATCTCAGTTATATTCTCTTGAATCAAAGAATTTAAAAAAACCTTTGATACATTTTGACAAATATTTAGTAGGTAAAAAATATTTTTTTATGGAAAATAACACTTATAAAACCATGGAATCGCCCAAATTTTCAAATATAACTTCAAAGTAATGAATAATAATTATAAAAAAAATAATTTAATATAGGTGCTTTACTATAAACAATGATACTTTTAAAATCCAAGTAACAAAAAATTTCCTAATGAAAGAGGACTATGAAGATACTCCTACCTAAGTCCATCAAAAGTTTGTTTCCTTCCTCAAATACTAAGTGATTAGAAGAAGAGAGATATTTAAAAAGTTCTATGAACCAACAAACATTTGATTAAAATATACCTCAACCATAAGAGTGACCCCCACTCTCATGGTAAATTAAGGTAAGGGAAAATAAATAGCATGGAAGATGGGAAGTGGTGAGGGAAAGAATGGTAAATTAAGGATAAATGAGTGGTTTTCTTAGAGAAACATAATTAAATAACATGGGGAAGGACATAGAAGAATATATAGGAGATATATGTGGCTTAAAAAGATACCTATAAGGTTCAAATGAAGGGGTGAATCCTAATTGAGGGTAAAAACTAAGATGGGGAATTTAAATAATTTCAAATCTTAATTATAGGCTGATTACATAGCTCAGAAATTCCATTTGGGAAATTGTGCACCAACTATGAGAAAGGGTCTAGATTCTCTTGGGTGATATTTCATGGTTTTTCCACACTATTAAGGAAATTATGTGTCAACCATGAAAATTCTAATGGACTCAAGCTATTCCTCTGCATAGTTTGGATGGGTGGTTATCATCACTAGGTCTATGGATGAATTTTAGTAAATCCACCAGGAGACACTTAACTAGAGCTTAATACACATAATAAAAAGATCTATAATGAACCCAAAGAATATGATTTATAGAACATAGAATACAACCACAATGAATACACCACACCACAATATAAAAACCAATATATAATAATGATGTTTACTGGTGCGTTGGGTGTGTTAGGGTGTGCATATCAAGGGGGTTGTTGTCTATTGTAATGATGTCTCGTTTTTTGAAATTTATATTTTTGGATTGGGTGATTTTCTCAATTGAGGTATTTTCTATGATATTTGAATTATTATCTAGTAATTTGTGAGGTAGACGCTAATCTAAAAAATGGTTTATTTATAAAATGAAAAAATGGGATTTGTAGGATGAAATAATTCAAATAAAACAACAATAATAACAAAAAATATTATGAGTTTCAGGATTTCACCCTAATATATGGGGGAATTTGGTTTTACTATTTGAGGTAATTAAAGATATAGTTCTTAATAATATCACCCAACACCCTTAATCACAATCTGATTACCCTCTAATTAAAAAGAGTAACCCAACCAGGGCTTCTGATTTCCACCACCATCTGACCATCCGGAGTTATTGCCCAACACAACCCTTAATTATGGATGAGACTTTCTATAGTAAAATTATCACACTACCTCAACTAGATATGTCGGTTAACTATTACCATCTTTATGAATTCTCTAGATATGAAGTATAGAATATCTAATTGTGAACTGAATTTTAGGTGTTATATCCTGCTAGTCCCTCCAGATATCATAGGCTATATCAATAAGTAAACTGAATCCCAACTGATGTTTCTCCATTTTCCATATACTAAATGAAATTAAGTCCCTTTTATTTTTACACATTTTAATGTTCCTAATCTTTTCCACTAAATAATTAATCTCATGATCACAATAATATCCATCTCAAGATTCATTTTGAGGTTTCACTAAGAAAAAGTCTTCTTCCACTGTCCAAAAATATCTCACTATAATTTTTTATAAAATAGCTATATGGTTTTCCAACTATAGTGACCAGCCACCCAAATCCAATTAAGGCATAGAATTTCTCCAATAGATCCTTGGAAACCACCTTCGTCAATATATAATCTAGATTACAAACACCATTAATATTACATAGGTTCAATAATCAATATTTCAATGGATTTTGTATGAATTTTTACTTTATCTTAATGTGCTTATTTTTAGGATGAAACATTGGATTTCTATCCAAATGAATCACACTTTATAAATCCTAAAATATTTTCTCATATTTTTGTGATCCTCAAAGATCCTCTAAGAACCCTTTTATCTACATTAACTCCTTCTATGATTCCATAAAAGTGATGTTCCCTAATTCCATTATCAAGAATGAAACCAATAATTAAAGATTCAACATCCAACTCACATTAATTTCACCTAAAGTAAACACATAACTAGAGGTTATTTTCCTTGTGTTTGAGTATTTTCCAAAATCCAAGCCTATAATGTTTCGTGCTTCTAGAACCATTAAACTACCATAGAATCCACTTCACACCTTGATAGTGCTCTCTTATAGGGTTTAACATAAAATTATTGATGATTCTCACTACTTTTTAAATCTATATATGATTAAACTTTATAGTGTTCATCAAAACTTATGATATTTATTGCATATAGAACCTTTTCTATGAACTTGAACTTGGCTTCTATTCATAGTGACATATCCATGTTAATCATAAAGTGACTATCCATGGGTTTTGACACTAGTATTTCCTTATAAATCCTAAATCATTCTAGAATTCTCTGAATACATTCTACATGAGTTAAGTACAAAGTATCATAACTTAGGTCCCTCAAAATATACATCCTTAAAATCTGATATGTCGAACTAAGGTCTTTATCTTGAAAACTCTGGATAACTCAACCTTAATATTGTTAATTATTTAAATCAATAGAACTTGAATATAAATTTCTTATATGTATAGAATTAGGATCACAAAAATATGATAAATAAATTCGTTCTGATAAAATCAATGATCAGTATTAATCCAGAACTGATTCCTCTCATTCATGAATTTATTGAAATTTTTGTTATAAAACCTTGGTGATTTATTAAAAAAATAAAGGCTATGTTTGATATTAAACATAATTCCATGGTTTTGATGAACTAGTAAACCAACTGGATAGTCCATGATAATTTCTTCATCTAATTACCCATGAAGGAATATTGTCTTCAGGTCCAAATAGTCTAGATGAAGTCCATAAAAATAAACCATACTCAAAATCATATGAATAGTAATGTGGTTTACTACTAGTGAAAAGATATATAACAAATAAACACCTTAAATTTATTGAAATACCTTCATGACTTACCTATTATTGAACCTCCTTCTACTATCAGCCTCTTCCATCAGCTGATAAATCCATATGTGTGGAAGAACCTTCTTCTCATCAAGTCTCTTCATTGAATCCGATGTTCCGAACACATGGAGGGAAATGATTTCATTCCTCATGGAAAAATTCCACTATTTATATTCCTTTAAAATTATTTCATATTTTAATCTCTCCATCATCTAGTATAATTATAAAATAAAATTATCATCATACCTTTTCCCCGGGTATCTCTTTCATAGATCTTCAAAATTTTCTTTATGGTTGAACTCCTTCTGGTACAAAAACATTAAAAATTTAAACTCGTAGTGATTAAGATTCAGTGGTCCTTTAACACTACAATACATATATCATAAGAAAAAACATCATAATTTAACCCATTTCTTCTATTAACACACCTGATTGTTAAATTATTTTGATCCTAATGTCCTAACTAGATTCTTCAAAACATACATAGCTTCTGGTTGTTCATCCAGCTAAACCTAGGCTTCTTTTGATACTTTTTTCCCATAAAAATTTTCTATCGTGTTCTAATCCTACCATAGGATAACTTCATTGAAGATCACATTTCTACTTCAAATAACTTTCTAAGAGTCATTTTCCCAGAGTTAAAATAAAAAATCTTTATCATCATAAACAAAAACGTAACGCGCTCAAGACTTAGCCTCCATATTTTCCCATTCTTTATAATCAATATGGACATAGGTAATTACTTTGAATATTTTTAGGAGGTTGAATTCAACATAGATTTTAGACTAAAAAATATCTGGAATTTTATGTATTATTAGAGAAAATATATTTTGGTTGATTAAATATGTGACAAAATTCACATCCTCTACCCAAAAAATCATAAGGAAACCAATATGAATTATCATATTTATTTTATTCTCTTCCTATGTCCGGTCCATCCTCTCTGTAAATCAATTTTGATACATAGTCCCTAGTATATTTTTCTCAAATCAACTTCCCTTCCAATATTAGAATTTTTGGAACTCCTTTATTCCATAATCTTCACTATTGTCTATATGTAGTCACTTTAACTTAAATATAATATACTTTTTCTTCCATATACCTCCATATGGAAAAATATTAAACACCTTAGAATTTTTAATTACAAATTACACTCACACTTTTAATATGGAATATTTGATTAATTTCACATAAAAGAGTGACCCTCTATGATAATGCACTAGTGTTAGTCCCTAAACATCCTTATGAACCATCTCCAAAATCCAATGCTTTGGATTTTTTCCTTATATTCAGAAATATAACTTTCATTTATTTTTATGATTAAATCCTTACACATTCTATATTCATTCTTTTGAACTTCATAAATCCTTTAGAATCTAGTATTTTTATCCCCTTTTCAATGATATGTCTAAGGAGGTCATTCTATAACTTCATAAAAGCTAACTCTCTGACATGCAATTCTACTTTAGATGAACTGGGGGGTGGAGAATAAATCCTTCACTCCTCTTCTGATGAATTATCTCTATTTGAAATCTTACACACATTATCTATGAACATTGTAAAAAAACTCGGTATCATCTAGTTTACTAATGAAAATAAAATTCTTTGGGGTATTGGAATATATCATGCATCTTACAACTCTACTATTATGTTGTTTTTAACTAGACCGAAACATATCCTTTTTACATTATCTTTATATTTTTTCATTAAAAAATGAAACTTATCATTCCATAAATATATATCTTCATCCTTCCCCTTTCGTACATAGTTTGGAATGTATCATTAGTGTATGTTACCTAATATCCATATATACTGGTGATAATTAGAAGAAACTCGCTCCTATAATATAAAATAGGATTCACATATCCAAAAACATAGACATATATTATATATTTCTCCTTATCTCTACTATAATCTTTATTAAGGTGGTATTTCCTATGATGATTCTAGAAGATGAGAGCATCATCCACCATGTTGCTCCTACTATGGATCCTTCTTCCTTTACCCTTATGGTGACTTTTCTACCAAATGGTACATCCTCTTCCTTAAGCATTGTATATGTTACTAGAATATTATTGAATATACTTTCAATGAATCTATTCATTAAATATTAGTTCATGAACATCCATTAAATTCAATCCTGCCTTTCCACTGGAATTTCTCACAGTTATAACCATCGTGTCTCGATATTACTAGAGTGAAGAGAGTAACAATGGTTCCCAAACTGAGTCTCTTAAGGCTACCTTCACTGAATCCAACTAAATTTTCATGTTTAATAATCTATATATAAAGAACAATTTTCTCATTTTCATGGTATTATCATACATGTTATTTATAGTCTTTATGAGTTATGATTATTTCTTTACATCTTAGATGTTGTACACCATATTTTAAGAAATTTAAATTCACATCAGCTTGATTGATTTCTTATCTAAACTCTCCTATTATTACACTTTCATAAATTTTTTCTTAACACCAATCAATTAAATATCAAGGTACTTATGAAAAAAAATCCTCCATATGAATCTTCCAAAATAAAAAATTAATTCCATAATACTTCTATATCTAGACCTTACTCTCCTCGGAGGTTATCCCTCTAGAAATTTTAAACTCCCAATACTTCTAGTAAACATAAGATGAGAGGTTAGAAACTACAAACCATTATTATCCAATAAGGAAAAGGGAATAATTTTGATACTAAACTAAGATATAAATCACCTCACTAGAGCTTGATCCTTTATAATCACTCAAAAATTGTTCTTTGATACCACTTTTTGGGTCCACAATTACCATCTTGTACACCCACCATAAGTCACTCAACTATAAATTTACGTGTGGGTGTAAAATCTTCATAATAAACCCCATTATAATACAATTAGGACTCAAAACAAAAAACCCCAAGAAACCACACCAAAATATAAAACAACTAGATGGTGAAAACATGAACTCATAAATGCAACGATTGAAATAAAATGAGGAAAAATAATAACAAGTATTACATGGTTTAGGATTGTTCCCTAATCCATGAGGGAATATTTCATCACTGTTAAAGAAATTAAAGATAAAATAATCAATAATCTTTATCAACACTTTATAAACCCTTAATCATAATTTGATTACACTCTGGTAAAATATAGTAACTCATCCAATGCTTCTGGTCGCCACCACCATCTGACCTTCTTAGGTTATTATACACCTCAACCTACCTTCAAGGAAGAGCCTTTATATAGTCAAAGGATCCCACCACATTAATTGGATATTATGGTGAACTATTCACCACCTAATGATTTCTAGAAATATAAATTCAAACTTATATATCATTGAAGTAAATCTCTAGTGTTCTATCCTACAACACCCTTTGGCTACCATAGTCAACATCTACCAATGAACGGAATCACTATAATCACTCCATAACCCTTCTAGCCATTCAAAATAAGTCTATTTGACTTTTAGTTATTATATTCTTAATCTTCTTTACCAGATAATAAATATTACACTCCCAACAAGCACTAACCATATGTTAATCGTGTATCCTGTATTGTCTCTTGATTTTCATGTTTCAGAATTCCAAACTTCATAAAATAAAATAAAAAGATAAAAATAAATTCATACTAGTGATGGTGGAGTTTTAACATACCATGAATGGTTTAACAAACCTTATCAAACCTTATATTACCCACTTACTCAAAATTCTTACACGACATGATCATTGTGTATAATTTACCAAATAATAAATACATCATGCATCATCCAATAATTTTCGAAATTTTTAAAATTTCCAATATTTTATCCCAAAAATAACCTTATAATAATATATATTCAAAATTTAAAAGTGGGGTTTCATGTTTAAAAAATGGAACATGAAGAAATATTCATGAAAAACAAGGAAGACTATTCTATTTTTTATTTTTTATATTTACTAATTAAAATTTTTGGATTAAAATTATATTCTATCTCATTTTTATTAAATAATTAGATAAACTGTTTTATTTTATTTGTGGGAATAGGTTTAATATAAAATAATACTATATTTTTTTGAATTTATTAATCTAAAAGACATAGTTTTTTAGAAAAATTAATTTTTCTTGTGAACTTTTTTAAAAAACATGATGTTAAAATAAATTATGTTATAGATAGATATATTTAATAAATAAATGTTTATTTGATTAATAAAAAACACTTAGGTCATTGAGATATTATGAAATAAAAACATTTAAATTTAATTTTTTAATTGAAACATGATCACTTTGATCCATTTGAATTTGTATTAGTTGGTTCAAGTTTTGATTTATGTTTGGGAATTTTAGCTGATAGAAGAAAAAAAATAAAAAAGAATAAAAATATAAGGATAAAAATAATAAATTATTGATTGGTATAATAATATAAAATATTATCTATTATTATATTAACTATCACAAATAGTCTGGGAGAATGTTATTGGTGGGTATAAAAGTGTTATTCTTGCTTTATTCCCTTATGTAGATGAGGACCCTCAAAGTATGAAAAATGCTTCATTAGCTCGCATTTATGTGGAATTGGATCAGTCATTGGACATTCCCTCACACATTATCATTCATGCTGGTAAGTACTTCTCCTAATATTAGAGGGTTTTCTATTAAGAACTTATTTGGTTCTGTGAGAAATGTCATCCATAATTTCATTTTGTGGCTGCCTGTAGGCGTAGGTGCTTTATCTTTAAGGTGGTAAACACTATGGATGATGATACTCTAAGTGAGTCCTCTAATGATGTTAGTTATCTTATGGTTGATTTATATGATATTTTATCTTCGGTTCCCATGGTCTCTATAATGATAATGGTATCTTTAATACTCGGGTTCCCAAATTCTACACCATTAGAGGTTCATTCTCCTTCTCCTAAGGTCCATTATTCTTCCAATGTGGCTTGACTTTCTCCTCCCATATGGGATGATACTATAATTCCATATAGTTCAGTTCTATATTGTTCTATAGGTAAGAACATTGATGCCTCAGGCAAGCATGCTCTGATCCTAATGTATTTTTTATAGGTATCTTCTTTATCTCATTCAGACTCTCAGGATAATTTATTCTCTCAAAAAAGGTGGTTGTGGTTGGATACTCTACAGACCTGATCCTTTTAGAGAGGTTTTTTTACCATCATTATATCCTTTGGTGACCTATTTTATGATGATGATATGGCTTTCTCAATATATTCATTGTCCATGCCAAACTAGTTTTCTATTTTGGGAGATTTAGAGGTCGAGGTGGATACTTTGGATTCTCTTCCATCTATAAAGGGAAATTATTTAAAGTGTATATCATCACATATGGATTTATTAAGGATTTATCATTCAAATTCAAAATAGTAATACATATCATCACATTATTTTTATAAATATAGTGGTATTTTAGGCATAAAATCCATCATACTCACTTATAAAATGATCTCTATCATCATATGAAACTCTTGGGGTATTGGGGCACAAGAATAAAGAATATTTCTTGTTAATGAAGTTATAAGGAACCATGCTTCCATGATGGTCATTCTGGAACCCAAGAAAAAATAGAACCTCAACTCTTCTTTCATGGAGAAAAATTTATTTTTCAGAATTCATACATAAAAACCATGCAACAAACATATATGTGTGTTTTATAAGAATTGTGTTTCTATGGAATGGATTGATGTATCATCTCAAAAAATATCTACCATAGTGTCTATTGGGGTAAAAAATTCTTCTTATCATTTAAGTATACAAAATTTTAGGTAACAAAAATGATGGTACTATTTAATCATCTCACTAGCATCCAACCAGGGAACTCATCATAGTTTTTTGGAGGGGATCTCAACACCATAGTGGAGAAATTAGAAAGGAAAGGTGGATCAAGGTATTATAATAGATCAATTAAAAACATCATAGATTACATGACTCACAATGGGCTAATAGAAATGGGTTTTTTGGGGGACATGTTCACCTGGTGTAATAAGGAAAAAAGAAGAGGTATAATTTGGAACATACTTGACCGCTTCATATCCAACTTACAAGCTATTGACTCTTTCTCCCAAACTAATGTTATGCATGTTACTAATTACCTATTAGATCATTCACCTCCCATGGTATAATTAAATAGTGATCTCCATATATGAAATTTATTCTTTTATTTAAAAAACTAGTCTTATAATGAATACATCATGTAGATAGTGAATAGTCTTGGGAGAAACCGGTGTAGGGTTCCTCATGGGTGGGAGTAAGAAACCGCATCAAATGGATGAATAAGTACTTATAGAAGTGTAAATCTAACAAAAAAATAATGACTCTATCCTAAAGTAGATCAATAAATACATTTACGGGATAGAGGATAGGCTTTAGCATATTTAGGATGATGATACCTTTTTATTATAGCTTGTGATAAAGAAATTTGTCTGAGAAACTGATGGAAATAAAAAAAGGCATGAAGTAAATATTGATGGATCTATGGCTCAAGAGGGGAATAGAAATACATATTACATTTATTCATCTATGAATGAGAATAAATTTTTGTGATGAATTAAAATATTTCTCAAGGATAGATTATATATGGGGAATATGGAGGTGTCAAGGAATATCACCTTTAATAACTTTTAAGATATCCTTTTATGAACACTTAATAATAACAAAGGGAGGATCCTAGGGGTGAATATAGAACAAAACATCCAATATTATATCCTTATACTGGTGGAGGAATGGGACAATTAAAACATATAGAACATCCCAGGAGGAAAGGAGATCAAATAATTCATTTATAGTATGAATCTTGAAAGTTAACCAGGACCTGATCGTTTCCCCTTCTCATTTTACAAGGATTTATGGGATATAATCAAGCCATATGTGAATGAAGTTGTGTAATATTTTTTAAAAAGGTAGATCACTTACAAGGGATGTTTTTTCATCTACACTTATTTTGACCCCAAAGGTTAAGGAAACAAATTATCTCAACTAGTGTAGATTTATATGTCTTTGAAACATATCTTAAAATATCCTCACCTACCGTGTGAATAAGAAACTTGGACATGTAATTCCAAGGCTCATTTCAGATGAAAAAAATGGCTTAATTCAATGTTTAATCGTACAAGGGGTGATTTTTATTTACAAATATAATGTGGATGATATTAACAAGAGGATCCTTGGATCTTAAATTATGATCAAAGTGGATATGGATAAATAATATGACTGAATGGAGTGGGTTTTCATTCTGATGGTCATGAGAAAGTTTGATTCAAAGGAATAAATTTATGGCTTGTTCTTCAGATGTTATTCATCATTTTTTCTCCCCATTTCAATCATAGAGATTATTTTTGGATTATTCAAGACAATTTTCAAGTTAATATAGGGATATCTAGTGTCACTAAGAATATTAATTCTAGTACAAGAGGCCCTCAATAGAGACAAAAAATGTGACATGGCTGGAGGGAAGATATTTCCATATAGAAATATGTCTGGGTAGGGAATTGTTTCACATATTTTTTCATTGAAGAAATTTTTTTCTTTATAAATGGTAGTCAAAAATTCATAAATAGCTTCAACAGGATAATGGATACCTATGGAAACTTGAGTGAATAATGGATTAATCATAGAAACATCGTTGTTTTTATCCTAAAAAAACTGCACAAACTTACATAGTAAACTCATCCAATATAAGCTATGATTTCAAAGAAAAACCTTATGATGGAGTGCCTCATAAATCCCATATTTAAGGGTAAAATTAGTAAGTTTTTATTTGAAGGAATCACCAAACATGTCATATCCTTCATTTTTAACTGAACAAATCATTTCCTCTTGTTTAGGATAAGAATAACACTGGTGAATAATATACTTACATCTATGTTAATGTACATTCTCCCATTCATCATAGTGATTAATAGAATCATCAAAAAACTTGAAAAAAATCGTTACTTTATTCATTTTGGATGTTAATTAAGGAGGAAAATGTCGTTGGGATTCTTGGAATAGGATAGTGAATCTGTTCAAGGAAGTGGTATTAATTTAAGAAACATATTGGGAGCTATGCAAGGAATGCATGAGAGTCTAGAATGGGGTATCATTAAATGGAAATTATTTTGTGTGAGTTTTATAAATTTTGTGTATGGGGAAGGCTAGATAAGCTATGTAGAATGATCAAGGATGACTTCTATCATCATGTGTTTCATGATAGAGTGGATAGAAATTATGAAGGAGGGGTGTGGTGGGTGGTTGGATACAATAATATTAGTTACTACAAGGATAAATGTGCTAGTTGTATCCTCTTATTCCTAGGGTTTTTATCTATAGAAATATATTTTAGAGAAGTTATCATGTATCTCGAACTTACTTATGTGACACTCAGTGATGAGAAGCGAATCATACATGGGAACATCAGTCTAGTGGAAAACCCTAAAAGGTTTGTTCCTTCTAATTCAATGTTAGGATTCTTCAGTTATTGATAGTTTTATTGGTTAATACATGCAGATCATGAGTTATATGAGTGGTATAGAGAGTTATAGTGTAAATAATTATCAATGAAGAAGAATTTTCTAGTTTTATGGATGAGAAACAAATCTATTCCTATGGTTGATGATGTTTAGAATAATGGTATTTATCTAGAATTTTTTTTCCTGTGTTGTGAGTCCCCAAGATTGAATTCAGATGAGAACCTCTTATTTAAAGGAGAATATGCTAGTATTATTTTGAATAATTCCAATAAAAGTATAGGGATTATAGTGAAAGAATATTATTTTTTAAAATTTTTTAAAATCTGGTTTTAGAGGTCCATCTAGTATGGAAATGTAATAAAAATGTATTTACAATGTGATGTTGTCTGTTATGGGAGGTAAAGAATAAAATGATATAAGGCGGTCACATAACTCACCTCTATATTCAAGTTCTTGTGAAATATCTTGTGGCAGATCTTGGTTCACTTATCCTAGGTTGGGTTTATTGGCTTACATTAGGTGGATTCTAACAAGGATAAACTTATTCATAGAGGGAGGTGAAAAGGCCCTCTAAGGGTGGTGGGTTAAATGGAATCCATCTAGTAATAGAATGGAGATGAATGTGAATTTATCTTTTGTATATATAGACATGAGAGATGGTGGTTTGGTGAATAATGGTAGGGGTTTAGTGATCTTCTGTTTCAGTGTATATTGTGGTATGGGAAACTATATTGTGGAAGAAACCAAAAAAAATATGTAGTGGAATTTAACTATATAGGCTTTATAATATTAATATCTTTGTGGTGTATTATGATTCCAAAAAAATAAGTTTCCTTTATGATAATGTCAGCATTCCATGGGACCTAGTATACTACATCAGGAAGTGTAGGATGATCATTATACAGGGCATGGAAGTTAGTCATACATTAAGGGAATAGAACATTACATATGATATTATAACTAGTAAAGGGATATATAGTTAATGTCTCATTTTTTACCAATGTATTGGGTCTTTAACATATAATTCTAACCTCGTTATAAGTGATTATTCTCTTGGACTTCACCACTTTCACCCCCCCCCCCCCTTCGATTTTTAAATCCTTTCTGAATAAATTTTTTAATTTTGAGTGAGTAAGTGGTATGAATATAAGAGGAAATACAAATTGGTCATTTTTTCCTCATCAAAGACAAGGTTTTAGAATATATGAATGAAAATGATGAATATTCACGAAAATTATTTCATAGTGATACCCCATGGTATGGTATAGATTTTTAAACATAGGAGATGTCATTATTTTTCATAGACCTCGGATGAGGGATATCTTTTTTAAAAATAAATAGTTCTTTCATATTTTTGTCATAATCTCTATGTCATGGTTTGATTAATTCTATAAATTAATTTTATTAGTATATTTTTAGAGATATTGTTTATTCCATGTTTTGTAATATTTATTTCTATTCCAGATGAGGTATTTTGATCCTTTTCACGTCAATTTTAATAATATTATATTTTTTCATATTCATTTACTACTTTAGTTTAAAAATTCACTTATTTCTTTTAAAAAACAAATTCTTAAGATAATGTAAAAACAATTTATCAAACAGAAATAATTCATGAGTGGATAAGTATCTTGATAGGTAAGGAGTCATGAGTATAAGGATGTGTACCTAATTATTTTATCGAATATCATTCATGGAGAAGTTGTTTTTATTAAGTATTATCTTGAGAATTAAATAATATTTTATTCTTTAGTAATTTTCTGAGAGGGGTTATTAAGGGAGAATATACAAGATAATATAGTGAATTAAATTATGAAAATTAATTTTGATTTAACTTTTCCTAAAAATGTTTAAAATATAAATTGTTTTTATTTAGTTATTTGAACAAACTAATTTAATTTATTAAATTAAAATTAGTGGATTTGAATATGTTAAAATAAATAACAATTGATAACTCAAAAATCAATTAATTTAGTGAATTCATGGATGAATGGTATTACACTTTTGAGTAAAATCATCCTTTGAAATTGATTTTGTACTTATTATTTCATTTTAGTTTTTAAAACCCATTCAAATGTTAAAAAAAATTGGCTTATAAGTTTTATAAGTGAATCAACCTTGGATTTATATTATACTACTATTTTATAGTATTTATTATTGGATAAAATTAAATAAATTTTTAAAGTTTGACTCCATTCATTAGAATAGGTAATTATTATGGGTGTCTCAATAAGTCTACCCGTCAGTGTTAGGGGATAATAATTAGTTATAGTGACAAGGTTACTTTACAAATTCATGTTATAATAATCATGCATCATGCATAGTATCTCTGGAGATAAAATATTTCTGAATTCATCAGGTAACTATATAATTTAAATCTCACTCATCACATAACTTTTTTAGTGAACAATGAAAAATTTGAAATAAATTACATACATAATCGCATAATATAAAATAGCCATATCATTAAAATAGTCATCAAAAGTTTTCCATGAACAAGGTATGTATGTGTTCATTTATAAAATCTTCAATAAAAGGTAGTCATATAAAGATGATTTCTTTTCAATCAATAGGATTTAACAATGAGTATAATCATAGAGATAGGTGATTTCATGGTTAAAATGAATTTAGTAAGATAATTATCAAAAAAAATTATGAATAATAAAATATTTTCAAATGTATTGGTAGAAAATTTAACCATATTAATGAATTATATTTTAAAATGAATTATGTTTTGGAATAGGGGTCCTGATTAGTCAAGAGGATTTGGGACAAGTTCTAGAGAATTTTACTAAACACGAACATAGATTATTATTGTAGAATGGACCACACTAATGTGGGTACTATCGTATAGTCAAATATTTTGTGGATATTGGTATTAAATAAATGAAGGGTGTTGCAACAACATGGGGTACTATAGCACCAAATTTATTTATGAGATCGTTTTTAAGCTAGGGGTTTTTTGGTGTCTTTATTAATAATTTCATATCTCTAACAATGTGAAAATTTTTATGTCTCTCTATATATTTAGGGACTCTTCCTAAACCATGTAAAGAATTATGTGTTATTCTTATTCTTATTCTTTATTTTTTCCCTCTTTTATCACATTTCTAAAATCATTTTTCATTTGATCTCATTCGTTACATAACTTATATTACAGCCAGATTTTGTTATATTGATGTCATATTTCATGAGTTGAATAATGTATAAGTAAGAATATAAGGTAAATATTAATTTTTTTACGACTTTAATTTCTGGATAATGAAGATCACGGACTATATTTATCACTTTTTGAAATAATGACAATAGAAATGGACAAGGCTATGTGACCATTATTAAATTAGTGGGATCTTGGATTTGTACATCTTACATTAGAAAAAATGTGGCATTTAACAATAGAGCATAGAATATAATGTCTAGGTTTGTGGTAGCACTCACAAACATATATGATAATCCATCAGCATTGAACTCCATCAAATAGTTTCTTTCTATTAGTATGTGTAATTTTACTTATAATATTCTAGCTATAATCTAAAATTTAAAGATTTCATTATTCCTTCTCATCCTAGTCACTTAGGAATAACACATATTTATAAAATAGAATATAATTCAAAGAGGAATATGGATTTCATAGGATATGGGGGTGGAAATTGATAGAAAGGTAGTTGGTAATGATATTATGGTCAAGATTGATATCAAAAAGGCATATGAAATTATTGAATTGAAATTTATCATTACGATCATGGAGTGTTGTTGTATTTTCTCATCATGGGAATGTGATCTATATTTTATATGTTACTAATCCCTTTACTTCTTAGTTAACCTCATGTGTAGGAAATTTTATTTTTTCAAATCAACCAAATGTTTGTGGCAAGGTGATCCCCTATCTATTTATATATATATCCATTCCCAAAGTATGTTGAGTAGGAAAGTCAGAAACTCTATTCTTAATAGAGGTGTGTAACCATTCTTGAGAAATTATAGGGATAATGGTATCAACCAATTTTTTTTCACGAGTGACATGTTGTTATTTTTGAATATAATCAAAAAGTATTGTAACAACCCAGGTACTTGTAGAATAATTTTATTTCATTCTATAATTAAATATTTAAATTCATTGTAAATGCATAATTAAATAAGTGGTATTTATAGAAATTAAGGAATCTATACTAATGTAAAAGTAACATGACCATTGGAATAGTAATGTGATTGTTAAGAATAGTGTTCTAGACATTAGAATAATATCCACACCTTTGAAAATATAAATAAAATTTATGAATCTCATAAATGAAAAATATGATATATTTATATCATGGAATAAGTAAATAAATGTATTAAAAATAATAAATTAAGTGTTGGTATTTTTTTGAAACGTTAATGATTATTTAAAATTTTACAATTAATAGATTTATTTAAAATTAAAAAAATTATAAAATAGATTCATAAATTAATATTTTGTTGTATTATAATTATAATATAATTGTGTGATACCTTGATTAATTTTTAAAAATGTCATAAAATTAGTTATAATATTAAAATCAGTGTCTTCCAAATAAATAATGATTTTAATTAAAAATTAAATTTATTATATTTAGAAAATTATTTTCAAAAAATTGTGTCTATTTTTTAATTCTACACATTAAAAATGGTTAGGATGGATTTTTGGGATTTTTCTGAAATAATTTAATTTTTGGTGAATAAGGAAATAAGGTAATTTATGGTATTTAACATTATAAGTTAAATACATGAATTTTTTAGTCATTTTTGATGTAAACAAAAATTATTTCAAACTCAAATGAACTATTTATTGTAATTCATCACAATAATTAACATTATTGGTAGTCTTTATCCAAAATAATAAAAAATGAATAAAATAATCAAAAACACCCCTCTTCTCTCCCTATAAATACCACTCATCACCACCTCTTCTCCTCCCACCTCCAAATCCTTGAATATGGTCTAAATTATTCCCAATTCCCTTTACAAGCCTCTTCCCCATGTTCAATACCTACTGGTCTCATCAAAAAACCAAAACCATGTTCCTTAATAAGGTTCTCAATGATACGATATTCAAGAGGTAAAATCCTCTTTTTTCTCTTTTAAAGTCTATTTTCTTTCTTTATTTATACCTTATCCTAAACTATCCTATACTAAGATGAATTATAACTCTATTATCATATATATACTTTAATTTTGTTATGTTAATGAAATATCCATCATCAAACCTCTTCTCTTCTCTTGTTTAAAAAAATGAAAACACTATTTGTGATGTGTCGATTCACCACCTTCATAGATGAAGAGTTTTAGTTTTCTAGTACTAGCTTCAAGGATGGTCATAAAACCTATATTTGGTTAAACCATATTTTAATATGTATATTTTTAACTTTTTTAATTTTTTGGAACTAATTTACAAACATAATATTAAATAAAAAACAAGATTCTAATGGTCGTAAAAAATGCCGAAAACAAACCAAAAATTTATCATTAATATTTTATCTAGAGAATAATCCACATATCATAAAACAAAATGATATATGGGATCATTTAAAATTATGGAAACTCATTAATACCATTTATTTCAACTTCTTTAGTTTTCCTTCTATTTAACAAGAACCCCCATAATTATACTCAAGGGAATCGACCATAAATCCATGAAAAGAATGCTCTTAGAATGATGATTTTGATATTTATAAATCATCAAAATGAAAAAAAATGAACTTAATGAAATTTTAATAAATAAAAAATATGTGGAAAACTTTCTGAATTAATTAATTAATTAATTAATCTGATTTTATTTTCCATGAAATTAATTACAAGTGTCGAATTCTTAAGAACAGAAGGTAAGGGACTTTATTTTTAAAGATCCTCATTTCAAGTTATAACTCTTTTTATTAAATAATTTATTTTTTTACTTATATAGGATAAGATAATTTTACCAATTTCATGAATCCTTATTTATTTTATTTTTTCACTTATAAGTTTACACTTCTATTTTCAAATAAAATGTTTTCATTTATAAGTGTACGGGTTGTTAAAAATGAAAACTGATTTCAAAATGGTAAATTTATTTTCCTTAAAAATATTTTTTTTATGAAATATTTATGTGTTATGATCATGTTATGGATCTTGGGAATTTTTATGATGATGGGTGGATCCATGATGAACCAAGGGATGGTGATCCCATTATAGCTCTATAATGCATTGGGTAAATGGACAAAGTTGTCTAGTTAGGTTTCTCCTAAGAGAATATTGGAATATACTACGATGGTTGTTCCAAGTGTAACCATGATGGTTACTCTATTTATAGCCAGGATAACTTCTTTATATCTAATAGTGGTATGAATATGATGTCACAATTTACCTTTTATTATTTTTGTATTATTTCTATGGTTTTATGGGAAACTTATGATTTCATAATGTAAGCTAAAGAGATTATGTTTTATGTGAAAATGTTTTCATTCATGGAATAAAAGTTTCTTTATTCCTTTTTATGACCCTTTTGATCTTTTTGTTCTCATACTAAGTTTTAAAATGTTTTTCGTAGGGTTTATTTATAGTTAAATGAAATAAATAATTAAATTTTAAAGTTTTTAAGTTTTATTATTGAAATAAATCACATTTTTATTCTAAAAGTTCCATTTTGTAAAAAAATGGATATTGAGTTTTATGAATTATAATATATGGGTTTTTATATATGATTTTATGACCTAATACTATAGAACTATAAATATAAAAGATCTTTAGGAATGTATGAAATTAAAATCTAGTTGAATTAACTGGATTACATAATATTTAAGGTTAGGTACTTACAGTTGCTATTATAATAAGGTTTAGATAACTTTAGGGGTTAAGATAATGTTAATAGAATACCCATAAATGATTTTTAATTTATGGTTAAGTTTAAATGATATATAATTTGAATATTTCCATGTTTAATTATCTAATATATGACTATTTATAATGTATTTATACATAAAAAATAAGGAAGATGTATTAGAAAGGCACTGAGAGGATGATATCCTTTTGAATTCACAACCTGGAATTATAGGAATTGGAACCAAGAATTTTGTGATAATAAAAAATCAGTTGATGCCAGATATAAATGGATGTATCATCCATGAATGAGATCATCTAGATCAAACATATAGTAATATATCAATGGTGTAACATTTTATAATGAAACACCCTCATGAATTTAGTAGATCTTATGACCTAGTGGTAGTTGAAGGGTGGATTAAATCCCTAGAAAATATCTTTATGTCATAGGGTGTTCAGAACATCAAAAGTTTTGTCTTAATATTTATAATTTTTAAGGTGAAGTCGACCAACGGTGGTCATTGGTCTAGAATATTAGGGATAACGTGTATATTTATTCTTTGTAATGAGATGAATTCAAAAATATTTTCTTTGAGAAATATTTTCATAATGCGATTCGAATTGGGATGAACAAAATAATTCAAGTAATTGAGATAGGAGTATGATTAAATGGCTATATATAAAGAAAATTTTACTTGATAGAAACGGTATATTCCAAATTTTATATTGGATATTGATAGTAAAATAAATGTTTTTTACTCAAGATTGAATCCAAAATATCAAAGGGAATTGTCTTCTCATTAATTAAAAAATTATGAAAAAAATCAATGTGAGGAGAAGGTAGAAATGATGTTTTTATATGATAATGTGTAATTTTAAAACTAGAAAAAAAGGTCTAGGTGGCATGAAAAATGAAATAATTCATCAAAGATGTTTGATGGTAAGAAAATTAAGTTTTCATTTTGTGAGAATTGTAGTAAAACGCACTAGGGAATACCTTTTGAAGTATGGTAAGTGTTTCTGATGTAGTGATTTTTTCCATATGGATCATAATTGAAATTAAAAAGATCATGGTAGTGGTAAGAAAATTTATTATATACAGATAGTAAAATGTTTTAAATTTTATGAGATGGGTCATTATGAAAATGAGTGTCTGAAGAGGAACCAGAATGATGGAAAGCAGCGAGACTATAAGCAGAAAGGTGTGGTGAAATCCTTTAAAACTAATTCAACAGATGTTGGGCCATCAAACAAAGTGGTATCAGGTACATGGTTTTTTATTCATATTATTCTAATTTTTTGTTTGATACAAGTTCTACACATTATATATTTTACGATAAATTTTTTGGTAAATTTTAAATTCAACCTCAAGAAATGAATCCATAACATATAGTAAAAATTCTTGGGGGAAATATTAAGTCAATGAGAAATTACAATAATATTTATGTCAATGTATGTGGAAAGAATTTATCTATAAAACTTATTGTCTTTCCCATGGTATAATTTAATTTTATTATATTTATGGAATGGTTTTTTATTTGCCATGCTAAGATGAATTATAGAGATAAAGAATATTTATTTTCAAAAAGAGTTTCATATTTTATAAAATAATGAACCCATAACATTGATAACGTATCAGTAAATAGATAAACTATTAAAATATGTAAATTAATGTTATCTTGCACATATTATTAAAAATAATGGAAATTTTTAGATTAATTTTTTTCCAGTGGTAAATGAGTATCTAGATGTAATTTCTGTTAAGTTGTCTAGTATTTTACTAGATCTGGAGGTTAAGTTTACTATTTATTTATTCCTTGATGCTAAACCTATTTCAAAACCTGGTTATTGAATTTCTCAAGTATAACTTATATAATTAAAAAATTAGTTACAAGATTTTCTAGATAAAGGTTTAATCCATCCAAGTACTTCGGCTTGGGGTGCTCCTATTTTTGTTTTTTAAAAATAAATATTGCTTTATGAGTCTTTGTATTGATTATAGAGAATTGAATAACATTGCTATTAAAGGTGAATGTGGTGACATTTTGAAGACAGAATTCCATACTAGATATGGTCATTATGATTTTGTTCTTACACACTTTGGTTTGAAAAATTCCCCTAAAATTTTTATAGATCTTACACTATTACAAAAATGAGTTTATCCAGTGTTAGGTCTTTAACAGCACTAGCTAAAAACACTGTTAAAGACCCCCTTTATCAGTGCTAAAAAAGCACTATTAAAGGGGGTATTTAACAGCTGATTAACCAATAAAAACACATATTTTAATTACATTTTAATGTTATTAAATGTTCATTTTCTATCTTATGGGACTGAGTTAGTAGAAATAGAATATCAAAATCTGGGCCAGAATCTGTGGCCCAGAATGTTATCCCACTAAATCAGCCATAACTCCCTATTCACAACTCCAAATGGGCCCAAATTTTACAGGAGATTAGGGCCCATAAAGATATCCATTTTCTTCTTCTATTTCCCACTCAAATTTGTCCATCTAGAAGGTAATGTCAATGTGTCTGTTCGGTGGTTGCAAGCTGGCTTCCACCTCGGGTCAAGAGTGTATAAGTCCAAGTTCCACAAGATTTCCACCACCCTAAGCCTACCATAATCAAGAGGTGTGACTTTAACTATAGGAGTATCAAAACAAGGCTCCCAAAATTTCTATTTAATTCTGTTTTTTTGGAGGATTTAATCATCTTTGGTTCTTTGTTCAATTGTAATGTTATGCTGTGATTTTGTTGTCTCAAGTTTGTCTTCCACATGTAAGTTGTTCAATTCACTTTAGTTTATTAATAAAAGTTCTTCTCCTATTATTTTTTTCTACATATCACTTTGATATAGTTGGTTTAAGGTTTGAATTTATTCACACAAAACCTTGTGAAATTATCACACAACAGTGGAGTGATCGTTATTTCATTGTTTTTTTTACTTCTCCTTTTCCTCCCTCATGAGTCTACTTTCCGCTTCCATTGAAACTATAAAATCAATGGAGGGATAACCCACTTATGGGTTGATACAAGGGAGTATTAAGGGTCTGTATTGGATTTTATTTCTCACTCTATTAATTTCTAATCACTTATTTTAATTGAGAATTTTGTTTGAAGATCTTTAAACTTTTTCATCCTTGTTGAATTTAAGGCCACACACTTCAAGTGCTAATACAAACCTTTAACTTGAAGTGCTCAAAACATTTATCCTTCAAGTGTATAGGTGATTAGTATTAAATTTTTTAGGTATTAAACAAATAAGTGATGATGTTTTGTGATCTTCTTAAATGATCCCATCTCAAATATAAAAAGTTGAAATAGATGAAAAGGAACGCATCTAATCCACCCCAATTGATAATCTAGGATCAACTCATTATTTTAATTTGGATTCACTTAATTATCTTAAAATTCACTTATACCCATATAATATCAACCCATGTTGGCCACTTTATACCAAAAACAGTCCATAGAATGTACGTGTCTGTAGGTTACTTCTTAGGTCTCTGTGGATTCGACAACCCAAGCTAAACTACAAGGACTATTCTACCTTCAAATCTTGGGTAAATTTGAGTGTGAATAAAATTTTGGAGTCATTTACAGAGACCCTAGAAATTAATCTAAACACCCATTCTATTATTCCCCATTTATTATTTTCTCATCCAAATTCTCTTATCTTTTCCCTTTCTCGTTTTTCTTCTTTTTGGCGCATGTCCACCTACACCCGTGATCAATCAAACTATCTAGTTAGGGTGGATAATATTGGGGTTGGGGAGTCAATTACACCAAAGTAACTCTTCCCATTAGATCCAAATCTTCCTAATACCCCTGATTCAAAAATTGATCCCATTTCAATGGAAGGTATTCAAAGAAACCAACTCATAAACCCGGGTGGGAACTAAAATGGAAATCCAAATGAGGGAGCCCCAAACATGGGGAATGCAGTTGATCAAACCATGAATGACTACCTCACACCTTCCTGCGACCCAACTCCCTAAGAGATTCCAACTACGTCTTTAAACTCCATTTCCTAAACCATCTTCCCACATTCCATGGAATGGAGTTTGAGATTCTCTACCTTCACGTTAAGGAATTCAACGACATTGTAGAAACCATGTGTCCCCCACATCAACTAGAATCAACTAAGATGAGGCTATTTCCTTTTTCTTTAAATTATTGAGCTAAAAATTGGAAAAAAAATTGAGACCATCATCCATAAACTCTTGGAACCAATTACAAAGATAATTATACAAAAAAAATACTTTCCCCACCACAAAACAATTGCACTTAAAAAGATCATCCAAATATTTTTTGACAAAGAGGGAGAGTCATTCTATGATAGGAGAGGTTCTAGGAAACTCTATACATGGTTCTACACCATGGTTTTTATATTCCTAAACAAGTGAGAATTTTCTATGAAGGGTTGGGCCTGGGGAACAAAAAAATCATTGACATGATGTGTAATGGAACCTTTAAAAACAAAGCCCCAAATAATGCTTACGAGTATCTAGAAAGCCTTCCTGAACAAAACCAAACATGGGGAAATTCACATTATTTTGAAAAGCCAAAAAGAACTACTGGAATTCATAAAATTAGAGAATAGGAAATCCTTAGGGCTAAACTCGCAGCACTTTCTAGGAAGGTTGAAGAGATAGACCTTAGTAAAGTGCATAAAATCTAAACTTTAGGCACTGTTTGCACAATTTGTGACAAACATGACCATAAGACAGACAACTACCCAACCATTCCATCCATCAAGGATGTTCTTTTAAGAGAACCCCCAGTGGAAGTAAATTCCTTGAACTTTCAAAAGCCTCAATACCAAAACACCTTCAACCCAAGGTATAATAACCACTCAGGATTCTGCTAGAAAGATAACCAATAACCTAGAAAACCACAGGGACAAAATACTTACCCCTATCAGAACTACCAAACCCATAACTAGTTCCAAACCCAACCTATCCAATACCAAAAAACACCATTCCATTTTCAACAAACCATCCCACCTCCAAAATATCCCACTGGGATAAACCAATCTTCTCAATCATCAACCCAAACTGTTCCACAAAGCCTCCTAGAAAAAATGTGCAAACCAATGGAAAAAATGAACTCATAATTATCTTCCCTTAAACAATAACTTTAAACCATCAAAACTGGAAAGGCACCCATGCCTACTTAGGAATTACCATCCTCAAATTTAAGTGGAGAGTCAATTTTCACTCAAAAAACACATGAAAAACTAAAGGTTGTAACTGTTTTAATAAGTGGGAAATCAATTGAGAAACTTGAACAACTAATTCAGAACCCATTTTAAGATTCAAAATTGGATGAAAATTCAAATGGACCAAATGATCAAATTGAAAAACATGATAACATTGTCAAAGAAATAACTCTTCAACAAACAACCCCATAACCTTCACCATTTCCTCAACGCATGAGGGGGAAAACCAAGCCTGAATTGAGGGAAACATTGAGGGAAATCTTCTCACAAGTAAATTTGAACATTCCTCATCTTGATGCCATTCAAACCATTCCTGTATACTCAAAATACCCTAGGGACCTCTAAACATTTGAAAGAAAATTTTCACATAAAAACCAAGTCCTTTTGGCTAATAATGTGAGTACCACCATTCAAGGGACCATTCCTCCTAAGTTGAAAGACCCAGGTTGCCCTTACATCAATGTTGAACTAGGATAGAGCAAATTTGTAAAGGCCTTGTGTGACCTAGGTTCTAGTGTCAATCTAATCCCATATGTTGTGTACTTCCAGTTAGTCATAGAAGAACTAAAACCCACATATGTCACACTTCAACTTGCGGATCGTAGAATTAGGGTTCCAAAGGTTAATTTAATGTACATTCTGGTAAAGGTTGAAAACTTTATCTATCCTGATAACTTCATTGTCCTTGACAACCATCCAAACTTAGGAAATAGGGAACAAACCCCAATCATCCTTGGTCGTCCTTTCCTTGCAACAATCAACTCTGTTATCCGAGTTCAAAATGGGAACTTGACCATAACCTTTGGAAACAAGAGTCTAGACTTGAAACATCTATAATGCAAGCTCAAAAATAGGGGATGATGAGGACATTCATGAAGTAAACATGATAGGAAGCATTGATAATGAATCTATAGAAAATCAAGGAATATTTGATGGATGTTTAAGTCAATATGAGATTGATTTATTTTGTTCACATGAAGGAATTTTATCTCCTTGGATTGAATCATTTTCAAGTTTCTCTTATGATGAATTCTTAGGTCTAACAATCAGTGAAACCTTTTAGGAAACCACTTTCATGGAGACCAATCGAACTTCCTTCCCTAAATATGATCAAACCAATCTTGTAGCTGAAACTTCTATATGTGGGGAATCAATCCTATCTGAAACTCTAAAAAAAGAAATTGATCTTTAGCCAATCTCCCAATATTTTGCTGAAATTTTGAACCAAACTTATCTTTAATTGAAAGAACTTCCTTCTGTACTTAATAATTCCTTCCTAAGAGAAAATGGAAGATGTCCTGTTGTCATTTATTCTTCTCTTGAATCCAATCATGAGAGGATGCTTCTAGATGTCCTTAAGAAACATAAGAAATCCCTTGGTTGGACCCTGTCTGATATTCATGGGATTATCCCACTTATCAGGACTCATAGGATTGTTCTGGAATCTGATTCAAAGCCATGTCGTCAAACTCAATGGTGAATCAATCCTAATCTCATGTAAGTAGTGAGGAAAGAACTTTTGAAATTGTTAAAATCTAGTATCATCTATCCCATAGTTGAGAGTGAGTGGGTGAGCCCAATCCAAGTGGTTCCCAAGAAGGAAGTAATCACAGTGATAACAAATAAGGATGGAGAGATTCTTCTAATTATGGTGAGTAGTGTATGGAGGGTCTGCATTGACTATAAGAAGCTAAACTCATTCACCAAGAAGGACTATTTCCCCTTACCATTCATTGACCAAGTACTTGAGAGATTGGTAGGTTATGCCTTCTACTATTTCTTATATGGGTACTCAGGGTATAATAAAATTTAGGTTTCCCTAGAGGATCAAGGAAAGACTACATTCACATGTCCATTCAGCACCTTTGCTTTCAAACGCATGCCCTTCGGGTTATGCAATGCCCCTGGAACCTTCCAGTGGTGCATGATGGGAATATTCTCAGACATGGTAGGGGATTTTGTTGAGGTATTAATGGATGGCATCTCTGTATTTGGGGATATATTTGAGGGATTTATATGGAATGTGGAGAGTGTTTTTCCCAGATGTGAAGAAACAAATCTGGTCCTAAACTAGGAAAAATGTCATTTCATGGTTAAACAGGGATTAGTCCTTGGCCATATAGTCTCAGGTAGGGGGATTGAAGTTGATAAAGCAAAGTTTTACATCATTCGTCACCTTCCATCACCTATAACTATTAAGGAAGTGAGGTATTTCTTAGGACATGTTGGTTTCTATAGAAGATTCATCAATGACTTTAGTTCAATCTCTCATCCCCTTTGTTCTCTCCTAGTAAAGGATGCTCCATTTTTCTGACAGAAAGCTACAAGGGTTCATTCTCAACCCTCAAATCCTCTCTCACCTCTCCTCCCATTATGAAATTTCAAAATTGTAACCTTCCTTTCAAACTTATGTGTGATTCCAATGAATTTTATATAGGATATTTGTTAGTAAAACATTGTGATAAAACTACTTATGTCCTTGCTTATACAATCAAATCTTTAAATGATTCCAAAATCAACTACACCACCACTGAAAAGGAGTTAATTGATATTGTATTTTCCTTAGATAAGTTTAGGTTCAACCTCTTAGTATCCCCCATCACTATGTTCACTGACCATTCTGCACTAAAATACCTCTTCCAAAAACAAGATGCTAAGGCTAGACTGATTAGGTGGGTCCTTCTCTTACAAGAATTTGACCTCACAATCAAGGATAAAAATGGTGTTGAAATTTTTTTAGCTAATAATCTCTCTAGGATGGAATTAAAATACAACTAAAATCACCTTTTTGTGTCTAATTCATTCCCTGATGAACACCTATACTTTGTGAGTGACTGCCCTTGGTATGCCGACATAGCCAATTTCTTAGTTATAGAAGTCATTCCAAAATTCTTAGGGACTCAAGCTAGAATTAATTTCCTTTAATATGTTAGGCACTATGTGTTTGATGATCCATATATCTATAAGTTCTTCCCTAACCAAATCATTAGGAGGTGTGTCCAAGAATCTGAACAATATTCCATCCTTAAATTCTATCATAGTGAGGCATGTGGAGGTCACTTTTCCTCTAAGAAAACATCTGCTAAGATTCTTCAGTGTGGTCTCTTATGGAACACCCTCTCAAGGGACTCTTACACATTTTTTCAAATATTTCCTAGGTGTCAACAAGTAGGGTCCATCACAAAAAGGAATAAAATGACACTCACTCCCATCTTAGTGGTTAAAATCTTTGACTGTTGGGGAATTGATTTCATGGGTCCCTTCCCAAACTCTAGGTGATATCTTTACATTCTATTAGCTATTGATTATGTCTCAAAATGGGTTTAGGTTATTCCCACACAATACAATGATCATAAAATTGTGATTAGATTCCTAAAAGAAAACATCTTCTCTAGATTTTTAATTTCTAGGGCTATCATTAG
Source organism: Viscum album (assembly GCA_963277665.1). Classification (NCBI taxonomy): domain Eukaryota; kingdom Viridiplantae; phylum Streptophyta; class Magnoliopsida; order Santalales; family Viscaceae; genus Viscum; species Viscum album. The sequence goes on along the minus strand of OY728131.1, from coordinate 900,959,686 downwards.
TGATCGTGGAACTCATTTTTACAATCATCCATTCTCATCACTCTTGGACAAGTATGAAATTTCTTACAAAGTGTCTACTACATACCACCCACAGACCAATGGTCAAGCTGAGTTAGCCAATCGAGAAATCAAACAAATTCTTGAGAAAACTATTAATCAATCTAGGAAAGATTGGTCGAGCAAACTCTTAGATGCTCTTTGGGCGTATCGAAGCACATATAAAACCATTTTAGGAATTTCCCCATATAGGTTGGTTTATGGTACATCATTCCATTTTCTAGTGGAGATTGAACATAATGATTTTTGGTCAATTAAGAAAATGAACTATGACCTATCATTGGCTTAAACAAAAAGGAAATTATATCTCAATGAACTTGAGGAACTTAGGATGGAGGATTATGAAAATTCAAGGATCAATAAAGATAAAGTATAGGCCTACCGATCTTGAAATCTTAAAACCAAACACATTTTACCAGGTAAACCTATTCTTTTGTATAGTTTTAAACTTCATTTACACCTAGTAAAGTTGAGGTCTATATGGTCATGTCTATACATAGTGCATAAGGTGTACCCCCATGGGGCTGTAGAAATTCAAGATCCCACCAATGGTCAAACCTTTAAAGTTAATAGTCATAGATTCAAACAATTCATTGAACCATTCCAAAAAAATGAAGTTGATGAAAACATGTGTGAACCAACCATAGATGAGGAAAATATGTAAATAATTAAGGGTCTAAGTCGATCTAGCGACATTAAACCAAAGCACTGCATGGGAGGTAACCCGTGGTTTTCATCTTGGAAAATCATCTTTTTTTTAATAGAATTAATGAATCTTTTTGATATTTAAAAAAAATAGACTGTTGACCTATTCTTATATTATGATTACGGATGGGTATGAAAGGGTAGTTCCATATTCATCTGTGTCACATGGTGTGATCCTTGAGTAATACCTTACCCATACATTTTAAAAGAAGACAATGTATCATCAGTTTATTTTATTTTATTTTTATGTGTTTGTTGGTTAAAATAATAATACAAAATAAATAAATAAAAATATAATAAAAAAAAGACATGTCATAGTTTGTGGGTCAAACCCTGTCATAACCAGCAAAGCTGTGGGGAATCGAACCCAGGACTGAAGGGAGACAGGGGCGCGCACTTACCACTGACATAGGGCTTATTGTGCTTCCTTATTCTATAATTTATATATATATATATATTTTTTACTTTTCTATAAATATATATATATATATATATTCCTTTTTCCACTAGGGAACTCTGCAAGTGACATTGATATCAAAGGACTAAATTGGAGCAGCAAGAACTTTAACTTCAGCCACCAAGTGACTTCATTCCATGATCCTCATATTTTAATTTTCTTTTTGAACTTACCTTATCTACCTATACTCCTTCTAAATTTTATTTTATTCAAACACTGGGGATAGTGTTATTTTAAGTTGGGGGAGTGAGATGAAATAAAAAAAATTCTTCTGTGTGAAAAAAATGATTTGAAAAAAAATGTGTGTAAATGGAAGGAATAATTTATTTAACTTTGAACATGATAATAAAAATTGAAAACCTTGAAACTAAATATCAAATAATTTATCATTCCTCGATTCTGATTTTAATCCATGTATAATTTCATGAGCATAGATTTTGGAAAGTGTGGTTGTCCGGTGTGAAATTTCATCGTTTATATTTTCATCCAAAAAAAGATCACAATGCATGCCCTTTGGATAGTGGGGTATTAGTTTGAGTTCATGGGGTCCCCAAAATAAATATCTTAGGTTTTGTAATCATTTTAGTTTTAATATGATTATTCAAAAAAAATAATCAAAAAAATTAAAAAAACAATAAATTTGCGAATAGAGCAATGAAATGACCTGATGCATGGATTTTGGCACTTGGGGATCATGACTCCATAGTTTTCTGGCCCAGAGTTAGTAATTTTATCTCTATTTGTGGTAATTTGACTTTTTTTTACTGAGTTAACTTGAGATGATGCCCAAGTTTGTGGGATTCACTTGGTGCCCTAAGGTCTTTAAGCCGAGGAGTCACCGGCAAAGTCTCGCTACATGGGTTGACTCTTTTCAGTACAATTTCAATTACCATGGAAATATTGAAAAAAAAAATTAAATACTCATCTTAATATTGAAATGTGATTCCACCTAGTGCTTTAGTCATTTCCTCCTTGAATAAATATAAACCCCCATGTCTATTGTGATACACAACACATCCTCATACTTAATAGATATTGGATGAAATATGGCAATGAATTTGAACAAAGTAATGAGCTTGGGATTGAGATATTCTTATGAAACTATCTTGTATTAAAATATTTTTATGGGTTTCATGAGTGTTTTATATAAGGGTTTTTTGTGATAATTGTGTATTAAAATGTTTTTGGAAAAGGGAATTCAAATTTCATATTGTTGAGATACATTTTTCTCGGGATTAGAAAATCTCAAGTTGGGGGTGTGATTAACCAATAAAACACATATTTTAATTACATTTTAATGGTATTAAATGTTCATTTTTGATCTTATAGGACTGAGTTAGTGGATTTTAATTTTGAACATTCATTCTCATCATTTTTGCACTTCATGCCTAATGTACACCAATTTAGGCCCAATGATTCATATGATTTTAAGGAATTTAATTTTTCATATTTTAATTTGATATTTGTTGAAATGTATCTACACATTAATATAAACATTTTTCATTCATAGATCAATGGAGGATTCATAAATAATGATGGTGATATTTGGAGATGAATAGAAGCAATTCTAGAAAAGGTGGATTGGACACCAACCCACTGATGAGAATGTGGGGCCCACAATATAGGCCCAATGAAGACCAAATTTAGTGGGATGCTAGAATACTTATATATGAACAAATAATTATTCATTATACAGTGCTAATTTGGCATCCATGATGGAAATTAAGTCATCCCAAATAGAATATCAAAATCTGGGCCAGAATTTGCGGCCCAGAATGTTATCCCACTAAATCGGCCATAGCTCCCTATCCACAACTCCAAATGGGTCAAAATTATACAGGAGGTTAGGTGAAATCAGGATATCCATTTTCTTCATCTAGGGACCACTCTAATCCGGCCATCTAGAAGGTTATTTCGATGTGTCTTTTCGTTGGTTGCAAGCTGGCTGCCACCTTGGGTCAAGAGTGGAAAAGTCCAAGTTCCACAAGTTTTCCACCACCCTAAGCCTACCATAATCAACTGGGATGACTTTAACTATTGGAGCCTCTAACCAAGCCTCCAAAAATTACTATTTAATTTAGTGTTTTTGGAGGATTTAATCATATTTGGTGCTTTGTTCAATTGTAATGTTATGTTGTGATTTTTTTGTCTCAAGTTTTTCTTCCACATGTAAGTTGTTCAATTCACTTTAGTTTCTTAATAAAAGTTCTTCTTCTCCTCTTATTCATTTGTTCTACATATCACTTTGATACCATTGGTTTAAGGTATGAATTTATTCACACCAAACCTTATGAAATTATCACACAATGGTGGAGTGATCATTATTTCACTATTTATTTACTTCTCATTTTCCTCCCTCGTGATTCTACTTTCCACTTCCATTGAAACTATAGAATCAATAGAGGGTTATCCCAATTATGGGTTAATCCATGGGAGTAGAAAGAGTCTAGATTGGATGTTATTTCTCTCTCCATTAGTTTCTAATCACTTATTTTAATTGAGACTTTTTTTTGAAGATCTTTAAACTCATTCATCCTTGTTGAATTTAAGGCCACACACTTCAAGTGCTAATACGAACCTTTACCTTAAAGTGCTCAAAACTTTGATCCTTAAAGTTTATATATGATTAGTATTAAAGGGTTTAGGTATTAAATAATTAAGTGATGGTGTTGTTTGATATTCTTAAATGATCTCATCTCAAAAATAAGAAATTGAAATAGATAAAAAGGAATGCATCTAATCTACCCCAAGTGATAACCTAGGATTAACTCATTATTTTAATTTGAATTCACTTAATTATCTTAAAATTCACTTATACCCATATAATATAAACCCATGTTGGCCACTTTATACCAAAAATAGTCCCTAGAATGTATGTGTCGGTAGGTTACTTCTTAGGTCTCTGTGGATTCGACAACCCAAGATAAACTACAAGGACCGTTCTACCTTCATCTCTTGGGTAAATTTGAGCATGAATCAACGGTGCTAAAAAACATTGTTAAATGGAGACCTTTATCAGTGATTTTTTAAAATCACTGATAAATGACCACCCTTTATTAGTTCTTGTAAAAAAGCATTGATAAAGGCGGGGTTTTATTAGTGCTTTTTTAGAAGCATTGAAAAAGACCCCCCCCCCCCCTTATCAGTTCTTTTTTACAAGAGCTGATAAAATTATACTTAAAAATATATATTTTATTAAAAATAATATATTAATATATTTATACAGATATAAATATAATATATATTTTTTAAAATGTGTTTTATATAATATAAATATAAATTTACACGTAATATATAAAATATTTAATGAAAATGGATTATAAAATAATTTCAAAAATATTTTTAATTAATAATTATATTATTATGACCAAGTAATAGTCATTTAATATCAATTTATAGATTAAAAAAATCAAAAAATTAATAAAATATCTAAAATAAGTTGAAAATGTAACATGAAATTCAAACATCCATAAATTTTGATCTGAGAGTCCTTTTGGGATCAACCACATATAAAATCAAAGCATATGATGAGATATATGCCATATAGGTATGAGACCATATCTTTGAGAATTTTCTACCTTTTTCCCTAGAAAGTTCCATAAGGCCTTTGAAATGGAGTTTTTAGTTGCTAACCCCAATTTCTTAAAATTCAAACAGCTATAACTTCTGATCCTGTCATCCATTCAACTTGTATCACATATCATATCGAAACTCGTTTAATTATATTCTATTTGACTGGTTGTGGAGCTAAAAAAGGACTCCTAGATCATATTTTATGTCAATTTAAATGTTTTTTGGGTTTTCAGAGTTTCTTAATGTTTTAGGGTTTTTTTGTTTGTTTGTTTGTTTGTTATTAATTTATTATTAATTATTTATCTATGAATTAATTATTATTTATTTATTTATTTATCTATCTATTATCTATTATTTATTATTTATTATTTATTATTTATTATTTATTTAAATAAATATAAGTATATATATATATATCTCACACACATATATAGTATAAATGTATTTAAAAATAATTATATAAATATATATGTAATGATATATGTAAATAAACAAATATATCATTTAACAGATAGAAAAACAATATGGTGTAGTGGTAAAGGCGTTCCATCTTCGAAATAGAGCTGTAGGGTTCGAATCCAGGTGGACGTGCATGAGGCTGAAAATTCTCAAAGCACTAATAAAGGGGGTGAAAACCACTAATAAATGGGGGTGGAGGCACATGAGCCTCATCCCAGTTGGTGAGGACTCGCTAGGTGCATCTAAGAGACCCGAGATCAAATTCAGGTGGAGGCATATTTCTGGTGTACTATAGAAGTATTGTAGCAGGTACTGTAGCAGTGCTGTAGAAGGCACTGTAGCAGGCATTGTTCGGTACTATAGCAGCTGGAACTATTCATCCATCTGGGCCTTCGGGCCACCAGTTTGCTCCTCGAGTCCGGAAAGGCTTTCGGGCCACCCAAGGTCTTTGGGCCAGTTGATTCTCAAACACCTTCGGGCCACCTTAAGGCCTTAGGGCCACCCCAAGGCCTTTGGGCCACATGAATGCAAGCCCCAGACACACTACAAAAAAGGAGCAGCCCCAAAAGAGGATTCAGAGCAGGTGCACCCACCAGAGCAGAGCCAAATGGACTGTCAGAATGAAAGGGTATGGCTATGCCATCGGTACCAGCCTGTTCTTGCAGGAGAAGCCAATCAAGACGGTCATGCAAAGGTTGAGAGCTACTATCATGATGTAGATGCTAGGCAGGGGCAGTTCCTTGTAGATAGTCTGGTTGAATTCACTAAGACCTTCAGGTCATGTAATCTCCTTAGCCTACGGGCCATGTAATCTTTGAGCCTACGGGCCTTTTAAGGGTTCCCCCTCATCCCTTGAAAGGGGGGTTATCAAAAATCAATAAAAATGAAGGCCTTCGGGCCATTCAGGCAAAAAAAAAGAAAAAATAAATGGGGGTGGAGCACTGTTTAAGGGGTCATGGAAGCACTGATAAAGTGGTTGGACACTCATGGGCATTCAGAAAAAAAATTTACCCCCTTAAACAGTGTTGCTTTTATCAGTGCTAAAAACATTCTATTAAAGGCCCCCTTAAAAACTCTAAAAACGTTTTTTAAATGGACCTATACCAACGCTAAAAAAAGCATTGTCAAAAGGCCCATTTTAACAGTTCTTTTTTAGCACTAATAAAAGTTTTGTTCTTTTAATTGTGCTCAAATTATCAACACTTTTTTAGCACTGATAAAGGAATATTTTAGCGCTGTTAAAGGCCTTTTTGTAGTAGTGTTATGAATATAATATTATGTTAATATTTGGGTAAGTCTTTTTATTTTTTTTATTGATTATATTTTGGTTAATTAAAAAAATTATGAGGATCATAGAGAATATCAAAGGATTTTTTTACAATCACTTACTGAAAATAAGTTATACAAGAGATTTAGAAAATGTGATTTTTTTTGGTTAAAACATATTTCTTTTCTTGGGAAAATTATAAATAAGTATGGAATAATAGTTGATCCCACCAAAAAATGGTTGATGAATGGAAAATACCTAAAAATTTTACTAAGATTCATTGTTTTCTTGGATTAGCTTGATATTTTTGATGGTTTGTTAAAAACTTTGAATGGCCATATATATTTTCAACTAAGTTAACAAAAAAGGGGTTAAATTTATTTGGATAGAAGAATATGATGTTTCTTTTTAGTAAATGAAATGAAGATTTTAGAATGCTCCAGTTTAGGCTCCACCTTATAGAAATGTATATTTTTCATCTATAGTGATTTTTCTTTAAAGGGACTTGGTTTCAATATGATACAGAATGATCAGGTAATTTCTTAAACTTCCTAGAAACTAAAACCTCATGATTTAAATTATCCCAAAAATTATTTTAAATTATCCAATGTAGTTTTTATAATAAAATTTTGGAGAAATCATTTATATAGAGCAAGTTTTTGAATATATAATGATCATAAAAGTTTTAAGTATATATTCACTCATAATGAATTGAACATGAGGCAGAGAAGATGGATGGAACTGATAAAGGATTATGATTGTATGCTCAATTATCATCCTAAAAAAGCAAATAAAGTGGTGGATTCTTTGAATCGAAAATGTCATGCTGCATTAACTATGTTACATTTGGAACATGAACCCTTAGTTAATGATTTGATGGATTTTTTGTTGGAAGATGTTGGTGTAATAAATTCCTCTATTTTGTTTTAGGTGATAGTGTAATCATCTCTATCAGATGGAATTAAGCAAGCACAGAAGGAAGACTATGAGTTACAGAAAAATGTATATTTGGTTAAAAAGGGTATGTTTCTATAATTTAACATTGATAATATTTCTTTTTGAGATTTGGGAAGATATTATGTTTGAATTGTTATTAGTAGTTGAAGAAATAGTTATTAATTGAAGCTCATAGTTTTCTATTTTTAGTTCATCCTAAAATCACTAAGATGTACAAAGACCTTCAGGAGTATTACTGATATGATGGAATAAAAATATATATTGTTAACTCTACCATGATATGTTTTACATTCCAATAGGTAAAATTAGAATAAAATTTAACAAATGGAAATCTTTATCCTCTTTTAGTTCTAGAGTGGAAATAGGAAAATATATCAACAGATTTTGTAGGGGGATTGCCAATAAATTCTCAAGGTAACAATGTGGTTTGGGTTATTGTTGATCAACTGACTAAATTTTCACATTTTATTCCTATTCAAGATACAATGTATTTAGATCATCTTTCTCAATTTTACCTCAAATAGATAGTTATTTTACAAGGAGTTCCACTCTTCAATGTATATGATCATGATCTTAGGTTCACTAATAAATATTGGAAAGGCCTTCAAAACTCATTGGGAATTTTTTTTAAATTTCAACACTGATTTCATCCTAAATATGATGGACGTTCAGAGATAATAATTCTGACATTGGGGGATATTCTTCAAGATTTTTCAAAGTATTACCAGGGAATTTGGGATCAACATCTTTCTTTGGTTGAGTTTTCTTATAATAACAGTTTTCATTCTAATATATAGATGGAACCTTTTGAAGCATTATATATAAATTGATGCTGAACTCCAGCATTTTGGGATTAAGTAGGTGAAAGGAAGTTTATGGGACCAGTATAGGTAGAGTAAATGGCATAGAAAGTCCAGGTGATTCAGCAAGACTTGAGGACAGCTCATAGAAAGCAGAATTTTTTTTATAGAAAACCAGTTGAATGGTCTCTCTTTTGAGGTAGGTGATCATGTCTTTATCAAAGTTTCTCCATGGAAAAGCATTATGTGTTTTGGTAATAATGTAAAGTTGAGTCCAAGGTTCATTGAACCCTATGAAATCCTAGATAAAGTTGGATCAATTTCCTACTGAGTGGATTTTCCTCTAAGTTTTTTCCAGGTTTACAGTGCTTTTCATGCTTCTATGTTAAGAAAGTATGTTCAGGATTCAACTCATGTTTTTTTCCTTGAAGTAGTTCAGTTGGAGGAGAACCTTTCTTATAAGGAGAAACCTATTCAAATTCATGACTGTAGATATAATGTATTGTGAAATAAGTTAATTCACCAAGTCGAGGTTTTGTAGAGAAACTATATGGTTGAAGAAGCAATATGGGAATCTGAAAATTCTATGAGGGAAAAGTATCATCACTTATTTAATAAGTGAAAAAATGTGAGGATGCAATTTCTAAAAGGTTAAGAATGTAAAAAATCATGTACATATTGAATAATTATTTTCATTTTGTAATTAAATAATTAAATTCATTATAAATTTATAATAAAGTAAGTGGAATTTATAACAATTAACGAATCTATACTTATGGAATAGTAACCTAATCATTGTAATAGTAATTTGACTATTAGGAAAAGTAATCTGGCTATGAGAATAATAAAATCACCTATGAAAATATAAATAAAATTTAGGTATCTCATAAATTAAAATATGATATATTTATATCATGGAATAACTAAATAAATGTTTTAAAAATGATAAATTAAGTGTTGGTATTTTTTTGAAAAGTAAATGATTATTTAAAATACTATAATTAATATAATGATTTGAAATAAAATTAATTTTCATTAAATATATTCATAAATTAATATGTTTTGTATCATAATTATAAGATAATTTTTTAGACCTTAATTAAATTTTCAAAGTGTCACAAAATCTGTAATAATATTAAAATCAGTATTTTTTGAATAAATGATGATTTTAATTAAAAATTAAATTTAATATATTTATAAAATTATTTTCATGAAATTGAGTCCATTTTTTAATTCTACACATTAAAAAATAGTTAGGGTGAATTTTTGGTATATTTATGAAATAGTTGAATTTTTGTGGATAGTGAAATACAGTAATTTATGGTATTTAACATTATAAGTTACATACCTGAATTTTTAAGTCATTTATGATGTAAGAACCCATTAGTTTGAACTTTCATGAACTAATTAATTTAATTATTCATAAAATTCAACATTATTGATAGTTTTGATCCAAAATAATAAACAAATGAATTGAATAATCAAAAACACCCCTCTCCTCTCCCTATAAATATCACCCCTCGCCACCTCTTCTCCTCACACCTTATAACCCTTCAAGATTGTCTAAATTTACCTAAATTCCCTTACCAAGCCTCTTACCCACATCTAAAACTTCCTGGTCTCACCAAAATACCAAAACTAAGTTCCTTAAGGAGGTTCTCAAGGATACAATACTCAAGAGGTAAAGTCCTCATTTTTTCTCTTTTAAATTCTTTTGTTCTTTCTTTCTTTCTAACTTATTCTCACCTCCCCTATTTAAAATGGAATGATAATTCCAGTTTCATATATATACATTAATTTTATTATATTAATTTAATATCCATCATCAAACCTCTTCTCTTATCCTCTTATTCTAAAACATTAAAGCATTTTTCATGATGTGTCAATTCACTGCCTTCATGAATGATGAGTTTTTATTTTATATTACTGCCATCAAGGATAGTTCTAAAACCATTATTATGCTTAAAAAAGATTTTAATATCCTTATTATAACTTTTTTAATGGTCTATAACTAATTTATATTCATAATATTAAATAAAATTAAACTATATTGTGATGTTCGGAAAAACATAAAAACAAAACAAACATTTATAATTAATATTTTATCTAATGAATCATCCTCATATTAGAAAAAAATATGGGATAATTAAAAATTATTTAAAAATATTAGTACCATTTCTTTCTACTTCTGGATATTTTCTTCCATTTGAAAATAACTCCCATAATTATACTCAAGGGAACCGGCCATAAAGTTCTGAAATGAACACTATGGGAATGATAATTCTGATATTTATAACTCATCAAAATAACAAAAAATGAACATAATAAAATGGTAATAAATCAAATATATGTGTAAAAGGTTCTTAATTAATTAATCAATTAATCTAATTTGATTATCTATGACATTAAGTACAAGTTTAGAACTCTTTCATACATATGGTAAGGGACTTTCTTTTTAAAATTTATAATTTCAAGTTACAACTCTTTTTATTAATGATTTTTTTTACTTATATAGAATAAGTGTATTTTTTCACTTTCATGTTTCCTTATTGAATTTAGTTTTACTTTGCAAGTTTACAAGATTATTTTCAAATAATATTTTTTCACTTATAAGTGTATGACTTCTTAAAAATGAAAAGTGATATCAAAATGGAAAATTTATTTTCCTCAAGAATGATTATTTTATGAAATATTTATGTTTTATGATCGTGTTATTGTTCTTGGTAACTGTTATGATGACAGGTGGTTCCATGATAAACTGGGGCCAGGTGATCTCATTATATCTCTCTAATTCATTGGGTAAAGGGACCGAGTTAACTAGTTAGGTTTCTCCTAGGAAATTATAGGAATACATTATGATGGTTATTCCAAGTGTAACCATGATGGTTACTCCCTATATATCATGGAGACCTAATTTATATGTAAGGGTGATATGAAAATGATTCCAAAAGTTACCTTTTTTAAGTATGTTTTCTATGGTTTTATAGGATACTTATGATTTCATAAGGTAAGCTAAAGAGATTATGTTTTATCTATAAAAGTTATAACTTTTTGAAAATGTTTTCATTAATGGATTAATAGTTTATTTATTCCTTTTTATGTTCCTTACTGAGATTTTTTTACTCATCCCAATCTTTAAAATATTTTTCATAGGGTTTATGGATGGTTAAATGAATTTAAAAATTCATTTTAAAGTTGTGAAGTATTTTTCTGGAAATAAATCATGTTTTTTTCTACAAGTTTCTTTTTATGAAAAAAATGGATATTGAGTATAAGTGTCTACATTGTAATATATGAGTTTATATGTATGTGGTTATGACTTAATTCTCTAAAACTATAAAACTAAAATTTCATTGGAAATTTATAAATGTTAATTCTAGTTGAATTAGTTAGATTATGTAATTTTTAATTCTAGGTCATTACAAGTATGTTAAAAAATTAAAAGGCTAATATGGGTCTATGAAAATTAGAGCGGTCAAAAGCATATCCCATCCAAAAGTCATATACACTTCTATTCCAAATTCCCATCAAGGCACATCGAAAGGACCAAAAGTTAGTTTGATTCTCAAAATGTGTTTTCCCATGAAATATCTAGTCGTAACCATCATAAATGGAAATATCAAAATTAATCATTTTTATGATATTTTCATGAGGATTTTAGGATGAAACAATAACTAGAAGAACTATCTTTTATCCTTAAGTGGTATACTAACTCTAAACCATGCACTAGCCTCGATTCACATGCATATTATCTTGATAATTACTATTCCAAAAACCTTTTCCCTAATATAGGAAAGTAACAGAATAGTTTCTTATGGGATTCTCTAGGAAATGGGTGTAGTTACTAATCCAGATAGAGAGAATTTTCCAAACCACTCAAAGATAGGGGCATAAACGTAAGTAAATTTATAAAGTCCATGAACAAGATACAAGCCAATATTTCTTTAGATTTTATTATTGGAAACTCTTTATGGGTATAATTCATTAGAATAAAATATGGGAAGGTTTTTTAGGAAATCCTCTATTAAGACATTTAATCACCACCCCCCCTCTTGGTGGAGTCTACAATGCCCTTTCCACACTCTGTTGGACCATTCATATTGGATAATAGGGAGAGAGTATTTTCCATTGTAGAAAAATTATTATATGGGTGATACTCTCTCATCCCCCTATTACCTTCCATGAATGTCATCTTTACAAAAAAATTTGATTTTCCTTACTTCACTAAGGTAGTTTTTAACATGAACCTATAAGAGATTATTGCTAATATTTCTCTCAAAAAATGAGAAAAATCATTGCATATTCACCCCTATAGGGTCTATATGGTTTAAAATGAAGTACTTATATAGGATTAGTCAATATTTATATGACTCATATCATTGGGCTAAAATCTAATGGGATAGTATGTTACCCTCTAAATATAACTTATTATTTTTGAAATTATAGACACTTTGAATTAACCATGTAAAATATCTTCCAACTTAAGGATATATCCCATATATTTAAATTCCATTTCTACAATATTTAATAGGTGGATAATAAGACTCATTTGATAAACTTAGGATATTTGGATTGTTTTATCTATCTTCTTCATGAAAGTTACTTTGCAATAATTCATAGACTTGATAATTTCTATATTTTATTTGACATTTCATACAAAAACACTGACCCTATCTCAGTTGTTAGGTGAATTTAAAACATTATCTTTGTTTCTAGTAACTAGCCACTTTGGGTTATTGGGAACAATTATAGAAACAATGTTTCAATATTTAGTAAAATCTACCTAGAACCACTTGTTCTTAGTATGATCAATGACCTAGTTCCACTCACAAGGGGATATGAGAGGACTCATTTTTACCAAACACTCCCCAAACTCATCCCTTATCTCCTACCAGATGATGGAAATGGTATCCGAGGTAGGTGGGTTACATGGAGACTCATTTTAACAGCTTCAAACTTAACATTAATAGAGTGTTCATGAATGGATAAACCAAAGTCATGGAAATTAATAATTATTATGGAGGATCATTTTCATTGGGCATCAACAAGCACTATGGTATTGGAAATTCACTCATTAAGAAGGATAAAAATCTTTCTAGTGGCCTCTCCCTATACAAAGACAAGAAATTATCATATCTTTAGTTGTTCTAGACTTTATGCTCTTTTTATTTATTTATTTGGTAATTATATACTATAGTATAGTGTTGTTTACATTCTAATAAATTGTAAAAGGCTAATGGGACAAGGTGTATGAATCCAACACATCTATAGAGAAGGAAACATATCGGCGGGAAAGTTAGAAGAGAAGGTAAACCCCACTGAGACCCATAAACTATACTATAATCTAGATTTCATTCCCTATAAATATATAAATATTTTTTGGTGGTTCACTTGGCCTTTATAATTACAATTCACTCTGATGCTCTTCATATGGTGTTTTCTGTTAGAACCAAGTTAGATAGAAGTTGTTTTTTAAGCTGGAAGATGTTTGTTTTGAGAAGTGTTGTATTTTTTTGTCAAGAATAAGAATATAAATTCACTTTGTAAAATATAGAAATCGAAATTACCACTGTATTTAAAATATCATACTCAAAAGGTTTAAGAAAGTCCATCAGAATGAGGAGAAGTTTTCTAAAATAACAGTTTAATCCAACTCGCCTAGATTCTGGAATGAAAGGAGGATCATAGTGGGAACCTATATCAGAATCTACATGGATCCAATTTAATTATAAATACTATTTTTTGATCTTGTAGATCTCATAAATCATAAGTTATCTGAAAAACTTATGATGGAATCTGTAACACCCCGAGATTTTATGAGATATATTATTTTTTATTTATTTGATGCCTTCTATTATACACTACACCAAGATTAGATTGTACTATATACAACGCCGTATTATCTTGCAGTATACAAAACACTATTCTTGGATCGTGTTACACACAATTTCAAGTTAGTTTTGTGGAAATTATTTTACGCAACATTAAGTATAGATTTTGATTATGTTATACGCAACACCAAATGGAACTTTCACTACACGCAGCCCTGACTTTTATTATATTATACGCAATCAAGACCTTCTTCGATAGCATGTGTAGTACGCAATACCAAGTTTCACTAAATGAGATATTATTATAATATTATTATGAACTAGCCGTTATGAATAGTAATACCCACTTTTTGAAATTTTATAAATTTTATCATTCAAAATGGACTTCATTTTTGGATTCGGAATATCGAAATTATCCTAGGGTGAAGTTTTGGTATTTTTCTGAAAACTTTCAATTTTTGATGAATAGTGAAAACACTAGGTTACTATTTAAAAACCGAGTTTTTATTTAAATAATTATTTATTTTATTTAAATTTATTTTAGGTCAAAATTGATACATAATACTTATATAAGTTCAATGTAATTCATTGGAGTCATTTTATAATAATTTTAGATATATAAAAAAATTATTGAACTTTTCACCGTCTTTTACCCACCTCCTAGGAGAATTTGAAAATTTACATAAAACATAATTTTACCACTTCTGTGAGTGTAATTTTGAAAATCCGAGATACACAGTTAATATCAAGGAGTAAAATGTGGTTCAATAAGATAAAAATAAATTTTGGTGATTAATAAATTTTTACTTTTATTTACCATGGTTAAAAGTAAATAGAGTAATTAAGGGTAAAATGATATTACTATTACCCTAACACATGTCCTAATTCTATTGGATAAGTATAATTATACCAAAAAAAAAATTAGGAATATAATATTATCATTTAGGTCCAATTTTATTAGATTAGGACATTTATTATTATTTTATTTAAAAAAGAGTTAAAATAGTTAAAATCAAAGTTTAATAAATAAAACATTTTTAATATAGGGTTATATATAAGATAAATTCGACTATAAATATTTATTAGAAAGCTAAAAATATTTCCTACCTATTGGTATTTTATTTATAATTTTTAGACATTAAATAATTTAATTTATTTATGATACAATGGTGATGCAGTAATTACCTAAATAATGAAATATTAAAATATTTATATTATAAATACCCAAATAAATGTAATTTGAGATTTTATATGAATTCCACTAATTTTATAGGTTAATATGACATGTTATTGTTTATTTAATTAAATTTCTTCGAACTAATCATGCTGTTATTATTTTCAAAAAAATCAATTACCAAATAGTTTCAAAATTGACATAAAATAGTTTTTAAAAAAAATATTATATTATTAATTGTTATTATATTCATAAAAATCTAAGGTTCGGTCAAATGACTTAGATAAGGTTATATATATTAATAATGAACAACTTGGGGTTCTTTTGTCTTGTTATAGTAAGTTTATTAACCATATAGTGTACGAAAACAAGAAGACACGGTAAAAGTTAAATTATTTAACTTAGAGTTAAATCTAAATGATAAGGTTAAAATAGTAACCTAAACTTGTCTAAAAATAATAAAAAAAAATTTAATTTTATTAATCCTCCTACTATTTTATCAATTCTCAAAAACCCTCACCATTGAACATGGAATATCCCATCACTTTAGAAATTCAAGTATAAAGGATCCATATTTACCCTCCTTATGATCTATACTATGGCCATGAAATCCATAAGAAGGTATTTAAGTAGGCATCCTTTCCAACTATGGGATTCCATATTCTATTGAGTGGTCTCCCCTATCCTAAAATCCTGACTTGTATTTCCTCAACACTGGTCTAAATTTTTTTAATGAACTGGCTATGTAATTCCCCGACCTGAGTTACCTAGAGTCAGTTCATTATTATATAAAATTGGTATTATCACAAGAGATCAAATCCCAAAAGACCGATCAGTTTAGTTGCCTTTGAATTACTAGAAATATTCATAAGTTTTACATTACATTATAAAATGAAAAAAAACATAGTCTCTATTGAACACATTCATATCCCTTAGACTATCCCTGTAGGTCATTCATAATATAATTCTTTTCATCCTCGTAAAAATAAAATATAGAAAGAGGTGAGCTCAGATGCTCAGTAAGGATAATAATATAGTGGAAATTTTCATAAATAATCATAAACATTTAAAGAAATGTATAAGACTAAAACATAATTCTTTAAACTTAAAATTCAAAATAATATGTAAAATATAAATCAAATAATGTAATTTACTTATTCACATGGATATTTTACTAGTCGAATAATCACATGCAATATCAATAGTCAATTTCCTAATGATGGAATGCACAATGCTAGACTTCATAACCACATAGTCAAGGCATCATTCCATGATTACAAATAAGATTTTGTCAATTCCTTGTGCCAAGACACTACTTTGTCTCATGAGACCTACCGATGCATCGAGGAGCTATAGCGGGATCCACCCGTCACTTACTAAATCCAATGCATTCCTTATATGAAATGGTTGAAACATAACATAATCATTTGTATTAAAATTAGCATACAAAATGTCAATACTTTAACCATAAACCATGAATGGTATAAAAATAACACATCCATAGTCAAACATGTCCCAAAACCTTTAATATAATATTGAAGATTGTATCATAATAAATCAACTTCAAATAAGTGTAAATCCATCAAAGGATGTTTACATGGATGAAATGAAAACTATTTGAGAGGAATATCTCTTTCTATTTTGAAATCATTTAAAATTCATGTAATTATAAAATAAAACATTTATTTTGAAAATATTCTTATAATCTTGTAAGGAAATATTTTGATGTTTTTATAACGGTGGAAAATAGCAGCACCTACCGTATAAGTTAAAAAACATTCTTACGTTAATTAGCCAAAAAGGTCACAAATTACCTTGTTTGGAAAATGACAGAAATATTCCTTTCAAACCATTTTATAAAAAGTAAAATGGGGGTATAAATTAATTTAACCCAAAGTCTATTAAATAGTAAAAATGTTCTGAAATACATTTTTAAGAAACACAGATTTGGATGATAAAGAGGTCCCAATAGATACTCATGTATAAAGAACCTCATATAATAAAGAGATTGTAGAATTAACCCTTACCTTGTACTTTTCCTTGATCTAGGGTACATTAAACTCATATATAATAGTGAAATCATTGTTATTAAATTATACAAGAACCACATACATAAATATGATATCATATATTATATTCTAATATTTCTTTGTTAATAATATTTCGGAAGTATCATTGTTTCGGGTGTTAACTAATTAGTTTTCCTTTATATGCTTGGTTACGTAAGCCATATTTGTTATGGATAATATGTATTTGATTCATATACAGAATGATATTAAGTTCTTAAACATTCTTTTTTAATCATAAAATGAAATTTATTCTTGAATGGTTACGATGGGGAATGAATCTCATCGCGTTCGTGGTGACTGTAATTCATACGTATGCATGAGAAAAAATATCATTATACTGATGGTGAAATCATATGTAATTGGATGGTATATCATATATACAGAATCATTAACAAGTTATATTTATTATTTAAATAATTTATACTCCTTATTATACCCATCCAAATAATGAAGTGTTAGAATAACAAACTACACCACGATGTGGAGACGGTAAGTCGTGCGTACGCACGTATGGTGACATGTCATTCATAGGATGGATAGAATAATGAATATGGTTTTACCACATTTATAATAACATCACAGTATGTATAAGTTACTGGATTTATTATTTTTGTATGGAAACAACAAATAGAGGAAGTGGAAGAAGAAAATAACTTTGAAAAATGTGGTGAAATTATTACCTCTTCTTCGGGTGTTTCCTTTTGAGTTGATCAAAAGGGATCCTTGGGTTGGCTTTCTGATCAATGTAAGGACACTAGGATAAATTGAGGGTAGTTTGGAGGATATTTTTGTAGGTTTTGGATAATTCAAATGGCTTTGTATGTGTGATTCTGAGAGAAGGGTAAGTACTCTTTTATAAGAGAGGTGAGGGTTATTTTTGGAAAAGCTTCAAATATTATTTTATTATACAATTATATTCGGTTTATAATGGCTCTAAAATGATTTTTTTCTAGGATAATGTGGGGATGGATCGAAAACCTCTCAAAAAATAGGTTTTATACAGGTTTAGGTTACCATATTAACCTTGTCTTTTATATTTAACTCTTAGTTAAATAGTTTAACTTTTACCATGTCTCCTTGTATTTTTATATTATATGGTTATTAAACTCGCTATAAAATTCCAAGAGAACCCCAAGTGGTTAAATAATTATAAATATATTATTATATAAGTCCTTTGTTCGAACATTATATTTTTAGGACTATTATATCATTTAATAATATAGTATTTGTTTTAAAAACTCATTTATCTCAATTTTGACACTATTCATTAATTGATTTTTGTAGAAGTCATTAAAGCATTATTATTTCGAAAAAAATTCATTGAATCAACCCTAACATGTTATATTAATCTAGAAAATTATTTTAATTCATTAAAAGTCTCAATTTACATTTATTTGGATATTTATAATATCAATTATTTTAATATTTTATTAATAAGTTAATTCTTGCATTATCATTGTGTCATAATTAAATTTAATTATTTAATGACTAAAAATTATAAATAAAATACCATTATATAGGAAATATTTTTAGATTTATAATTAATATTTTTAGTCAAATTTATCTTATTTATAACCCTATATTAAAAATTTTTTAGTTATGAAATTTTGAATTTAACACTTTTAACTGTTTTTTAAATAAAATAATAATAAATGTCCTAATCTAATCCAAGTGAACCAAAAATATCATATTTTATTCCTAAGGTTGATTTTGTTTGAAATACACTTATCCAATAGAATTAGTACATGTGTTAAGGTAATTATAATATCATTTTTACCTTTAATAACCCTATTTATTTTTAATCATGGTAAATTAAAAGTCAAAAGTTACTATTCACCAAAAGTTATTTTCATATTATTGAGTCACATTTTACTTACTGATGTCAACTGTGTCTCTCCAATTTTTGAAATTCAATTCACAGAAGCGATAAAATTACATTTTATGCAAATTCTCAAATGCGCCTTGAAGGTGGGTAAAAGACGATAAAAAGTTCAATAAAATTTTATATATCTAATATTATTATAAAATGACTCCAGTGAATTAAATTGAACGTATATAGGTATTATGTATCTATTTTTACCTAATATAAATTTAAATAAAATAACTCCTTATTTAAATAAATAATCAGTTTTAAACAATAACGTAGTGTTTTCACTATTCATCAAAAATTGAAAGTTTTTAGAAAAATACCAAAAATTAACCCTAATCTAATTTCGATATTTCGAATTTAAAAATGAATTCAATTTAAAAAAATTAAAATTTCAAAAAAGTGGGTATTACTATTCATAACGACTAGTTTGTTTGATCATAGTGTGTTAAAACTCCAAGTTGTGTACAACACAAGCTACTGTATTATTCAAATGTAAACGTACCATGGAAGCTTGGGGTGTTACATTCTTCTATCCTTGAAATAATTTTGTCCTCAAAATTTCTATAATACTACTGTACAAAAATATTTGGGTGGTTCTTCATCATAAGTTCTTCGAGTTTCCACTTTGCCTCTCCCATCTTAGGATTTCTCTATAGAACATTCACGAGACAAGTCATTTGGTTTCTCAACAGTTATTCTCTGGTATCAAGAATTATGATAGGCTCTTCTCAATAAGATAGGTTGGGTTCTAGTTCTATTTCTTCATAGGTGAGTACATGCATTGGGTCAGGCATATATTTTCTTAATAGTGATACGTGGAACACATCATGAACTTTCGAGAGACTTGGCGGCATTGCCAAACGATAAACTACAACTCCAATTCATTATAGAATTTTGAAAGGTCTGATGTACCTGGGACTTAATTTTCCTTTCTTACTGAATTTTATAACACCCTTCCATGGAGATACCTTCAGGAAAACATGATCTCCTACTTGAAATTACAAATCCATCCTTTAGTTATCAACATAGTTATTTTTCCTACTTTGAGCTGTTTTGATTTGGGTTTGGATAATATTCACCTTTTCCATTGTTTCCTTAAAAAGTTATGGGCCTTTGAGTTTTCTTTCACCAACATCATCCCAACAATTTGGTATGTGACATCTCTTTCCATATAACGCTTCATATGGTTCCATATGAATACTTGAATGGAAGCTATTGTTATAGGAAAATTCTACCAAAGGTAAATACTGATCCCACATACCTTGAAAATCAAGTGAGAAAGATCTAAACATGTCTTCCAAGGTTTGAATAGTCTGTTCTAATTTTCCATCTATTTTAGGGTGGTAGCCAATGCTCAAAAGAATTTCAATATCCAGGGCCTTCTGAATACTTTTTCTAAATCTTGATGTAAAATGAGGATCACGATCAGAAATAATCAATATGGGTACTCTATGAAGTCATACAACTTCATTGATATATAGTCTTATTAAACGTTCAAGTGGTAAATATTCTCTTATAGTAATAAAATGTGCTGACTTGGTAAGATGATCAATAATGGCACATATTGCATCATTCCTTCTAGGAGTCTTTGGTATCCCCATGAAAAAATCCATTGTAATATCATCCCATTTCCACTCAGGTATGAAAAGAGGTTTTATGACTCCTCTAGGATGTTGTCTTCCAGCTTTCACTTGTTGAAAAACCATACATCTTGACACATAATCAGTAATCTCTCTCTTCATGTTATCCCGCCAAAAATGTTACTTCAAATCTCTATACATCTTAGTTCTACCAGGGTGTATAGAGAAATTGGAGCTATGAGCATCATCCAACAATTCCATTTTTAAATTAGGTATGTCAGGAACACAAAGTCTCTTCCCAAATTTCAAAATCCCATCTTCATATACGAAGTCAATCAATCTCCCATCATTCAAAGCTTTAATTTTCCTTTTAAACTCCTCATTATCAATCTGAGAACTCTTTATCCTATCTAGTATATATGGTTTGGCAACCATTTGAAAAATTATTGATGTTTCACCTTCCATGGTTATTCCCATATCCATATTTACTATATCCATGAACATAGGGTCCCTTTAAACACTCATCTTGTTTAGAACTCCATGATCCTTTCTGCTCAAATCATCTTCCACCTTATTTTCCTTGCCCGTGTGGTAGTGTATAGTGTAATCATAATCCTTGAGTAGATCGAGCCATCACGTTTTCCTCATGCTTATTTCTTTTTTTGGGAAAATATACTTCAAGCTCTTGTGATCGGTATATATCTCACATTTTTCACCATAGAGATAGTGTCTCCATATCTTTATAGAAAAGATTACAGCTACTAACTCAAGATCATGAGTGGGATATTTTTGTTCATGAATTTTTATCTATCGTGATGCATAAGCAATATCTCTATCATTCTTTATAAGGACAGAACCAAGTCCTTTCTTTGAAGCATCACTATAAATAACAAACCCCTCATTCCCCGATGGTTGAGTCAAGATAAAAGCATTGACTAATCTTCTCTATAGTTATTCAAAACATTCTTCACACCCTTTTTTCCAAACAAATTTAACCCCTTTACCTGTGATCTTGGTTAATGGGTTAGCCAATCGGGAAAAATTATGGACGAAGCACCGATAATAACCTACTAAACCAATAAAACTATATACCTCAGTTATACTTTTATGTGATTTCCATTCTTGGATTACCTTTATCTTTTAAGGATCAACATAGATTCCATCCTTAGAGAAAATATGGCTAAGAAAAAAATATCTTGAAGCCAGAATTCACACTTGCTAAACTTCCCATATAATTCATTTCTTCTGAGGGTTTTCAGAATAGTGTGTAAGTGAATTTCATGAACTTCGTAGCTTTTTGAGTGTACCAAGATATCGTCAATAAATAACACTACAAATTCATCAATATATTCCTTGAAAAATCTTTTCATTAGATCCATAAAGAAATAGGGTTCATTAGTCAATCCAAAAGTCATTACTATAAACTCGCAATGCCCATAACTGGTTAAAAATACTGTTTTCAGAATGTATTCCTTCTTCACACACAACTGATGATATCCAGATCGAAGGTCAATATTTGAAAAATATTGAGCTCCAAGAAGTTGGTCGAATAAATCATCAATGCAAGGTAAGGGATACTTTTTCTTTACTGTTATAGAATTTATCTCCATGTAGTCAATGCACAACCTCATAGATCCATCTTTCTTCTTAACAAAAAGAACAGGGGATCCCCATGGAGAAACAATAGGGTGAATAAATTGTTTATTACTCAATTACTCTGGTTTTTTCTTTAGTTCCATTAATTATATAGTGTAAATTCTATAAGGGGTCTTTGATATGGGCCTTGAACCATGAATCAAATCAATGGAAAACTCATATTCTCATTCTGGAGTATGTCTAGGTAAATCATATGGAAACACATCAACATATTCTTGTACAATATGTACATCCTCTATTCAAACATTCTTTTCCTCACCCATAGTTATTTAATTCTCTTCCTCCCCAATAATTGAATTTAGTAGAGCTACTGGGGTTGGATCTAGATAAGAATCAGATGGTGACGGTTTTTCTCTAAAGATAAGGTACTTCTTATCATCATAGAAAATTGTAACCTCCTTCTTCTTATAATAAATTTTTGCATCATGGTCTGAAATCCAATCCCTATTAAGGATTATATCAAATTCAATCATGGGTATAATGATTATATCAGTAGATAAAAAACATTTATATTCCCTAATGGGAACCAATTCACAAAACATTATAGCAATGATAATTCCCTTGAGAGTTTTGACAGATAACTCCATTGTTAAATAAAATTGGAAATATCAAATTTTCGTAGCAAACTGGGAAGATATGAAAGAATAAAATGACTCATAATCGAATAAAGCATTGTCTAAACTTGAGGAAACCATTAAATTACCTTCCACCATGTCTTTTGGAACTTCAACCTCAGTAGTAGTGATTGCATAATCTTGGCCTTGCTCCCTTGGACTTTTCTGATTTAAATTTCCTTGGCACTTAGTACATTCATTTTCATAATTTCCTATTTATCTACAATTGTAGCATTCAACACTGACAGCCACTTTCTTTCCCTTAAAATCGCGATATTGGTGGCCTTTTTCACCACACTTGTAACAGACTCTCAATCCCTTCAGGAAAGTACTGGGGTGTTTCTCACCACATTTACTGCAATATGGATATTCAATTTTTCCCTTCTTCCCCTTATTTCTATTTCTATAGTGTTTAGCAGATCACTTATTCTCTTGCTTTTCTTTAAATTTGTAAGACTTAGAGAATTCATTTTCTATCTTAATAGCACATGAGACAATATCTTCGTATGATGAGAAGGATTGTGAGACTAATGCTTGAAGGATAAATGGTTCTAACCCATTAAATAATCGATCAATCCTACTCCTTGTGTTACGTATATAATCTAATACATGCCTTTCTATCCTTGTAAAGTTATCCTCATACTTTGTGACATTCTCATCCTCCTTTTTCCTTATACTCAGAAATTGTATTTCCATATCCACTCGATGGTCACAAGGAAAGTATTTTTCTATGAAAATATCTATAAACTCCCTCCATTACATACTTTATACTTCTTCATCCTCCTTTGTGTTTTGAATTAATGACCACAATTGATCTGCATCTCCTGTGAGGTGATAAACTGCCTTGACAACTTTTCCCTTTTGCTACTCCCCAAAGCATGAAATATTTTCTCTAAGGAACTTATCCATTTCTAAGCTACAAATATATTTGTAGTCCCATTGAATTTTGGTGGTTGTTTCTTCATGAAGCATTCTAACATTGATCCTCCATGTTTTATATTTGGGTGCTCCATACAGGTAAGGTAATTATTCATTACCTGAGTGAGTTTTTCCAATATAGTGATAATCTAATCAGCACCAGTTGAATCACCAACTCCACTATAATTATCTTGAGTAGGAGGTAAATCCCTACATGTATTATGTGCATTGATATGGTTTGCATTCCTTCCACTATGAGTCATTTCTAAACAATGACATACACTATATTAGTTTATAAATTGCAATACATAATTTCAAACTTGTAAAACACTTGACATAAATTGAAAAGTTTATGGATATAATCCATAATCATAAAAATGACTTCTTTGAGGAGGTATATACTCATAAATCCTTCATAATGGTTTGAAAAGAAATGTGAATTATTCTAAGTATATCCCCCAAGAGTGTTGTAACCAAGAGTGCAGCAAGGCTCGTTGTTGTGTACCAGGACACCCTGGGTCAAGCCCGAAACACCTTGTCAGAGTTTTCACTCCTAGATACATCTTTTACAGAGCCACCTCTACTTGCTCGTATCCAGACAGGGATGTATTTCTTGAAAAACTCACAAAATATCTACGTTACCAAAATTCTAGGATGTTCTTCTATACTAATCTTCAAATTTTATCTTAGGGTAATGTTCTCTAATCAGAGTTTTTCTAAATCTAGCTTTAAAGGATTGTACTAAACATCCTATACCAACTGTAATGCACTAACCCTTATTACCCAGAGTCGGTGCATTATTATATAACATTGGCATGATCACAAGGTATTAAATCCCAAAAGACTGATCAATTTAGTAGCCTTGGAAGTACTAGATACATTCATAATATTTACATTACATTATAAATGAAAAACAAAACCAACTTTTCCTCCATTTACCACATTCATATCCCTTATACTCATAATATACTTCTTCTCATCCTGGGAAAAATAAAACATAGAAAGGGGTGAGCTCAGATGCTCAGTAAGGATAACAATATAGTGTAAACTTTCATAAATAAGTATAAACATTTAAGGCAATGTATATGACTAAAACATAAGCCTTTTAAACTTAAACATCACCATAATATGGAAAATATAAATCAAATAATTCCATTTACTTATTCACATGGATATTATACTAGTCAAATAATCACATGAAATATCAATAGCTAATTTTATAATGATGGAATGCATAATGCAAGACTTCATAACCACATAATCAAGGCCCCGTGCCAAGACTACAAATAAGATTTGGTCAAGGCCTAGTGCTAAGACACTAGTTTTTCTCATGATACCTACCGATGCATCATGGAGCTATAGCGGGCTCCACTCGTCACTTACTAAGTCCAATGCATTCCTCATAAGAAAAGGTTGAAACATAACATAAACATTCGTATTAAAACTAGCATATACAAAATGTTAATACTTTAACTATAAAACATGAATTGTATAAAAATAACACATCCACAGTCAAAAATATCCCAAAACCTTCAATACAATTTTTAATATTGTATCATAATAAGTCAACTTCAAACAAGTGTAAAATCCATCAAAGGATATTGACATAGATGAAATCAAAACTATTTGAGAGGAATATATATTTCTATTTTGAAATCATTTAAAAGTCACATAATTATAAAAGAAAACATTTATTTTGAGAATATTCTTATAAGATTGTATGGAAGATTTTTAAGGTGTTATTATAGTGTAAAATAGCTTCACCCACTGTATAAGTTAAATAAAACTTTCTTACCTTAATTTGTCGAAAAGGTCACAAAGTACCTTGTTTGGAAAATGACGGAAAGATTCCTTTCGAACCATTTTATAAAAAGAAAAAGGAGGGTATAAATAAATTTAACCCATATTCTAGTAAATAGTAAAAAAAATTGAAATACATTTTTAAGAAACAAGGATGTGGATGATAAAGATCTCTCAGTAGATACTCATGTATAAACAACCTCAGATAATAAAGAGATTGTAGAATTAACCCTTACCTTGTAATTTTACTTGATTGAGGGTACGTTAACCTCATATATAATAGTTAAATCATTGTTATTAAATTATAAAAGAACCACATATATATATATGATATCATATATAATCTTTTAATATTGCTTTGTTAATAATATTTTGGTAGTATCATTGTTTCGGGTGTTAACTGATTCGTTTTTCTTTATATTCTTGGTTATATAAGACATATTTGTTATGGATAAGATGTATTTGATTCATATAAATAATAATATTAAGTTATTAAAAAATATTTTTTTAATCATAAAAGGAAATTTATTCTTGAATGGTTATGATGGGGAATGAATCTCATCTCGTTCATGGAGATGGTAATCCATACGTACGCACAGGTGACAATATCATTATATTAATTGTGAAATCGTATGTAATTGGACGGTATATCATATATTAATAATCATTAAAATTTTATATTTATAATTTACATCAGTTATACTCATTATTATACCCATCCAAATAATGAAGTGTTTGAATAATAAACTACACCACGACGTGGAGATGGTAATCCGTACGTACGCACGTATTGTGACATGTCATTCATAGGATGGATAGAATAATGAATATGGTTGTACCATATTTATAATAACATCACAGTTTATATAAGTTATTGGAGTTATTATTTTCTTATGGAAACAACAAAGAAAAAGCGAATTGTAAGAAGAAAAGAACTTTGAAAAAAGGTGGTGAAATTATTACCTCTTCTTCAGGTGTTTCCTTTTGAGTTGATCAAAATGGATCCATAGGTTGAATTTCTGATCAAATTAAGGCCACTAGGTAGAATTGGGGGTAGTTTGGAAGATATTTGGACAGGGTTTGGTTGAGACAAATGGATTTGGAAGAGTTATTTTTAGAGAAGGGGAAGTACCCTTTTATAAGAGAAGTGAGGGTTATTTTAGGAAAAGCTTTAAATATTATTTTATTATACAATCATATTCGGTTTAAAATGGCTCCAAAATGATTTATTTTGAGGAAAAATTTGGAATGGGTCGAAAACCTCTCAACCAATATGTTTTAGACAGGTTTAGGTCATGATATTAACCATATCTTTTAGATTTAATTTTTAGTTGAATAGTTTAACTTTTACCATGTCTCCTTGTATTTTTATATTATATGGTTATTCAACTTACTATAAAATGAAAAAAGATCCCCAAGTGGTTCATTAATGATGTATCTATTATTATATAATTCTTTTTTTTGAACCTTAGATTTTTATGACAATTATATCATTTAATAATATAGTATTTGTTTTAAAAACTCATTTAGGTCAATTTTGACACTATTCAGTAATTGATTTTTGTGGAAGTCATAAAATCAAGATTATTTCGAAAAAAATCATTGAATCAAACCTAACATGTCATATTAATCTATAAAATTAGTGGAATTCATCAAAAGTCTCACTTTACATTTATTTTAATATTTATAACATCAATTATTTTAATACTTCATTAATAAGGTAATTATTGCATCATCATTATGTCATAATTAAATTTAATTATTTAACATCTAAAAATTATAAATAAAATACCATTATGTGTGAAATATTTTTATCTTTTTAATTAAATTTATAGTTGAATCTATCTTATGTATAATTCTATATTAAAAATGTTTTAGTTATGAAAACTAGAATTTAACACTTTTAACTCTTCTTTAAATAAAATAATAATAAATGTCCTAATCTAATCCAAGTGGACCAAAATGGTCATATTTTATTCCTAAGGTTTTTTTGGTGTAAATACACTTATCCAATAGAATTAGGACATGTGTTAGGGTAATTATAATATCATTTTTACCTTTAATTACTCTATTTACTTTTAACTGTTGTATATAAAAATCAAAAGTTACTATTCACTAAAAAATATTTTCTTCTTATTGAAAAACATTTTAATTACTGATGTCAACCTTGTCTCTCAGATTTTTGAAATTCAATTCACAGAAGTAGTAAAATTACGTTTTATGCAAATTTACAAATGCGCCTAGAAAGTGGGTAAAATACGGTAAAAAGTTCAATAAAATTTTATATATCAAATATTATTATAAAATGACTCCAATTAATTACATTTAACATATATAGGTATTATGTATCTATTTTTACCTAATATAAATTTAAATAAAATAACTAATTACTTAAATAAAAAGTCGGTTTTAAACAATAACGTAGTATTTTTCACTATTCATCAAAAATTGTAAGTTTTAAGAAAAATAAAAAAAATTCAGCCTAAGCTAATTTCAATATTCTGAATTAAAAAATTAATTCCATTTTGAAAAATAAAATTTATAAAATTTTAAAAAATGGGTATTATTATTCATAATGGCTAGTTTGATTGGTCGTGGTGTGTTAAAACTCCAAATTGCGTACAATGCAATCTATTGTATTATTTAAAAGGAGACATATTGTGGAAGCTTGGGGTGTTACAGGATTTCACCTTTAATTTAAATAAAAGTTTGTTTAATTAAACCCATTATCTTATTTAAGACTCCATAATAATTAAAAGTGTTCTTGACTATGTCATAAACCTACACGTTCACTATGGTTTGTCTTAATTTATATAATGGAAATAATAATGACTTGATATTAACTTAAGTTATTTTAATTATAATGTGTAAATTTTATTATTTTATCATTTATATGTCTTGTTAATTATAATTTTATTTTACTTAAGTGATTATCCATGTACCGATAAAACATTTATGCATAAAAATTTATTTTAATTCCATATTTTCATATTAAACCATTTATTTATGTGATAGTATTCTTCCATCCATAAAATAAATCAGTCATAGATAGAAATAAAATAAATAAATTAAAGATGTGTTCATGATCTTATCTTATTATCTATTTATTGAGAAAACAATAAATCAACCAATGACCCTATGGGAAAACTACTTGTAATGGTCTTGTCATGACTTGCAGCAATCCAGCTATCCACCTATGTATCACCCATATTGGTTCATCTCAATTACATCTTGAACCACCTCTACCTATACTCCTCCTTAAACCAATTCCATGTGCCTTCATATAAACCTTTTATTACATGTGTTTTATAACTCGCATACAGGTGAGTGGAACTAAAGGATTATTTAAGAGAAATTATATAAAACAGCCTTATACATATAGGTCCTATATAATAAAGGAGGGAGGTATGACACATGAGCCATCATATTTAATTTAATAATAAATAATTTCAAAAACATATAATAAAATTAAATTAAATTAAACCAAAGATGCATAGATATGGTCAAGCTCATGATTGGTCAGACATTTGAAATGACCATACATTTAAAACATATAACTAGCATCCATTTCAATACATTATGTGATAAGATAAAACATACACAAATTAATCAGATTAATTATCTTATTAATAAATTAACTCATTTCATCCTAATCCATATAATTATCCTGGAGATTTCCATCCTCTATGATTTTAAATAAAATAAATTATTTTATTTTATTTAAAATTTAATAAAATGGTACACAGTTTTTTACTTTGAAGAAAATCAATGAGTATATGTTCAAACTACTCAGTTTGATCTATTTTATACATAATGAAATCACACAAAAAATTATGTACAAGGAATTTACCATAATATCATGTCATGTACTTTCAAATTAATGATACATAGAACGCATGAAAATTTCATTACTTGTTTGATTTAATGAACACTGGTTTTATTAGTATGCAGTGACCATACATGACTTGTAGTTTTGAATATTATACATAATTAATTAATAATTTGATATGATATAAAACCTAATGACAAGAATTTATTTTCAATTTAATGACTCACAGATATTTGGTCAATGAGGTTTAATATATTAATTAATTCAATTTAATATTTCTATGTAAGCTGGTAAAGTACATGGTATATACAAGCTAGCCACACGGCATGTACTTTGCTTCACCGGTTGTCCATGGTTCATGCCTAGGGACTTAGCATATACTTCTTATGGAAATTTATGAGGTATATGATGGATAGGAAGGATACAATGTGTGTACTTAAAGTTTCACAACTGCTAGCATGTACGTGTCATGTATTAAATACACATGGTGTATTAATTACATGATGCATCTTAACTATGTATTTTTAGCCACGAAAACACGTGGACAACATGACATGTATGAAATGTACATGATTTTTAGTTCATAAAAATTATGTTCCACCCAAGATTGAAAAAATGTGATGCATTTAATGTACATGTCTTGTATTCGTTACATGATGACCTGAAGTCCACATAGGTCTCATAGTGAAATGAATAAGGATACATGGCATGTGACAATGGATTACATTCCAAGTAACCCTGTGTTATCTTTTCAGAGTTCTTGGAACCTCTAGATGGGTTCTTAATATGTGATATTTTTTAATTTTTAACCAATCTTGGTTATGTGGGAGAGAAATAAAGAGAATGAAAAGGATGTCTCAAAAATCAAATGAATAAATAATAAAACATGAAATGAAATTTAAATTTTAAATGCATAATGATCAATAATCAAATGAATAATTATAAATTTGAACATGAATTCTCTAATACTACTTGATGGTTCTGAATGTAATAAAAGTTCCTATTAGGCCTACGACTAACACAACTTTTTTTGGATTCGACAAATCATTAGCTATGTAAAAGTCATAAACATCATGACGAATGAAAATTTTTCAAAATAATATTAACAATTAAAACAAAGAAACCAATAGAATATATTTTCTCGTCGATTTTAAAATTAATTTAAGCACATTAAGAAAGGTTACCTTAATCTTGATATCTTTCTTCATTTGGAATCTTGGTCATTATAACCCAATCAGTATAGCATAGTTGTGTTTCTAGGACCCAAAGTATATACCCTCTAGTAATGATCCACACATTCTCCTTTGATCTATAAAGAATGCAAATCAATTATCAGGTGTTATCATGACTGATTGTTCATATTACATTATTATCCTTTTATCATTTCACTCTCCATTTGGCTTGAATGAATCTCTCTTATCCTTCTCATTATTGAGGAAAAGAGGAGGAGGATAATTCTAGAGAGAAGCTTTGTGCACAACCATTAACCTTATCTAGAATACAATTGTAGTATATTTATAGAACCATGTTTAGGGTTTAATATTTTATTAATTTCACAAGGGCCCTTAATAATTTATTAAACCCATATAATAACCCATTCTGCATAAAAAATATTATTATTATAATTTTCTCATGGTGTGTGCTAATTGAAGTAATGATAAATATTATTTTACCATCTTGAAGATTAATATTTATCATCAAACCTAATCTCAGTCTTCTCATCCTCCTTAACATTTATTGAATACCCAAATAAATATTGTAATTAAATATTTATTAAATAAATAAATATTTTATTCACATACTGGAGAATAAATATTTATTTAATATTCACATAACTAAAAAATTATTTATTTAATAAATATATATATATTTATTAAATATTTTGTGATCATTTAATGGATCTTGAATAAATATTAATTCTCTTTATTGAGAATAATATTTATTCTAATTGTTAAAAAAATTAATTGAGATCAAAGGAAACATTTTTTGTGTTACCCTCTAGGCCTCTTCCTCACTGGTTTTAGGAAAGCTTGTCTAAATTCAAAGATTAATTTCTAGTAATTGATCAATTAACCCATAGAGGAAAAATATATATCACAATGAAAAAAACACATACAAATGATCATTGTGTTATACGATCTCTTTATCATGATATCTCATCATATAGGTTTCATACTTGTGGCATCAACCTTAGTGCTTGACGTAAATTTCTTTGATTATTTGAAATGAGCATATCTGCATCACTATGGATATGGAATTTATTTTTATATTTCCATTACAATTAAATGGTTGAGATATAAACTTCCATAAATATGTAAGGTACAAATCCTTCTTCATCATATTCATTAATAACATATCATTCATGATCCACCCAACTTCATCGTGATCAAATTCCATTGCGACTTACGGTAATATATCAAAGTGTGTGAGTCATGACATTCATTAATAATAATATTGATGTAAAAGTATCATTACACATGATCCAAGATAGAAATATCCAAAGCCACATAAACATGTTTATTTCTTATAGGTGATTCTTAAAATAATCAAAGCTAAACATAACTTAAATTGTATAATAATCTCATGATTTAGATTATACATATCAAAAATAGTGGCACAACCTAAGGACCTAATGGTTTAGTGTCTTGGATCATTTATACATACACATATTATTTTAGAACACTTATAAACATTTCTCTATAATAGTTCTCCTCTAAACCAGTTCCAAACTTCTCACAAGATATAATAATTTTCATAACTTGGGGAGTAGAAATATAATAATGGGTTGATCTCAGATGCTCTGTAAGGGGAAAAATATCATAACATGATAGAGAATATGAGGAAGACCTAAATATCATAATAAAAGATAAAAATTAATTAGATAATAATAATAAAACATGTTAAAGAACAAAAAATATCTTGAAAATATCAGTAAGGAGTTATAAAAGATACGACCTTTCTCAAAACACATCTTAATAATAACATAACATGTGAGAATGTCATAAAAGTGTAGAATACATTAAAAATAAGGAATAATAATGAAAACATTTCATTTTAGGTCAATTAAATTCATCTTAAAAATCCACATAACTTTATAATTTAATTGTAAATATAGCACAACCATATGCAAAGGAAACCATTGTGAGAAAACCCATCATTCCCATACTTGTATAAATAAACTCATTATTTTCACACCTGACTATCTCATGATATATAAAATTAAACCAATCAAATATAGGGTGATATAGTAACCCACCCATCCTCATCCATACATATATGTTCCACTTAAATTCAATCATTACTATTTCTTAAAGAACCTAAGGGAAAATAATGGGTTTCTTAAACATTTCAATAAAATCATATATCATTAACTTAATAAATCATAAGATATAAAAAATATTATTTTCCAAAATTAACCATATCATAATAACATATATAGGGTGTTCAAAACAACACCTCATAAATAATAAATCTTAGAGTAAAAATTGAAGAGAAAATATAAAAATTTTCAAAAAATCTTTTAAACATTGTTGTAAAAGAGAAAGTACAAATTAATTTTAAAAAAATTGAAGGGAAAGAGTAAAATTTTTAAAACCTTATTATAAATAGTTATGAATAATTTTTCTTTCAAATAAATTAAGTTTATAAAAAAATTATTGTAAGATAAAACATTTTATTCTTGAAAGGATGGAAAACCCTTTTTATCTTTTGAAATACATTTGTTTGAAAACAACATCATTAAAAGGATAAATAAATTTTAATTTAAAATGAATTAAATAGAATAAAATTATAATTAGAGATAAAAATAACTTTATTTTCCATTAGGGAATGTAGAACATTTTTTGGGAGTAAAAAATTGATTTAGAAGAAAAATCTATTAAGTAATGAGGATTGTTCTAACATAATTAATTTTAATGAATGAATAGAATCATAAAGGAAGAATAACTTGGTGTGGCACATTATTTCCCTAGAAAATAAAGTTTTAAATAAAAAATAACTTCATAATATGTTATAATAGGTTAATATTGAAAGATAATATATAAATAATGGTGATTATAGCACAAGGAAGAGATTTGAGTCATAAAAACCTTTTACCTTTATTGTATCTTAGTCAAATGCACTCTAACCTCCTATAAAATACATAACTATCATAATATTCTATTTCATAACCATATTAATACCACAAACTAATTATAATTTCCATTTATAATCATTTTCCACATGTATATTAGTTAGTTTTTTCATATTTTTCCACATCGAGTGTTTATAGTTCTGACTAATTGTATTAGTTTCGTATGAGTAATGTGGATATACGTTATTCTTATAAATTTAATAATTAAAAGTACATTAATGTTTCTATTATTTAAGAATTATAATATTTTATAAATTTTAAATTTCCTTTCATGGTTACTTTAGTCTTTATCCTATAAGATGAAATTGACAACGGATATTTTTCAGTGATTTTTAACCTAAGAAAGGTGTTTTCTTAATTAATGAGTTAAATATTGATGTATGATTTATAGAACAAAAAAAAATTATATAAAAATTTATATAATATTATACCATTAATTATTTTTTTATAATCATTCATGGTATAATTTCATTTTATTTTTCAAGTAAGTGGCCAAACCAACCCAAACATGTACATATCATGCTTAATGGATAAGTGTGAGGTGATTAGTTTCAATGTCATTAAACCAGTAGTATAATTATATAATATATAATTTATTTGTGGTATATATCATAATTATAAAATAATAATAAAAATAATTAATGGATATTAAAATATTATAAAATTTTAATTATAAATTTTCCTCTTGGTATGATTGTTTAAAATGGTTGAATTTACGATAATCATTTGTTGATCATATAATTAATAGGTTATAAAATTTTCCATACCTATAAATTAATTATATAATAAACATAATATTTATCCTTTAAAACCATTCTCATGAATATCCATGTAGGGTAGTGATGAAATGAAAAAATATAAATTGATCATTCTATAGAGGCGGTGGTCTATATGTATGCATGGATGATGATTTCATTTTCTATAGAATGGAAAAATGAAATAATTTGGTTTATCATTTCAGAATATGAAATATTTAATAATTATAAAAATATTTATTAAATTCTATATTGTTACCATCCTTTTAAGTTCATGATGGAAAACTAAATACATTTCATTATGGAGGCAGTAGTTCACACAGCGCACGATTCACATTTTTATTGTACTTAATGGAAAAGGAGAGGGTGGTAATGATTGTACCATAATTATAATAAAATAATAGTATAGTAATTATACTTATGTTATAAATTTAAGATGTTTAAATGAAATTTTTTTTAATAATAAAATCACAAAAAAATAGAAAAAAGAAAGAGATATTAGGAACTTATACCACACCTCTGGGGTTATCTTCTTTGTGAAGGGGATTAAACCATTGAGGTTTGGTATTTTGAGAATAAAAGAACCTCTTTAAGGTGTATATAATTTTATAGGAGAGGGTTTTTCATATATTTTGTCCAAAATTAATGGATTTTGGTGTGATGGTAATTAGAGAGAGGAGTACCCCTTTTATAAGTGAAAAGGGACGACATTTTTGTAAGTATGCTAACATTTTCAATAATGGGAAGTCACTCTAAAGTAAATTGGATCCAAAATTGAGAAATAATAGATATTATAGGATATAATATTAATAAACACTTCAAAAAATTAATTAAAAACATTTTTTAAAATTTTTAATCCCTTTACTTCTAAGGTTTCTCATTTTTACCATTTTAGTTTTCACCATAATGACTAGTTTTTACCTAGGTAAATTATCCTTTATTACAAAAAATAAAAAATAAAATATTATATAATTTGGATCTATTTATTTCAAAATTTAAATACATTTTTTATTTAATTTTTAAAGTAGATTAATTTAATACTAAAATACTAAATATATAATGTATTAAAAACAATTTTTCTGAAAAATATAAATTAAATTCAAAAATGTAAAATATGGGTCAATAAATTAAAACTAAATTTTTTAAAAATATAAATCCACATAAAAATGAATATTTTTTCTTATAAAAAGGTTTCCAAAATTTTCATTTCATACTTATATAATAATAATGTCATAAAGTCGTGTTATTTGTAAAAACGGTATTTTTTCTTATTCACCTAAAAAATTAATCTTTTTAGAAAAATCATAAAAATTCATCTTAATATAATATGGAAATTATGAATCTAAAAAAATCTTAATTTTTTAAAATTAAAATCCTAGAATTTATATATATTTTTAATTAAAAACATAAAATATAGAAAAAATATTTTTATAGGAAAACAACTTTTATTAAATTAATAATTTGTTTCTTGTAAATTAATATCTAATATAGTATCAATATATCTTATTATTATTCAATAAAAATAAACTTATTTCCTTTAAATAAAATACCAATTTCTAAAAAATACTTTTTTTAACATAAAGTGAATGTAGTGAAAATAACCTTTCAAAAAGTATAAAAATCGATATATATATACACATGTAAATATTTTATTATGTTTTGATATAATCTTAATTTCTACATACATAACCCCTTATGATATATATGTAAGACCTAAGCATTAGATAAGATCTAGTTTTTTATTCGGGTGGTGGTTCAGCTTGAAATGATATTGATGCAATCTCCATGATCTTGAACTTATCTTATATATGATTTTTCTCAAACTATAATTGCTTGAGTTCAACTTGGGATTTGTCTCGGGAAAACCCTAGTGAATATACCTCCATTATGAGCTTAGAAAAGTGGAATTTATAAGGAGGATTTACTCTTCCTGATTCTATTTCTTCTCACTCCCTTTAATAATTTTTTATTAGGGTTACTTCAATTTATACTAGCTAATTTAACGGTTAAGTTTTAACAGACATTTTTAATGTTCAAAATATATTAAGGTTTTTTTAATTGGGCATATTTTGTGTAAAATGATTTTCAATGTATTATTTATTTAAGGATAATATAGTTAAATCTTGGGTCTTCACATTCTCTCCCCCTTAAATAAATTGTGTCCTTGTAATTTTAATTATTACTTACTAATGATGTTAACTAAGGGTGTCTATAAATATTACTTAGGGTATAATTTCTTAAGTGATATCAACATTAAAGCCTTAGAAACGTCTCTTTATTATCAGAATAGGCTTAACCATAATATTGAGTTTTTTTTATGACCTGACCCGCTGAGGTTCGGGCCGTGACTACCCTAATCCCACCTCCAATAGTCTAGGGGCTGGAGACAAATGCTAAGTAGGCATATCCCACAAATATGAGGCATTATACTAAAGTACTTATATACATGAACATATCTCCAAACCCACACAATGATGAAATGTAAAATAACTAAAACAATGTATGCATACATCTAAGATCCCACAATAGTGTATGATAGTAAAAGTACTAAAAGTATAAAAGGGTCAAAATAAAATCCCAACCAAAAACTATAAAAGTCCAACCTACTCCAAGGATGAGGAATAATTAAAAAGAAATATCATGGTAAAATAACTCGGTCTGACAAGCTGTATCTACGCTCCACCTACTCCTTATCCTCTCAGGGAACCGTCAAAAGGGTATTTGTCTGTTTAAGACATGACACATGCGGGAAAATCCCATTCAAGTGTGAGTATAACAATACTCAGTAAGATACCCCAAAAAAACTAAAAATGAAGCACCAAGTATATTTAACACAATAAAATATATAAAAATAAATGTATAATAGAAACAACCAGATATACTCAGGAAAAACACTATGCCACTAGGTGGTCATAACCAACTTCCAGCCTTAGGATTTTTCTTGAAGCAACACTCATTCAGGTAGAACTCACTCCATAATACATTTCATTATTAGAGACGCTTGATGAAGAGTTCTATATCATTGGTCCCCAACCAATTAAAGATCACTAGTCTAAGAAGACTCTGATAATCAGATAAGGGTTACACCTAGAACTGTTGGGGGATACCATGAACCCAATCCAGATCAACCCTCTATATAGGGGATCATATTCCCATGATTCCACAAACCCTGTCAATATAGATTGCTAGATGTAGGATCAAAACCATGCTTAGGGAGGTTATACTAATTCCACATACTCTAACTAGGTAATAAAGGATGATAGGGGATCACACTCCAGTATCATGGAGGGACACCACAACTCTATTTGATACTCGGCCTCTAGAGGGGATCAAAATCTAGTGATATGGATGTAATTCCACAAATTACCCTGAAGTAAAAGGACCAATGGAATTTAATCAACCTATACAAGTACAAACTATAAAAATTAAGAGCTGAAAGCACTCTTGAATGGGGTAGATGGCGTGTACCAAGGGGTATATGGCGTGTACAGATATCCCCATGCCTACCCCTATCGAAAAGTCTCACACGGCATACAGTCTCCATATACAAGGTGTATAGAAGGAGTGCATGGTGTGTAGATACACATGGTTCCCTACTGGTGTCACCTGGTCTTGTCCATGTACCAAGGTCTTGTTCATATACTACCTTGTGTACACCAAGTCATGTCCGTGTACAAATATATGGTGTTCTATTCGGTCGTGTACTTTTTCTTGTGTTTGTGTACTCTCTAAAGTACACACCAAGTCCCACAAAAGGTGTCACACACCATTTTTCAGGGGTCACATGTTGTGAAATCCTTAAATTTGGCCAAAACCATAGCATTGTAGCTAGGGGACGCACATATCATATAGATCCAGATTGCATGTTATGTGACATAAAAAATTATAGAAACTTAGATCCATTGATTAAACTATATTATGATCCTCTAGCCACCAATATAGTGACCATTTCACCATATAAAACAATATCTCATTTCATTTAAGCCTTGTCATCATTGAACAATACGTTCTTCCATAAAAATTTTCCTGAAAAAGGATCTACACATCATTCTTCATTGTTCACCAAATAATGCTAAATCAAGTATCCAAAACCATCCGATTCGCCTCTATTTCCATCATCACACTACCATGATGTCATTCCAATCCTAGATGTACAATTTCATATTGTTGCACCAATAAACGGGGGTGCAATGATCAATTAATTAGGATATGTTAAACCCTAGGCTAAATAATGAATGCTTGCGGTGAAAAAAGAACTAGGGAATAAAAATAGAAGAAAAATTTGAGGAAAAACATTATCAATGATCATGTTGATCTCAATTTATTTAAGTGAGAATAATAATTAAGAAATCAATAATTACAAAATAACTCTCCCAAAATCTGATTAATCTAAACCATCTAGTAGGATGACCAAACCGCAGATCAATATGTTCGTTGATTGATTTGTGTTCATTTTAAAAATCAAAAAATAAGTAATAAATCCAATCAAACAAACATCCTACCTAGAGTTTGGATCGATTTTTTATGAAGAAAAGTTTTTTTCCATCATTGACTAGATTCTAAAACTCCTTTGGTGAAAAAAATCCATGATTTGATCATGATCTATCATCTTTCACCAAGAAATATCTCCTCCAACAGCTCTAGGACTCATGGGTTTAGTATCCAACCCTAAGAAAAAAAATCATATTTTTGTATTTAAAGAAGAGGTAGGTTGCTACATTGAACAAAATAAAATAAATTCTTAAGTTAATTTATTTTATTAATTTCATGCCCACGACAACATTTCCAAAAATAGCCTACACCAACAAATATTATGTCATTTCTAGTGTAAACCCCACATTCTAAACTCAATAGTTCCCTCAGATTTTTGATCCAATCCTTTGTTCATGAGTTATTCCAATTTTTTAGTTAAACTGATCACGCATGTTATTTAATATATTTAATATATTACAAACTTTTATTTCGGGAACACCAAGCCTCTGAATCACTTGTCATCTTACCATATGGTCTCAAAAATAATCCATATAATATCTAAAAATAATACATGATAAATTTGAGATGTTAAATTCTCCCCACA
Source organism: Viscum album (assembly GCA_963277665.1). NCBI lineage: Eukaryota > Viridiplantae > Streptophyta > Magnoliopsida > Santalales > Viscaceae > Viscum > Viscum album. Next base: position 900,920,106 of record OY728131.1, on the reverse strand, counting down.
TTAGGGATTTAAATCCATAAAATCTAAAATAAGGGATACACAAAGAGATGTGGGTATGAGCAATAATAAGATCTTCCTTCTCCCGTGTACTCTCCTAAAGATTCTCATGCTACCACCAGATAAACACAAGGATAATTGATCACCCATGAAGGATCCTCTCTAACAAATCATTGATCCCCCATGTAAGATCCCAGATTTTCTTAAGGTATGTTTTTGTTTAAGTTTCAGTTTAAGTCTCTTCTCTTTGGATAAATAAATGTTTCCTAGGTGTATGAGGGGGATCAGGGGTGTTCCAGGGGTTTGAGACAATAAATGAAGGAAAACTAGGCCAAACTATGCAAGGGGCATGATTGGAACGTAGTTAAGTAAATTGTGTGGCCTTCCTAGGAAAATTGTTCTGCCTTAGATAGTGGCTTAACTCATAGTCAGATCAAGGTTTTACAAACTTTGTGACATTCCCATGGAACTATGAAACCCAAATTTCCTTGGATAGTCGACCGTGCATGGTTTTCACATAGTTTAGAAAACCATGTGGGTAAACTGTGTGGCCCAGTAAAGTTGGAAAAAATTAAAAAAAAAATCACCTATGGATTTTATGTTCTAACTCAAGATTCTCCTCCATTTCACCTTCTATAACCCTAGGGGTGAACCCTAGAGACCCAATCTTCTAATATGTGGTTATCATTTGATCCCAATCTATTTAGAGTGGTGGTGGTTTCAAATTTAAGCTCTGGGTTAGTATAGTTCCTCTCTTACTTCTCTTTTTGGTTTAGGGTTTTCATCTCCCTCTTATCTTCATCTGAAGCTCTAAAACCCTATTTTACAATGAGATCTCGGTTGAAACTTAAAAGGGTGGTTAAATTAATATCTAAGGCCACGATTAAGAGTTCATTTATTAATTTATTTGAGGTAGGTGGTATAAAAATTATATCCCATAGTTTTATTGTATATTTTTTCATGTTTTTTTTGTTCTTGGTCACCTCTTATTATTATTTTGATTCCTTTGGTAAGATTTGGAAAAATGGGTTTTAAAATAATGATGATAAACCCTCATAGTACCCATGGGACACATCTTGGATGATTTGACCAATTTGGGGCCACCCATGGGGTGCGCTGGCAATCCTGGGTATAGAAATGGGTTATGTAAGCGCATAGTCATTATGGGATAATGTAGAGCCCTTGTTGAGTATGTTGATATGTTTAATGGAAGAGAAAATGGAATATTGGTACTCTTACTAGTTTTGGTAATGGATTAAATGGTTTTTTATCATGGAATGTAAATGGATTAATTTGGTTAATTAAGATTGTGACATGTGGCTTATGAATTATATTAGAAATTATTAAGAGATTTAGGGAATATGAAATGGTGAATATGTTAACTTGTAATGGTATGTGAAATGAAAATGTGTTAAATGGTATTTTATAATGGAATGAATGAATATGTGAAATGGGGTGATAAATGAGAGTTTTTGAATGTGCTTAGTGAGATAGGAATGGGAACGCTTATTGGGATAAATGGGATAAGTAATGTTAATTGAAATTGTGTTAATAGGTTATGGAATAATATTAATTTACATGTTGATTGTTATGGATTATTATTGTTTAATGTATTGGTTTTTTTTGGTTTTGATATGATTTATGTGTTTTGAATAGATTAATAATCATGTGCATGTGGCTTGAGGTGTGGGATAAGGGACTGAGGCACCTCCCACGGGTTGAGTTGGACAGATTCTCTAACTCCACCCACAATTCATGGGTTATGGAATGGTCAAAGCTCTATTCCCCTAATGATTTCATTCCACCCAGACTGAGGCTTTTAGGTGAGGAAATTGTGATGTTGTTATGTATTATCCCTAGTGATATATAGACTTGGCTTATTCCATTATACAGAATGATAAACTCCATGAACCTTGTGTGAATGATATAAATGCCTAACCCATGGATTACATGTTGATGATGAACAAAGTAACGAAGAAGATGAATATAATAAATTGGAACTATTATTAGTAATATTTATGTAAATGTTGTTAGCTAGTATCCCCTGAATAGACTTTTATTTACTTTTTATTTTATACTTGTATGAACTATCTATTTATACTGTATATTTTGTAGACACAATTGGTGGTGGACTACTCAGTTGTACTCACAACCTGCTCAAACCGCCATTGGGTACTCGATACGATTTCATGGTTGTAGGTTAGGAAAGGGGAAAATACCCTATGCTTAAGAGTTGATTCATTCTTGATTGGTACATGGATGAGGTTCCATACATGGAGTTAGGACCATTTTGAGGATAATGTTTTTGTCTTTATTTTGTGTTTTTTTTCCCTTGGCGATGTGGTATGACATGACATACTTACTATTGGTTGTGTTTTGTGCCTATTTTTGGGAGATGTTTATTTATTCACATTCATTTTTTATTTTATATTGTTTTTTCTATTCTATTTGTTTTCTAATATGGATTACTCTGGTAAAGAGAGTATAGTCTCCCCACGTGACCCTTAGACCCTCACTACTATTCGACAACCTCTGGCATATGGGGAGGCACACTTGAGGTCATGTGATGACCCGGATCAGGGCACTAGTTTAATGAATCCTGGGTCGGGGACATTACAAAGTGGTATCAGAGGATCTATTTTCTGTGAATTACTAATTGGGGTGGTATATGGGAGGTTAGAAAGGTGTCAGACCTCATTAATGATCTCATTCTTGGTAGTATCTAACCCATGTACGAGGTAAAACCCAAGTCACCCAGAGTGTGAATTTATATTCTCATTGGGTGTTGTTACATTTGATGATATTTCACCATTGGGTGATGCACTTGTTGTGTGATGTGATAGTTTTATGATATTTTTCTCATGGACAAAATGGAATGAGGTTGTGCATTCATGCATCATTCTAGGAACCTAAGTATATAAGTTACATGAATCATGGTAGGAACACATACGGGATGGGTGTGTAGGACATAAAGAGTACGATGCCTTTGATTTTATTGAAATTAATTAAAATGGTGTCTAATGGAATGATTAAAATGGGTAATAAGGGAAGTAATATGTTAAATAATAATTAAACAATTGTTCCTAAAAAGGTTTTGTAAGTGAATTGAGATGTTGTTGAATTATTTTGTGATATGAAAATAGTTTTGAAATGGGGTAGAAGGTAAGGCTTGTAACCATGTGAGTCAGTTACCCAGTGTTAACCATCATCCTTAGTAGGGATTATTTAGGGTAGTGTTCTGGGTATGATAGGTCCCTTTTGAAAAGTGTATAAAAAATTGTTTGTCTATTTTTAGTGTTGAGCCTTCCTTTATATTTTTTGGAAGCTTTATAGTTTTTATTCTGAAGCTCAAGTTTGGAATTGTAGAGAAATGACACAATGAATACATCTACAGGTTGGGATACAAGAGGACGTTGCTGAGAATGCTCCCCCAGTAGTGGACTAAGAAGATCCAGTTGTTCAAGATTATAGGGAGGAGCATTTATGTGATAGCTATGCTCGTTTTATAAAAATTATGGAATGGGACCTAGGCCGGGTTGCACTGAGTATGTTTGAGCTGACTATGGAGTTTCAGTTGTAGCACCCTCTAAACTTTACCAAAGAGGGTGGGCTAGAGGCAGCCAAGTTCTAGATAGATTCAATCAAGACAATTATTGATCATCTAGAGACTCCTTCCGAGATGCGAGTCAAGTTAGTAGTTTATATTCTATGAGGCAAGGTAAAGCACTGGTGGGACATTATGGTTTAGATAGAGCAGGCTAAAGGAATTGTATGGAAGGGTTTTTAAGAAAAAAAAATGGAACACTACTACCTAGAGACCTTGAGGAAAGAGAAGGTTGTGGAGTTTATGAGTTTGGCCTATGGTACTATGTTAGTGATGGATTATGCTAGTCATTTCACTAACTTGTGCCACTTCATTCTTATGTTGGTAGGGGATGAGTTGACTATGGTTAAATTCTTCCTATATGTCCTTAGGTGTGAGATCAGGTCTTAGGTGAATATATTCCATCTGAAGAGGTTTGTAGAGGTAGTGGACCAGGACCTTCCCTCAAAAGGGAACCTAAAGGTAGATTCATTTGGTGGACTTGGGGTGTCAACTGGGTAGATAGGTGGTGTAGCTTCTGAGGGAAGGAAGCATCATTTTGGGAATTTCCAATAGGGAGAAAGTGAACAGAGCACTCAGAAGAGAGGACTAGTTTCTCAAGGTGGTGATCAGGTGTTCTATTACCAGTGTGGTAGGTTGGGGAATATGTGGGGTCAGTGTCCTCAAACACCAGTTAACCATCATTCATCTAGTAGGTTGAGACATATACATAGGTTATGTAAGAACCCTCAATAGTCAAGCATCGATGGAAGTCAGAGGAATATGTCAAGATTGGGTAGGGGTTGGTTACCTTGTATCAGGTAGGAAGTTGGAGCTCCATGGTTCGTACTGGTAGGGGTGGTGGACTTGGAACTCTGGGGAGAGATTGTTTATACCAACAAGGAAGTGCAGTGCAAGGTAATCGGGATGGAACCCATGGTATAGAGGCAGGTCAACTTCATGTAGTTCATTCTACACCTGGAGGTGACAAGGTTGAATTTTCTACCATTTGAGGTATAATTCTTGTAGTTTCCATGCTATCTAGTGATTTATTTCACATAGGTTCCATAAATTATTTCATTTATACATAGTTCATATTTGTGTTGGGACTAACCATATAAAGTGCATGTGGGTTTATGTTAATTGATACTCTATGGGGGTGCAAGTTGAGAATATCAGACAATGTAAGGGTTGTTCTTTAGTGGTTGTGGGTATTTTTTTCTATGGAACCTATTTGTCCTTGAGATGTTAGGTTTTGACATAATTTTGGGTATTTACTAGTTGGTGTTGTATCAAGACTATATAGATTGTTACTGACATCGGGTAACATTCACATCACTTGATGGAGACACTTAAATCCTTTTTGGTGAGTGGGATGTTTAATCAGTCCATGCAAGGATAGTTTTCTAGTATTTGGGAGAATTCATGGACCAAGTTTCTTGTCTTGTTCTATATGAAGGAGGAAGGGATTTCCCAACCTTCCCTCCCATTGTGGATCAATTCCATGATGTTTTTCTATAGGACTTATCTGGGATACCACCCAAAAGGGATTTTGAGTTTACGATTGAGTTGATGTCAGGGGAAAAACTGGTCTCCATTCTAAAATATCGAATGGAATTGGAATAACTCTAGAAAATTAAGTTTTAGTTGGAATAGTTGGAGTGAAATGGGTTCATCCATCCTAGTACATCTCCTTAGGGGTCCCTCGTTCTATCTTCCAAGAAGGAAGACAGATTGTTTAGGTTATTTGTTAACTACAGAAAGTTGAATCAGATGACGGTTAAGAAATGATACCTGCTTCCCAAAATTGATGACATGTTTGACCAATTGAGGGGTGATTCAGTTTTCTCCAAGATCAATTTGATATTGGGATAGCATTAGTTGAGATTGATACCTTTTGACGTACCATAGACAGCTTTCAGGAGCAATTACAGGTTGTATGAGTTTTAGATGATGTCGTTTGGGTTAACCAACGCACCAATTATGTTCATGGATTTCAGGAACTGGATATTTCACCCATACCTGTATCAGTTCATGGTTGCCTTTGTTGATGACATCTTGGCATACTCTATAACTCTTTACAATCATTCCAAACATCTTGAAATCATCTTGATTACACTAGGAGAGCATAGGCTTTACTCTAATCTATCAAAATGTCAGTTATGGATCGATAAAGTGCATTTCTTAGGACACATCATTTTTGATTCATGTGTGTTAGTGGATACAGATAAATTTTAGGTTGTGGTGTCTTGGGAGTATCCCAAGAATGTTTCTAATGTTTGTATTTTTCTGGTATTGGCTGATTATTACTGAAGGTTCATTAGGGATTTCTCCTGTCTGGAAGTTCCATTATTAGGATTAACCAAGAATGGAGTTAAGTTTGATTGGTTGGATACATGTGATAATTATTTTCAAGAGTTGAATAATCATTTGACTACCACATCGATTCTAATCTTACCCGAACCGGGTAATAGGTACACCTTGTTTTTTGATGCATCTAGTGTTGTACTCGGGGTAGTGTTGATGAAAGATGATTGGGTTATAGCTTATGTGTCAAGAAAATTGAGTCCTCATCAAATAAATTATCTTATTCATGATATTGAGTTATCTTCTATGGTTTATTCCTTAAATTTTTGGAGTTATTACTTGTTGGGAGATTGGTTTACGGTGTCTACTGGTCATAAAAGTCTTAAGTACATCATCTCTTAGTGGGATTTTAATCTTTGATCATTAAGGTGGTTCAATTACCTGAAATCCTTTGATTTCGAGTTGGTTTATACACTAAGAAAAGGGAATAGTGTTAAGGATTCTTTGAGTAGGAATACTCATAGTCAGGTGGTTCAAAAAATCTAACTTCGAGTGGAGAATTATGGCCTTGTTTGCTGATATTCTCTTGGAGGAATAGGATGTCATAAGAAAATGAACGTTGCATCTATATTAGTTGAGTTTGTTCTTTTGATTCAGGTCAAAAAGATTCAGCTGTAGGATTTATAGTTTTTTGGTATGAAGGAAATTCCTAAAGATAGGGAGTCACCTTTTAATTGGCTTATTGGTGATGATGGAATTGTCAGTGTTTATGTCCATGTGGTTGTGCCAGTGTGTATGTGGGAATAGTTGATGCACGAGTTCCATGAATTGAGGTGGTAGGTTCATCCTTCTTTGAAAAAAATGTGTCATGATCTTTATAGGTGTTATTGGTTTCTAGGAATAAAGAAATTGGTTTTGGGTTTTTGTTGCAGGATGCCTTACCTATCAATAGGTGAAGTTCGAGCATCAGCACCCAGGTGGGTTGTTATAATCATTACCTATTTCAGATTAGAAGTGGAATGATGTAACGATGGACCTCATAGTGGGTATTATAAGGACACCTCGGAAGAGTGATGTGGTTTGGGTGGTGGTGGATCAGTTGACTAAGGTGTCCCATTTCATTCTGGTCTAGGAGACTAACACAATCTATCATTTAGGTGAGTTGTATGTTTGAAAAATAGTGTAGTTTCATGGTGTGCTGAGAACCATAATTTAATATTATTATCTACATTTCATGTCATGCTTTAGAAAGGGTTTAAATAAGGTTCTTGGTACTCAGGCCTTTTTGAGTATATCCTATCACCCATAGAAGGATGGGTAGTGAGAGCATGCAATCCAGGTATTAGAGGATATGTTGAGAGCTTGTGTTATGGATTTCAGTGGTTTGTGGGAAAATAACTTGTTACTTGTTGAGTTTTCTTGCAATAATATTTTTTAGGATACAATTTAGATGGAACTTTTTGAGTCACTTTATCAAATACTATTTATATCTATGTTCTTTTGGTTAGAATCTAGGGAGTCTGAGATGTTAAGATCGAGTCTCGTGCAGGAGACATCAGAAAAAGTTCAATTGATTTAAAAGAGCATGATGATGGCTCAGAGTAGGCATAATTCATATGTTGATCTTCATAATAGACCTCTTTATTCTATTTTGGTATATAGTGTGTTTCTATTGGTGTCACTAAGGTTGGGTCACTATTGAATTTGGAAATAGGGCAATTTAGCACCCAGGTATGTGGGGTCATTTGAGATTGTGGAGCGGATAGGGCCAATCGATTATCGATTAGATCTTCTACAGTAGTATAGTGGAATTCAAGATGTTTTTCATGTCTTTAAAATCTATAAATATCACCCTAATCCATATCATATGATAAATGTGTAAGATTTGGAGTGTGAGGTTAATGCGTCATTTGAGGAGCATCCAGTTAGTATTGTGGATCATAGCGACAAGGTCTTGCTGGTCAATATTATTCCCTTAGTTTGAGTTTTCTGGAAACATGGAAAATTTTAGTAAGAAAACTAGGAGTGAGATTCATATGTATGGACCCAGTTTTCCAATATCTTTTCATCATAAACTCAATAATTCTTAGAATTGTGGCTTGAGGATGAGTCTTTATAAGGTGGGGAGGTTGTAAGATCCCGGATTTTCTTAAGGTATGTTTTTATTTAGGTTCCAGTTTAATTCACTTATCTTTGGCTAAATAAATTTTTCCTAGGTTTATGAGGGGACTTGTGGGTGTTATGGGGGTTTGGAACATGAAAGTAATGAAACCCAGGCAAAATTGTGCATGTCACACAGTTAAGTAAATCATGTGGCCTTCCCAAGAAAACTGTGCAGCCTTGGACAGTGTCTTAATTCAGGGTTAGAGCATGGTTTTTCAAACCATGTGACCTGACTAAGTAACCATGTGACCCAAATTCCCTTATATAGTGGCTCATACAAGGTTTGTGCATGGTTTCTAAAATCATACGAGTAAACCGTAGAGCTCAGTAAAGTTAGAAAAATTACAAAATTTCTACCTTGGGGTTTTATGTTATAACTTATTATTCTCTTCCATTTAACCTCCTAAAACCATAAAGATGAACCCTAGTAACCCAATATTCCAATTGGTGGTTCTCCCTCGATCCCAAGCTATTTGGAGCACCGTTGGTTTTGGATTCAAGCTCTAGGTGAGTCTAGTCCCTCTCTTGATTATCTTTTTGGTTTAGGGTTTGAATCTCCCTATTATCTTCATCTGAAGCTCTAAAACCCTCTTTTTTTGTTATATTTAGGTTGATAATTCAAAGGGTGGTTAAATCAGAATTTAATTCTATGATTAAGAGTGTTTTCATCAATGAATTCAAGGTAGGTTGTCTACAAGTTATATCCCATAGTTTCATTGTATATTTGTACATGTTCGGTTTGTTCTTGGTCGCCTCTTGTTATGATTTTGATTACTTTAGTGATATTTGGTAAAATGGGTGTCCAAATGATGATTATAAACCCTCATGGTCCCCATGGGACACATCAAGGATGATTTTACCAATTTGGTGCCACCAATGGGGTGCGCCAACAATCCCAAGTCTAGAAATGGGTTAAGTAAGTGCATGGTCATTGTGTGATAATGTAGTTCCCTTATTGAGTTTTTTTATATGTTTAATGGAAGTTAAAATTGAATATTGGTATATTTTATTATTTTGGTAATAGATTAAAGGTTTGTTTGGCATGGCATAGAAATGGTTTAATTTGGTTCATTAAGATTGTGACATGTGGCTTATGAATTATATTAGAAATGCCTAAGAGAGTTGGGGAAAATGAAACGGTGAATATGTTCATTGGTAATGGTATGAAAAATGAAAATGTGTTAAATGGTATTTCATAAGTGAATGCATGAATATGTGAATTGTGATGATAGAAGGGGGTTATTGAATGTTCTTAGTGAGATAAGCATGAGAATGGAAATTGGGTTAAATGGGATAAGTAATGTAAATGGAAATTGTGTTAATGGGTTACGGAATAATATTAATTCCCATGTTGATTGTTATGGATTGTGATTTTTTTCATGTATTTTTTTATTTTTTATGATATGGTTTATGTATATGAATAGATAAATAAGCATGTGCACATGGCCTGAGGTGTGGTATAAAGGATTGAGGCTCCTCCCACAGGTTGAGTTGGACTGATGCTCTAACTCCACCCACAATGTGTGGGTTAGGGAATGGGATGGAGTTCTATTCCCATAACGATTGCATTCTACTCTAACTAAGGCTTCAAGGTGAATAAATTGTGATGTTGTAATGTATTATCCCTAGTGAGATAGGGTCTTGGATTATTCCCTTATGCAAAATGATAAATTCCATGAACCTTGTGTGAATGATGTAAATTTCTAACCCATGGATTACATGTTGATGATGAAATAAGTAATGAAGAAGATGAATATAATGAATTGGAACTATGATTAGTAATAGTTAAGTAAATATTGTTAACTAGTGGCCCCTTAGTATTCTTTTATTTACTTTTCCTTTATTTCATACTTGCATGCACTATCTATTTAGACTAGATATTTTGTATACATCATTGGTGGTGTCCTACTAAGTTGTACTCACGCCCTTCTTGGGCCTCTATTGGTTACCTGAGAAGATTTCATTCTTGCGTGTTAGAAAAGGGGAAATGGAATTGTGCTTGGGTGTTGAGTCGTGCTTGATAGGTGCATGGATGAGGATCTAGACTTGGATTTAGAGCCGTTTTGGGGATTCTACTATTTGTCTTTATTTTGGGTTTTTTCACTTAGAAATGTGGTATAACATGACATATTTATTATTGTTTGTGGTTTGTACCAAGTTTTGTAAGATGTTTATTTCTGCATGTTCATTAGTTATTCTATATTATTTCTTCTATTCTATTTTTTTTCTATTGTGGATTACTCTAGTAAAGAGGTTATAGCCTCACCACATGACTATTAGACCCTCATTTCTAGTTGAAAACCTTTGGCATATAGGGAGGTGTTCTTGATGTCATGTGAAGACCCAGATTGGGGCACAGGTTTAGTGGATCTTGGTTTGGGGATGTTACACCCTATGTACTCTACAAAGGTTTCTCTATCCTTGATTTCCAACTCACCCCGGTCGATAATAAGCGACGGTTCATGCACATACCTCCTTATCTAAAACTTGTGTAATAAATTGTGTGCCTAGTCCAAATACAGTGGTAGAGATAAGTGGTATGCCACCTCACAAACTATACATGGTATCTGGAAGGAACCAATGAATCTCATAGATAACTTATCATCGCGGACAAATGTCCCCAATCCACGTTGACGTGAGACTCTCTGAAACATATGGTCTCCTACCTCAAACTCCAAATGTCTTCATCTTTGGTTCATATAAGACCTATGATAGATCTATGTAGTCTTCATCCACTCTAGGATTATTTTTACCATTATCTATAATAGCTCACACCAAATTTTAACCCATGATTTTGGACTCACCTAGATCAATCCAACAAAGTTGTGACCTACAGGGTCACCTATAAAAATCCTCAAATAACGCCATACCAATGGTGGAATAGTAGCTATTATTTTACAAAAACTCCAATAAGTGTAGGTGATCGTCCCAACTAGGTCTAAAATCCAACATGCAAGCTTTCAGCATGTTCTCTAAGACCTAAATGGTCCACTATATCTGGAAATTTGCCTGGGGGTGAAATATTGTGATCAAGTGAAACTGAGTCTCGAATGATTCCTGTAATCCCCTCCATAATTGACATGTAAAGATAACATCATATTAAAATATTATCATCAAGGTAACTCCATATATTTTGACTATCTTATATATGTATAGGTCTCTTAAGATCTCTACTGAACTCTACTCTCAAATAACTAGGAAGTGGTATTACTTACACTACAAAAAAACTGGGTTTTGCGGCGGTTTTGTGGCGGCGGTTCACAAAACCGCCGCTAAACGTTTTCAGTGAAAGGTTTCGCATCGGTTTATTAAAAACCGCCGCGAAACCGTATTTTATTTAAAAAACCATGAACCTTTCCCCTACCCCTGCCGCGGTTCCCCCACAAACCCTCGCCCCACTTCCCCGATCCCCCCTCTTCCTCGATCCCCCCTCTTCCCCGATCCCCCCTCTTCCCCGATCCCCCCCGGCCCCGATGACACCCGCGCCCCCCGCACCCTCCAGCAACCCCCGCACCCCCCGCGCCCCCCACGACCTCCGGCGAACCCCGCACCCCCCCGGCACCCCCCTCAACCCCCAGCGACCCCCACGCCCTGCGCTCCCCCCACACCCCCCGCGCCCCCCGCGCCCTCCGGCGACCCCCGCACCCCCCGCGGCCTCTGGCGACCCCCGCGCCCCCCACGCCCTCCGGTGAACCCCACACCCCCCCCCCCCTCGGCGCCCCCCTCGACCCCCAGCGACCCCCGCGCCCTGCGCGCCCCACACACCCCCTGCGCCCCCTGCGCCCTCCGGCGACCCACGCACCCCCCGCGGCCTCCGGCGACCCCCACACCCCCCGGCGCCCCCCGCGACCACCTTCTATTTTGGTAATTTTTAGTTATTTCTTGGTTCTTTGATTCGAATCATGAATTTGTTACACAATGTGAATCTACTACAGGGTAGATACTATGAGTTTAGTTTAGAGCTTGAAGAATTATAAGTCGTAAAACATTTTCATGTTTTTAATGGGTTGATTAGGATTAATTCAAACAAAGGATACTTTTTTGGGTATTTTTATAAATCGTTGAATTCACACCATGAAAGGGGTTCATGACATTAATTATTTAGAACCAATGGTTTTTATCATGATTTACATATTACCCTTCTTCCATTCAATGTGAAGACCTCCCTCATAAATCCTATAAAGATTTTAGATAATATTGGGTATCTTCCTCTACCAGATTTATTTTCTTGGAGCATTTGTTCACTAGTGTGGTGGGTTGTCTTCCTTTGGGTACGTGTAATATCATTCACTCTCTTTATCATTTATGTTCTTGGTTTGGTAGTGTTGTGTGATATGGTTTCGATTGTTTCATAAATAATATGTGTTATCAATCAATCCATTGTGGTTTTCCCTCATTCCTTTTCTATTTGAAGAATATCTGCTTGTTTCCAATTTATGTTGTCGAAGGATCTTAGGTTCCTTATGTTTATAAGGTAGGTGTATCTATACAAGCGGTTCTAATTTAAAATTTCCTTATATTCTTATTAATTTCTTTGTCTTGTTTCATGAAATTGATGGATTTAAATGGATTTTATGAAAAATATACATGTTTTTAAAGAGGTCTTTCTTCAAAAATGGTTTTTCTCACAAAAAGTGGTTGACTAAATTCTTTATGGTTTGGCCTATTTAGATTCAATTTTTTATACTAATGGATGTTTATATTTATTTTTTATTTTAATTTGGTTTCATAACTTTATTCTCTAAAACAAGATACTACTTTCATGTCTCTTTATTACACATCTCCATGTATAAGACCCTCTTAGGAGACTTGCCTAGTTTTCCCTAGTCGGTTCTTTATAAATTAATATCAAAAGGAATATTGAGCCTGGAATGTTACGACACTTCCTAGTTTTGGTTTAGTTTCATTGGTAGACTAGATTTAGTAGCACTAGAATTTAGTTAATATGTGTGGGATGGTGCCTAGACATCTCACCTCCATGTATGAATTAAAGTTACTATGGGTGGTTAGTTATTTTTGAAAATATTGTCACTTGGTCTTTGTTGTTGATTGAATAAACTAGATTTGGTGTCTATTTAAAAAAACTATTCTTTTCTTATGTTTTATATTTCATTAATAAAATTCATAAATTCATAAAATTATTATTATTTTAAATCATTAATATGGATTATGGAAGTTGTTCTATGATTTAGGAATTTTCTCATGACTAAAGGGGTTTTCATCTTGTATTTGTTAGACGATTCCTACTAGAAGAGGTCTTATGAATCTAAGTGATAGATTTGTGAGATGGGTTTAATAGGAGAATCCCTTAGTGGTATCTTCTTTAGTGGAAGTTATAATATGCACTATTCATACTTTGGTTATGAAGGTATTAAAAACACAGGAGGAGTAGTGGATCATGACTCATAATTTACTAACAAGAATCCACCTATCTTTCATGGTGATAATGGAATCTAGAAATATGAGGAGAGGATTGAGTAGATTGGTAGGAGATTTAAAATTATAAAGATTCCCAAGGAATCTAAGGGGTGGGGGTCAACATATATTCTTGATGGATTGGGAAGGAAATGGTGAGGGTCAATTGTGCATGCTATATTTTATGAGGATCTTACGTGGGAATCCTTCAAGAAAATATATAAACTACAGTTTTATCCTAAAATGTTACATGTGGAAAAAACCTGATACTTTCTAACATTATAAAAATGGGAATGTATTGTTATAGTGTATTCCACTAACTTTTCTAGGTTGGTGCATTTCAAAGTGGATATTATTACCAATGTTTACATGAAATCTCTAAGGTTTGAGATTATGCCAAGTGTCTCCTAAGAAACCTGAGTGTGACATGGATTTATATTTATAGTGACACTTAATTTTTATATACCTACACACTATTGTTTGTTTTATATTCGTGGACTAGATTATGCATTAGAAACCATTAGTGGTGGCCTACTTAATTTACCTCACACCATATTCAGTACATGGATTGGTACCCAGATAGTCTTCTTTGTCATAGGAAATATGACTTTGATATGGTTGGTTGTGTATGAAACCATTGAGAAACATCATTCCTCTTGGAGGACATCTAAGGTCAAGCCTAAACAATCACATAATGTCTCAGGTTTAAAATTCATTATGATCAGTTTCGATCACACATCAATGGGGTGTTTTTTGAGGTAACATAAATGTGTGATCGATAGTGTTATGATAAGTGTGTAACCCGATATTCTTATTGCTTCTCAATGAGGTGTTGACGTTGTCTCCTATGGACCAGACTTGTTCGGTTGGTCTGAAGTGGTAAATGTGATCAATGAATCATCTTTATTATATTATGCATACTTTATGATCAATGGTTCATCTTTATTATATTATGTTTCTGTAATCTTACACTATCGTATATTTTGTGTAGGCACATTGTGATATACATGGATAAAATCGGGATCACATTACCGAGGAACACACCTCAATATGTTAAGGGTTTGAATGAGTTTTTAGATTTTGAAATTTCTAATCGATCCGTTGAAGGGAGAATAATATGTCCATGTCCTAAATGTAAATTTAGAACATGGTTGAAGAGAGATGAAGTTTATGAACATTTAATACTGAAGCAATTCCCTGATCAATATTTGTGTTGGATTTGGCAAGGAGAATCAAACAATACAGAAAGATTGAGGACTGATGTTAATCCACATAATGAGGTCCCAAGTTTGTCGCCAATGGAAAATGAAATGAAAAACCTCATAAATGATGCATTTGGCACTGCAAGACACCACTATGAGTATCAAAACATATCAGAACAACCAGAAGAGGTTGCTACAAATTTCAATGTGACAAGTGATGTTTTTGAGACTATAACACAAGCAGATCAAGATTGTAACATATAATTGGATCCTCCTCTTGATTCTGTGGAGCCAAATGTAAGGGAAAACTTCAGTGAGGAAAATGCATTTCAAGATTTATTTGACGATGGAAATCAAGAGTTGTATAGTGGGTGTTTTAAATATTCAAAGCTTTCATTTCTGCTGAAGTTGTACCATATCAAATGTCTATGTGGAATTACAAATAAGGAAATGTCCATGTTATTGGAATTGATTCGTGATGCATTTCCTGAAGCAAAAATCCCAGAATCGTTTTATGAGATGAAAAAAGTTGTAAACAAGCTTGGTCTGAATTATACAAAAATACATGCGTGTCCCAATGATTGTATGCTTTATTGGGGAGAGGATTCAAGTAGACAGAATTGTAAGAAATGTTCTTCTTCTAGATGGCAGTCAAAAGGTGATGTTGTAAGTATGACTGAACATAATTTCATGGAGAAGAAGAAAAGGAACACACCTGCAAAATTTTTGTGATACTTTCCTTTGAAGCCTCGATTGCAACGATTATTCAGGTCATCAAAAACCGTCGAACACATGAAGTGGAATTCTATAGATAATAAAAATGATGGGTTAATGAGACATCCATGAGATTCCCAATCGTGGAAGAAATTTGATTCATTACATCCAGATTTCTCAGCTGATCATAGGAATGTTCTATTGGGATTGGCTGCCGATGGATTCAACCCATTTGGGACTTTGAGTACGAGTTATAGCATTTGTCCAGTTGTTTTGATCCCTTATAATCTGCCTCCGTGGATGTGTATGCAACAAATATATTTTATCATTTTGATGATTATTCCTGGAAAACAAATGCCTGGAAATGATATTGATGTATACCTGCAGCCTTTGATTGAATAATTACAGGAGTTATGGAGCAACGGTGTTGAGACATTTGATGTTTCTTCTAAAACAATGTTCAAAATGCATGTTGCTTTAATGTGGACCATTAGTGACTTCCATAGGCTTGTGAATTTATCTGGTTGGAACACATATACGGGTTTGGCTTGTCCCGTTTGTAACTTTGATTTCGAGCCCAAATGGCTACCTCACAGTAGAAAATGGTGCTTCTTGTGCCATCGAATATTTCTTGATGCATCTCATAGATTTCGGCTGAACAAATAAAAATTTAATGGTTCCATTGATCGTAGACCACCTCCAAAGTTGTTAACCGGTTCTGAAATATTGACACAGCTTGAAAATGTTAAAACAGAATTTGGGAAGATTCATCATTTGACTGATAGCGGAAAACGAGTGCGAAGTGCATCGTCAAGTGAAATCAGAATGCAACAATGGAAGAAAAAAAGTATATTCTTCAAACTTCCGTATTGGGAATTTAATTCTTTGCAACACAATATTGATGTGATGCATATTGAGAAGAATTTATGTGATAATTTGATTTTCACATTACTTAATGAGCATGGAAAGTCGAAGGATCATCTCAATGCTCGCAAAGACTTACAAGTAATGAACATAAAACGTGATCTCTGGCCAGATGGGAATGAAAAGTATGCACCGGCCATTTTTTCAATGAAAAATAGGGATAAAGATGCGTTCCTTATAATTTTAAAGAATGTGAAAGTATCTGATGGGTATTCGAGTAACATCTCGAGGTGTGTTGATTTGAAGAATCGTAAGTTATATGGATTGAAAAGTCATGATTCACATGTTTTGTTACAACAGTTACTACCATTGGCATTGCGTACATTATTACCTGAAAAAGTTACTGCTGTTGTACTGCAATTCTGCACATTTTTCAGGAAATTATGTGAGAAAACTCTACATCCATTACAGCTTGACAACCTACAGGAGAGGTTTGTATTGACCCTTTGTGCAATGTAGATGATCTTTCCTCCATCATTTTTTACTGTCATGATGCATTTAACTGTGCATTTGGTTGATGAAGCTAAATTATGAGGCCCCGTTCATTATTGATGGATGTATCCAATTGAGAGGTATTTTATTTATATGTTTCCAGTTAAGTAAAAAATATTTGGAATTTAAACAAATTCATAATATTATTATTATTTTTCACATATATCTTGGGAATTTGAAAGCATACGTGAGAAATAAAGCTCAACCAGAAGGCTCTATTGCTGAAGGCTATTTGGCCGAGGAGTGTCTCACCTTTTGTTCCAGATATTTGGATGATATTGAGACAAGATTTAATTGAGTTAGACATGTTGACGACACATCAACTCAATCTCAAATGCATCAGAAATCAAAAATATTTCCTGCTATTGGCCGATAAATTGGGAGGACCTCATACGCGACACTGAAAAAATTGGAGTTATTACAGGCACATAGATATGTGATGCTGAATAGTGAAATTGAAGATCCATTTATTGAAGAGTTGAGGATACAAACAAAGAGATGAATGAGAGGCCGAACACGAAATGAAAAAGATATAACGAAAGCTGTGAATAAAGAGCTGGTAGAATGGTTTGCACGACGTGTAAGTTTATAAATATTGCAATAAATACTAATATTAGTTTGACACATACAATTTTAAAATCTATTAAATTATATTTTTATTCTTCAGATCATGAATACTGATACTCGAGCAGACTTGTCAGAAGATTTGAATTTTCTTGCTAGAGGTCCTATAAAACAAGTTAGAAAGTTCGACGCTTATAATGTGAATGGTTTTAGATTTCGTACAGTCGATCGAGAAGTGGGTTTGAAAACACAGAATAGTGGTATATTTACATTTTCTGAAGTGGAATACTATGGAAAGTTTCATGATATTATTGAATTAAAATACCATGGGCATTTTTCTGTTGTTTTATTCAAATGAAAATGGGTCGATATTATCAGAGGTGTTAAAAGAGATTCCTTTCAATTTACTTCTGTAAACTTCTCTCGCTTGATGGATGTTGGTGATCGTGAACTGCATGATCCATATATCTTAGCATCGCAGGAAAAAATGGTATATTATGTGAATGATGTTGTGGATGAAGGGTGGAGTTTAGTTACTCATGTAATACAAAGAGATTTGTATGATATGGGTGATGAAGTGGAAGATTTGACCTCTGCAATTGAATTTCATCAACAACAGGAAGCAGAATTATTTGTCCATCATGATATTGAAAATATTAGTCTAGCAAGGATGAATGAAGTGGATGAAGCAATGGAGTATGAAACCGACATGATTGAAGGGGAAAATGATTGTATGTACAATTATTTATTCATTTAGCAACCACTTGTTTCATTTCTGTATTCATTCATTATCATTGTTATATATATTTTGTTTGTTAGTACTGGGCATCTATTATCATTTTTAATTTTTTTTCTGCATAAATTTTTTGAAATATATATTCCGAACTAAATTTTATTTGATTAAATGACAGGAATGCCAAGGAAGAAGTGGTACACCATTTCATCTACTTCTGCGACAGATGACGATCCGTCTGTCCCCACGGTATCTGAGGCAGCAGCTGCCTACATCCCTGCATCATCTCCCCCTGCACCATCTCTGACACCGTCAGTGGATGTCTCATTAAAGTATGAGTCATTGCCTCCCCCTACAGGATCCTCAGTAGTGGGGCAGTGACACGCCCCTTCTAGTTCATCACGGACATTCTGGAGGGTCACAGTCATAGGTACAAATTTTAATTAAATTAATTTATTGCATTTTGTTTATAGTAATTGTTTGCTAATTGCAGATGAAAAAAATGCAACTGTGGAAAAACACTTAAAAAGCTCTGATTTTTGGAACATGAATGGCGAGAAGATAGTGGTGCCATTTGATTCTTATGGGGTCCCGACGGATGACGCCGCAGGTTTACTTGGTCAGATTATAGGTCAGCTGGCAGTGGAGCCCATTTCCCTGCCTATTTCATATGATGATTGGAGGCATATGCCTCCAAACTGGAAAATTGAAGTTTTTGATTCTCAGATAAAGGTAATTTTATTACTTTATGGTTTAATTTAATGTCATGTTACTAATATATTCAAAATGAATTTCTGTATACAGATGTTCTTCCACTTTACCGTTGCTGATGTGATAGCATGGAAGTGGACATTGAAAAATCTTGGAAAAAAATGGAAAGATTTCAAATGTAGGTTGTGGTGTGATGTCAATGATACTTCGTTGACCGTGAAATAGATGTATGAGAAGCTACCCAATGGGGTACCGAAAGAACAGTGGAAAGTTTTTGTCAATAGCCATCGTGATGAGAAGTGGATGGTATTGAAATATATATTATTATATTATCCTCATTTTACATTTATACATGTACATGAAGAGGAGATAGACGTTGAATACATTACTGTTAAATTTAATTTTATTTATTTCAGGATCTCTCAAGACAGAATGCATCAAACCGGGCAAAGCAAGTCATCCCGCACACTGCGGGCTCAAAAAGCTTTGCTAGAAGCCGAATGTCATTGGTAATCTTTTAATTAGTTTAAATATTTATAAGACAATATTATCTATTTAACATATTTAATTGTTGATTTATCTTTTTTTAATTCAGTCACAGAGTTTAGGGCATGAAGCATCCCGAACAGAACTATGGCTGGATGTTCATAAAAAACAGATGAAAGTTTTGTTAATGAACCTGCCAGAGTAGTTGGGGTATGAAGTTAATTATTTATTATAATAACTTATTATCAGTTTTTACTATGTTAATATATATTGATATTTGATTTATAGGTAAAAATTAAAGAAATATGGGATGTCAATCCTGGGCAATCCTACTCAGTCTCCCAGGATGACCCAGTTGGTAAAGTCCTTGGGAAGGAGCATCCTGGTAGAGTGCGCGGGATGGGTTTGGGACCCGTACCATCTGAGGTCTTTGGCAGGCCATCAGGGATTTCGGCTACATCTACTCCTGGTTATAGTCATTTCATACCTGAAGATACTTAGAGGGATATGTCTTCTCTACGAAACACAGTTCACTAGTAGGGGGATCAGATATCTGCTTTTCAGAAAGAGTTGCTTGAAATACGTCAGCATATGAGCAGATATGCCCCCGGTGGTAGTGAATCGGCTAGTGGTGAGCAGGTAAATCACAAAAAAAAACAAAATCATTTAGTTTTCACAATTTTATTGGTTTTAAGTTTAATTATAAATATGCAACAATATTTAATTTTCAATATAATGTTCTTATAGGTGGTAGCAGGTAGTGGAGATGAAGGTGGAGAGGGTGACGATGCAGCATCAGATGATGAGTAGTAGTGTTGTTGATGTGTTGAACAAGTATGAGAACGGTTGGTTTGTATATGTAACATGTATGGCACATAGTTTCCACCAAACATTTTCATGTCCTAAAATTTTCTTGATTTCTCATGTTTCCTTCTATGTATTTTATTTATTTATGATGTTTCATTTTATGTCTTGATTTCTCAAGTGTGGTATACATCATTCCATTTAGGCCTGTGTTTGAATTGGTACCACATCCAATGAGAATACCATATATGTAACCCATATTCATACCATTTCTACTATATAGCAGCATTCGGGTAGCCCCATTGTGTAAGCTCGATTCATACCATAACTGATTCATAGAAGTACCTAGGCAGTCCAACTGTGTAAGTCCCATTCATATCATTGTTTATTCATAGCAGCACCTGGGTATCCTAGCTATGTAAGCCCAATTCATACCATCACTATCAAGGCCCAATGAGCCACAACACATTACACAGGCATGAAGAAATTCTATCACATACCAAAGCCCCAAACATTCAATGGTATAAAGACAACCAAAACAACAGAAGATAAAAATCTCACTGAAGGGCTTCTATAAATTCTAACACATCCTTAGGTCTATGCTAGGTTGGTCTACACATGCCCAACCTATATCCATAATCACAAACAAAGTATATCCCCTTAGAATAAAATCTCAGGAAGGAGGAATAGTCACCCCATGTAACACTCAACAAGGAAGAAGTTATTAGGTAACATATTAGTTTTATATATGCCAATGTTTACTAGATACTCCATTTTTCAATCAATTTCCTTACTAAGTGGAAGATAAAGAACCTATATGATGGCCCAATATGTTTTAGTTTAACATAGACATACCCCTATTGGATCCATATCCAATATGTATCACACTAAAAGGCCAATCCCATGACCATAAATGTCTAAGGCATGAAAGGTTAATGATAAAAGGCTCTGTCATGGCCTTAAAATTTTTACACCACTCAAATGGGTCAAGGAATACCAATTTGTTTTTATTTTAAGGTTGATATAAAACAAGCGATGATACCACATATCACATGTATCATAGAATAATGTATAAATCATAGGAAGAATGTTCAAGGACCATCTAATTGTGATAAAAAGTGCATCAAAATATGTTTCATTTGGTATCCCAATGCACTAACCATCTTGAGAAACATGGCGTCTCCGCAATTGAACAAACCCATACATTAGGAAAGCATCACATGAAACAACCATGGATTGATAATGTCCCCATGACCAAATTCCCAATAGTCACATTACCTTCATCACTAAATCTCTCTATCTATGAGATCTATGAAAATCCAACAATTATTATAAACCACATGTTAACCAAGTAAAACTACACCTAATAACTACCCAAATCCCCACCTGAAAGGATAATCTTAGACTATACAACCAACATACCAATTATGCTGATGAAAAACTCACGCTCTTACTAACATGGAAAGAGTGTATCTTGGAAGCCTCCCACAATACCTAAATTTAACCGTTATCAGTATAACATGAATCTAAGCCTGTATACACTCTATTAAAACACTTAATATGCATCATTACAATAACATCCAAATAATCATAGTTTAACTTAACTTATCCCCCAAATAACCATGTCAATTATTCATGTTATAATTAACAAAACACAAGCACTACCCATGCTTTTACATTCACAATACCAAATACAATGATATTACTAACTGAATACCAAACCACAATCCACCTATATACCATCACTATAGAACAAAGTGTCTAAACTTACTTTAATTTATTTAATGAACTCATAGACCTAGGATAAGTCCTCTCTTGGATTACATACATACAAGAAAACCCTCATCAGGTGGAAATGAGAATCGCTATTTCACTTGATTAGAACACTCCAATCACCAATATCCCAAGATACATCTCAATATTACTAGTCTCTCTCAACCCTAGTTCACATGTCACATCCTATATAGGATACAACCCATGGAGAAGAATCTATGAACCCATCTCAAATATCATGAGGAAAATCATAGGCTAGTATACCCACTTGAGGGTTCTCATGCATATCACAAATCCCATACCCAATCCAACTATGAAATCTAGGTTACTAATCCTAACTAGAAATCGACACACCATACTTCCCCTGAAGGATAAAGATCACATACATGCACATATATATTAATGACATTATCTTATGATAATAACTATTGTGAAAAATCAATATCATTTGGTTTGGTTAAGTATAATTCCACCAATAAGGTATTTAGGAAAACATTAGATAAGTTGTTGTTGAAATTTTAAAAAACTCAAACCTATTTTCTTTAACGAAGTCAATAACAACTATATCATGATGCATCCCATCCAACCTGCAACATGATGACCATCTTGGGATGTATACATGAAACTCTTATCTCTTATCCAATGACATAACTCAAATCCTCAATAGGAATCATGTATAACCTACAAGATCATAAACCATACTCTCTCAAGCACCATGCACGGTTAGCGTGTTGTCCAACCTAAAACACACGCCAATTCACAAGTTACCCATTTTCTATAGTAGGCATTAACAACCAACCCAAAACACACAACAAACCATACCATAACATACATTCAATAACTACTCAAACATCCATCTTTGGAACAAATTCTATACCCATATAAACATAATTTGTTCTATCCCATAACACAAATCCATTGTTAAAAAAACCCAACCCATATCACAATCCACCCATGGATGTTATATCGGCCAACTTATAGCATAACCAATTACATATCATTACACATCACCATGGTTAGCATGATTACATAAATTGTATCAAAATTCATAACCATTTATTATATAGAGTATTAGTATCCATATAATATAAATCAACCCTTCTTAAAACACATAAGAAATTAAAGAAGCTAAAAATACATATACATCTTGGGGGTCACATGGATTGGTTACTCACCAAATTGTGATACATACCTTTCCTTAGGTTGGACTACATAACATACAACATTTTCTCATATCCTATTTTTCAATGAATACTACCATGTTATTTGTTTGTATGGTGTCTCATGTTCAATATTCTGGTTTGATTTGTTTTTCAGGGCAGTGGTGTGGTAGGAGCAGAATTATTTTTTTTCCAGGTCAACATTTCGCGGCAGTTTTAACCGCCGCTAATGCCTTACTGGTCAGCATTTAGTGGCGGTTGTAACCGCCGCTAAATGTATTATGTTTAAATTTAGCGGCGGTTATCACCGCCGTGACAAAGGCGCATCAAACGCCAGAATATAGCGGCGGTTAAAACCGCCGCAAAAAAAAGTATCATCTACGCATAAAACCGCCGTGAAATGGACAAAAACCGTTGCGAAAAGAGGCATCTACGACGCTTTTCTTAAACTGCCGCGAAATAGTAAAAAATCGCCGCTAATAGATTGTCAACGCCCAGTTTCGCGGCGGTTTTTGTAAACCGCTTCCAAACCCTATAGTGGCGGTTTAAACCACCGCCAAATGAAAAAAAACTGCCGCTAGGGGCCGGTTTTGTTGTAGTGTTAGTGATTCATTATACAATCACCTAGATGGAATCATGTCCCTTGGATGTATATAGTAATCCTGTCACTAATTCCATGGAAATATCATCCCACTTCCACTATGGAACCTCATGGGGTTGATCTAAACCTGCTAGAACTTTTTACTCATTCTTCAACTATTGACAAGTAAGGTGTCGAGAGACAAACTCTACAAATACCTTCTTTATACCTAGCCACTAAAAATGACATCATATGTTCTAGTACATAGTAACTCTTTTTCACAACTATATGTACCATAAAATGGGATGTATAAAACTCATGCAACACCTCCTACTGCAACATCAAAGGTACCATCTTCCATCCTTTTAAAATGATAATGTGCTCCCCACCTTCATAATATCCATCAGAATCATGTCTAGTGGATATCTGATTATGTAAGGACTCAAATTTGGTATCTCCTCGCTTAGAATCCCTGACATTCTATAAAAGTGGTGGGGTGACAACTATCGACAAAGATATGAAAAATTATCCTTGTCCATGAAGGAAAACTACAATGAGGATAACTATTCTGATGCCTTGGCCAACAATTAAGAACAAGATCTCATACTCAGAGCATCTTCTACCACAATCCCCTTCCTAGGAGCATTGAAAATCTTGAAGTCATAGTTCTAAAGGAACTATATACATCACCTATTTTTCAAGATAATATTTTTCTAAGAGAATATATATTTGATACTCTTGTGGTTAGATTAAATGATAAACTACTTTCCCATCAGGTAGAGTCACCACATATTCAAATATAAGACTGTAGCTACTACTTCAAGATCATGGGTTTCATAGTTCTGCTCATGTGGTCTCAACTATCATGAATCATAGGAAATAACTGCCTACCTATACATTAGAACACAACCATATCTAGTCCCTAATTCATTGCAGAACACTATATATTCAACACCCTTCTCTAGAAATCTCAAGATGGGAGCGCTCATCAACCTCTTTCTTAGCTTCTGAAAGCAATTCTCTCACCTTTCCATCCATATGAAAGGCTACCCCTTATGAGTCAAGTATATCAAGTGTTTCTTAACTCTATATAAGTTGATTAAAACCCTCAGGTAGTACCCTTCTAACCCAAGGAATCTCCTCACCTTGGTAACACTCTTGGGTGGCTCCCAAACATGCACTACCTCAACCTTTTCTAGATTCACTACTAATTCAGCCTCTAAGATAATGTGTCCTAGAAAATGGACGTCTCAAATCTAAATATAACACTTCAAGAGCTTCCTATAAATTTGGTTCTCTCAAAGTGTATCTAGGACAATCCTTAAGTGTCTCGGGTGCTCCTCCTCAAATGTCGAATACACTAGGATTTCATTAAGGAAGAACACCATGAACTGATCAAAGAAGGGATGAAATATCCCATTCATGAGCTCCATGAACACCACTGGGGAATTCATCACATAGAATAGAATCACTAAGTACTCATAGTGACCATAAATACATATAAATTCCATCTTTGATATATCCTCATCATGTACTCATAGTTGGTGATACCCTAACATGAGGTCAATCTTTGAGAAACATTACTCCCCTATAAACTGATCAAAGAGTTCTTTGATCCTTGATAGTGTATACTTATTATTCACTTTCATCTAATTCAAGTGCAAATAATCCACACATAACCCCGAGATTCAATCATCCTTCTTGGAAAACAACATTGGGGATGACTAGGGGGAAATGTTGGGTTTCACAATTCCCTACTCTTGAATGTCCTATGAATTCAACCTCAACTCTCAAATATCTACAAGATTCATAAAATTTTCTAGTGTAGATATTGATTTCATATCAGGGTGTAAGTTGATGCAGAATTATATCTCTCAAAAGGGAGGTAAACTCAATATTCCCTTGGGGAAGACGTCCCCATACTCTGCCACCACTACAGGAAACTGATAGCCTGAGGATTCTAATACTCCAAGAGTCATGCTGGTGAACTAGTGAGTAATCAGTTGCACTCTACTATTCCTGGGATCATCCTTCTCCTCCAAAGTCTCCTTTTCTCCCCTAAAGGAAAACCTCATTCTATCTCTATGGAAACACTACATCATTCACCTAAAGTAGTCAATTTTCGCATGAACTATAGATATTCAGCCTATGTATATGATGAAATTGTAATGCCTCATTGATACAACAAAGAGATCCCATATAAAAATCCCACCTCTAACCATCAGATCAAATTTTCATCACAAGTGTACAATCACTGAGTCACTTCCTTTCAGAGTCTTCAACGTCAACGGTCGAGCAAATGGCTCAACTTGAATCGCTAATTATCAAACCAGATAAGTAGGAATGAAGGAATTTTCCACAATTATGTCTATCAATACTATATCTAAAGTATAAAAGACATATATTTTACCTAGTATCATCCCTAGAGACTCAGGGTTATAGGACTCTATAGCCTGCAACTGGTCTCGTCCCCACCCACCAGCTCCCTAAGCCTAGCGTGGACTACCTGAGGGTGGTGGTGGTAATAGGTTGAACCTATAACCACCTCCTACTACCCTTCTGGTCCCTATTCCATGTATGTCTCCCTACAAACCACCCTGGTCCAACCTATGTCTTTTTATTAGTGGTCCCTCAACCATTTCATGGTCATTTATGTAATGCATTGAACAATCTAAATCCAAATTTCCCCAACCATCACAGAAGAAACATTGTTTTTCCCTTGGATGATTTGAGCCACCCTAAGATCCATGCACCACTATCGATGAGTCCAAGGATTTCCTCATGAAGCATCTGGCATGCTTGGATCCCTATGAAGGCTATCGGATACCTACACCTAAAGTATCAGCTACTAGGTGACCACTACTATCTCTTAATACTATTTTATTCTCTTCCATAAATCTTTCCACAAACAAGGATTTCTCAAGCACTCTAGCATAGGTGGAAATGAAAAGAGATATCATTGATACCCTGATATTTCAGTGTAAGCCCTTATCAAAGGTTTGAGCTCTAAATAATTGTTCCTGCACTATATCCAAGGAGTCATGAGAGATATCAGTAAACCTAGTTGATTACTCCACCATGGTGATACTACAATCATATAGATACAAAATCTCTTATGTGAATACTGATTGCAAAGTGGATAGATAGAACTACTCCCTAAAGAGACTCTCAAAGTCTATCCAAGGGAGAGTTGTCTCATCATGTGACTAGGTCATCAAGCTCCACCATTTCCCAAAAGATCCCTAAATAAGACTCGTCATGAGGAATTCCATCTGATCTATCAGTGTCCTCACAAGGCTAAAAATGCAAGTGAGTACCTCTAGTCCGTCCTCATCCACTTGGGGGGTCTATCTCACCCCAAAAACTAGGAGATCATTGCCTCTAAGATTTGTGAAACCCACTCAACTTGTGTGCATCCTCAGCTGATAATGCTAGCTATAGATAATTCTCAATGGGTGGTTGAATAGATGGTAAACCACTTGGATGTTCTATCTCTGGTACAGTCCCATGTATTGATGCCTCATCACTTGGTAGATCATCATCATGATCACACAGTGGAATCCTGGATGGTTGTCTGTATAGAGGCATCCTAAAATTAAACAAGATTTACCACAATCAAAAGAGTATATCTAGGGATCTGACTCAATAGGGAAATGGAAAACACAACCATTCCTATATGATGCATGTTCCAGAAATTTTCCTTACAACCAATGTTTATATGTATCGAGTCGAAAGGAAGGTGATCACAATCCTGGTGTATGGATACATTGGCTGTCACGCCAACACTGGATTCCCTATTCTAAAAGCTAAACTTGAAACACCAAACACTATTCTCTAAACCAATATCACCAACTCTGGTCCTAAGGTAGAACCAAGCTCTCATACCACTCTTTCACGACCCAACCCACTAAGGTCTGACTCATGACTACCCAAAGCCTGTCTGTAATAGGCCAGGGGATAGTGACTAGCACCGAGTAGGCATATACCCCATATGTGAGGAATTATCCTAAATTACTTATACACATGCACACATCTCCAAGACCGCACAATGCTAAAATATAAAATAATTGTAGCAATGCATGCATAAATCTAAGATCCCACAATAGAGTATGATAGTAAAAGTATTGAAAGTGGAAAATGGTCTAAATACAAGTCCAACCAAAAACAATAAAATTCCAACCTAATCTAAGGGAGAGGACTAAAGCCAAAATAAATATCCCGCTAAAATAATTTATTCTAAAAAGATCAAGATATTTTCCACCCACTCCCTATCCTCCTAGTACACTATCAAAAGGGTTATCATCTACATAAGATATGACATGTGCAAGCAAAGCCCATATAGATGTGAGTACAACAATACTCCATAGGGCACCCCGAAACACTAAACATGAAGCACCAAGTATATTCATCTCAATGTAAGATATAAAAATAAATGTATAATAAAAACACCTAGATATACTTGGGAAAGTCACCACACCACTAAGCAGTCATAACCAACTTCTAGCCTCAGGATTCTTCTCAAAGCAATGATCATTTTGGGATAAATCACTCCATAAGCCATGCTATAATAAAAGACACTCAACAAAGAGTTATAGATCATTGGGCCCCACCCAATGAAATATCATTGGTCTAAGAAGACTATGATACTCATATAGGGGGTCATGCCTAGAACCACTGGGGGACACAACAAACCCAATCTGTATCAACCTGCTACATGGGGGATCATATTCCCATGATTCCAAAAACCCTACCAATACAGCCAGCTAGATAGAGGATCAATTCTCTACTTAGTTAGGTCATGTTGATTTTACAAACTCCAACTAGGGGACAAAGTATGATAGGGGGTCGCACTCTAGTCTCACAGAGGAACACCTCAACTCTATCTGAGACTCAGCCTTTAGATGGGATCACAATCCAATAAAATGGATGTAATGAAAAAATCTACCCTTGAGAGAAATAACCAAGGGAACATACTCAACCTAAAATGGTACAAAATAAGAAAATGAGGAGTCACAAGAACTCTTGAAGGGGGTACACGGTGTGTACCAGGGGTAGATGGCACGTCCAGCTATCCCCATGCATGCTCATATGGAAAATCCTCACACGGCATGTAGTCTTCATATACACAGAGTGTAAAAGGAGTACAAAACATGTAGGGACACATGGTTCCCTAACCATTCCACCTAGATGTGCCCCTGTATTGAGGTTGTGTTCATGTACTGTCATGTGTACACCAAGTTTTGTTTGTGTATAAGTACACGACATGACATATAGATGTGTACTTTTTCCCATGTCTGTATACTCTCTAAAATACATATTGATTTACATGGAAGGGGTAACATTACGTGTGATAGGGTTCACACACCATGTGATCCTTAAATTTGGATGAAACCCTAGCACAACATCTAGGGTCCCATGTGGTGTGTAGATCTGGATTACACATCATGTAGCATGAAATTTTCTAAAAACTTAGATATTCTACACACACCTTCACCCAATCCTACGACTATTGATCTGGTGAAAGTTTCACCTAAGAAAACAATAACATGTCTTCTTTGAGCCTCTCCACCATCAAAAAATGAATTAGTCCACCAAATCTATTTAGAAAATGGGTTTACAATTCATTTTTCATTATGTTCCAAAGAACACTGAAGAACATGAAATTTGGTA
This sequence comes from Viscum album, assembly GCA_963277665.1. NCBI lineage: Eukaryota > Viridiplantae > Streptophyta > Magnoliopsida > Santalales > Viscaceae > Viscum > Viscum album. Next base: position 900,890,828 of record OY728131.1, on the reverse strand, counting down.
TCCAAAACCATCTAATTCACTATAGATTCCATCTTCTCACCACCTTCATGTAATGATAATCTCAAATCAATGATTTTGGATCATTTCACTAAGAAACAGGTGCGCAATGATTGATTTATTGGAATATATCGAACCCCAGTCCAAATAAAGAACTCCCATGGTGAATGAAGAACTGGAGGAGTAAATCACAAGAATAAGTAGAGGAATGGACCTAGATCAATGTTCATTTTTATCCTGATTCATTGACATGAGAATAATAACTAATAAATTTATAATTGCCAAATAATTCTCCCAAAACATAATAAATCTAACCCTTCTTGAAAGACGACCAAACCATAGTTCAATATGTTCACCGATTGATTCACATTCTTCATATAAATCAATAGTATAGAATATATCCAATCAAAAAAATTCCTATCTAGAGTTTGGATCAACCACTGATGAAGAATAGTTTCATTTTCATTATTAACTAGATCCTAAAACTCTGTTGGTGCAATGATCCACAATCTAATCCTGATCCATCATCATTCACCAGTAAATCTCTCCTCTAATGGCTCCTATGTCTTTAGGTTTTAGCAGCCAACCCTGAGAAAAATTCTATAGCCATGTGTTTAAAGAGGAGGAAATTTTCTGTGTTGAAAAAAATAAAATAAATTTTTAAGTTAATTTATTTTTTTAATTTCATGCACATGAAAAATTTTACACAAACGTCCCATGCCTACAAATATTATGTCTTTCCTAGGGTAAAATATGAATTATGAACTCAATGGTGCCCTTGAATTTCTGATTTGGTCCTCTGTTCATGATTTATTCCACTTTTTCATGAAAACTATGTGTGCATGTTATTTAATATATCTAATATATTTCAGAAATTTATTGTAGGAACATCAGGTCTCAGAATCACACACCGTCTCAATTCCTAATCTCAAAAATAATCCATATAATATCCAAAAATAATACATAGAAAATAAGAGATGTTATAGTTTTTCTCCAACCATTTGAGCCAAAATTATATCGTTATTTTGTATCAAGACCCACATTATATAATTTGTTTCTAAAGGGTGTTTATTATCATAATTTCATTGATATAATATCATAGGTTAATATAAAATGTGTTTTCTTTACTCCAAATAATTTTTCCTCTAATTGGAGGGAACAAATCCATCACTAAAATCACATTAAATTTATATAATGGAAGGATGATAATATTTACACATGGCTCATTCCTATAAGCTTCAACTTTTAATAATATAATAATACAACTAGAATATTTATTAAATAATCAAATTATTAGGTTGGTGATTTAATGATATTATAAATATTCTTAGATATACTTGATTTCTTAAAATAAAATTCTAACATGACATCTACAACTTCTGATCAGAGGGTACATGTACCTTAAATATCATGATCCACTTCAGGAGTAGTGATTTCATAGGAATTTCATTATCCTCTTAATCTTGGAGGTTGGTGATGCTCATTGTCTTAGTAATACCTTATATTAGGTAATTATCTTGGATAATGCACAAGTTCCCCACACATAAGATATTGAATTATTATTTGTACCTTATGATGAACTCTATTTTGTTCAATCATGTTAACTGAACTCTTCTTTTTCCTATAGTAGTTTAAAGATTGATGGACCCCTTTTCCATAAGTAAATAATCTTCAAGTCCCCTTGAGTTAATCAAATTGATGATTCTTTTGAATTTTTTTATATATAAGAAATTGAACATTCTTTCCTTCATTATATTCATCACTTGATCTTTCATGAGACTCCATCCTTATCTTCTTTAGTTTGTTTGGGACTACGACAATGTTCACATTATTAATATTATTTTTTGATAGCTTTTTTATCATAATCATGTGGTTTCTCACCCCAGATCACATTCTAATGGGTTATTCATTGAGGTATTCTTTGTGTTGTCCCTCACAACCATAGTCCCTTCTAGTTACAACCTTTTTTAAAAATAACAGTTTTGATATGAGTGATGAAATAGTAACAATGTGAGAAAATTATCATAATCCAAAAAATAATTCAATAATAAATTATATTTTTATTTTAAATTACCAAATTTTATTATAGTTAATTTAGTTTAACCTCTATAAGTCTTAGTTTGAACTAGTTAACTTTAAGTTGTGTTATCTTATTCTTCTAAATATAATCACTCCATGTAACTAAGAAATCAATCCCTCTTGATAGTTCATTTATAGAATATAATCAACCAAATAATATCTCTTTAGAGTGTCAAACTAGATGTGCATTTGATCCTCTTTGTTATATATCAGTTAACAATTTAATTAAAACCCAACATTTCCTTTTTACGGATATTATTACTAGGTACATATGTTCACAATCCTGAATCCACTTTTAGTATCTATACTGGGATGTATTTCTATGTAAAACCATCTACTCAATACTTTACCAATATTTTAGGATATCATCCTATATATAGACTCATCTTTAGGGTTTTATCTAAGGGTCTTTATACCTAACACCAAAGGTAACTAAACTAATCTCTAAAAATAACTAAAACATGATATGATACCAATTAAAGAAACCTAAGATAAATGGAACTTAAATAGTAAAAAATTATCATGATTTAAATTATAAATCTCACAAAAAGTCCCATAACCCAATGAACTAAAGGTTTAGTTTCTTGGATATTATATACATAAACATATTTTTTACAACACATGAAAACATTTATTAATAATGGTTCTCCTATAGAGACTTTCTAGACTTCTTGCATGATATAATCATCTTCATAACCAATGGACTATAAATATAAGAAAGGGGTGAGCACAAATGCTCATTGAAGGAAAACAAATCATAACATGAAGGAGATCATGATGAATACATAAATATCATAATAAAAGATCAAAATTCCTTAGATGATAATCATAAAAAAAATTATAGAAGCATAAGATCATATAAAGATCATTAAGGAATAATAAAAGATATGACTTGGATTAAAACATATCTTAATATTCAAATAAAAATATAAGCATGATATAAAAGTGTGGAATACTTTATATATAAGGTATAATCATGAAAATAGTTCATTTTATGGAAATAAAATGCATCTTAAAAAAATCTAATAACTTCATAATCAACTTTTAAACGTATAACAACCATAATAATAGGAAAACCTTTGTAAGAAAACTTGTCATGATCACACCTATGTGAAAAAATCATTTTGACTACACCCAAAAATGTGAACAAACCCTCCATGCCCATAATTATGTGAAAAACTCATTATATTCACACCTCACTATATCATGAGATATCAAATTAAACTAATGCATTGGAGTGTGATATAAGACCCCACCTATCATCATCCATTGTAAATACTTATCCTTAAACATTACATCTTCTAGTTATTTTATACTAGAATTCTATTTATTTTGTCTCTGAAGATATTTTAGGTTTAGAGTATTATAGAATTTGGAAAAACACTTACATAGTAAACCCTTACATTAAAAGTGGAAACTTATACTCAGTATCAATTTTTCACAAAACAAAAAAAATTGAAAAACAATATGATTTCTTGTCATGATAAATCAACACAATTTTATTCTTAACATAATCCTTGTTCATAATCTTCCTTAAAAACTCTATAAACAATTTTAAAACATGGGATGAGCACAAAAAGATCAGGATGGGACATAAAAAGAAAGATAACCATTAGAAAAATGAACAACATTAAAATCTATAACATAATTACCTTTATCACATTATTCTTTGATCTTATGGAATAAATCAATTCTATTTGAAACACACACACTCTTTTCTAAAATAAAACTTTCAAAAAAACCATAGCAATCATAGATAAGACATGTTGGAACTTGGGGAATCCTTGGAATAACCACCACAGCTAATCATATAAGACCTTCACGGTTAACTTCAGATCATTAGCATATATTAACCATCATAGCTACTCATTATTAACCATCAAATTTAATATTATAATAACCATCATAGTATATTCGTTTTATCTCTTAGTAGAAACCTAATTGGTTAACACCATCTCATATATTGAATAATCATACGGTCAAATTCCATCTTCAGGTAATCCAATGCATTATAGGTTATAACATAACAACACATACTTAGTTTATCATGGATCTTCCCATCATTATAACAATTCCCAAGAACCATAACATAATCATAAACCGTGAAATATTTCATCATAAAAACATTCTTAAGGAAAATAACTTTTTCATTTTGAAGTCACCTATTTTTAAAAAAACTACACTCATAAAAAAGAGAAACTTTTATTTGAAAATAACCATGTAAACTTTTAAAGGAAACTTCAAAGAAAATATTAGTCATGACGGTGAGAAAAGCTACTCATTTTTTATAAGTTAAAAAAACATTTCTTCTATATTATTGTCAAAAAAGTCACAAAGTGCCTTATTTAGAAAGTGATAAAATGGTTCCTTTCAAACCATTTTATAAAAATTAAAAAATGGGAAAAAATTAATTTATAAAATCATATAATAATAAAAACATTATTTTTTAAAACATTTTTAAAAAATATTTATATGGAAGAAAAATAAATAATTTTAATAGAAAATTTAAAATGTGATTTTTAAAATAAAATCCATTACCTTGTGTCTAATACATCATGTACATTATTTATATTCTTGAATAATAAACTTATTTTAATTATTTACATGATTAGGAACCTTTATCACGTTTATTTATCCTTTTATATCACTTATTTCCTTGTTATATAAAATTACTTAATCTCTTAAGTTAACATCGAATGTTTTGATGATATTTAGTACTTAAGTACAAAATGAATATAGTTAGTTGACTATGGTCAAAGAGGACATTATTCTAACATATACATAGTAATAGTCAATAAATAATTATAATTTTTATACAATAATTATACTTTTAAATAAAACCATTATATATAGTTATGAAAAATGAACTATGTTACAATCACGGAGATGATAGGTTGTAAGTACGCATGAGTAATGTTTCCATTTTTTAATAATCATTATGGAAAGAGGGTAAGTACTGTGTTATCTTTATATAATGATAATAATATCATAATAATCATAATAATTATTAAAATATACTTATAAATATCATTCATGTGATGTGGTGATGAAAAATGAATTACATCACTTCGTAAATGTGGAAGTCCACATATACGCACGAATGATGTTATCATTTTTTTGTGCATGGAAAGGAAAGAATGTAAATTATATATTATCCTTTTATAATGATAAATATTTCATTAATATTATATATAAATATTAATTCCATTATTATAATCCATCCATGATAGATGGTGATGGAAAATTAATTATATCGGTTCACAAGGCGGTAGTCCACCGTACATGCAAATGGCAGTTTCATTTCCCATTTGATGGAATATTTGATGGATATAGGTTATTATGTTAACATAATAAAATAATATAATATTTATGATATATTTTTTACTATTTTATCATGGTTAATAATATTTTAAGGATGTGGAAGTGGAAAAAAATATAAACACTCGATTAAAAACGATATATCTTCTTCGGACAATCTCTTTTGCTTAACACCTTAAGACAAATAAGGTTGGTATTATTTATAAAAAACACCTATATAATTAGTTGATGAATTATATGAAGGTATTTGGTTATGTAACAGATAAACCAAATGGTTTATTATGTGTGAAGTATTGAGAAGAAGATATTCCCTTTTATAAGAGAAGAGAGGGGCACTCTTGGAATTTCTCAAAATGTTAAATTAATATAAATTAATTATCAATTCATAATGGATACATAGTGGTTTATTTATAATATAATATTATTATTGGTAGAATTAAAATAAAAAATAAAAATTATAAAATATTTCACTATAAATATACCCTTGTCTTTTGGTTATAACCCCCATTTAACCTCTTCAACTCTTACCGTGACAATATGAATTTTTACTCTTTGAGGGTCAATATAGTTACTATAAAATGGAAAAAAATACTCATAAATGGAAATTATTGATATTTTAAACCTTATCCTAATAAATTTTCTAGATTTAATATGTTTAGAAAATTTATATCCTTTAATAAAATATTATTTACTATAAAATATTAATAATGTCAATTTTAAGAACTATTCATTTCATTGACATTAATAACATAAATACAACATATAAAATTAGAAATAAATATTTTATTATATATAAAATATTTCATGGTAATATAGGAAATTTTTTTTATCACATTATTTATCTCAAATTATATTTATTTTAATATTTTTAATATCATTTATTTTATTTTTTTCATTAATTGAATAATTAATGAATTAGCATTTGTGTAAGAATTTAAGGTATTTATTTCTACACTAAAAATTAAAAATAAATTATAAAGATGAATATAAATATTTTATATCTTAAGATAATATTTATAGTCAAACTTATCCTATAGATAACACCATACTAAAAATATTACACTTATTTAAAAAAAAGAGTGTGACGTGTTTGGCTTTTCATTAAATAAAATACTATGAAGGTCATAATCTCATAAAAGTGGACCCAAAAGGTCATAAATTTGACCCTTGTATGTTTATGGTCGATATATAATCATAAAATAAAATTTAATTAAGTTTTAATGTAAGTTTATAGTTCTTATTGTTTTATTTATAACCCAAATTACTCAATTTATCATTTACTAATGGTAATAAAATTACTAAGTTTTCTATTCATATTGACAAAAAATAAAAGAGGATTATTTAATAAATATTGACCCGTTGATTTTAAATATGGAATAAGTTTTTCAAAATTCAAAACATAAAATTTTTAGAGTCTAATTTAAAATTAAATCGGTAAAACGCAATGAAAAACTGTTTTCCAAAAAAATATCCTTTTAAAATATAAATTTTTTTGTACTAAATTCTTATATAAAATCCATTTAAAAACTATAATTGGTTTATTTTAAATAAATAAAATAAAATAAAAATTAAAACTAATTCAAAACATAATTTTACCTTGTAAATACTTTAATATAAATTATAGTTTTCAATAAAAATCTGTATTTTTCACTATTCATTGAAAAATAAATATTTTTAGAGAATTATTAAAAAAACCTTATATAATATTGAAATTATTAATTAAAAAATGAAATTTATTTTTTAAAATAAATTTTCTAAAGCTTCCAAAAATTAATTTTAATATTTATTCATAAAAAGAAAGAAAAATCATTTTTGAAGAAAACATATTTTTTGAAGAATGAAATGACTTTGCTAAAAATATATTAATTATATTAAAATCCTTAATTAATATATTATAAATGATTATAAACATTATATAGTTCATAATACTGTTAATATTATTCATTCCCACCAATTTAATGGCTTGTTTATAATATTCACAATTAAATAATATGATTTTATTGTTCGTTTAAGCTCGGTGTTGTGTATCTTTTATTCCATCGAACATATACCTTACTTTTAAAATATCATAATGTTAAATCATCCCCCCACCACCCCCTTTCATAAATTTCATCTTTTTTAATTTGAACTAATTCTTGGTAACAAGGGTTTGACTATTCAAAATACCATTATTGAAATCTCACATCATAAAAAGGATTAGTAAAACATCCACTATATAAGAGAGAAAAGGAAGTAAAAATGGTCATTTAGAATAACACATAACTAGGTTTCCTAATTATATAACATTAGTGTAAAGTAGTAACATAGATATGGATGATAAATCTAACTCCCAAGGACTGATATAGGGTGATATAGAGCATGGTCATGAGGAAGTTAACCATGACAAAACCATAAATCTATGATGGGTAAAAAGGTCATTGATTTCTCAGTAAGAAAAGTAAATGGATAAAGTTATTTTTTAAAAAATCCTTTTCCTAGATATTATTATTTTATTTTTTAAAGTAATAACATAAGTAAATATACTTACTTGATAATAATAGTTTTATCCTTTAATAAATTTCCACCACAATCTCATATTTGGCTCCAAATAATGATTATTTAAGATGATTTTTTCATAATTAAAGTACTAGACTCAACTTCAAAAAATAAAAAATTACACAAAAGAAAAAATATATATAATCCTTATTTATTTAGGAATTAACCAAAACCAAATTGATTACCATAAGTTAAGATAATTCCAAAAAATAATAAACCTTCATATTATTAAAACTACTTTAATCTCCAAAATTAAACAGTAATACCCAATGTTCAACATAGATCATTAAATCCTTAAAATTACTCAAAAATATTCAAGAATAAGATTTAAACTTTAAAATAAGAAGGATTTGATCACATATTATTCCAAGATAAATTTAATATTTATCTATAAATAATATCAATAACTCTTAAAGTCTCATACCAAAATATAATTTCCCAAATCACATAATCTCCAAGATATGATAATCATTTCCTTAAATCACTTGAATCACCATAAATCCAAATTATGATAATATATTCTTATAAAAGATAATTCAACCTTTATTTCTTAAATAAATTCCCATAGTATCATATAAGTTTCCTAAAATAGTGAGATTCTTTTGAAATAACATTAATCACTTAACCACCAAATCAATATCAAACCCCATGGTTATCAATATAATAAATCATATGTTTCCCAAAATGAACTTATCAATTATCTATAAGATATTTTAAATAAATAAAAACAATATCATACTAACCAAAACATCACGCAGTCTAGGGGTAGGTGATGCACCCTTATCGCCCTTTGATTGTAGGTTCAAACCTCACAGCCTTACTAGATATGGAATGTTGTCACCCAACCTGTGGGTTATCCTTTTCTAAAAATATAATCCTTATAAAATTCCCCAATATGTTATAATAATCATTAAAAATAACCTTAATATATTCAATATTAAATAAATTTTTTAACCTCAAATTTTATCTCATACCTTTCATTTTGAATCCCAAAAATACAATAACCCATTATTACCTCAAAATAAAAGATCATATAAAACCTAAAGTTTATTCATACATTTAAAATTATTTCCAAAAAATTTAAAGATATTATTTCTCAAGTAATACTTTAAATTAAAACTAAGGGTTACATATACTTAAACACAAGAAAAAATCTCCCACAATTTCATTAATCACTTCAAAATTTCATTACTTAAATACTCCAAAGGGGTGTCTTGAAAATTAAACTTATGATAAACCTAAAAATTATAGATCTATGATTCTATCAAGAACTCCTAAGTTAAAATCACTTGAAAACATCCTAATATTCAAATTTATATAAACCCTTATCTGATATCAATTTTAAGGATGCATCCTTAAACATTACATCTTAAAATTATTTTAGACTATAATTCTCTTTCTTTTTTCAAAAATACCTTTTAGGTTTATAGTTTTAGAGAACTATAAAAAATTATTACATAGTAAACCCTTAAATTATAAGTGGAAAATTATACTTAGTATCCATTTTTTTTAAATAAAACACTTTTAAAAATAATATGATTTATTTCCATGACAAATCTTCACAATTTTCTTCTTGATCACATACTTGTGCCTAATATACCTTAAAAACTCTGTGAAAACATTTTAAAATGTGGTATGAGCACAAAAATATCAGTAAGTTACATAGAAATAAAAAAACCATTAGTCTAGTTAAAAAATGAAAATATATAGTATACTTAATTTTATAACATTTTTCTTTGAGATTATGGAATAAATCATTTCTATGTGAAAAACACACACTTTTTCTCAAATAAAACTTTTAATAACCCCATATCAATCATAGATAAAACATGTTGGAAACTTGGGGCATAATTGGAGTAACCACCACAACTACTGATGGAATACATTCATGGTTAACTTCCACTAATTATCTTAGAGTAACCAACACATCTAATTGTGATTATCCATTATACTTAATCTTGAAATAACCATTTTAGTATATTCCCATTATTTATTAGGAGAAACCCGATCGATTAACTCTATCTTATATGTGGAATAACCATATGGTCAACTTCCATATCCTGAGTACCCAATGCATTTGAGGTTATAACATAAAAACCCATACTTGGTTTTTCATGTGACTACCCATCATCATAATAATTCCCAATAACCATAACATAATCATAAATAATGAAATATTGAATCATAAAAACATTATTAATAAAAACAACCTTTTTATTTTGAAATCGCTTATTTTTAGAAAAAATATACTCACATAAAAAGAAGAAAATTTTATTTGAAAATAAATATTTAAGCTTATAATGTAATATTTAAAGAAAATATTAGTCATGATAGTAGTAAAATTATTCATACTATAAAATTTAAAAAACATTCCTTTCGTATTTTTTTCAAAAAATCCACAAAGTACCTTGTTTGGAAAAGAAAAAAAGGATTCCTTTCCAACCATTTTGTAAAAAGTCAAAAATGGAAAAAATTGAATTCAAAAAAATATAGAATAATAATAATATATTTTTCTAAAAAAAATTATAAAACATGTATATGTTATAAAAAGATATAATTTTAAGTGAAACTTTAAAAGGTAATTTTTAAAATAAAGTCCCTTACTTTGAGTCTGACACATAATGTACGTTCTTTATATTCCTGAATAATAAAATGATTTTAATTATTTAAATTATTAAGAACCATTTTAAAGTTTATTATTCCTTTTATATCACTTATTTAATTATTATATACAATTACTTAATCACTTAAATTTACGCCAAATGTTTTGATGATATTCAGTACTTTTGTAAAAAATGACTCTGGTTGGTTGAAAATGGTCAAAAAGTCATTATTCCATCATATGAAGAATAATAATGACATAATTTATACATCAATTATAATTTTAAATTCAACTATTGAGTATGATTATGAAAAATGATCTATGTTACAAGTAAGGAAATGGTATATCATACATACACATAAGAAATGCTTCTATTTTTCAATGATAGTTATGTAAATAAGGTAAGTATTATTTTACCTTTCTATAATTATAATAATATCATAAATATCATATTAATTCTTTAAATATACTTATACATATCATTCATGTGATGTGGTGATGTAAAACGCATCACATCACTTCATGGAGGTAGTAGTCAATACGTATGTACGAACAACATTATCATTTTTTTGTGCATAGAAATATAAGAATGAAAATTATATATTATAATTTTAGAATGATAAATATTTCATTGATATTATATATAAACATTAATTTCATTATTATAATCCATCCATGAGATATAGTGATGGAAAATGATTACCTTGGTTCACAAGGCGGTAGTCCACCGTATACATGATTGACGGTTTTGTTTCCCATTTTATGGAAGAGGATATAGATATATATTATGATATTAACATTATAATATATATTTATATTTATGATACTATTTATATTATCTTATTATGTTTTAATAAAATTTTATGGAGGTGGAAGTGGAAACAAAATAGAAATGCTCGATTAAAAGTAATATCTCTTCTTTGGAAAATCTCCATTGGTTAACACCTTAAGAACACTAAGGTTGGTGTTATAACTAAAAATTATCTCTATAATGAGTGTAAAAATTCTATTAATGTACTTTTATAGGTACTTTTTGAACCAAATAGGTTTTTAATTGTGAATTATTGAGAGGAAGAGATTCCCTTTTATAAGAGAAGATAGGGGCACTCTTGGAATTTATCAAAATATTAAATTAATATAAATTAATTATCAATTCGAAATGGCTTAAAAGTGATTTATTTTAAATATAATATGATTATGGGTCAAAATAACCTCTTAAAATAAAAAATATACACGATTTAACTATAATTATACCGTTATTTTTTGTTATAACCCCTTTTTAACCACTTTAACTCTTATCGTGACAACATGGTTTTTTAATATTTGAGGATAAATATATTTACAATAAAATGAAAAAAGACACTTAAATGGAAAATGATTTATATTTTAAACATTATCCTAATAAATTTAAGAAATTTAATATTCTAATTAGTTTTATATCATTTAACAAAATTTTATTTACTATGAAATATCCATAATGTCAATTTTAATAAATATTCATTAATTTGACTTTAATAGTATCAATAAAATATCTAAAATTAAAACCAAATATTTTATTATACCAAAAACATGTCATGGTAACCTATAAAATTTTTTAATCATATTATTTATACCAAATTATATTTATTTTAATAATTTTAATATCATTTATTTGATTCTTCCATTAATTGAATAATTATTACGTCAGCATTCTATAAGCATTTAAGTTAATTATTTCTTCACTAAAAATTAAAAATAAATTATAATTATGAATATAAATATTTTATATTTAAAAATTATATTTATATTATAACTTATCTTATGAATAACACCATATTAAAAATATTACAATTATTAAAAATAAGATTGTGACATGTTTGACTTTTCATTAAATAAAATACTATAAAGGTCATAATCTTATCCAAGTGGTCCTAAAAGGTAATAAATTATACCCTTGGGTGTTTATGGTAGATATATAATCATCTAATTAAATTTAAGAAAGTGTTCAGATAATTTTATAGTTCTTATCATTTTATTTGTCACATAAATTACCCAATTTACCCTATATTGTGGAAATAAAATTACTAAGTTTACTATTCATATTCACCAAAAATAAAAGGAAACTATTTAATAAATTTATATCTAGTTATTCCCAATATTGGGCCAATTTTTCAAAATTAAAAACATAGAAATTTTAGAATTTAAGTTAAAATTAAATCATAAAAACACAACGAAAAATAGTTTTTTGGAAAAATCACCTTTTTAAATATAAAATTTTTTCATACTAAATTCAAGTATAAAATATATTTAAAACATGTAATTTTATTATTTTAAATCAAAATGAACTAAATAAAATTTAAAACTAATCCAAAATATAATTTTACCTTCTAAATACTTTAAAATAAAATATATTTTCCAATAAAAATAAATATTTTTCATTATTCCTTGAAAAATAAATATTTTCATAAAATTATTAAAATTAAATCTTAATATAATTTTAAAATTATGAATTAAAAAATGAAACTAATTTTTCCAAATAAATTTTCTAAAACATAAAAAAATTAATTATAATATTTATTCATAAAAAGTGATAAAAATCATTTTTGAAAAAAATGTCTTTTTTGAAGAATAAAATGACTTTAATAAAATTATAGTAATTATTTAAAAATACTCAATTAATAAATTAAAAATGAGTATTACCATTATATATTTCATGTTACAGTTAATACTATTTATTCCCACTAATTTAATGGATATGTTATAATAGTCACATTTAACTAATAAGATTCCATTTTTTATTTAATTTTGGTGTTGTGTATCTTATACACTATCAAACATAAACTTTCCTATTAAAATTTTATGATATTACATCCATACATATGTGATCCACTTAAATTAAATCATCATCATATCTTAAATAACCCATGGAAAAAGAATAGTTTTGTTAAATTATCAAAAAAACATCGCATATCATGATCTTAATAAATCATAAGATATAAAAAATATAATTTTCCAAAATAAATCATATCATAATAACATATATAGGGTTATAAAAACACCACCTTATAAATAATAAATCATTGATGAAAATTAAAATTGAAAATAAAAAAGGTTTTCTCAAAACCTTTTAAACATTATTATAAATGATAAAGAATAAATTTATTTCAAAAAACATTTTTGTGAAGGGAATAAGTATAATTTTCAAAAACCTTATTATAAATAATTACAAAAAAACATTTATATGAAATAAATAAATTTTATCAAAAAAATGTGGAGTGAAAGATAAAAAAATTGATTCTCAAAAGGATGGAAACCCCTCTTTTATCTTTTGAAATACCTTTGTTTGAAAACCCACATCATTAAAAGGATAATGAAACCTTCGATTTATTATTAATTACGGGGAATAAAATGATAATTAGAGACAAAAAAAAGCTTCCATTGGGTAAATAAGAACATTTTTGGGAAGTAATAACATAGATATGGAAGAAAACTTCATTAAAAGTAAAAGGAATTATTCTTAAGAAAATGCATTTTTAATGAAAGAATAGAAACATAAAGGAAGAATAATTTGGTGTAAAATTTTATTTCAAAATGAAATAAGCTAGAAATAAAACATAACTTCATAATTGGTTAAATATATCAATATTAAAATATAATAGATAAAGAATATTTATTTTGACCCAAGGAAGAGATTTGGGTCATGAAATCCCCTTTCCTTTATTCATGCTTAGTTGAATGCACTATGACCTCCTTTAAAACAAACATAACTATCTTAATATAATATTTTATAACCATATTAATACTTAAAACTATTTATAATTTCTATTTATAATCATTTTATATATGTAAATTAGTTGGTTTTGGAAATTTTTGTTTATCAGGTATTTATATTTTTGATTGTTTTATTTTATCTTCATCGGAATAGTGTCGATATTTGATCTTCATAAAAATTTCATAATTAAAATTTAATTAATTTTAATATAATTTATGAACTATAATAATTTATTAATTTTAAATTTCATTTCATGAGTTCTTTAGTCTTTATCCTAGAAGATGAAATCGAAAACAAACATTTTTTGTGATTTTTAACCTAAAAATTGTATTTTAGTAACTAATGATTTAAATATTTATGTATCTTTTACAGAAAAAAAAGTAATTATATATGTATTTATATCATATTATACTTTTAATTAAGTTTTCATAGTCATTCATGATATAATTTCATATCATTGTTCAAGTAGGTGGACAAACCGACCCAAACATGAACACGTCATACTTAATGGATGATTATGAGGTGATTTAGTTGCAATATCATTACACCATTATCATAATATTTCATTTATCATTTATTAATGTAATGTATTATAATTATGAAGGAATAATAAGAATAAGTAAAGGATATGAAAATATTGCATAATTTTTATTAAAGATTTTCCTCTTAGTACGCTTGTTTTAAATGATTGAATTTATGATCATTGTTTTTTGATCATATCATTAATAGGTTCTATAATTTGTTAGAGAATAACCATAATGATATTATAAAAATCATATTTATCTTTTAAAACCGTTCTCAGTATTGGCCATGTAAGGTGGTGATGAAATGAAAAATGGAAATTGATCGTTCTATATAGGCGGTAGCTGCACATATGCATAGATGGTGATTTTATTTTCCCCAGAATGTGGAAATGGATTAATATAGTTCATCATTTAAGAATATAAAATGTTTCATAAATGTCATAATTATATATTAAATTCTATAATAGTATTATCCTTATACAGTTGTAGAAACCCCAACCCCAGTAGTCTAGAGCTAGTATCGTACTTTATTAAATTTGAATTGATACAAGATTAAAATCCCAAAGGATCGATCAGTTTAGTAGTTTTAGAAAACTAGATACATACTTGATACCCATTTTACATTTATAAAATAAAATAAAACAAAACAAAATTAAAAGTTCAGAAACCTTGAAACTCATTCCAAGAATTCATCTTCATATACTGGAAAAAAGAAACAAAATAAGGGTAATATCAAATTATAAGTAAGGGTAATTACAATGGAATATGTCATGAATAAATATGAATAATAAACATGTAAAGGTTAAAAATTAATAAAAAATCCATTTAAATAACTTTAATATCTTAGTGAGATAAGGTAGAATCCATATGGAAAGCTAAATAATTAAAAACACAAACCATTTAATCAGTAAAACTAAGAATGAAATGAATCTATAGATAATGTCATAAAAAACTCTCAGAGATAATAATAATATAATTATGGATGAATTATATTCTTAATTATTGTATTCCATGTTTCCTAGTTACATGATACCTTTACTATCAAGACCTTTCATAAGTTGGTTTAAAACATATTAGGTAAAAACCCATCTGATTAGCCAAATAATTCATCTCATGAGACTACCGATGCATTGAGGGGGTATCTATAATCAGGACCCACCCATTTCATAATATTACAATCATTCCAAATATATCAAATAATCAATTTAATTCATAATAATGTGCCATATCATCACGTATCTGTATTCAATAAAGGATACAGATTTATTAATATTTCCCCAGTTAATTATATAAATGTCAATGTAAACACCATATGTAAAAATAGTATACCATTTATGTAATATTAATATAAATCACACAATAATATTTATATTTAAGATAAATATAATTTCTAATGATAAATTACCATAATGAAGTGATTTCATTAAGATAAATTAACAATCACAAAAGAAATTGATATGGTACAGTAACTTTTATCACTTGGTAATTTTCAAGTAATATAACCTTAGATGAAATAATTCAAATTAATAATTAAAATAACATGAATAAATAATTATTCATGATATTAAATATTTAAGATTAATTATATAAACCATAAAAATAAATTATATTCATAACATTACTATATGCCTCAAATAAATGAAATTGAGACGAAATCCATTAACTTGTGCTTCCTTTTTTGGTAAACATGAATTAATATCATGTGTATTGGTTTTAAACGTGTTATTAAATTATAACAAGATCATATTAATATATATAATATCATATATTATTATTTTATAACATATTAACAGCCTTTCATTGATTATATTTCATTACTTTCATTATTTCGGATGTTAATTGCCTTATTTTCTCAAGCGTGTTTTGTCATGAAAGACCTGGTTCTTGAACATATTATATAGTTTCATAATCTATTGAATAATAATCCTGATAGAATTATAATGTTTATACATCAATTTTACACTTTAAACCAATCATTAAATCTGGTTACAAATAATGAACTACGTTACTATCATGGAGGCAGTTGGTCGTACGTATGCATGAGTAACGTTTTCCATTTTTCAATGATCATTACGGAAATAAGGTAAGAAATATGTTATCTTTATAGAATTATATTAATTCCATATATAACATATTAATTATTTATATATAATCATATATATCATCAATGTGGTGGGGTGATGAAAAGAGAGTCACATCATTTCGTGAAGGTAGTAGTCCACACGTACATAAATGACGTTATCATATTTCATTTAGTAAAAATGTAATAAATAAAATGATATATATTATATTTAAATAATGATAAATATATAATTTATATAATAATTATTTAATTTATATCACATATATTAATTAAATTGTATCTTTATCACCTTTTATGTAATGCGTTAGTGAAAGATGAATCACATCGTTTCGTAAGGCGGTAGTCCGCCCCACACACGAGGGACGTTATCGTGTCTCCTACGAGATGAAAGGTAAAAATAATCATATGATATAATGACTCCATAGGTATAATAATTTTATAAATATCATATATCTATATATATATATATATATATATTATCCATAATAATAACCAACCTTGAGATGTGGTAATGGAAGAACGAATGACATCAGTTCACGAGGCAGTAGTCCTCCATACATAGAAGGATAATTTCCTAACCCATTTTATAGAATATAAAGGAATATTGGTCATGAAATTATTATAAATACATTCATAATATTTATTATACTTATTTTATTATATAATAATATTATAAAAATAATTTAATGAGATAGAGAAGGAAATAAAATAAATACGTGTGTTGAAGAATATGACCTCTTCTTCAAGTATCTTCCTTGGTTTTTCACTAATTCCTTCCTATTTTGGATTTATTCCATATATAAGGTGTCTAATATTATTTTATGGAAGTTTTTTAGTTATTTTTGGAGATATTTGTGGAGCAAAATGGCTTGCAAGGTGTGAATACGTGAGGTGAGTGAGTACCCTTTTATAATTGAGGAGGAGTGGCATTTTTGTAAATACCCAAAAGTATTAACTATTGGGAGGTGAATATTAATTCATGTGGATCCAATAATTATCCAACTCTATAATAGAAGTTATAATATCTAAATATATATTTAAAATGGTTTTTTGACAAGTTTCTAAGCCATTATACCCTTTACTATTAAAGTTTAATCACCTAGTAACCTTGTTTTTACCTTAATCATGGTAATTAATTTTAACTGTTTTCACTAATAAATTTTGTAAAATAATAGTTTTACATTATTATTAATTATAAATTATTTTGATTCCAAATATGGAATCTATTTTTCTAAATTAAACACACAAAATTGGTGAAAAATAATTTAAAATTTATAACGTAAACGTTAAGACAAAGCAGGTTTTTTAAGTGAAAATGTTCAAAAGTTTACTAAATTTTTATATCTAAAATCCTTATTAAAATGATTAAAATGACATAAATTGGATTAATATATGTTTCATTGAACTAATTTTACTTTAAAATGAATTAAAAATATATTTTAACATTAAAAATTATTTAAAAGAAAATATAGTTTTCAATAAAAAATCAGTATTTTTCACTAATCATCAAAAAAACAAAACTTCTCAGAAAAATACCAAAAAAATCACCCAAAGATAATTTTGACATTCATATTTCAAAAAATAACTTTACGTTATCAAATAAAATTTATAAAAGTATCAAAATTTAGTTTTAAAACAACTGATCCATTAAAAGGCAGAAAAACTACCTTTTAGAAAAATACTACCTTTTATGTGTAAAATTGGATTTGTTCTTATCTTGCTGCTGATAATTTTTTTCATTTTCTAAAGGCCAGTTTAAGGGATTCTAATACCCATTACAGGACATAATCACTTCCACATCACTACTTCAAAACCTTCAATTCAAACTTAAAATTCAAAACACCCAAACCAAACAACAACGAGACAGGCCCTCGACACGCACCTGCCACCGTACCACACCACTGACTGCGCATCGGTCCACACACCAGCCATCGGTCTGTGGTCCTTCACCACGTTCCACCATTCATAGTGGAACTATGGCAGTAATATACTATCATCAACGCTGAAGCATAGTCAAAACCATCAAACCATCCACAGGAGAAACAAACAAGATGAACGAGCCACATTGCCTCGAACAAAAAAGGAAACTCATCCGCATCGTAAGCAACACCAAAACACCCCCGAAGAATAACTGGAGCACCATCCAAACCATCCATGGAATCGCCACCAACAGATTCATCACCTCACCAAAGATATCAAAAATCACAGAGAAACCAAAACAATGACACATTCATACATCACATCGCCAATACACGAGATGTAAGGGGGAATCAAAACCATATCTGAACTGGTCTTGAGAAAATCCAAAAAAACAAAATGGGTATCATCAAAATCAAACCATACCACATAGAAGCACCACCACTTACAAATCCCCGCCTTCCAAATCCTATGTGAAGCATCTGCAGAGGACCTTGTAACAAGGGCTTATCATATCAAACCAAAGAAAGATCCCAACACCACCAACCGCAACCTCTAGAGAGACAACGCTCAACCTCCAAGCACCCAGATCTAAGGAAAAAGTGACGATATCGAGCTGTCGGTCCAGGAACTCAGGCACAGATTCAACACTGCGTCAAGAAGATAGACACCAGTGTACGTTTGATGAGCCATCAGTGTCGTAGTTGCAGAGAACCACCACCTCGAACCGCCGAATCTGAGAGAAGAAGAAGAGAAGATCCGGGAAGGGGAAGGCAGCGTGAGAGGAACCCAAGTAGAGCGACGTTGTGCCCCTTACGGTCTCATCCAAGCATCAATTTGTTCTTATCTTATTACAATCAAAACTATTCTATAAATGTAAAAACATATTATTTAAAATAAAATATATAAATTTAATTATTATCATTCACTACTAGTGATTAATTTAAATTATTGATATAAAACTCCTTTAGGCATATAAAAAAATTATAAAAAACATTTCCTTTATATTTAATTAGTTTTTATTTTTATTTATAATTAATTATTAACCATGCACATTCATAAGTTAGTTAATCCTATTAATACCCTCTAATTTAACATCTATATTATAACTATTATATTAAATAATAATATTTTAATAATATTTCATATTTAATATAAAATCAGTGTTGTGTGTAATATATTCTATTCGAGAGATTGAATTTATATAAAAAATAAATATATTATAAAGTATTAGGATGTTATATTCCATTATATTCTCAATGTTTCATTTCATACATGCTGTTGAATCTAATCTTTATATTTTAAAATCTCAGGGTGTTACCTTCTTCCCTCTTAGAAAAAAATCCATCCCTCAAATTTTCATAGATATTACCTTCTAAACAGATAAGGGTAGTTCTTCAGTATAAAATCCAATGGTTCCCATGTTTATTACTCTATTTTATGATTCATCTGGAGTACCTTTACCTAGTGATTCATTTGATTCTTCAATAATTTCTCTCTAGTATCAAGAATCTTGATTTTTTCTTCATAGTAAGATAGATCTATTTCGAGTTCAATTTCAACTAAGGTGATCACATGTCTTGGGTCTAGCATGTACTTAATTAACAATCATATGTGGAACACATCATGTACTTTGGAGAGACTGGGAAACATTTTCAAATAATAAGACACGCTCTAATTATTTCAAGGATTTCAAAGGGTTCGATGTACCTGAGTCTCAGTTTCCATTTCTTACTGAACCTTATAACATCCTTCCATAAAGATACATTCATGAAAACATGATCTTACACTTTTAATTTCAAACCATTTATCTATTTATTGACATAAATATTTTTCATACTTTGAGAGGCTTTAATTTGAGCCTATATATCCATTTACCTTTTTCTTGTCTCTTCAATAATTTTTTGGTCTACAAGTTTTTTTCACTAACATAATTCCAACAAGTTAGAGTATGACATCTCTTTCTATATAATGCTTTATATGGAACCATTTGAATAATGGAATGGAACCTATTATTATATTAAAACTATACCAAAGGTAATTACTGATCCCATATACCTTTAATTTCAAGTGAACGTGACCATAATATGTCTTCTATTTTTTGAATAATCCTTTTAGATTGTCTATCAATTTGAGGATGGTAGGTAGTTCTCAAATTAAGCTAGGTATCAAGAACCTTCTAAATACTCTTTCATAAATTCAATATAAATAAGGGATCACGATCAAAAACAATTGAAAGAGGTGTTCCATGAAGTCTTAAAAATAATTAATACAGAGCCTTGTGAGGTGATCAGGAGGTAAATATTCACTAATAATGAGGAAATGTGAAAATTTGTTTCAGTGATCATTGATAACCCATATCACATCATTATTTATAAGAGAATTTGGTATTCCTATGAAAAATTTCATAGTAATGACAACCCATTTTCATATATTAATAGTAAGAGGTTGCATGAAACCTCTAGGATATTATCTCACAACTTTCACTTGCTGATAAACCAGACATCTAGACACATAATTAGTAATTTCCAACTTCATGTTATCCCACCATAAATGTTATCTCAAATATCTATACATATTAGTGCTACCATGGTGTATAGAGAAATTTGAGTTGTAAGCATCATCTAACAATTATCTTTTTAGATCAATTATATATGGAACATATAATATTTTTCCAAATTTCAAAACATTGTATTTATAAACAAAGTCTGATAATTTCCTATAATTCATAGCATTAATCTTCTTTTGAAAGTTCTCATCATTAGATTGATAATTTTTCATCTTTTATAATAAATATGGTTATTCAATAATTTGAAATATTATTGATGTCTCCTTCTTCTTAGTAATTCCCATATCAATATTTACTAGATCCATGAACATAGTATCCCTCTCAATACTCATTTGGGTCAAAACTCTATAATCTTTCCTATTTAATGCATCTGATTCCTTGTTTTCTTTCCATGGGAGGTATTTTATTGATCAACCATAATCCTTGTGTAGCTTGAGCCATCATATTTTCCTCATATTGAGATCTTTGTGTGAAAATATTTATTTTAGGATTTTTTGATCCATGTATATCTCACATCTTTCAATATAGATATAATGTCTCCATATATTCAAAGAAAAGATTGCAGCTAACAACTCAAGATCATGGATTAGATAGTTTTGTTCCTAATTCTTCAACAGCCTTGACTAATATGCAATAACTACTCTATTTTGCATAAGGATACAACCAAGTACCTTATTCAATGCATAACTATATATCACAAACCCACTATTTCCATATGGTAGATCCAAAATAAAATCATTGAATAATATCCTCTTTATTTCATCAAAACGTTCTTTACATTCCTTTTTTCAAACAAACTTTACCCCTTTACATATAAGATTTGTCAATGGGTTATACAATCAGGAAAAAATCTGAACAAAACATCAATAGTAACCTACTAAACTAATGAAACTACATACCTTAGTTTTGTTCGTTGGTATAGGCCATTTTCTGACTACCATATTCTTCATAGTATCAACTGCAATTCCATCCTTAGAGATGATATTACTAAGAAAGGAAACTTCTTGAAGACATAAATCACACTTAATAAATTTCCCATATAAATATTCCCTTATAAGAGTCTTAATAACAATCCATAAGTGATTCTTATAGTCCATATAGCTTTAAAATATACCAGAATATCATTAATGAATACCAAAAAAACATCAGGATATTCCTTGAATACTTTGTTCATTATATCCATAAAAACAAAGGGTGAATTAGTTAATTAAAATTGCGTTAGTGTAAACTCGTAATGTCCATACCTTATTAAAAAAGCTATTATCATAATGTATTTCATATTTACTCACAACTGATGACACCCATAATGAAGTTTAATCTTTAAAAAATATTAATCTCTATGAATTTCATCAAATAAGTCATCAATCCAAGGTAGAGAAAAATTGCTCCTTATTGTAATATCATTTACTTCCCTATAATCAATACACAACCTCATATATTCGTATTTCGTCTTAACAAATATAATAAGGGATCCCCAAGGGGAAACACTCGGGAGAATAAATACCTTATCACCCAACTCATCTAGTTGTTTCTTCAACTCCACTAATTACCCAGCATCCATTATATATAGAGTATTTGATATTGTTATTGCACTAGGGATTAAATCAATGGAAAACTCAACTTCACACTTGAGGGGATTCCCAGGTTATTCCTCAAAAAATACATCAATGTATTCCTATACAATAGGTACATCCTCAATTTGAATATTACCTTCTTCATCTCTATATTTTTTCTTCTCTTCTTCCTCAAGAATATCATTAATTGGAGCTACTATGAGTGGATATAGATATGATTTAGATAATGAAGTCTCTACCCTAAAAACAAGGAATTCTATATCTTCTTCACAAATCTTAATTTCCTTCTTCATGTAATAAATTTTTTCATCATATTTTTAAATCCAATCCTTAACAGGGATTATATAAAATTCATCCATAGGTATGATAATAATCTTATAAAATAAAGCACGTTTTTTGTGTCATAATGGGGACCACATGAGAAATCCTTATTGTAATTATGATTCCCTTAGGAATTTTGACTAATAACTCTCTGATTAAATTAAATGTAAATTTTATAATTTTCATGGAAAACTAGGTGGATATAAAATAGTTAAAGGATCCATAATCAAATAAATAATTAGATAGATTTTAAGATAGTAATAAAGTACATGACACCACATCATTGGGTATTTCTACCTCATCTTCAAAGATCACATAAGATTTTCCTTCTCCCCTTGCCCACTTCTGTGGATGATTCCCTTAATTCATGGGGCATTAATTTACATAGTTACCCTTATCCTTGAAATTGTAACAATGAATATAAGTATTCTCCTTCTTCCTTTTTCGTTATTTAGCATGATGACCCATTTCTCTACACTAATAATAAACTCTCATGCCTTTTAGAAATTTTCTAGGGTGATTCTTTCTACAGTTCTCACATGATGGAAATTTTTTAATCTTTATATTCTTTTTTGATGAATTACCTTTGTCTTGGTGCTCATTAGACCTATTATTTACTTAGTTTCCCTTTTTCATGTAGGATCTAGATAATATTTTCTTCATTTTTATGTCACATAAAACTATTTCATCATATGATGAAAATGTTTGTGATACCAATTCCCTTTAGAGACTTGGCTTAATCCTTTCATATAAAAGGACAATCTTACACCTTATTTTGCGCATGTAATCTATATCATTCCTATATAACCTTGTAAAGGTAGATTCATAATCTACAACACTTTATTATTCCTTTTTTAATCTAAAGAACCTTATTTTCATATTAGTTTTGTTTCTCATTAGGAAAATATTTGTCAAAGAACATCTCCTTAAAATCACTCAATTTCATAAGTTCTATTTATTATTCCTCCCTAGTGTTCTAGATCAACAACCATTATTTATTAGCATATCTATAAAGAAAATACAATAAAGTGTAACCTTTTCCTTTTCACCACATCCCAATTCCATAAATATCTTCTCTATATATTTAATACATATATCAGCTTCCATTAGATTAGTAGTTCCACTAAATGATGTGGGCCTCTATCGCATAATGAGATCCAATAATGGATAATCTTACTATGGAATGGGTTGATTCATCTAAGTAAGGTTATTTTTCATAACTTGATTGATATTATATGATATATCCATCATTTTCTCTATTCTAATACCATCTGTATTTGTTTCCTAATTATGGAAATTTCTACATTGGACATGAGTATTGACACTTGTCTTCCTTCGAGGAACCATTTATAAATAATGGAATATACTGTATTATCTCATAAAATTATGAATTTTAAATCATAATGGTGTAAAACATAATATAAATTGATAAATTTATACATAGATAATATCATAATCATAAACATGATTTTATTGGGGATATATTCATTTTAAAATCCTTTATAATGGTTTTTAAATAAAATATGAGTTATCCTAAGAATATACCCTAGGAGTTTCAAACTAGGTGCATAGTAAGGCATGTTTTCAGGGACCAGGAGATGATCAGTTCTATCCCAATGCACCCTTTTTAGAGTTATTACCCCTAGGTACATCTATTCCAGAACCACATCCACTTGTAGCATCCAAACAAGGATG
Source organism: Viscum album (assembly GCA_963277665.1). Lineage (NCBI taxonomy): Eukaryota > Viridiplantae > Streptophyta > Magnoliopsida > Santalales > Viscaceae > Viscum > Viscum album. The sequence goes on along the minus strand of OY728131.1, from coordinate 900,865,863 downwards.
TATTGCTAAGAAAACCCACATAATCTCTTACTTAACAAAACATTATAATGTTAATATATGCTTATACTTAATTTATATTGTAGGGTTTTGTTCCTTAATCTATGTTTTTTTTAATATAGTTCTAAAGGTATATGCTAAACCTACTCTAATACCAACTGTAGTGAACCCAACCCCAGTATCCTGAAGTCGGTGTTGTACTTTATTACATTGTCATAGATAAAAGATTTAAATCCCAAAGGATCGATCAGTTTAGTAGTCTGGGAAAACTATATACATACATGATACCCATTCTAAATGGGAAAACAATAAATCATAAAAAAAATTAAAATCAAAATATCCTTGAAACTCATTCTAATAATTTATCTTCATATCCTAGGTAAAACAAACAAAATAAGGGAGAGATTAAATGCTCATTAAGGGTAAGTATAGTAGAAGATATCATGAGTCAATAAGCATAATAAAAATGGAAATGTTAATAACTGAACAGACATTATATTTAAATAACTTGACTATCATGGTGATATAAGACAGAATCAATATAGAAATGTAAATAACTAAAAACACATGTCATTTAATCAATAAACTGAGAAATTAATTCCTCCATAGATAAATTCATAGAAACAATCTCATTAATAATAATAACTAAATTATGAATGAAGGAAATTATTAATTATTAGATGTAATTTTTCCTAGGTATATAATACTTATACTATCAAGATATTAAACAAAATTATTTAAAACATACTAGATAAAAACCCATCTGATTGGCCAAATGATTAGTCTCATGAGACTATCGATGCATTAAGGGGATATCTATAACTAGGACTCACATGTTTCATTCCATCCCAAATCATTCCTCATCTATAAAATAATCTATTTAATTTATAATAATGTACCTTATCATCAAGTATCCATATTCAATAAAGGATACGAATTTATCAGTATTTCCTCAATTGATCAAATAACTATCAAAGTAAAAACCATATGTTAAAATTTTATATGGTTTAGGAAATAGTCATATCCATCACACAAGAATATGGATATTTAATATAAATATAATTTACAATGAAAAATTAGCATAATTAAGTGATTGTTTTAAGATAAAATTCACAATCATAAAATAAACTGAGATTGTACAATAACTTTTACCACTTGGTAATTTTCAAGTTAAATACCCTTATATGAAATAATTCAAATTGAAACCTAAAATACCATGAATAATTAATTGTTCATGATATTAAATATAAAAGTGTAATTATATACATCATAAAAATAAATTAAGTTCATAAAATTACAATATGCCTCAATAAAATGAAATTGAGACGAAATCCCTTACCGTGTACTTCCTTTTTGGGTTAACGTGTTTTAACCACATGTATAGTGGTTTTAAAAATTTTATTAACTTATAAAATAACTATATTAATATTTATAATATCATATATGATTTGTTTATAACATATTACCATCTTTATGTTAATTATCATTCCTCTTATTCATTGTTTCAGGTGTTAATTTCCTTGTTTTCTCATGTGTGCTTTGTCATGAATGATATAGTTCTTTCATATATTATATAGTTTCATCATCTATAGAATAATAATAATGAAATAATTATAATATTTATAAAAAAATATTACTTTTAAAACCAATCATGAAATATGGTTATGAATAATGAATAATGTTACGATCATTGAGATGATAGGTCGTACGCACGCATGAGTAACATTTTCTGTTTTTCAATAATCATTATGGAAAAAAGGCAAGTAATATTTTATCTTACCATAATGATATTAATAAAATATGTACCATGTTATTTCTTTATATATAATTATATATATCATAAATATGGTGTGGTGTTGAAAAGAGAGTCACGTCATTTTGTGAAGGTGGTAGTCCACACGTACATGAACGACATTATCATCTTTCATTTAGTAAAAATGTAAGAAAGAAAATGATATATATTATATTTATATAATGATAAATATGTGATAAATATAAATATTTATTTAATTAATATCACATTTATTAATTAAATTTTATCCTTATCACCTTCCATGTAATGCATTAGTGAAATATGAATCACATCATTTTTTAAGGCGGTAGTCCGCAATATACACTAGCGGTGTTATCGTGTCTCCTATGGGATGGAAGGTAAAAAATAATAATAATATATAATGACTCAATATGTATAATTATGTTATAAATATCATATATTTATTTTATATACATCATAATAACTAACCTTGAGAGGTGGTAATGGAAGAACGAATGATATCGGTTCGTGAGGTGGTAGTCTTCCGTTCACACGAATGATGATTTTGTAACCCATTTGATGGAAGTGGGGAGGGATATAGGTAATTAAATTATTATAAAAACATAATATTATATTTATGATACTGAATTTATTATATAATCATGGTATAAAAATAATTTAATATTGTGTAGAAGGAAATAAAATAAAGATGTGTGTTGAAGAATATTACCTCTTCGTCGGGTATCTTCCTTGGGGTTGCACTAAGGACTTCCTAGTTTGGATTTCTGCAAAAGATAAGGATTATTGGATTAGTTTATGTAATTTTAGAAGTGATTTTGGTAGATATTGGTAGATCTGAATTTATTTATAGGTGTGAAGAAGTGAGGGGAGTGAGTTCCCTTTTATAATTGAGGAAAAGTGTCATTCTTGTAAATATCCAAAAGTATTCACTATTGGGTGGATAATATCACCTCATATAGATCTAATAATGAACTAAAATATATAATATAAGGTATAAGGTAGAAATATTTCCACAAAATGTGTGTTGGACAAGTTTCTAGGTCATTATACCCCTTATGATTAAAGCTTAATCACTCGGTAACCTTGTTTTTACCATAATCATGGTAATTAATTTTAGCTATTTTCGCTAATAAATTTGGTAAAAAATTAATTTAATATTGTTATAAATTATAAATTATTATTATTAAAAATATTTAATCCATTTTTTTAAATTAAACTCATATAATTGGAATAATATAATTTAAAATTTATCTCGAAGATGTGACGACAAAGTGGGTTTTTAAAGTGAAAAATTTTCAAAAGTTTACTAAGTTTTTATATCTAAATTCAATATTAAAATGATTAGAATAAAAAAATTGGATTAATATATGTATAATTTAGCTAATTTTAATTTAAAACCAATTAAATATATAATTTAACAATATAAATTATTTAAATTAAAATGCATTTTTCAATTAAAATTCAGTATTTTTCACTATTCATCAAAAAAATGAAACTTCCGAGAAAAAACTCAAAAATTCACCCTAGGATAATTTTTTAATTAATATTTAAAAAAAAGTTTATTTTATCAAATAAAATTTATAAAAGTGTCAAAAATTAGTTTTAAAACAAGTGTGCCATTAAAATACGGGAAAACTACCTTTTAAAAAATACAACTTTTATATGTAAAATTGGATTTGTTCTTATATTTTGAAAATAAAAAATATTGTATGAATATAAAAACATTTTATTTAATATAAAATATATAAATTTAATTATTATAATACACTAATATTTTTAATTTAATTTATTAAGATAAAACACCTTTGGGTGCAGAAAAAAATATTGTTGTGTAAAAAAAATTCTTTATATTCAATTGGTTTTTATTTTTATTTATATTTAATTGGTAACCATATAATTTAATAAGTTAGTTAATACTATTAATACCCTATAATTTAACATCTAGGTTATATCTATTATATTAAATAATATTACTTTAATAATATTCCATATTTCGTTTAAAATCAGCATTGCATGTAATATACACTATAGGAGAGATTAGATTTATATAAAAATTAATATATCATAAAGTATGAGGATGTTATATTACCTTATATGATTGATTTCTCATCCAATAAACTCTATCAAATATTACTTTATATTTTAAAATCTTAGGGTTTTATAATTTTGGTTATGGAAAATGAAACATGTTGTGTCATGGAGGAGGTAGTTCAAACAACACACATGTCACGTCCCGTCCTCAGGACCCATGCCGTGACTACCCCAAGCCCACCTTCCATAGGCTAGGGGCTGGTGACTAGCACCAAAAGCGTAAATCCCTAAGCTGGGAAGGCATTGCCTTTTAAAAAAAAGTAAACACACACAATCAGAGTACACAACTAGAAGCAAAGAACTAAGCAATACTAAATACAGAAGAGGTGATGGAAATTAAAAAGGGTTGGAAATACAAGCCCAACAGTAAAGTACAAGTAAAAGACAATCATGTACAACTAAAAAGACAAACAGCTGGAAGGTGTCTAGCAGCTCATGGATCGCCCACCATAGATCGTACTTGATGGGTAGGTACAGATAGCTTCCTAAGCACTCCATGTCTATCCATCTCCTCTGGGTACCGACTCATCATGAGGTCCACCTCTGGGTACCGTCCAGTCCTCGTACACTCCACCTCAGTCAGCGTTTTCCATCATCTGTATCCAACACAACGAGGTGCGGGCAAAGCCTGTGCAGGGGTGAGTATAAAGATACTCAGTAGGGACCCTAAGACCCTCAAGGTCTCATAATATCCAACAAGGATAAACCACAAAGTTAATGAAACAACCGTTAACCATTACTTAGGTATATGCCCATACATATACCTAAGTTATCTAGTATCCCAACTCAATCATGAGGAAACACAAAAGTCATTGACTCAGCTCAAACCAGGATTTTCATTATCGAAACCACAGCTGCGGAGAACTCCTCCTCTATCAAGAACAGTGGGCATGTCCTGACACCAAGGCGCTTCTCACTAACCTTGGACTACTGAGGTACTCTTCCTATCGAGTATCGCGGGTCTGCTGCCAAATACCAGGTGCTCCTCCGCGGTGGGTCTTCCGCCAAATACCAGGCGCTCCCCCTAATAGCCTGTATAGGTACTCCTCTTATCGAGTACCATGGGTCTACTGCCAAATACCAGGTGCTCCTCTACCATGGGTCTACTGCCAAATATCAGGCGCTCCCCACTGGGCTAGTCGAATCACTCCAAGTCAAAATGGTCAAGCAGTCGTCAGGTCTGTCAGCTACTAGGTCTCTGCACTTAGTCTACTCATCACTAGAAGGATCTACTCCACGAGCTACTGGGAAATACTCCAACTATCATGAAGTTCCATGAAGAAGTATCTCAAAGGTCCTCCACGTCATAGGGGTCTCAATGTAACAGACAACACGTCAATCGGACGCTCAGTCTGTGATTTATTAGCCCTTTAGTCCAGGAGGCCAGGTTGGTTTCGTGTACGAACCAACCTGACCGTATCTCAACTAAACCCCGAAATCCCATGGGGTATTATCAAAGGGACGGCTTCATTCCAAGAATATCGGTGCCGCTGACAGTTCATCAAACGGACGCCTGTAGCCCAAGATATGGGCAAAAAGGTGTAATCGGGCTATAGCGGGTCCGGGTCCTGGTCCGACCTAGTCGAACCGACCCGGCCTAACCCGGTCCGAACCGAGGTCTGACCCAGTCCACGGGTCCAACCCAGTCTGAGGAAACGGCCAAGCCCGAAGGGACGGACCGACCCGAAGGCGCGGCCCGACCCGCAGGCGCGGCCCGACACGAAGGCGCGGCCCGGCCCGCAGGCGCGGCCCGACTGGCTGGCCGCGTGGCCCGACCAGCTGGTCGCATGCTGGCTGGCCATGTGGCCCGGCCAGCTAGCCGTGTGTTCCGGTTGGCCACGTCATGGGGGAGGGGGGTGTCGCGCCCCTTTGTTAACTATAACAAAACAGGTGCCTAGTGCTGGTTCGGTAAACCGCGGGACTCGAGGGGTCCCACCTGTAGCGCGCACTGGCGGCTGGCTCAGCCGGCCACCCTGGTTCTTCCACCATGGTGCGACTGCGTCACATTCCTACAGGCCTCCATGGGGCGCGACGGTGCCGCACTCGTCGTCCGACCGTCATGGCCCTCCTGGTCGTGGTTCTTCCTTCTGGCGCGGTGCGACGGCACTGCACCCCTCCGACAACTCCGTGGACCACCTAGCTGCGGCTTGGTTCTCTACATAGCATAGCGGTGTTTCACCCTTGTGGCGACCCGGCAGCCTTGCGCCACCAGTTTCTTCGCGGCCGGCTCGTTGTCGGTCTCCGTGTGTACCGCCTCCATCATCATCAAACAAGAACAAACAAAAGGTGAGGATTGGGCCGTGTTCGTGCGGTCTGATCCCTCCTCATCATGGCGAACCATAATCTAGAAATTTTAATGACGAAGAACGGAGGTTTATACTCATATATAAATTAACTCAAATCCCCCTACCTCGAGTTCAGTGATGTTGACGGAGTCGTAGGAAGGTGGTGTCGTTCCATTAATGTTGGAGGAGGAAGAGGGTACTCGTCGTTGGCAGACGAGCGTTCAAAGGTGACGAAGTAGAAGATGATGTCAGTGTTATTCGTGGGCGTCGCTTCCCTTTCTTTCCCTGGTTGAAGAAGGAAGAAGATGGTGTCGTTCTTCATTGGAGAGAAAAGGCTCCTCCCTAGCTCTCCCCTTTCTCTATTCCACCCAGGAATAATGCCCAACAAAATGAAATAATAGGTTTGCCTATTATTTTATTATTGGCATGAATTTGAAAAGTTTTAAAATTAATTAAGTTACCTCATTAATTTAATGGGTGAAGTTGGCCTAATTTATTGGGGGAGGAAGGCGAATAATCTCAAAGGTTTCCCCCACTTTATGGAGAGTTACAAGGGGGTTAAAGCTCGTATAGGCCCCACCACTTTGATTGCAAGAGAGGATAAAACTTCATGTGGGCCCCACCAAATAATATCCTCCCAAGGGAGGTTATGTGTGTGTGGGCCCCACCTCTAACCTTTCTTTGGAGGTTTTAACCACCTCAAATAAAAATAAGTACACCATATTTTTATTTAATTTAATTAAAAACCCCCCAAAAACTATCTTCCATTATCGTTAGAACGTAACTGTGATGAAGGTCTCACTAAGTAATCACCGACAATGTGAGTTCAATAGTGCCCTCGGATTTCAATTCCGAGCACCGGTTCAAAAGATATAAAATGCCAATCTCACGTATATTGAACGTACCAGAAAAAAAAAGTTCATAAAATTATTATCAGCCACCCTCGACCCACATCAGTTGAGGTTAGGCTCTGCCTAGGTGAATCACACCCCAAAAAACCCAAAGGTACCCTTGGATTTCCAATCCGAGTTATCATTTTAAATTTAATAATTTTACAATAAAATAATTGACACTTAATTATTTTATTTGCGGCCAAAAACTAACTTTCTTTGGTGGCCCTCGCCGACCCAAGTTAGTGTCTACTTAAAGAAATCCTATCCTCACAAGTTTAGCGGTGTTCTCGGATTTTTAATCTGAGTTACCGTTTGTGAGCTATAAACATTTGAAAAATAAAATAACTTTATTTAATTATTTTATTTACGCTTATTCCATTTTTGGGTTTTCTCACATGAGTTCCATGCCGACTAAACTTAAGTCACGCCTAGAATAAAACCGTCATCCTGAGCTCAACGGTGGACTCGGATTTCTGATCTGAGTAACCGTTTAAGAGTTATTCTACTTTTTCAGTAAAACTGCACACGCACGTTAAATTAAGTTTAACAAAACTTTGACGAATCATTCTGGTCACTTCGGGCCTCAGAATCGTGCGCCGTCAGAAACTAAGGACTTTTAAATTTCCCATGAATTTAAGAAAAAAATTTCCACATAATTTTCTAGTCTTTACAACACAATTCATGTTTTCATCTTTATTAATGAAAACGGGGGGTGCTTGATGATTGTATCATTATTATAATAACATACCAGTATAATAATTATACTTTTGTTATTATTTTGAGATGGTGAAATGAAATTTTATGAAGAATAAAATCATATGAATAAATATAAAAAATAGAGAGAGTTTAGGAATTTATACCTCACTTCTTGGATTATATCATTTGCAATGAGGATTAAACCTTTAAGGGTTCGTATTTTGAGAATACCAGAACCTATTTAAGGTATATAGAAGCATGTATGAGATTATTGGAAAGATTTTGGGGCAAAAATAATGGGTTTTTTGTGATGAGATTTCAGTATAGGAATTCCCCTTTTATAAGTGAAAAGGGAGGGAATTTTTGTCAATACCCAAAAAAATCAATGATGGGAAGTCACTCTCAAGGAAAGTGGATATAAAATTGATAAATAATATATAAGAGAATATATGAGGTCAATAAACACATCCACTGTATAATTAAAAACATTTTTTAAATATTTTATCCCTTTTAACTCTAAGGTTACTCATTTTTTCCATTTTAGTTTTCACCACAGTAACTAGTTTTTACCTAGGTAATTTATCCTTTATAAAAAAATAAACCTTATTATATAATTTTTAAATAATGATTAAAAAATTTTAATCAATTTTTTTTCGTTCAATTTTTCAAAGTGATAAATTTTAATTTTAAAATACTAAATTTATAATGTAATAAAAATATTTTCTTAAATATAACTTAAATCCTAAAATGTAAAATATGGGTCTATAAATTAAAAAAAAATTAAAGTATAAATTCACTTATAAAATACATATTTTTTCTTATAAATTGGTTTCAAAAAAAATTAATTCATACTTTTATACTAATAATGTCATAAAGTCATGTTATTTGTAAAAACAGCATTTTTCACTATTCACCAAAAAAATAAATATTTTTAGAAAAATCCCAAAAAAAATTATTAATATAATATACACATGATAATAAAAAAATACTGTTATTTTTTTCAATTTCAAATCCTAAAATTTATAATTTTTATTTTTACTTAAAACATAAAATATAGGGGAATTTTATTTTATATAAAAATAAATTGTGGTATATCAATTATTATTTCCCTATAAATTAATAATTAATTTAATATTAATATATATTGTTATTATTCAATCAAAATAAACTCTTTTCCTTGAAATAATATTCCAATTTCTAAAAATTACTTTTTTTAGCATAAAGTGAAATTAGTGCAAATAAATTTTTGAGAAGTATAAAAATTAATGATATATATACATATAAATATTTTATTACATATTTATATAATCCATATTTATGCATAAATATCCCCTTATAATCTTTATATAACACCTAAGCATCAAATAAGCTCTTTTTTCAGTTTCAGGTGGTGTTTCAACTAGCATGGATCTTATGGAAATATCCATGAGCATGAAATTCTCTAGTATATAGATTTTATCAAAAGATAATTTTTCAAGTTCAACTTAGGCTTGATGTAGAGAAAGCCCTAGTGAAGCTACCTCTATTCTGTTCTTATAAAAATGGGATTTGTAAGGAATATTTCCACTTTCAGATTCCATTTATTTCCACTTATTTTATTGATTTTGTAATAGGTTTACTTTAATTTATAATTTCTAATATAAAAGTTAAGTTTTAACTCTCATTTTTAATATTAAATATATATTAATATTTTTTTCATTTTAATTTGGAATAGTGTGTGAAACCTTAAATTTAATATATTATTTATCTAAGAAGAATATAATGAAATTTAAAGTCATTACTAGTCTATTTTCATAATCTTTCATCTTGGAGACTACCATGTGTGAACTTCATGAGATGAAGTCTCATATTCTTGTGAGTACTCACACCTGACAGTCAAAATACTATGTTCATTATTATAAAATATTATCCAATCATAGAATAATTTTTAAGAATATCACTATAGAATTTTAAGTTTCTTGTCATTATAGGGAATTGTTATTCACTTTTCAATACAAGTGATACTCTAAGACATTATTACATTAAATCCACATAGAACTATGAGTGAAATAAAATATTTTCATAAATATTAAATTCTTTTGATATACATGAAATCTAAATTTAAAAAAATGGTTCTTGGACACCAAATCCAATAGAATATTGACAAAGGAATGATTGTATGATTTTAGTCATAGCATAAAGTGTTGACCATAAAAATTTTCCATAAGTCTTTGATCCCACTGTATAAATTTACTTAAAACAAGACTTAGAGATAACATAGCGTTTTTCTTTCAAATACTGAGAGTTATTATCTATAATATGACTTCTTAAACATAATACCTAGAATCTCCTAGCATAAAGGTTTGGATGAGCATAGAGCTTCGACACTCAGGGAAATCTTTAGAAAACTATTGGATGAGAATTAACTACCCAAAGATGAATTTAAGTCTTCATTTTAAGACTTGTTGAGTGTAAGGATTCAATTTATTTAGTGTATAAATTCAACACTTAGGAAAATTTGAATTTTTTTTAGATGAAAAAATGAGTTTCTATATTTTGAACCAGATGAAGATGAAAATATGGTATGATGTGAGAGTTTTTTGTTTACGGTATAAACATAATAAAAAATAGAAAGGGTTATGATCCAAGAATGAGATGAAATATAATATTATCTTTATCCATGGAAAATTAATATCAAAGAAAAATAAAATATGAGTTTCTAGAATTATTTAATTATAAGTAAATAAATATATAAAGATGTTTAAGTTGTGTTTTTTAGTTCATAATGTAATTATACTTTGATAAGCCATGATCCAAGACTTTTTTTGAGAAAGAAAATTTAGAGGTTCCATTGAATATATTCTTTTATGATGAAAATGGATTTATCAGGTTTTGAGAATAATACATATGAAGAACCATCAAACCATGACTTTTTGTTCATTAAATCGTCTTATATCTTCTTGATCCAAGGTTGTTCAAGTGTTTATGAGTGACTATGATTGATGTCTAGGGATTTTACAAATACTTGAGAAATGAAAATATTTCCATATTCCATTAAATATGTAAATGAAAATGAGTTCCATATAGTAAGATTTATTTGCTGAATATTTTATACAGCTATGGATAATGTGAGTTATGGATTTTCAATGGAGATATTTTGAGAAAAAGAAAAAATTTTACCCACTACAAATATTTTCTAAATAGATTTTGGGATAAGTTTTAAAAATGAGTATCATTTAATGAGGGTATATTGGGGATATACCTTGATTTCATAAATTAGGGCATAAAGTAACATGGAACCCAAAATGGGTATTTCATTATGATTATTTAGGGCTGGTAGTGTAAGAACCCATCTTTTCTTAGAGGTACATGGGATTATAGCTCGAGGATGATCTATTATAAGGTGGAGAGATTGTAAGATACCAACCCTTTTTGGTAGTTATATCATGTTATTATAGAGGTATTATTTTTCTTCTATTTGAGTAGAACTTGTTTAGGTCTTAACTTGGGCACATTTGGGTGAAAATTGGAGAGTTTTGGAAGGAGGATAGGGCTTTCACAATTTGTGTGTCGTTTGTGAAGGGTTAAACAAAGTGTGAATCCTGGTCATATGGTTTTCATAGGGTTAAACAAAGTGTAAATCCTAAGTGTGAAAGGGTTGCATGGTTTGTTCAGGTTTGGTACTAACCATGTGACATCACCCAGCAAACTGTGTAGGGGAAAATAAAATATATAAAAATTGATTTTACATTCTCTTGGACCCCATATTAACCCCAAATCAACCCTATATTGGCCCAAATGAAATTCTCTCATTTTTTGAGGCTCCCAGAGGGTTTTATAAGGATTCTAATCTCTTTTATTGGTTATTTGAAGACTAGTTTTATGATATTATTCTCTCCGAGTATGTGGTTTATTCCCAATTAATATCTCATGTATCTTCTATTCTTCTCTCATTATTTTGGTAGGTTTTTATCATATTTTTTTGGATCTAGATCTAGACTTTTTTAATCTAGATCTAGTCATTTTGGATAAAGATCAAGATTTTTTGAATCTATATCCAAGCTTTTTGGATAAAGATCTATAATTAAGAGATCTTGTTTCTTCTAAATCTTGGATCTAGGAATTGAATCAAGATCCTATTCTTCATCATGTTCTTGATCATTATATTTGGAATCATTTGGGAGATTTTTCATCAACAAAATGATGGATTGAATTGTGATCTCGTTCTACATCATTGTTCTACTGAAATTGGGGTTTTCCATTGGTGATCATTCTTCATCACCATTCTTGAGGTAGGTGGTCTAAAATTCAAATCTCATAGTCATTGTTTTTAATTTCATATATGTAAGTTATATAATTAAAATATCTTTTTATAAATTTTATTTCAAAAAATAATTAATTAATTTAGTGAATTAATTAATTATAGAATTGTGAAATGGTGAGATTTAGGGATCGTTAAATGAGATAATAATTTTAGGATTAATTATGAGATTTTGGGATTTATGAATTTGATAATTAATTATGGGAATTGATTATGGAGTTATTGAGATTGTTAAACCTAATTAATTAATTATATAATTAATTGATGGTAATGGTTGGGATTATGAAATTGTGATTTTGGATAAATAATTGTTGAATTAATTATACCAAGATAGATATTATTGAGATTAAATAATTAATTAATTAATTAATTAATTTTGTATTGAAGTTGTTGAATGGGGATAATTAATTTTAGAATTAATTATTCGAGTTGTTATTATTATCAAATTGATTCACATGGAACATCTAATTAAGTAATTAATTATGGTGATTTATTTAATGAAGATAGAATAATTAATTGATGAAATAATTGGGGTTATTTAATTGTTTAAGTTGGGAATAACTTATTATTGAATTAACAAATGGGAGAAGTGTTTTTATTTAACTATTTAATCAAATAACTAAATTAATTTACATTAATTAATTGTCGAAATTAATTAATGGAATTGGCAATGAAAATTAATTGCTGAATTAATTTAAGGGTTTAAGTTAGATTAATTAATTGTGGAATTAATTAATGGATATGATTTGGAATAATTAAATGTGGAACTAATTAATAAATGTAATGTCGTGATTTTTTAGTTGGATTAATTAATTTGTGGATTAATTAATGGGGATTATTATGATGGTGAAATTGAATGAATTAGATTAATTAATTGGTAAATTAATTAATGTGGATTTTTGGGATATTGAATTGATAATATTGAATAATTAATTTTTGAATTGATTATAGGACAATGAGATTTATAAGTTGGATAATTAATTATTGATTTAATTATGGGATATTGAAATAGGTGATTCAAGAAACTTAGTTTTAGAATTAATTATGAGTTTTTGAGATTGTGAATGAGATAATTAATTTTTTTAATTGATTAATGGGAGATATGTGATTAATTAATTGGTTAATTAATTAATAGGAATGGTAAGGTTAATTGATTTTTGAATTAATTAATTGGAATGGATGTTATTAATTATGTTTTGAATTAATTAATGGTATTGGATTAATTAATTTATAAATTAGTTAATGATTTATAAATGGGTTGTTAGATATGATGATTTATACCCATGATAATGATATAAATTGATGGTTGAATTGAGTAATTAATTGTGGAATTAATTACGGGATTTTGGTGATATAATTTGAGATAATTAATTAGGGAATTAATTATGGGATATTGATGCCATGAAATGAATAATTAATTGGTTAATTAATTATGAGATATTGAATTACAGTTTCTGGATAATTAATTGGTGACTTAATTATTAGATATTGATATTTTGAAAAGATTAATTAATTCATGAATCAATTAATGGAATTATGTTAATTAATTTATGAATTAATTAATGTAATTCATGATGGTTAGTTGTGATATAAAGGTTAATGTGTTTAATCTTAATTGATATGATAATGTAAAAACATGTGATAATGGGATACATGTGAAGTTGTGATGAAAATTGATACACATTCATAGTTGAGAATTAGGGTACTAGACATGATAATCTAGGCCAATGTTGATATACATGTATAGTTGTTGAATGAGGGAAAGATATGATGATCCATGCCAGTGATAGATATATTAGGGTATTGAATTAATAGGGTGATAGACATGATTATCTACACTAGTGATAGGTGGGAACAAATGAGAATTCAGTTCTAGACATGATGATTTACACCAATGTTATGTATGCATGTTGAGAATTGGGTTCTAGACATGATGATCTACAATAATGGTTTTTATGCATGTTAAGAATTGGGGGGCTATACATGATGTTCTAGGATAAAGTGTACTCTAAGTTATGGCCTCACATGAGAATACTTTGAACTCCAGCAAGATTCGAATTAGGTATTGAGATATGATATCACCGTTGAATACTTCAAGATCCATTATAAGTCAATGTAGGTATTAATATATCATATTAACTAGGGAACACTTCAGTCTCCAACATGATCTGAATCTTGTATTGAGGTACGGGTATGCTCAGGAACCTTGGAGTTAATTTAGTTAAATAAAGGATAAATTATAATTTAATAACTATTTATTTATTTATTGTACTTATTTATTTATACAATTACAAACATTGTCTAACTGGATTTGTTTTAGATGTCGTTGGTGGTGACCTACTGAGTTGTACTCACACCCTACTTAGGTTGGTTGATCGATACCTGAATAGACTTTTTTTTGGAAACGTTAAGGGAAAAGGACCTGTGTTATATAGATGAGTTGGGATGGAGCATGGATGAGGGAACTAGACATGGTTCAGGACCCACTTGGGAGTTTTTAGTGTATTTAAATTTGGTTTTTTATTTGACACTTGGTGTGTACTTAGAATTTCATATCTACTATTCATTTTTGATTCTATATTTTCAGTTTTTTTCATCTTGTGATATTGGTATTGTTTATGATTATATATGCTTCTGCATTTGTTTATTTATTTCCACTGGTATTTTACTATGATAAAAGAGGGTATAGTCTCCCCATGATAAAATTACCAAACCCTTTATTCTAGTTAGAAGCCTCTATCCTATACGGATACATTTTTGAGGTCATGTGGCAAACCAATTTGGGGAACCGTTGTGTGGCATCCGGGCCGGGATGTTACAAAGTGGTATTAGAGGCCAATCTCTTGTTCTTCTTATTTTGTCTTACTCTTTAGAAATGGTAGATAAGAGACTAGTAAGAGTAGGGGCTTGGTTATGAGCCCATTCATGGGATTATCTACCCCATGTATGGGTGAAAACTTGAGTACTCAAGGTGGGATTATTATTATTGTTGTTTGCTATTACATTTAAATGTTATTTAACCTTGGGGGATGCATTTGATGCGTGATGTGATTATTTTTTTGAAAATTTTTGATATTGAATCAAGGATCTAAATTAAATGAGGTTTGAGTCTTCATGCATTATTCTAGGCACTCGGGATTATTTTATGACATGCTTTATTTTAGGCATGTACAGAAAAATAGATTTTTGGGAATGGTTGTTGAACTTGAACTATTTTTCCTTACTTGTGAAATTTAAATAAAAATGGTTCCCAACTTAAAATTAAGAAACATTTTAAAATGATTCAATAATGGGAATAAATGGGTTTTTGAATGAGAAAATTAAAAAATGATAATGTGTATTCCCCTATTAACCATGACCTAGGTGTAGGATGGTTAAGGGTAGTGATAGTGCCTCAGTTTTGACCATGTGGTGGGAAAAGGGGTAAAGACTTGATATGGTTTTATGTAATTCTTTATTGTTAACTATGTTAATTTTGGGAAATAAGAATCCTTGTTTTGTTTATTAAACCCTTGATGTGGGTGGTTTGGGTAGTGATAATTCCCTATTTTGAGAACTCATTTGTAGGTGTGTGAGGAACCATATGGTTTTAAATCATATGGTGAGATGTTGGTGGGCAAGTAAGCCCAAGACTTTTAAAATATTAAGGTGTTTACATAGTGGGAGGTAAAATCAGTGATGGGTTAATTATGGTGTTGTTCACCAATGACTTCTTATCATACTTCTAATTAGTGAAAATAATGTCCCCTACCTTGACATCGTACTGAGTATGCTGAGAAAACTCTGGCTTTATTTATAGCTATCTGATTGTTCTTTTGTTGGATATGGTTCCTTTTAAAGGTTGTTCTTATAAATTGGTATATATGTGGAATTGTATGGTACGAGGTGTTCCATCAAAAGTTATAGATGAGGTTCTCAAGAGGGACTATAGTTCGATGAATATTGAAAGTCGTGGTCTGTGGTGGTTGAGTTTCTTGAAAAGCAGTGTTAACAATGCTCCCAAGGTGGGGAATGTGTTATCAGTAGTAAGATCATAGATAAATACAATTGGTTAGAAGTAGTGTTGTTGGAATTCCAATGAGGAACATGTAAGGTTCATGTTTAAATTCCTCTAAGAAGGGATGGGTGAGCCTTGGAAGTGGTGGATGTACATCTTTTGTAGGTGATCTTTGGTGGAATTTCTTAGTGCCAATGTTGGATGGTGTTCTTATGGTTGTTAAGAATGTTGAGTTTGGGAACATATTGGTTTTTTTAATTATGTTGAGCTTAAGATCAATTTTTCCTTTTATAGTTATTCAATATGTGTTTTAGACAGCAGTGAGAAGGTATTGTGGGGAAATATTTTGTTGTTAGTTCATTGATTGTGGAAACATATACAAGAGTAGGAAGAAAATTAGGAGAGAGAAATGGATGTGAGGGATCAGTGCCCTAATATTCTTTACTTTTAATCTTAGAGAATCTTGGGAGTACAACTTGAGGATGAGCTATTATGAGGTGGGTAGATTGTAAGAACCTAGATTTTATTAGAGATACTTGGTAGTATAGCTCAAGGATAATTTATTATAAGGTGGGGAGATTGTAATATCCTGACCCTTTTTTGAAGATATCACATGCTCTTTTAGAGTTATTCCTTTTCTTCACTTTGAATATAACTTGTTTGGGTCTTAACTTGGGCACATTTGGGTGAAAAATGGAGTGTTTTGGAAGGAGGATAGTGGTTTCATGGTTTGTTCATGGTTTGTGCAAGGTTAAAAAAATTATACAGCCTGGTCACATGGTTTGTGCAGGGTTAAACAAAGTGTTAATCCCAAGTGTCTATGGGTTTCACGGTTTGTGTGGGTTACTAATAACTATGTGACTTCACCCAGAAAATTGTGAACGGATAAATAAAAGTTATAAAAATTGATTTTAAATTCTCTTGAACACCCATATTCCCCAAATTGACCCTAGATCAACCCAAATCAAATTATATAATTTTTTTAGGAACCTCAGGGGTTTCCTGAGGCTCCCAACCTCCATTCTTGGTGATTTGAACACAGGTTTTTAGATATTCTTCTCTCTGAGTATGTGGCTTATTTCTGATTAATTTCTAATATCTCTTATTTTCTTCTCCTATTATTTTGGTGGGTTTATATCCTCTATTTTATTAGATCAAGATATATATTTTATGAATATAGATCTAGTCATTTTTTGAACAAGATATATATGTTTTGAATCTAGATCTAGGATTTTTTTGATCTAGATCTAGAAGTAAGAGATATTATTTCGTTTAATTCTTGGATCTAGGAATTGAATCAAGATATCATTCTTTATCACGTTCTTGATCATTCTATCTAGAATTAGGGATTTATATTTGGTGATTATTCATAGAAAAATTGAAGAATTGAATCATAATCTGATTCTATATATTTTTTCCACTAAAATTGGTGTTTTCCATTGGAAAGAATTCTTCATCAATGTTCTTGAGGTAGGTGGTCTAAAATTAAAATCACATAGTCATGATTTCTAATTTTGAATATGCAAGTTGTAGAATTTATAGATCTATTTAGAATTTTTTTCCAAAAAGAATTAATTAATTTGGTGAATTAATTAATTATGGAATTGTGAAGTTGTGAGATTTATGGATCGTTTAATGATATAATTAATTTGAGGATTATTTTTGAGATTTTTGGGATTTTTGAATTTGATAATTAATTATGGGAATTAATTATGAAGTTATTGATTTGGTTGAACCTGATTAATTAATTGTATAATTAATTAATGGGAATGGTTGGGAATATGAAATTGTGATTTTTGATAAATAATTATTGAATTAATTATACCAATATAGATATTGTTGAGATTGAATAATTAATTAACAAATTAATTATTTTTGTATTGAAGTTATTGAATGGGGATAATTAATTGTATAATTAACTATTAGAGTTTTTATTATTACTAAATTGATTCACATTGAATAATTAATTAAGAAATTAAACGCGGTGATTAATTTAATGGAGATAGAAAAATTAACTAATGAATTAATTGGGGTTGATTAATTGTTTAAGTTGTGAATAATTAATTATTGAATTAATTAATGGGAGTAGTGTTTTTTATTTAATTGTTTAATTAAATAACTGTATTGAGTTAGATTAATTAATTATGTATAATAATTAATGGAATTGACTTGGACAATTAATTGGTGAATTAATTGAAGGGTTTGAGTTAGATTAATTAATGATTTGGATTAATTAATTATGGAATTAATTAATGGATGTAATATTATGATTTCTAATTTGGATTAATTAATTGGAGGATTAATTAATATGTATTTTTTTATGGTGTAATTGAATGAATTAGATTAATTAATTGGTAAATTAATTAATGTGGATTGTTGGGATATTGAATTGATAAGATTGAATAATTAATTATTGAATTAATTATGGGAAAATGAGATATATAGGTTGGATAATTAATTGTTGAATTAATTATGGGATATTGAAATAAATGATCTGAGATACTTAATTGTAGAATTAATTATGATTTATTGAGATTGTGAATGAGACAATTAATTGTTTAATTGATTAATAGGAGATATTTGATTAATTCATTAGTGGATTAATTAATGGTAATGGTATGGTTAATTAATTATTGAATTAATTAATAGGAATGGATGTTATTAATTAATTTTTTAATTTTTTAATGGTCTTGGATTAATTAATATATAAATTAGTGAATGATTGATAAATGGGGTGTTAGACCTGATAATTTACACCCATGATAATGATATAAATGCATGGTTGAATTGAGTAATTAATTGTGGAATTAATTACAAGATTTGGGTGATATAATTTGGGATAATTAATTGGGGAATTAATTATGGGATATTAATTCCATGAAATGAATAATTAATTGGTAAATTAATTATGAGATATTGAATTAGTGTGTCTAAATAATTAATTGGTGAATTAATTATTGGATATTGACTTTTTTAAATATAATTAATTTTAAAATTAATTAATAGACTTGGTTTAATTAATTTATGAATTAATTAATTGAAGTCATGATGGTTAGTTATGATATAAAGGTTAATGTGTTTAATCTTAGTTAATGTGATAATGTGAAAACATGTGATAATGGGATACATGTGAAGTTGTGATGAAAAGTGATATACATGCATAATTTAGAATTGGGGTTTTAGACATAATGATCTAGGTCGATGATGATATATATGCATAGTTATTGAAGAAGGGATAGACATGATGATCTATACCAGTGATAGATATAACATGGTATTGAATGAATAGGGTGTTAGACATGATGATCTAAACTATTGATAGGTGCGCACAAATGAGAATTGGGTGTTATACATGATGATTTACACCAATGGTTTGTATTCATGTTGATAATTGGGTGTTATACATGATGATCGACAATAATGGTTTTATTTAAGTTGAGAATTGGGAGGCTAGACATGAAGTTCTATTCCAAAGAGTGATCTGAGTTATGGCCTCACATAAGAATACTTAGAACTCCGACATGAGTCAAATCATGTGTTGATATATGATATTACTTTTGAATAATTTGAGCTCTAGAATGATTCGAAGCAGGTATTAAGATATCATATTACCTAGGGAACACTTTGGGCTCGGGCATGAGCCGAAGTGAGTATTGAGTACGGGTATCCTTGGGAACCCTGGTGTTAATGTAGTTAAATAAAGAATAAATGATAATGTAATAAATATTTATTAATTAATTTTACTTATTTATTTATACAAATTCATACAGTGTTTTACTATATTTGTTTTAGACGTAGTTGGTGGTATCCTACTAAGTTGTACTCACAACCTACTCGAGCTGCCTGATCGGTACCTGAATATACTTTGTTTTTTCTATCCATGTTAAGGGAAAAGGCCCTATGTTAGATTTACGAGTTGGGGTTGAGAATTTATGAGGGAACTAAATGTGGTTCAGGACATTCTTGGGAGTTTTCAGTGTCTTTACATTTGGGTTTGCATTTGAAACTTGGCACAAACTTAGCATGACATATCTACTATTCAGTTTTTGGTTCTGTATTTCTAGTTTTTTCTATATTGTGATATTGGTACTATTTTTGATTATATATGATTCTATATTTGTTTATTTATTTTTCATATTGTTTTACTCTGATAAAAGAGGGTATAGTTTCCCCATGATAGACTTACCAGACCCTCACTGCTAGTTGGAAGCCTCTAGCGTATGTGGAGACACGCTTAAGGTCATGCGACCGACTGGTTCATGGCACGGTTGTGTGGCACCCAGTTTGGGATGTTATAGACAATAATAATTTCCCCTCAATATTCCTTAAAAGGATAATAAATTCAATTTAAGTAATTTAATTATCATAAATGATGCCACATATGCATGAGAAGATCAAGGAGAAAGAAATATAAAAATAAGAAACATATATTACTGCTTAACTATTCATGAATTTAGAATCTAATAGATATGTTACAAAATATATAGAAAATATCTTCAAGAAGAAGGATAATAACAATAAGTAGTGGGGTTTTGGATTAGTGGTAAGCACCTCATAATCCTACATGAAAAATGGGGGTTCAAAACCCATTGGGTGCAGGTACCGTAGGTGTATTGTAGCGGTACTGTAGTAGTAGAGGCACTGTAGCAACGGAGGGCACTGTAGAAATGGCGGTCACTATAGAAATGATGGGAACTGTAGCGGCGGAAGACACTGTAGCAGCGGTGGGTACTATAGCAGTGCGGGTACTATAGCATTACTATTCACATAATGGTCCTTGGTCCAAAAATTTGGGTCTACAGGCCATGTAATGGGATACATGCCCACTGGGCCTTTGGGATATGTAATGGGTCTCCCTCTACCCAGTCAAAATAGGTCTTTGATTTTATTTAATAATAAAATGAGGATTCAGCCTTAACCTTTTAAAAAATGAGAATAACAAGAAGAAGAATCTAATTCATGTTTTTGCAATGAATAAGAAAAATGAGCCAACTATCAATATGAGATCAATTTGAGAGAGATAAAGGTGTGTGAATAAGAATAGAGGAAAGGATGATTGTTTTATTTTTTATATTAGGTGTTGACTCTTTATGTAGTTGAGAATATATGAATCCATATGATAAATTTCTAAATACTAGTGAATTTGAGTTTCAAGTAGTGATCATGTTACAATGTTTATTAAAGATCATGTATCATTTTAATAAGCTATTGCCAAATTTAATATGATCAATTATATTAGTGTGAAATCATCTTGTAAAAAATTAAATATTTCTCTCAATAATAACTTCAAAGTAACACTTTCATAAATATATATATATATTGGGATTCCATATAACCCATGCCACACCTGGTATGCAAGGAGATTATAGTGTGACTCTACGAAAAAAATTTGAAGCTATGTAAAGAAGTCATATGGGAATAAAAAAATATAGTTCCAGTGAGATGATGGAATTTTAAGTGTGTGAAACAACTCCCATTGTAATTAACATTTAATTTTAGTAGAGAATTTATTATTGGGTCAAATAACTAATCACAACAAGGAGTGGTACTTTTTACCAAACCTTGTAAAAATACCATGTTATTTATATCTACTTTACTTACATTCATATGATTTATTATTTCTTGGTTGAACAAAAAATAGATCAATATTCACTAATCGATAATAGGGTTTAAATTATAAAGTTTTTTAAGAAATTTGTAATTTTTGGCAAAAATTAGGCAACAACTGATTCACCTCCCATGTATATGCACTGGTCCACTAAGCACAAATAGGTGGAATTCCAAAGAGGACTCATTTATTAGTGAAATATAGATCTTGATACACTAATGGATATGATGAATTTAAAAGTGGTAATTATTTTATTGGGATCCCATTTAATAAAATTTATTATTAAATGACTTTAAAATGTTATAATAATCTGATAAAATATTCTATTATAGAAAATATCATTATCATAATCAAACTTTAATTTGATATAAAACATTTAAAAATAGAATATTAATATAAGAAACTTTTATTACTGATGACTTATAACAATTTTAGAAGTAACAGATATTACTTGTGTTAAAGTAACCCCTTCTTGAGTAACTAAATAATTAAGTAGTTCAACAAAATAATCTAGATGATTGTGATAAGTAAAGAATGATTCACTTGTGGTTTCAAAGGAATTATATGAAAAATGACCATAAGTAATTTTATTTTACACTCATATACTTAATTTGATTGAATATTCTAATGACTTTAAGAGACTAGTTTTTTAAAAGTCTTGTTCTAGTTAAGGAATTCATTCTATTTTCATTGATGAAAATGTTCCTACATTGTGAAATAATTCAATAAATGTTCGCCTTATTTTCTTAAAGTGTTGAAAATGGATGGACTATGTAATTTGGTATATAGCTCTTGTTGTTGTGTCAATAGTACAAGTGGGTAAAAGTTCAAACCATAAAAAGAAGATTTAGTTAGAGATTCCAATAATATTTCTTCAAAAAAACAATCAAAGTCATTGAAACTTAGAGTTATCAAGAATAAGGAATTATGTTCCAATATAATGGAATTATATTAGATAAGTGAAGGGGTTTATTAAAATCCATGTAATGTCCATGTCAGGTATCAGTGTTATATAAATCAATTCTTTTTTTTATCAAAGGTATAGGATATCAAATGTATAATTTACGAATGTTGTGAATATAAAGGAGTTCAAAATCAAGGTAAGGATTGATGGAGGTTTTATTTTTCATTCAAGTGATGAATAAAATAGTTTCTACATAAAATATTTGAATATAAAGGAATATATCAATATTGGATAGATCTAAGTTATGGGTGTGTACAATAATATCATTTCTATAATATAATAAGAGAAATTGTTTAAAAATAAATATTTGTAATGGAAAATGTGAGATGATGGATTCAATACACATGGTTTATGATTCATCATATTTTATAATATATTTTGAAAAGGATAAAAGGATAAAAAATTATACATGATAAAAAAATTTATACAGATGTTTATTAAGATATTAGGGAAGGTGTTCTCACCACCTATCTATGGAATGTTTTAAATAATAGTCTTATTTTAAATAAAATGATCTAAAAACATTTAATTAAATGTATTATATGTTAATAACTGTTTTTTACTTAAATATTATCACTAAGAAAATAAGATTTATTTTCTTAACACAAATTAATTTTTGAATATTATCATGATATTCTAAACAGAATATAGTTTTTAAGAGGCTAGTTGAAGTATTTTTGGAATTTTAGAAGTACAAAGTTAAAAAATAAAATATTATACCAATTAAAACTTAAATTTAATTTTATTTGATATCCTAAAATAATTTTAGGGTGCGATGGTAAAGAAAAATATAAATAGTTACATTTAGTTACTCTAACAATGAGAATTATACATAATATCCTAAATGAATTTAGGATACATTGGTAAATATACAATGTAAAGATTTGTGTTATTTAACCAAATATTTCAAGAAAAAATTTTAATGTAAATGGTTACAATAATGATGAAGATGCACTTAGAAGAGTTATAAGTAGACAACATAAGTTATTAACATCTTAAAATTTGATGTTGTATAGTTAAGGAGTTTGAATGTGTTCAAGGAGTTAAACATTAATAATATGATTCCTAAATCTCACTATTATTAAAAATTGATTTTTTCATAGATGTTACTCACTAAAGAGATTAGTGGGAGATTTCTATCAGATGGTCACATAAGGATGTGGCAGTAATCACATATAAAAGTAATGAGTTTAACAAAACCCAAAAAAAATGAAGTGGTCTATCAGTATTTCAAATATGATATGTTTGATATGTTATTAAATATGGTTTTGTTAAAAAAATTAAAAGAATTTAAGAATATAAGATATATTATTTGATATAAAATAGAAATATCCACTTTATGATTCTTTCATGTTAGTTTCATATATGTATATATTGATATGCATATCATGGAGTGTAATGATAATTGACATCTCAAAGTATGACTTTGAGTTATCTCTAAATGATGTTCATCATTAATTATTAAAGGATGTGATGAAATGTTAAGGTTAATGTGAGTATGATTCTTTTATTAGGATATAGAATATGCTCATGAGGCACAAAATAGGATTTTTTTTATGGATGATCCATTAAGTATATCACATGGAGTTTCATATATTATTTATTACGTATACTAATGGTTAATGTTTCATATTTAATCCTCATTCTTGAGGTTATATAGATGCCTATCATGATAAATTTCATACTATGATTCCTTTATTATTAAAACTATGAGGATTGTCTAATCAAGTGATGGTTGGGTATGTTTCTAACCATGTTATCGATGGAATCATAACCAATAATGGATGTATCCTCTAATATGATGGGTAGGATATCTAGTCCCATGATTAATATAAACAAGAAAATGTATGGGTATACTTAGATAGTGTATATGATGTGTTTATCTACTAGGGTGAGGGGAATTGGATGTGCTCATCCACTAATATTAATTACATGTGATGTGTCCATTGACCTAGTTAGTCTATACATGGAGAGTCAAGAATATATGATGAGACTATATGGGATTGATGTACATTTTCTTCCACGGATCTGGTGAGTAGCATTGATGCCTTTATAGAGGACTCTCTTTGATTACATTTATAGAAACTATGATTCATATTCTTTCCAATGCTAAAAAGGACCATGGGGTCATAATTTTTGATTGAATAAATGGGTACTGAGTTTGACTCATAGATTTTCTCTAAAAGTATTTTATAGTTTTATACAAAATGAGTTTTAGATGCAATTTTCACAATGTATTTCATATAATGTAATATAATTTGAAGTTGATGATAGCTTTACAAAAGTGTTTTGGAAGACATCCAAAATTAGTTTTGGATATAAATTTAAAATTGATCATATATTATATGATATAAGGTAAAATAGCACAAAATTATATTAGACATTAATTCAATTGGGATATTTAATATAATATTCCCTAAAGCAATTTGATTCTGTATGGTATGATATGGTATATCCTAGAGTATAGCATAAAAATGGAAAAAGGATTATATTTAAGTCTATAGTTATATCATATTTTATGATATAGTGATATAATATGTTGGTTTCTTAGTCATATCATATTTCATTATAGGGTTGGGTCATAGTTCCATGAATCAAATGGTTAGAATCATTTTTCACTACCATAAATCATTTAACCATTTGGATGTTAAGGAGTTAACGTTCATATCTCCTATGCATTTTATATCATTGATTGTTCATTTTATAAGATAAAACTAATGGGATGTTTAATGGTGGAGGGTTACATGATATATAGCTAAAGGAATTACTCTTTTATTTATGAAATATATGAGTAAATTAATGGGCTTAGGGAGCATCCCTATAGCCTATATAAAGGATGTTAGGTTATGGTGTGTGTGTGTGTGTGTGATTTTTGAAGTAGACACTAGTTGAAAATATCCCCACCTAAAACTATCTTATCCCATCCATATTTAATTCTAATATACTATAATATCATGAAGGATGGAAAAGTATTACCCAAAATCATTTGGGTGATTTGGTGCAACCCATGGATACACCTTAGAGGGAAGGTCGTTTTGATTATTCCTTGGTGGTCTTCATCAAGCATAAAGGAAGGAAAAGGTGATTTAATTATACAATGTAAGGTATGTGTTTGTAATTTTTTGTTTTATTTGATTTCAGTTTCAAAGGCATGTTGTTATTGGGTTTTAATATTTCTATCTGTTTTTTAGTTTTGATTAATTTTTAATGGCTCCTTACAAATCCATTTTTCTTATTTCATAATAAAACTCATTTTATGGTTTAGTGGGAAACCTTATAATTACTAAATCAAATACCATACCATTCAATTAAAAATTATATTATACTATTAATTTTTTATGTTTATAAAGGCTCAAAAATTCCAGAAACAAAGAAAGAATGAAATTGTAACTAATTCATCCAAACAAGTCATCGATTAATCATCCAAAAATCATTATAATAAAAAAGGATTAAGTTATAGAACCAAATAAGAAGGTTGAAAATCAACCAAGAAACTATAATTTAGCTTCTTATATTCCACCATAATGCTTTGGAAAAGACTCATTCTCCAGCTCACAACATGACAATATCTAATCATGTTTAGGACCAAACTATGTTACATTAAGCAGGGGGGACTGATTGAGGAAACCCTAGTTCAAGCCATAAAATCAAGAAAAGAATCAGATAAGTTCATTAAAAGAAATCACAAATATACAATTTTAAAAAAAAACACGTCAGTTCAACTAATGAATCAAAACCATCTAAAATGCAATAATTTCATACACTATAACCTCCATTAAAGGCATATATCTATATATCTCAATATGATGGCAGAACAATACTAGATAAAAAATAATTGTGCCCCAAACTAGAATTATAAATAATCCAAGTATACCAAACACAAAAAATAAATCTTTCCCGATGACCTAAATTTTCTATTTTCCTAGATTTGAAAACAAGTATTTTTAAGATAGGTTCTTGATGTCAAGTCCAGGTTGATGTCACCAATTTTCATTGAAAATATTTACTATAAAATTGAATAACACCATATAATCATCAATGATCAAAGGTTTAGGGCCGGAATATAAAAACATAACACCAATATATTGGGGAAACCATTGGTAAATATCTTCATTGAGTCCCTGGGTTCACTCATGCTCTTCACCTTATCTAGTTCCTCTAGTAAAAAATCTGTATTAATGTGTTGAGACCTATTTCATTCTTCCTCAATAGCCTTATCATATACTATTTTCATC
The DNA here is from genome assembly GCA_963277665.1 of Viscum album. Classification (NCBI taxonomy): domain Eukaryota; kingdom Viridiplantae; phylum Streptophyta; class Magnoliopsida; order Santalales; family Viscaceae; genus Viscum; species Viscum album. The sequence goes on along the minus strand of OY728131.1, from coordinate 900,839,023 downwards.
ATTTTGTAGAATAGGGGGGTGATAATTCTCTAGTCATCTATCCTTCAAAGTCATCACCTTCCTTGATCAAGTCTGTTGTGGTGGCCTCTATTATAGGGAAAATTTCATGGACTGGAGGTACCTTATATTCTACCAAGGTATTCTATTGCACATATCATTATTAGAAGAGGTCTTTATAAACACTATGACTCATTAATTACTACTTAGAAACCTTTTAGAGGAAAAGTTGAAATGTTTGAGGCTAGACAATGGTGGAGAGTGTAATGGAATAGAATTCAAAGAATTTTTTGCTACCAATAGATTTTTGTGGGAGAATACTATTCTAGGTACACCATAATATAATTTTGTGAATGAATGAATTAATATGAAATTTAATGAACATGATAATAGTATAAGGCTACACTCGATGTTACCATAGTGACCAAATACACCAATGAAAATTATTATCATAACATGGAGAACATTGACATGGGTTATTATGGTGTAGTAGACTATAGATAAAATTTGGGTATTGTAGAAAAGAAATATACTATAGAAATGTGGGATTCTATAACGCCATATTGATTTATGAGATCATTTTCAAGCTAGAGTCTCGGTGTGTTGTTCTTGATCTATAATTCTATCTCCCAGACATAGTGAAAATTAATCTACTGATTTGGGTACATAGTGATTATTTTCAAACCATGTAAATTGTTGTGTGTTCTTATTATTTTTTCATTTTTCCTATGATTGCTCTCATTTAGGGAATTATATATCATTTGAGATCCAGTATTCCATAACATCATAATAATATAAGAAAGAATTAGTAATGAATAAACCTCATATAAAATTATAAATATATAATCTATATATTTTATTTTCATTGGGGATACAATATCTGTTAAAAAATAACTCACAAGAGTACTCAATTACACCAATATAAGGACTATTCACATTTCAGTCCCTATAAAGGTTGAACTATATATATATTATTTCACCTAGAACAAATTCCCCCTCTTTGAAATTTCAAATTCATAATACCACAAATATATAACATACTTTGTATTTTTAAACAATATATGAAAGTTCCTTACAATAATGATAAAGAATTATTCAAATAACATTATAAACTGATGAAAGGAGTTTAAAAAGGGTTTATATAAACATTATGAATGGTATTTGAAAAGAATGGTGTTGTACTAGATTTAAAGGAATAGGTAAATAAGTAGCTAAAAATAAAATAGCTTCCAATAAAATAAGAAATAAATATAGAAAGGGAGAGAACGGTAGGGAACTCAAAAAAAATTAAATGTTTCCTAGAACATGAATGAGAACCTTTAAAGATTAAGGAGTTTCTTGAAGAGATCCTTGATAGAGTAAATGAGAGTAAAATTGTTCTATGAAGATTCAAAGTGAATAAAAATGGGTGAATTAGGTATTATTTTTAGTAAAACTTTAAAATGGATTAAAAATTATTGATTGAACATTTGAATCTTTATAGTAATATATTTTTACTAAAAAATTAATATAAAATTTTAAAACGATATGTTTTTACAAATAAACCATAATATATCATTAAAAATTATATTTTAAATATTTTTAAGACTTCCAAAACCAATATTCCATGTAAATAATAAATAACACTCAATAAAGAATCAAAAAATAGTTTTAATGAAATAAAATGTGTTTTATGGTTTTAAAAATTACATTATAGTTTTAGAATAATTTATTTAATCAATAATACAATATATTAATTCATTAAAAAATATAAATTTATTGCATCAAAATAAACTCATACAGTATACAGTATATATAAAAAATATTTTAATATTCAACAAAAAAATCAAGTCTCCAAAAAATACCAAAATGTTACCATTACCTAATTATGGTGTGTTGATTCCAAATTTGACTCTTATTTTATTAATATCCTACTCAAATAATTAGAAAATACAATTATAAATAAATAATTAAGGAAAATGTTTTGGTATAACTGCTATTATTAGTAATAAATACATTAATATTCCAACATCCACATTACCTTTCAAATGTCACCCTTAACCATTTTCAATGGTTTTTAAATAGAATCATACCCATACATATTCCTATAAATTATATATTTTTACAACATTCTTATCATTATCACATTTATTTTCATTCTAAAAAATTTATATTTCATTACTTGTATTATTTTTCTTTGTATCATGTGTATTATAGGTATCATATTTATTAGATCTTGGTTCAGGAAAGATTTTTTTTTGTAGCTAAATAATTATTTTTATTTATTATCTACTCCTCCTCTTAATAGTTTTATATTTACCTTATATTTATACCATTTAATTAAATAATTTTTATGTTTTCATGTTCATTTATTTTCTTATTTATTTTTTTAATCAGTTTTTATAATTCATAAAATAAATATATTTAATTATGAAAATTATATTAAGAAAAAAATGAATATACAGATTCTTTATTATTATATTGTAGCTCTTCCACCCCATTATCAAAACACATACTAATATCCCAAATCTAATGGAAACAAGGGGAGTTATTTAGAGAAGTTGCATCCATCCCTCCACCATAGGAGGTCACAAAGGAGTGCCACAACCCACATAATCATTATTGAAAGAAGAAGTGGTAGAATGACAAGATCAGGATAAGAAATTTAAATAGGAATTAGAGGATCAATCGCCAAAAAATATAAGTTCTTCTCCTCAAAAAATAAAATAACCAACAACTTTCAATAAAAATGATTTTGACTATGTCTAAACACAAAGGGAAAAAATTTATACTAAAAGGGATAAAATGAAGAAAAAGGAAAGTGTTGTTTGTCTATAAACCCAAGGATAAGTTGGAATTTTTACCTTCATAAATTATTTCAACTTGAATAAAACTAAAGAATTCATCTTAAACTAGTGATCCTTTCCCACTAATAAGATAAGAATTATAAAAGAAGATACGGATGACAAGATTTTCAATCTCAATACTCTTGGGAATCTTTTCTTTTATTTAGTTTTCATATTTCATTATTTTTTGTAGTTTATTTTTTGTTTTGATGGTTTTATTTTAAATATTTGTAATTTAATATTTATATGATCATGTTTTCAATAATTTAGGCATCATTATATTTAATACAAAAAAATTAATTTCATAAACGTGTTCATACAATGATAATATGGTTCTAATTTTATCATAATGATTTTATTTTTTGATTTAAAAATTCATAAACCATAGAATGACAAAGAATTGTTGATGATAAGAGGAATTTTTTTATAGGTTTACTCCATAAATATCTAAAATATTCTTTACTTGATTTAAATAAAGAATGTATACATGCTAAAGAAAAATAAATTACTTTCCCACAAAAACATGAACCAAAGGAGAAAAAATACATATAAATCAATAGATTATTAATTAAAATTATTAAAACATTTTCCTTTGTTAGTTTTCAATTTCATATCATTTTTCATCTTCCACTTTCACTAGAATGTTAGAGAAATTTTTTGGATTAATTATGGGGATGAATCCAAGATGTAATCAAATTAAATTTTATTATTTTATTGATCTACGATACATGATTGATTGATAATTTCATTATTTCTTACTAAAAATAGAAATTTTATAGGATCGTTATATAGGTTATTATTTCTTCAAAAGTATACATAATATTAATTGATGAAGTGTGTATTAGGTGAGATAGGGTGACTCTATAATAGAAGTATTATATTTATTTTATTTTTAATTTTTTAATAAAATACATTACTTAGATTAGTTTGGACTTTTGATTAACCAAATTAAGTTTCTTGTTATATTTAATCACGTGAGTATGTGTTGACAAAAAAATATAGAAACTTCAAATTGAATTATGGTTAAATGTCATTCCTTCTACATGTATTTATTATAAAAATTTTCATTGGGAGATTAATGGTGAGGTTAGAAGTATTATGTTTGGTTTAAATTCTAAAGTTAATGATCCTTTTTTATCAAGATAATTGTTTAAAGATGGAAAAAAGGTGAAAATAGATTGTATTATTATTAGGTATGAATTGAAATGTAGATAAATTGAAGTATGGATTGAAATTAAGACGTAAAATATATTTTATCAAGATTATTATTTAAATATGGAATTTATTTGTTATATTCCATAAATATCTTTGTTTTCTTAAGAAGTTGGAATTTGGAAGTGTTTGTGCAGGCAACTTTGAGGATATTCACTTATAAATCTTAGCCTATTTTCATGAAAGAGTATGCTTTCACCTACCAAATTCAATTTTATTTTTTATGATTATTAAGATTATCTATATATATATATATACTAAATGTGAAGGAACTATCCTCTATGTTTCATGGTCATCTTCACTATTTTCCCTCCAAAATGCACTCATCCCATAAATTTCACTCTTATACACCTTCCATCCACTCATCCAGTCCAAATATCATCATACCCTTTCCTCCATGACCACCCTAGCCTCTATAAACACCCTCATTTGTCATCTACTAAATTTTCTTCTGGATTAAATTTCCCTCCACTCATCATATTCTTCCCTCAGTAATCACCTTCATTTCTCTCTGAACTCTTCATTTTCCTATGACCACTCCATTTCCCTACAACCACTTTTATAAAACCTACAACTCTTTATTTTTGATAGGTTCTCTCTAAAACACTACATAACTAATTTAATTTATCTTTTTTCTTCTTCCAACTTTATTTATTAGTTGTTTTTTTATTCTCTTCCCTTACAAATCACACAAAAACATAATAATTTTATAACCATAATTTTTTAAAACTTATTTTACTCTACTTATTTTTTCTATGGCTCTTTGGTTTCTCATATGTTCATCAGTTTTTTTATGCTTCTATTCTCTTACTATCATGAACCCCTTCCACAAAATATGCCTCAATTAAGTTAGAGAGATAATGACCCACAAGTCCCACCTCCTGTTGGCCTTCGGTTGGAGAATATCACCAAGAAAATAAAAAATCTCAAAAATGGGAGATATTACCCTAGATAATATAAAAAAAGATTTGTAGATAGGATAAACAATCACCAAACAACTTCAAAAGATAAAATAAAGGTATACCAAAGAATATACCACAATGCATGAATAAAGTAAAATTATGCATATAAAAGTATCCAAATATACCAAATGATAGGTCTATGGTGGTGACTCAATAATAGCTCCAAATCCAAGCTATCAATGTCCAATTTGGTCCCAAAATTCCACTTAGAAACCTAAAAAATTATATATAGGGTAATCATGCAAGTATACTCAGTAGGAACATACCCAAGATCTCAAGTACACATGTGAAATGATCATGCTAATGGCCCAGTGAAAAAACAACATAACAAAAAAGCACCTGAATAGGTCAACTAACCATACAAGAATTACCATGGATCACTCAACAAATCATGCATCCAATACAATAATATAGCATTGAGTTCATAAAAAAACAATGCATCCCGAAATCACTTCCCCACTGATTTACCACTCTCACATCCCAACCTCAAATGAAATGTTCTCTCATCCCTTCCATACATGTCACATCACAACCACATCATATCATATCTCACATGAAGACACTTGGGCTATCTCTGATGTGGGTCAGGATGCGTCCCTACCTACCCCACCCTCGCACGGCCTAGTATCCTATTCTAGCATTAGGTATCACCATACCATGTCTCTCCCAAAGACACATGGTCCATCACATCTCATATCATCATATAACCAAGGCAGTAGGGTATCATGAACATTAAGGTCATCAACCTCATACCATCCTCCTACCAAACATAACCCCCACCACATATCATATCACATAACTAACTCATAACATCACAACTCACCCAAAAAATATGTGCCAACACTGTGGGGTAATCTCTAACACCAACCCACATCATCACTGTTGAAGGAAGAGCATGTTAGAGGGGGTATCTAGCCATCTATTTCACCACCATCCCGAATGTTGGGGAAAACAACAAGAACACATAACCTCTAATAATTGGTAATATTATCCAACTCATGTGGTGAACATATAGAAATAACATAAAATACAAGATATATAGATAACATGCAATACCCAACCTATGGGTTCACATAAACTACACTAGAGAACACCACATCACCACCAATATACCATACATTAACCATCACAACCATTGTCACTGCTATATGCAACAGATCAAACAACAACAACAAAATCCACCCAACATCTCCCACTTTCATTTGCAAATTCACCACATTATGGATATAACATGTTCCTATAACTTTCATTACTAAACTACTCCATTCAAATTTACACATCCTATTTGTTTAATGTCCAGTTCACTTAATCCATTTACCACACATCCATTTCCATCCAATGTAATTTATTTACCATCCTATTTTTTTTGTTTTATCATCTTGATTTATTCCATTGGTAATCAAACAACTAACACAACCACCAAATAACAACTTTTCAATCTCACATCAACCATAATCATCACACCACACCAACCAAACCATATTACCTCAATAATGAAGCATCTCATAATCCATCCCCATTCAGAACACAGTTTTCTCACACAACAACTACACATCACCACCACCAATCACAACCATCACACCAAATCCTTATCACACAACAACACCATACAGAAAAACACCACTGCACGTCATTTACACTACACATCACACCACTATGAACCATAACCACATCACAACTACCCACATATCATCTATGCTAACAAACCACATTGCATCTCATACCCATGTACTATAAATCCCATCTGGTCATCACCACCACCTCACAACAACCTGCAACACACAAGGAAACACAATAAGGAAATCGTACACAACAGCAACAAATCCCGTTATCCACAATTTTATTCAAGGGCTTTAATTTTATTACATATTAATTTATCGTGGGTATTATCACACAAACCATATTCCATGGGAAACCAATTTATTATCCAAATATACATTCATTAGCCTTTTATTCAAGGTTTGATTACACAACAACATAAAAATGGTCTCATCACATACCTTTTCTAATGAAAATAGGGCTCCCAATAGCCATTATTTATAGCAAGGTAACAACATGGCATAATATCATTAATAAAAATATATCAAAGTAGTCAAAACATTTGATATCTACCCATAACAATCATTTTCAATTATTTGAATTCATTATCTTTATTATGAAAACCCTTATTATCCATCAAAAGGAAATAAAAATTGTGAATATATCACACATAGGATAAAAATATTGATAATAAGGATCACCTACCTCAGAGAAATCTTTCTGGTCTTGATATGCACCATAGGGTGAAGAAAAAACAACCCGAAAACCACAACCTCCCAAGGAAATGACAGATCAATATACAATGAATAAAGGTATTGTCAAAAAATCACCCAAAACACTCCCTAAATAAAACAACACAACCACAATGGATCCCCATAAGAAGAATGGAAGGGTAAAATGTGGAATGGAGAAGAAATTACCATAGATCACAAAAACTCGATCACCAGAACCCATGGATTGAAGTAGGGGGAAAGGGGATAGAATATATTTGAAAATCATTTAGGGTTCACCAAAAAAAATTACATAGAAAATTGATAGAATAATTGGATGAAAAAAACTTATATACATGTTATAAGTCACCTTAATTATGGCATAAATCCCTTATTTACATCATAAGTTCCATGAATCTAAAAACATACACCATAAAACCAACCTTTAGTTCATAAAACCTTTGTAACATTAACTTCAACCAAAAAATGTGGCATCTAGAGATTAATTTATTTACTATAAATACCTATCTTAAATTATAAACCCCCTTTTTCATTTCCACCCCTCCTCTATGTACAATTCGTAATTGGATAGACACATAATATTTAAACCACTAGATTACTCCATAAACACCGCTATTATGATGTAAAAGACCTATGAAAGTTTTTTTGTAGCTCCAACCTTTATCAAACCTCCTCTATACTCCTATGAGCACTCTATAAAAATAAAACCAAAAAAGTAACATGGAAAAAATTCATGTACTACTACATTAGATTCCTCTCAAACAATTATTGTCCTTAATAATAAAAACCAAACCAGAAGAAAAGAAAGGGGTTTGAACAACCCCCCCCCCCACACACACACACACACACGCACACCCCACCTGAGATACCTCTCAAGGATCTCTTCACACCTCAAACTCTACTACCTGCCAAAAATTTCCAAATAGGATTCCCAAAAACATCTTACATAACCACTTCATCATACAACTGCATCACCACATCTCATCGAGCACAAAACCACATCATTTGGTTGTAACCACATGCCACTAATTTCCAAAAAACCATCTAAATCAACATCTCAACCTCCAAAAATCTCAAACCAATAACTACCACAACCATCCCAAGCACTGCCCCAAGCACACAAATTAGATACTCTTATCTTCTAGGTCAATATATTATCCACTTTGGGAAGCACTAACTCACCCATAGGGTTTTAATCATGTCAAATTATAGTGAGTCTTGATTATTAATTATGTATTACATTACTCAAATTCTATAATATTTATCACACAACACACATAAATAAAATAATACATCGCATAACACAGTAAGATTAAAGCATCACATAATCAAAATAGAACAAATAAAAAAAAATCAAAATGGATCTGGGTACTATGCATGCATATGTGTCTCTCAATCCCAAGTACTATCCTTTAGGCCAATATGCCTTCACAAAACGTGAACCAAGGGAATTTTTTGTCCACACAGAACTCTCTATTAAAAATATTAAATCTCTACTGGCCACTCCAAGGATGTTGCATCATCCTCAATATCCAAATCTCTCCAATCAATGACATGGGAGTCATCATAAATATACCGACAAAGATGAGCACATAGAATATTTCATGGATACTCTCTAACCATGGTGGAAACACCAACTGATACACTACCTCACTAACATTCCCCAACATGTCAAAGGGATCAACAAATCAAGGAGAAATATTACTCCCCTTTCCAACCCTCACACGCTCTCATTAAGGGGAGACTCTTAAGAACACATGGTCACTAACCTCAAACTCCAAAGGCCTCAACCTAAAATAATAATAGGATTTATAATGGTGTTTTTATACCCTCATCCTCACTCAAACAAACTAGATATTCTCAATTGTTCCTTGCACCACATCAGGGCCAAGAACAGTTGACTCCCCAAACTATTTCCAGCATAATAAAGAACAAAACAACTTCCCGTAAAATGTCTTAAATGGTGCCATTCCAATGGATGAGTTATAACTTTTATTGTATAAAATACATACCAAATGAAATCACCTAATACATAATCCACCAAAGTAAAAGTTTCAAGCTCATAACATATCCTCTATTATATGGATGGTACACTCTGTCTGCCCATTCATTTGAGGGTGGAAAGTAGTTCTAAGGTATAACTAGGATCCAAAATCATGATAAAATCCTCTCTAGACACATGTGGTAAAATAGGGATCATAATTATATATTATGTTCCTCGATACCTTTTTAATCCTAACCACATCGTCCATATATCTCCTCACCAAAACATCTACATCACTCGATTCACGGATCTCCAAAAATGAGTTGACTTCATCAGTCGATCCACTATCACCCAAACTATGTCAAAAACTCCATGATCCTAGGGTGAACCTATGATTAAACACATAGATATTTCTTCCCATTTCCACTCATAGACATCTAAGGACTATAGTAAACCTCCAAGAACATGGTTATCTACTTTTACCTACTAAAAAACTAGATACCTTTTTCTAAACTTTTCCATTGACCTCTTCATACCTCACTATAAAAGTTGTCTCCTCAAGCCAGGATACATATTTTTTACACTATGATGTACTAATAAAGGTGAGTTATAAAACTCATAGAGAACCCCCCCCCCCCACACACACACACACACACATACACACACACATCACCAGTAGAATGAACAGACTCTCCTCAAATAAAAATCAGTTCTAAACATCTTTAAACCATCCCTCTAGAGCATCACCATGCCCAAAATGATCATGTATCACCTATGCCTATGAGTCTCCCCACTAAAAATCCTCCACCTACTACAATAAAGAATACTCTATAGTTATCTGACAGAGACAACAATGACCAATTATCTCTCCAGTTTCAAGATGCATAGCTACAATCTCCTCCATCCCTTTCCAAACATCTATAGACTCTCAATCCACATCCCATTGGGAATTATGACTCAACAAATTGGCAACAACATTTTCCATTCCCATGATGTAAGAGATATAAAAATCATAATCCTAAAGAAACTTTATCCAAATCTACTAGTGGATATTCTATTCTTGCTGATAGAAAACATATTCTAGTCTCTTGTGATTTGTGAAAACCACAAAGAACTCACCATTGAGATAATGTCACCACATCCTCATCACAAAAATAATTGTCTCCAACTCCAGATCATGGGTGACAAGGTATTTCTCATGGGGGGAATAACTACATAAAACCATAGGAGATCATTTCTCTCAATTACATCAACACAAATCCCAATATAAAATGGGCCATGTTATATAAAATATCAAACATCACACCCTCCTTAGGAAACTAAAGCACTTGAGCACTAAAAAAATTGTCCTCAAAGTAACTAAATGTCTCAAATAAATAATCATTATACACAAATGCATAGTACTTCTTAGTAAAAGATTTTTTGAGGATATAACTCAAGAGAACTCAGGAAAAAACCTCTAGTAATACCCAAGGAAACTGCAAACCTCTTCCATGTTCTTGGGTACTACCCAAGAAACAACCACCTTGAAATTTGATGGGTCTACTGTCACACCCTACTGAGACACCACATTCCTAAGTAAATGAACCTCTCATGTATACAACATATACTTGGACAACTTTCTATAGATTTTTTTATGTAGAAGGACCTACAAGATAGCTCTAAGATGCTCATCATGCTCCTCCTATGACTTTGAGTAGATCAAAATGTCATCAATGAATACGATGATGAACTGGTATGATAATTCATGGAACATATAGTTCATGTACCTCATGAACACGGATTATGTGTTTATAATATCAAATTACATGACCACAAACTCGAAGTTCCCATACCATCAACCGAAGGCTATCTTCAGGATATCCTAATCTTTTACCCTCATCTACTGATATCCATACCATATATAAATATTTGAAAACCAAAAGATCCTCTCAAATATTCAAATAGATCATTGATTCTTAGAAGAGGGTAAATATTCTTTATTATTACCTAATTCAACCTCTGGTAGTCTATAAAAAACCTCATACCATCATCCAACTTCTTAGAGAACAACATTGGATCACCCCAAAGAGACACACTAGGTTGGATGAAAACCCTTTGAATCAAATCATCCACCTAATACCTCCACTCATGCAGCTCCGTAGGCACCATCTAATAGGGAGCCATGGAAATCAGAGATGCACCCGAATGCAACTCAATCCCAAAATCGATTTCACATTGAGGGTATAGTGTAACAACCCCATCCAATAAAACATCCAAAAACTCCTCCAAAACCCTAAGAATAGCCTCAACCTGATCTTACATCGATATCTCCACCAACTAAGACAATATAGAATCCACTTTCCTTCCACCCATCTAATAACCAAACTCACCAAAAAATTCCACTCATTGTTCCTTCACATCATAAAACAAAGCCCTCCTTCTAATTTAATCAATGAATTGTCACATTGAATACATCCAATAAATGATAATAATAACATCATATAGATATATATACAAAAAAGGAAATATCCCACTAATTTTTTCTCCCCCATCATTATCCTATATCCCCAACACACATTAAACAAAGAAATATGGCCTTCACCTAGTGTAAATAACACTAGGGAAACTAAAATCCTCTCCATATCTAATCCCAAAACACATAACAACGTGTAAGAAACAAAGTCGTGTGAATCTCATGAATCAAACAAATTAAAAATAAGGGTAGATGATAAAATAATCATACCTCTAACAACTCCTAGTTCCAGTGGAACTATTGCCTCTAACGTGTGCATCTGACCACACCCAGCTCATCTTCCTCTCTTCTTCAAACCTCCATATTTATACTCTATCCTAGGTCCATATGGATGGGGAACATCATGTGTATTATCTCTACCAACACCATCTTCTCTTAGATGTTAAACAAGTGTTGGTGGTCCCAACCACTAAAACTTCCTCAGAAGCAACTACTGCTACTATTAAAAAAGGTCATGAACACCCACCTAATACTATCCTACTTGATCTTTTATACATATATCCTGATGATTCCCATGTCCTCCATAGACAATAAGAAAAATAGAAATCCCCTGGTAGGTGATTGGGAGCCACTTTCCATAGAAGAACAAAAAGAGATATGTCGTGGTTGGTTCCCCACTTGGCCCACTACCTAAAACTATACCCCTTGAAATTAATTGTTGGATACTCTCTTTAGGATAAAATCACAAGTAAATTATCTTATTTATAACCTATACTTTATTTTTTACCTCTCGATATATAGGGAGAATAAATAGAGTGACTGCATACCTGATCACTAGGCACAAAGCCTCCTCTAAACATCATTCTTTGAACTCCACATCTAGAAAAACTTATAGAGAAAAGTAAAGGAGTTCCTTAAACCTAATCCCAATATCCCACACACGCAATATCCCATTATGAATAGAAATTAAATCCTACCAATTTACTACCTTTTTCATTGATGAATGGAACTCTAAATGGAACTCCCTCTGAAATTCAGTCCACAACACATTTGACTCTCTTTGGTCACTAAGAAACATCATCCAACACTAACGTGCCACTCCCTATAAATAACTAACAACCAACATCACCTAGAACTTATCTCGAGCTTGAATCATACCAAAATTGTTCTCAAAATCCTCTAACTAGTGCTTCGTATCCACATCTAAGACACTCCACTCATACTTTCCCAAACTCTTTTGTTGAAAGGAATGAAAGTTCTTATACCAAAACTCATCCTCCTTTGTTAATTAAACCCTATAAAGATCAACCAGATCATCCTACTAAACCTCAACTACCTAAACTACTCATGAATGATGAATATGATCCATTTCTAAAAATCAAGGATAACTTCTTAATCCTAGTGTTATGGAATTTCATCATAGGTTTATTAATTTAATTCATTTATTCAATTAACTTTCCTTAATCACCCATTTAAAAATGAACATAATCAATCTTAATTCATGTACCACACTTAGGTCTCTACCTTGAAAATAGGTCCACCTCACTTAGTCATTTGATAAGCTTAGAGTATATGCACTAGATCATAGGGGAGATAAAATCCTATGTCCTAGCCGATCTCCTTAGCCTATGTCAGCATCAAGGAAAATTGGAACCATTTTCCTAACAACCCATTAAATCCTCACTATTCCAAACTCCAAACTTCATCCTATATCTCAACCATATCCATTGATACCACTCAATCATGACCCCCTCCCACCAAAGATATCACAATGAAGGGAGAGATTTAATGACCCCTGAGTCCCTCATCCAATAGGTCTCAGGTTGGAAACTAACACCAAGGATATAAAAATGTCACAAATGGAAGTAATAACCCTATATAATATAAAAAAGAATTGTGAGATTGGATAAATAACCACCAAACAACTCTAGAAGATAAAATAAAGGTAAAACAAAAACCATCCAACAGTGAATGAATAAAGTAAACTGATACATATAAAAGTATCAAAATATACCAAAATAAAGGTTTATGAAAATGACTCAATAAAAGATCCAAATTCAAGCTATTAATGTCCATATAAATCCCCAAATTTCTCTTAGAAACCATAAAATAGTTTATATATGTAAGGTGAGCAAACATGTATACTTAGTAGGATCATGCCCAAGGCCTCAATGCACATGTGAACATAGCATGCTAATATGCTAGGGAACATACAATAGAACCAACAAGTACATACTCACCATAGCTCACTTTCCAAATCCTGAATCCAATATAATAATATAGCATCAATGTCATAATAAATAAAGGCACCCTGAAACTACTTCCCCGCTGATTTTCCCCTCTCATTCCCTAGCATTGTATGTCTTGTGCTCCCATCCCTTCTACACATGTTACATCACATTACCCCTTTTCTGAAGACACCTAGTACATCTCTGATGTGGTTCGGGATGCATCTCTACCTACCCCACCCTTACAAGGTCTAGAATCTTATTCTAGCATTAGGAATCACCACACCATGTCTCACCCAAAGACACCTGGTCCATCACATCTCATCTTATCATATAACCAATTTATTAGTCTATCATGAACTTGAAGGAAATAAAATGTGTGATCTCCTCATACCACACATGACCCCCACCACATATCACATCACACCACTACCGCATCACATCACATCTCACCCAAAACACATAGGTCAACATTTTTGGGTAATCTCCAACACTAACCTGTAATATCACTGCTAATGAAGCAAGAGTAGGGGAGATGGGGTAGTCATCTATCCATATCACCACCATCCTAGATGTTGTGGAAAACACCCAGAACCAAAAACCTCTGAGCATTGGAAATATTATCCAACTCAAGTGGGGTGTATATAGAAATAACCTAAAATTATATATATATATATATATATATATACCACACAATACCCAACCTATGGGTTCACATAAACTACACTAGTATACACCACATCACTACCACTATACTACACACCAACTATCACAACGGCTACCACCACTACATGAAACACATCATACAACCTACACACATGCCAAAAAACTTATACCACTTCAATTTAAAAGTTCAGAACTTTACAAATATAATAATTTCTACTACCTTTCATTACTAAACCACTTTATTCACATTTACATAGCCCATTCAATTCATTTAATCCATTTACCACACATCTATTTATATCCCGTCTTGTTTATTTACTAGCCTATTTTGATTATTTTTATCATCTTGATTTATTCCATGAATAACCAGGTAACTAACACAACCATCGCACAATAACTTTCCCATCTAACATAATTCATAATCATTGTGCCACACTAACCAAACCATCTTACCAAAATAACCACACATCGAAAAACCCAACCGTATATCACAAAAAAATTGACACATGCAATAACTACACATCACCACCACAAATCAAAACCATCTCACCATAATGTACACCAAATCCTCATTGCACAACACCACCATACGACATAACACCACCACAAATTATCACCACCATGCATCACAATTTTGTGCACCACAACCATATCACAACTACCAACATCCCATCCATGATAAATAACCACATCCCATCACATCCCCATGCACTACAAGGACTAGTTAGTTATCAACACCACCTCATAACATCCCACAACACACAAGGAAACACAAAAATACATCCATGCATAACAGAAACACATCTCAGCATCCACAATTTTATTCATGGGATTTTATTCCATCACTTATTTATTTATCATGGGTATTATCACACAAACTATATTACATGGGAAAACAATTTAATTTAAAAATATAAGTTCATTATCCTTTTATTTAGGATACGATCACACAGAAACATAGAAAGGGTCACACCACATATCCTATACAATGATATCAGGGCTCCCAATAGTTTTTATTTTCAGTAAGGCAACAACATGGCATAATATCATCATCAACAATATATCAAAGTAGTAAAAACTTATGATACCTCCATATAACCATCAATATAAATTATGATAATTCATTATCTTTATTATTTTAACCCTTACTATCCACCCAAATGAAAAAATCATACAGATCTCACACATAGCATGAAAAGAGTGAGAACGTGGATCCCCTACCTTAAAGAAAGATTTCTGATCTCACTATGCACCACATGGAAAAGAAGAAATGGTCTAAAAACCAAAAACGCATAAGGAAACATCAGATCAACCTACACCACATCAAGGTATCATCAAAAAAATACCCAAAACACATCCCAAATAAAACAACATTGCTGCATCAGATCCTTGGAAGAAGAATGGATTGAAACAATATGGGGAGAATAACTTAACACGGATCACCAGAACTCAATCATTGAAACCTACAGATTGAAGTCAGAGGAAAAGGGCTAGAATATATCTGAAAATTTTCTAGGGTTTTATAAAAAATGAAGGAGAAATGTGAAAATGAGAGAATAATCAGCCAAAAAAACTAATATATGGGTTAAAGGTCACCTAGATTACTACATAAATCCCTTTTTTACAACATAATTTCCATGTATCTAAAAAATTATGTTGTAAAACAAACCTTAAGGACATAAAACATTCAAAGCCTCTAACATCATTTAAAAAATTGTATAGGGATTAATTTATTTGTTCTATAAATACCTATCTTATGGTGTAAAACCCCTTTTTCACAACCACACCTCTATCACATACAATCCATAAATAGTTGGCCACACAAGATGTAAACTGCTAAATTATACAATAAACCTCTCTTTTATGGTATAAAATACCTACTTTAGTTTTTTTAGCTCAAACATCTATCGAAACACCTCTATACTTATTCAAGAACTCTCCAATAACAAAACCTATAAAGTAAGGGGCTATGAAGTCATTAACCACTACGCTTACCCACTAAACTCTTACACATCACACGCTACATTATAATTATGTATCACTATAATTTTAAAACCCTAACTTACCTATTTCATGTGAATATTCCCAACAAAATTAAGTGACATGTCTATTGAAAAAAAATACAAAAAAAAGAGTTTTAGTGCTCTACTTCTCTTCTCATACACACAAACCTACCATAAATTTTATATTATTGGATCTGCATTTTGATATTATGTGGATCGTTCTCATGATAGTTGAATAAATATTAGATGCCTTTTTTTATAATTTTATAACCCTAATTTTATTTATCATTTATTGTTTTATTTTCTCGATAAGGAACCTTTATGTTCCATTGTCATTGGGTTTCAATTTTTCTATAACTGTGTAACCCTAATTAATTTAGTACTTTTTTTGTTTTAGATTTCTTTCTATATATTTATGTTATATTCCAATAATTTTTTTCTTTCTTTCTAAATTATATCCATAAATTATTAAATAAATGGTGATATGTGTTATTCCAATAAAGGTTTCATATATTTAGTATTGAAGTATATAATTCCTCTAATACCATAATTACCTGTTTAATATATTAATTCACTTTTATTCCACTCTTTTTTTCTAATAACTTATATATTATCAATTTTGAATATATTTATTATTTTTTACTCCTTAACAATACTTCAAGTAATCACTTATCCATTAATTCATGCAATTTATATCTTCCCTGACATAGGCTTCTCCTATTTTGAAGCTAAAAATCATATTTTATCTCTTCCAAATGAAATTTGGGAACACAGTGATCTAGTGGTAATTGGTGTATTACCTTACCTCCTTTATTATCAGTTCATATACATATTTCCTACACACTATATTTTAATTTTATACTTTGAGGCTTCCTTTTTACTGTTTATCATAAAATAATCCCAAATATGTCAGATCTAGGTAGAAATTACCAACAAACTTATAAAGATACTAGTCTCTAAAGAAAAATAAGGAGTTTGTAGAAGATAGATGATGGTTATATATGTTTACTAAAAAATATCACTTTCATACTACAAAATAATATAATTATTTATTTATTTCATTACTTCCATTAATAAGTGATAGGAGTATCTACCATATTAATTTATTAAAATTCTACTATTGAGCCGCACATTATTCACATGAATCCAGTTTTCTATAATGAAAATGGATTAAAATTTTCAATACAGTTTCCATTATCAACTATATCATTTCATGGTATGTTTGGTTTTGTTTTTTTTCATGAATATTTATTCATTTTGTTACTTATGAAATCTAACATTTAACATTTACTATATTTTTTCAAGGATTAAATAATTTCAAACTCAAAATAATGTAATTAATTATATTAATTATTATACTCTACTCAACACATACAATATGGAGTTGTCAAAGAATATTTTACCCAACTATATATATTATATAGATTTTATATTTTTCACACAAATAAAATTTCAATCATGAATTACACTTTTCTTAGTTTTCATTTCAGGTTCTTCTATAACAATTTCTTGCAAAAATGGTTTAGTATTCATTATGAGAACAACTTACCTTTTAAATGCTAATGTAAACAATATATTATTAAAATATCATCCATTTTCTTCTTATTTTTTTAGGTATATAAGTTTCATTAAATTATATTTCTATCTTTCCATATTATCATCATTAATTCATTATTATATAATATAAATACTATGACACTAAATATTCTATCCAAATTTAATTATGTAACTTTATTATGTATGCCTTTACCAGGTATGCCTTCAATTATATAATAGATAATAATTTCACCGAATAATTCAATGTTTCTTTTTTTATTAACACTCAGGTTGTTTGTTTTATATTTTTTTACACATTATTTCATTTCCTAACATTTAAACTTATAAATAAATTTAATGTCTGAATAGAATTTATTATCACTACTTTTAGTTCTTCTACTTAACTATCACATACTCATATTTCAACCTCACATATAACATCGAGGAGATATATAATATCAAATGGTAACATCCATTAGTTGTTGGATTATAATGGTAAGACTCTCCTTCCTTTAATTATATTGTGATAACTCTATATGTAACACAAGATTTATTATTAATTTTTTTATTCTATTACTTTAGATCAATTAAATTTATAAAAATATGTATTATTTTTTTATATGAAGAAACAACTCAAATATTGATCAATTTTTTATATCTTTCGAACATATAGTTGTTTATTTATCCCACATACGTTACATATGTGACTAGAATATATTTTTTTCCATAAACTTCTTATTATAATAAGATAAAAATTTTAATTTTTTTAAATAGATTATATAAACATTGGTGACCCTATCCACTTATGAAGATATTGCGGTACACAATTATGGATTCATAAAAGACTAAAAAAATTGGTGGTAAACACAATCCTCACTTTTCATTCTATTGTTCATTGGGTAAGATAAATTTTTAGTTAAATGAGAAATATTTTATTCAACCTCAACTCTAAAGTTTTGAAAAAATTTCATGCCCACATGCACACTTATAATCCAATGTTCTCTTTCACATCTATGGGTGGAAATATTGAAAAATTTATCAATACCAGTGGTTCTACTCATATTTGTATAATAAATAGTAAAAAAATCATCTTGTTTGTAGTTTACTTCCCTTTTATGGGTATTCATCTAAATTTATAGTGATTTGTTTTTACGGAATAGAAAAAGAATTCAAAAATAGAATAAAAATTGTTAGGTAAATAAATTTTATAAAACTATAAAAGTAAACAATTGTAATTATTTTTAATTTTAACTATTCATTTTTCCATACAGTATTGATGAAAAATGTGACGTCCCGACCCAGGTTTCCCTCAAAGGTTCCCAGAGCTAGTGGGCCACATGACCTCAAGTACACCTCTTTGTACACCAAAGGTTTCCACCTAGTAGTGAGGGCCTATGGAGTGTTTGTGGGGAGAATATGCACTCATTTTAGAGTTGAGCATAGTGGATATATATAACAACAGACGACTAAATAAATAGTGGAAGAAGTATAATAAATATGGAAGTGGAATTAATCATAAACATCCATCAATGATAATCAACTCAAAAGTTGTAACTGAATCATATAAAAAATTATAATGTCATTTCATGTCTCTAAAAAATTGTAAAATAGGTATACACAGTAGAAATAAATACATGTTATACAAAATAATCAAAAAGAATCCAAAAAACTATCCAAGAATCTTAAGAACTGGCCCAGTCAGATGATACCAAGATACCATCCTAAACAAGAAAGAAAATAAGGTGTCCAAAGTAATATTCTTTCCTTTATCAGTACCTATATACATACAATATTCATAGGTACCATCAACATCCCAGATAAAGTGTGAGATAAATCTCAGTAGGCTATCTCCAACTATGACTACATAATTCAATCTATGAATATAAACTAAAATAGTGTGAAGGTATATAACAAAGTAAAGAAATTCTGAAATAATAACTCATACCTACTTCAACCTCATCTAGTAATGTCTCTGAACATGTATCATTTAATTATTTATGTTTCAGTTTATAATAAGTGTCAACCATACTATATATAATATAGGTAATATAAGATTATCCAAGGTGTAACCAAGGAATCCTATAATGATGATTATAATGAAGAGGATCCAAGGTAATAATCAATGCATCCTTGATCTCAGGGGTCGAGAAAAATCATGGTAATAACATATAGTGTGGAAAATGGGTCTGAGTGTAATCCAAGGGTCGTCGCCCAAGGCATTCCATTATAAATGATTCTAACTAAGTCTAAATATCTCATCCAAGGTAGGCATAGGCTAAGCATGTCTGGGACTAATGGGGTGAATCCATGGCACCATGTGTATAAATACATCAATCTGGATCCAAGGAGTGTTTCTCTAGCATCCTAATATTCAAAAATATAGTGAAGGGATCTTATGAAGTCATGTGAATCATCCTCTAGTAGACAAGTACCATGTTCCAAGATGGGTATATCCCCTGGAAACTAGCTCTCTGAATCAGAATGGTATCCTCTAATTTCTCAACTAATTCCCTCAGTAATCCAAGGTTGGATCAAGTTTGACCCCTATTATAAATAATAAAAGGTCCATATGTAATAGGCACCTTATACTTTTATATCATTATTCAATTTATTCCATGTAATACTCATTCCAATCAATAATTCATTAGGTTCATTCCATTACCATTCAATAGTGTGATAAGGAATATTAAGGACATGCAACCATTTAGTACTTTAATTACTTAATCATTTATTAAGTTCATTCCTTTACCTTTCATAATCATGGCAAGGTAGATTAATGGAATGCAACCAATTCAATTAAATATAATCATTCGGTAGGTTCATTACATTTCCATTTATTATGAATAACAAGGTAGATCTGGACATACAATCGATTACCAATTCATATAATTTAAGGTAAAGTGATATTTATAATGTACTCTCCATTTAATAATTAATTAATTAATTTAAAAACACTTACCTTATCAATTTCAAGTCAAAGTGCACCCAAATGGTGACGCAGATAAACCCAACAAGGGTTACCAAGGCATAACTAAGGAAGTAACCTACTAAGGGTGTTCATAATTTATGTCAAAACATCCAAGGAAATTAGGAACAAGTATATAATGGGATCTAGAATACAATAACAATGAATATAAGCATAAAATATGAATTTAAAAAGGTAATTCCTTGTAAAATTGTCATGCGTACAATGATGGAAATTTAAAAATGTTGAGACTTTTAGGGAAAAGTCATAGACCACCTTCCATATACCCATATAAATCTCCTCATCTAGTATTATTCCTTAGTTTGTCCTGGATCAGATGAGAAATGGAATAATGGATCAATTCCCTGAAAATAGGCCATATTATCTTGCACCAAAATAGCACAGCTGATAGAAAGAAGAATGGAAAAACAATCCTAAGGACTGAATCACTTACTGAGAGGAATTAAACGAGACTTATGGAATTTGAGTCGTACTTTGAATGACAAAAATATCAAGAAACCTAGATGGAAGCCAAGGTGGTAGATCCAACATGAATAATGAGAGGCCTTCGGTCCATTGGAGGAGGAAGAGAGAGGGTGGGTTGAGCTAAAATTATTTTAAGGGGAAAATTTTAAATTCACCCCAAAGAATATGGTTGCATGGTTTAATTGCATGGTTAGCCAAACCATGTGCCAATTGTTCTTGGGTCACTGTTTAAGAAGGTACCACACACAATTTGGCCACATGGTTTGAGAAACTATATTCCAATTGTTCCACATGCCTCTATTAAGAATTACATAGGTCCTATCATGGGTGTGTGGCCCTAGGTGCATGGTTAGGTCAAGTTATGATCCTTTATTGGACCTCTAAAATTCCCTGCATGGTTACAAGAAACCATGGGAGCTGGGTCACATAGTTTCTATTAACCTTGTGGCTTAGGGGGTTCTTCCATGAGATGGGGTTCTAAGCTATGAAAAATTCTCCCCCCCCCCCTCAAAACTTTTATTACCTCATTATGAACCATATTAGGTCCAAGATAAATAATTAGAACAAAAATTAAGGGATCCATACCTCATAGAAAACCAGGTTATTATAGTTTTTCCCCTTAAAGGAACTCATCCCCGAGTTACCCTTCCAAGGGTAGTGAAATGTTATTTGAGAACAACTCTAGCTAATGAGCATGTACATCGGCCTCCTGCTCCCAAGACTCATCCTGAACATATTCATGCTTCCATAGCACTCATACTAGAGGGATAGACTGGCCTTGGATATCCTTCATGCTATGATCAATGATGCATATAGGATACTCCTAGAATGAAGAATTGGCATCTAAATCCACCTCCTCAGGATCAAAAGTATGAGATGGTTTGTCATAATAACAGAGATGCTATGAAACATGTAAGATGCCAAGCATGGAATGGTACCATTGAGATAATAGAAACCAATAGGCAAATGACCCAACTCTATCCAAGATCTCAAAATGCTCGACAAAGCGAAGTGATAACTTCCCTTTCCTTCATATCTGTCTATGCCCAATTCTAAGATATACTCGTAGGAAAAAATGATCCCCAACCTCAAACTCTATAGATCATTGATGGTGATATTCATAATATTTATGACTATAATAAGCAGTGTATATATTCTTTCTGATCAGCTGAACCTACTCTAAAGTCTCTTGTATGATATGGGGACCTAGTAGCGCTGCCTCTCCTACCTCTAACGAACACAAGGGTGAACAACATGACCTACCATACAAGTCCTCATATAGATTCATCTTAATATTTTCTTAATAGCTATTATTATTGGAAAATTTGATGATAGGGATATTATTATCCCAAGAACCACTGAAATCAAGGATTCATGCTCAGATCATGTCCTCTGACACTTGTATCATCCATTCTAATGGGTCATAAATCTGAGGGTGAAAATATATTCTCAGAAGAAACTATGTAACCACAAATCTCTTTAACTCCTTCCAGAACCTCAATAAAAAATGAGTATCCCTATCTGAAATGATAGTATAAGGGACACCGTGCAACTGTATGATCTCATTGACATACAGTTTTCCCAGTTTATCAAATAATAAATTATCCCATATAGAAACAATGTGGTATAATTTTGTTCTTCGATCCAATACTACCAAAACCACAATGATACCTTAGAAGTAACTTAGTAATCCATCAAAAAAATCCATCATAACATGCTCCTATTTCCATTTTGGGGTTAGAAATGACTGTAACAAGCTATAAGGTCACTGGTTCTCCACCTTCACCTGGTGAGAGGTGGAACGCCTAGTGATAAAACCTATTATCTAATTTTTAATCCCATGTCACCAATACTGGAATTTCATATCTCGATACATCTTAAAGATAACTGGATAAACTTACCACTAAGACATGTGGGACTCTTGCATTAGTTAATCTCTCATATTCATATGAACCCAAACACACCTGCATATATATAGGATATTTTCTCCATTAATTGACCAATCTTGAGGAAAGTCCTCACCAGAAATACTCAACCAAAGAACCAACCCCTCAGGATCTGAAAATTTCATACTCTTTACCCTATCCAAAAAGGAATAGGTAACTAATAAGGTCATAAGAAAAGGTTTCTCATTAATTTCATGAAACTCCATATGCATATCACAAAAGACAGCCATCAATTCCCATTTATCACTAGCTTCCTATATGGTCAGTGCCTGATTTTTCTAGCTCAGTGCATCATCCACCACATTGCCTTTCCAGGCATATAGGAAAGCTCGAAGTCAAAGGACTGAAGTTATTAGACCCATGTTCAATATCTGAGATTAAAGTTACATTGTATAAAGATATATTTTAGGCTCTTATGGTCAATATACACCACATATCGCTCACCCATCACATAGTGTCTCCAGCAGCATAAGTCATGAACAACAACCGATAGATCAAGGTTATGCATCAGGTAGTTACACTCATGAGGTATCAACTAGAAATACTCATACATAATAACTCTATCCTCCTACATTAGTACTTCACCCAACCCGATTTCTGATGCATCACAGAAAATTGTATAGCCTCTACCAGTCTTTCGCATAATTAGAATTGATTCCAAAGTCTTCCTTTCAACTCCTAAATAGATTTCTTGCACGATTCAGACCATAGGAACTTCACAGCCTTCATAGTAAGACTAGTAAGTGGTGTATAAAGGTGTGATAAGTTCTATATAAAACACCTATAATATCTATCTAGATCTAATAAAATCCATATATAAAACACTTTCTTGGGATTCTCTCAAGAAACCACAGTACTTACCTTATCTGGGTAAACATATACTTTTGATTTCGAAATAATGTAAACCAAGAAGTGAACTCTATCAATCTAGAAGTGGAAATTAGAAATATTAGAATATATTTGATGTTAAATCATTGTATTCAAAATGATATCAAGATGTTTATCATGGTTGATCTGAGTATGATAATACACCAAGATGTCATCCATGAAAACCATGAAAAAGAAATCTAGATAGGGGTGGAAACCCTATATATCAAATCCATGAAAATAGAGGTTTTGTTCATAAGACTAAATGAAATAACAAGATACTCATATAAATTGTAACAACTATAGAAAGTCATATGTGGTATATCTGAAGGCCTGACTCAGACCAGATGATAGCCCAATATTAGGTTGATATTAAAAAATACCCTAGCTCCTTAGAAATAGTTAAAGAGATCATCTATATGTGGTAGTTAATATCATTTCTTGACCATAAGATGGTTCAACCATTGTTAATACATCTATAAACTAGATTTCCCATTCACTTTCTTATTGAAAAGCATGGGTGAACCCCAAGAAAAAGTGTTGGGTAAGATAAAACCATTTGACTATAAATCCTCCAACTGTATCTTAAGATTTTTTAGCTTAGTAGGTGTCATGATATATGGAGTAATTGATACTAGAGATTCTCTTGGAACAATCTTGATCATAAACTCTACCTATCTCTCAGGAGGTAAACCAAAGAAATTGTTAGGAAAGACATCCCTAAAATGATCCACTATAGTTGGAACATTTTATATATTTATTTTATACTTATACATGAAGATAATTTCAATATAGGTAGTCACTCCACCTATCCCATGATATCATGGTCTAGATATACTATCCTAGACATTCCACTCACACTTGTGAAGATAGCTTTCACCCTTTGGTGATGTAAACAACACCCTACGATGATAGCAGTCCATGTAGGTGTGATATAGAACCAACCAATCCGTTATGAAAATTAAATCAAACCCTATCATCTCAAGTATAGATAGGTACCATAATAAGTGATAACTACCTAACTCAAGGGTCAATCCCTGCATTATTGTATGCCCTCTGACCATACTCCCAATGATGTGTCCAGGGTCATCACACCATAGAAGTACTGAATTTCTAACTGGATACTTTCCATAGTTGATAAGAGGATAAATAAGTGATAATCAATATATCAAATAAAGAATTTAAAATAGTAGAGGATACTATAATAGTACCTTATGTTGTGTATGGTCCTACACTCTAATCCTTGGGTATCATCAAAAAAGAATGTAAATATATTGATCCACAGATATGTGCTACTGTTGGACTTCCTTGAGCAAGTCCTCTCTTCTGTGTTGATAATCAGAAGTCTGGATACCATATCCATAACCCCATACTAATCCTATCCTTCCAGTGCTACTCCAACTCTTTACTTGATGTTGTAGATTTGATCTTTCCCCTTAAGGTGGAGCTGGTGTAGATCCTCTTCCACCAGAAGTAGGTGGAAATGTATGATAGAATCTTTTAAGGTGACCCATACGGTAGTAAGAATAAAACTCAGGAGGGTATCTATCACACTGAGGATTTATATATCCCTTCCATCCATACTAATGGAATATAATGGATCTTCCAATATAGATACTACATCTACCAGTGATCTGATAAGAAACCTCAAGGATATGCTTCCTGCTACTAAAAGAACTACTAACTTGTCACGGCACTGATCCTATATGCCCTGAACTATTGAATTATCTCAGGTTATGCTTAGTAAAAAAGGCCTAATTTATGATCTAAAAAATGGTAGGTAAGAAAAATACATTCACTTGTGAGAAAATTTCATACTTGATCCCATCCTCGAATCGTCTCTCTCAAGATAACTCATCACCATCTTAAAGTTGTGTAAAGTACTAAAACTCAATAAAATGCACTAAATATTTCATAATAGACATAGAATATTTATCTAGGTACATGAACTCTCTATATTGGTTAGCTCTCATCCTATTAGGGAAAACATAACCGTATAAGGTGGTCTGGAAGTCTACCCAGATCATTCTCTGATGATGATTGGCCTGAGTCATCACATCCCACAAGTGTTTGGAAGAATCATGCATCATATAGGTGGAAATATTGACCCTCCTCTCTATATGAATATCTAAATGATCTAATATAGAAAGAGTGGCCTCTATCAAAGCCTCAATAGCCTGAGGACTACTATCCCCCAAAAATATGGGAGGATATTATTGTTGAAACTCACAATTCAGATCATCCATAGTAGGTACAGGTCATGGATCACCCTATATAGACTACATAAGACAGAAAACTCTCACAAAGATGAGTGTCAATTCCTAGATTAGGTATAGCAAGTGGTGCCTCAAGTGGAACTCCTAGCGGTAATATTGGTGGCTTAGGGCCCACCATCTCTAGATTATGATCATCACCACCCTCCTGGTGCACGACACTTGGACCTTATGGTGTAATATCTCTAAAAATTCCAAAATCATGCCTCATAATAAGTTTTTTAAGAATATAAAAGCATCAGAGGAGAAGAACATAATAATGAGGGCTCGGTACCTAAGGTACTACCCCAACTAGTTAATTAGAAGGACAGGGTATTGGTAATTGTTCAAGTTTAATTTATAGAGGTGCTAATAGGTAAAGGTCCAATTGCACTTGCCTCTTCATTTCCAACAACTATATCAGTCCATAAGTCAAGATTTATATTAAAAAATTTCATTTTCGTATTTACATACATCAAGGTTAGATTAAATAGATCATCATTCCCAGTTAATAAAGGTCCATACACTTTATAACTGAAACTGACACCCGTTAAATTTTAATCAGTCCCCATACAATTTGGTCTCAAAATGTAATGGGTAATATATTATAGATCAACTCGGTAAATTACCCCTTCCAATTCACAAGGTACCATGCAACTCAAAAATTGAAAATAGTATTCACTCGATCACAGCCAAAGCTCAGTTCATGTAACCAAAGGTACATAACTAACATGAGTAGAAACTAGCTACTTAAGATACCACCATCAACCTATATAGAAAAAGACTATTTATATTGATGTTTATACTTTAAATAAATAATTCCCTTACGCTATAGAAGCATAGTCATATATGATAATAATGGATCAATCAACAATCACAGGCAACACAAGAAATGAAAACAATGAAATACACCTATATGGAATGTCATATGCATGGAATGTGAGTTATAGGTGCCTATAATGATGCATGTAAAACTGATACTTACCATACCTTCCAAGGTAAATATCCATAAATCATATCAAATACCACAATTCATGTGTATCACCCAATGGTGAAAATATATCAACTGTAATAATAAAAATACAAAATAAAAACTTCCCATTCCCAATAAACTTGGTATTTACCCTATAAAGGGTTAACTACTCTCGTTCATGGCTCTTGATCAAGTACCAATACGTTTCTAATTTTCTTTATATATTCCCAAACAATAAGACAAGAGAAAATAAATCTCTAATACCACTTTGTGACATCCTGACCTAGGTTCCACTCAAAGGTTCCCTGATCTGGTGGGCCACACATACTCCAGCATGCCTCCCCATATGTTAGAGGCCTCTGAATAGCAGTGAGGGACTAGGGTGTGTCTATGGGGAGACTATTTCCTCATGTTATAGTAGATCATAGTGGATATATATAAAAATATATGAATAAATAAATATTAGAATCGGTATAGTAAATATGGAATTTGATGTAAGAATAAACATCCATCAATGATAATCAAATCAAATGGTGTAACTGAATCATATAAAAAATGATAATTTCATGTCATGTATCTATAAAACATGAAAATAGGTAAACATAAAATCAGGCAATACATGTTATACAAAAGAATAAAGAATAATCCAAAAACTATCCAATCATCCCAAGTATTATCTCGATCATTTTTACCAATATCCCATCCT
Organism: Viscum album; assembly: GCA_963277665.1. Classification (NCBI taxonomy): domain Eukaryota; kingdom Viridiplantae; phylum Streptophyta; class Magnoliopsida; order Santalales; family Viscaceae; genus Viscum; species Viscum album. Next base: position 900,810,690 of record OY728131.1, on the reverse strand, counting down.
TAACAATCAAGAAAGTCAGGTTTCCAAAGTGGGATGTTTCCCCATATCAACACCTGCATACATATAATATTCCCATGTTTAATTTGAGTCTTGGAGAGGGTGTGAGATAGATCTCATTAGGCCATCACCAATGGTGTTTATACAATCCAATCTATAAAAATAAACTAAAATAGTGTGTTGGTATATAACAAAGTAAAGCAATATTGAAATAATAATTCATGCCTACTTTAGCCTCAATTGGTAATGTCTCTGAATATTTATCATTTAATTATTTATGTTTTGATTTATAATAAGTTTCAACTATACTATATATGATATAGGTAATATAATAGGATTTATGGTGTGACCAAGTCATCCTATAATGATGATGATAATAATAAAGTGGATCCAAGGTAATAACCAAGGAATCCTTGACCTCAGGGGTCGAACCAACTCATAGTAATAACATTAAGTCTAGAAAAAGGTCTGAGTTTAATCCAAGGGGAATCTCCCAAGGAATTCTGCTATAAATTATTATAACCAAGTATAATTATCTCTTTCAAGGTAAGCACATGATAAGCATGACTAGTCCCAATGGGGTGAATCCATGGAGCCACATTTCTGAAGAAATCAAGATGGATCCCAGGATTGTATCCAAGGAATCCTAATATCTATAATGATAGTAAATAGATCCTATGAAGTCATGTCAATCATCCACTAGTATATAAGGACCATGTTCCAAGGTGGGTATCTCCCTTGGAAATTGTATCCTTGAATCGGAGTGGCGTTCTCTGAGTTCTCAAGGAATTACCACCGGAATCCAAGTTTGGCTCAAGTCTAATCACTCCTATAAAGAATAAAAATTCCATATGAAATATTCCATTGTACTTATATATCATTATTCAATTTGTGTTATGAAATACTCATTCCAATTAATAAGTCATTAGGTTCATTCTATTACCTTCATTTGTATGAAAAGTTATATCAAGGACATTAAACCATTTAGTAATTTTATTACTTAATCATTTATTAGGTTCATTAATTTACCTTTTATAATCATGAAAAAGTGGGATAAGGAAATGGAACCAATTCAATTAAATATAATCATTTAGTAGGTTCATTCAGTTTCCTTTTATTAAGCATAACAAGGTGGATCGGGACATGAAACCTTTTTCCAATTCATATAAGTCAAGGTCAAGTGATATCTATAATGTACCATCCATTTAATAATTCATTAATAAATTTAAAAACACTTACCTTATAAAGTTCAAGTCAAAGTTCACCTAAATAGTGTTATAGATAAACCCAACATAGGTTACCAAGGCAGAACTAAGCAAGTTTCCTACTTGGGGTGGTTTTGGTTGAGGTAACAACCTCCAATTACATAAGGAAAATGTATAGAATGGGCTCTAGAATATAAACACAACAATTATAAGCATGAAATATGAATTTAAAGGGATAATCCTGGTGAAACCAGCATGCACACAGTGATGGAAATTTATAAATGATGATAATTTTAGGAAAAATTTATAAAACACCTACCATATACCCATAGTATCTCCTCGTCTATTATCGACCCTTAGTTTAGACTAGATCAAAAGAAAAATGGATAAATGGTTCAATTCCCTGAAATAGGGAATATTAGCTCACACCAAAATAGTGCATCCAATAGAAAGAAGAAAGGATAAATGAGCCTAAGGACTGAATCACTTACCAAGAGGGATCCAATGAGATCTATGGAATTTTAATTAGACTTCAGATGGTGGAGATATCAAGAAACCTATCCAGAAGCAAAGGTGGGAGATTAAATGTGAATAAGGAGAGACATATTGTCTGTTGGAGGATAAAAATAGAGGGTGGGTAGAGTTAAAAATATTTTAAGGGAGAAAAGGTAAATTCACCCAAAAAAAGGTCACAATTTTTGGCCGCACGATTGGCCAAACTATGCACCAAGCATTCTTGGATCACTATCTAAGGAGGGACCATGCATGGTTTGGACGCATGGTTTGAGAAACCATGCTCCAAAAATGTCACATGCCTCTGTTAAGAATTATAGTGTTCTCTGCATGGTCATGCAGCCCTAGGTGCATGGTTGGGGAAATTTGTGAGCCCTTATTGTCACTCTAAAACTTCTCATGTGGTTAGAAGAAACCATGCAGGATGGGTCGCATGATTTATACTAGTCGTGGGCTAAGTGGTTTCTTCCATAGGTTGGTGTTCTGAGCTCTAAAAAATCCTTAGACACCTGCCAAAACATCTATTACCTCATTAGGAATCCATATTAGGTCCAAGATAAATAATTAGATCAAATATTAAAGGATCCATACCTTATAGAAAAATCAGATTCTTACAGAAATATTTTCAACTCCTCAATACTTCCAAAAGTTTTTAAAAACTATGATTTATATTAGATAATCACAACCCAATAACTCTTCATTTTTGATCAGATAGATATTTTCTCAATTAAAATGACTCTCCAAGTTTAAACATGTTATTAATTAGATGAATAGGGATGACTAATGTTTAAACAACTTAAAAACTGCATCTGAGATGGTTATGCTTATATTTAGTGATATTAAAGATCTTAATGAAGACTAGGATATTATCATACATTTAAAAAGTAGTGAGATTCAATGTATACATGAACTTAATCCATTGTATCTTCCCTTGAAATATCCACTAATATTTTCAACTAGTCGAGATGGATATGTTGACACAATCAATCATCGGTTGAACTCCTTCACTAGATCTACCAAAGAGAATAGAGTTACAATGAGGGAGTAATTTTTTATCATCTACAACATCATTCTCCTCAACATTAAATTATTTTATATTCAAGAAGCCTTTTCCTATAGTTTATTATTGATTTATATATAATGTTTGAGTATAAATGATTATCTTTCATCCATTTTAATTATAAACAATTGAGATTCTATCTTTATAATGGTTTGTAAGATGCTTATATAAGAGGTCATTGTAAAGGGTATTCATGTAGAAAATATATTATTTTTCCTACTTATTTCGTGATTGGTTCTAGATATATGATACAAAATTACCATGATGCGATGGAAATTTGTAACTAGGTATGATATTCATAGTTGTTTCTTAAATAAACATGCAACCAAACTTGGGATTAAATAACTAGATTTATAAAGAATTGAAATATATGAAATTTTGAATTTACTAAAATAATTTCTATAATGTTCAATATAAAGGTTGATCATTTGATGAATTATTTAAGAGAATGATCTTTCTTTGGAAATTTTTGAGTAGGTGCAGTTGTTAAACCTTTTCATATTCTTTATTTATATCAAAATTAATTATTATACTTATTTTTTCCTATATCAATTGCTATAAATGGTACTTTATTATAGTAATACATACAATTGAGTTATAAAAATAAGTGTTTCCTCATGTTCATATTCTTCTTTTCCTAAATGGTGAGAATAAATATTCCTCTATGATGAATATTAATAAAATTTGATCCGCTGAAACTCCAAGAAAAAAATGATCATCCATGACTATATGAAGTGGTCAATAATTTCATGGTTCATGGTAAATATGTAAAAAAATAATCCTTGATCACCATGCATGAAAAATAATATATGTTCCTTTTTTCCCTAAAAAATTATTTTTAGTACAAAATTAGATGATGATGATGGATTTGGTGTTTACCAATGAGGAGATGGTGAATAGCAGTGTTTAGCTTGATAACAGGTATGATGTGACTTACAATCCATTTTTTATGAAATACCAGTCTTGTATTAATATATATATATATTAAATTATTCTTGTTTAATCAATTATTTATTTAAATATATAAATAAAGGACATGATCGTGTGACTACTTGACTTCATGAAGCTACTAATACTCATAACTGTGATCATAATTTTAATGAGATTAATATGTTCTATGATAGTTGATATATATATATATATATCATCATATAAAGATTTATAGAGAATATTTAGTTATGATTTCTATTATATATTTCCTCTGGTTAAATGGTTTTATTTTCATTTATCATGTGAACAAAGTATTACTTATATAGATGATGGCAGCATTGAGAAAATTTTGAATAAGAATAAAGTTGGTCAATCAATGTTCACATCTTGGTTTAAAGAAAATTTACCATATATTGAGGTAAGGAAACTAACTTATGCATAATTTACCATAAAATTTATCTATGAAAAATGAGATAGAAAAAGGAACCCTCACAATAGAGGTTTTTCAATTGGTAGATTATATTATGTAGCAGCAATAATTTAAGAGCTCTATTATCTAATAATACTACTTACTAAGGTTGAAGTCCCTACATGTTTTAAAGACATATTAACTATGAACCATACCAGTCATCATACATATAGATAGTAATTCTCTTAGGTATACTCAAAGATGATGATGAGTTTATTAAGGATATTAAATAGGTTTCTTTTTGGGATATAGAAGATTTGTTACACAGATATTTTTCCCAAATACTTTCTCAAACATTGTTTCTCAACCATTTAGAGTTTGGAATCAAACTTAGAAAATTCATTGGGAATATATTATTTATATTAAATGAAAAAAATCAAATAAAAGGTATATATAAAACTAAAATTTCCCAATTATTAAAATTGGATTCAGGTCTATGGTTTTTGTTTAATTTAATTTATTGTTTTATTAATTAAAATGAAGAAATAAATATTTCTTTGTTATGTTATTATATTATTGTATTGAATATGTAGTATCTATTTACAAAAAAAAATATTACTAGACTATTTAACTACTAAATAGATTTATACACATTTTACTAATCTATATATATTTTATTTGTTCTAAAATTACCTATTTATTCATTATACAGTTTTCTATATATTTCGATATTTAAAAAAAATATTGTTATTTTCCAATTGTAATATTGTTTTTATCAATATTTAAATTGTTGAAAATTCATTTTAATATTTCATATACACCCACCAGAAATAGGTATTTTATTACTAAAAAATAATTAATTGTATGCATCTTAACATCAACTTCAATTGTATATTTCTTCCAAAAAATGTCTTTTTTGTACTATTTTTAATTACTTAAAATGTATTTTTGCAATTAATATACCAAAAATGTTATGTTACTTTTTTCATATACCAAACTTAACACACAAAAATGAAAAAAAATCAACAATATTCATTACAACATATTAATAATATCTTGTTCTTTATTGGATGATCATTGAATATTTTTTATCTAATGAATGTACTAGATTTATTATTAGTAAATAATAAAAATAGATTATTTATATAATATCTCAATTATAGAAGATTTTACTTCAAATAAGAATTCAAATTTTTAAGCAGTAAACATACTTTTGAATAGAAAGATGCATTGATCATTGCTTTATCCTCAACCAATGCTCCAAGATGAGGTGTTTTTTTCATTGAAAACTATAGAGGTACAAGAAAAACCTATGTATGGGGATCTATAACTTATAAAATATTCTTAGAAGTTCATATTTTAATTTTATTAACATCAAATGGAATTTCATCACTACTTCTTCCAGGTGGAAGGATATCACATTTTAGGTTTTTTTTGTATGCATTACTAAATATTCAACTTGCAGCATTCCAAAAGGCAGTGATCTATATGATATTTTAAAAAGAGTTAAACTCGTTATTTAGTATGAATCACCAATGATACATAAATATTGTTTTGAATATTTTTATCACCCTTTGAGAGACATAATTTCACAAAATATTCCAAATTCATGTAATTTATCTTTTAGTGGTAAATTGAATGTTTTTAGAGGATACTTTAGACATATTTTATATGTCATTCCATGTAGAAATATAAGTGATTTCATATTTTTATGTACTAAATCATCTTATATTTGTTTCCATTTCTATGTTCTTATATTGATAAAAAAATGTTTCTATTTTTAATAGTATCGGTGATTATTTACTTGAATTGAATGAGTTTTTATATTGGATTTTAAAAATTGTTTATGGTAAACTTGGTATAGAATCTAATGGTGAGTCAAAAATAAAAATTCTACAAGAATATATTATTTCATGATATAAAAATCTAGTTAATGAAATTGTTAAGAAAATACACCTAGATTTCTATGATAAATTCAACAATATAGAATACTTGAAAGACAGTGAAATTTTAGCCACAACTCATGACATTGTTGATAAATTTAATAACTACATTCAATTTGTGTTATCTGTGGAAGATAAGCTATATCTAAGTTTGGATTCAGTCTGTAAGGTCAGTTTTGATATGGATAAGATGAAGAACATATATACCCTAAATATTTTAAACTGTATTAATATTTTAGTTTTGTATTCATAAAAAATTACATTAAAAATTTGAGTTTTGGGGATGTTGTTATGAAATGTAGATCAATAATTTATCCTCTAAAATGGTACTTTTTTATTGTTACAAATTTAGGATGTCATGTTATTAGAGCTCAAATATTAATAAGAAATCACAGTGACCAAAATTTATTCATTCTAAGGATCAATATGACTCCTTAATATACAAAATATCCACTAAAGCTTCAAAATAGGCAATATAATTTAATAGTTTATTATGCAACTACTATAAATAAAATTCAAGGTAATTTTCTTTATTATATTGGTTATTATCTAAAAAACTAGTATTTTCATGGACAATTATGTGTTTATCTTTCTAGATTTAAAAGAAAGGGAGTTGTAAAAATTTTTATACATAATAGTGAACATAATTTCTTGACTTGTACCAATAATGTTGTATAGATATAAATTTTTGATAACCTGAAGGTATAAAACTATCGCCCATTTCTTAAAACATTAATTTTATAAAAAAATCATTCATAAATTATTAACTATGTTTTTACATTTATTACATCTCACTTATATTCCATATATATTTTTTAAATCTATAAATGGATTTGGTTTTACACCAATCTATAACATGGAAATTAAATATGATGATACTCTTAGGATCCAAGTAATAATTCTTAATTTTTGGAATAATAAATCTTTAAAAAAATCTAATGAAATTTTATCTAGAGACTTAATTATTATCTATAAGAATGAAGTGTTGTTTTTGTACTAAATGATTCAATAATTTATGATACTTATAATATTGTTTTATCTGTTATATATATTTTACATTTGTGAAATGAAATTATTTTACTTTTTATATTAATTTAAATTTTTTATTTAATTTAAAAACACAAGTCAATATTATTAAATTTCATAATTTAATATATTTTTAGTTCACTATCTTAAATTATCTTTTATATGAAACAAAGATTCAAGAAACTATTTTTGGATGAAAACTCATTCAAAATCTCAATGGACTCTTCCATTATGGATTATGCTAAATTATACAAAATGTAAAAATAATCCCCTATAATGGAATTTTTTTAGAAAATCGGCATAATTATAGAATATATTTTAACTGGAGTATTAATGTTTATCCTTTTGATGTTTAGTTTCCATACTTTGGATTTGATTTAATTTGTTTTGAAAAAGTAATTTTGAATAGAATCCCTAAAAACACTTAAGTGGTTAGTAACTATCATTTATGTATCTAATTTTTCTCAAATATTTTCATTTTGGAATATTATACCAAAGTATATGATAATTACTAAGCTATAATATAGATTTTATTTTATAACCATGTACCTATACTATTAAATTAGATCATTGAATAATGTATCAATTTAGGTATGTTTTACTTTGTAAGGATACACTAAATATATACTATGTAAGTTGTTAGTTTTTTTATACTACAACATAACAACACTAAATTTTCATGATATATCCTTTTCATCATCAGTCCTTTTACAAAATATTATTCAATGTCAATATTATATTATATTTTATTTTTCTAATCTCATTCAATCTACATATTTAGTGATTTATATTTTGTCATCTTCTACTAATGTGTAATTCCTTTACAAATGTATCCATAACACAACCAAAAAAATACATCCTTAATATCTATGTATGGATTACCAAATTCAGTGTTTAGAAAGGAATATTTATAACCATTAACACCATTACTCATTTTCATCCTACTTATTTTTCATTAATACATGTAGTATGTCATTAATGTCACTAATATGTTCATTGTAAATTCTATATTGTCATCAACCTTGTCCAAATTTAATAATTGTTTTATGTGTTGAATTTTAATTTAAACTACATTATATTTATATCTTTATTCCATTATTTTTTACTATATTGAAACACCCTTATTTTCAAGTACTTTACCCTTTAATTATGTATTTTGAGCCTATATAATGTTGGGGTTAAGTTATGGGAGTTTCTGGAGGGTTTTGGAGTATTTTGGAAGTGTTTCTAGAGGTACAAAATTTTAGAACGGTCAGTAGAAACTATGAAATATCTCTAAAAAACCATGAAAATTATTTTTAGATTCAGTGGGTAGGTGAATGATTGGTTTATGGTTTTTTCAAACCATGTGGGTGCCTAAGAGAACCATGAAAATAGAGACAATGGGGGGAAACATATTTGTTGCACGGTTTGTCAAACCATGAAATATAACCATGTGATGGGTTTTCCTTGAGATAGTAGCATGTGCATGGTTAGCATACAGTTTATCAAACTATGTGGTACAAACATGTGGCTACCTGCGTGATGTCTAGTAGCATTTTCATGGTTAGTGCATGGTTTTAAATCATGTAACATGTAGTTGGTGATCTGAAAATTAGATTTTAATTTAATTTTAAGCCCCAGAACCCTCATTTTTATTCCATTATTATAGGGTCTAGAACTCCTCTTCCTCTATAGGATCTCTTTTTAATTCCCTTTTATCCAGAGGCATAATTTGAAAAATCAAAGTGAGTTGAAGATCCATAATTATCGATAAGTCCTGGTTTCATCTCTTTCTCTTTAGATCCTCTCATCTTCTCTCACCCATATCATTATATCTATTCTTTAAAAAATAGATATATGTTCTATATTGTGGATCTTGATGAGATCTTTTTGGATCTATTTAAGGTAAGGTGTTGTGAGCTAGAATCTAGAATTTCTTAGTGTCATCTTCATTTTTGACATTCATTGAGAGATAAGTGGTTTCTCTCTCATTCTAATAAATATATAACTTGATGGATTGGTTTTTAAATTCATTTATCTTTGATTTTTTTAATATGGTTTTGTACAAAATTTCTTGGTTCTGGATTTATGTGCATAAAGTGTTTGAAAAAATGTTTGAAAGGAATTGGTTTTCAAAATAAATATTTTATTTAGAATATTTTGAGATAGGAACTTGGTATGCATGGTAGTGTGTGTTAATATGAATTTGGGGTGTAATAATATTGTGAAGTTCCATTGTAAAATGGGATGAATTTAGGTCATGGATGTATCCCCATCAAAATGGGATGGAATAAGGGCATGAAAGAACCCTCATCAAATTAGTTCACCAAGCAATGACTTGGTGAAAGTATGACTCACCGCTCACAAGTATAGGGAGTTCCATGGTTTTATTAAATGTGCATGTGTGGGTGCAGCTATGAACATAGGAATGATTATTCTAAGTGTTAAGTGATGGAAGAAAAATCTTGCTTTATTTTTTTGTATGTGGAACTTGTTATGGTTCAGATATAAACTATTTAACTGACTATCTTTTATTTTATATAAAATTTTGGTAACCTATTATTATCATGGTGGAATATGTTGGGAAGTCCTTGGGAAATACCTAATGATTTTATACTCATACCTACTTATGTAGTATCATAAGAATACATGTTTTACTATAAGATGGGGTGAATTTTTGTTTTTAAAATATATCATAAAATTTTCACTAACTTTTTATATGAAAGTAATCAGATGTATAAATTAAAATATACTTTATAAAATCAGAGTTAAGAAAGTTTATAATAAATATTATGAAAAATTCCTTAATACTTGCACAGCGGAAGAAATATGTAAAAATTATAGTTAATAAGAATAAAAAAGTAACACAAGTTTTATAAATTGTATAAGAAAAAATTGAAAAAAAAATCTAATAAATTTTCCACACTTTAACCTTTAGTGTAAATGGATTTTTAATCAAACTCAAGATATCCATGGTTTTAAAAAAACCATAAAATTATTCCTTCCTAGCCCCAAAATTCATCGATACTAATATCGATAATTTTATGTTTCTCTAACCCTAAGAACCCTTAATTAGAAAAATAGGTAGTCTCTATCATCATAAACCAAGGATTATTTCAATCAGACCATATCAGACAAATAGCTATTACAAAATTATAACTTAAGGCATTAAAAAAAGTCCTCAAAAATAGATTCCTTAAGTAAAACTATCTAAAGAAATACAATGAATAATTCAATCATAAAAATGTGTTGCAAACTATTCACAAAAAGTATAGATATTTGATCATGCTAGAGCTTCAACCTCCTCAAATGCAGCTTTTATTTATAGAAATTTCTCTAATGGTCATATTTTGTATTCTTTGGAGTTGGTTACAATGATATCTGAAGAACACCATCTTCTCTTAGAATGATAACCACAGTGACTTTATCTGATTCTCATAATAAACTACACTAATACATTGTAATATGATTCTATCTAGTAGAATAAGGAATATTCATCTAGTGGAATATGTTTTATTTATCTAATAGATTTTATATATGTTCACCTAGAAAGCATGTATGCTCTTCCTAATGAAGTTTTTCAAGTAGTCTTAGTGTAAATTTTCATGATGGACTTCACTAGACTTTGAGCACTATAATTTTATAAATCTACTTCCAATGAAGTTTATAATCATTCATTCAATGTAAAAAATACATGTACATTCGATTAAAGAAAAACTTCATCTAATGAAAAATAAATTCTATATTTGTTAAAAATAAATTTCCTACAAAGAATTTAGTAAAGTATAAACTTTTAATGAATTTTTTTATAACCTTTAACAATAAGGTTATAAAGTATTAAAATAAAACTTTTTACTCAAGAATCTCCCCCTTTTTAGAAATCACAAAACAAAACTTTTAAAGAGAAAATATAAACTTAAAAATCTTTGAAATATACTTATTACCCATGTATTTATACATTTCAAACCTTTATCGTTTTTATGTAATGATTCAATATTTCTTCTCTAATTCCCCTTTTTTCCAAAAAAAAATATTTTCTTTTTAATCTTTAGTTTATTACTCCTAAAAAGATATTTTATCCTTTTTATTTAAAAGTTTGAGTTCTTTCTCCCCATTTGTGATTTTTAAAAATAATTTGTGGGAGGTAGAAAGTATACCTATGATGTTAGGGGAAAAATATGCTACAAAAAAATTTATAAACAAATATTAATACAAAATATAGAATGAAATTCATCCAAGTAAATTTAAAAATATCCATCTAAAGATGTATATGTAAGAACATTAATCCAAAAAATTATATCCAAAAAAGTTTGAGTTTTATTTATTACAAAATCTTTCATGAGTTAATTAAAACAATCAATATTTCTTCAAGGGATTTTTTATGATGAATTTAATCTTCTTTATATATTCCTGATATTTCTATAACTTAGGAGCAAAAACCTTGAGCTTCCCTACTTCCTCTTTAATAACTACTATCTTCATGTTCATATTCTTGAGTTTTGAGAATTATTCTTCAAGATAGTGAATCCTAATACTTTGATCTAAGATTTCATCATCTTTATTCATTAAAATGGATTTAAAATTTTTATTTTTCCTTGAACTTTCACAAGTTTCTAAGCTGATAGATCTTGCAAACTTTGAAAATGGATTAGTTTTATTCTTTATCCCATCAATTTGATCATCATAAAATTTTATATCATCCTCTATGTTTTCGATCTACTTGATAACTTATTTAGGCTTTATTGAGTCCCCTTTTTCATTTCCTTTGAAATATTTTAACTCATACCCATTCTAAATAATAATCTCAATAAGTTCTTTTAATGAATTTGAGTTTTTAAAAATATCAATTCTTCCTTAGATATACTTGCATGTGGATTGAATATCAGAGAATATTTTCACTATATCATCAAATATTTTAATTGTTTCATTGAATTAATTCATCTTAATTTCCACTCATTATATACTTGTACTAGGTGTGAAGTTTTTGGAGTCAAGGGAAACTTTAGGAATATAGGTAGAGGTAGGTCTCAAGGTTGATGGTTATCTTTTAATTCAATAGAATGATACTCAAAAACTTCCATAACTTCAACTTATTTTTCAATTTCTTCTTTTTTTTAAACATTATTTTGAGAATTATTATATTATTCTTATAAAGACTTTTATTTTTCAGTTTCACTAAGATTGTCATATTTCTGATATTGTGTAGATAAGAAAGTTAAACTATCAGTATATTGTTCTCATAAGTCCAAATTTTTTCTTAATTCTCTCTTGAATTTGGAATCTTCATTTTCTTTATCAATATTTTCATCTTTATCATGAACATATTTAGAATTAATTTCTTCAACCACTACTTTTTTTCCTTTTTCACTTAAAATTGATGAAGGTTCTATTGATAATTTAGTTTTATTTCCTTCTGTTTGAACAGAAAAAGTTTGAATGGACGAAAAAACTTTTATAATAAGTCAAAATTTTGAATTTTCCAGTTTAACCCCTTTTAAAAAATCTCTTGATATATTTTCCTCTCTCTCATTTTCATCCTATCATTTATTATTTTCATATTCTATTATATTTTTATAGTTTTTCTCCCTTATATTCAAAACCTTATCTTTATCCAAACCAAAATTTAGATCATCACTTTTCTTTTATTCTTTATTTTTCAAAAAGGTAATAAAAGCTTTATAAGACATGGTATTTTTCTTCTTCCTTTTCATAGAAGGGTATATTTCACCTTATTTACCTTTATGTATAACTTTTTATTTGAGTTTTTTAGTCTCAAAAGCTATCACAACTTTATCTGATTTCTTAAAAAAATTATTCAAATTTGGAACATAAAGAAGTTGCATCTTGTTAATTGTTTCTTCACTAATATATGAATTTTTATCTCTTAATAGATTTTATTCATTATTTATATTATGAAATGCCAAAAAATTAACGAAAATATTAATTATGCAACTTAGATAAAGTAAAATATTTTAACTTAAGAAATCCACATTTCACAGCTTTAATGTAACTAAACAAATTCTTTACCAAATTGAATTTCCTCTTATTGAAAAAAAAGTATAATACATAAATGTATTTTACTTTTACTTTATATTTATCTCCTTTTCTAGTAATAAGAGAATTTTTCACCCAAATTTCTACTATCCTCACATCAATATATAGGTGATATGCTTTCTTAAATTTTTCATATGAGTAAAATAGGTATGTTTCGGTTTTAGACTTATCAAAACACCTTAGATTATCAGGAAAATTATGAGTTATTAAACTTTATTCTCTTTCTAGTGGTATTTGTACCAAATAAACCACTTTTTAAATATTTAACTTATACAGGTTTCTAAACAAATTAAAAGTAACAATTTTTAAACTAATTTCTTCTATAAACTCAGTAGAGGAATAGAATTATCTTACTATTTCAGGTAAATACAATTCAAAGTCATCAATAAAAATGAAAAAAAATCTTCCCATCCTTGAAAAACAATAACTGACTTCAATAAAGAGTCATACTTCTCATAAAATCTCTATTTTATCAATCCTTATTTCATAATGATTCTATTTGAGAAGACACTGGAAGAGATCGTCATTCTGATTGAATGTACTTTGATAAACAGATCAACCACATAGAAATAAACGAACTACTAATAAAAAGTGACGAGAACTATTCTATGAAAACACTTAAATAGTAAAGGATGTGGTGACCCACTTACACCTTATATAGACTTAAGTATAGAGATGATTCAACTTCTCTAGATCTAATAGATTAAAAATAAACCCTTATTTAGATCAATGGTTAAAAAAAATTATTGAATGATATAAAAAAATTTAAGCTCTTGAAGTTTGAAAAACAATGGTATAATTTTTATCAGACAAAGATCTATCTTGATGAAAAATAAAATTTGTAAAATAATTTTTTTAATAGCATAAAACATAGTATAACTATGAATAAGTAAAAGCAAAATATTTAGAATTTAACACTTAGAGAAAAATATAAAATTTCTTATGAAAGTTTTTTTGGTCATATATATACTTATTGGGTTTTAAAAAAATAAAAAAGTGATTTCTGAGAATAAATGTTTGATAAAACTAAAATTTAAAAAAAAATTAAGAATATTAAAAAAAATTAAAGCATGGTAAAAAAATTATCCCCCTTATTTTAGGAGTTATTAGTATTAGGAGATGGTTTAAATAGTAAGTAGATAAATGATCATTTTATGTTGACCATTAAAATATTATATTTAATATATTCAAATATATGATAATTTAGTGGTTTTGTAAAAATATCATCAATTTTGTCTTGCATTCTGATAAATTGTAAAATGATATCTACTTTTTGTGTGTGATCCCAAAGGAAATGGTGCAATATATCTATGTGAATGGCTCATGAGTGATGTGATGGATTTTTACTAAGATCTATGGAGCTAATATTATCACAAAAAATAGGTTTTTTACTAAAAATCATGCAAAAATTAGTGAGAGTGTGTTGCATCCACAACACTTCAGCAAAAAAACTTTTATTAGCTACATATTCAATTTAAGTAGTGTAAATCTCTACTGAATATTTTTTAGTACAAGTCCAAGACACTAAATCCTCTTTTAATAAATGATAATTTCTATATGTACTTTTTCTATCCATTTTAAATCCACCAAAGTCTTCATCTGAAAAAAAAAATAGTTCAAAATCATTTCTAGAGGAATAAAAAAATTCAATATCCATAGTTCCCTTAAGGTAAATAAAAAATATTTTTACAACTTTAAGATGGAACACTTTTGGATTAGCTCAAAATCTAACACATAATAATACAAAAAACATTAATTCTAACTAACTACATATAACGTATACTAAACTACTGATCATTTCTATAATGGTTTTTTGATCAATTGGTTTCCTAGATTTATCAAGATCTAATTATTTTTGATATTTATATAGGAGTACTAATAATTTTAGTATTTTTATAATGAAACTTTTTAGGTAAATATTTTGTATACTTTTTTTGAGATTTAAAATTTTCTTCTAGTTTTAGAGAAATTTGGAAACTGAGGAAAAAAGTTAATTCACCCATCATACTAATTTGAAACTTAGATTTTATAAGATCCTCAAAGGAATCTGAAAGTAATTTTTGAGTTGAGACAAATATAATGTCATCAATATAAATTTAAACAATGATAGTTTCTTTAAAAAGTTTTTTGATAAAAATATTTGGATCATAAACTCCCTTAACAAAGTTGTTTTGCATCAAAAGAACTAGTGTGTCTATCATACCAGGCTCTTGGGGATTATTTAATTCCATAGAGGTACAAAGTAAGTCTAAAAATGGTATCTATTATTTTTGTGTTTTTAAAAGTAGGTGGTTGTTCTATATAAAATTTTTATTGAACATATTTTATAAGAATAACACAATTCACATCCATTTAATAAACAGTTAAATTTAAGAATAATGCATATGATAAAAGAATATGAATAGATTCTCATATAACTACTGGAGAAAAATAGTCTTCATAGTCTATTCTTTATTGTTGATTAGAACCCTTTGAAATAACCCTTTCTTTATTTATAACAATTATTCCATTTTCATCATTTTTTATATAAATTACCCATTTTACTCCAATTATAAGAAAATATTTAGTACATTCAACCAAGACCAAACTTTATTCATCTCAAACTAATTAAGTTCATACTTCATTAATTTTATCAAATATTCATCACCTAAAGAATCATTAGGAGTCTTGAGTTTGAATTGTGATAAAAAGTCACAATGTTCACATTCATTTCTTAAGGAAATTCTATTTTTGATCAGTTGATCTATATCACCAATTATATTATTAATATGATGATTCTTTATGATTGTTTTATTTCTTGGGTTTGTAAAATGTTTTTCTTCAAGATTTGGTTGAGTTTCTTCAAGAGGTATATCGTCAGAAAAATTTTATTCATTTATTATCTAATAGGAAGAATTGTCCAGCATGGGTTGAAAATAATTTTTGAAAACATCATCAAAATATGTGGTTTCAGGTTTCTTTTTAAAAAAGTATTGGTTTCATCAAATTTAACATAGAATATTTTTTTAACAGTACTTGTATTTTTATTAAAAACTTTATAGACCTTATTATCTATATAATAACCAAGAAAAATCCTTCATTTGAATTTGGATAAAATTTATGTAAATTATATTTAGTATTCATAATTAATACTTTGCATCCAATAACTATGAAGTGATAAAGTTTTGGATTTATTCCTACCCACAACTCATAAAAAAATTATTAATAAAATGTCTAAGTAAAACTTGGTTTATAGTATAATGGGTAGTAATAATTGTTTCAGCCCAAAAATTTTAGAAATTGAGTATTCACTCAACGTGGTTCTAGTAATCTCTTAAATAATTTTATGTCTTAATTCAACTAAAATATTTTTTTGTGGTGTTATATGAGCTAAGAATTTATGTTTAATATCTTTTTACAATAAAATGTTTTAAAATAAGAATTTAAAAATTACCTACCATGGTCTCTACAAATAGATACCAAAGGTATATTTTTCTCATTTTTAACATGGGATACAAAATTTTTAAATCAAAAAATGTTTTCTAACTTTTTTTATATAAAATAGACCCATGTATATCTAGTGTAGTCATCAACTAAGACATATACATAGAATTTTCCACCAATACTTCCAGTATTTATTGGACCAAATAAATTCATGTGCACTAATTGGTTAGAATCTTAAGTTGAAACTTTAATAATTGATTTAAAACTTGACTTATGGTTCTTTTAAAATTTACAAGTATCAAAAACTTTAGAATAATTAAATCTAAGATCTGGTAAATCTATAACTACCCCTTTATTAGAAAGTTTAGCTAAATCTCTTACATTATTGTTTCATAACCTTTTATGTCATAACCAATATTTAACTTCCATTTCACTAAGGCAAGTAATATTAGATTCTAAAGTATTCTAAGTTTAGAGTGTATTCATTATCATGCTAATTAACAAAAATAATAAATTTACCTTCTAAACTTTGAACAATACATTTATCATTAATAAAGTTTAAAATATATTCTTCATCACATAATTGACTTATTCTAATGAGTTTGTGCTTAATTACTACTAAAAATAAAACATTTTAAATTAAATATTTTTCAATAAGAACAATAGTACTTATACATTATATCTCACCTTTAGTATTATCATAAAAAGTGACTTTTCCTCTTTTCATTTTGATAATCTTCTATAAAAAAATCATTATTTCCAGTCATGTTTCTAGAAAATCCACTATCCATGTACCAAATATTATTTTTTTTGGTACTCTTCTTATTTTCCTAAAAATAAAAATTTGTTATTTTTGTACACAAACTTGCTTGGGTCCAGATTTATTATCAAATATAACTTTAGGTATCCACATCTGTCTAAATTTTTTATGTTTTATAGTTGTCAATTCCTTATAAATGTGAGCTTTCTGAAATCCAAAATACTGAACTTTATTCAAAGAGCACTTGTTCTTCTAGTGTCCACCACTCTAAAAAAATTTAAAAATGGGAGAACTTTGAGGAACAAAGTAATTATTTTGAAAATGAGGTTTTAAATTTTTAAAAACAATTTTATAAGTATTTATAATAGGTTTCAACTATATATACATGTTATCAATAATTTTTTTCATAATGGTAAAAATTTGATAGTAATTTTTGAAACTAAAAATTTCAGAATTTAGTTTCACAACTAAATCCTTATTTTAATCAGTTGAATTTATAATAATATTTTTTATCTAATTATTTTTTAATATTAGAAATCTATAGGGAAAGTTTTGAAATTCTAGAATTATCCTTGGAAGTTTCTGCCTTAGCATTTTCATACTTGTTAAAAACTTTATGATTTTGTTTTTCTAATAAATTAGCATATATATAAAATTCTTCATGACTTGGTAAAGTATCACCTTCATTATATGAAGTAAATTTTTCCTCTTCTAAGGATGTAGAACTATTTATATCATCTTTATTGGTATAATTAGAATTTAAATTTTTATTAGATAAGGATTCAGTATATACCTTATCCATAAAGTGTTGATTAGTCTTTATAATTCTAGTATATTATCCCATAATATTTTGACTATCAATACTATCATCTGAAGAATTTTCTAAAGAGTTATATCTACTAATAACACTTCATGTGTCTATATAATTTATACTTTTCTTTCCTTTATAATTTTATAACTTATTCAAATTTTTATCTTTTTTATATTTCTTCTTCAACCATGGAAAATATGGTCTTATATGTCTAGTCTTATTACATTCATAAAAAATCATATCTAAATCATCTTTTTTATAACTTCTTTCTTTATTATTTTTATTGTAATTGTAATAGAAAACCTTTTTCCAACTATCCTATTAATCCTTTTAACAAGATTTTCAAGAACATTCTCACTTTTCTCAAATGAACTAATTTCTATCTCATCCTTTACTTTCTTATTCTTAAAATATTTAGTAACTTTCTCACCCGATCTAACTTTATTTACTGATGTAGAAGCAGAAGAAAAATTCACTCCATTAATTTTCTTAGATCTCTTAGAATATCTTTTTGATATACCATCACACTACATGAGATTTACAATAATATCATATAAAATAAACTTTATAAAAATTTTATTATCATCTAGATCTATCATCTTTGATTCCCACTCATTTGGAATTATATCAATAATCTTCTCATCCAAATTTTCATTAGTGAGGTCTTTATCTCCAAGAGATTTAATACTATTGAAAATTTTCATGAATCTTTGATGAATTTTGGTTACTTATTATCTAGGTATAAAATCTAAATCTCTATAATATTCTATCAACATAGTTCTTTGAGTTTCAACAACTTTGGTAGTCCCAAAGTGAGTAACCTCTAATTTCTTCTAGATATTGTTCACATTTTCACAAAAATAAATATTATTGTAGATATTTATTATCATAAAACACAACATAGTATTTCTAAATTCATAATTAAGTTGATATTAAAACTTTTCATATTTAGTAAAATTAGTAATATCTTTGTTCAAAATCTAATAGTTCCCAATTAACATAAAAAAATCATCAACTTTAGTATTGATAAAAAAGGACTTCATTCGATATATCTAGTATTCATAATCAGCAGCATCAAAAATTATTGGTATACTTAGATTGAAATTTTATAATGTCCCAATAGATAAATATTCCATTATAAAAACATGTATTCACATTTCTAAAAATAAAAATTACTGTAACTATTTATAATAAGTATAAACTTTCTCTGATGCCAAATATATAATTGTAAGAGTATGTGTTTTACTATAAGAGGGGGTGAAATATAGTTTATAAAATAAAATATAAAATTTTCACTAAAATTTTATATGAAAGTAATAAAATGTGTAAATTATGATATAATTTATAAAATTATATTTAATAAAGTTTATAAAAAATAGTATGAAACTTTACTTAATGCATGCACAGTGGAAAATATGTAAAACTTATAGTTAATATGAATAACAAAGTAACACAAGTTTTATTAAGGGTGCAAGAAATAATTACAAAAGCTTTCCTAATAAAGTTACCATGCTTTAACCTTAAATATAAAGGGATATTTAATCAAACTCAATATATCTGTGGTTTTTATCAAGCTATAAAATTATTTCTTCCTATCCCCATAAGTCCTTGATATTAAGATCAGACAATCTTCTATTTCTCTAACCCTAGGAAACCTTGATTAGAAATATTGGTAGTCTCTGACTTCAAAAATTAATGAATCCCTCAATCACACCATGTCATAAAAAATAACTACTAAAAATCATAACTTAAGTAATATAAAAAATTTATCACAAATGGATTCATTAAATAAATCTATATAAAGAAATAAAATGAAGTTTTCACTCATAATAAGGAGTTAAAAAATCTTCACATAAAATCTATCTAGTTGGTCATGAAAAAGATTCCACCTCCTTGAATTTGTATTCTATTTTTAGTCATTTATCTAATGGTTATATTCTATATTATTTTGAGTCAGTTGTAATTAAGTTTAATGAACTCTATCATATCTGGGAAAGATAAGCACAATGTCTTTTTTTATGCTAAAAAAAACTACATTGCTACAGTGTACTATGATTTCATCTAGTTGAATAAGGAATGTTTTGTAGTTGGAATAAGGTTTATTCATCCAATGTACTTTAATATGTTAGTCTATAAATCATTTATTCTCTGTCTAATGAAGTTTTTCTAGTATTCTTAGTGGGACTTCATCTGATAGAATTCATTGCACTTTGACTGTTGTACTTTTTTAAATCTACATCTGATGAAGTTTATAATTGTTCTTCTAATTTACAAAATAAGTGTATGTGTGATTAAAGAAAAACTTTATCTGATGGTAAATTTTTTCTATATCCAGAAAAAATGACTTCCCTACAAAACATTTTAAGAACCTAGTAAATATAAAAGTTAGTAAAGTATAAACATATAAATAATTGGTTTTTGATTATCAAAAACAAGGTTAGAAATTGTTGGAAAAAAAACTTTTGACTCAACAACTTAGGCATTTTAGTGCCTTTATAGATATCATATATGGTAATATAGGTAAAGGAAAGGTTTTTCACTTCTCTATTGAAGCATCTTGATGAATCCTCCTCAGTTTGGTATTAGAATCATGAAGATATCACTTGGTGTCTTTTGTGAGATGTAACATTAGTGCTTCTCCATTTGGATGACTTTTGGTTTCCTGTATCATTTTATCACCTTACTACTGCTACTATGATTTTTCTATTTATTGAGTTTCCTTTGAGTTGTATAATTTTTACTCATACATTATATAGATGGTTTGATTTTTTATATTTTGTCTCAATGGTTATCTTGGTTCTTCAAGGAAAATCATCCCCCAAATTTCTGTTAATATTTTAATGAACCGACCTGGGTTGATGTGACCCATCACTCAAGCCTTCCTGTCGCACGGCACAAAGCACATGGAAAATCATCATAGGATAGTGACAAGAACTAGGCATAACCAATAATCTCTTAGGAATGGTTTCGCCCATGTAAAATCAGCATGAATCATCCATGAAACTATAAATCCACACTAATATCATCAAAATAAACAAAATCAAATACAACATCTAGAGTACACAATAAAGATGAGTAGATACCATAAACCATGGGATACATTATAAAAAAACATACCATAATAAGACATATATATATACATGGTATCTCAAGTAAAATATCAAAACTCAAAAGAAGGGGGGAAATCCCAAAAATACCAATACATACATCCCAAAGAATATAAAATCCCAAAATAACACCACATGATCCAAATTTGTGAGACCACGTATCCTCTAAAAACATCAGATGACAATAATCAATAATATCCACCCAGTTACATAGTTTCCTTTCCTTTATATGTGTCTAAAAAATCAAATCTACAAACACCCAAAGTCATATGTAGGCTGTGAGGGAAAAATCCCAGTAGGATACCACCATGAATCTATTTAAGGATTTTACCCCTACAAACTAATTAACCAGTTTGAAATCACATTCAAAACTAAACCAACTTGAAAATATTTCTCTTTTAAATAATTCATTGAAAAATCCTTTTGGTTTTCCATTTCAAATAAAATGTGTTTTTTTTAAAACAAATCTCAACATGGATAAAATAAATAAACAAGGTGATAAGGAACAACATTCTCAATATACCAAAAAAATAAAGGGAAAGAATAACATCATTATCATTTAATAAATAATTGAAACTTGGAAAAACATATCTCATCATATCAAACATAGAACTAATAAAATTCATAAAGTATATAAAATAACCCAGAATGAGTATGTTCACCTAGGGAACTCAACATAAGGATCTAATGTGAGTGAATATAAATAAAGTGTGCTATTTGGAAAACCAAAATTGAAGCTCTCACGGTCTTCTACAAGCCCAACTCCAAGATCTCTCAGGGTCACTTGGAAACCAAGTGTAATCTCTCACAGTCTTCCTACCCAAAGGTTCTTACAGTCCCTTTGAAAGAAAAATAAAATATATCATGGTCTTCCTCCCTAAAGGCTCTCACAATACCTTATAAAACCTCTCACTCACACCCCAGGTTGACCCATGTGCTACTCCATGCTAACATAATCTCAAACAAGTTCCATTTAATTAAAAATTCATTACACAATCCAATTTCACAAATAGATAAGCCCGTTTTATAAAAATCATTCCCACAAGGTAATAACATTACTAAAACCACTTTAGAAATCCAATTTAAAAAAAACTCTTTTAGCCATTTTATCAAACACTTGGGGTGCACTCAATCCCCTCCCATTTAGAAAACCAACTTTAAATTTCCAAATTTCTAAAACAATACATAAAGCACATCAATCATGGGATAAACATAAACCATAAATCATTTAAATGGAAATTTAAATAACATAAGAAAAAGGTGAATATAAATTTAAAGGTAAGCCATGAAAAATTTCTTTAAATAGATACACCTGCCTCAGAATCAGTTTCAACCTCATTTTCTTCAATTAAAACCACTCTTAATAGGTAGAATAATTTCTCACACGTCTAATATATAAGAAAAATACAAAAAACCTCATTAAAACCCTAGTTTTTTTCATCCCCTCCTACTAGGATTCCACACTTCCATAAAAATGGAATAATAAGTCGTAAGAAGGAGAAAGGAAAAAGAAATCAAGAGGAAAGGAACTTAACTCGATAAAAACACCTTGATTCTAAAGATAAATCCACCACCAAGGAGATAGGGAAGGTTCAAGTCCAAGGAGGAGAGTATGTGCATGATGGGGAAAGAAAATGGGGGACAAAAGACATAAAAATCAATAAGTGGAAAATGGTAAAATACCGCATTTTGATGAGTTAGATAGGAATTCATGGTTTTTTGAATGTTTAGGGAAATCATGTACCAACCATGTGGGATATAGTATCTCTCCAAAACCCAAGACACATAGTTACCCCTAGTCCTTTCACGGTTTAAAAAACCATGTTCAAACCATGTAGGATCCCTATACCCCCCTCAAATGGTTAGAAGCATGTGTGGTAAATGTGATCCTTCCCAAAAATGAGTTTTTTTTACCCTAGATATTCAAAACTTCCAAAAATAAACCAAACGGTAAATAAGACTCAAAATCAGATGTATCAGTATCTTGGAGGGTGTCACAAACTTCCCACCATGTCACTTTCTTCCCCTATAAAGTCCTCAAGAATCCACTAAAGAAAAAAATTGAGGCCACTGATCCCTCACCAAATATTCATACTCCCATTTCTTAGGTATATCACTTCTACACTATCAAAGCACACTAAATAACAGGATTGAAATACCATGGAGCACCTTAGTATGATAATTCAAGACATAAACATGTTACTCCATAATGGCGGTATCAATATCAAGCACTAAAGGTTACCAATCCAACACATGATATGGATCTGAATGGTCTATTTTAAAATTAGAAATGTGTGAGACATTATAGATCAAGGTTATCCATAGTGGAAACTTCAACTAATAGGATACCTCCACAAGACACTCTACAATACATAATGGCCCTAAATAACATGGTTCCAGCTTTCCCTACTTCCCCAAGCAATAATTTACCAGTAGAACCGATGCCCATAAAAACACCTAATCACCAAACTAAAACTCCAATAGGTGACCACAATGGTTGGAATATGACTTATAGAGACTATGATATGTTTCTAACCCTTTTTTTATCAACTAAACTATCTTAATCATCTCTTAGATGAGACTCAGTCAAATCAAGGAATGCTCACCCACTTTAACCCAACACAATAGAGATTAGCATGGAAACCCATACAATACCTCAAATAAGGACATCTTTATCAAGGTATTTTAGCTATTATTATATGAAAACTTGGAAAATGGATGGTGAATTTCCCATGAACCTCTAAGATCAAGTAAACACACCCATAACATACCACAAGAGTCTAGATGGTTCACTCATATTGACCATCCATTTGTGGGTGATATATGGTACTCGATCTCTATTGGGTTCCCAAATCCTCCTATAGTCCCTTATAAAAATAGGAATTAAAATAGTCATCCCAATATAAATGTATCACTTAAGAAACTCCATGGAGTCAAACCATCTCTTGAATATACTGGCATTAAGGTCCTCAACCTTCATTAACTCCCTGATACAAATTAAGTGGGATGATGTTGTCAAACGATTGAAAATCACCCATATAGTGTTTTCTAACACAAATTATTACTTAAAACGATCATGAAATCCATTAAGATATCATCACACTTCCACACTAGAATGGGAAGTGGTTGCAATAGCCTGACTATTCTCTAATTTTAATCTTTGATTCTCTAGTAGTCCAAAGAATAAGAAACAAAGTCCTCTACTACATGTCTCATCTTGATCCGCTAATACCAACCCCTAAAGGTATAAAACATCTTGGTATCCATAGATTGAATGGCCTAAATTGAAATATATACCTCCTACATCACATCCTACCTCAATCTCAAATGAACTACCAGCTACTATTAGGAAAGGATAGAACTATCAGAAGACTGACACTAGTTACCCAAGGTCTCCCCACCATTTAAAGCACTTATAATATACTGGAACTTGGGTTCAGATACCTACTCACTCTATAATATATATATGAGAGAGGTTATGACCTGAACACTAGTCAATAACACCATCCCTTCATCCTCATATACCTCTAAATTCAAATTATCAATAAAACTCATTAGACATCACTCATCCTCTAATTCTCAAACTTCCAACACTGGAAGCTTCCTTCTCAACGTATTGGCAACCACATTGTCCTTCCTAGGTGTATAAGTAATATCAAAATCAAAATTATAAAGGTATTCTATCCAATTTATTTTTCTAACGTCCAGGTACCTCTAGGTGAAAATATACTTCGGGATATTATGATTCAAATAAAGTGTAAAATGTTCCTCCTATAGGTATTGTTGTCACGTCTTATGTGCATGTATCACACATTCCAATTTTAGGTCATGGGTGGGATAATTTCACTTATGTGAGAATAGCTACTAAAATCTATAAGACACCACATAATCATCATGCATTAACACACACCTCAAACCCACATTGATCACAATACATAGCATAAGCCTTCCCAGTATCAAGAAGAATTAGAAGTGGTGCATATGTTATATGGGAAAAAAATGGCTCAAAATAATTGTCACTTCTCATCCCACTTGAAATTCACCCTTTCTTTATCAAGGATGTAAAGGGAGACACTATCCTAGAGAAGTCCCAAATGAAATTTCTATAATACCCATCCAAGAAAAAAATATATGGACCGCGAACACATTATTATAATTCTCCTCTAATATGATTGCTTAAACTGTTTTTGGATCCACTGAAACTTTGGTCCCATAAATCACATGGTCCAAAAAAATTACCTCGTAAATCTAAAACTAGTACTTGGATAGCATTTCATATCAGCGGTGTTTCCTAAAAATACCCAAAAAATACTTTGCATGGTTATAATGATCCTCGTATTCCTTGAAATATGTAACGCCCCGACCCTAGTTACCCAGAGTCGGTGCATTATTACATAACATTGGCATGATCACAAGAAATATCAAATCTCGAAAGACCGATTGGTTTAGTAGCCTTGGAAACACTAGATATATTCATAAGTTTTACATTACATCATAAAATGAAAAACTAATACAACAACATAATGTTTCCACAATCCACACTATTAACCCCTCATAAAATCCCTGCAGGTCATTCATAACTTACTTCTTCACTTCCTGGGAAAAAATAAAACATAGAAAAGGGGTGAGCTCAAATGCCCAGTAAGGATAACAATATAGCGGAAACTTTCATAAATAAGAATAAACTTTTAAGGCAATGTATAACTAAAACAAAAGCCTTTCAAACATGAACTTTCAACATAATATGGCATAAATAAAATGAAATAATTCCATTTACCTATTCACATGGATATTCTACTAATCGAATAATCACATGAAAAAATCAATAACCACTTTCATAATGTTGGAATGCATAATGCCAGACTATCATAACCACATAGTCAAGGTCTCGTGCCAAGACTACAAATAAGATTTTGTCAAGGCCTTGTGCCAAGACACTAGTTTGTCTCATGAGACCTACCGATGCATCGAGGAGCTATAGCGGGCTCCACCCGTCACTTATTAAGTCCAATGCATTCCCATATGAAAAGGTTTAAACATAACATAAACATTCGTATTAAAACTAGCATACGAAATGTCAATAATTTCACCATAAACTATGAATGGTATAAAAATAGCACATCCATAGTCAAACATATCACAAAACCTTCAATACAATATAGAAGTTTTGTATCATAATAAATCAACTTCAAATAATCTTAAAATCCATCAAAGGATGTTGACATAGATGAAATCAAAATTCTTTTTAAAGAAATATCTCCTTTTATTTTGAAATCATTTAAGATCCATATAAAATAAAACATTTTCTTTGAAAATATTCTTATAAGCTTGTAAGGAAAGCTTTGAAGATTTTATAACGGCGTAAAATAACCGCACCCGCCGTATAAGTTAAAAAAAACATTCTTACCTCAATTCTGTCGAAAAGGTTAAAAAGGACCTTGTTTTGAAAATGACGGAAAGATTCCTTTATAAACCACTTATAAAAGTCAAAAAGGGTATAAATGACTTTAACTCATATTTTAGTAAATAGTAAAAATGTTTTGAAATACATTTTTAAGAAACATGGATGTGGATGATAAAGAGATCCCCGTAGATTATTACGTATAAACAACCTCGGATAATGAAGAGATTGTGAAATAACCCTTACCTTGTACTTTTCCTTGGTTGGGGTAGGTTAACCTCCTGTATAATGGTGAAATAGTTGTTATTAAATTATACAAGAATCATATATATTAATATGATATCATATATGATCTTTTAACATTGATTTGTTAATAATATCTTAGAATTATCATCGTTTCGGGAGTTAACTTACTCATTTTCTTTTATATGTTTTGTTACATAAGCCATGGTTGTTGTATATTATTCATATCCAGAATGATATCCAGTCCTTAAACATCATTTTTAAATCATCAAATGATAATTATACTTGAATGGATACGATGGAGAATGAATCTCATCGCGTTCGTGGAGACGGTAGTCCGTACGTACGCACGAGCGACAATATCATTCTTTTGATATTAAAATAATATATAAATGGATGGTATATCATATATACAGAATCATTAACATGTTATATTTATTATTTACATGAGTTACACATCATTATTATACCCATCCAAATAATATTATATTGAATAACAATTACACCACGACGTGGAGACGGTAAGCCGTACGTACGCACGTATGGTGACATGTTATTCAAAGGGTGGATAGAATACTGAATATGATTGTACCATATTTATAATAACATCACAGTATATGTGAGATACTGGAGTTATTATTTTAGAATGGTAAGAACAAAGGAAGAAGAAGTGGAAGAAGAAATGAACTTGGAGAAGGGTGGTGAAATCATTACCTCTTCTTCGGGTTCTTCCTTTTGATTTGATCAAAAGGGCTCCTTAGGTTGGCTTTATGATCAAACTAAGGCCTCTAGGTTGTAGTGAGGGATGTTGGGAGAGTATTTGGTCAGAGTTTGGCCGAACCAAAAGGCTTTGAAGGTGTGAAGAAATGAGAAGGAGGAGTGCCCTTTTATAAGAGGGGTGAGGGGCACCTTTGGAAAAGCTAGAAATATTAATTTATAATAAATTCATATTCGGTTTCCAATGGTTCCAAAGTTGACTATTCAAAGTCTAAGGTGGGGATAGGTCTAAAACCACTCAACCAATAGAATTTAGACAGGTTTGGGTACTTATATTAACCTTATCTTTAAGTATTAACTCTAAGTTAATTAGTTTCACTTTTACAATGTCTCTTTGTATTTTTATATAATATGGTTAATACACTTACTATATACATCCAAGAGACCCCCAAGTGGTCCATTAATGATGAACCTATCATGATTTAAGTCTCTTGGCCGAACCTTAGATTTTTAGGAATTTAATATCAATTAATAATATAATATTTGTTTTAAGAACTCTTTTATGTCAATTTTGACACTATTCAATAGTTGATTTTTTTGAAACTTATAACAGATTGATTACTTAGAAAAAAGTCAATTAAATCAATCCTAATATATCATATTATCCTATAAAATTATTTTAATTCATTAAAAGTTTCATATTATATTTATTTGGGTATTTATAATATCAATTATTTTAATTTTTCACTATTATAGTAATTACTGCATCATTATTGTGTCATAAATAAAATACATTATTTAATGTCTAAAAATTATAAATAAAATATCATTATGTAGGAAATCTTTTTAGCTTTCTAATGAATATTAATAATCTAAAATCCAACATATATAACCCTATGTAACAATTGTTGTTCTAAAAGATATATGCTTGTGTCATTTTTGTATTCATTTTAACTAAATTAAAATAAAGTGTCATTATCACTTACAAGTAGATCCATGGGGTCCCAAAATAGACCCAAAGATTCACATGGTCGACCATGTATCAACCAATAGGGTTAAGACACGTTTTAGGGTAATTTATTATTATTATAATATTATTTTTTAACCCTTATTTACCGGATTTACCCTTAACCATGGTAAATAAAATATTTACCGCAGTAATTATTCAAAATGTCTAAAAATAAAAGTTACCTATTTACACAATTTGAACATCCTTATTCCAAATATGGAATCCATTTTCCTAAATTCAAAACATAGAAGTGGCAGAAATTAATTTAAAATTAATTCCCGCTGTCAAAACAAAAAGCGTGTTTTTAAGAGATAATAACTATCAAAAGATTGACACTTGTTTATGTTCGGTTTAATTGTAAAATTATTTCCAATGACCAACATTATATTAAATGGTAAAAATATATTCTAAATATACTTTAAAACCACTCAAATTCATAATTTATCACTATTAATTATTTTTATTAAAAAAGTTGTTTTTAATTAAAATTTAGTAATTTTCACTATTCATCAAAATATGAAAGTTATCCGAAATGTACCAAAATTTTACCTTAGGCTAAATTAGATATTCCGAATCCAAAAATGAAGTCCATTTTCAAATATAAAATATATATAATTTCAAAAAGTAGGTATTACTATTCATAACAGCTAGTTTGATCGGTTGTGGTGTGTGTTAAAACTCGACGTTGCGTACAACACACGCTACTGTTTTATTCAAAGGAAAGCGTACCGTGGAAGCTTGGGATGTTTCATTTTAAATTTTTTGATGTCTCCATTTAGTCAAAAAGTTTAAAATATTGTATTTAAAAAGGTTTCACTATCAAAAGTTGATAAAAGTGCAATACTGAAAATGAATCTGTTCTTGCATTATGACTAAGAAACTCATAATATGGATTCTAAAATTATAAGGATTATATAAAGTTAAAAATGTAGTTAATGCTATTCATGACCTCTTTTAATGGCTTTTTTTTGGTAAGTCATGGTGCAATTGAACTCGGTGTTGCTTGTAGTGCAAGTTATTGAATTATTTTGAAGAAATAACACACTATGAAATCTTGGGGTGTTACATTCTCCCCTCCTTCAATAAATTGCGTCCTCGCAATTTGAAATTGTTCTTCGAAAATAAAAGGTTGAAAATAGATAATATATTTGTGGGAAAATCCACATCGGAAATTGGGTTACTAAAATTTAGTCTTAATATGAGGAAAAGAGAAATGAAAGGGTCACCACCAAATTATGATCTCGATTAGGAGAACATTGGTGGCAATTAGAGATATATAATTGGAGGAAAAACGTAAATATTTATAGGTTGTGATTGAGGTCATCAATCACAAACAAGTGTATAATTGAGGTCCTTAAACTCATCAATCTATGATGATTTGAAGTACCATCGGTTCAACAAAATATAGGGTATTGGGATAACACATTTTTGACGTTTCAAAATATCTTAGTTGAAATCCCACATCGAAAAATGAATTAACGAGGCCTCTATTTAAAATAAAGAGTCGAAAGTATGAAGATTACCGAAAATAACACATACTAGGGTTCCATGTAGGAAAATATGGATATGGAAGAGAAATCTAACCATCAATTATCTGATGGAGAGTGGTAGAGAACATGGCTATGAAAAGGCCAACAATCCCAAAGCCATAAATTAGTGATGATTTAAGGTACCATCTAGGAAAACATTTTTGTTCTAAGTTGCTTTTCTTAATGTTGAAGAATTTATTTATGAGATTGGCTAAGATCATAAGGAGATATACTTACTTTATAATTAGAGTTTTATCCATTAATAAATTTCATCCACAAACTCATCTTTCACTCGTAAAAAAATTCTATTTATACTATTCATATAGGGTTCCAAAATAAACGAATTTATAATTCATCTACCAGATCTTTTAAAAAAACTACATTATTTAATCCAGGACATTTCTTGGGACAGTGGTAGGTGATACACCCTTGTCGCCCTTCGGTTGCGGGTTCAAGTCTCGCAGCCTTGCCGGACGCGACGGGTTGCCGCCCGACCTCCGGGTTGTCCTTTTATGGCAATCCAAAATAATCCAAACTAGAACTATCCAAAATACTTCTATCCAAACTCACAGTCCAACATTTATAAGTGAGGTAAACATAATGTAGAACCTTTTTACCCCGTAATAGCATATGAATACCTTCATCATGTATTCTTTTAATACACCGAAACATCCTGAATTACCATATTCCTTATTGATTACATTCATGCTCCCTTATTCCATATAGAAAGCTGGATATACTTCATTAATCTAAAAATGTTTTAAACCCCAACAATGATGGAATATACAAATCATTAATCAGTTCTAGGGTAGTCAAGAATATCCAATATAATTTATCCAAAACAATCACATATTATTCCAAAATCACTACCTCAGTATCAGAACTATATTATGATTTATCATTCTCTCAACCATATATTTTCCAAAAATTTATCCTGCTATTGAGTCACTTTCCTTTGTTCCACATAATCTCAAGTCCTTAATGAAATAGTACTGCAGTACAATCCTTATATACTCCATGATTATTGTAACAAGTACATTGTTGATACAACACTCAATTGACATAATCAACATAAGAACTCTAATCATTCCTCTTCATCTGTGGTAGTATCATAACTTGATTATTATCCAATAACATCATTTGCGGCATAGTCTGATGACTGGGACATAGGTTCGTGTAGTGTCCAAACTCCTTGCAAATGAAGCATTGTACATTTGAAACCATTTTCTTACCCTTGCAGTCATGTACTTTGTGCCCTTTTCCTCCACACTTATAACAAACTCCCATTCCTTTCAGGCAAGTTCCAGGGTGTTTCTTTCCACAGTTACCACATATGGGAAAATTCTTCTTTTCCCTCTTCCCTTTATACATCTTTCTCTCTTCCATCCTTTTCTTCTCTTGCTTCCCTTCAAAGCCATAGGACTCAGTAAACTCTTTACTTATCTTATCATCACATGATATTATTTCTTCATATGATGATAATACATGGGAGGCTATTTCTCTTATAAATTCTAGCTTAAGACCATGAAAGATATGATCCTTCCTTCTCTTTGGATCATGTGCATTTCTGGAGTTCTCATTCCTTCTACTGGGCGCCATTTCTAAACAATGGCATACACTAGATTAGTTTATGAATCAAAATACATAATCCCATACTTATAAAACACTTAACATAAATTGAACTATTTATGGATATAATCCATAATCATAAAAATGTTTTCTTTGAGGAAGTATATACTCATAAACCCTTCATAATGATTTGTAAAGAAAATGAGAGTTATCCTAAGCATATCCCCCGGGAGTGTCGTAACCAAGAGTGCAGCAAGGCCCGTTGTCGTGCACCAGTTCCCGTTCGAGTCTAGATCAAAGCGGTGTTTTCGGGTTTTACCCCTAGGTACATCTGTGCCAGAGCCGCCTCTACCTGCTCGTATCCAGACAGGGATGTATTGCTCGGAAAACTCACAAAATCTCTACAATACCAAAATTCTAGGAAGTTCTTCTATACTAATCCTCAAAGTTCATCTTAGGTCTACGTGCTCTAATCAGAGTTTATCTAAATCTAGCTTCCAAGGTTTGTACTAAACTTCCTCTGATACCAACTGTAACGCCCCGACCCTAGTTACCCAGAGTCGGTGCATTATTACATAACATTGGCATGATCACAAGAAAGATCAAATCTCGAAATACCGATTGGTTTAGTAGCCTTGGAAACACTAGATATATTCATAAGTTTTACATTACATCATAAAATGAAAAACTAATACAACAACATAATGTTTCCACAATCCACACTATTAACCCCTCATAAAATCCCTGCAGGTCATTCATAACTTACTTCTTCACTTCCTGGGAAAAAATAAAACATAGAAAAGGGGTGAGCTCAAATGCCCAGTAAGGATAACAATATAGCGGAAACTTTCATAAATAAGAATAAACTTTTAAGGCAATGTATAACTAAAACAAAAGCCTTTCAAACATGAACTTTCAACATAGTATGGCATAAATAAAATGAAATAATTCCATTTCCCTATTCACATGGATATTCTACTAATCGAATAATCACATGCAAAAATCAATAACCACTTTCATAATGTTGGAATGCATAATGCCAGACTATCATAACCACATAGTCAAGGCCTCGTGCTAAGACTACAAATAATATTTTGTCAAGGCCTTGTGCCAAGACACTAGTTTGTCTCATGAGACCTACCGATGTATCGAGGAGCTATAGCGGGCTCCACCCATCACTTATTAAGTCCAATGCATTCCCATATGAAAAGGTTTAAACATAACATAAACATTCGTATTAAAACTACCATACGAAATGTCAATAATTTCACCATAAACTATGAATGGTATAAAAATAGCACATCCATAGTCAAACATATCACAAAACCTTCAATACAATATAGAAGTTTTGTATCATAATAAATCAACTTCAAATAATCTTAAAATCCATCAAAGGATGTTGACATAGATGAAATCAAAATTCTTTTTAAAGAAATATCCCCTTTTATTTTGAAATCATTTAAGATCCATATAAAATAAAACATTTTCTTTGAAAATATTCTTATAATCTTGTAAGGAAAGCTTTGAAGATTTTATAACGGCGTAAAATAACCGCACCCGCCGTATAAGTTAAAAAAACATTCTTACCTCAATTCTGTCGAAAAGGTTAAAAAGGACCTTGTTTTGAAAATAACGGAAAGATTCCTTTATAAACCACTTATAAAAGTCAAAAAGGGTATAAATGACTTTAACTCATATTTTAGTAAATAGTAAAAATGTTTTGAAATACATTTTTAAGAAACATGGATGTGGATGATAAAGAGATCCCAGTAGATTATTACGTATAAACAACCTCGGATAATGAAGAGATTGTGAAATAACCCTTACCTTGTACTTTTCCTTGGTTGGGGTAGGTTAACCTCCTGTATAATGGTGAAATAGTTGTTATTAAATTATACAAGAATCATATATATTAATATGATATCATATATGATCTTTTAACATTGATTTGTTAATAATATCTTAGAATTATCGTCGTTTCGGGAGTTAACTTACTCATTTTATTTTATATGTTTTGTTACATAAGCCATGGTTGTTGTATCTTATTCATATCCAGAATGATATCCAGTCCTTAAACATCATTTTTAAATCATCAAATGATAATTATACTTGAATGGATACGATGGAGAATGAATCTCATCGTGTTCGTGGAGACGGTAGTCCGTACGTACGCACGAGCGACAATATCATTCTTTTGATATTAAAATAATATATAAATGGATGGTATATCATATATACAGAATCATTAACATGTTATATTTATTATTTACATGAGTTACACATCATTATTATACCCATCCAAATAATATTATATTGAATAACAATTACACCACGACGTGGAGACGGTAAGCCGTACGTACGCACGTATGGTGACATGTTATTCAAAGGGTGGATAGAATACTGAATATGATTGTACCATATTTATAATAACATCACAGTATATGTGAGATACTGGAGTTATTATTTTAGAATGGTAAGAACAAAGGAAGAAAAAGTGGAAGAAGAAATGAACTTGGAGAAGGGTGGTGAAATCATTACCTCTTCTTCGGGTTCTTCCTTTTGATTTGATCAAAAGGGATCCTTAGGTTGGCTTTATTATCAAACTAAGGCCTCTAGGTTGTAGTGAGGGATGTTGGGAGAGTATTTGGGCAGAGTTTGGCCGAACCAAAAGGCTTTGAAGGTGTGAAGAAATGAGAAGGAGGAGTGCCCTTTTATAAGAGGGGTGAGGGTCACCTTTGGAAAAGCTAGAAATATTAATTTATAATAAATTCATATTCGGTTTCCAATGGTTCCAAAGTTGAATATTAAAAGGATAAGGTGGGGATAGGTCGAAAACCACTCAACCAATAGAATTTAGACAGGTTTGCGTACTTATATTAACCTTATCTTTAAGTATTAACTCTAAGTTAATTAGTTTCACTTTTACAATGTCTCTTTGTATTTTTATATAATATGGTTAATAAACTTACTATATACATCCAAGCGACCCCCAAGTGGTCCATTAATGATGAACCTATCATGATATAAGTCTCTTGGCCGAACCTTAGATTTTTAGGAATTTAATATCAATTAATAATATAATATTTGTTTTAATAACTCTTTTATGTCAATTTTGACACTATTCAATAGTTGATTTTTGTGAAACTCATAATAGATTGATTACTTCGAACAAAGTCAATTAAATCAATCCTAATATATCATATTATCCTATAAAATTAGTTTAATTCATTAAAAGTTTCATATTATATTTATTTGGGTATTTATAATATCAATTATTTTAATTTTTCACTATTATAGTAATTACTGCATCATCATTGTGTCATATATAAAATAAATTATTTAATGTCTAAAAATTATAAATAAAATATAATTATGTAGGAAATATTTTTAGATTTCTAATTAATATTTATAATCTAAAATCCAACATATATAACCCTATGTAACAATTGTTGTTCTAAAAGATATATGCTTGTGTCATTTTTGTATTCATTTTAACTAAATTAAAATAAAGTGTCATTATCACTTACAAGTGGATCCATGGGGTCCCAAAATAGACCCAAAGATTCACATGGTCGACCATGTATCAACCAATAGGGTTAAGACACGTTTTAGGGTAATTTAGTATTATTATAATATTATTTTTTAACCCTTATTTACCGGATTTACCCTTAACCATGGTAAATAAAATATTTACCGCAGTAATTATTCAAAATGTATAAAAATAAAAGTTACCTATTTACACAATTTTAACATCCTGATTCCAAATATGGAATCCATTTTCCTAAATTCAAAACACAGAAGTGGTAGAAATTAATTTAAAATTAATTCCCGCTGTCAAAACAAAAAGCGTGTTTTTAAGAGATAATAACTATCAAAAGATTGACACTTGTTTATGTTCGGTTTAATTGTAAAATTATGTCCAATGACCAACATTATATTAAATGGTAAAAATATATTCTAAATATACTTTAAAACCACTCAAATTCATAATTTATCACTATTAATTATTTTTATTAAAAAAGTTGTTTTTAATTAAAATTTAGTAATTTTCACTATTCATCAAAATATGAAAGTTATCCGAAATGTACCAAAATTTCACCTTAGGCTAAATTCGATATTCCGAATCCAAAAATGAAGTCCATTTTCAAATATAAAATATATATAATTTCAAAAATTAGGTATTACTATTCATAACGGCTAGTTTGATCGGTTGTGGTGTGTGTTAAAACTCGACGTTGCGTACAACACACGCTACTGTTTTATTCAAAGGAAAGCGTACCGTGGAAGCTTGGGATATTTCATTTTAAATTTTTTGATGTCTCCATTTAGTCAAAAAGTTTAAAATATTGTATTTAAAAAGGTTTCACTATCAAAAGTTGATAAAAGTGCAATACTGAAAATGAATCTGTTCTTGCATTATGACTAAGAAACTCATAATATGGATTCTAAAATTATAAGGATTATATAAAGTTAAAAATGTAGTTAATGCTATTCATGACCTCTTTTAATGGCTTTTTTTTTGGTAAGTCATGGTGCAATTGAACTCGGTGTTGCTTGTAGTGCAAGTTATTGAATTATTTTGAAGAAATAACACACTATGAAATCTTGGGGTGTTACAAAATACACCAAGATTTCATCTATAAATACAACCACAAAGGAGTCCAAAAAGTGATATAAGGTCATGTTCATTAATTCCATGGAAACTATAGAAGCATTGGTAAACCCAAATATCATTACTGAATATTTAAAATGTACATACCGAATTTGAAATGTAGTATTTGGAACATCCTCTTCCCAGACCCTCAACTGGTGGTACCAAGATCTCCATTTGATCTTTGAAAACCAATAGTCTCCCCTGACCTAATCAAAGAGATAATTAATTCTGGGCAATGGGTATTTATTCCTTACAGCCACTTGGTTAAGATTATAGTAGTTTATACAAATTCATAGGCTTTTGTCCAAATTCTTTTCAAATAGAATGTGTGAATCCCATTGTGACATGTTTAGGTGGATAAATGCCTTTCCCTCAAATTCCCTAGATAAAATTTCAACTCTTTTAGCTTGGATAGAGCCATCCATTAATATGGAAAGGAAATTGGGATCATACCAGGAAGCACATCAATAGAAAACTCAACCACTTGTTGGTGGGAAAATCCTGATAAGACCCCTGAAAACAAATTTTGGTATATTTACACATCCATTAGAAGTCCACTCATATAAATATGCTCAAAATCATCAAAGAAAATTTTGGACAACTTGAATGAAATCAACCCCAATTCTAAAGAAATTGGTCCGACCCTCCCAGATCACAGATATCATTCACCCTAAAATATGTGAGTGTTCCCATCAGTCATAAGAATTTAGACCCTATAATGATAATATTCAAGTATCACCTTGAATCTAATCAAAAAATACATTCCAATAATGAGGTCAAAAATATCTGGGTCCAACACAATGAAATCCCAAACGACTTCTACAACCTTAATTAAAACACAGAACTCTGGGAACTTGAAAATAGTCTCCTTCCTCCTACCCAACAGGGTTATAAAATCCATAAAAATAGAATCAACTCTGCTCACATACCCAAAGTATCAAGCATCCTTAGAAATATATAATAATGGAATTCACCTGTATCAAATAAAATATATTTCATAAAAGAAGCAATAAACACCATACCTCTCACAATGGCTAACCCGGAATCCAAGTCATATAGTATAACTTATTTTTCATGAGGAAATACTACATCAGGCCCACTTTGATCCTTATTCCCCTATTGAGAATCCCCATTTTCTTGAGTGCATTATCCTTTACCCTTAGAAGTATCATACTGCACCTGAGAGCCCGTTGAAAACATAGATCCTGCATTGTGCCCCCATGAAACAACCTGATAGAAGCAATGAAGATTCCCCAAGCATCCACACTATTGGAACACCCTCAAAGTCTCTCAACAATTATCCTAGTGCATCTACATTTCCCAAACTAGTAATAGAAAACTGTTTTACACCCTATATAAGCCACATGCGATGTTCTTGGTGACTACTAGACTCTCTTTTCACTACCCCGATGAGTCTCATCATGCTTCTACTAATATACTAACAAAGAACTATAGCTACCAACCATTAAATGAACACCAATGAAGACTATAATTCTATTCAAATTAGCCTCTACCATATCCTCCTTTCCAACCACCTCTAAATAATTCAGTATAAAGAGAAGAATAAGCATGGACCTGATCTCTGGCATTAAGTTAATCTCAAAATGTCAAGCCTTGAGGTAATTATTTGTGAGGTGATTTAGTGATATGTTAACCAACTAATTAAATTGGTTGGAATAATTCATCACTAAATGATCCCCTTTCTCTAAATTCGAGAACTTATGGGCATTTTCCACTATCAAAGTCTTCAGTTGGAACTACCGATTAAACGCCACCTTGAAAGTGGTCCATGTCAGATCCTCATGCCTCCTAAAAATCACCTTCAAATCCCACCACTTTCTATACATTCCTTCCATCATGTACATGTAAAATCCAACATTAGAGGTCTTAGGGGTCTTTAAGAACTCAAAGATACACTCAATGTGATCCAGCCACTCCTCCAAATCACTAGGTCCCATGTCACCATAGAACATTAGTGGATTTTTACTTCTAGACTCGTGAGAATTTTCTACTATCTATTCCTACTCTTGACCACCTACCTGACCCAAGGATTGGATTTTAAGAATCACTGACTCCACTAAATTCTAATCAATAGGAAGTTTTGGTTGTAGGGTGTTCTTTGTGGCACCCTCTCCACACCTGGACGGGGTCCTTCTGGGGGGAATTGTCTATAAAACACAAAACATAAACTCAAATAATATGAAATTAAATATCAAACTATATTAAAAGAACTAAATAAAGCCTCATCATGGGTATCAACAAGAAAAACTAGTATCAAAATCATCTCCAAATGAAAAAGATAAAAACATTAAAATTTCAATCATTTCCCAATGTGCATGTTTAGCCACACTGTTAGGAAAACCATGCACCAACCATGTTGGTGTCACTAGATCTAGTAGATAAGGCCACATAGGCTGTACATGATTACTAATAATTGTACGCCTCCACCATACCTCCCCATTTCACCTACAAAACTCAAAAAAACCCCTTGGTTCCACCCCAGGATTCACCACCAATCAGAAAATACCTCAAAATTCCATCAAAACAACCCATAAAAAGATTAAAACATAACTAAAATCCCAAAATACCCATGGAAACTCAAGATAAACATGAATAAGATCTGGTTAGGCACTCCCCCATTACTACCTCCTGAGTCCCGACAGTCCTGGCTTCATTCTACCACTGACTCACAAACAACAACAGCCTTTAATACCATTTTTTAATGATCCAGTCCTAGTCTAATTGAACCATCACTCGATTTAGACCATCACATAGATAAAATCATGTTCTAAATCACCATGGGTTAGTGACAAGCATCGGGTATAACCAATCATCTCTTGGGAATGGTTTCACCAATGGTAAACCAGTATAACTCATCCATGATACAGGGTGACCACACCAATATCATCATAGTAAACATAATAAAATAAAACATCAAGATTATGCAGTAAATACTAGAAAAACCCATAAATCATTGGATACATCATAAAAAAAACATTCCATAATAGGATATATATATACATGGTATCTCAAGTCAAAGCTCAAAACTCAAAAGAAGGGAGAAAATCCCAAAAATACCGATACATACATCCCAACGAATACAAAATCCCAAAATGAATCCACATAATCCAACTTTGTGAGACCACATATCCTATACAAAAAAACAAACGGCAGTAATCATGAAGAGCCTCCCAAGTACATAGTGCCCTTAAATTTACCTGTATCTTAAAAAAAGAAATGTATATATTCCTAAAGGCGTGTGTAGGGTGTGAGGCACAAATCCTAGTAGGATACCACCATCAGTATATTTAAATATTTTTCCCATGAAAACCAATAAACTTGTTTGAAATAACATTTTAAAACTAAACCACTTTAAAAAATCACTTTCAAAAAGATTTGTAAAATCCCATTGGTTTTCTATTTCAAATAAAATATAATTTTCCCAAAACATTTTTCAACATGGATTAAATAAATAAACAAGGTGAAAAGGCACATAATGATCAATATACCCAACAAATCAAGGTAAATAATAACATCATCTTCATTTAATCAATATAAAAAATGGGCATAA
Organism: Viscum album; assembly: GCA_963277665.1. Classification (NCBI taxonomy): domain Eukaryota; kingdom Viridiplantae; phylum Streptophyta; class Magnoliopsida; order Santalales; family Viscaceae; genus Viscum; species Viscum album. The sequence goes on along the minus strand of OY728131.1, from coordinate 900,770,777 downwards.
CATATCTCATCAGATAAAACATGGCACTAATAAAATTCATAAATCATATAAAACAAATTTTCATGAGTAAGTGAACCTAGGGTTATGACCATAAGGTTTTAATGTGAGTGAGTCTAAAAAATTTGTGCTAGCTGCTAAGAAAAATGGAAGCTCTCGCAATCTTCCCCAAGCCCAACTCCAAGAGCTTTCATGGTCTCTCAGCAACCAAGTGGAAGTTCTCATGGTCTTCCTACCCAAATATTCTCATGGTCCCTTGGAAACCAAAATGGAATCTCTCATGGTCTTCCTCCTCAAAGGCTCTCATGGTCCCTCATACAGCATCTCTCTCACACCCTAGGTTAACCCATGTACTAATTCATTCCAATAAAATCACAATAAAGTTCTATTTAATCCAAAAGTTATTGAACAGCCCAATTTCACAAATTGTCATGACAATTTTATAAAACACCTTCACTCAAGGTAAAACAATTTCTAAAACCATTTTATAAATTCAATTTAAAACAAAGAACCTCTTTGATCCATTTTATCAAACACTTGGGGTACACTCAAGCCACTCCCATTTCAAAAACCCACTTTAAATCCCCAAATTTCTAAATCAAGCTATAAAGAATATCAATCTCGGTATCAACATTAATAAAAAATCATTTAAAGGAAATTTTAAGCAAAACAAACCAAAGGTGATTAAAAAATTAAAGGTAAGTCATGGAAAACACCCTTAAATAGAGACTCCTACCACAAAATCTATAACGACCCATACTTTACATACATTGTTATCACTTCATAATTGAAGCACACTTATTACAACATATAACAAAACTAGGAAAGGACTGTATAGGTATAGTGTCTTTAGAAACTGGGAAATATAAACAACTGGTTCATAAAGAGCCTACTTTGCCTCCCATTTATTTCACCATATCTAGAGTCTCTTTTTGGCACATCCTACTTAATAAGATTATTCCTGACCTGGGGAAAGAAAACATACAAAAGGGTCAGCTCAAATGCTCAGTAAGGGTAAACAAAAGAAATATCAATCACATCATATTCATAAGAACATAATATTTTGGAAATCTTAACCTGCAAAAGAGAGCATAATTTCATAACAAGGGATAAATCATAGTAGTGAAATGAAATACCAATAATCATAACTTAAAACATGAAACTTTGTGGCATACACACATAATCATAGATATCATTTCTTATTATTCAAGACTCATTTCCAAGACTATCTTAGTGGACAAAGTCCATTTCTGAACCAAGTTCACTCCTCGTTTCAGTCCTGTTTCACTGAACCAGTTTAAACTGCCATTCCAGCCATGTATATCTCATGAGATATAAAATATTTACCCAATGAATTGGAGGGAGATATAGGTCCCACCCATCTCTTAATGATACCATTATTATGTGTGTCACAAAATCATAAACCATACATTATAGCATAACCCATCTAATAAAAATGGGAATCTTAAACATCGTGACATCATAAAACAATTCATATAATATAAAGGAATTCATAAAAATATTTCCATCACAACATAATAAAATCCATGTAATAATAGGGATAGAAATATAACCCTATATTATCTTAGATGGAAAATAATTTTGATAAAACTTTTGAACTCCATTCTTGAGGAAAATATCCTTTCTACTTCAAAAACATTTTTCCTTTCTTAACATGTCATACAAACTAAAAGAAGTTGATTAAAAATAAACTTGAAAACTTTTAAAGTAAGATTCTTGGAAATAATGTTTTAAAAATCCATTCATGTTGTATAAGTTAAAAAAAACATTCTTCTCGTACTTTTGTCGAAAAAGTCAAAAAGTACCTCGTACGAAAAACGACAAAAGATTCCTTTCATATCTTTTACTAAAAACTCAATGAAGGGTAAAATGGAATTTAAACAATTTTAGATGGATGTAAATAATATTACATATTGAGGAAACATGGATGTGGATGATAAAATACACCCCAGTAAATACCAAAGTATAAACAATCTCGGATAAAAATGAGATTGTGATATTTCCCTTACCTTAGGTTTGATTTTCTTCATAAGTGTCCAAACCTCCTGTATAATGATTTAAATAATGTTATTGACTTATTCCAGAATCATACTTATTTTTATGATATCATATATGGTCATATTCTTAGCTACTTATTAGTAATATTTCATTACTACTTGTTATTCGGGTGTTTATTACTTTTTGTTCTTATGCGTGTCTTGTCGAATAAATTCTTATTTTTATTTTTAGTTTATAGATACCTCATTTCCAGAATGGTATTAGTGTAATATATATCATATTTATTCACTCAATTAATTTAATTAATCATTATGCAATGAAAATCATGTAGAACGAGTTGCATCACATCGTGGAGACGGTATTCCGTACGTACGCACAAGTGATGATATCGTTCCCATGATCGTGGAATTGTATTGGAGTGTATGTATACTATTTCAGAATCAATATCAATTAACAATAGTAATATCTAGTCATTATTTACACCATTATACCCATCAAATTAAGGCGGTGGTGGAAAATAGATTACACCATGGCGTGGAGACGGTATTCCGTATGTACGTACGCGCGGTGATTTCGTTATCCGTAGGATGGATAGATGGTGAAATAGGGTTGTTTCATACTTATAATAACATATCATTATATTACTGACACTGATGTTATTACTTCATAATTAAAAAACTAAAGTATAAGAAGTGGAAGAAGAAATAAAGTTGAAAGAATTGGTAACGGACATTACCTCTTCTTTGAAACGCCACTTTGAGACCTCCTTTTAGGGCAATAAAATTGGTCTTTGAAGAATACTAGGACCTCTAGGATGTCTCTAGGGAAGTGGAGAGTATAAATTGGCAGGGTTTGGCCAAGCTTGAAGGCTCAAAGTGGTGTGAGGAAGAGGGGGAGGAGGTGCCCTTTTATAAGGGAGGAGAGGGGCTCCTTTGGAAAAACTAAAAACTATTATTTTATTATAAAGTCAAGTTCAGTTTTAAATAGCTCCAAATTGATTTATTTAGAAGCTAAGGTGGGGATGGGTCGAAATCCTCTCATCCAATAGAATTTAGAAAAGTTTAGGTTCCTATTTTAACCTTATCATTTAGATTTATCATTAAGTTAAATAATTTTACTTTTACCGTGTCTTCTTGTGTTCTTATACTATAAGGTTAATAAACTCACTATAACGAGCCAAACGAACCCCAAGTTGTTTATTATTAATATATATAACCTTATCTAAGTAATTTAGCCGAACCTTAGATTTTTAGGAAAAAAATAACAATTAATAATATAATATTTGTTTTAAAAACTATTTTATGTCAATTTTGACACTATTTAGTAATTGATTTTTGTGAAAATCATAACAGAATGATTAGTTCGAAAAAAAGTTAATTAAATTAATAATAACATGTCATATTAACCTAGAAAATTAGTGGAATTCATAAAAAGTCTCAAATTACATTTATTTGGGTATTTATAACATCAATTATGTCAATATTTCATTAATAAGATAATTACTGCATCATCTTTGTGTCATAAATAAATTAACTTATTTAAAGTCTAAAAATTACAAATAAAATATAATTATGTAGGAAATATTTTTATCTTTCTAATAAATATTTATAGTCTAATTTATCTTATGTTTAACCCTATATTAAAAATTATTTTCTTATTAAACTTTGATTTTAACTATTTTAACCCTTCTTTAAATAAATTAATAATAAATGTCCTAATCTAATCCAAGTGGGCCTAAATGGTCATATTTTATTCCTAAGGTTGTTTTTGGTCGAATTACACTTATCCAATAGAATTAGGACATGTGTTAGGGTAATAAAAATATCATTTTTACCCTTAATTACCCTATTTACTTTTAACCGTGGTAAATAAAAGTAAAAAGTTACTATTCACCAAAAATTATTTTCATCTCATTGAACCACATTTTACTTACTGACATCAACTGTGTGTCTCGGATTTTTGAAATTCCATTCACAGAAATGGTAAAATTAATTTTTATGAAAAATTCAGTTTTTTAACTACCACTTAGTGGTTTCACTATTCATCAAAAATTGAAAGTTTTCAGAAAAATACCAAAATTTCACCCTAGGCTAATTTCGATATTCCGAATCCAAAAATGAAGTCCATTTTGAAAAATAAAATTTATAAAATTTCAAAAAGCGGTTATTAATATTCATAACGGCTAGTTTTAATAATATTTTAATAGTATATCGTTGTTTAGTGAAACTCGGTATTGCGTACGACGCAAGCTATCGAGAAAGGTCGCGATTTCGTGTAAAGCAAGCCAAGAAAGTGTTGTGTGTAGAAAAAGATTCCTTTGATGATTTATATAACATAAAAGTCTCGGGTGTTACATTCTACCCCCCTTAAAATGAATTTCGCCCTCGAAATTCGTCACTTTGTAACAAACAGATGAGGATACCTCTCCCTCATCATATCCTCAAGCTCCCATGTAGCTTCTTCTAATTGGTGGTTCCTCCATAAAACTTTCACCAATCGAGTGGTCTTGTTTCATAGGACTTTTTCGCTACGATCCAGAATCTCTATCGGCTGTTCTTCATAAGAAAGATCTTGCTCCAGTGGTACAACTTCTGAGCTGAGTACATGTGAAGGATCTGGTATGTACTTTCTCCGGAGAGATACATGGAACACATCATGAACTTGAGAGAGATTCGGTGGAAGCACCAATCGGTAAGCTACCTTCCCAACACGATCCAGTATTTCGAAAGGACCGATATATCTAGGGCTCAACTTCCCCTTCTTTCCAAATCTCATGACCCTCTTCCAGGGAGATATTCCTAAGAACACTTTATCACCCACTTCAAACTCTAGGTCTTTTCTTCGGTTGTCGGCATAACTTTTCTGTCGACTCTGAGCTGCTCTTATGTGTTGTTGAATAGATCTAACATTTTCTTCCATTTCATCAATGAGATCAGGTCCTAATAGCTTTCTTTCCCCAACTTCATCCCAGCAAGTTGGAGTCCTGTATTTCTTTCTATAGAGAGCTTCATAAGGAGCCATCTAAATACTGGAGTGAAATCTATTATAATAAGAAAATTCCACCAAAGGTAGGTGTTGATCCCAACCACCTTTTAAATCCATAGAGCAAGCTCTCAACATATCTTCTAGAGTTTGAATTGTTCTCTCAGACTGACCATCTGTCTGAGGATGATAAGTAGTGCTGAAACTAAACTCTCTATCCAGAGTATGCTGAAGACTTTTCCAGAACTTCGAGGTAAATCTCGGTTCCCGATCAGATATAATAGAAAGTGGTACTCCATGCAATCTTACCACTTTTTTTACATGTATCCTGGAAAGCTGATCCAGAGATAAATCCTCTCTAATAGCAATGAAGTGTGTAGACTTTGTAAGATAATCAACTATGACCCAGATAGAATTATTGCCTTTGGATGTTTTAGGAAGTCCTGTGACAAAGTCCATAGTGATGTTTTCCCATTTCCATTCGGGTATGGGTAATGGTTGTAACATCCCCTTAGACGTCTGTCTCTCATCTTTAACTTGCTGACAAACCAAGCATCGAGAGACATATTCAGCAACATCTCTTTTCATGCCATCCCACTAGAAGTACTCTTTCAGGTCCCTATACATCTTCGTGCTTCCAGGATTAATAGAGAATGAAGAACTATGAGCCTCATCCAGCAGCTCCTTCTTTAATTCGGGGATGGTAGGAACACAAACCTGATTCCTGAACTTTATTATCCCATCACAATCAAGGTTTAATTCAGGAACATTTCTCACCTTCTTTTGTAACTCTACATATTCTTTCTGTGCCTCTTTAATCTTCACATGTATAGATGGTTGAACATTTATTTGAGAAAGATACGATTTTCCCCCTTCCATTATAATTCCAAGATTCATCCTTTGTAAATCCATAAATATTGGATATTTTGTGATCCTCATCATGGATAAACTGGCATGGTCTTGTCAACTTAATGTATCTGCCACCTTGTTTGCTTTCCCAGGTTGGTAATGAATTGAGCAGTCGTAATCCTTAATTAGCTCCAACCATCTACTTTGACGCATATTCATCTCCTTTTGTGTGAAAATATACTTTAAACTTTTATGATCAGTATAAATATCACACCTTTCACCATAAAGGTAATGCCTCCAAATCTTTAATTCAAAGATTACCGCAGCTAACTCCAAATCATGAGTTGGGTAATTTTGCTCATGGATTTTCAACTTTTGTGAGGCATAAGATATCACCATATCTTTTTTCATGAGAACACATCCCAGTCCCTTCTTGGATGCATCACTGTAGATCACAAACATTTATCCACTACAAGGAAGTGTGAGTACAGGTGCACTGGATAACCTTCTTTTCAACTCCTTGAAATTCTCTCCACATTCATCCATCCATACGAACTTAACTCCTTTTCGAGTCAACCCGGTGAGTGGATTCGATAATCGTGAAAAATATTTCACAAAACGTTGATAATATCTAGCCAAACCAAGAAAACTTCGGATCTCAGTTACTATTGTTGGTCTCAACCATCTTTCGATAACCTCTGTTTTTTCTGGATCCACAGATATCCCCTCTTTTGAGATTATGTGACCCAAAAATGAAACTTTTTTAATCCAAAATTCACACTTGGTAAATTTGGCATAAAGCTTCTCCTTTCTCAGGGTCTTCAATATAATTCTCAAGTGATCTTCATGTTCTTCCTTGTTCATTGAATAGACAAGAATATCTTCAATAAAGACTACCACAAATTGATCAAGTTAGTCTCTAAAGACTCTATTCATCAGATCCATGAAGATAGCAGGGGCATTAGTAAGACCAAATGGCATCACTATAAATTCATAGTGTCCATACCTTGTACGGAAAGTCATCTTTGGTATATCCTACCTTTTGACCCTTAATTGATGATACCCTGAACGAAGATCAATCTTAGAAAAGTATTGAGATCCACTTATTTGGTCAAATAGTTCATCAATGCATGGGAGAGGATATTTCTTCTTGATAGTGATCTTGTTAAGTTCTCGATAATCATTGCAGAGTCTCATTGATCCATCTTTCTTCTTAACAAACAGAACAGGTGATCCCCAAGGTGACGCACTAGGGCGTATGAATCCCTTATCAAGATTCTCTTGGAGTTGCTTCTTCAATTCCTGCAACTCAATTGGGGCCATTCTATAAGGTGTCTTTGATATAGGCAAAGCATCCGGTAGGAGTTCTATTGAAAACTCAACTTCACAATTTGGTGGAAGACCCGGCAATTCATTCGGAAAGACATCATCAAACTCCCATACAATGGGCATATTCTTAATTGTGAGTTTCTCACCAACCATTTGAGATAAATAACCTTCATTAAGTGGAATCAAGACCCATAAGATGGAAGAAATTTCCACTGGGAGGTTATGTTCATCCTTGCATCGATAGACGATCATAGATTGATCTAGAATATGAAATGTGACTTTACTTATTTGGAAATTGATATGAGATCCATATAAAGAAAGACAATCCATGCCAAGAATCACATCAAATTCCACTATAGGAAGGATCACAAGATTTGCAGGAAGCACTTTCCCACAAACTTCAATCGGGGAAGAATTATAAACTTCTGATGCGACTGTTGTGCCATTAGGTGTTGTCACAGCTACCTCAACATCTAATTGTTAAGGTAATATGGTGATACCCTTAGAAAAATATTCAGAAATAAAAGAGATGGTGGATCCAAAATCAAATAAAAATTTTTCTACTTTAGAGTGGATGGTAAGTGTACCTTTCACCACATCGTTATCGTACTCCACATCGCTGATAGAAATTGCATGTTACTTTCCTTTGTCTTTAGCCTTAAGATTTTGTTGATGTCGATAATCATCAACAACCCTTGGATTAGGGCATTTATTGGCATAATGCCCCATCTCCTTGCACTTGAAACATTGAAGTGTAGTTGGTTCATTCTGTGTGTCCCTTCCTTTGTTTGCATCATTGGACATCTTCTTCCCATCATTGCGGCATTCAAATGCCCGATGACCTTCCTTTCCACATTTGAAACATTTACTTGTCCCTTTAAGACAGCTCCCTCCATGTTTCTTTCCACACTTTGAGCATAAGGGAAAGCTCATCTTCTTTTCAGTGTGCTCTTTAGATTTTCCTTTGAATTCCATTTTCCTCTTCTTATCAAACCCATATGACTGATGGGTTACTCCAATCTCCATCTCGACTTTGAGAGCACATCGAACAATTTCCTCGTAGTTATTGAAGTCCCTTATGGCTAACGCCCTTATAAGACTTGGTTTTAAGCCACTAAAGAATCGATCGATCTTACTCTCAGGTTGGATAATAATACCAGAAGCGTACCTCGCAAGTCTTGTAAAATTTGCTTCATAGGTACCAATAGATTCATCATCCTTTTTCTTTAGTTCAAGAAACTCCTTCTCCATATTTGTTTGGAGAATAAGAGGGAAGTACTTATTGAAAAATAAGTTCTTGAACTCATCTCATTCCATGGACTCAATTTCATCTCTTTGCCTCATATTCTTGATAATATTCCACCATTGATCAGCATCACCTTCCAAACGATACACTGCTAAGAAGACTTTATCATGTTCAGAACATTGAAGAACTGAAAATATTTTTTCAGTAGTACTAATCCATTGTTCAGCAACTAATGGATCAGTAGACCCGCTGAATGAAGGTGGACGCTGACTCATGAAGGATTCAACACAATGTTTCTCCTTCCTTTGCTCGTTTGAAAGTCCTGCATGATTCATAGCTTGAGAAATTTGTGTGAGCATGGCTACAAGATTTTTCATTCCAGCTCCCATAACGTTTGGTTTCTCAGGGGGACAATCATTGCATTGCCCGTTGCATTCTGCATTAACAGGGTTCCTTCGGGTTCCAGCCATTGACTAAAACCAAGAAGAATAGTGTGAGAAACACTAATTATAATAGGAAAACCAAATAATCAAGAATAAAATTTCACACTTAAGGTCTTATCCTAGGTTATTCATGGCCATTTCTAAAATACTAAGATTGTGTTCTATGATTAGACTTATCCTTAGGGTTCTTACTAAGGCTTTCACATCCTAGTTTCCAAAGGTTGACTATACCTTTCCTCTGATACCAACTATAACGACCCATACTTTACATACATTGTTATTACTTCAGAATTGAAGAACACTTATTACAAAATATAACAAAACCAGGAAAGTACCGTATAGGTATAGTGTCTTTAGAAACTGGGAAACATAAACAACTGGTTCATAAAGCGTCTACTTTTCCACCCATTTATTTCATCATATCTAGAGTCCCTTTTTGGCATATCCTACTTAATAAGCTTCTTCCTGACCTGGGGAAAGAAAACAGACAAAAGGGTGAGCTCAAATGCTCATTAAGGGTAAACAAAAGAAATATCAATCACATCATATTCATAAGAACATAATATTTTGGAAATCTTAACCTGCAAAAGAGAGCATAATTTCATAACATGGGATAAATCATAGTAGTGAAATGAAATACCAATAATCATAACTTAAAACATGAAACATTGTGTCATACACACATAATCATAGAGAATCATTTCTTATTAGTCAAGACTCATTTCCAAGACTATCTTAGTGGATAAATCCCATTTCTGAACCGAGTTCACTCCTCGTTTCAGTCATGTTTCACTGAACTGGTTTAACCTGCCGTTCTAGCCATGTCTATCTCATGAGATATAAAATCTTATCCAATGCATCGGAGGGAGATATAGGTCTCACCCATCTCTTAATGATACCATTCTTATGTGTGCCACAAAATCATAAACCATACATCATAGCATAACCCATGTAATAAAAATGGGAATCTTAAACATCGTGACATCATAAAACAATTCATATAAGATAAAGGAATTCATAAAAATATTTCCATCACAACATAATAAAATCCATGTAATAATAGGGATAGAAATATAACCCTATATTATCTTAGATGGAAAATAATTTTGATAAAACTCTTGAACTCCATTCTTGAGGAAAATATCCTTTCTACTTCAAAAAAAATTTCCTTTCTTAACATGTCATATAATTTTAAACTAAAATAATTTGATTAAAAATAAACTTGAAAACTTTTAAAGGAATATTCATGTAAATAATGTTCTAAAAATCCATTCAATCGGTATAAGTTAAAAAACATTCTTCTCGTACTTTGGCTGGAAAAGTCAAAAAGTACCTCGTATGAAAAACGACATAAGATTCCTTTCATATCTTTTACTAAAAACTCACCGAAGGGTAAAATTGATTTTAAACAACTGTAGGAGGATAGAAATAATATTACATATTGACTAAACAAGGATGTGGAAGATAAATATTCCCCAGTAAATTCTGAAGTAAAAACAATCTCGGATAAAAATTGAGATTGCGAGATTTTCCCTTACCTTAGGTTCGATTTGCTTCGTAAGTGTCCGAACCTCCTGTATAATGATTTAAATAATTTTATTGACTTATTCCAGAATCATATTTATCTTTATGATATCATATATGGTCATATTCTTAGATTCTTATTAGTAATATTTCATTACTACTTGTTATTCGGGTGTTTATTACTTTTTGTTCTTATGCGTGTCTTGTCGAATAAATTCTTATTTTTCTTTTTAGTTTATAGATACCTCATTTACAGAATGTTATTAGTGTAATATATATCATATTTATTCACTCAATTCATTTATGTAATCATTATGCAATGAAAATCATGTAGAACGAGTCGCATCACATCGTGGAGACGGTATTTCGTACGTACGCACGAGCGATGATATCGTTCCCATGATCGTGGAATTCTATAGGAGTGTATTTATACTATTTCAGAATCAATATCACTTTACAATAGTCATATCTAGTCATTATTTACACCATTATACCCATCCAAGTAAGGTGGTGGTGGAAAATAGATTATACCACGACGTGGAGACGGTATTTCGTACGTACGCACGTGCGGTGATTTCATTTTCTGTAGGATGGATAGATGGTGAAATAGGTTTGTTTCACACTTATAATAACATATCAGTATATTAGTGACACTTATGTTATTACTTCATAATGAAACAACTAAAGAAGAAGAAGTGGAAGAAGAAATAAAGTTGAAAGAATTGGTAACGGACATTACCTCTTCTTTGAAACGCCTCTTTGAGACCTCCTTTTAGGGCACTAAAATTGGACTTTGAAGAAGACCAAGACCTCTAAGATGTCTCTAGGGAAGTGGAGAGGAGAAATGTTCAGGGGTTGGCTGAGCTTGAAGGCTCAAAGTGGTGTGAGGAAGAGGGGGAGGAGGTGCCCTTTTATAAGGGAGGAGAGGGGCTCCTTTGGAAAAACTAAAAAATATTATTTTATTATAAAGTCAAGTTCGGTTTTAAATAGCTCCAAATTGATTTATTTCGAATATAAGGTGGGTATGGGTCGAAATCCTCTCATCCAATAGAATTTAGACAAGTTTAGGTTCCTATTTTAACCTTATCATTTAGATTTATCATTAAGTTAAATAATTTTACTTTTACCGTGTCTTCTTGTGTTCTTATACTATAAGGTTAATAAACTCACTATAACAAGACAAACGAACCCCAAGTTGTTTATTATTAATATATATAACCTTATCTAAGTCATTTTTCTGAAACTTAGATTTTTAGGAATAAAATAACAATTAATAATATAATATTTGTTTTAAAAACTATTTTATGTCAATTTTGACACTATTTAGTAATTGATTTTTGTGAAAATCATAACAGAATGATTAGTTAGAAAAAAAGTTAATTAAATCAATAATAACATGTCATATTAACCTATAAAATTAGTATAATTCATGAAAATTCTCAAATTACATTTATTTGGGTATTTATAACATCAATTATGTCAATATTTCATTAATAAGATAATTATTGCATCATCTTTGTGTCATAAATAAATTAACTTATTTAAAGTCTAAAAATTACAAATAAAATATAATTATGTAGGAAATCTTTTAGATTTCTCATGAATATTTATATTTGAATTTATCTTATGTATAACCCTATATTGAAAATTATTTTCTTATTAAACTTTGATTTTAACTATTTTAACCCTTCTTTAAATAAATTAATAATAAATGTCCTAATCTAATCCAAGTGGGCCCAAATGGTCATATTTTATTCCTAAGGTTGTTTTTGGTCGAATTACACTTATCCAATAGAATTAGGACATGTGTTAGGGTAATAATAATATCATTTTTACCCTTAATTACCCTATTTACTTTTAACCGTGGTAAATAAAAGTAAAAAGTTACTATTCACCAAAAATTATTTTCATCTCATTGAACCACATTTTACTTAATGACATCAACGGTGTCTCTCGGATTTTCGAAATTTCATTCATAGAAGTGGTAAAATTAAGTTTTATGAAAAATTCAGTTTTTTGACTACCACTTATTGGTTTCACAATTCATCAAAAATTGAAAGTTTTCAGAAAAATACCAAAATTTCACCCTAGGCTAATTTTGATATTCTGAATCCAAAAATGAAGTCCATTTTGAAAAATAAAATTTATAAAATTTCAAAAAGTGGTTATTACTATTCATAACGGCTAGTTTTAATAATATTTTAATAGTATATCGTTGTTTAGTGAAACTCGGTATTGCGTACGACGCAAGCTATCGAGGAAGGTCGTGATTTCATGTAAAGCAATCCAAGCAAGTTTTTTGTGTAGAAAAAGATTCCTTTTATGATTTATATAACATAAAAGTCTCGGGTGTTACATTCTACCCCCCTTAAAATGAATTTCGCCCTCGAAATTCGTCACTTTGTAACAAACAGATGAGGTTACCTCTCCCTCATCATATCCTCAAGCTCCCATGTAGCTTCTTCTAATTGGTGGTTCCTCCATAAAACTCTCACCAATCGAGTGGTCTTGTTTCTCAGGACTTTTTCGCTACGATCCAGAATCTCTATCGGCTGTTCTTCATAAGAAAGATCTTGCTCCAGCGGTACAACTTCTGAGCTGAGTACATGTGAAGGATCAGGTATGTACTTTCTCCGAAGAGATACATGGAACACATCGTGAACTTGAGAGAGATTCGGTGGAAGCGCCAATCAGTAAGCTACCTTCCCAACACAATCCAGTATTTCGAAAGGACTGATATATCTAGGGCTCAACTTCCCCTTCTTTCCAAATCTCATGACCCTCTTCCAGGGAGATATTCGTAAGAACACTTTATCACCCACTTCAAACTCTAGGTCTTTTCTTCGGTTGTCGGCATAACTTTTCTGTCGACTTTGAGCTGCTCTTATGTGTTGTTGAATAGATCTAACCTTTTCTGCCATTTCATCAAGGAGATCAGGTCCTAATAACATTATTTCCCCAACTCCATCCCAGCAAGTTGGAGTCCTGCATTTCTTTCCATATAGAGCTTCATAAGGAGCCATCTGAATACTGGAGTGAAAGCTATTATTATAAGAAAATTCCACCAAAGGTAGGTGTTGATCCCAACCACCTTTTAAATCCATAGAGAAAGCTCTCAACATATCTTCTAGAGTTTGAATTGTTCTCTCAGACTGACTGTCTGTCTGAGGATGATAAGTAGTGCTGAAACTTAACTATGTATCCAGAGTATGCTGAAGACTTCGCCAGAACTTCGAGGTAAATCTCGGATCCCGATCAGATATAATTGAAAGTGGTACTCCATGCAATCTTACCACTTCCTTTAAATATATCCTGGCAAGCTGATCCAGAGATAAATCCTCTCTAATAGCAATGAAGTGTGCAGACTTTGTAAGACGATCATCTATGACCCAGATAGCATTATTGTCTTTGGATGTTTTAGGAAGTCCTGTGACAAAATATATAGTGATGTTTTCCCATTTCCATTCGGGTATGGGTAATGGTTGTAACATCCCCTTAGAATTCTGTCACTCAGCTTTAACTTGCTAACAAACCAAGCATCGAGAGACATATTCAGCAACATCTCTATTCATGTCATCCCACCAGAAGTAATCTTTCAGGTCCCTATACATCTTCATGCTTCCAGGATGAATAGGGAATGAAGAACTATGAGCCTCATCCAGCAGCTCCTTCTTTAATTCGGGGATGGTAGGAACACAAACCCGATTCCTGAACTTTATTATCCCATCACAATCAAGGTTGAATTCAGGAACATTTCTCACCTTCTTTTGTAACTATACATCTTCTTTTTGTGCCTCTTTAATCTTCACATGTATATATGGTTGAACATTCATTTGATAAAGATATGATTTTCCCCCTTCCATTATAATTCCAAGATCCATCCTTTGTAAATCCATAAATTTTGGATCTTTTGTGATCCTCATCATGGATAAACTGGCATGGTCTTGTCGACTTAATGCATCTACCACCTTGTTTGCTTTCCCAGGGTGGTAATGAATTGAGCAGTCGTAATCCTTAATCAGCTCCAACCATCTTCTTTGACGCATATTCTACTCCTTTTGTGTGAAAATATACTTTAAACTTTTATGATCAGTATAAATATCACACCTTTCACCATAAAGGTAATGCGTCCAAATATTTAATGCAAAGATTACCGCAGCTAACTCCAAATCATGAGTTGGGTAATTTTGCTCATGGATTTTCAACTGTCATGAGGCATAAGCTATCACCATATCATTTTGCATGAGAACACATCCCAGCCTCTTCTTGGATGCATCACTGTAGATCACAAACCTTTCTCCACTATAAGGAAGTGTGAGTACAGCTGCACTGGATAACCTTCTTTTCAACTCCTTGAAATTCTCTTCACATTCATCCGTCCATACGAACTTAACTCCTTTTCGAGTCAACCTGGTGAGTGGATTAGATAATCGTGAAAAATCTTTCACAAAACGTCAATAATATCCAGCCAAACAAAGAAAACTTCGGATCTCAGTTACTATTGTAACGCCCCGACCCCAGCTACCCAGAGTCGGTGCATTACTTCGTAACATTGGCATAATCACAAAAGATCAAGTCTCGAAAGACCTATTAGTTTAGTAGCCTTGGAAACACTAGATACATTCATAAGTCTTTCATTACATCAAAAAGTAAACAAACTACAATAACATGGTCTTCATGGTCCACAATCATATCCCTTTCTGACTACCCCTCTAGGTCATTCATAAAATACTTCTTCACATCCTGGAAAAATATTAAAACATTGAAAGGGGTGACCTCAGATGCTCAGTAAGGTTAACAATATAGCGGAAGCTTTCATAAATAAACATTAACATTTAAGGCAATGTATAACTAAAACAAAAGCCTTTTAAACTTGAACTTCAACATAATATGGCAAAAGTAAAATGAGATAATGCCATTTACTTCTTCACATGGATATTCTACTGGTCGAATAATCACATGCAATATCAATAACCACTTTCATAATGATGGAATGCATAATGCCAGACTATCATAACCACGTAGTCAATGCCTCGTGCCAAGACCACAAATAAGATTTTGTCAAGGCCACGTGCCAAGACACTAGTTTGTCTCATGAGACCTGCCGATGCATCGAGGAGCTATAGCGGGCTCCACCCGTCACTTATTAAGTCCAATGCATTCCGCATATGAATAGGTTTAAACATATCATAAACCATAACATAATCTTATCACATAAAACATGCATAAAGGAAACATAACATTTCCACATTTCAATCACAAGATATCAATACACCACATTGATATAATAAAAATGCTTTCAAAACCATTTTCAATACCAAAATAAAAGAAAGTTAAAACTTTGTATTTATTTTTCATTTAAAAAATGATGGCTTATAGAGGAATCCAAATCTCAAATAATGGTCACGGCGGCGGAGAAGTCGTTGTCGCCGCATAAGTACGGAAAGAAAAACATTCCCTTTTGTCGTTTAGTAAAACGCTTCGTATAAAAAAGTTTCCTTTTGAATAAACGTAAAAGTCAAAGGGGTTTATACACCGTATAAAAGAAATTTGTGTATAAAACCAAATATGCCTCAATGAAAGGAGATTGAGACGAAGTCCTTAAAAAGATCATTTTTAAAATAAAATAGATCTATTATGTGTATTCACTATAGGTACACATAAATAATACAAAATAAGAAATAATAATATCATGACATAATTTGAAAGTAGGAGATTAACCCAAATAATGGAAGTTGGGTTAAGAAATTCCCTTACAAATAAAATAGATATATTATGTGTATTCACTATAGATACACATAAATAAAGTACAAATACAAGATAGGACATAATAATATCATGACGTAATTTGAAAGTAGGAGATTAACCCAAAGAATTGAAGTTGGGTTAAGAAGTTCCCTTACCTCGTGTCTAACTTGACTCAACCGTTCTTTAACTTCCTGAATAATAAACTAGAGTTAATATATACCTTATTAAGAACCATTTTCAATTTCATTATCCTTATTATATCACTTATTACAATGATATGAACATTATGTAATTATTTAAGTTAATAACGGTTGTTTTGTCGATCTTTGGTACTTGAGTCAACAATAAACTTCTTATAATTACAAGTTGTTTATGTGGTAGAATATCCATTATCTCCAGAATTATATTCATGATTTAGATGTCATATATATCTTATATATCCAGTATATACATTCATTTATAATATTACGTAACATTTAGAGGTAAGAAATGAAATGCACCGTTCATGGAGACGGTAAGCCGTACGTACGCATGAACGCTACTTTCATTTCAATTTAATATTTAATGGAACAAAATCATAATGATATAAATGTATAATATAATTCCAGTATAATATAGTTTATAGTACCATTTACTCCATCCTTTATACATCCCACATATGGCATTAACGATTCAAATCACTTTGAGGGGGCGGTAGTCCGCACTTCCTAAAATGAAATTATCGCGTTTTACCCATAATGGAAATCATAAAGTATGCCATAAATGAGAAATACATAAGTATAAGTAAAACATAAACATATTATATATCATATATAAAAATAGTGACATCTTAATGGCCACCTTTGAAGGTGTTATATGAGTGTTGAACAATCATCGTTTCGTGAGGCAGAAATTCGCCATCCACAGAAACCGTATGTTCTTTAACCATTAGATGTAGGTGTGGGTAAGTGTAGCTCTAATCCTTCTTATAACAACATCCTAGTATATTTAGGACACTGGGTTTGTTACAAAAGAAATGAATAAAAAGAGTTTAGAGGGTTGGAGAATCAAAATAAAACAAATGAACAAGAGAGGATGAATTACCTTTAAAAGTGTAACTCCCTTTTGATTTGAGCCTAAAGGCTTCCTTTAAAAGGATTATGCCCAAAGGGAATCCTATAGGATGAGGAGAGGGATGTGGAGAGAGTAAATGGGCAGGGTTTGGCCGAGACAAAGGCTTGAGGAGTGTGTGAAATAGGGTAGAGGTGGGGGCCTTTTATAAGAGGAGAGGAGGGGCACTTTTGGAAAGTAAAGAAATATTACTTTATTTGAAAATGTGTTTCGGTTTTAAAAGTTCCCACATTTATATAATTCGTGTATAAGGTGATAAGGGTTCAAAATCCACTCATACAATTGGTTTTGGCCATGTGTAGGTTTTATATTTTTCATTATCTTTCCATTTTATTTAAATCATCAAATAATGATGTCATCGCTGCATCATTATTATGTCATATATAATTTAATTTATTTAATGTCTGAAAATTATAAAAAAAATACTATGATGTAGGAAATCTTTTTATATTTCCAATGACTATTTATAAGAAAAATTTGGACTTGTATAACCCCACTCAAAAATTATTTTAGTAAAACAATTTATGTTAGTGTCATTTTCACTTTAACATTAAATAAAAATATATTAATGTCCTTTTCCAACTAAAGTGGCTCCATGGGGTCCCCAATTTGGCCCATGGCTTGTCTTGGTCGTCCATGACTCACCCAATAGGTGTAGGACAAGTGTCCTGGTGTTTTCACATTCTTATAATACCATTTTTACCTTAAACTACACTAATTACCTCTAATCGCGATTAATGAAAAAGAGTTACTATTCACCAAAAAAATTATTTTAATCTCATTGAACCACATTTTACTTCTTAATGACAACCATGTATGTCGGATTTTCAAAATTCAATACACATTAGTGGTAAACTTTCATTTAACTGAAAAATCAGTTTGCTTGATTACCACTTAGTGGTTTCACTATTCATCAAAAATTGAAGTTTTTCAGAAAATTACCAAAAATTCACCCTAAGCTATATTTGATATTCCGAATTCAAAAATGAAGTCCATTTTACAAAATTCAAAACATATAAGTCAAATTAATTAATTTAATAATTAATTCCCGCTGTCATGACAAATAGCGTGTTTTTGTGAAACAATAAGTATCAAAAGATTGACACTAGTTTAAGTCCGATTTCAAAGTAAAATTAATTCCAACGACCACTATTGGATTTAATGGTAAAAATATTTTATAATTTCACTTTAAAACCAATTCAAAAGATAATATAATCATATAAATAAATTATATTAAAAAGAGGTTTTGAATTAAAATACAACATATTACACTATTCATAAAAAAATGAACTTTATCAGAAAGGTACCAAAAATTTACACAAAGTAAATTTTGATGACCCGATTCTAAAGAAGAGTTATATTTGGTCCAAAATAAAGTATAAGAGTGATCAAAACTATATTTAATGACGGTTCACCATTAAAAGGTGATAAGTGAACCTTTAGTGAAAATTAGAGTATATATGCCCTAAAATTGACCTCTTTCCGTATTTTAAGCCTTTATCTTTTATTGGGTAAATGTAAAAACATTTAAAAACATATCTAATCATATTTTAGTTAATTCTATCCATTCCCGCCAATACAACGGCTACTTGTTAACTAACATTTAAAATAATATTATTCTATTACTAGTGTGCTACGTAAGTTTCAAAGAAACTCATTGTTGCGTATCGGGTACGCTATCGAACATAGCAACCCCTTTAAAATAAAATTAATATTTAATTCGTAAATATTAATAAATATGAAAATTCTTTATTCTTTATTTACCTGGGATGTTACATTCTCACCTCCTTCAATAAATTGCGTCCTCGCAATTTGAAATTTTTCTTGGAAAATAAAAGGTTGAAAATAGAAAATACCTTTGTGGAAAACCCACATCAGAAATAAGGTTAATAGAATTTAGTCTTAATAAGAGGGAAAGGGAAATGAAAAAGTCACCACCCAATTATGATCTCGATTAGGAGAACATTGGTTGCAATTAAAGACATATAATTGGAGGAAAAACGTAAATATTTGTAGGGAGTGATTGAGGTCATCAATCACAATCAACTGTCAAATTGAGGGCCTCAAAGCCTTCAATCTATGTTGATTTAAAATATCATCAGTTCAACAAGACATAAGGTATTAGGATAAGACATTTTTTTTTGTTTTAATATCCCTTTACTAAAGTTTAAGAATTAATTTATTCATTGAATAAGAGATAGGTATATATATATTTATGCTTGACAATTAGAGTTTCAACCTTCAACTCATCTTTCACTCAAAAAGATAATAGAACTCAAAAATATTATACTTATCCTAATTGTATAAGGTTCCAAATGTTAACACATACCATTTAGATTAGTAAAATTATTTTGTAATAACCGGGGACTTCCTGTAGGCTAGTGGTAGGAAATAAAGGCCTGTCGCACTATGATTGTGGGTTCGATTCCTGCAGCTTTGTCCGACACGACGTGTTATCCCCCACCCTGCAGGTTGTCCTTTTCCTAAAACTATAGTATTATAATATTCCAAAAATAATCTTCAGAAATTCTTTAACCTTAAACAATACTATCCACGGTTCAACTTAATCCATTCCAACCTTAATAGTTATCCAAAATACCTCCGTCCAGACTTTCTCTAAAAGGTCTCTAAATTCCAAAAACAATTGTAACATCAGATTCCCCAAACAAAGAAAAGTTTCTCTTATTGTCACATACTAAAAATATGATTACCTTAATCATATTAAAACCTTACTGAAATCAACAAGTACTGCAGTACAATCCATATATATATATCACATTATTCTTATAACCAGAATATAATCCTTGAGTCCAAAAGCACCAATACATTAATTATTCCGCTTCAACTGTAGTCACAGCATAAGATTGGCCTTGATCCCTTGGCCTTTTCTGAGGTAAGTTTCCCTGACGCTTAGGACATTAATTTGCATAATGACCCATTTCTCTACAATTATAGCATTCAACTTTGATAGCCTCTTTCTTTCCCTTGCAATCACGAGCCTGGTGACCCTTTTCTCCACATTTATAACAAACTCCCATTCCTTTTAGGCAAGTACCAGGGTGATTCTTCCCACAATTATCACATAATGGAAAATCCTTCTTTCCCTTTTTCCCTTTATCTGTCTCTTGTTCCACCGTTCTCTTCTTCTCTTGCTTTACTTTGTTGTCATAAGACTTAGAGAATTCCTTTTCTGTCTTGATAGCACACGAGACAATATCTTCGTATGATGAGAAGGATTGTGATACTAAAGCTCGACGGAGAAATGGTTTTAACCCATCAAAGAAATGATCAATCTTACTCCTTGGGTTACGTATGTAATCTGCAGCATTCCTTGCTAACCTTGTAAAGTTAGCCTCATACTTTGCGACATTCTCATCCTCCTTCTGCCTCAGACTCAGAAATTGCCTTTCCATATCCGCTCGATGGTCTCGAGGAAAGTATTTTTCTAAGAACAGCTCTTTGAACTCCTGCCATTCCATGTTTGTTAATTCATCATCTTCCTTTGTGTTTTGAATTAGTGACCACCATTGATCGGCATCTCCAGTGAGGCGGTAAACTGCCATGATAACTTTTTCCCTTTCACTGCTCCCCAAAGCCTGAAATATTTTCTCTAGGGAATTTATCCATTGCTCGGCTACTAAAGGATTTGTACTCCCATTGAACGTTGGTGGTTGTTGCCTCGTGAATCGATCTAACATTGATCTTCCACGATGTGGATCAGGGTGCTCCATACGGGTAAGGTTATTATTCATAACCTGAGTAAGTTGTCCCAGTATGGTGATTAGCTGATCGGCACCGGTTGCATCACCAGGCCCACTATAATTATCTTGAGTAGGAGGGAAATCCCTACATGGAGTGTGTGCATTGATACGGTTTCCATTTCTTCCACTAGGCGCCATTTCTAAACAATGGCATAAACTAGATCAGTTTATGAAACAAAATACATAATCCCATACTTATAAAACACTTAACATAAATTGAACTATTTATGGATATAATCCATAATCATAAAAAGAAATGTTTCCTTTGAGGAAGTATATACTCATAACCCTTCATAGTGGTTTGTAAAGAAAATGAGAATTATCCTAAGCATATCCCCCGGGAGTGTCGTAACCAAGAGTACAGCAAGGCCCATTGTCATGCACCAGTTCCCATTCGAGTCTAGCTCAAAGCGGTGTTTTCGGGTTTTACCCCTAGGTACATCTGTGCCAGAGCCGCCTCTACCTGCTCGTATCCAGACAGGGATGTATTGCTCGGAAAACTCACAAAATCTCTACAATACCATAATTCTAGGAATTTCTTCTATACTAATCCTCAAAGTTCATCTTAGGTCTATGTGCTCTAATCAGAGTTTATCTAAATCTAGCTTCCAAGGTTAGTACTAAACTGCCTTTGATACCAACTGTAACGCCCCGACCCCAGCTACCCAGAGTCGGTGCATTACTTCGTAACATTGGCATGATCACAAAAGATCAAGTCTCGAAAGACCGATTAGTTTAGTAGCCTTGGAAACACTAGATACATTCATAAGTCTTTCATTACATCAAAAAGTAAACAAACTACAATAACATGGTCTTCATAGTCCACAATCATATCCCTTTCTGACTACCCCTCTAGGTCATTCATAAAATACTTCTTCACATCCTGGAAAAATATTAAAACATTGAAAGGGGTGAGCTCAGATGCTCAGTAAGGTTAACAATATAGAGGAAGCTTTCATAAATAAACATTAACATTTAAGGCAATTTATAACTAAAACAAAAGCATTTTAAACTTGAACTTCAACATAATATGGCAAAAGTAAAATGAGATAATGCCATTTACTTCTTCACATTGATATTCTACTGGTCGAATAATCACATGAAATATCAATAACCACTTTCATAATGATGGAATGCATAATGCCAGACTATCATAACCACGTAGTCAAGGCCTCGTGCCAAGACCACAAATAAGATTTTGTCAAGGCCTCGTGCCAAGACACTAGTTTGTCTCATGAGACCTGCCGATGCATCGAGGAGCTATAGCGGGCTCCACCCATCACTTATTAAGTCCAATGCATTCCTCATATGAATAGGTTTAAACATATCATAAACCATAACATAATCGTATCACATAAAACATGCATAAAGGAAACATAACATTTCCACATTTCAATCACAAGATATCAATACACCACATTGATATAATAAAAATGCTTTCAAAACCATTTTCAATACCAAAATAAAAGAAAGTTAAAACTTTGTATTTATTTTTCATTTAAAAAATGATGGCTTATAGAGGAAGCCGAATCTCAAATAATGGTCACGGCGGCGGAGAAGTCGTTGTCGCCGCATAAGTACGGAAAGAAAAACATTCCCTTTTGTCGTTTAGTAAAACGCTTCGTATAAAAAAGTTTCCTTTTGAATAAACGTAAAAGTCAAAGGGGTTTATACACCGTATAAAAGAAATTTGTGTATAAAACCAAATATGCCTCAATGAAAGGAGATTGAGATGAAGTCCTTAAAAAGATCATTTTTAAAATAAAATAGATCTATTATGTGTATTCACTATAGGTACACATAAAGAATACAAAATAAGAAATAATAATATCATGACATAATTTGAAAGTAGGAGATTAACCCAAATAATGGAAGTTGGGTTAAGAAATTCCCTTACAAATAAAATAGATCTATTATGTGTATTCACTATAGATACACATAAATAAAGTACAAATACAAGATAGGACATAATAATATCATGACGTAATTTGAAAGTAGGAGATTAACCCAAAGAATTGAAGTTGGGTTAAGAAGTTCCCTTACCTCGTGTCTGACTTGACTCAACCATTCTTTAACTTCCTGAATAATAAACTAGAGTTAATATATACCTTATTAAGAACCATTTTCAATTTCATTATCCTTATTATATCACTTATTACAATGATATGAACATTATGTAATTATTTAAGTTAATAACGGTTGTTTTGTCGATCTTTGGTACTTGAGTCAACAATAAACTTCTTATAATTACAAGTTGTTTATGTGGTAGAATATCCATTATCTCCAGAATTATATTCATGATTTAGATGTCATATATATCTTATATATCCAGTATATACATTCATTTATAATATTACGTAACATTTAGAGGTAAGAAATGAAATGCACCGTTCATGGAGACGGTAAGCCGTACGTACGCATGAACGCTACTTTCATTTCAATTTAATATTTAATGGAACAAAATCATAATGATATAAATGTATAATATAATTCCATTATAATATAGTTTATAGTACCATTTACTCCATCCTTTATACATCCCACATATGGCATTAACGATTCAAATCACATTGAGGGGGCGGTAGTCCGCACTTCCTAAAATGAAATTATCGCGTTTTACCCATAATGGAAATCATAAAGTATGCCATAAATGAGAAATACAGAAGCATAAGTAAAACATAAACATATTATATATCATATATAAAAATAGTGACATCTTAATGGCCACCTTTGAAGGTGTTATATGAGTGTTGAACAATCATCATTTCGTGAGGCAGAAATTCGCCATCCACAGAAACCGTATGTTCTTTAACCATTAGATGTAGGTGTGGGTAAGTTTAGCTCGAATCCTTCTTATAACAACATCCTAGTATATTTAGGACACTGGGTTTGTTACAAAAGAAATGAATAAAAAGAGTTTAGATGGTTGGAGAAGCAAAATAAAACAAATGAACAAGAGAGGATGAATTACCTTTAAAAGTGTAACTCCCTTTTGATTTGAGCCTAAAGGATTCCTTTGAAAGGATTCTGCCCAAAGGGAATCCTATAGGATGAGTAGAGGGATGTGGAGAGAGTAAATGGGCAGGGTTTGGCCGAGCCAAATGCTTGAGGAGTGTGTGAAATGGGGTAGAGGTGGGGGCCTTTTATAAGAGGAGAGGAGGGGCACTTTTGGAAAGTAAAGAAATATTACTTTATTTGAAAATGTGTTTCGGTTTTAAAAGGTCCCACATTGATATAATTCGTGTATAAGGTGATAAGGGTTCGAAATCCACTCATCCAATTGGTTTTGGCCATGTGTAGGTTTTATATTTTTCATTATCTTTCCATTTTATTTAAATCATCAAATAATGATGTCATCGCTGCATCATTATTATGTCATATATAATTTAATTTATTTAATATCTAAAAATTATAAAAAAAATACTATGATGTAGGAAATCTTTTTAGCTTTCCAATGAATATTTATAAGAAAAATTTTGACTTTTATAACCCTACTCAAAAATTATTTTAGTAAAACAATTTATGTTAGTGTCATTTTCACTTTAACATTAAATAAAAATATATTAATGTCATTTTCCAACTAAAGTGGCTCCATGGGGTCCCCAATTTGGCCCATGGATTGTCTTGGTCGGCCATGACTCACCCAATAGGTGTAGGACAAGTGTCCTGGTGTTTTCACATTCTTATAATACCATTTTTACCTTAAACTACACTAATTACCTCTAATCGCGATTAATGAAAAAGAGTTACTATTCACCAAAAAATTATTTTAATCTCATTGAACCACATTTTACTTCTTAATGACAACCATGTATGTCGGATTTTCAAAATTCAATACACATTAGTGGTAAACTTTCATTTAACTGAAAAATCAGTTTGCTTGATTACCACTTAGTGGTTTCACTATTCATCAAAAATTGAAGTTTTTCAGAAAATTACCAAAAATTCACCCTAAGCTATATTTGATATTCCGAATTCAAAAATGAAGTCCATTTTAAAAAATTCAAAACATATAAGTCAAATTAATTAATTTAATAATTAATTCCCGCTGTCATGACAAATAGCGTGTTTTTGTGAAACAATAAGTATCAAAAGATTGACACTAGTTTAAGTCCGATTTCAAAGTAAAATTAATTACAACGACCACTATTGGATTTAATGGTAAAAATATTTTCTAATTTCACTTTAAAACCAATTCAAAAGATAATATAATCATATAAATAAATTATATTAAAAAGAGGTTTTGAATTAAAATACAACATATTACACTATTCACAAAAAAATGAACTTTATCAGAAAGGTACCAAAAATTTACACAAAGTAAATTTTGATGTCCCGATTCTAAAGAAGAGTTATATTTGGTCCAAAATAAAGTATAAGAGTGATCAAAACTATATTTAATGACGGTTCACCATTAAAAGGTGATAAGTGAACTTTTAGTGAAAATTAGAGTATATATGCCCTAAAATTGAACTCTTTCCATATTTTAAGCCTTTATCTTTTATTGGGTAAATGTAAAAACATTTAAAAACATATCTAATCATATTTTAGTTAATTCTATCCATTCCCTCCAATACAACGGCTACTTGTTAACTAACATTTAAAATAATATTATTTTATTACTAGTGTGCTACGTAAGTTTCAAAGAAACTCATCGTTGCGTATCGGGTACGCTATCGAACATAGCAACCCCTTTAAAATAAAATTAATATTTAATTCGTAAATATTAATAAATATGAAAATTCTTTATTCTTTATTTACCTGGGATGTTACAACTATTGTTGGTCTCGACCATCTTTCGATAACCTCTGTTTTTTGCTGGATCCACAGATATCCCCTCTTTTGAGATTATGTGACCCAAAAATGCAACTTTTTGAAGCCAAAATTCACACTTCGTAAATTTGGCATAAAGATTCTCCTTTCTCAGGGTCTTCAATATAATTCTCAAGTGATCTTCATGTTCTTCCTTATTCTTTGAATAGACAAGAATATCGTCTATAAAGACTACCACAAATTGATCAAGGTAGTCTCTAAAGACTCTATTCATCAGATCCATGAAGATAGCAGGGGCATTAGTAAGACCAAATGGCATCACTATAAATTCATAGTGTCCATACCTTGTACGGAAATCCGTCTTTGGTATGTCCTCCCTTTTGACCCTTAATTGATGATACCCTGAACGAAGATCAATCTTGGAAAAGTATTGAGCTCCGCGTAGTTGGTCAAATAGGTCATCAATGCGTGGGAGAGGATATTTGTTCTTGATAGTGATCTTGTTAAGTTCTCGATAATCAATGCAGAGTCCCATTGATCCATCTTTCTTCTTAACAAAAAGAACAGGTTCTCCCCAAGGTGACGCACTAGGGTGTATGAATCCCTTATCAAGATTCTCTTGGAGTTGCTTCTTCAATTCCTGCAACTCAATTGGATCCATTCTATAAGGTGTCTTTGAAATAGGCAAAGCACCTGGTAGTAGTTCTATTGAAAACTCAACTTCACGATTTGGTGGAAGACCCGGAAATTCCTCTGGAAAGACATCATTAAACTCCCGTACAATGGTAATATTCTTAATTGTGAGTTTCTCACTAACCATTTGAGATAAATAACCTTCATTAAGTGGAATCAAGACCCATAAGATGGAAGAAATTTCCATTGGAAGGTTTTGTTCATCCTTGCATCGATAGACGATCATAGATTGATCTGGAATATGAAATGTGACTTCCCTTTTTTGGCAATTGATATGAGATCCATATAAAGAAAGACAATCCATGCCAATAATCACATCAAATTCCACTATAGGAAGGATCATAAGATTTGTAGGAAGCACTTTCCCACAAACTTCAATCAGGGAAGAATTATAAACTTCTGATGCGATTGTTGTGCCATTAGGTGTTGTCACAGCTAACTCAACATATAATTGTTGAGGTAATATGGTGATACCCTTAGAAAAATCTTCAGAAATAAAAGAGTGGGTGGATCCAGAATCAAATAAAACATTTTCTACTTTAGAGTGGATGGTAAGTGTATCTTTCACCACATCGTTATCATACTCCAAATCGCTGATAGAAATTGCATGTGACTTTCCTTTGTCTTTAGACTTAAGATTTTGTTGATGTCGATCATCATCAACAACCCTTGGATTAGGGAATTTATTGGCATAATGCCCCATCTCCTTGAACTTGAAACATTGAAGTGTAGTAGGTTCATTCTGTGTGTCCCTTCCTTTTTTGCATCATTAGACATCTTCTTCCCATCATTGCGGCATTCAAATGCCTGATGACATTCCTTTCCACATTTGAAACATTTACTTGTCCCTTTAAGACAACTCCCTCCATGTTTCTTTCCAAACATTGAGCATAAGGGAAAGCTCATCTTCTTTTCAGTGTGCTCTTTAGATTTTCCTTTGAATTCCATTTTCCTCTTCTTATCAAACCCATATGACTGATGGGTTACTCCAATCTCCATCTCGACTTTGAGAGCACATTGAACAATTTCCAGGTAGCTATTGAAGTCCCTTATGGATAACGCCCTTCGAAGACTTGGTTTTAAGCCACTAAAGAATCGATCGATCTTACTCTCAGGTTGGATAATAATACCAGAAGCGTACTTTTCAAGTCTTGTAAAATTTGCTTCATAGGTACCAACAGATTCATCATCCTTTTGCTTTAGTTCAAGAAACTCCTTCTCCATCTTTGTTCGGAGAATATGAGGGAAGTACTTATTGAAAAATAAGTTCTTGAACTTGTCCCATTCCATGGACTCAATTTCATCTCTTTGCCTCGTATTCTTGATAATATTCCACCATTGATCAGCATCACCTTCCAAATGATACACTGCTAATATGACTTTATCATGTTCAGAACATTGAAGAACTGAAAATATTTTTTCAGTAGTACTAATCCATTGTTCAGAAACTAATGGATCAGTAGACCCACTGAATAAAGGTGGACACTGCCTGATGAAATATTCAACAGAATGTTTCTCCTTCCTTTGCTCGTTTGAAAGTCCTACATGATTCATAGCTTGAGAAAGTTGTGTGAGCATGGATACTAGATTTTGCATTCCAGCTCCCATAACGTTTGGTTGCTCAGGGGGAAAATCATTGCATTGCCCGTCGTATTCCGCATTAACATGGTTCCTTAGGGTTCCAGCCATTGACTAAAACCAAGAAGAATAGTGTGAGCAACACTAATTATAATAGAAAACCCACATAATCAAGAATAAAATTTCACACTTAAGGTCTTATCCTAGGTTATTCATGGCCATTTCTAAAATACTAAGATTGTGTTCTATGCTTAGACTTATCCTTAGGGTTCTTACTAAGGCTTTCACATCCTAGTTTCCAAAGGTTGACTATACCTTTCCTCTAATACCAACTATAACGACCCATACTTTACATACATTTTTATTACTTCAGAATTGAAGCACACTTATTACAACATATAACAAAACTAGGAAAGGACCGTATATGTATAGTGTCTTTAGAAACTGGGAAACATAAACAACTGGTTCATAAAGCGTCTACTTTTCCTCCCATTTATTTCATCATATCTAGAGTCCCTTTTTGGAATATCCTACTTAATAAGATTCTTCCTGACCTGGGGAAAGAAAACATACAAAAGGGTGAGATCAAATGCTCAGTAAGGGTAAGAAAAAGAAATATCAATCACATCATATTCATAAGAACATAATATTTTGGAAATCTTAACCTGCAAAAGAGAGCATAATTTCATAACATGGGATAAATCATAGTAGTGAAATGAAATACCAATAATCATATCTTAAAACATGAAACTTTGTGTCATACACACATAATCATAGAGAATCATTTCTTATTAGTCAACACTCATTTCCAAGACTATCTTAGTGGACAAAGTCCATTTCTGAACCGAGTTCACTCCTCGTTTCCGTCCTGTTTCACTGAACCGGTTTAACCTACCATTCCAGCCATGTCTATCTCATGAGATATAAAATCTTTACCAAATGAATTGGAGGGAGATATAGGTCCCACCCATATCTTAAAGATACCATTCTTATGTGTGTCAGAAAATCATAAACCATACATCATAGCATAACCCATGTAATAAAAATGGGAATCTTAAACATCGTGACATCATAAAACAATTCATATAAGATAAAGGAATTAATAAAAATATTTCCATCACAACATAATAAAATCCATGTAATAATAGGTATAGAAATAGAACCCTGTATTATCTTAGATGGAAAATAATTTTGATAAAACTCTTGAACTCCATTCTTGGAGAAAATATCCTTTCTACTTCAAAAACATTTTTCCTTTCTTAACATGTCATAAAAACTAAAAGAATTTGATTAAAAATAAACTTGAAAAATTTTAAAGTAAGCTTCTTGGAAATAATGTTTTAAAAATCCCTTCATTCTGTATAAGTTAAAAAAACATTCTTCTCATACTTTTGTCGGAAAAGTCAAAAAGTACCTCGTACGAAAAACGACAAAAGATTACTTTCATATCTTTTACTAAAAACTCACCGAAGGGTAAAATTGGATTTAAAAAAATTTAGGTGGATGGAAATAATATTACATACTGAGGAAACATGTATGTGGATGATAAAATACACCCCAGTAAATACCAAAGTATAAACAATCTCAGATAAAAATGAGATTGTGATATTTCCCTTACCTTAGGTCTGATTTGCTTCGTAAGTGTCTGAACCTCCTGTATAATGATTTAAATAATGTTATTGACTTATTCCAGAATCATAAGTATTTTTATGATATCATATATGGTCATATTCTTAGCTTCTTATTAGTAATATTTCATTACTACTTGTTATTCGGGTGTTTATTACTTTTTGTTCTTATGCATGTCTTGTCGAATAAATTATTATTTTTCTTTTTAGTTTATAGATACCTCATTTCCAGAATGGTATTAGTATAATATATATCATATTTATTCACTAAAATCATTTATTTAATCATTATTCAATGAAAATCATGTAGAACGAGTTGCATCACATCGTGGAAACGGTATTCCGTACGTACGCACGAGCGATGATATCGTTCCCATGATCGTAGAATTGTATTGGAGTGTATGTATACTATTTCAGAATCAATTTCACTTTAAAATAGTCATATATAGTCATTATTTACACCATTATACCCATCCAAGTAAGGTGGTGGTGGAAAATAGATTACACCACGGCATGGAGACGGTATTCCGTACGTACGCACGCGTGGTGATTTCGTTTTCCGTAGGATGGATAGATGGTGAAATAGGGTTGTTTCATACTTATAATAACATATCATTATATGAGTGACACTGATGTTATTACTTCATAATGAAACAACTAAATAAGAAGAAGTGGAAGAAGAAATAAAGTTGAAAGAATTGGTAACGGACATTACCTCTTCTTTGAAATGCCTCTTTGAGACCTCCTTTTAGGGCACTAAAATTGGTCTTTGAAGAATACCAGGACCTCTAGGATGTCTCTAGGGAAGTGTAAAGGAGAACTTTTCAGGGTTTGGCCGAGCTTGAAGGCTCAAAGTGGTGTGAGGAAAAGGGGGAGGAGGTGCCCTTTTTTAAGGGAGGAGAGGGGCTCCTTTGGAAAAACTAAAAAATATTATTTTATTATAAAGTAAAGTTTGGTTTTAAATAGATCCAAATTGATTTATTTCGAAGCTAAGGTGGGGATGGGTCGAAATCCTCTCATACAATATAATTTAGACAAGTTTAGGTTCCTATTTTAACCTTATCATTTAGATTTATCATTAAGTTAAATAATTTTACTTTTATCGTGTCTTCTTGTGTTCTTATACTATAAGGTTAATAAACTCACTATAACAAGCCAAACGAACCCCAAGTTGTTTATTATTAATATATATAACCTTATCTAAGTCATTTGGATAAACCTTATATTTTTAGGAATAAAATAACAATTAATAATATAATATTTGTTTTAAAAACTATTTTATGTCAATTTTGACACTATTTAGTAATTGATTTTTTTGAAAATCATAAAAGAATGATTAGTTCGAAAAAAAAGTTAATTAAATCAATAATAACATGTCATATTAACCTAGAAAATTAGTGTAATTCATAAAAAGTCTCAAATTACATTTATTTGGGTATTTATAACATCAATTATTTCAATATTTCATTAATAAGATAATTACTGCATCATCTTTGTGTCATAAATAAATTAACATATTTAAAGTCTAAGAATTACAAATAAAATATAATTATGTAGTAAATCTGTTTATCTTTCTAATAAATATTTATAGTCGAATTTATCTTATGTATAACCCTATATTAAAAATTATTTTCTTATTAAACTTTGATTTTAACTATTTTAACCCTTCTTTAAATAAATTAATAATAAATGTCCTAATCTAATCCAAGTGGGCCTAAATGGTCATATTTTATTCCTAAGGTTGTTTTTGGTCTAATTACACTTATCCAATAGAATTAGGACATGTGTTAGGGTAATAATAATATCATTTTTACCCTTAATTACCCTATTTACTTTTAACCGTGGTAAATAAAAGTAAAAAGTTACTATTCACCAAAAAAATTTCATCTCATTGAACCACATTTTCCTTACTGACATCAACTGTGTCCCTCATATTTTTGAAATTCCATTCACAGAAGCGGTAAAATTAAGTTTTATGAAAAATTCAGTTTTTTAACTACCACTTAGTGGTTTCACTATTCATCAAAAATTGAAAGTTTTCAGAAAAATACCAAAATTTCACCCTAGGATAATTTCGATATTCCGAATCCAAAAATGAAGTCCATTTTGAAAAATAAAATTTATAAAATTTCAAAAAGTGGTTATTACTATTCATAATGGCTAGTTTTAATAATATTTTAATAGTATATCGTTGTTTAGTGAAACTCGGTATTGCGTACGACGCAAGCTATCGAGGAAGGTCGCGATTTCGTGTAAAGAAAGCCAAGCAAGTGTTGTGTGTAGAAAAAGATTCCTTTGATGATTTATATAACATAAAACTCTCGGGTGTTACATTCTACCCCCCTTAAAATGAATTTTTCCCTCGAAATTCGTCACTTTGTAACAAACAGATGAGGATACCTCTCCCTCATCATATCCTCAAGCTCCCATGTAGCTTCTTCTAATTGGTGGTTCCTCCATAAAACTCTCACTAATCGAGTGGTCTTGTTTTGTAGGACTTTTTCGCTACGATCCAGAATCTCTATCGGCTGTTCTTCATAAGAAAGATCTTTCTCCAGCAGTACAACTTCTGAGCTGAGTACATGTGAAGGATTATGTATGTACTTTCTCCGGAGAGATACATGGAACACATCGTGAACTTGAGAGATATTCGGTGGAAGCGTAAATCAGTAAGTTACCTTCCCAACATGATCCAGTATTTCGAAAGGACCAATATATCTAGGGCTCAACTTCCCCTTCTTTCCAAATCTCATGACCCTCTTCCAGGGAGATATTTGTAAGAACACTTTATCACCCACTTCAAACTCTAGGTCTTTTCTTCGGTTGTCGGCATAACTTTTCTGTTGACTCTGAGCTTCTCTTATGTGTTGTTGAATAGATCTAACCTTTTCTGCCATTTCATCAACGAGATCAGGTCCTAATAGCTTTCTTTCCCCAACTTCATCCCAGCAAGTTGGAGTCCTGCATTTCTTTCCATAGAGAGCTTCATAAGGAGCCATCTGATTACTGGAGTGAAAGCTATTATTATAAGAAAATTTCACCAAAGGTAGGTGTTGATCCCAACCACCTTTTAAATCCATAGAGCAAGCTCTCAACATATCTTCTAGAGTTTGAATTGTTCTCTCATACTGACCGTCTGTCTGAGGATAATAAGTAGTGCTGAAACTTAACTCTGTATCCAGAGTATGCTGAATACTTTTCCAGAACTTCGAGGTAAATCTCGGATCCCGATCAGATATAATAGAAAGTGGTACTCCATGCAATATTACCACTTCCTTTACATATATCCTGGCAAGCTGATCCAGAGAGAAATCCTCTCTAATAGCAATGAAGTGTGCAGACTTTGTAAGACGATCAACTATGACCCAGATAGCATTATTGAGTTTGGATGTTTTAGGAAGTCCTGTGACAAAGTCCATAGTGATGTTTTTCCATTTCCATTCGGGTATGGGTAATGGTTGTAACATCCCCTTAGACTTCTGTCTCTCAGCTTTAACTTGCTGACAAACCAAGCATCGAGAGACATATTCAGCAACATCTCTTTTCATGTCATCCCACCAGAAGTACTCTTTCAGGTCCCTATACATCTTCGTGCTTCCAGGATTAATAGAGAATGAAGAACTATGAGCCTCATCCAGCAGCTCCTTCTTTAATTCGGGGATGGTAGGAACACAAACCCGATTTATGAACTTTATTATCCCATCACAATCAAGGTTGAATTCAGGAACATTTCTCACCTTCTTTTGTAACTATACATCTTCTTTATCTGCCTCTTTAATATTCACATGTATAGATGGTTGAACATTCATTTGAGAAAGATAATATTTTCCCCCTTCCATTATAATTCCAAGATCCGTCCTTTGTAAATCCATAAATATTGGATCTTTTGTGATCCTCATCAAGGATAAACTGGCATGGTCTTGTCGACTTAATGCATCTTCCACCTTGTTTTCTTTCCTAGGGTGGTAATGAATTGAGCAGTCATAATCCTTAATCAGCTCCAACCATCTTCTTTGACGCATATTCTGCTCCTTTTGTGTGAAAATATACTTTAAACTTTTATGATCAATATAAATATCACACCTTTCACCATAAAGGTAATGCCTCCAAATCTTTAATGCAAAGATTACCGCAGCTAACTCCAAATCATGAGTTGGGTAATTTTGCTCATGGATTTTCAACTGTTCTGAGGCATAAGCTATCACCATATCATTTTGCATGATAACACATCCCAGTCCCTTCTTGGATGAATCACTGTAGATCACAAACCTTTCTCCACTACAAGGAAGTGTGAGTACAGGTGCACTGGATAACCTTCTTTTCAACTCCTTGAAATTCTCTTCACATTCATTCGTCCATACAAACTTAACTCCTTTTTGAGTCAACCTGGTGAGTAGATTAGATAATCATGAAAAATCTTTCACAAAACGTTGATAATATCCAGCCAAACCAAGAAAACTTCGGATCTCAGTTACTATTGTTGGTCTCGACCATCTTTCGATAACCTCTGTTTTTGCTAGATCCACAGATATCCCCTCTTTTGGGATTATGTGACCCAAAAATGAAACTTTTTGAAGCCAAAATTCACAATTGGTAAATTCGGCATAAAGCTTCTCCTTTCCCAGGGTCTTCAATATAATTCTCAAGTGATCTTCATGTTCTTCCTTGTTCTTTGAATAGACAAGAATATCGTCTATAAAGACTACCACAAATTGATCAAGGTAGTCTCTAAAGACTCTATTCATCAGATCCATGAAGATAGCAGGGGCATTAGTAAGACCAAATGGCATCACTATAAATTCATAGTGTTCATACCTTGTACGGAAAGACGTCTTTGGTATATCCTCCCTTTTGACCCTTAATTGATGATACCCTGAACGAAGATCAATCTTGGAAAAGTATTGAGCTCCGCGTAGTTGGTCAAATAGCTCATCAATGCGTGGGAGAGGATATTTGTTCTTGATAGTGATCTTGTTAAGTTCTCGATAATCAATGCAAAGTCTCATTGATCCATCTTTCTTCTTAACAAACAGAACAGGTGCTCCCCAAGGTGACGCACTAGGGTGTATGAATCCCTTATCAAGATTCTCTTGGAGTTGCTTCTTCAATTCCTGCAACTCAATTGGATCTATTCTATAAGGTGTCTTTTAAATAGTCAAAGCACCTGGTAGGAGTTCTATTGAAAACTCAACTTCATGATTTGGTGGAAGACCCGGCAATTCCTCTGGAAAGACATCATCAAACTCCCGTACAATGGGCATATTCTTAATTGTGAGTTTCTCACCAACCATTTGAGATAAATAACCTTCATTAAGTGGAATCAAGACCCATAAGATGGAAGAAATTTCCACTAGAAGGTTTTGTTCATCCTTGCATCGATATACGATCATAGATTGATCTGGAATATGAAATGTGACTTCCCTTATTTGGAAATTGATATGAGATCTATATAAAGAAAGCCAATCCATGCCAAGAATCACATCAAATTCCACTATAGGAAGGATCACAAGATTTGCAGGAAGCACTTTCCCACAAACTTCAATCAGGGAAGAATTATAAACTTCTGATGCGATTGTTGTGCCATTAGGTGTTGTCACAGCTAACTCAACATCTAATTGTTGAGGTAATACGGTGATACCCATAGAAAAATCTTCAGAAATAAAAGAGTGGGTGGATCCAGAATCAAATAAAACATTTTCTACTTTAGAGTGGATGGTAAGTGTACCTTTCACCACATCGTTATCGTACTCCACATCGCTGATAGAAATTGCATGTGACTTTCCTTTGTCTTTAGCCTTAAGATTTTGTTGATGTCGATCATCATCAACAACCCTTGGATTAGGGAATTTATTGGCATAATGCTTCATCTCCTTTCACTTGAAACATTGAAGTGTAGTAGGTTCATTCTGTGTGTCCCTTCCTTTGTTTTCATCATTAGACATCTTCTTCCCATCATTGCGGAATTCAAATGCCCGATGACCTTCCTTTCCACATTTGAAACATTTACTTGTCCCTTTAAGACAACTCCCTCCATGTTTCTTTCCAAACTTTGAGCATAAGGGAAAGATCATATTCTTTTCAGTGTGCTCTTTAGATTTTCCTTTGAATTCCATTTTTCTCTTCTTATCAAACCCATATGACTGATGGGTTACTCCAATATCCATCTCGACTTTGAGAGCACATCGAACAATTTCCTCGTAGATATTGAATTCCCTTATGGCTAATGCCCTTCAAAGACTTGGTTTTAAGCCACTAAAGAATCGATCGATCTTACTCTCAGGTTGGATAATAATACCAGAAGCATACCTTGCAAGTCTTGTAAAATCTGCTTCATAGGTACCAACAGATTCATCATCCTTTTGCTTTAGTTCAAGAAACTCCTTCTCCATCTTTTTTCGGAGAATACGAGGGAAGTACTTATTGAAAAATAAGTTCTTGAACTCATCACATTCCATGGACTCAATTTCATCTCTTTGCCTCGTATTCTTCATAAGATTCCACCATTGATCAGCATCACCTTCCAAACGATACACTGCTAAGATGACTTTATCATGTTCAGAACATTGAAGAACTAAAAATATTTTTTCAGTAGTACTAATCCATTGTTCAGAAACTAATGGATCAGTAGACCCGCTGAATGAGGGTGGACGCTGCCTCATGAAGGATTCAACAGAATGTTACTCCTTCCTTTGCTCGTTTGAAAGTCATGCATGATTCATAGCTTGAGAAAGTTGTGTGAGCATGGCTACAAGATTTTTCATTCCAGCTCCCGTAATGTTTGGTTGCTCAGGGGGACAATCATTTCATTGCCCGTCGCATTCTTCATTAACATGGTTCCTTCGGGTTCCAGCCATTGACTAAAACTAAGAAGAATAGTGTGAGCAACACTAATTATAATAGAAAAACCACATAATCAAGAATAAAATTTCACACTTAAGGTCTTATCCTAGGTTATTCATGGCCATTTCTAAAATACTAAGATTGTGTTCTATTCTTAGACTTATCCTTAGGGTTCTTACTAAGGCTTTCACATCCTAGTTTCCAAAGGTTGACTATACCTTTCCTCTGATACCAACTATAACGACCCATACTTTACATACATTGTTATTACTTCAGAATTGAAGCACACTTATTACAACATATAACAAAACTAGGAAAGGACCATATAGGTATAGTGTCTTTAGAAACTGGGAAACATAAACAACTGGTTCATAAAGCGTCTACTTTGCCTCCCATTTATTTCATCATATCTAGAGTACCGTTTTGGCATATCCTACTTAATAAGATTCTTCCTGACCTGGGGAAAGAAAACATACAAAAGGGTGAGCTCAAATGCTCATTAAGGGTAAACAAAAGAAATATCAATCACATCATATTCATAAGAACATAATATTTTGTAAATCTTAACCTGCAAAAGAGAGCATAATTTCATAACATGGGATAAATCATAGTAGTGAAATGAAATACCAATAATCAATCTTAAAACATGAAACTTTGTGGCATACACACATAATCATAGAGAATCATTTCTTATTATTCAAGACTCATTTCCTAGACTATCTTAGTGGACAAAGTCCATTTCTGAACCGATTTCACTCCTCGTTTCAGTCCTGTTTCACTGAACCGGTTTAACCTACCGTTCCCGCCATGTCTATCTCATGAGATATAAAATCTTTACCCAATGCATTGGAGGGAGATATAGGTCCCACCCATCTCTTAATGATACCATTCTTATGTGTACCACAAAATCATAAACCATACATCATAGCATAACCCATGTAATAAAAATGGGAATCTTGAACATCGTGACATCATAAAACAATTCATATAAGATAAAGGAATTCATAAAAATATTTCCATCACAACATAATAAAATCCATGTAATAATAGGGATATAAATAGAACCCTATATTATCTTAGATGGAAAATAATTTTGATAAAACTCTTGAACTCCATTCTTGAGGAAAATATCCTTTCTACTTCAAAAACATTTTTCCTTTCTTAACATGTCATACAAACTAAAAGAAGTTGATTAAAAATAAACTTGAAAAATTTTAAAGTAAGCTTCTTGGAAATAATGTTTTAAAAATGCATTCATGCCGTATAAGTTAAAAAAACATTCTTCTCGTACTTTTGTCGGAAAAGTCAAAAAGTACCTCGTACGAAAAACGACAAAAGATTCCTTTCATATCTTTTACTAAAAACTCACCGAAGGGTAAAATTGGATTTAAAAAAATTAGGTGGATGGAAATAATATTACATATTGAGGAAACATGGATGTGGATGATAAAATACACCCCAGTAAATACCAAAGTATAAACAATCTCGGATAAAAATAAGATTGTGATATTTCCCTTATCTTAGGTATGATTTGCTTATTAAGTGTCCGAACCTCCTGTATAATTATTTAAATAATGTTATTGACTTATTCCAGAATCATAATTATTTTTATGATATCATATATGGTCATATTCTCAGCTTCTTATTAGTAATATTTCATTACTACTTGTTATTCGGGTGTTTATTACTTTTTGTTCTTATGCGTGTCTTGTCGAATAAATTATTATTTTTATTTTTAGTTTATAGATACCTCATTTACAGAATGGTATTAGTTTAATATATATCCTATTTATTCACTCAAATCATTTATGTAATCATTATGAAATTAAAATCATGTAGAACGAGTCGTATCACATCGTGGAGACGGTATTCCGTACGTACGCACGAGCGATG
This sequence comes from Viscum album, assembly GCA_963277665.1. NCBI lineage: Eukaryota > Viridiplantae > Streptophyta > Magnoliopsida > Santalales > Viscaceae > Viscum > Viscum album. Next base: position 900,732,364 of record OY728131.1, on the reverse strand, counting down.
ATATCGTTCCCATGATCGTGGAATTGTATTGGAGTGTATGTATACTATTTCAGAATCAACATCACTTTACAATAGTCATATATAGTCATTATTTACACCATTATACACATCCAATTAAGGTGGTGGTGGAAAATAGATTACACCACGGCATGGAGACGGTATTCCGTATGTACGCACGCGCGGTGATTTTGTTTTCCATAGGATGGATAGATGGTGAAATAGGATTGTTTCATACTTATAATAACATATCATTATATTATTGACACTGATATTATTACTTCATAATGAAACAACTAAAGAAAAATAAGTCGAAGAAGAAATAAAGTTGAAATAATTGGTAACGGACATTACCTCTTATTTGAAACGCCTCTTTGAGACCTCCTTTTAGGGCACTAAAATTGGTCTTAGAAGAATACCAGGACCTCTAGGATGTATCTAGGGAAGTTTAGAGGAGAAATTGGTAGGTTTTTTCCGAGATTTAAGGCTCAAAGTGGTGTGAGGAAGAGGGGGAGGAGGTTCCCTTTTATAAGGGAGGAGAGGGGCTCCTTTGGAAAAACTAAAAAATATTATTTTATTATAAAGTCAAGTTCGGTTTTAAATAGCTCCAAATTGATTTATTTCAAAGATAAGGTTGGTATGGGTCTAAATCCTCTCATCCAATAGAATTTAGACAAGTTTAGGTTCCTATTTTAACCTTATCATTTAGATTTATCATTAAGTTAAATAATTTTACTTTTACCGTGTCTTCTTGTGTTCTTATACTATAAGGTTAATAAACTCACTATAACAAGCCAAACGAACCCCAAGTTGTTTATTATTAATATATATAACCTTATATAAGTCATTTGGACGAACCTTAGATTTTTAGAAATAAAATAACAATTAATAATATAATATTTGTTTTAAAAACTATTTTATGTCAATTTTGACACTATTTAGTAATTGATTTTTGTGAAAATCATAACAGAATGATTAGTTCGAAAAAAAGTTAATTAAATCAATAATAACATGTAATATTAACCTATAAAATTATTGTAATTCATAAAAAGTCTCAAATTACATTTATTTGGGTATTTATAACATCAATTATGTCAATATTTCATTAATAAGATAATTATTGCATCATCTTTGTGTCATAAATAAATTAACTTATTTAAAGTCTAAAAATTACAAATAAAATATAATTATGTAGGAAATATTTTTAGATTTCTAATGAATATTTATAGTCAAATTTATCTTATGTATAACCCTATATTAAAAAATTTTTTCTTATTAAACTTTGATTTTAACTATTTTAACCCTTCTTTAAATAAATTAATAATAAATGTCCTAATCTAATCCAAGTGGGCCTAAATGGTCATATTTTATTCCTAAGGTTGTTTTTGGTCGAATTACACTTATCCAATAGAATTAGGACATGTGTTAGGGTAATAATAATATCATTTTTACCCTTAATTACCCTATTTACTTTTAACCGTGGTAAATAAAAGTAAAAAGTTACTATTCGCCAAAAATTATTTTCGTCTCATTGAACCACATTTTACTTACTGACATCAACCGTGTCTCTCAGATTTTTGAAATTCCATTCACAAAAGCGGTAAAATTAAGTTTTATGAAAAATTCAGTTTTTTAACTACCACTTAGTGGTTTCACTATTCATCAAAAATTGAAAGTTTTCAGAAAAATGCCAAAATTTCACCCTAGGCTAATTTCGATATTCCGAATCCAAAAATGAAGTCCATTTTGAAAAATAAAATTTATAAAATTTTAAAAAGTGGTTATTACTATTCATAACGGCTAGTTTTAATAATATTTTAATAGTATATTGTTGTTTAGTGAAACTCGGTATTACGTACGACGCAAGCTATCGAGGATGGTCGTGATTTCATGTAAAGAAAGACAATCAAGTGTTGTGTGTAGAAAAAGATTCCTTTGATGATTTATATCACATAAAAGTCTCGGGTGTTACAAAATCAATCCCTACCAAGTCACCTTCGACGACGACCACTCGGAATAGGTAGAATAAGGCCTCATATGCTTAATCCATAAGATAAAAAACAAAACCCCCATTAAAACCCTAGGTTTGTCCATCCCCACCAACTAGTTTTCCACACTTACATGAAAATGGAAGAACAAGGCCTAATAAGGGTAAAGGAAGAATAAACCAAGAGGAAAGAAGAATACCTCCAGAAAACCATCTTGATTACAAAGAGAAATTCACCACCAAGGAGAGGGGAAAGCTTCAAGGCTAAGGAGGAGGGTCTATACATGATGGGGGAAGAAAATATGGACTAAAAGTCTTAAAATTGATAGGTTAAATGGTAAAATACCACATTTTATTTAGATTGATAGGGTCACATAGTTTGGTCATGAGGTTAGGAAAACCATGTGTTGACCATGTGGTAGTTGTTGTCTCCCCAAAACCCAAGCCACATGGTTACCTCTGGGCCTTTCACAATTTGACAAACCATGCTCAAAACATACAAGATCCCTTTGTTCCCACTTTAATGATTAGCTACATGGTTAAACAAACCATGCACTAACTATATTCCTTTGTATGTCTTTACCAAAAATGAGTTTTTTCAACCCTCACAACCCTAAACCTACAAAAATAAACTAAATGGTAAATAAGACTCCAAATTAGATGTACCAATGACCCAATGGATGTCACAAATCCCATGGAATTTATTTTTGGCCTTTGGTGTCTTGGGGATGTCACCTAAGGTTAGTGGCACTCTATATCCTCTCAAGCCAATGATTTGGGGTGGGATGTTACAAATGGTATCATTATTGTTCATTCATTGAGTTGGGATGGTATAAATGAGATAGAAATGTCATAACCTGAAATGTATATCATAAAAAGACACAACTATCATTTTTATACTGAACTTTAAGTTACTAGGGTGGTTTGGATACAAAATTATTCTAGTACACTTCTGGTTATGTCATTACCTAATCATTATGGGTTTAGCCAATTATTATTTCATATCATGCATTGGTATTGATACTTTCCACTAGGACTGCATTGTTCATTTTGTATTTTAATTTTTAGGAAAAATTATTAAAATGGTTGATTTTTAAAATGATAGATGTAATGCTTGTTTCTTATGGTGATTTTGAATTTTATAAGCCTTCAATTTCTACTGAGTAAGGAAAAAATGGTGTTTTTTTAGGATTATAGAAAATGGAACCAGGTATACATGGTATAAATTAATAAGACAAGATGAAATAAAGTGTGGTTTCACCTAATCCATAGGTGAACCAATAACTTATCCAAAGAATCATTTGTGATTTTCAAGATGTTGATAGAGGAAATTAGAATGATTTACCTCAAACAGTGGTTCAATTTGTCCAGTTTTAGAAATAGAATCAACTCATCTTCCTAAAAAAAGTGAAAGTTTGGTTGAATATAATGAACTAAATCTTCAAATTCCATGGTACACCAAAAATGATAAAGTTCAAGTTAGCAGTGTATATACTGGAGGATCTTACATGAAAATGGTGAGATTTAACTATTCAATATATAATTGACCAAGTTATTATATGGGATTACTTTGAATAATTTTTTAATAAAAAATTCTTCCCTCACACATTCAATGTAGAAAGGATGGATAATTTCTTCAACCAAGATAAAGAGAACCTATCAGTAAGGGAGTATGAAGACAAGTTTATGAACATAGTTCGTTTCACTTTGGAGGTAGTTTCTAGTGAATCCTTGAATGCATATATATTTGGATAAGGTTTATGACTAGATATTTACTCTAAAATAATCTTCATGTATATTATAAATGATTATACAGATATGGTGAATTGGGTGATTGTGGTAGAAAGTTGTATTTCTAAGAATCATATAAGAAAAAGTAGGTTTTTCTCTATGAAAAATAGTGGGAACTCTAATACTAGGGACAATAGAAATATGTATACCTATTCTCATGGAGGTGACGCACCTCATACTTGAACCATTGAGTCAATAAACTTTCCTCTAAGACCCAATAGTAAGACTGGTTTTTTCCAGTGTGGTTCTTTCACTCATATTAATAAATACTATATGGAATCACCTTGATCTTGTCACAACTATAATTGGATGGGTAACATCCAATTTTATTGCCATATCACTCCAAATTTTTGTGTTGGACATGCATCTCATACTTCTTAGACATCTTATTATTTGACTCGATAACCTATCATGAGTAACTCTTTTCCTCAAAACCGAGTGATCTGGGGTGATTTTAGGAACACCAAAACTCCTCAATGGTGAACTCATAGTAAGGAATAAAGGATCAGGAGAGTATGAGTTAGAAATTGTATAGTTTTGAGCAGATAATCATAGAGTATCAATTTGGTCCTTTAATAGTGTGAGGTACTATTCTCTAGAATTCTACCCTTATTCAAGCCTTGTTTGATATGGGTGTGTCTATATCTTTCATTATTTCTCATGTTTTTTGATCAAATGGTTTTACATGTTGAGATAATGTCTTCTATCTTGAAACTTCAAATACCTATCAGTCAATAAAAATTTTGAGCCTTTAAGTGTGTGGTGTGTTCTATAATGATCAATGTGGCTGAATTTTTTGGGATTTCTTTATGCTTAATATGGATATTTATGACCAGATTTTGGGAATGGATTGGTTGACATACATCAAGGCCCACATTTACTTTTATGCCTAGTATGTTAGTTTCACTTATTGTAATGGAATTAAGTATATATTTAAAGGATATTTAGATGTAAATGAAAGAAGATAATGAACTTTGGTAGGGGGATACATCTAAAAATTATTAAAAGATAGTTAGAAAATCTCTATGTTTGATGTCATCAAAAGATTCCAAAGTAATTATTGGGTTTCCACCTAAAAGGGGAGTGTAATTAAATATTTATCACCTTCTAGTGACTAGTCATATTTCATTTCCATGTTATAGGATTCCACCAATGGAATTTAATGAATTGAAATTCTAATTAGAAGAGTTGGAAGGAAACGCATTCATCCAGCCTAGTATGTCTCCATGGGCAGAACCAGTTCTTTTTGTCAAGAAATCATATGAAAATCTTTGGATTTTTGTTTATTATCATAATCTCAACCAAGTTATGATAAAGAACAAATATCTTCATCCATGAATTGATGATATGTTTGATCAATTAAGGGGTTTCTAATGGTTCTCTAAAATTTATTTCTAATCAAGGTATCATCAACTTTGAGTTAAAAAGGAGTACATTCCAAAGATAGCCTTTAGGAGCTGTTATGGTCACTATGAATATGTGGTTATTCCCTTTGTTCTTACAAATACACAAGAAGTGTTTATAGAATAGATTGATCATATATTTTAAATATATCTTGACTCGTCTATAGTAGTGTTCATTGATGATATTCTGGTGTACTCTAGGACTAAGTTCAATCATGTGAAACACTTAGCTAGAGTTTTGAACATCTTGAAAGAACATTGCCTTTAATCTTTCAAAGTGTGATTTATGGATACAATAGGTTTATTTCCTTGGTCACATAATCTCTAAGATAGTATTTTCTATAGATCTTGAAATTATAGAAGTTATTATATCTTGGAAACCATTGAATAATGTGTTTGAAATACATGGTTTTCTTAACTTATAAGGATATTCCAAGATATTAATGTTTGGAATACATCAACATTTATCCTTTCATTTCTAGAGTTAGGACAAAGTTATGTGGTCTATTATGATGCATAAAGATTTGGTTTGGGTTGTTTTCTTATGAAAGGTGATCATGTTGTGGCTTATGGCTCCTGACAGTTATGGGTGCATGAGAAGAACTACCCAATACATAATTTGGAATTAACTGTCGTAGTCCATGCTTTCATGAATTGGTGTTATTATATTTTTGGTGATAAATTTATGGTATTTTCATATCATAAAATCTTGAAATACATTTTCTCACAAAGGTATTTGAATATATGATAATAAAGATGGATAGAATATCTAGAGATGTTTGACTTTGACTTGATGTACACACCGAGTAAAGGAAATTTTTTAGTTGATACATTGAGTGGGAATTCATATAATCAGTTGGATAAATAGGCTTCAAATCAATGGTAGATAATTTCATTCATAGTTGACATGCATCTGGATTATACTGAGCAAGGTGATGTTATGGTTTTCTTTTATGTTTCTCTTATTCCTGATTTGGTTAAGAAGGTTATAGATGATCATACATATGATCCTGAATGCATAGCCATGAGATAAAGAATCAATGGTGGGTAGATCATTGAAAGATATACACTATATGGTAGATCTGTGCTATATTTTATAGATCAGAGTGTAGTTCATCCAACTTATCAAGAACAAATTCTTAATGTATACCACCATTCTAGATGGGATTTTCATCCTGGTATTAAAAATATGTATAAGATATTGAGTGCATGGTTTTGGTGGGTTGTCATGAAGAGAAAATTAGTGGAGTTTGTATTAGGATGTCTCACCTATCAATAGGTAAAGGCAGAGCACCAATAGGCAACTAGTATGTTTCATTATCTATCTATCCCTGAGTGGAAATGGGAGTATATAGTTATATATTTTTTCATGTTTTACCAAAAATGATTCAAAAACATGATTTCATAAGGTTGATTCTAGATAATATCACAAAGTCAACTCATTTCATCCTTATTCATGAATCAAATATAGTGAAATATTTGTCAAAAATATATATCTTGAAAGTAGTAAAGTTTCACAATGTATTAGTTTCAATTGTGACAAACCGAGTCCCCTAGTTTACATCTTATTTTTTTAAGTCCTTACAGCAATTCCTTAGAACCCAGTTGTTTAATGCCTCGACCCCAGTTACTCAGATTCATTGCATTATTTTAATACATTGGAATGATTACAAGGAATCAAGTCCCAAAGGACCGATCAGTTTAGCAGTCTTAGAAAATAGATTACATATATGAACATTACATTATAATTTCTAAAATAAAACACAACATAAATAATCCTTTGAGAACGCAATTATTACCCTAGATTAACCCTGTATATCAATCATAATATACTTTATCGCATCCTAGGAAAAATAAAACATAATAAAGGGGTGAGCTCAGATGCTCAGTAAGGATAACAATATAGCTAAAACTATCATGAATATGCATAAACATTTAAGGAAATGTATAAGACTAATAAAAAATCCTTTTAAACATAAACTTCAAAATAATATGGAAAATATAATCAAATAATTCCATTTACTTATTTACATGGGTATTCTACTAGTCGAATAATCACATGTAATATCAATAGCTAATTTCATAATAATAGAATGCATAATGGCAGACATCATAACCGCATAGTTAAGGCCTCGTGCTAAGACTAAAAATAAGATTTTTTTCAAGGCCTTGTGCCAAGACACAAGTTTGTATCATGAGACCTATTGATGCATCGAGAAGCTATAGCGAGCTCCAACCATCACTTATTAAGTCCAATGCATTCCTCTTATTAAAAGGTTGAAAATTTACATAAACATTCGTATTAAAAATAGCATACAAAATGTTAATATTTTAACCATAAACCATGAATGATATAAAAATATCACATCCATAGTAAAACATATCACAAAACCTTCAATACAATATGGAAGACTGTATCATAATAAATCAACCTTAATCAAGAATAATATCCAGTAAAGGATGTTTACATAGTTGAAAATGATCACTAAAACTCTTTGAGAGAAATATCCTTTTTTTTAAATCATTTAAAAGTCACACATTTATAAATAAAGTCATTGAAAAGAGATTTGTGAATAAAATTTTCCCATATCACTTTGAAACTTTTGAAAGAAATTAACACTTTAAAATAATCAAGTCTACATAAATAAATCCTTAAAATCATTTTTAAAAGATGGATATTAATTAAAAGATTTAGAAAAAATAAAACTTTAAAACATTTAAAATGATGATCTAGTTAAAGAGTAACTTCCATAAAAATTTAAAATATTCCTTTTTAAAAAATTTAAATGAAACATGGACATAGATGATAAATATGTTCCAGTAGACACTTATAGATAAACAATCTCGGATAATAATGAGATTGAGGAAATAACCCTTACATTGTAATTTCCTTTGGTCGGGGGTACATTTAACCTCATGTATAATGAAAATAGTATGTTATTAAATTATACTAGAACCATATTCATATCTATGATATCATACTTTATTCATTTATGGATTTATACTAGCCATTTAATAATAATTTCTATGTTAAAATAATATTTTAGGTAATAATCGCTTTCACTATCGTATATGTTTTAACATGTTATTCTTGACTGTATCACTTATATCATAATTTAATTTCTTGCAGAATATAAAAAATTATTTATGTATCATATATATTCAGAATATAAATACGTATAATAGATAGATATATGAAATGGAAAACACCGTTTATGGAGACGGTAGGACGTACGTATGCATAAACGATGTTTCTGTTTTCATATCATATTGAATGGAAGTAAGTGAATGAGATATATGTAAATACGTGTATATATATATATATATATATCCAGTAGAATTATTATGTCATATATTACATACTTATTAATAATATATATTTTTATAATCATCGTTGAATGGTGAACGTGGAAATGAATCTCATCGCGTTGTGGAGACGGTAAGCCGTACGAATGCATGAGTGAGGATATCATTCTATTTATGGTGAAATCATATGTAATTGGATGTTATATTATATATAAATAATAATTAACACATTATATTTATTATTTACATCAATTATACTCATTATTATACCCATCCAAATAATGAAGTGTTTAATAACAAACTACACCACGACGTGGAGACGGTAAGTCATATGTACGCACATATGGTGACTTTGTCTTTCATATTATGGATAGAATAATTAATATGGTTGTACCATATTTATAATAACATCTAATTATGTATAAGTTACTGGATTTATTATTTTATTATGGAAAAATTAAAGAAAGTGGAAGTGGAAGAAGAAAATAACTTTGAAAGAGGAGATGAATTTATTACCTCTTCTTTAGGTGCTTCCTTTTGATTTGATCAAAAGTAATCCTTAGGTTGGATTCTGATCAAAGTAAGTCATCTAGGTTGAAGTGATGGTATTTTGGAGGAAATTTGAGTAGTTTTTGGCTGAGACAAATGGATTTGGAGGTGTGAAATTAAGATAAGGGGGAGTACCCTTTTATAAGATAGGTGAGGGTCACTTTAGGAAAATCTTGAAACATTATTTTATTATAAAATAATTTTAAGTTTATAATGGATATAAATGGATTTATTTATAGGTTAAGGTAATTATGGGTCTAAATACTCTCAACCAATAGGTTTTATACAAGTTTACATCACCATATTAACTTTATCTTTTAGATTTAACTCTTAGTTAAATAGTTTAACTTTTATAATGTCTTCTTATATTTTTATATTATATGGTTAATAAACATACTATAAAATTACAAGAGAACCTCAATTGGTTCATTAATGATATCATTATATAATTACTTTGACCAAACCTTAGTTTTTTAGGAATATTATATCATTTAATAATATAGTATTTGTTTTGAAAACTCATTTATGTCAATTTTGACACTATTTAGTATTTGGTTTTTTTGAAAGTCAAAAAAACATGATTACTTAGAAAAAAATACATTTAATCAACCCTAACATTTCATATTAACTTATAAATTTTTTTAATACATCAAAAGTCTTAATTTACAATTATATTAATATTTATAATATCAATGTTTTTAATCTTTCAATAATAAGGTGATTACTGCATCATCATTGAGTCATAAATAAATTTAATTATTTAATGTCAAAAAACTATAACTAAAATATAATTATATAGTAATTATTTTTATCTTTATAATTAATATTTATAGTCTAATTTATCTTATGTATAACCCTATATTAAAAAAAATTAGTTATTAAACTTTGAATTTAACACTTTTAACTCTTCTTTAAATAGAATAATAATAAATGTCCTAATCTAATCCAAGTGTACCAAAAGGATCATATTTTATTAATAAGGTTTATTTTGGTTTAAATACACTTATACAATATAATTATAACATGTGTTAGGGTAATTATAATATCATTTTTACCTTTAATTAATCTATTTACTTTTAACCGTGATAAATAAAATTCAAAAGTTACAATTCACCAAAAATTATTTCCATCCTATTGAACCACATTTTACTTAATGATTTCAACTATGTATCTTATATTTTTTAAATTCAATTTATAGAAGTGGTAAAATTATGTTTTATGCAAATTTACAAATGTGCCTAGAAGGTGGGTAAAAGACGTTAAAATTTTCAATTAAATTTTATACATCTAATCTTATTATAAAATGACTCCAAAGAATTAAATTGAATTAATATAGGTATTATGTATCTATTTTTAATTTAAAATAAATTTAAATAATTATTATTATTATTTAAATAAAATTTGGTTTTAAACAATAACGCAGTGTTTTTCATTATTCATCAAAAATTGAAAGTTTTCAGAAAAATACCAAAAATTCACCCAAATATAATTTTGATATTACAAAATCAAAAAAGATGTCTATTTTACCAAATTCAAAACATAGAAGTTTTATTAATTAATTTAAAAAAATATTCCCGTTGTCAAAACCAGAAAGTGGGTTTTTGAGAAGTAAAAACTATCAAAAGATTGATATGTGTTTATGACCAATTTAAATGTAAAATTAATTCCAATGACCAAAATTGGATTAAATGATAAAAATATAATATAATTATAATTCAAAACCATTCAAATTTATAATTTAACACTATAAATTATTTTTATTAAAAAAATCAATTAAAATTTAGTATTTTTTACTATTCATCAAAATATGAAAGTTGCCAAAAAAGGACCAAAAATTTATCCAAACTAAGTTTTTATGTCCCACTTCTAAATAAGAAGTTTATTTTGTCAAATTTAATATATAAAAGTTTCAAATATTGTATTTAAAAAGGGTTCTTCATTAAAAGGCGATAAAATTGTATTTTTTGAAAAAAAACTTCTTTTATATGAAAAATTGAATTTGTTTTTATATAATGTCTAAGAAACACATAATATGGATGTTAAAATTATATGGAGTATATAAAATTCAAAATTCAGTTAATATTATTCATAACTACTTTTTGAACAGCTAGTTTGTAAGTCGTGGTGCGCTCGAACTTGGTGTTGCGTATAACGCAAGCTATTGAATTAATTTAAAGAAAATAAATTACTATGAAATCTTAGGGTGTTAGAAGTTGACCATGATCGTATATTATCATCCTCAAATGGATGGACAATATGAATGGGAAATCCAGAAATTTTAGGAAATGGTTAGAGATTATGTAATGGATTTTAGAGTCTCGTGGTAGGATCATATACCATTAGTATAGTTTTCATACAATAACAGTAATCAATCCTCGATACTTATGTATCCTTTTGAAGTTTTGTACATACACCCATATAATTCTCCACTTTGTTGGGTGTAAATGGGTGATACTTCACTTTTAAGACATATCCTTATTCAATATATGGATTATAAGATACAAATGATTAGAAATATAATGATGATAGATAAAAGTCTTTATAAATCATATGTGGATCATCATCATTAACCATTATTATTTGATGTGAGTGATTATTTTTTCCTGAGAATCACTCCTAGACTAGGGAATCACTATTTTGTTAAGAAAGGAAATTTTTATCCTCAATACATTGGCCCTTTTGAGATACTTGAATGAGTTGGTGATGTGAATTAACAGTTAGCTTTACTATCAAGGTTCAGTTCTATACAAAATTTGTTTCATGTATCCTAATTAAAGAAGTATCATCCTGATCCTAACCATGTGATTTGATAGGACCATATTGATCTAGAGTTTGATTCAATTTTTATTCATGTTCCAATATAGATTTTGGATAAGTAAGAGAAGATATTTTGTGAGAAAAACATTAGTTTAGTATGGTTTTATGGCATCATGGTCAGATTTAGTAAGATACATGGGAACATGAGAAGGGGATGCTAGAATATTGGGGAGAATGTAACACCATTTTTTCAGGTAATTTAACCTTTTATTGTTTATTTTGATATTATATAATGATTAGGTTAAGTTTTGGGAGTTTATAGAGGATTTTGGAGTGTTTTGGAAGTGTTTATGGGGGTGAACGGTTTGAGAATGATTAGTAGAAACCATGAACTATCTCCATGAAACCATGAAAAATGTTTTGAGAGTCACTGGGTAGGTGCACAATTAGTGCAAAATTAGTGCATAGTTTTTCCAAATCATGAGATTCACTGGGTAGGTGCACAATTAGTGCATAGTTTTTCCAAATCATGAGGGTTACCAAGAGAACCATGTGAATAGAGACTATGGGGAAAAACATGTTTGGCACACGGTTTCTCAAACCATGTGAGATAACCATGCGAGGGGTTAGCCTTGTGATAGTAGCATGCATATAGTTGGTGCATAGTTTATTAACTTGTGTTGTACAACCATGAAGCTACCTTGGTGATGTCTATTAGCATGTGTACGGTTTTAAATCGTATGACTTGACAGTGTGATGTGAAGTTAATGATCCAAAATTAGATTTTAATTCAAATTTAGGCCCTAAAACCCTCATTTTTATCCCATTCTTCCAGGGTCTCAAACTCCTCTTCCTCCTTAATCTCTCTTGGTGATTCCCTTTGATCTAGAGGCATACTTTGGAAAATCCAAGTGCATTAAAGATCTAAAATCATCAGTAAGTTCTTTTTTCCTCTCTTTATCTTTAGATCCTATCATATTATCTCACCTGGATTGTTAGATCTAATTTTTCATGAATAAATATATGTTCTATATTTTGGATATTGATTATATTTTTTTGGATATATTGAAGGTAAGGTTTTGTGAGCCCATATCTATAATTTATTAGTTTTGTTCTTCAGTTTCATCATCTGTTGAGAGTTAGGTTGCTTCTCTATCATTATACTCATTATATAATTTAAATTCATGGTGTTTAAATTTATTTCTATTTGATTTTTTCAAAAAACTATTTTGGTTTTGGAACCAAAATCCTTGGTTTTGGATTAATGCAGATAAAGTGTTTGATAAAATGTTTGAAAGAAAGTGGTTTTCAAAATAAATATTTTATTTAGAATATTTTGAGATGGTAACTTGTAATACATGGTAGTGAGTGTTCATATGAATTTGGGATGGAATAATGGCATGAATTTCCTCTATAAAAATGGGATATATTAAGGTTGTTAAAGTATCCCCATAAAATTGTTTCATCAAGAGACGACATAGTGAAAGGGTGACTCGCCATCATGAGTATAGGGAGGTAAATGGTTGCATGCATTGTGTGGGGGGTTGTGAACATGGGAATTATTATTCCAAGTGGTAATAGATAGAAGAAAAACCTTGTTTAATGTTTTTATATATGGAACTTGTTATGGTTTTGATATAAACTATTTAACCACTTCTCTTCTATTTTATATAAAATTTTGCTAACTTGTTCTTATCCTAGTGGCATGTGTTGATAAGTCCTTGGGAAATACTTATTGAGTTTATACTCACCCCATTCTTGGGAAATTTGGTGTATTTTTAGATATCATATATCAGGATACGGGTAAAGGAAAGGTGTTGCGCTTCTCTAGTGGAGCATCTTGATACTTCCTCTTCAGTTTGGTGTTTGGAGCTTGGAGATCTCTCTTAGTGTCTTTCATGTGATTCCACATTGGTGTCACTATGTTTGGATGTATTTTGGTTTCTTGTGCCATTTTATCACCTTGTCACTGCTACTCTAATGTTTTTGTATATTGGGTTTTTTTGATTTGTATTGTTTTTACTCATGCATCATATATATGGTTTGATTGTTTATATTTTTCCTCAATTATTGTTTAAGTTTTTCAGAGAAAATTATCCCCTAAATTTTTGTTAAGACCATGGAATTTATTTCCAACTTTTGGTGTCTTGGGGGTGTCACTTAAGGTTATTGGAACTTCATATCCTCTCAAGACAATGAGTTGGGGTAGGATATTAGAGTATTCTATGGGTATGCATAGTGTGGTGTATATGTTGTGTATATATTTTTTAAAAATAATGTGTTATGTAAAATGAAATTATTTAGTTGTATTCCATACATATTATTGGATATCTACAACATTATCAACTGATATGACCTTGAGGAAACTCTGGTAGTCGAATGAAAATTGTGTTGCAAGATGAAAGGTTATCACTTTTCTATATTTGATTCATGTTGCATACACATTAATTTAATTTTGTACATAATTCATAATTGTACTACAAATTCATTTCAAGGGTTCCAAGATTAATTACACACTTTGGGATGATTACACAAAACAAATGAGTATATTTTTTACAGAAAAAAATAGATTCATTTATTTTTATGGTGTTGCAACTTGTGAGAGCTAAAATATTAGTGTGATTCCATTGGTTTCATGGTGTTTTTATTTTCATATTATTTTACCTTTTATTGTGTATGTTTGAGTTTTGGTAGTTGTTGGGTTAGAATTTCAATTTTGGAGATTTTTTAGTAGTTCACAGTTAACCCAAGTGGTTTTTTTAATAGTGTAGTGCCCATGTGGGTGGTCTTGTCCATTGGACAGATCCTTTTTTCCTGGTTTCCACATGGTTTTTTGAACCGTGTGGAGCTCCCCACAGACCATGCGAGGTCTTGGGTGTGTCTAGAGTGAGGTTCATGGTTTATCTAAACCATGTGGCCTCTTAGGGGAAATCGTGTGAGGGTGTCTCTAGCCTAGGAAGTGGCCAGCACATGGTTTGTAAAGCCATGCAGCCTATCCATAATTTCAAAAAAAAATCTTTTTTTCTTTCCTATTTTACCCTTAAGAGGGTTTCTTTTTTCCCTCCCCTTATTCCCCTTAGAGTCGTGTGATAAGACCCTACCCACTTTCTCCTTGCACATGTTCCACCCCTCTCCTGATCTCCCTCATATATATTGATTCCTAGAGTTTTTTTAGGATTTCTTGGTCGACCCCTCGAGGTAAGGTCTTGGCCTCCCACATTCCTTGTACTCTTGGCATTTTTTTCTCTTCTCCCATCACCCTGTTTTTTCATTCAAACCCTAAGGTGATGTTTGACATAATTTTTGTATTTTATTCCATTATTAGGGCATGTAATGGGTCTATCGGGATGGCTTCATGTGTATTCCATAATCCTCCACTGAAGAAAAATATTTTTGGTTAATTTTGGTTCACCTGATTCTATTTTAGTAGGTATTATTCCACCTTTTTCTATTACAATTTTAATTGGTTTATTTTGGTGATTTTTGGTTCCATCTTGGTTAATTAAAATATGATGTGGCTCCTTGAAGGCTTTCACACATATACATAGGTACTTGTGTGTGTGTGTGTGTCCTCCTTATAAATATTCCATTATGTAAAGGGGAATGTGTTCATTGGATTAAAGGGTGTATATATACAAATAGAGATGTATATGTGTGTAAGTGTGTGTGGTTGTCATCAAAGGAATCAAGTTTTGGGTGTTCTGACTTGGCCTTCTTCTCTTTGAGGTAGGTGTTACTATGAAATTGTTTCCTTTTAGAATTCTAATATTTTTTGCTTTATAAGTTCCCTTTTAATGTAAGTATAAATATATGTGATAGCCTTGTGATGTTTTGAAACCATTTCATTGTGTTTTGTTCTTATCATAGTTTTTTTTCACATGAAATCCATGTTCATGTTTTGAAATGGAATGTTTAGTTTTGCAAATATTTTATGAAATGACTTTGGGGAATTTTTAAAAGGTTTTGAGAATTGGGTGATGGGTTTTAACCTATTTTTTGTTTTCACTAATTGAAAATAATGTTTCAAAAAGAATTTGATTTTGAATTTAAGTGTGACCTCAAAATTATTTGTAAAGATGTGTTTTAATGTATTTTAAGTGCTGATTCGAAATGTGTGTGTGGCTTGCCACGTTTTTGAAATTCCATGGTGGCTTATTTTAAATGATTTAACAGGTGATGGTTGGCCTTTGAACCTTTTTAATATTCAAACAGAAATACCCTAGTGGTAGGGTAGCTTGAAAATGATTTAAAAGAAGTGGGTGATTTCTTTAGACCTTTTAAAATGTTTTAAGTGGTGTTTTGTGAAAGGTGGGACATAAGCAATGGATTTGGGCATGTTTTGGATCTTTAAAGAAGATATTTCTTGTGTAAGGGTAACTTTGATATGTTTTAATGTTGGGTGATTTACTTTGTTTTCCAAATGGAGTTGGAAAATTATTATGAAATATGTCATTTATCCTTTTTATTACATAAAATTTTCATTACATGGAACTAAACACAAGATCTTTTAAAGTTTAGTTTCTTGTAAATTAGGAACATAATACATAAAAACAAAAAACAATCTTCTAATCCAATTGAAAGGAATCATTATGGGTTCACCCTAATTTAATTTTATAGCATATCATATCCTGGGGAAATACATTAAAGTAAATGGGTGAGCATGAATCTGAGTAAGTGAATAATTAAGGGAGACATTTACATATGATCGTGAGGTATATCAATAAGAACATGAGGCATAACAATATAGCATGATCAAGAGAACATGATCCATATCATAATAAAAAGAACATAAATCATAACATGGAAATGTTTTTAAAATATAAAAATGATATATCCATAAGAATATCACTATGTTTTACTAGAAAAATTTTATAAATGAAAATTACCAAGGTTATTCACTAAGGTATCGTAAAACATGTCATGTCTAGAGATTAAATTCTTTACTCAATGAATTGGAGCACTATCAGGGTGCACCTGTCGCACCCCGACAAGGGTGTTTATTTTATTTTATTTTATTATTCGCTTCGCCTTAAATTCTTTTTGGTTCGGTTTGAGTCGTGAACGATTTTGTTCTTCTTCCTGATCTTAGAATAACAAGTGCGCGTCTTGGGTCCAACGTCGTCGGACGCGCGGGCGAAGCGCGACACCGCGCGGCTTCACCCATGCAACTGTGTGGCCTTTTCGGCTTAGAGGAATTAGTGTAAATTAGAAGATGTCAAATTAGATTGTCTTTTAATATTTTTTATGGCTATTATAAATTTTACTATTTTTATCCTAGGTGAAGACTAAAGTTGTTGATTTGATAAATAAATGAGTGATTTTATTAGTTTTATTTCTATCGTTCTACTTTAGTAGTATTATGTATTATTACTATTACTTAATTCATTTATTATTACTATTTGGTTTTATTCTATATTATTTATTTTTTTATTTTATTTTTCTTTCCCTATTTTATTGCTAACCCTAGCAGGCCCCCTATATATTTTTTTTTTCTTTCTTCTTTCTCCCCGCTGGAGCCGCCGCCACCCCCCCTGGTTCTCTTTTCCTCTTCTCCTCCCGCAACAGCAGCGGCCACCTCCCTTCAGCCCGCTGTCGTCCGGCGTCCCTCCTCTCCTTGCGCAACAACCCTAATACTCTACTGGCCGGCTTCGACGCCTCCCTCCCTTGCTCCCTCGACCCCTCGTCGTGCACCCATCTGGTGAAGGCCGCCACCCCCACTCCCAGGCGCGCCCTGCCTCGGCCCTTTCAGCAGCAGCCTGACCTTCGGCTGCCGAACACCCTAGCAGCAGCCCGACTCACCCGTGCTCTCTCTCCATCCCCAATGCGCAGGCCCCTACACTCCTCCTGCGCACTCCTTGTGCGACGCCCCTGACTTCCTCCGGCGCAGGAACCCCCCATCCCACTTGTTTTCTTCTTCTTATTACCGTAGCAGTGCCCCGCCTTATTTCTTGCCCTGCACAACATCCCTCCCTCATTTCTTTCCTCAACGCACCAGGACCCCTTCATCGGCTCGCCTCCCTTATCCGCAGCTCCTCCTGAGCGGATGCACTGGCCTTTACCCTGTCTGCCTGGCCTCCCATGTCCGATGTACTGGCTTCTCTCCCCTGTTTGCATTGCTTCCCCTAGCTGCATCACTGAAATTGCCCTCCTGTCCAGCCAGCCGCACCACCTCTGTCCGTCGTCGCACCCAGCCGCATCTCCTGCCTGCAGCGCGCCCGACCTTCTTCTTTCTCTTCTCCTTCCTCTCCTCTTCTTCCTCTCCTCTTCCTTCTTCCTCTTCTCCTTTCCTTCTTCTTCTTCTTCTCTCCTTCTTCTTCTTCTTCTTCTCTCCTTCTTCCTCTTCTTCTTCTCTTCTTCTTCTTCTTTTCTTTCTCCTTCTGCTCCGCCGCGCAGGTCTGTTTTTTTTAATTTAATTTGCTATTTTATTTTATTTAATATGTTAATGACCTTTTTTTTATTTTATTTTAAAATTATGATTTATGTGATTATTATTATTATTAATAATAGTATTACTAATATTATTATTATTATTATTATTATTATTATTATTATTATTAATTTTATTACTATTATTAGTATTATTTTCATTATTATTTTCATTATTATTATTATTAATTTCATTATTATTATTATTATTAATTTTATCATTATTATTATTATTGTTATTATTAATTCTATTACTATTATTATTATTATTATCATTATTATTATTAATATTATTACTATTAATTTTATTATTATTATTATTATTATTATTATTATTAATGTTCATATTATTGTCTTGTTATTATTATTATTGTTTTTCATATTATTATTATTATTATTATTATTATTATTATTATTTTGCTATTATTATTATTATTATTATTACTATTGTTATTATTACTATTTATTATTATTATTATTATTATTATTCCTTTTATTATTTTGTTGTTATTATTATTATTATTATTACTAATATTATCTTGTTATTCTTCTTATTATTGCTTTTATTATTATTATTATTATTATTATTACTTTTATTATTATTATTATTATTTTTATCATCATCGTGCGTGTTTTAATCGATGGTGGGTTGCTATTTGTTGGTTTAGGACTTTTAGGACCCGCGCAGGGTGTTTTCGAGTGAGCGCCATCGCCGCGCCTTGTCTCCGAGGTTCCGTTGTTGTCGCGCTTCAGTTCCGAGGTGAGCGTTTCTTTCCGACGCTTGGTTTGGCATGCTCTGGTGAGTTTTTGGATGTGTCTGAGTCCTTGGTACTGACTATGCAGAGTGTTAGACCTTGTCACGTGGTTTCGGACACACGTCGTGTCATCACGCCTTGCTTCCAAAGTCGTTTTGCCGTCGCGCTTGGTCTTGAGGTAGGTTCCCTTTGCACTGCTTTTAAAATTTAAGTTATATTATTTCATGCTGTTTGCGCACCCTAATTGTTTAAAATCAATATTTTATTAATTTTAATAAATATGAGATAATATACGTTAATAAATTTTTAATATAAGATGGTTAATTTTTAAATGGTTATTTAATGTCAAAAGGATCCGTTTATTTTATACACGACACATGAAACATCCTTTTGACGAGCGGACACCCAATAACGAAAGAATGCCCGTTTGGCTTTTAAACATTATTCACGGAATGTAAAACAGAGTTCCAGTTTAATGAGAAATGATTTCTTTTGAAGCATGAACAAATACTTTGGTTCGTTTGAGAAATTTCCCGGTTGGCTCTTAAGGATTATTTGGAAAAAGAAAATGGTTTGGTTTGGTTTATAAAAATATTGTTGGCCTGTGACGTAGTGTTTTGGATTCTTTAAATAGTTTTAAACTGGTTTTGGTAGTGATTGTGAATTGTATTAAATGCCCGTTTGGCACTTTATGGAAAGCGATAAAAATGTTTCGATAAAAACCCTCTTAGGGCGACTCTCATGCCTTGGTTGAAATTGATTGTTTGGGAGGCCGCGCTTAGAGGCTCCCGGGTATTTGAGTAGTTAAAGGCAAGAGGTTGTCCAATGGAGTGGCTCGGGGAATGCCTGTTGTTCTTTATATATAGATATATCTGATTGGATGCTCGGTTGGCATCGGTTGGCTCACCCCCTTTTTCTTAAACACTTGAGACATGGGAATCTGGCATATTGAGAGAATATTCTAAGAAGATTGCTGCACTGGTAGGTTATGGTACTGACCAGTGGCCCATAGTAGGTGGATATATTGGGTTTATTTCTATGGGATTTGCCCTCGACCTGCCTGTGAGTGGATGGTCGAGCGTGTTGTGCGTTTTGATTTCATCGTGACATGTCAATAAGGATGATTTCTCATGTATTGGTGTCTTCTGGTTTATTCTCGATCTCCTAGGTTCACCCATGTCTATTCAGCTTTGTAGCTTGCAGTAATGATTATGATGCTCACATGTATACTTACATTGCCCTTGCTGTATGTTTTACTTTGTGCATTCTGGCATATTGTTTTCCTTGGAAACTGATAAATTGCTTTTTAATGGGTTTCTAAAAATTGTTTTCAAATGGAAGTGTTTAATCCCTTTTTTACAAATTTGAAAATTTAAACATCACTTTCCTCTTTTCCTGAAATGTCATTGGCACTAATGAAATGAACACGAATTTGGAAAATGGCTAAGGGCAATGGTTCGTACTTTGTTTTTAAGTAGAATATTATTAAAAACATACTTTTATAGATTGTAGTTCAAACTTGAAATGATGTTTCTTTTATTTTAAAGGTAGTGCATTGGGAATAGATATCGGGCTAGCCTACTGAGTTTTAATACTCACGCCTATAGTTCTTTTCTGTTTTTAGTGTTTTTGCAGGCTATAGTTTGAGTGCGCTCGCCTAGGGCGATGCTTGATCGTTGAGTCAGAGAGCGACCCGCGAGGTCGCACGGAGCTTGTTCGGACGTCGTGTTTGGTTAGTTTATTTCCTGTTTGTTCATGTTTAGTCACTTTGTTTAGTTTACCTTTTTCTGCGCTGTTCTGTTTTATCTTTGCATTCTTATTTATTTATATTGGGCGAAATCGTTCCCACAGTCTCTAATGATGCCCTGGCGTGGTCGCCAGCCCGGGAGGATTGGGAACGCCTCTCGGGCCATGTCGCGGACCGGCTCGGGTGACCGGTTCAGGGTCGACCCGGGTTGGTTCGTGAAAAAATGGTATCAGAGCAGGTTTGCTCTTAGCAGACCTCACTTTTCAGAGCGCCCTTTGTTATTTGGGATGTTAAGGTAGATGGAGTAGGATTGTCGGGACTTGAGGGGTAGGTGCGAGAAGAGCGTCGCGAACTCTTGCCCGTACTGATCCTCAGGTTTCCATGGGAAGTCCGGTTTAATTGGTTTGTTTGGGTTTTTATGGAAATGTTTTGCGATTGGGGTACGAGAAATGGAGTTGGGTCATTAGTCCTCCTAACCCGTGCGGCCTGGCAAGCCATGTGGATCTAGGGGCATGGTCCAAGAAGGCTCTCTGTGTCAGTGGCGTGTTTGGCATATGGCCGCCAACCATATGGTCAAGTCACCCACTGACACTAGTCCCCTGTTTGATTTGTTTTGGGTTTCCGTTGATTTCTGAAAGTGGTTTGAATCAGAAAAGTTGGTTTTGAAAAAAAAAGTGTTGTTTGAAATAACATGTTTGATTTGCATATTGTTTTAAAAGAAGTGGTATGAATAAATTGTTTTTGGAAAATGAAGTTGCTCTGTTTTGACCTTGGTGTTCTGATGAGTTCTCACATGCATTGTGGTATGTTGGAAATGTGGATGGATTTCTGGTATGGTGGATGGATGCCCTGGGTGGCACGGATACATGCATGTGAGTGAGGCTCTAAAGAATACCAATGGCGAAGGTTTAACCCACCAAGCTTGTTCAAAATTAAAGATGTTTTCAAAGAGAAAATTTTTGACGTTATGATAACTTGTTTTCTCGGATTTTGAGCTTGTCACCTATGCAGTGTTTGATTTTGAGGTTTTTATTCATTCGCTGAGTTGGCGTTGACTGGGTTTTTGACCTTTCCTTGTCCAGCAGTTATCCCTTTGAAGCTTCGATGGGTGATCGTAGTGCGGTTGATCGACCTAAGGATTTTATGCTTGAGTTTCGGAAGCTCGATCCACCTCTCTTCTATGGTCAAGCAGACCCTTCTGTGGCAGAGGAGTGGATGCAGAAGATTGAAAGGGACTTTAGCCTCATTGAGTTGCCCGAGTCGTTGAAGGTCAAGTTTGCGACCTTCATGCTTGAAGGTTCACCGTGGATGTGGTGGAAGTCAGTGTCTCGGAACAAGCCCCGTCAAGAGGTTACTTGGGAGTTCTTCAAGTCTTTGTTCATTCGTCAGTATCTCTCTGAGGAAGAAAGGGTGAGAAAGGGGATGGAAATGTGTTGTCTGCAGCAGGGCGACGGATCCGTGTTAGAATATTTCCAGCGCTTTATGGAACTAGTACCTTATGATTCAGAGTATGCCACAAATGACCCCGTGAAGGCTCGACGCTTCGAAGCGGGTCTCCGCCCTGATCTACAGTCGAAGGTTTCAGAGTCCAACCTAACTTCTTTTGTCGACGTGGCGAGACAAGCTTTTCATGTCGAAGCCGCGATGGCAGGAGTGCTCGAAGTAGTTCTCCCTCCTTCGATCCCTATGAGCACTGGTGAAGGTTCTGGAAAGGAGACGAGTAAGCAAATGGAAGTGGATGGATCAGGTCGTGGAATCAAGAGGCCTCGATATCTTTCATCAACCTCTTCGGAGCGAGAGATTATTGTGTGTTATCAGTGTGGCAAGCGGGGTCACAAGAAGTCATCGTTCCCAAGCGCTCTGAAGCCCTGCCAGGCGTGTGGACGTCTGGGTCACTTGCGACGATTTTGTCGGGGCGTTGCAAGAAAGCGTCGCAGAGGGTGTTCTCAGAAGTAATGTGTTATTGGGTCTTTGTTCAGAGTTCTTGGTGTAAGTTTCCTTTCAGTTTAAGGGATCTTTTATCGTTGTAGTTATACTGGTGGTGTTTTGGGTTTGAAATGTATGGGAACTTCATGGGTCTTTTGACGAACCTCGTCTTTCAATGCTGGTGTGTTTTAATTTTAAAATCTTGTCCTTCAATCTGTCAGATCAAAAGATGTATGTTTCTTGTTGGGATTATCAGAACCTGACTGCGAGGAAGGAGATGCTTCATCCATCAGAGCTCCAGCCAAAAGGTCTCGGAGTGAAGCCGGCGCGTAGTCAGGAACCCCCCGGGGGAAAATTTTAAAGAGTCTGGTTAAAGTCGTGCTTCTATCGTCGTGGTAAGATAGTTTTGGTGTTGTTGCTCTGGTTCCTCTGTCATTGTAATTCCTCTTGTCGCAAAGAGCTTGATGGATTTATCCATCGCGCAATATCAGTAATTGTGCCTTTTTGGATGTATGTTGCTGATCAGTGACCTCGTGTGGACCACCGATGTGAATCGGTTATGGCTTTGGTATGTGTCCATCCCTAAGTAGTGGTACGTGAGTAGTTTTCCGTCCAAGTTTCAGTGATCCAATCCTTGGGCCCACCCTCCCCGCCCATGGGGTAAGGGTTTTGGTTTGCATAAATTTTTTTAGATCAACTCCTATTACTTTTGGACGTGAGTAAGTGGTCTAAAGGTCCTTGTTGTGTTCTTTCTAGCTGGAGTAAGGTCTCGTGCATGTCTAAGCGGGTTTCCCGTTTGGTCGTTAGTTGGTCGGTTCTTTATGGTGGGGAGACCCACCATGAGTCTCTTTGGGTTTTCTCTTAAATCGTTATCAAAAGCTAGTCGAGTTCTTATGGTGGGCAGCTGTTCAGGCCTTCCCTCTGTTGGTGATTTACTTTGGGAAATGAGGTTCAGTCCCACCGGTAGTCGTTGTGATGTCCTTGAGATAAGAGGTTGGATCGTGTTCTATGAAATCCTTAGGTGTTGATCGATCGACTGGTTGGTGTTGTGGCTTTCCGGGGGCGGAAAGCGTTATGGTGGGGAGAATTTTCGCACCCCGACAAGGGTGTTTATTTTATTTTATTTTATTATTCGCTTCGCCTTAAATTCTTTTTGGTTCGATTTGAGTTGTGAACGATTTTGTTCTTCTTCCTGAGCTTAGAATAACAAGTGCGCGTCTTGGGTCCAACGTCGTCGGACGCGCGGGCGAAGCGCGACACCGCGCGGCTTCACCCATGCAACTGTGTGGCCTTTTCGGCTTAGAGGAATTAGTGTAAATTAGAAGATGTCAAATTAGATTGTCTTTTAATATTTTTTATGGCTATTATAAATTTTACTATTTTTATCCTAGGTGAAGACTAAAGTTGTTGATTTGATAAATAAATGAGTGATTTTATTAATTTTATTTCTATCGTTCTACTTTAGTAGTATTATGTATTATTACTATTACTTAATTCATTTATTATTACTATTTGGTTTTATTCTATATTATTTATTTATTTATTTTTTTTCTTTCCCTATTTTATTTCTAACCCTAGCAGGCCCCCTATATATTTTTTTTTTCTTTCTTCTTTCTCCCCGCTGGAGCCGCCGCCACCCCCCTGGTTCTCTTTTCCTCTTCTCCTCCCGCAACAGCAGCGGCCACCTCCCTTCAGCCCGCTGTCGTCCGGCGTCCCTCCTCTCCTTGCGCAACAACCCTAATACTCTACTGGCCGGCTTCGACGCCTCCCTCCCTTGCTCCCTCGACCCCTCGTCGTGCACCCATCTGGTGAAGGCCGCCACCCCCACTCCCAGGCGCGCCCTGCCTCGGCCCTTTCAGCAGCAGCCTGACCTTCGGCTGCCGAACACCCTAGCAGCAGCCCGACTCACCCGTGCTCTCTCTCCATCCCCAATGCGCAGGCCCCTACACTCCTCCTGCGCACTCCTTGTGCGACGCCCCTGACTTCCTCCGGCGCAGGAACCCCCCATCCCACTTGTTTTCTTCTTCTTATTACCGTAGCAGTGCCCCGCCTTATTTCTTGCCCTGCACAACATCCCTCCCTCATTTCTTTCCTCAACGCACCAGGACCCCTTCATCGGCTCGCCTCCCTTATCCGCAGCTCCTCCTGAGCGGATGCACTGGCCTTTACCCTGTCTGCCTGGCCTCCCATGTCCGCTGTACTGGCTTCTCTCCCCTGTTTGCATTGCTTCCCCTAGCTGCATCACTGAAATTGCCCTCCTGTCCAGCCAGCCGCACCACCTCTGTCCGTCGTCGCACCCAGCCGCATCTCCTGCCTGCAGCGCGCCCGACCTTCTTCTTTCTCTTCTCCTTCCTCTCCTCTTCTTCCTCTCCTCTTCCATCTTCCTCTTCTCCTTTCCTTCTTCTTCTTCTTCTCTCCTTCTTCTTCTTCTTCTTCTCTCCTTCTTCCTCTTCTTCTTCTCTTCTTCTTCTTCTTTTCTTTCTCCTTCTGCTCCGCCGCGCAGGTCTGTTTTTTTTTAATTTAATTTGCTATTTTATTTTATTTAATATGTTAATGACCTTTTTTTTATTTTATTTTAAAATTATGATTTATGTGATTATTATTATTATTAATAATAGTATTACTAATATTATTATTATTATTATTATTATTATTATTAATTTTATTACTATTATTAGTATTATTATCATTATTATTTTCATTATTATTATTATTATTTTCATTATTATTATTATTATTAATTTTATCATTATTATTATTATTGTTATTATTAATTCTATTACTATTATTATTATTATTGTCATTATTATTATTAATATTATTACTATTAATTTTATTATTATTATTATTATTATTATTAATGTTCATATTATTGTCTTGTTATTATTATTATTGTTTTTCATATTATTATTATTATTATTATTATTATTATTATTATTTTGCTAATATTATTATTATTATTATTACTATTGTTATTATTACTATTTATTATTATTATTATTATTATTATTCCTTTTATTATTTTGTTGTTATTATTATTATTATTACTAATATTATCTTGTTATTCTTCTTATTATTGCTTTTATTATTATTGTTATTATTATTATTACTTTTATTATTATTATTATTATTTTTATCATCATCGTGCGTGTTTTAATCGATGGTGGGTTGCTATTTGTTGGTTTAGGACTTTTAGGACCCGCGCAGGGTGTTTTCGAGTGAGCGCCATCGCCGCGCCTTGTCTCCGAGGTTCCGTTGTTGTCGCGCTTCAGTTCTGAGGTGAGCGTTTCTTTCCGACGCTTGGTTTGGCATGCTCTGGTGAGTTTTTGGATGTGTCTGAGTCCTTGGTACTGACTATGCAGAGTGTTAGACCTTGTCACGTGGTTTCGGACACACGTCGTGTCATCGCGCCTTGCTTCCAAAGTCGTTTTGCCGTCGCGCTTGGTCTTGAGGTAGGTTCCCTTTGCACTGCTTTTAAAATTTAAGTTATATTATTTCATGCTGTTTGCGCACCCTAATTGTTTAAAATCAATATTTTATTAATTTTAATAAATATGAGATAATATACGTTAATAAATTTTTAATATAAGATGGTTAATTTTTAAATGGTTATTTAATGTCAAAAGGAGCCGTTTATTTTATACACGACACATGAAACATCCTTTTGACGAGCGGACACCCAATAACGAAAGAATGCCCGTTTGGCTTTTAAACATAATTCACGGAATGTAAAACAGAGTTCCAGTTTAATGAGAAATGATTTCTTTTGAAGCATGAACAAATACTTTGGTTCGTTTGAGAAATTGCCCGGTTGGCTCTTAAGGATTATTTGGAAAAAGAAAATGGTTTGGTTTGGTTTATAAAAATATTGTTGGCCTGTGACGTAGTGTTTTGGATTCTTTAAATAGTTTTAAACTGGTTTTGGTAGTGATTGTGAATTGTATTAAATGCCCGTTTGGCACTTTATGGAAAGCGATAAAAATGTTTCGATAAAAACCCTCTTAGGGCGACTCTCATGCCTTGGTTGAAATTGATTGTTTGGGAGGCCGCGCTTAGAGGCTCCCGGGTATTTGAGTAGTTAAAGGCAAGAGGTTGTCCAATGGAGTGGCTCGGGGAATGCCTGTTGTTCTTTATATATAGATATATCTGATTGGATGCTCGGTTGGCATCGGTTGGCTCACCCCCTTTTTCTTAAACACTTGAGACATGGGAATCTGGCATATTGAGAGAATATTCTAAGAACGATTGCTGCACTGGTAGGTTATGGTACTGACCAGTGGCCCATAGTAGGTGGATATATTGGGTTTATTGCTATGGGATTTGCCCTCGACCTGCCTGTGAGTGGATGGTCGAGCGTGTTGTGCGTTTTGATTTCATCGTGACATGTCAATAAGGATGATTTCTCATGTATTGGTGTCTTCTGGTTTATTCTCGATCTCCTAGGTTCACCCATGTCTATTCAGCTTTGTAGCTTGCAGTAATGATTATGATGCTCACATGTATACTTACATTGCCCTTGCTGTATGTTTTACTTTGTGCATTCTGGCATATTGTTTTCCTTGGAAACTGATAAATTGCTTTTTAATGGGTTTCTAAAAATTGTTTTCAAATGGAAGTGTTTAATCCCTTTTTTACAAATTTGAAAATTTAAACATCACTTTCCTCTTTTCCTGAAATGTCATTGGCACTAATGAAATGAACACGAATTTGGAAAATGGCTAAGGGCAATGGTTCGTACTTTCTTTTTAAGTAGAATATTATTAAAAACATACTTTTATAGATTGTAGTTCAAACTTGAAATGATGTTTCTTTTATTTTAAAGGTAGTGCATTGGGAATAGATATCGGGCTAGCCTACTGAGTTTTAATACTCACGCCTATAGTTCTTTTCTGTTTTTAGTGTTTGT
The DNA here is from genome assembly GCA_963277665.1 of Viscum album. Classification (NCBI taxonomy): domain Eukaryota; kingdom Viridiplantae; phylum Streptophyta; class Magnoliopsida; order Santalales; family Viscaceae; genus Viscum; species Viscum album. The sequence continues at coordinate 900,704,814 of OY728131.1, read as the reverse complement.
GCAGGCTATAGTTTGAGTGCGCTCGCCTAGGGCGACGCTTGATCGTTGAGTCGGAGAGCGACCCGCGAGGTCGCACGGAGCTTGTTCGGACGTCGTGTTTGGTTAGTTTATTTCCTGTTTGTTCATGTTTAGTCACTTTGTTTAGTTTACCTTTTTCTGCGCTGTTCTGTTTTATCTTTGCATTCTTATTTATTTATATTGGGCGAAATCGTTCCCACAGTCTCTAATGATTCCCTGGCGCTGGTCGCCAGCCCGGGAGGATCGGGAACGCCTCTCGGGCCATGTCGCGGACCGGCTCGGGTGACCGGTTCAGGGTCGACCCGGGTTGGTTCGTGACAGCACCCTTATTATATATTAATTCATGTGATCCACATTGATCAAAAAAATAATTTCATTAATAATTCATGTAAAATAAAGAATGTATTTCATATCAAAATCATTGCACAAAAAGTGCTTAAAAACTTGAACATTACATCATTTTTTAACCCACAGAAAGGAAATTTGAGTTTCATATATGTAAATCCCCAAATAAATAATTCATGTTTGCATCTAGGTGAATACCTATTGAAAAAGGATATTTTTGTGTATTCATAATATGAAAATTTCTCATGTATAAAAGATAAATTCAAGAAATGAATTCGGAAGCATGACGGGTATAAGTAGTGGATTTAAAAAAGGGTGAAATGATAGAAAATGAAGGTCTCTCATTGATAAGACATAATTTTTTAGTAATGGTAAGGAAAAAAGGTATTAAAATAGAATAATATAACATTTAGAAGATATATATATATATATATATAATAGGTTCTTGAATTAAAGAGAAAGAGAGGAGAATTCTCTTACCTTGAAGAGTTTCTCCTAAAACTTAAGTATGGAACCTTGGGGATGTAAGGACACCTTGAGAGGAATTATTAGGATGAAAAAATACTATAAATTCATGGAGGATGGTAGAGTGAATTTTAATGATGAAATGGGTGGTAATTTATAGTAAAAGTGGTGGAATTGTTTAATAATTTCCAAATGTAGGTCTTGGAAATCTAAGTTGTGGAAAAATAAAATACATTGGATTACACATGTTTTTTTCTCATGGTTTTGGACATTTGTTTCATAATTTATGATATTTTAATCCACCCAAACCGAACATTATTTTTTAATAAATCTTTGGACATTGAAAAGTAAATTTTCCACAAAATAATGCTTTTAAAACCAATTTTTTTCATTTTAGACTTAGAAAAGTCGCTTATAGGTTTGGAAATTGATTAAAAGATATTAAAATAAATAATATTAATAAAATAACATATTTTAGGTTTTAGGTTCTGGTTAATTAAATATTGCATCATTATGACATAAATATGAAGTCATAAAATATACCGAAAACCCAAAACTGTATTTTTACTATTCATTGAAAAATAAAGTATTTTAGAATGTTCTCAAAAATTCACCCTAACCTAATTTTGATGTGTTAATTTAAAATATAATATTTATTTTATTAAAATATTTCTCTTAATATGATAATTTTAACTTTTAAATATAAACATCCTTATTTATTAAAAAATAGCAGTTTTTAAGATAGTCAAATTTCTGACACTTATAAAAATTTCCTAGGCCATTTTAAAATTACTTTGTTATATCTATTTAAATAATAATGTTATAAAATATTATTTCAAATAATATTCATAATACCTAATTTTTTTATAAAAGTGTATATCTTTTCTAAAAATACAATTATGTTTTATTTGTGTCCAAAAAATAATTTATCAAATTTATCTTAATTAAACATATATTTTATTAAAGAAAATTATTCTTAAAATGGGATTGATGTGATAACCATTTTATTTATATAAGGGAAATTAAACTTTAATAAACTAAGTCCTAGACATGTAACCCCTTATTATACTAGTGTACGCCCAACGAGTAAGGTGTGTGATTGTGGTAGTTTCATGGGGTGGATCAGCTAACATTGACTGAATGGTAATATCCACTAACACTACGGCAAAATCACGATTTAGCAGCGGTTTTTTTTTTCGTTTCGTGGCGGTTTAAACCGCCGCTAAATAGATTAGCAGCGGTTTTTAAAAACCGTCGCGAAATCGTGCGTCGGGAAACTATTCGCGGTGGTTTTTAAAACCGTCGCAGAACATTTCGCGGCGGTTTTTTAATTGTTTTTTTTATTTTTTTTTTATTTTTTTTTTTATTTTTTTTATTTTTTTTTACTTTGTTTATTTTGTATTTATTTTATTTATTTTATTTATTTTATTTATTTTATTTATTTTATTTATTTTATTTATTTTATTTATTTTATTTATTTTATTTATTTCATATTTATTTTATTTATTTTATTTATTTTATTTATTTTATTTATTTCATATTACTTTATTTACTTTATTTATCCATGCTTATTTTGTATTTATTTTATTTATTTTATTTATTTTGCATTTATTTTATTTATTTTGTATTTATTTTATTTATTTTGTATTTATTTTATTTATTTTATTTATATTATTTATTTCATATTACTTTATTTACTTTATTTATCCATGCTTATTTTGTATTTATTTTATTTATTTTGTATTTATTTTATTTATTTTGTATTTATTTTATTTATTTTGTATTTATTTTATTTATTTTATTTTATTTATTTATTTTATTTATTTTCTATTTATTTATTTATTTTATTTATTTCATATTACTTTATTTATCCATGCATGCACATGCCCATGCATTATAAAGAAATACTGCGTTTGGTGAGATTTGAACCCCTAACCTCTTGCATATTTTCCAAAGACTTTACCACTCCACCAAGCTCGTCATGTGGTTAATAAACAGAATTTAATATACTTATATATATTAATTGAAAAAACAAATAATACATAAATAATAGATATAAACTCAATAATAAAAAATAATAAATAAATATAAATAATAAATAATAAATAAATATAAATAATAAATAAATATAATTAATAAATAATAAGTAATAAGTAATAAATAATAAATAATAAATAATAATTAATAAATAATAAATAAATATAAATAATAAATAATAAATAATAAATAATAAATAATAAATAAATATAAATAATAAATAATAAATAATAAATAAATAATAAATAATAAATAAATATAAATAATAAATAAATATAAATAATAAATAATAAATAATAAATAAACAATAAATAATAAATAAATATAGATAATAAATAATAAATAAATATAAATAATAAATAAATAATAAATAATAAATAATAAATAAATATAAATAATAAATAAATATAAATAATAAATAAATATAAATAATAAATAAATATAAATATAAATAACAAATAATAAATAATAAATAAATAGTAAAAAATAAATAAATAGTAAATAATAAATAGTAAATAATAAATAATAAATATTAAATATTAAATATTAAATATTAAATAATAAATATTAAATATTAAATAATAAATAATAAATAATAAATAATAAATAATAAATAAATATAAATAATAAATAATAAATAAATATAAATGATAAATAAATATAAATAATAAATAATAAATAAATAATAAATAATAAATAAATAATAAATAATAAATAAATATAAATAATAAATAATAAATAAATATAAATAATAAATAATAAATAATAAATCATAAATCATAAATCATAAATAATAAATAATAAATAATAAATAATAAATAATAAATAATAAATATAAATAATAAATAATAAATAAATATAAATAATAAATAAATAATAAATAAAATAATAAATAATAAATAAATATAAATAAATATAAATAATAAATAAATATAAATAATAAATAAATATAAATATAAATAACAAATAATAAATAATAAATAAATAGTAAACAATGAATAAATAGTAAATAATAAATAGTAAATAATAAATAATAAATAATAAATATTAAATATTAAATATTAAATATTAAATATTAAATATTAAATAATAAATAATAAATAATAAATAATAAATAATAAATAAATATAAATAATAAATAATAAATAAATATAAATGATAAATAAGTATAAATAATAAATAATAAATAAATATAAATAATAAATAAATACTAAATAATAAATAATAAATAATAAATAAATATAAATAATAAATAAATATAAATAATAAATAAATATAAATATACATAATAAATAAATATAAATAATAAATAAATATAAATAATAAATAAATATAAATAATAAATAATAAATAATAAATAATAAATAAATAATAAATAAATAATAAATAATAAATAAATAATAAATATAAATAATAAATAATAAATAATAAATAATAAATAATAAATAATAAATGATAAATAATAAATGATAAATAATAAATAATAAATAATAAATAATAAATAATAAATAATAAATAAATATAAATAATAAATAATAAATAACCAGTAACAAATATTATAATTAATAATAATATTTTATTATTAGTAATAATAAATAATTAATAATAAATAATAAATAATAAATAATAAGTAAATATAAATAATAAATAAATAATAAATAATAAATAATAAATAATAAATAATAAATAATAAATAATAAATAATAAATAAATATAAATAATTACTAATAATAAATAATAAATAAATATAAATAATATATAATAAATAAATATAAATAATAAATAAATATAAATAATAAATAAATAATAAATAATAAATAACTAGTAACAAATATTATTATTATTATTATTATTTTATTATTAGTAATAATAAATAATTAATAATAAATAATAAATAATAAATAATAACTAAATATAAATAATAAATAAATATAAATAATAAATAATAAATAAATATAAATAATAAATAAATACTAAATACTAAATAATAAGTAATAAATAACCAGTTATAAATAATAGATAATAAATAAATTAAAGTATATTATAAATAATAAATAATAAATAATAAATAATAAAGGAAACACATGAAAAAGTATGAAAAGACGTGATAAGGGATGAAAAATCTTGAAAACGCATGAAAATGGATGGAGAAGCATATGAAGAATAAGGCATTAGAAAGAATGAGAACACATGAAAACTCATGAAAACTCTGGAAAACCCCTTAATAATTCAACATAATCATCATAAAAGTCCACAAAAAACCATTGATAAAGATAACAAGTCATGAAAATTCAAATAAACAGTAATAAATGGAGCAACCGTTAAAACCCGTCAAAACGGTCATAAAGAGACAAAAACATTAGACTCACATTAACGAAGATAACTTATGATCTGAGAGTACGTTTTAGATCTGTGACCTGTCAAATCAAAGATCCTGAAATGATCTTCGACCTGTTAGGTGAAAAAGTCTGAATGGACAGGCGGATCGGAAGTTACGACCATTTAAAAAAAAGCTGACGGGGAACGGGTGCTAGAAACGAGGCATCGAAAAACATAACAAACCTGATACCCACTAAAAAGGCCATAATATATAATCCAGGAGAGCATGTGGGCACCGCGACTAGTCAAACTGAAGCTCATGGAACGAGCTATGATCTGGAAGGTGGAGGTGTCCGAACTGACACGCGGATCGAAAGTTAGGTCCGTTTGAAGACAAGTTCGACGGGACACCGGTGACGGAAACGGGGTTTTAGAGGCCTTCGGAGGGGTTTTGGGGTTGAAAAACACGACATAAGTTTTCTTATGTCGAATTGGTGTGTATCTCTCTTCGCTGGATTCGATTTGATATGTGGTAGAGCCCAAATGGACACCCGGAGCGAAAGTTATGGCCATTTGAAGTTGGAGAACTTTTTTTAACTTTCTTATAACTCTAACATCTTCTACACCTTATACTTTCTCACAGTTTTGATTATATTTTCCTCTATATCTCTTAATGATCTTCGATTTGACTGGTCGTAGCGCTCCAACGAATGCCCGGATCAAAAGTTATGGTCGTTTTAGTGATTTCGGGGTTTCTCGTGTTTTTTTATTTTTTCCTTTCATTTCGCGGTGGTTTTACCGAAACCACCGCTATTTCACGGTGGTTTTTTAAAAAATCGCCGCTAATCCTTGAAAAAAATAAAATAAAAAATAAAATAAAATAAAAAATAAAAAAAATTATGGCATTTCGCGGCGGTTTTTAAAACCGCCGCTAAACGGCAGTTTTCTTGTAGTGTAACTTGAACTTTTCTCGTAGGTGATTTCATTTGTTGAAGCTCAACTTGGGCTTGGTCAAGGGAGAATCTCAGTGATTCTACCTCCCTCCCAAGTTCTCACAAATGGTCTTCAAATGATATTACTCTATTAGTTGAGGTCATCATTTATCTGTTATGCATCAATTATCCTTTTCCATTACTGATTATAAACACTAATTAAAATGGTAAAATTACTATCAATGGGTATAGTTCCTAATATTCAAATTTACCAAAGTTCATAATTGAACAACGACCATATTTGACCAGTGGTCATATTTGACCAATGGTCATATAATAGTTGAATCTCAACAGTCACATTTCCCTTTATAACCTATAAATACCACTTCATTCTTTCACTCAATATTCACTAAAATTCCTCCCATGGTTATATATTTTCATTTTCTAAGTTTTTTATTGGTTTACTAATATTTTATTTCATTTCTATAGTGTTGGTCATGGGGGTGGTGATTCTAGAAGATTGGGGTGGTCCATATTTTCCCATTTTATCTTATTTATTTTATATTTTTTTCTAATTTTAGTGTTTGTAATTTTCATTGGTTTCTTACCTAAATAATGTGATGATATTTATTAATTATATGATGTTTTTTTGGTTTCTCTATATTTTTTATGTGTATAATATTATATAATATAATATAACACACATTTATTCAGGAAACAAATATTACTAATAAGCTATGGGTCATTACATTCTTCCCTCATTTATAAATTTCATCCCAAAATTTTCAACTCATATTATTGGTTGAGAAAAGGTGAGGGTACTTTTGTTTCATTATTTCCTCTAGTTCCCACATCACCTCTTCATACTTATGGTTCAACCATAGTACTTTGACAAGGTGTGTTTGTAGAGAACCATGCTTTAAGTACATGGACATTACATTACTTTTTGTGGAATACTTAATACATAACAAAAATAGACACACAAGAACCGTAATAGTTTAGTGTCTTTGGAAACTCAGAATATAATATTCAAATCGTGGTGAAAGATCTTCAACATCTCCCATAAAGATATTCCCCTTTTGTTTTCTTACCTAAACCCTTTCTTTAAATCCTAGGGAAAATAAAACACAAAAAGTGTGAGATCAAATGCTCAGTAAGGGTAAACATAGAGAACATAAAACAATCCATAAACATTTGAATGCAAAAACTTGAACATAAAATCTAAACATCAAAATCTTGAGCAAAGACATAAATATTGGAAGTACGTAAGGCATATATCATAATGGAACATCAATCATGATAAAATATCATGGGAAGAAAACATGTAATTGTGTCAAACCATTAAGCACATGATTTGATTTCTATAGTAGCCAAGGCATCGCTGCCAAGACCATCTTAGTGGACAAAGTCCCTTTCTGAATCGAGTTCACTCCTCGTTCCAGTCCTGTATCACTGAACCGGATTAACTTACCATTCCAGCTATGTCTATCTCATGAGATATAAATCTTTACCCAATGCATTGTAGGGAGATATAGGTCTCACCCATCTCATAATGAAATTATTCTTACGTGTGCCGCAACATAAACATTAATCATTCATCATAACCCAAAGAATAAAATGGGTTTCATAAACATCATCCCATCATAATATAATCCATATAAAACAAATGGATATCATTTCATCATAAGAAAAGTGAAACCATGTAAATCATAGATACATTATACTTGAAACATACACATATGAAATAATGTCATCTTAGATGGAAAATAGTTTTGATAAAACGCTTGAAATGAATTCTTGAGAAAAATATCCTTTCTTCTTCAAAATCATTTTCTTTTCACAAAATGCAATGAAATTTTAAAATAAAAGGATTTTGTTGAAAATATTCATGAAATATTATAGAGTAAACTTCATGAAAATAAGGCATTATGAAACCGTAAAAATCCATTCATCCCGTATAAGTTAAAAAACATTCTTCTCGTACTTTTATCGGAAAAGTCAAAAAGTACCTCATATGGCAAACAAAAGAAATATTCCTTACATACCATGTAGTAAAAGTCAAAAATGGGTAAAAAGGACTTTAAACATACTTGAAACCATTTTTATAAAATAGATACATGGATGATAAATATAACCCCAGTAAATACTTACGAATGAACAATCTCAGATAAAAATGAGATTGGAAAAGTTATCCCTTACCTTAGGTCTGATATGCTTTGTACGTATCCGAACCTCCTGTATAATGATTTAAATAATGTCATTTACTTATTACATAATCATATTCATTGTTATGATATCATATATGGGTCACTTATGACTTTATATTACCCGTTCTTTTGTAAATTCCATGTTAAAGCAGCGTTTTGGGTAAAATCATTTTATTTATCGTACATGTTTGGACTTGTTGTTATTAATATTATTATTACTTATATCATGATTTACTTACATCCAGAATGTAAATCATGATTTATATATCATATATATTCAGTATATATATATATAATAGATATATGAATGAAATTAAATACATCGTTCATGGAGACGGTAGGTCGTACGTACGCATAAACGTTGTTTTCCTTTCCTTATTGAATTGAATGGAAGTAAGTAGATGACATATATATATATATATACATAAATCCAATAGCTTCATTATGTCATATATTTCATTATTATTCATTATATATACTTTATAATCACTCTTGAATGGTTAACATGGAGAATGAATCTCATCGCGTTATGGAGACGGTAATCCGTACGTACGCACGAGCGATGATATCGTTCCCATAATTATTGAATGGAATTGGAGTGGATGATATAATATCTCAGAATCAGTATGATATTATAATAACTATATATAGTCATTATTTACACCATTATACCCATCCAAGTAAGGTGGTGGTGGAAAAACAGATTACACCACGACGTGGAGACGGTATTCCGTACGTACGCACGCGCGGTGATTTCATTCTTCATAGGATGGATAGAAGGTGAAATAGGGTTGTTTAATATTTATAATAACATATCAGTATATGAGTGATACTGATTTTATTAATTTATGATTAAACAAATAAATAATAATAAGTTTAAGAAGAAAGAAACTTGAAATAATCCGTAGAAGAGATTACCTCTTCTTCGATGCACCTCTTTTAAGCTTCCTCTTAAGGGATTAGAGTTGGTATTTTGAGCAGACCAGAACCTCCAAAATGTTTCTAGGAAAGTGTAGAATACAAATGATCAGGTTTTTTCCGATATTTAAGGCTCAAAGTGTTGTGAATAGGAGATGAAGGAGGTGCCCTTTTATAAGGGAGGAGAGGGGCACCTTTGGAAACCTAAAAAATATTAATTTATAATAAATCTAACCCCACTAAAACCTCCAAAAATGACTCATATTCAAATATTAGATGATATAGGGTTGTAATATCATCAAAAAATAAAATTTAGACATCTTGGGAATTTATTTTAAACATTATCAACTTGATTTATTCTTATTTAATCTATTTAATTTTATTTGTGGTAATAATATTCTAAATTTTAAATCATTATAAATAATTACTTATGTGTTGTTAATTATCCATAATTGTATAATTTATAAAATTTTATACCATATAAATTTTAATTTATAATTTTTAAATATTTTTGTGATTTTTAAACAATTTTATATTATGTTGTTTTTATAAAATAACAATAGTGTCAATTCTAACACTATTCATTTATTTTAATTTAAATAAAATCCACATATAATATATGTTCAAAATAAAAGATTTAATAGATTCATAAAATGACATATTTATCTATAAAATTCGTGGATCACATTAAATTGTTCATATAATATTTATTTTAATATTTTTAAAACCATTTATTTGAAATTTCAATCCATAAAATAATTTCAACATCCCTATTCTGTCACCTTTAATGATAATTATTTAATCCCTAAAAATTCTAAATAAATTTAAATGATGTATATAATTTTATTATATTTCTGGATACTATTCATGTTTTAAGTTTCATGAAGTTTATCACTAAATTAAAAATATTATACTCATAAGATTTAAGAGAGTGACATGTTGTCACTTTCTTTGGTTTTAATAATAATTAAATTATTTTCATGGTCAAAAGTCCATAAAATGAATCTAATCCGACCCTTAGGTGATATGGGTAGACTTTTAGTCATCCAATATAATTTTTTTAGGTGTTAGGGTAATTTTATAATCTTATTTTTACCCTTAATTACCCGATTTACCTTTAACTGCAGTAAATAAAAATTACCGTAGTTACTATTAATAACATCAAAAAAATAAAATTAACCTATTAACATAATTTAGACCCAATGAATTCAAATATTGAATCCATTTTTAAAAATTTAAAACACATAAATTGCAGTAATTAATTTAAAATTAATCTCGTTGTTAAGAAAACGGGTTTTAAAAGTTAAAATATTTCCAAAGATTGAAATATTTTTACCTATGAATTCAATATAAAATTAATGGTAATAAAATCCATTATATTAAATGGTAAAAATATATTCTATTTATACTTTAAAACCATTCAATATTATAATTTAACCATATATATTATTGCGATGAAAAAAGTTGATTTTAATTAAAATATAGCGTGTTTTTCTATTCATTAAAATATGAAAGTTATCAGAATAATATGAAAAATTTATCCAAAGTAAATTTTTATATCCTGATTCCAAAGAAGAATTTTATTTTGTTAAATTTAACTTATAAACATTTCAAAAACTAGATTTAAAGTGGGTGCACCATCAAAAGGTGGCAAAACTGCATTTTTTGAAAAATACTTATTTTACCTGAAAATTTATTTTGTTCTCATACCATGTACTAGAAATGTTTAAGATGAATAATGATGTTATAAAATTCAAAATGTAGTTAATATTATTCATAACATCTAGTCCATAATAATATTATAACAATATATCGTTGTTTAGTGAAATTTGGTATTGCGTACTACACATGCTATTAAGGAAGGTCGCGATTGAGTGTAATGCAAGCCAAGTTAGGGATGCATGTAGTGAAGTTCCCTTTGGTGTAGCGTATAACACAAGACATCAATTAAAAAGAATAACTCTCATAAAATCTCGGTTTGTTACATTCTACCCCCGTAAAATGAATTTCACCCTCGAAATTCTTCGGTGTTATAAACAGTTTACTATTTGAAAGTTTCTTTCATAGAAACCCACATCGTAAAAAGGAATAATAAAACATAATTTTACAAAGTGAAGTATGAAACATATCGGTTACCCAAATTAAATCATCACTGGGTTTCCACATAGGAGAACATAGGTAAAAATATGGATATGGAAGAGAAACCTAACCATCAAGTTTTGATGGAGAGTGGTAGAGAACATGGATATAAAAAATCCAACAATCACAAAGCCATAAATTTTTGATGATCTAAGGTACCATCTGATTCATCAGATATAAGGGCACTAGGACAAATTTTTTGGTTTTCAAGATCATTTCCCTAAATTTGAAGAATTTTAATTAGAAGAAATACTTACTTTATTTTGGTATAATCTCACCGTTGTTCGAGCCGTGAACAATTTCCACTTCATCTCTTAAAGAAATGAAGTTGAATTTGTCATTCGTGAAGTGTTAGCAAATCATGTGATAGAATGATTGGTCATTCCATATGTCTCAAACAAAAGGTTAGCAAAAGTTATCAAATATACATAAGTCCATCTATGGTGAGGTTAATCGTATATGATTCCAAAAATGGACTTATACTTCATCTATAATACTGCTTAATAAAATAAAACTAGTTTCTACTAACCAGGGACTTCCTGTAGGCCAGTGGTAGGCAATAAAGGCCTATCGCACTTCGGTTGTGGGTTCGATTCCCACAACCTTGTTCAACGCGACGGGTTGTCGCACGTCCTACAGGTTGTCCCTTTTTTTAAAACTAAATTATTATAACATTCAAGCAATAATATCAAAAAAAATTCTAGCCTTAAACAATACTATCTTATGTCTAACTTTATTCATTCCAATATTTAGGCTTATCCAAAATACTTCTGTCCAAGCTCATAGTATAAAGAAAACAATTACTAGAAATGTCATCTAACGAGCATGTGAATACCATGATATATCTTGTTGGTCACATTCCAAATATGTGAATACCTTAATCATGTATTCTCTTGAAAAATGAATACCCATTGAACCTTAATGAAAACATGAATGTTGTCAAAAGTTAACTCTTTCCACATACCAAAATCCCATAATTTCTATATACTCAAACCATGATATCACTTTGTACTTATATCATTTATGAGCTCATTAATACTATCAAACATATTATTTTCTCCTTATCCCTTCATTATGCGCATATCATCTGCTTTACAAAAATATTTCAATCACTTTTCATGGTTATCGGTACCATATTCTTATAGAAAACCACAATGGACCAATACACAGATATTTCAATATACTATAAAAGTGCCTCAACAACATTATTATTGAATTCCAATACATAATCCCTTCAATCCATCCTCTTAAATGATTGGCATGGAATGGGTCCTTCCTCGATTTAGAAGTAACTTCTTAGTTCAAGGCATTGAGTTGGGTAATGCCCATGTTCTCCGCAGATAATACATTAGACTTCATAACAGTCTGTCACTCTATGACCCTTTTGTCCACATAGATAACATCTTCCCCTCCATTTGAGGTATTCCTCAAGGTTCTTCTTCCCTTATTTAGAAATCTCAATCTTCCTTTCTCTATGCTCCTCACCATGCGAACATGCATAAAATTCTATCTTCCTCTTATTTGATGACTTAGGAATACAACTAAAGTTCACCTTGTTAATCATATATCGAGATGACTGATTCGGCATAATCACAATATCTTTCTCTCCAGGCATTACACAATTTCGCTACTCATAGTCAACAATTTGTCCATTGGATTCAATGTTAACCCAATTCCTTATGGTTCCCTACATTAACTAAAACTAGAAACCATTGTGTAAGAAACAGTTAAAATAATAAGGAACCGCATAATCATAAAAAGTAACTTATGGGATGTCTAACTTATCAAAAATTCTTTAATACATGACACCTTAGGTTTACCTTAGGTTATTCATGATCGTCAACATAATTCTAGGACTCTAAACTATACGTATACTTAACCTTAGGGACATCCCTAGACATATGTTAGAAATATCTCTAGGGATTTCACTAAAGTTTTCGCATCCTAGTTTCCAAAGGTTAACTAAAACTTTCCTCTGATACCAAATATAGAGACCCAAGCTTGACGTACATGGACATTACATTACTTTTTGTGGAATACTTAATACATAACAAAAATAGACACACAAGGACCGTAATAGTTTAGTGTCTTTGGAAACTCGGAATATAATATTCTAATCATGGTGAAAGATCTTCAACATCTCCCATAAAGATCTTCCCCTTTTTTTTCTTACCTAAAACCTTTCTTTAAATCCTGGGGAAAATAAAACATAAAAAGGGTGAGCTCAAATGCTCAGTAAGGGTAAACATAGAGAACATAAAACAATCCATAAACATTTGAATGCAAAAACTTGAACATAAAATCTAAACATCAAAATCTTGAGCAAAGACATAAATATTAGAAGTAGGTAAGGCATATATCATAATGGAACATAAATCATGATAAAATAGCATGGGAAGAAAACATGTAATTGTGGAAAAACATTAAGCACATGATATGATTTCCATAGTAGCCAAGGCATTGCTGCCAAGACCATCTTAGTGGACAAAGTCCCTTTCTGAATCGACTTCACTCCTCGTTCCAATCCTGTATTACTGAACCGGATTAACTTACCATTCCAACCATGTTTATCTCATGAGATATAAATCTTTACCCAATGTATTGTAGGGAGATATAGGTCCCACCAATCTCATAATGAAATCATTCTTACGTGTGCCACAACATAAACATTAATCATTCATCATAACCCAAAGAATAAAATGGGTTTCATAAACATCATCCCATCATAACATAATCCATATAAAACAAATGGATATCATTTCATCATAAGAAAAGTGAAACCATGTAAATCATAGAGACGTTATACTTGAAACATACACATATGAAATAATGTCATCTTAGATGGAAAATAGTTTTGATAAAACACTTGAAATGAATTCTTGAGGAAAATATCCTTTCTTCTTCAAAATAATTTTCTTTTCACAAAATGCAAAGAAATTTTAAAAGAAAAAGATTTTGTTGAAAATATTCATGAAATATTTTAGAGTAAACTTCATAAAAATAAGGAGTTATGAAACTGTAAAAATTTGTTCATGCCGTATAAGTTAAAAAAACATTCTTCTCGTACTTTTGCCGGAAAAGTCAAAAAGTACCTCATATGGTAAACAAAAGAAATATGCCTTACATACCATGTAGTAAAAGTAAAAAATGGGTAAAAAGGACTTTAAATATACTTGAAACCATTTTTAGAAAATATGGATATGGATGATAAATATAACCCCAGTAAATACTTACGAATGAACAATCTCAGATAAAAACGAGATTGGAAAAGTTATCCCTTACCTTAGGTCTGATATGCTTTGTACGTATCTGAACCTCCTGTATAATGATTTAAATAATTTCATTTACTTATTAGAGAATCATATTCATTGTTATGATATCATATATGGTTCACTTATGACTTTATATTACCCGTTCTTTTGTAAATTCCATGTTAAAGCAGTGTTTTGGGCAAAATCATTTTATTTATCGTACGTGTTTGGACTAGTTGTTCTTGATATTATTATTACTTATATCATGATTTACTTACATCCAGAATGTAAATCATGATTTATATATCATATATATTCAGTATATATATATATAATAGATAGATAAATGAAATTAAATACACTGTTCATGGATACTGTAGGTCGTACGTACGCATGAACGTTGTTTTCCTTTCCTTATTGAATTTAATGGAAGTAAGTAGATGACATATATATATATATACATAAATAAAATAGATTAATTATGTCATATATTTCATTATTATTCATTATATATACTTTATAATCACTCTTGAATGGTTGACATGGAGAATGAATCTCATCGCGTCGTGGAGACGGTAATCCGTACGTACGCACGAGCGATGATATCATTCCCATAATTATTAAATGGAATTGGAGTGGATGATATAATATCTAAAAATCAGTATGATGTTATAATAACTATATATAGTTATTATTTACACCATTATACCCATCCAAGTAAGGTGGTGGTGGAAAAACATATTACACCATGACGTGGAGACGGTATTCCGTACGTACGCACGCGCGGTGATTTCATTTTTCGTAGGATGGATAGAAGGTGAAATAGGGTTGTTTAATATTTATAATAAAATATCAGTATATGATTTATACTTATGTTATTAATTTATGATGAAACAAATAAATAAGAAGAAGTTTAAGAAGAAAGAAACTTGAAAGAATCAGTAGAATAGATTACCTCTTCTTCGACGCACCTCTTTTAAGCTTCCTCTTAAGGGACTAGAGTTGGTCTTTTGAGGAGACCAGAAACTCCATAATGTTTCTATGGAAGTGGAGAAGAAAAATGGGCAGGTTTTGGCCAATATTTAAGGCTCAAAGTGTTGTTAAGAGGAGAGGGAGGAGGTGCCCCTTTATAAGAGAGGAGAGGGGCACCTTTGGAAACCTAAAAAATATTAATTTATAATAAATCTAACCCCACTTAAAAACCTCTAAAAATAACTAATATTCAAATATTAGATGATATAGGGTTGTAATCTCATAAACCAATAAAATTTAGACATTTTGGGAATTTATTTTAAACATTATAAACTTGATTTATCTTTATTTAATCTATTTAATTTTATTTGTGGTAATAATATTCTAAATTTTAAATCATTATTAATAATTACTTATGTGTTGTTAATTTTCCATAATTGGATAATTTATAACTTTTTACATAATATAAAGTTTAATTTATAATTTTTAAATATTTTTGTGATTTTTAAACAATTTTATATTATGTTATTTTTATAAAATAACAATAGTGTCAATTTTGACACTATTTATTTATTTTAATTTAAATAAAATCCACACAGAAGATATGTTTGAAATAAAAGATTTAATAGATTCATAAAATTTCATATTTATCTATAAAATTAGTGGAGCACATTAAATAGTTCATATAATATTTATTTTAATATTTTTAAAACCATTTATTTGAAATTTCAATCCATAAAATAATTTCAACATCGTTATTGTGTCACCTTTAATGATAATTATTTAATCCCTAAAAATTCTAAATAAATTCAAATGATTTAGATAATTTTATTATCTTTCTGGAGACTATTCATGTTCAAATTTTCATGAAATTTATCACTAAATTAAAATTATTATACTTATAAGATTTAAGAGAGTGACATGTTGTCACTTTCTTTGGTTTTAATAATAATTAAATTATTTTCATGGTCAAAAGTCCATAAAATGAATCTAATTAAAACCTTAGGTGATATAGGTCAACTTTTAGTCATCCAATAGAATTTTTTCAGGTGTTAGGGTAATTTTATAATCTTATTTTTACCCTTAATTACCCGATTTACCTTTAACTGCAGTAAATAAAAATTATCGTAGTTACTATTCATAATATTAAAAAAATAAAAGTAACCTATTAACATAATTTGGACCCACTTAATTCAAATATGGAATCAATTTTTCAAAATTAAAAACATATAAGTTGTAGTAATTAATTTAAAATTAATCTCATTGTTAAGAAAACAGGTTTTAAAAGTTAAAACATTGCCAAAGATTGAAATATTTTTACCTATAAATTCAATGTAAAATTAATGGTAATGACATAAATTATATTAAATGGTAAAAATATATTATATTTATACTTTAAAACCATTCAATATTATAATTTAACCATATATATTATTGCAATGAAAAAAGTTGTTTTTAATTAAAATATAGCGTGTTTTTACTATTCATTAAAATATGAAATTTTTCAGAATAATATGAAAAATTTATCCAAAGTAAATTTTTATATCCTGATTCGAAATAAGATTTTTATTTTTTCAAATTTAACTTATAATCATGTCAAAAACTATATTTAAAGTGGGTGAGCCATCAAAAGGCGGCAAAACTGCATTTTTTGAAAAATACTTATTTTACCCAAAAATTTATTTTGTTCTCATACCATGTTCTAGAAAATGTGTAAGATGATTAATAATGTTATAAAATTCAAAATTTAGTTAATACTATTCATAACAGCTAGTCCATAATAATATTATAACAATATATCGTTGTTTAGTGAAACCCGGTATTGCGTACTACACACGCTATCAAGGAAGGTCGTGATTGCGTGTAATGAAAGACAAGTCGGGAATGAGTGTAGTGCAATCTCCCTTTGGTGTAGCTTACAACACAAGACATCAATTAAAAAGAATAATTCTCATAAAATATCGGGTTGTTACAGTTTTGTCTTGTTTCATAGAACTTTATCTCTATGGTCTAAGATCTTCTCCAACTTCTCCTCATATGAGAGGTCATTCTCCAGTTGTACCACCTCCAGATTTAGTACATGTGAGGAGTCAGGTATGTACTTCCTTAGGAGATATTCATGGAATACATCATGAAATTGAGCCATATTTGGTGGAATTTCTAGCTAATAGGCCACTGCTCCTATGTGATTAGGGATTTCAAAGGGGATAATGTACCTAGGGCTAAGCTTCCCTTTCATTCCAAATCATCTGAATCTCTTATATAGTGATATCCAAAGGAAAAAATTGTCTCCAACATCAAACTTTAAGTCCCATTAATGGCAGTTAACATAGCTCTTATTCCAACTCTGAGTAGCTTTTATGTGTTATTGGATGGAATGAACCTTTTATGTCATCTCTTGCACAATATCAGGCCTAAGTATCTTTATCTCACCAACTTCATCCCAAAAAGTAAGAGTTATATATCGCTTCCCATATAGAGATTCATATGGTTCCATTTGAATACTTGAGTGGGATTTATTGTTGTATGAGAACTCAACTAATGGGTGGTGTTAATCCCATGCACATTTAAATTCCATTTACCACGTTCTCATCATTTCCTCGAGTTTCTGAATATTATTTTCAGATTGTTCATCAAGTTGGGGTGATAGTTCATACCAAAATTTAATTCAGTATTTAGATCATGTTAGAGACTACTCTAAAATTTAGATGTGAACCTTGGGTCATGATCAGAAATGATTGAAAGTGGCACCCTATATAGCCTCACCACTTTACATGTATCTTGGAAAGTTGTTCAAGAGATAAATCCTCCCAAATAGAGATGAAGTGGGCTGTCTTAGTGATTCAATACACTATAACCCATACCATATTATTTCTTTTGGATGACCTTAGGATACCATTGATGATGTTCATGGTGATATTTTCCCACTTCTATGTTGGTATGGATAGTGGTTGCAATACCCATTTAGGAAGTTTTCACTCTAACTTCACTTATTAACACACCAATAACCATTCATTATAGTAGAAAATATCCCTTTTCATATTATCCCAGCAACAATGATCACAAATTTCCCTATACATTTTTGTGCTTTCATGATGTATAGAAAATATAGAGTTATATGCTTCATCAATCAGCTCCTTCTTTATCTCTGAGATATATGGGAAATATATCCTTGTGAAAAAATTTAGTATACCTTCTTGATCAATATTTAACTTAAGAAACTTACCATTCTTCACAACCTCTATCTTATTTTGTATCAAATGATCGTCACTTTGATCACTATTTATCTTCTCTATTAATGATGGTTGAGAAATCATTTGGGATGGGATTGATGATTTCTCTTCCCTTATGATTCCCATGTACATCCTTACAAAGTCCTTAATCAATGGATATACTTGAATCATCATCATTGTCAGTACAACAAGGTATTTCCTACTTAATGCATCAGTGAATTTTTTTTGATCTTCCGGGGAGATAATGAATTGAACAGTCAAAGTCTTTAAGAATCTCCAACCATATCCTTTATCTCACATTCAATTCCTTTTGTGTGAATATATACTTAAAACTTTGATGGTCTGTGTATATATCATATTTCTCCCCATAAAGATAGTTACTCCATATATTTAGAGAAAAAATGACTATAGCTAACTCTAGGTTATGGGTAGGATAATTTTTCTCATGATTATTTAACTATTGAGATGCATAAGAAGTCACCTTGTCATTTTTCATGAGGAAACACCCAATCCATTTCAGAGATGCATCCCTATAAATAAAAAATCCTTCTCTAACATAGGGTAGAGTTAACATAGGTGTAGTAACCAATCTCTTCTTAATTTCTTGGAAACTTTCTTCAAACTCCTTTGTCCAGATGAACTTAAATCCTTTTTTACTTAACTTGGTTAGTGGATTAAAAGGTCATCAAAAAATTTTACAAACATCCTATAATATCCTGTTAAACTAGGTAAACTATAAATCTTAGTTATTATTTTAGGATGAGGACACTCATCCACAACCTTTTTCTTGAAGGGTCTGCTGATATTCCTTCATTGGTTACTATGTTCCCCAATAATGAAACTTTTTGTAACTAGAATTATCATTTTCTAAATTTTCCAAATAACTTCACCTTCCTCAAAGTTTTCAATATAACCCTTATATTATCCTCATAATCCTCATGAATTTTTGAATATATCAAAATATAATATATAAAAACTATCATGAATTTATCAAGGTAGTCCTTAAAGACTCTATTCATCAAATCCATAAATATGGCAGGAGAATTAGTCAAGATGAAGGTCATAACAATAAACTCATAATTCTCATATCTCAATTGAAAGGTGGTCTTTGGAACATCTTATTTATTCAACCTCGATTGATGATACCCAGATCAAAGGTCAATCTTGGAGAAGAATTGATCCCCACAAAGTTGGTTAAATATTTCATTAATCCTTGGGAGAGGGTACATGTTCTTCACTATGGTCTCGTTAAGTTCTTTATAATCAATGCATAGCTGCATTGATCCATCCTTCTTATTTACAAAGAGAACAGTTTCTCCCCAAGGAGAAACACTTGCTTGGATAAATCCCTTCTCCAAAAAATCTTAAATTTGTCTCTTTAATTCCTATAACTATACATTTTCTATTCTATACAAGGTATTTGATATTGGATTGGATTCAGGTATGAGTTAAATGGATAACTTTTACTCTATTTATGGGGGATTTCTAGGTAACTCCTTGGGAAATACATCAATGTATTCCTGAATGATGGGTACATTTTATATCTTTATACTTTCATTTCCTTCTCCATCTTCACTGATCGTCTCCATAAAGAAGGCTATGGGATGTGCTTTTAGACAAATCTCAGGATGGGATATATCTCCTTTAAAAATTATTATAGCTTTTTCATTCAAGAGTACTAAAATTTTCTTTCTTCGGTAGTTGATATTAGCATTTTACTTTAAGAGACAGTATATCCCTAGTATAGTGTTGAATTCCACCATGGTAATGACTACTATATTTTTAATGAGATTTTACTTTCCAAAGTTAATACTAGAGTTTCTATACATTGATGATGCTAGGATAATCCCTCTAGGAGTCTTGATTGGTAACTCTACTTTTAGCAGCTCAGGGATTGATTCTATATTCTTTGTAAACATGGATTAAATAAAGGAATGCGTGGAACTAGAATCAAACAAATTACTTTCTATCTTTGATAGCACAGTCAGTATACCTACCACCACTTTATTTAGAGCCTATAATTAAGTATTAATGATTGAAAATTCCTGATCTTTCTCTCTTAGATTATGCTGAGATTGATGGAGTTTTCCATCCATTATCTTCTGATTTTTACATTGGTTATAAAACCTCCCAAGTTATCCACACTTGAAGCATTAAACTTCAAGTTGGGCCTTCACCATCTTCCCTTTTTCATTAGTGTTGAGAAGTTGAGGCTTCACCTCACTATGATAGTTTCGGGCTATATGGACATCTCTTCTGCACTTCTATCACATTCCACTCCTAATCAAGAAGTTCCCCAAATTTTTCTTCCCACATTTGTTACATGTGTGAATTTCACTTTCTTTCCTCCTCTTATGTGTTCAAAATTCTTCCTTGAGTTTGGATTTATTTCAATCTTATTTTCATTAGACCTATGTGACCACTGCATCTCTCCAAACTCCAATTAAACCTTCAAATCACTCCACACTATCTCCTCATATCTTTCATAATCTATATATACTAAATTCCTCTGTATATGGGGTCTCAGATCACCAAAGAATCAATCAACCTTTCCCTTAAGATCCATAACAAAGCTAGAGGTGTATCAATCAAGTATTGTAAAATTTGTTTCATGGATTCCCACTAATTCAATTTCCTTATTCTTCAACTCTAATAATTCCTTCTCTATTTTTGTTCATATAAAATGGAGAAAATATTTATTTAAAATATTACTCTGAAATCTTCCCACTCTATAGCATCAATCTCCCCTCTTGGATTTGTGTTTTTAAACAATTTCCACCACTAATAAGATTCTCCTTATAAGTGGTAGACTTCCAAGGAGACTTTATCTAGCTCTAGATATAGGAGTATAGAAAATATCTTTTTTATAAAGGTAATCCATTTTTCATCAATCAATGGATCCATATATCCACTAAAATAAAGTAGTTGTTAATTAATAAAGGACTCAATAGAAATTTGTTCCCTTCATGGTGAATCTATTCACTTAACATGATTCAAATTATTATTCATAACACAATATAGTTTATTCATCATCCACATGATTTTTTTTCATTTTAGATTCTATCATTTTAGGAAGGTCATCTGTGCATCTTCTGTTGCACTCATCATTTACGTGGTTCCTCCTATTTCTCTCCATTTTTCAAAAAAAATAAAACCTTAGTGAGAAATGTGTTACTTTTAGTAATATTATAATTATAAATTGAGTTTAAGACTTAAATCATCATACGTAAAAAATTTATTCATTAACATCCTCTAATAACAATTACATTTTCTATATATCCTTCATAATGGTTTATAAAAATCTTGTAGTAAACTAAACATATCTCCAGAGAGTTTCAAATTAGGTGTTCAGTAAGGCCCATTATTGTGAACCATTTCTTGATCGATAATAGATCAATGTGGTGTTTTTAGGGTTTTTACCCCTAGGTACATCTATTCTATAGGCACATCCACTTGTAGTATCCAAATAGGGATTTCATTTCTTGGAAACCACTCAATTAATATTTCACCAAAATTATAGGATGCTTTCCTATATTTAAACTTATACATGGATTTATTACTAAAATTTTCAAGTCTTAATTTCCAAAAATAAATAAACTATGCTCTGATACTGACTATGGCATCCTGTCTTTTTATTAAATAAAATTTTCATTACATGGAACAAAACACAAGATCTTTTAAAGTTTAGTTTCTTATAAGATTGGGACATAATAAATAAAAACATAAAACATTATTCTAATCCACTTGAAATAAATCTTCATGGGTATACCCTAATTTACTTTTATAACATCTCATATCCTGGGGATATACATCAAAGGAAAGGGGTGAGCATGAATCCTAGTAAGAGAATAAGCAAGGGAGACATTTAGCATGTGATCATGAGGCATATCAATAAGAACACGAAGCATAACAATATAGAATTATCAAGATAACATGACGAATATCATAATAAAAATAACATGAATTATAACATGAAAATGTGTCTACAATATAAAAATGAGACATTCATAAACATATCACCATGGTTTACCACCAAGGTGTCATAAATGAAAATTACCAAAGTTATTCACCAAGGTATTGTAAAACATGTCATCTCTAAAGATTAAATTATTTACCCAATGGATTAGAACACTATAAAGTGCACCCTTTATATGTATTAATTCATGTGATCTAAATTGATCATAATAAATCATTTCATTAATAACTCATGGAAAATAAAGAATGGGTTTCCTATCAAAATCATTAAGTAAAAAGTTCTTCAAGACTTGAAAATTACATTATTTCCTAACCCACAAAAAAGGAATGTGAGTTTCATATATGTAAATCCAGAAATCAATAATTTATGTTTACATCTAGGTGAATAACCATTGAAAAGGTAGATTTTGGGTATTCACAATATGAAATTTTATCATGTCGAAAATAGAAATTCAATAAATGAATTCAGCAGCATGCCAGGTATAAATTGTAGATTTCAAAAAGGGTAAATGAGATAAAATGAAGGTCTCCCATTGATAATTCATAATTTTTCAGTAAGGGTAAGAAAAAAAGGTAATAAAATAGAGTAATATAACATTTAGAATATATATACAAAACAAGTTCTTGAATTGAAGAGAAAGGGAGGAGAATTCCCTTACCTTGAAGAGTTGCTCCTAGAACTTGAGTAAGGAACCTTGGGGGTGTAAGGACACCTTAGGGACTACTTAGGATTTAAAAAGGCCAGAAATTTTTGGAAGATGGATCTATAGTGAAGTGGAATGGTGAAATGGGTGGGTGTTTATAGAGAAAGTGGAGGAATTGTTTAATAATTTCCAAATGTAGGTCATGGAAATCTAGGTTGTGGAAAAAGCAAAACCATTGACTTACCCATGGTTTTTTCTCATGGTTTTGAAAATTTAAGTAGTAATTTATGATATTTTAATCCAATGAAACTAAACACAATTTTTTAATACGTCTTTGTACATGGAAAAGTAAATTTTCTGTAAAATAATTTTTTTTAAATCAAATTTTTTATTTTCAACTTTGGAAAGTCAATTATAGGTTTGGAAATTGATTTAAAGCTATTAAAATACATATTTTTAATAAAATAACATAATTTAGGTCATTAATTTTGATTAATTAATTATTACATCATTATGAAATAAATATGAGGTCATAAATATACTGAAATCCAAAACGGTATTCTTATTATTCACTGAAAATAAAAGTATTTTCGAAAATTCTTAAAAATTCAGCCTAAACTAATTTCAACATGCTGATTTAAAATATAATATTTATTTTATCAAAATAACTCTCTAAATATTATAATTTTAACTTCTAAATATAAACATCCTTATTTATTAAAAAAATATCACTTTTTAAGACACAATCAAATTTATGACACTTATAAAAATTTCCTAGGCCATTATAAAATTATTTTATCATTTATATTTAAATAAGAGTGTTATAAAATACTATTTAAAATATTATTCAGAATACCTGAGTTTATTATAAAATTGTATATCTTTTCTAAAAATATAATTATGTTTTATTTACGTCCAAAAAACAATTTATCGAATTCTTCTTAATTAAATATATGTTTTATTAAACAAAATTATTCTCAAAATGGGATTAATGGAATAACCATTTTATTTATAAAAGGGAAATTATATTTTAAGAAACTAATTCCTAGACATGTAATCCCTTATTACACTCACATACGCCCTAAGGGTAAGGTGTGCGATGGTGGTAGTTTTATGGGGTGGATCGACTAACATTGATAGAGTGGTAATCTCCAATACCTTGAAATTCTTCTATAGGCGATTTCATTCAAGCCTCACATGTTGAATCACTTTTTGGGATTGGTCAAGGGAAAGCCCCAATGATGCTACCTCCCTCCCAAGTTTTGAAAAATGGACTTCAAATGGCAGGACTCTACTGGTTGAGGTCATCATTTCATCGTTCTATATCAATTATCATTTGTGATTACTACTTATAAACACTAATTATAGCAGTAAAATTATTACCAATGGGTATAGTTCCCAACTGTCAAATTTACTAATGGTTATATTTTCCAATATTCATATTTTATGAACTATCATATAACGGCTAAATCCCAATGGTCATATTTCCCTTTATACCCTGTAAATATCATTTTATTCTTTCACTCGATATTCACTATAATTCCTCTCAAGGTTATATATTTTCATTTTCTAAGATTTTTATCGGTTTACTAATATTTTGTTTCATTTCTATAGTGTTTTTCATGGGGATGATGATTCTAGAAGATTATGGCGATCTACATTTTCACATTTTAGCTTTTTTATTTTATATTTTTTTTTCAATTGTAATGGTTGTAATTTTCATTGGTTTTGTAGTTGACTAATGTAATGATCCTTATTAATGAGATAATATTTTATTGGTTTCGTTATATTTTGTATGTGTATAATATTATATAATATAATATAATATGCATTTATTTAGGAAACAAATATTACTAATAAACATTAAGTCGTTGAATGATATAGCTTTAAGAGGTTTTATAGGATTAAATGGATTTCTAAAGTGATTTATAAATGGTTTTATCATGTTAAAGGGGTTTTTATAAAATTGGGAACATTTATTTATAGTATTTATTATTTTATAACTTGATTAATATGAGAACATGATTGTGATGTGTTGGCATGGAGTGGAATATGGGTTGATTGGGGTGTGAGTGGGGGGTTTGTTTGAGTGACCATGTAAGCCTCGAATGGAAGACCGTTCGAGCTTCCATTTCATTTTTTCCGAGTGACTATGTGAGCCTTGGATGGAAGATCATGTGAGCTTCCATTTTGGTTTGTTTGAATGACTGTGTGAGCCTTGGAGGGACAACTACATGAGCTTACATTATGGGTTGTCTAAATGGTCATGTGTGCCTTCTAAGGGAGGCATGTGCGATCCTCTGATCCAATTTAAAAGGGACTGATTGATCCTTTGGGCAGGAAGACCGTGTGACCTCCCATGTTAGTTTCTAAGATACCATGTGAACTCTTAGAGTTGGACTTGGGGAAGACCGAGTGATCTTCCTTTTCTTAGCTAGCTATGATACTTGTTTACTCACTCATGTTAGGTCTGATGGTTAAATCCCTAGGTGTACATTGCTCATTCTAGTTTTGTTTATATTCTTTATGCATTTGATTAGTGCCATTTTAATGTGATGAGATATGTTATGCCCACTTCCATTTATATGGTTTGATGATTATGGTTCTTATATTCTCTTCTATAATGCCTTGTGAGATATATGTTGAGAATGTTATGCCTTGATCCTTGTTTATTTATTTGAGTCATGTTGGGAAATGTTTAAAGTAACCATTTTCATTTATATAAAACATATGATTTGTTTTGATAAAATGTTAATGGTGTGTGGTTTTGAAATTACTTGGGTCGATGTCTTTTTTTTTCAAAATGCATGGGTTCAGTTTTGGGAAACAAAGGGAAATTTTTTTGGAAAATGGTTTGTGGAATTGTTTTAATTTCCTTGCAGTGTATATTTATTTAAAGCTTACTTTCTAGGTTTATTTTAAAACTATCATTAGTGAATTTACTTAGGAAACATATTTCATAGTTTCTATAGGTTGTGGTGACCTACTAGGCTTTTTATATCATGCCTATATCATTCCAGGTTCTTAGTTGGGTCTCATTTTGTTCATTGTGGCAAGTGTGGGAGAGTCGGGTTGAGATGTTTTGGAGCTTGGCTTGAGTTAGTTAGTTTTTTCCTACCTATGGTTGTTTCATTTTTGTAGGGTTTTTTCCATTATAGCATGTTTTCCTATTTATTTATTTTGGCTATTGCATTTATTTATTCCACTATTTTCTATCTCTGTTTTGGGGGAAATTATTCCCAAATGGATTCCTATGATTCCCAGGCACTTGTTGTCAGCCCATGGGGATCAATAATTCCCTTCAAATCATGTGGCTAGGTCGAGTGTCAGGTAAAATGGTAGCCTAGACCAGTTTGTTATAAAATATTATTAGAGTGGTATTTTATTTTCTTTAGTATAAGCCTAAGCTTCTTGATTTTCCATTTTTATTTTGGGATGTTTTGGAATAAGGGGATTAAGGTTGTTATAGCGTGAGAGGTAGGTGTAGGTAGAGTCTATCTAGCTCTTGATTATTTTGAGCCTCAAGCTATCAGGGGAAGTTAGGTCTCGAATTTTTTATTTGATCTTGTTTTGGTTATTTTTATGGGTTTTGATTTCATTGATGTTATTTGATCCCCTTTGATCATGCACATTATGTTGGAGGTCACTCGTTGGATTTGGGGTGGAAGGGGAGAAGGACTTGAGCTTTGTGGTTGGCACGCATGGTGTAGGAAACCATGTGGTCAAGTCTGCCTCCTTAGTAGGGTGTGTCCCACAATTGGAACTCAGGCGCCCAACCCATGTGGCCAAAGCATGCATGACACCATTTCTTCCCTAGATAGCTAGTTTGGACTCCTCCTAAATCTAGATTCTCCAAATGTGCATTCCACTTGTTGGAGGTGGATTTAAGAGTATTTTGTTACCCCTTTAGGGTTGTGCTTATTATGCACCTTATTTGGATGCTTGTGTATTGATTGTGTGCACTTGTATTTTTAAAACCCTATTTTTGGAAAATGGAGGGATTTTTGTGAATGGTGATTTGGATGCTTGGTTTTAAAAATGAAATGGAATTTTGGAAAGGATTTTTGAAATGCAACTTATTTGGTCAATGCATGAGTTCCACCAAGGTTGATTGGTTTTAAAGATGGATGGCTTGGTTTTGGGGGAATACCCTAGTGGAGGGTGATTTTAAAAATTCCTTGGAAAAAATAGAGTTTTCAAAAGAAAAGTTCTTTTGGTGTGATTGTGTGTGCCTCGTTTTAGGGATTGTTGATTCAGTTTTGATTCCTCGTTTGAGATGGAATCATTTGGTTTATGTTTGAATGCATGGATTGTCTATGTCCATGTCTAGTGTTGTTATTTTCTCCCCATAGAATGGTTGAAAGAGTTTCTCTATTTTTGGTTCCTACCCAAACTCTGAGTGGAGTGGTGGATGCGAAACCATCCTTCTAAGAGCAGTTGAGGGATCATTTATTAGTTTTAGATGAGCTTGGTGGGAATTGTGGTACCTTCTCTTTTACATGAGGGTTTTTCTTAAGATCTCTTTCAGTATTATTCCATTGGGAAACCTTTTTTGATGGTTTTGATCTTATTTTTGGATCTTTGACTATTTTGGTTGGTTTTTTTGGATGTTTTCCCTTCTGCAGGAGGTGTCTTGATGGATGGTTTGAGTGTTGTCTTGTGGTCTAACTTATCTTTTAAGGAAAGTTCCCCTCCTCTCCCACCCTCATGGGTGTTTTGTGGTTGGTCGTGAATGTCATTTTGTTGAGCCTTGTTGTTTGGGTGAGCCTTTCTTGAGGGTTTTGGGTCACGCATGTTCTTTTGATTGATCCTAGTGGTGCTTGTTGCTATGGAAAAAATAGAGGCCTTAGGAACATGATTGGGTAACTAGGATGTTTTATTTACCGGTATATTTTTGTATACTAGTTTTCATTTGGCTATGGTCATTTTTGGATGCACCGGGTGAGGGTGATCTAGATTTTTGACCCTAAGTTATCCACATGTATCATGGCCTAAGGTGATAGATCTTCTCATTATTTTGAGGCTTCTTGTGGTGGTTCTTCCTTCTTTGAGTTTGGAAGCACTTATGGTTGAGAGTGTGTTTCTCTCATGGTTACTCCTTGCTTGAGGATGTATCCTTGTAGCTTTATTTTATACCACCAGGTTAGAGAAACTCTAAATGGTGGGGATACCATTTTAGTGAAAATCTAAATCATGGGGAGACCATGTTAGTTCTCCCATGTTGTGTAGGCATTCTTGTTTTGGGTTCTCGTTTAGTTGTTCTTGGAGATTTTGGTTCCTTTTTATTGGTCAATTTGATCATTTTTGAGGATATAGGATGTGATATTTGAGGTGGAGTAGTTTTGGGTGCTTCTCTTGGCTATGTCCCTTTTGAATCTTTTGTTTTCTATTGTCTTTCTCTCCGATCGAGACTTCCTGGGGATAGAAATTGGTATGGTGGGGAGTTTCTGACACCCCTAGTGTCACGGTATTTTTATTTTTTGTAATATTTTACCTTTTTATTGAGTGGGAATAAGTTATGGTAGTTAGCGATCCATAATTTCAATTTTTTGAGGCTTTTAGCAGTGCAAATTTAACCTGCATGGTTTGTTTAACTATATGGTTCATGTGCGGGTGGGCTTGTCCATTGGGTATATCTATTTTTCATGGCTTCCATATGGTTTTTCAAACTATGTAGAGCTCCCTAGAGACCATGTGAGGTATTGGGTGTGTCTGGAGTGAGGCACGGGGTTAGTCTAAACTGTGCGGCCTCTTAGGGAAAACTGTGTCAGGGAGTGTCTGGCATAGGTAGTGGCTAGTGCACGGTTAGCGCACGGTCTGGAAGACCATGTGGTCAAACTATGTGGCATATCCATAATTTAAAAAAAAAATCCATTTTTTATTTCCTATTTTACCCTTAAGAGGGTTTTTTCCCTCCCCTCTTTCCCATTGGAGTCGTGCAGCAGCCCAATCCCCTCTTCCTCCTTGTGTGTTCCACCCCTCACCTGAGCTCCCTCCTCTATGATGATTCCTTTGATTTTCTATGGATTTATTGGTCAACCCCTCGAGGTAAGGTCTTTCCCTCCCTCCTTCCTCCCATTCTTGATGTTTCTCTGTAATACCCCAAGAATTTACAAATATATTTAATATAGAATGCCTGAAACATTGAGTCTTTACAAAACAACACTTTATTATAACCTAACCAATAAACATAATTTTTCCAATTCTGTAATTTGAATTTTGAAAAACTAACATACACGGTTACGTTCAGTAAGATATTTAGAGTCTAATAAGACAAACTTAATTTTTGATGAATAGTAGCATACCCTTATAAATAGTAACATGCCCTTATGAATAGTAACATACCCTTATGAACAGAAATGAATATTAATGAATAGTAAATCAGCCAAAAAAATAGAAACTTTACCCATGAATGCATAAATACAATTTAGAAGTCTTATATGTGAAAAAACGATCATAGTATATGTATTGGTATTTTTGTATGTCATAAATATTTTAATTAAAATTTTATAATTAATTTAATAATATAAAATGGAAATTTATTTTCATAAAATGTAGTCATAAATTGTTACTTTATTGTATTATGGTTATAAGATAATTTTATGGGACCTTGATTAATTACTCAAGGTGTTATAAAATGAGTTATAGTTTTAAAGTTTTTGTTTGGGAATAAATTATGATTTTCATTAAAAAATAAATCAAAAATATTTAGAAAATTATTTTCAAAAAATGGAATTCATTTTTGAATTCTACACATAAAAAAATATTTGGGGTAAATTTTTTTGATTTTTCTAAAATGCTCGAATTTTTGTGAATAGTAAAAATACAGTTTTGAATTTTATGTATGTTTAATGACATCATAATGATGTAATAATTAATATAAAATTTTGGTTGACTTGTGTAAGGTAAAATATGACATGAATTTTCCCAAGTGGCTAATACCATGGGCAAGTCCATGGTTTTTCAAAAACCACTAATGAGGTGTCCCTTGAAATTAGTAAAAAAACTCCTTCTCATTTACTATAAATACCCACTCATTCCTTCATTTTCTTTCATTCCAAACTCATAGTACTTGAATATCTGGTATTTTTACCTCCCTAAGAGTCCTCCCAAGTTTTCCTAAATCCCCTAAGGTCCCAAACTTCAAGTTTTAGGAATTACTCTACAAGGTAAGGGAATTTACCACCCTTATCTTTTTTAAGCTTTCATTTTATGTTATTATTTTTAATCACTTTTGGATTATGATGAGATATTTCATTCCATATCCCCCCTTACTGTAAATATTATTCAAGAATTATGAGAGGCCCATTTTTATCTTATCAACATATTTTATGAATTTTTAAGCAATGTCGTTAGGCTGCCGAATTTTTCTTAAGGGATTTCTCATCTTTTCTTTTATTTTGAGTTCCTTTATTTTTATTTACTCACCTCCTTTCATCCAAATTTTGTGATTAATCTAGTATCTTACATGCACTGTAATGTTTTCATGATAAAGGAATAACTCTTAATCATCTCTCTTTTCCTATTCTTTTATACTAAAATTGAAAACACCATCCGAGATGTTCTAATTTACCACATTCAAGGACGATGGGTTTTAAATTTCTATTACCGTATTCAATTATGATCATGAAACCATTATTATGGTTAAAAAAACTATAATATATGTTTTATGTATCATATATGTTTATTTAATCTTTTTGTACAAATGGTTTTGATTTATAAATAAAATTGAGTTCATGGTGTTTAAAAACCGCCAATTAACCCAAATGATTATCATTAAATATTTTATATAATGATTCATCTTCACTCCAAGTAACCAAATGAAATTTACAACCATGTAACCTTATGTATGTTCACTAATAACATATAACTTCAATTCTATACAACAAACCTCATTTTATATGATTCTTCGTTCATGTATATAAGTATATCGATCATGAAACAAATGGCCATGAACAATGAAATTGAACCTCTTAACCCATCCAAAAGGCCATGAATGAACTTAATAAGGTTATAATAAATCAATTAAATATATAATAGGTTCTAGAAATATTAATTAATGAATTTAATTTGGTTATCCAAGACACTAAGACCAAGTGAGGAACACCATCAGACTTAAGGTAAGGGGTTTCTTCATCTCACTCCCATTTTTGTGAGATTTTCCATATTCACTACTAATACTTGTGTATGGTGTATGTATACTTACCATTAAGTTTTCATATCATGAATCTATTTATTTTAATGATAATAAATTTATCATTTATGATTATTAATTTTGGGTCATACGATTTAATTGATTACAAAGTTTTAATTATTTTCTACTCTAACTCCATTTTCATTCGGGTTGCTCTTATTCTATACTCACCTCAATGATATTATTATTTATTCTTATATACTTCTCATAAATTCAGTTTTAATGTTTTATATATATGTACCAACTATAATCCTACTTTCATTTATGAGGATTTATATGTTTTAAAAGGATCTTTTAAAAATTATTCCTGAAATACAAGCTCGGTTCAAGGAACTTCTCTGATTCTTACCTATTTTGAAGTTCACTATATAATTTATTTTAAGCCATATTTATATTTATAAAGTCACACATTTTAAATTTAAAAATATATTTTGGTTTATTTCTAGTTTTATGAAAGCAGACATTCCTTTACGCTTTAAAAACTCTTTAAAGAATTCCTTTAACTACACTAACATGTTTTATTTCTAAAGCTTCTTTGAAAACTATTTTTAAATGATTTCACCTAAATAATACTTTATTTAAGCCTAAAATATAATTTCAATGACCTTACCTTTTATTTTCTGGGATATACATGTTTACAATCTGATTTCATGACAAATACAAATGATTTTCCAAAATAACTCTTCTTTCCAAAGTAAAAAAAGGATTTTTCTCATCTCACATTAACTTTTATGAGATATATTCCTTGTTCATCACTTAATTCTTACTTGTGGTGTATTTAATTCCCTTTGGTATATCATATCAATAGTATCCTTATTCTCATTATATTCTTAAGTTATTATGATTTGAATGTTTTGAGGTGGTATGGGACACTTTGGAATGTTTAAGTATTATTTTCTCAATAATTTTTCAATGGTCTCATTTAAAAGTATCTTTATTTATATCAACATCCTTTAATAAATCTTTTATTTCATAGAGATTTATCTCCTATGATATCATCTACAAAATATGTTGTTGAAGGGTTTCTGATTAGTTTGAATGTGGATGTTCTATCTTGATATCATTCACCATAGTACTCTGAATGGTTAGTGTTTATGTTTAATGACTGGGGAAAGTTATTTACATTCCATATGTTAGTTTCAATATGAATTTATATCTTTTTTATGTTTATCCCCATTAATAAGAGGAATGCATTGGACTTATTATGTGATGGGTTGGGGCCACTATATCCCCTTGATGCGTCGATAGGTCTCGTGAGACAAACTAGGTCATGGCATGAGGCCTTGAAAAAATGGTTATTTATGGTATTGTCACGAGGCCTTAAAGTTATTATTATGATGTCCAACATATGAATTTCCATCATTATGAAAATAGTATTGTTAGTTCATGTGGTTAATTGACTAGTAGAATACCCATGATTATGGTTAATTATGGAATTATTTATTCAACTCTTATTCCTTCCATAATGTGTTCAAGTTTGTTTTTAAAGGCATGTGTTTTAGTTATTCACCATGCCTAATGTTTATTTTTATGTTATCTTTAGTTGTATTTATTACCCTTACTGAGTGTTTGATCTCACCCCTTTCTTAGGTTTCATTTTCTCAGGACATGAAGAAGTTTTTATGAATGACCTGTAGAGATAAACTTATATTTTTGGATGTTCCTAATAAAACTTATATGTTTTATTTATTTTCACATTGTAATGTTGAACCTATGTATGTATCTAATTTTATGAAACTACTAAACTACTCAGTCCTTTGGGATTTGATTCCTTGTAATCATGCCAATGTATTAAAATAATGTACCGACACTGGGCTTTTGGGGTCGGGCATTACAATTGGTATCAAAGTAAGTTTAGTAGAAAACTTGGAAACTAGATTTAGAAAATGTAGATTAGGGAACAAATACCTAAGATAGTCTTTGAAGATAAACATACAAGAACATCCTGGTATTTTGGGAGGGAATAGATTATGTGGATCTTTCTAGAAAATAAATCATTGTCTAGATACTACAAATGGGTGTGGTTCTAGCACAGATGTACCTAGGAGTGAAAACTATGACAATGAGTTTCAGGCTTGACCCAGGGTATCCCGGTACACGACAACAGGACTTACTGCGCACATGGTTTGACACATCCGATGGATATGCTTAGGATAATTCATATTTTTCTTATATACCATGTAACGTCCTAGTTTTAGAAGCTGCCCAGAGGCACCCCGTACCCAGTTGGTCACATGGCCTCAAGCGCATTTCCCCTAATGTCAGAGGCTGCCGACTAGTAGCGAGGGCCTTGGGTGTGATAGTGGAGAAACTATTCCTTCATTGGCAGAGTAACACAGTGGAAGAGAAATAGATAACAATAGTGGAAGTAGTAATATTGGCATACAATATTAAATAGTATAAGACTAAAAGTAATAAGAAGCTGGAGAACATATATAATTATGTATGATACATATGTCTAGGAAAGCATCCAAACATGTCACAATGCTGAAATACAGTACTAAACCAAAGTACAAAAGAAAACAGGAAAACAACTCTTCAGCATCGCAAGCCTCAGCTTGGTCTCATGCTCTCTAGCTCCAAAGTAGTCAAGTACCTGAAGTAGAAGGACGCTTGCCCTTATCTATACCTGCAGAAATATAATATTTTTGGGCCCAAAAGCATGACCCAAACAGGGTATGAGACTAAATCCCAGTAGGAAACCACCAAGAGATATGTGCCTAACAGTCAGTGAATATATATGGCTGGTAATAAGAAAAAGAACAGTAAACAAGGAAGTACTCAATAGTAAACATTCCTACAATTTCAAAGAATTAAAACACCGCATACCAAGTAAGCAGATAATCAAAAACAAATAACCATCAGGGATGTTTTCGTATCCTAATCACCTCTAGTCCTACCTAGCAAACATAAGCAACCCTTTGGGAAGTACACACAGTCTAACCCCTCTGGTTCAGCTTTAGCACAGACTCTCTGAGGAAGCACTCACTGTCAATTCCCCCTATAGTCTCATATCGGTAACAAAAAGGTGATCTAGGGAAGCACTTACATCTCATTCCCCATGTGGCCCATGTCAAGGAACTATAGACACTCTAAGGAAGCACTTACATCAATTCCCCCTATGGTCTCACATCGTAATAGTAAAATCAGACCCTCTGGAGAAGCCCTCACGTCCATTCTCCCTATGATCTACTACACTAGGTTATCACAGCCCTCTATAAGTCAAATGAGTACAGAAATACATGGTAGCCAAAGTAAACCTCAAGAAATACTTGGCTAAACAATATACAGCATAATAGCATGTCAGATAAAACACTTCATCCTAACAATACTAGGCATGGAAAACAAAGCAGTAGTTTAACAGGAAAAACTAGAAAAAAACATTCAAAATAAGAAAACATGGGGAAAACCTCTATAGAATATAAAAATAAACCCTATTCACAACATATAACCTCTATCCAATCAACCAAGTCATAGAAGGTAAACATTAGGGCTAAAAACATAAACACGCAATACCTCGTTCAATGGTATTGGGCACTTTTGCACATATAACTCAAAGACTAACTGCAGAAAGTTACAAAACACCTACCTCGGTGTTGTAGGATCGTTATACATGAACCTCAAGCCTTGAATCACCCAATAACACCATAGATATACAAAAATGTCTAAAATGTTTAACCGAAGATAACTCTTGAAATATGATGAATCAGGAAACGAATCTCTAGAAGAAGAAAGAGCTTACCTTGGAGATCCCAAAGCAATCGACGGCGGTCTAATCATAGAACTGATGCTCGATTGGGGGCTTGGGAAAGAATCGCGGCCATACGGATGCTATCAGATGAACTAGGTCGAGAAGAGATAAGTTTTGTCCATCAAACGCAATCCTATTACATTTAATGAAAATAAAGAAAGTACACGGTGTGTACTTTATAAGTACATTGTGTGTACTTGACATCACCGGTCCCCGAATTAGGTGGTCTCCAGGTCACCACACACGGCCGTGTGGATGGCCGCTACACAGCCAGCACTCGTCTACCTGCGGTAACTGAGTACACAACATGTACTCATAAAGTACACGGCGTGTACTTAAGAAATTTCCAGAAAATCCTTTTTTTCCTCAAAAACACCAGAAAAAGGAAAAAACCTGAAAATAAGATCCGAGTTCTTACAAACTTTCCCCTTAAAGAAATTCATCCCCAAATTTCCCTAGCAAGACGACGTAGAAGAAGAATCCTCAAACAGCTCAGGCCACTGTGATCGTACATCGTCCCCCCTTTCCCAAGTCTTGTCTTGTACTCATCCGTGTTGTCATAGCAATCATACCATAGGAACATATAGGCCATGCAGAACCTTCATAATGTGATCAACAATCTGGATAGGATGCTCCTCTAATGAGGCGTCCAACTCTAACTCAACCTCCTCGGATTGAAAAACATGAGACGGGTCTGAGAAATAATGTCAAAGCTGAGAAACGTGGAAGACATCGTGCAAACCCGGTACCTATGAGGTAACTACAACTGATAGGCAATTGGAACAACTCTCTCAAACACCTCAAACAGTCTGACGTGCCTTGGCGAAAGCTTACCCTGTCTCCTAATCCTTCGGTGTCCCAACCTTGGTGTGACACGCAGGAAAACCTGATCTTCGACCTTGAACTCCAAAGGTCATCTCCATCGATCAGCATAAGACTTCTGTCATGACTATGTAGTATCTATCCTCTTTTGAATCAACTCTATCTAGTTTGTGGTCTCCTGGACAAGACGAGGTCCCAGCATAGCTGCCTCTCCTTCCTCCATCTAGCATAAGGGTGATCGACATGGCCTACTGTACAAAGCCTCATAAGATGTCATCTGAATAGTTTCTTGAAAACTAGTATTGTAGGCAACCTCCACAAGAGGTATGTGCTTCTCCCATGAACCTCCAAAATCCAAGGTGCATGCTCGAATCATGTCCTCAAGCACCTGAATCATACGCTCGGATTGTCCATCTGTCTAGGGATAGTAAGTTGTACTCAGAAGTACCTATGTACCCAAAGCCCTATGAAGTCCCTACCAGACCCTAGAAGTAAAATGGTCATCCCTATCTAAAACAATAGAGTGTGGAACCCCATGTAGACGTACAATATCTCGAATATACAACTTTCCCAACTCATCAACACTGAAGGTCTCTTTGATTGGAAATAAGTGAGCAACCTTCGTGAGTCTTTCAATGACAACCCACAATGCATCATTCCCTTGGGGAAACCTTGGAAAACCTCTCACAAATTCCATCATGACATAATTCCATTTCTACTCGGGAATGGGTAACTGCTACCAAAGCTCTTCTGGTGGCTGATTCTCTTCCTTTACCTAATGACAGGTGGAACACCTCATGATGAAACCAGCAACATCTCTCTTCATATCTGGCCACCAATACTGGTGGTGTAGATCACGATACATCTTGGTGACTATAGCGACCCAACCTTTTCTTACATTAATATTACATCATTTTAAGATAAACAATATAATATTATTACAAATAGAGGATCCAAAGGTTTATTTTCTTGGGAAAACTAAAACCATACATAGAAATTACAACATCAAGCATAAACATTTATTTAATTTCTTCTTCTCAAGCTTCTTATTGGCACTTGTCCTCTCCTTAGTACATGTAGACACCTGAGGATATACATCAAAAGGGGTGAGCTAAAATCCTAGTAAGAGGATAGATAATAACAATATATCATGGGGTGAGCATAATCATAACATGGTAAAAAGATCATGAACATGATAGGAAGCATAAATATAAGACTTGAAATGTGGCAATGCATAAAAATGAAACATCATGTCTTAGTGGTTAACTACCACACATACTTGTGAACCAAGCTAGCATCTTGTTCACACATCATTTCACATTTACTAATGAGATTCATCACTTTACCCAATGCATTGGAGCGCTGTATAATTCTGGGCACACCCGTCACATTCAAACATTCATATTGTGCTATATAATTCTGGGCGCACCCGTCACATCATAACATTATCATTATCATGCTTGACACATATAATATATATCAAAAGTGAAAATAACTAACCAATGTAATGGAATGGGTTACATCACATAATAACACATTCATAAACATTGGGTTCCCAAAAGAAAGAGGGAATAACATACATGTTACAAGAACCGTCCACTTTGAGAGAGAAGTAAAAGGTGTGTTCTTAAAAGAAGAGCTCTTTTGGAAAGGATTTGTTTAACATAAAAACCAGTGAAAAAAATGTGTATCATATAAAAGGAAATAAAATTATGAAAAAATAATATTTAAGGAGTAACCATATCAAAAAGGGAGTGAAAGAGGGGGAACTTGAAGGATGAAAGTTGGGTTCGAGAATTTCCCTTTACCTTGTATCTGAATGCTTCCTTCTCTTTAATGTCCTATATAATGAAATTATATTCATTAATTAGAAATAAAGAACCTTTTGTACATTAATATGGTTTATTATGGTTTATTAAGTGATTTTATGTGCCTTTGGATGAGTTATAGAGTTTAAAAAACATTGTTCGGGAATGTTTGTTTTTATGGTTTTCTTGAGTGGTTCACTTGTATTCTTAAATTGAAGTTCGGGTAGAACATGGGTAAAAATCCAGAACTAATATTACATGTTATTAATGATATTAAATGTGTTTTAATTATCTTATAATGAATCATATTAGATCCTTGTGGGTGAATCATTATATAAGAATTAAATGGTGATTATTTGGGTTGATTTGGGCAGTTTTTCGATCACAACGAACTTGTTTTAATTTATCACTTAGTAATATGGACATAAGTTATTTACAAAACTTTAAATAGGAAATAATACATATAAAAAATTATGTTTCAACCATAAAAATGGTTTCATGACCAGATCTGAAGGTAGAAATGGAAGAAGAAAGCATGTTGTTCTTGAAGGTGATAAATTAACACCTCACAAACAACGTTCTCTTTAATAAAATAAAAGAAATAGGAAAAGGGGGTTAGATGATATAATATCCCATTATCATAATAAAATTATATTATATGTATAATACGGGAGTTACAATACCATTTGTATGAAGATAGGTGGGTAGAGATCAAGAAATGAACTTGAACTTGAAAAGAAATTAAAGGAGAAGAGGGAGAGAAATTACCTCTTAAATCCTCCTCTTGAGATTCTCCTTAAGGAAGCTAGGCTTGGTATTTTGATGAGACCATAAGCTCTTTAACATGGGAGAGGGTATAGGTAAGGTGTTTGGGCAGAGTTTAGATAAGGCTTGGAGCTTGAGAGGTGTGAGGAAATGAGGGTGTGAAGGGTGGTTTTTATAGTGGAGGGGAGAGGGGTTTTCTTAATATAAAATTCATTAGTTTATTATTTCTTCACAAGACAAGGAATAGTGAGTATTACCTGACCAAAAATAGTAATTTTATCATGCTATCCCGAACCAAGTGGGCTTACATCAACAGAACATCACACATGACACTATAATTAGCTTATTTAGCTTATTTTTGTAAATTATGGTATTTCACTATTCATCAAGAATTCTAGTATTTCAGAAAAATCAAAAAAAATTACTCCAACCATTTTTTGATGTGTAGAATCCAAAAATGAAGTCCATTTTCAAAAATAATTTTCTAAATATGTTTAATTTAATATTTAATTAAAATCATAATTTATTATAAAAAAACTAGTTTTAAAACATTCATTTACTTATTCTAGAATATAGGTACATCATACTTTCACTTGAATATTATTTTTATTCTATTATAGGTAAGGTTACTATTCATTAGGGTATATCACTATTCATAAGATGTGTTACTATTCATAAGGGTAGGTTACTATTCACCAAAAATTATTTTTGTTTTATTAGACTCCAAAAATCATCTTAAACACAACTGTGTATGTCATATTTTCAAAATTCCAAACACATAAGTGACAAAATTATGTTTAAAGGTCACTTAGCACTTAGTAGTTCATTATGTTGTGTTTTCATGTGATTTTATAGCATATTTATAGGAAGGTAAATTCCATTGAAAAACTTTGGGTCGTTACATTCTTCCCCCCTTATGAAATTTCACCCTCGAAATTTCATTTTACATAAAAAAGTGAGGGTACTTCTCCTTCATCGCCTCTTCTGATTCCCAAGTTGCTTCCTCAAACTTATGGTTCCTCTATAAAACTTTGAAAAGATGGGTTGTCTTGTTGTGTAGAACCTTATCTCTCCGATCCAGAATCTTTATTGGCTGCTCCTCATAGGAGAGATCATCTTCCAGCTGCACCACCTCTGAGTTTAGTACATGTGAGGGATCAGGTATGTACTTCCTCAAGAGTGATACGTGAAAAAAATCATGAACTTGAGCCATATTTGGTGGAAGTTCAAGACGATAGGCCATGGATCCTATGTGGTCAAGGATCTCAAATGGGCCAACGTACCTTGGGCTTAGCTTCCCTTTCTTTTCAAACCTCATGACTCTCTTCCATGGTGATATTCGCAGGAAGACTTTATCTCCAACGTCGAACTCCAAGTCCCTTCGATGGTTGTCAGCATAGCTCTTTTGCTGACTTTGAGCAGCTTTGATGTGTTTCTGGATGACTTGAACCTTCTATGTCATCTCTTGCACAAGATCGGGTCCAAGTAGCTTTCTTTCTCCAACTTCATCCCAACAGGTTGGAGTTCTACATCACTTTCCATACAGAGCTTCATATGGAGCCATCTGAATACTCGAGTGGAAGCTATTGTTGTATGAGAACTCAACCAATGGGAGTTTCTGATCCCAACCACCTTTGAATTCAAGAGAGCAGGCTCTTAGCATATCTTCAAGCGTCTGAATAGTCCTTTCAGATTGGCCGTCAGTTTGGGGGTGATAGGTTGTGCTGAAATTTAATTCAGTACTCAAAGCATGTTGAAGGCTCCTCCAAAATTTATATGTGAACCTTGGATCATGGTCAGAGACAATTGAGAGTGTAACACCGTTCAGTCTCACCACTTCCTTCACATATATCTTTGCAAGTTGTTTAAGTGATAGATCTTCCCGAATAGCGATAAAATGGGTAGTCTTGGTGAGTCAGTCAACCACAACCTATATCACATTATTTCCCTTCGACGTCTTTGGGAGACCAGTGACAAAGTCCATAGTATCATTTTCCCATTTCCACATGGGTATAGGCAATGGCTGCATCATACCTTTGGAATTTTGTCGCTCAACTTTAACTTGATGACATACCAAGCACCTTGATATATATTCTGCAATCTTCTTCTTCATATTATCCCACCAGAAGTGTTCTCAGAGATCACAATATATCTTGGTACTCCTAGGATGGATAGAGAAAGTTGAGTTATGTGCATTGTCCAATAGCTCCTTCTTTATCCCGGGTGATGAAGGCCCACAAAGCTGCATTCCAAACCAAATCACACCATCATCGTCAATATGGAACTCTTGCAGCTTCCCTTCCTTTACTGCATTCACCCCCTTTTTTATCTCCACATCATCCCTTTGTGCTTCCTTAATCTTATCTTGGATGGATGGTTACGCAATCATTTGGGAAAGGTAGGATGTATCCCCTACCCTTATGATTTCCAAATCCATTCTTCGCATATCCAAGAAGATAGGGTCTTTCTCAATCCACATCATGGATAAAGTAACAGGTTATTTTCTGCTTAGAGCATTAGCTACCTTGTTTTCCTTTCCAGGATGATAATGAATAGAGCAATCTTAATCCTTGATTAGCTATAACCATCTCATTTGACACATGTTGAGCTCCTTTTGTTTGAATATATACTTTAGGATCTTGTGGTCGGTGTATATGTCACACTTCTCACCATAAAGGTAGTGCCTCCAGATTTTCAAGGCAAAAATCACGGCTGCCAGCTCTAGATCATGCGTCAGGTAGTTCTTCTCATGGATATTCAACTGTCGTGAGGCGTAGGATATTACATTTTCATTTTTCATGAGTAAACAACCCAAGCCTTTCTTTGAAGCATCACTGTATATCACAAAACTTTCTCCACTTTTCGGTAGTGTGAGTACAGGTGCAGTGATCAGCCTTCTCTTTAGCTCCTTGAATCTTCCCTCACATTCTTCTGTCCAGACATACTTTTCCCCTTTCCTTGTTAACTTAGTTATCGGGATTGACAATCGTGAGAAGTTTCTCACAAAAAGTCGATAGTACCCATCTAATCCAAGAAAACTATGGATTTCTGTGACACTAGAGGGCCTGGGCCATTTCTCAATCACCTTTGTCTTTGAAGGATCCACAAAAATTCCCCCATTTGTGATCACATGTCCCAAGAACATGACTTGTTTCATCCAAAAGTCACACTTGCTGAACTTGGCGTACAACTTCTCCTTTCTTAATGTCTCCAACACAAGTCTTAGATGTTCTTCATGTTTGTAACGATCTGAAATTTTGAATAAATTTTGTTTCCTAACTTTGTGTGTTATTTTATTTTATACTCAACAAAACTATTTCATTTAATAAAATGAGTATAATTAAAATAAGATCATTGGAAACTAAATGTTTCATTTATTTTCTATAAATTCAAGTGATCTTGATTAATTAATATAAAAAGAAGATTTGATGGCCCCATCCAGTAGTCTCGGGCTGATCAAATCCCATATTATACAACTCGGGAAAGAGGTAGCACCATTGGGCTTTGCTCTGGACCAAACCCAAGCTGAACTTCATCGTGTGAAGCTGGAACGGAATCGCCTTCGTGAGAAGTTCAAGCTGATAGAAATCACTACTCGGTCAATGTTGGTCGAGCCGCCCCAAGATTCTATCACCCTAGCACACCTTAGTCTTAGGTCCTATACTGGTGTTATAAGGGGTTATGTAATGAGACCGTAATTGCCTTGTGTAATCCTTTGATTTAAATAAAAATTGTGATTTCTTCTTATGATGAAGTTTTTGAATTTTCAAATGTCCGGATAAATATAGTATGCATATTTTTGATGAATTTTAGAAAAAGGATATTTTAAAAAATGTTTATGTAAACTTTAAATAATTAAAAATGTGTAATGATTTTCAAAAAATGTTCTTCTACAGTTGTGTTCAATATGGAATTTAGAGTCTAATAAGATCAACTTAATTTTTTGATGAATAGTAATTTATGAATAGTGATTTTACGCTTAGGATTAGTAATGTGACCAAATGGATTAGTAATCTCACTTAAAGAAAATATTAATATAATTTTAGCACCATAATTAAGTAATGTGATTCAATAAAATAGGTAAATAACTATTTCAGAGATTATTGGTTAAGTATTAGTTTTTTCGGGTGAATAGTGTTTTTTATTTAAAAATTAAATTAAAAATATTTAGAAGATTATTTTCATAAAATGGAGTTCATTTTTGAAATCAGAACATCGATATTTGGGTAAGGTGAATTTTTTGTATTTTTCTGAAACAGTTGAATTTTCAGTGAATAGTGTTTTTATTTAAAAATTAAATTAAAAATATTTAGAAAATTATTTTCATAAAATAGAGTTCATTTTTGAAATTAGAGCATCGATATTTGGTTAAGGTGAAATTTTTTGTTTTTTATCAGAAAGTTGAATTTTCGGTGAATAGTGAAAATACAGTTTTTGAGTTTAGGTGTTTAATGACATCATTAAGGATGTATTAATTATTCAATAATTCTGGTAGACTTATGAATAGTAAGATAATGTATGAGGTGTCCCAAGTGTCCAATACCATGGGCATATACCATGGGCAAGCCCATGGTTTTTCCAATACCACCGATGAGGTGTCCCTTGGCAATTAATGCTTTGTCCCCTCACTTATACTATAAATACCAAGCCTTTCCCTCATTCATTTCATTTCAAAATCCTCCCCAACGAAGTTCTAGTCTCTCTACCTCCAAAAAGGTCCTCCCAAGGTGCCCTTAAGCCTCCCAAGGTCCCAACCTTCATGATCTTGAAGTTACTCTTCAAGGTAAGGGATCCTACCTCTCTCTTTCTTTTCATGTATTCTCCTTTATGTCGTTTATTTTAATCTCTATGTTCTTATGTTGGAGATATTATTTTATATTAATCCTACTGTACTTTTCATGTTCATATTATGAGAGACCCCCTCTTTCTCTCATCAATTCATTTTAAGAATGTTTAAGTGGCATCGTTAGGCTGCCAAATTTTTGTAAGGGATTCTTTCACCCTTCTCATTTTCAAGTTCTATTTTTCAAGTTCCTTTTTATTATGTTGGGGTATGATCTCAATATCCATAATATTATTATTTTATTTTTATATTATGAGAGACCCTATTTTATCTCATCAATTCATTTTTTTTAAGTTTTAAGTGACGTCGTTAGGCTGCCGAATTTTCATAAGAGAAATCTTATTTTTTTCTTCCTTTCAAGTTTTTCGTTTCATATGGTATGTCATTCAAATTTCATTACCATGTTCTTATATCCTTTATATTATGTCCCTATACTATTTTGTGGATCATTTATGAATGGGTTACCATGACCCCTCTCTTTTCAATGTTTTCTAAAACCCTACAACATAGTTGTTATGCTGCCGAATTTTCGTCTCAAAATGTCTCTCTCTTTTTCTCAAATTCTTTTATTTTATTAAGTGGATACTAAAAGCTCTTTATTCTAAAGGGGTATTAACATATATATCAAAATTTTATATTTTAAATTCTGGGATTTACATACATGAAACCCACTTTCATTTTCTGTGGGTTTAAAGTGACATAATGATCATGTCTTAAAAGCAGTTTTTAAAACGTTATGATTATGAAATGAAACCCATTTCTTTTATGATATATGGGTTATTTATGAAATTTTTTATGATGATATATGTGTATCACATGATAATAAAGACAAATTAAGGGTTTT
Organism: Viscum album; assembly: GCA_963277665.1. Lineage (NCBI taxonomy): Eukaryota > Viridiplantae > Streptophyta > Magnoliopsida > Santalales > Viscaceae > Viscum > Viscum album. Next base: position 900,660,332 of record OY728131.1, on the reverse strand, counting down.
CCCTGATAGCAATCCAATGCATTGGGTAAATACTTAATCTCTAGAGATGACCATTTTAACGATACCCTGGTGAATAACCTTGGTAAATTTTTTATAACACCTTGGGGATGGTCCTTGGTGATATAGAAATTATTTTCTATGTTAAATTTTGTAGCCACATATTCAAGTTATGAAACACGTTATTTTTATTATTATATTCCTCATGATCTCTTTATCATGCCTTAAAGTTATTTATCATGACTTTATTGATGTATCTCAAGTTCACATGTAAAATGTTTCTCTTGTTTCTCTTACTGGGCCTTCTGCTTACCCTTTCCTTTGATGTATGCTCCCAGGTTATGAGATTCTGTAATGAACTTAGTATTAACAATTAATAAGCCTTGCAAGTGTTTTAGAAGAATGTTTTATGTTGTTCTCATGTTTTATGTTCCTGATTTCCAAGACACTGGACTTTGAAGATACTATGTCTGTAAAATGTAATGAAATGTTATGTAATAAAAATGTGGGATTCTATAGTTGGTATCAAAGGATAGTTTAGTTATTTATGGAAATTAGGATATGAAAACTTTAGGAAGAACCCTATAGAAAAGTTTAAATATAAGAAATATTCCTGGTATTTTGGAGAGTATTGAGTAAGTGGTTTATCAAGAAAATACATCCCTATCTGGATATGAGTAGGTAGAGGTGTCTTTGGCACAGATGTACATAGGGGTAAAACCTGAAAACACTGCTTTGAGCTAGGTTCGAACGGGAACTAGTACACAACAACGGGTCTTGCTTCACTCTTGGTTAAGACACTCCCGGGGGATATGTTTTGTTAATCGCAAGATTTTTATGAATAATTATGAAGGAATTATAGAAAAATGTAATCGTCTAAGCATGAAGTTTTAAAAAATAAAATCCTTTTTAGTTAAAATATTCGTAAATGGAATAAGTTTCTCATGAAGGATTTATTCTTTTAGAAAATTTCACCATCGTCTAGGAATACGTTGATGTATTTCCGGAGGATTTACCTAGACCTCACCTAGAAAGAGAGGTAGAGTTCTCCATTGAACTCGTACCTGGATCTTATTCGATGTTAAAGACCCCCTATAGGATAGAAAATGTGGAGCTAGAAAAATTAAATAATCAACTCCAAGATCTTTTTGATGATGGGTTTATCTGACCAAGTGTATCTCCTTGGGGAGCACCAGTTCTCATTGTGAAGAGGAAGGATGGATCGATGCAGCTATGCATTGATTATAAAGAACTAAATGGGATCACAGTGAAGAACAAATACACTCTTCCAAGAATTGATGACCTATTTGACCAACTTCGTGGGACTCAATTCTTCTCTAAGATTGATCTTCATTCTGGTTATCATCAATTGAGGATGAAGAATGATGATATTCCAAAAACTTCCTTCAAATCAAGATATGGGCATTATGAGTTTGTTGTTATTCCCTTCAGACTGACTAATGAACCTGCTATTTTTATGGATGAAGAATAAGTTGATTTTGGAAACTTATGTTTTATCAAATGGGTATCCTTTGTATTGGAAAATGATTTAGTGATTAAATGATAAAGGTTATTTTGGACAATGTTTTCTCTTTTGGAGTACTATATGCCTAAGATTCTACAGGATTTAAATTGAGGAGGAATGGTTGAATTTTTTTGTAAGAATTTATGTATTTATTGTGGACATATGGTGATTTGGGTTATTTCTAGAAAATGGTGAACCTATCATAGAGAATATATGAATAGGTTAATTACAATTTAGTATGAGACTTTAATAGTAGTTGATGTTATTTGGAGATAAATGTTAAGATTTTTTTTTGGGAAGACTGTGATTAAATCCTTCTGAGTTTTGGGGTCCAATCTTAGTTTGGATTATTCTGAAGAATTTTAAAGGACGGTTGTGCATTGAATGGTCCTTCTGGAACATTGGGTAATTTTTTTTAATTTTGGAGATTAATAGTAATATTTCTTTTCATAAAGGATCGTCTTTTTTTGGGGATTATATGATCTCATACTAACCTTTTTAGTTTTAGTTGATGACTGAAGACAAGGGAAAAATATAGTTATTCTTTTGTGGATTATGTTATTCTCTAGAAGATTATTCTTGTGATTTTGATGAGACCAAGTCTTTTTGAAAGGTCATTATTTGGAGAAAAGATTAGTCTTAGTGGAAACTTATTAGGGGATGAAACTCTACTTGAAGGTAAATATATTTCATTATGTTTTTATTCTATGTATTAAATGAATTCCTCAAAATTATGAAAAGGAACGTAAAAAAAATGTTGTTGGTCTATGTTTCCTACTGGGTAATCAAATATCATTTAACACATCTTAATTTTGTGATCTTCTTGTAGTTAATTTTCTCCTAATAATGTTTTCTATCACTCTCCATCAGAACTTGATCCTTTTTTTTCTCTTTAATATCCATGTTTTCCTACATGGAATCCTAGTATGGGTTAACTCGGGTGACCTTTGTACTTCCCTTTCTTTCTTTTAAAGTAATAGTTTTACTGACACTTTTCTGATGTGGTACTTTCAATGAAATTTCCAAGCCCAATTTTAAAATTGCGAAGACGCAATTTCTTAAGGGGGAAGATTGTAACGACCCAAAATTTTGAATAAATTTTGTTTCCTAATTTTGTGTGTTATTTTATTTTATACTCAACAACACTATTTCATTTAATAAAATGAGTATAATTAAAATAAGACCGTTGGAAACTAAATTTTGCATTTATTTTCTATAAATTCAAGTGATCTTGAATAATTAATATAGAAAGAAGATTTTATGGCCTCATCCAGTAGTCTCAGGCCGATCGAAGCCCATATGACGGAACTCGAGAAGGAGGTAGCACATTTGGGCTTTGCTATGGGCCAAACCCAAGACAAACTTCATTGTGTGAAGCTGGAATAGAATCGCCTTCGCGATAAGTTCAAGATGATAGAAATCACTACTCAGGCAATGTTGGCCGAGTCATCCCAAGATTTTATCACCCTAGCACACCTTACTCTTAGGTCATATGCTGGTGTCATAAGGGGTTATGTAACGAGACCGTAACTGCCTTGTGTAATCCTTTGATTTAAATAAAAATTGTGATTTCTTCTTATGATGAAGTTTGTGAATTTTCAAATATCCGAATAAATATAGTATGCATATTTTTGATGAATTTTAGAAAAAGGATATTTTAAAAAATGCTTATGTAAACCTTAAATAATTAAAAATGTGTAATGATTTTCAAAAAATAGTCTTCTACAGTTGTCTTCAGTATGAAATTTAGAGTCTAACAAGATCAAGTTAATTTTTGATGAATAGTAATTTATGAATAGTGATTTTACGCTTAGGATTAGTAATGTGACCAAATAAATTATCAATCTCACTTAAATAAAATATTAATATAATTTAGGCACCTTGATTAAGTAATGTGATTCAATAAAATAGGTAAATAACTGTTTCAGAAATTATTGGTTAAGTTAGTTTTTTAGATTGAATAGTGTTTTTTATTTAAAAAATAAATTAAAAATATTTAGAAAATTATTTTCATAAAATGGAGTTTATTTTTGAAATCAGAGCATCGATATTTGGGTAAGGTGAATTTTTTGGATGTTTCTGAAACAGTTGAATTTTCAGTGAATAGTGTTTTTATTTAAAAATTAAATTAAAAATATTTAGAAAATTATTTTCATAAAATAGAGTTCATTTTTGAAATCAGAGCATTGATATTTGGTTAAGGTGAAATTTTGGGTTTTTCTGAGAAAGTTGAATTTTCGGTGAATAGTGAAAATACAGTTTTTGAGTTTCGGGTGTTTAATGACATCATTAAGGATGTATTAATTATTCAATAATTCTGGTAGACTTATGAATAGTAATATAAGGTATGAGGTTTCCCAAGTGGCCAATACCATGGGAAAATATCATGGGAAAGCCCATGGTTTTTCCAATACCACCGATGAGGTGTCCCTTGGCAATTAATGCTTTGTCCCCTCACTTCTCCTATAAATACCAAGCCTTTCCCTCATTCATTTCATTTCCAAATCCTCCCCAATGAAGTTCTGGTCTCTTTACCTCCAAATGATTCCTCCCAAGGTTCCCTTAACCCTCCCAAGGTCCCGACCTTCATGCTTTTGAAGTTACTCTTCAAGGTAAGGGATCCTACCTCTCTCTTTCTTTTCATGTATTCTCCTTTATGTAATTTATTTTAAGCTCGGTGTTCTTATGTTGGGGATGTTCTTTTATATTCATACTACTGTCCTTTTCATGTTCATATTATGAGATACCCCCTCTTTCTCTCATCAATTCATTTTAAGAATGTTTAAGTGACGCCGTTAGGCTGCCGAATTTTTGTAAGGGATTCTATCACCCTTCTCATTTTCAAGTTCTATTTTCATGTCAAGTCTTTCAAGTTCCTATTTATTATGTTGGGGTATGATATATATATCCATCATACTTTTATTTTATGTTAATATTATGAGAGACCCTATTTTATCTCATCAATTCATTTTTTTGAAGTTTTAAGTGACGTTGTTAGGCTGTCGAATTTTCATAAGAGAAATCTTATTTTTGTCTTCCTTTCAAGTTTTTCATTTCATATGGTTTGTCATTAAAATTTCATTACCATGTTCTTATATCCTTTATATTTTATCCCTATAATCTTTTATGTATCATTTATGAATGGTTTACCATGACCCCTCTCTTTTCAATGTTTTCTAAAACCCTGCAACATAGCCATTATGCTGCCGAATTTTCGTCTCAAAATGTCTCTATCTTTTTCTCAAATTCTTTTATTTTATTAAGTGGATACTCAAAGATATTTATTTTATAGGGGTATTCACATATATATCAAAATGTTATATTTTAAATTCTGGTATTTACATACATGAAACCCGCTTTCTTTTTCTGTGGGTTTAAAGTGACATAAAGATCATGTCTTAAAAGCAGTTTTTAAAACGTTATGATTATGAAATGAAACCCATTTCTTTTATGCTATATGGATTATTTATGAAAGTTTTGATGATGATATATGTGTCTCACATTATAATAAATAAAAATTAAGGGTTCACCATGATAGCGCTCCAATGCATTGGGTAAAGACTTAATCTCTAGAGATGACCATTTTAATGATACCTTGGTGAATAACCTTGGTAAATTTTTTATGACACCTTGGGGATGGACCTTGGTGATACGGAAATTATTATCTATGTTAAATTTTGTAGCCACATCTTCAAGTTATGAAACACGTTATTTTTATTATGATATGCCTCATGATCTCTTTCCCATGCCTTAAAGTTATTTATCATGACTTTATTGATGTATCTCAAGTTCACATGTAAAATGTTTCTCTTATTTACCTTATTGGGCCTTCTGCTCACCCTTTCCTTTGATGTATGCTCCCAAGTTATGAGATGTTGTAATGAACATAGTATGAACAATGAATAATCCTTAAAAGTGGTTTAGAAGAATGTTTTATGTTGTTCTCATGTTTTATGTTCCTGATTTCCAAGACACTGGACTTTAAAGATCCTCTGTTTGTAAAGTGTAATGAAATGTTATGTAATAAAAAGGAGGGATGCTATAATGTTCCTCCTTTCTCTTGGAGTAGATGAGAATATCATCAATAAACACTACCAAAAATTTGTCGTGGTAATGTCTAAAGACTCTATTCATCAAATCTATGAAGATTGTAGGGGCATTAGTAAGTCTGAAGGGCATCACCAAAAACTCATAGTGCCCATACCTTGTTTGGAAGTCAATATTCTGAATATCTTCCTTCTTCAACTTTACCTGATGATATCCAAAACGAAGATCAACTTTTGATAAGTATTGAGCTCCTCTTATCTGATTGAACAAGTCGTCAATCCTTGGAAGAGGATACTTGTTCTTTATGGTGATCTTGTTGAGTTCCCAATAATCGATACACAGTCGCATTGTTCCATCCTTCTTCTTCACAAAGAGAATTGGCACACCCCAAGGTGATGCACTAGGGTGTATGAACCCTTTGTTCAGATTCTCTTATAGTTGCTTCATTAACTCCTTCAGTTCGATAGGAGCCATCCTATAGGGACACTACGAGATAGGAGTATCTCCAGTTATGATTTCAATTGAGAACTCTACCTCATGATCCGGGGGAATTCTGGGTAACTCTTCGGGAAATACATCATTGTATTCCCTCATGATGGGCATTTCCTCAAGTTTGTCACTTTCCCTCAACTCAACCATTTGGGTGAGGTATGCTTCTTCATAGGGAATCAACACCCACACTATTGAAGGATTTTTCAAAGGAGATTCATGATCTTCCTTGCATTTGTAGAGGAGCATGGTATGGTTTGGAATATAAAAAGATATTTCCTTTTCCTGACAGTTGATATGTGCTCTATATAACAAGATCCAATCCATTCCCATTATAGCATAAAATTCCACCAAGGAAAGTATTACGATATTTTCCGGAAGAATATTCCCACATACGCCAACAGGAGAAGAGTCAAACACTTGGGTTGCAATGATTTCACCACTTGGTGTTTTTACATATATCTCTACTTCAAGGTTTTGGGGCTTCAATTCTATAGTTCTAGAAAACTTACAAGATATAAAGGAATGTGTAGAACCATAATTAAATAATACTTTTTCCATTCTTGAGTGAATAGGAAGTATACCTTGTACGACTTCATTATCATGCTCCACCTCCGTAGTAGTGATGGAATAAGTCTTCCCGTGTTTCTTTGGCTTTGGTGGTTGCTGACGCTGATTACCCTCGAGAACTCGAGGTTTAGTGCACTAGCTTGCATAGTTCCCTATCTCCCTACAGTTGTAGCATTGAACCATGGGTGGTTCTCTCATTTCTTCCGCTATATTATCCTTTCTTTTCATGTCTTTTCAACACTCTTCAGCATGATGTCCTTATTTCTCACACTTGTAGCATTTCCCCATCCCTTTAAGGCAGTTCCCATTGTGCAACTTCTCACATTTTTGGCATGTGGGTCATTGAGTTTTCTTCCCACCTTTATCATTAGATCCACCGGCTTGAAACTCCATCTTTCGTTTCTTATCCCCATAGCCATGGGACCATTATTCAAACTCCATCTCCACTTTGAGATCACATCGAACAACTTCTTCATAACTCCCAAATTCACGAATTGTAAGAGCCTTTCGAAGGTGTGTTTTTAATCCACTAAAGAATATATCAATTTTTCTATCATTGTTGATAACAAAACCCAAAGCGTACCTTGAAAGCCTTGTGAAATTTGCTTCATAGGTTGTGACAGATTCTCCTTCTTTTTTCTTGAGGTCTATGAATTCTCTCTCCATATTCTTATGAAGAGTTCGTGAGAATACTTATTCATAAACATTATCTTAAAGTCTTCCCATTCCATCTATTCAATTTCCTCCCTTGGCTTGATGTTCTTAATCAAAGACCACCACTGATCGGCTTCTCCATCTAGATGATAAACGTCTAGAGTCACCTTATCCATCTCAGAACAGTGAAGTACAGAAAAGATCTTCTCCATGGAGTTGACCCACTGTTCTGCAACTAGTGGATCGGAAGATCCACTAAACATCGGTGGTCGTTACTGAATAAAACATTTGATAGCCAGTTTCTCCCTCTTTAGTGAAGGAGGATGTTCCCCATTATTATGGTTATTGTTCATAACCTGAGATAATTGGGGAAGCATCACCATGAAATTTTGAACTCCACCTCCCAAATCATTGGGGATGTCATTTGGGCAATCGTTGCATTTGCCCTCACATGAGTTGTTGGCCTGATTTCTCCTGGTTCCCACCATTTTATAAAATAGAAAAGGTTAGACCAAAACATAAGTAAATAGGTCATGAATAAATTATTCATTTAAACAATTTATACAAAAAACATAACATATGGGATCCCTATGTAAATATTCTTGTGTGCATATTTGTACTTAGTCTCATGCTAGAGGTTTGCTCTAGGGTTCACTAATCCTAATTCTCAAATTAACTAAACCTTTCATCTGATACCAACTATAGTGACCCAACCTTTTCTTAAATTAATATTAAATCATTTTAAAATAAACAACATAATAGTATTACAAATATAGGATCTAAAGGTTTAGTGTCTTGGGAAAACTAGGACCATACATAGAAATTACAACATCAAGCATAAACATTTATTTAATTTCTTCTTCTCTAGATTCTTATTGGAACTTGTCCTCTCCTTAGTTCATGTATCCACCTGAGGATATACATAAAAAGTTGTGATCTAAAATCCTAGTAAGAGGATAGATAAGAACAATATAGCATGGGGTGAGCATAATCATAACATGGGAAAAAGATCATGAACATGAGAGGAAGCATAAATATAAGACTTGAAATGTGGCAATGCATAAAAATGAAACATCATGTATTAGTGGTTAACTACCACACATACTTTTGAACCAATCTAGTATCTTTTTCACACGTAATTTCACATTTACTCATGAGATTCATCACTTTACCCAATGCATTAGAGCGTTGTATAATTCCGGTCGCACCTGTCACATCATAACATTATCATTATCATGTTTTTCACATAGAACATATATCAAAAATGAACATAACTAACCCGTGGAATGGAATGGGTTACATATCATAATAACACATTCATAAACTTTGGGTTCCCAAAAGAAATAGGGAATAACATACATGTTACAAGAACCGCCCACTTTGAGAGAGAAGTAAAAGGTGTGTTCTTAAAAGAATAGTTATTTTGGAAAGGATTTTTTTAACATAAAAACCAGTGACAAACATGTGTATCCTATAAAAGGAAAGAAAATTATGAAAAAATGATCTTTAAGTAGTAACCATATCAAAAATGGAGTGAAAGATGGAGAACCCGAAGGATGAAAGTTGGGTTCGAGAATTTCCCCTTACCTTGTATCTGAATGTTTCCTTCTCTTTAATGTCCCATATAATGAAATTATATTCATTAATTAGAAATCCATAACCTTGTGTAAATTAATATGGTTCATTATGGTTTATTAAGTGATTTTATGTGCATTTGGATGAGTTATATAATTTAAAAAACATTGTTTGGGAATGTTTGTTTTTATGGTTTTCTTGAGTGGTTCACTTGTATTCTTAAATTGAAGTTAGGGTAGAACATGGGTAAACATCCAGAACTGATATTATATGTTATTAATGACATTACAGGAGTTTTAATGATCTTATAATGAATAATATTAGATCCTTGTGGGTGAATCATTAGATAGTAATTAAATGATTATTATTTGGGTTAATTTGGGCAGTTTTTCGATCACAACGAACTTGTTTTAATTTATCACTTAGTAATATGGACATAAGTTATTTCAAGAACTTTAAAAAGGAAATAATACATATAAAAAATTCTGGTTCAACCATAGAAATTGTTTCATGACCAGATCTGAAGGTATAAATGGAAGAAGAAAGCATGTCGTTCTTGAAGGTGACAAATTAACACCTCACGAACAACATTCTCTTTAATAAAATAAAAGAAAGAGGGAAAGGGGGTTGGATGATATAATATCCCATTAGCATCATAAAATTCTATTATATGTATAATAATAGGGTTAAAATAACATTTTTATGAAGATATTTGGGTAGAGATCAATAAATGAACTTGAACTTGAAAGGAAATTAAAGGAGAAGAGGGAGAGAAATTACCTCCTAAATCCTCCTCTTGAGATTCTTCTTAAGGAAGCTAGGATTGGTCTTTTTATGAGACCAACATCTCTTGAACATGGGAGAGGGGATAGGGAAGGTGTTTGGGTAGAGTTTAGAGAAGGGTTGGAGCTTGAGATGTGTGAGGAAATGAGGGTGTGAAGGGTGGTTTTATAGTAAAGGGGAGAGGGGTTTTCTTAATATAAAATTCATTAGTTTATTATTTCTCCACAAGACAAGGAATAGTGAGTATTACCTAACCAAAAATATTAATTTTATCATGCGATCTCGAACCAAGTGGGCTTACATCAGCAGAACATCATACATGACACTATAATTAGCTTATTTAGCTTATTTTTGTAAATTACGATATTTCACTATTCATCAAAAATTCAAGTATTTCAGAAAAATCCCAAAAAAATTACCCCAACAATTTTTTGACGTGTAGAATCCAAAAATGAAGTCCATTTTTCAAAAATGATTTTCTAAATATGTTTAATTTAATGTTTAATTAAAATCATAATTTATTATAAAAAAACTAGTTTTAAAACATTCATTTACTTATTTTAGAATTTAGGTACATCATACTTTCACTTGAATGTTATTTTTATACTATCATAGGTAAGGTTTATATTCATTAGGGAATATCACTATTCATAAGGGTATGTTACTATTCATAAGGGTAGGTTGTTATTCACCAAAAATTATTTTTGTTTTATTAGACTCCAAAAATCATCTTGAACACAACCGTGTATGTCAGATTTTCAAAATTCCAAACACAGAAGTGACAAAATTATGTTTAAAGGTCACTTAGAACTTAGTAGTTCATTATGTTGTGTTTTCATGTGATTTTATGGCATATTTATAAGAAGGTAAATTCCATTGAAAAACTTTGGGTCGTTATAGTGACATCAGGATGAACTACCCAAACTAAGGAATGAAAGTCCCGCATTAGCTCCTCACGTATGTCAACTAACACCCATATGAACCCATGGAAACGTAGGATATCATCCTCACCTATGGTCCATCCAGGAATAGGGTCCTATCCTGACACAATTTCCCGTAGGACTAGGCCTTCTGAATCTGATAGTTGCCTCATTCACACTCGATCAAGAAGAGTAGAGGTAATAGCTACAGAAGAAAGAAATATTTTTTCCCAGTCTTTCATGAACCTCCAAATACATCTCGGAGAATAGAGTCATAAGCTTTCACTCACTGCTGGCCTCCTTAACTGCTTGTACCTGAGTCCTCCAGCTCAGTACATCAGCTACTGCGTTGCCTTTTCTAGGCGTATAGGTAAGCTCAAAGTCAAAAGAATGAAGGTACTCAACCCACCTTCGCTGTCTCAAATTCAAGTCACGCTAAGTGAAGATCTACTTGAGACTTTTTTGGTCCGTGGAAACCACAAAATGATCTCCTAATAGATAATTTATTCAATAGAATAAGGCATGAACAACAGCAGCCAACTCAAGATCGTGCGTCGGGTAATTTCTCTCATGTGGCCTCAACTGTCGAGACTCGTACGCAAAGAATTTTTCTTCCTGCATAAGCATAGCTCCTAGCCCAATACCTGAAGAATCAAAGTACACAGTATAGCTCTTTCCCGACTCTGGAAATACTAGTATAAGTGCTGAATTCAACCTCCCTTTAATCTTATAAAAGGCTAACTCATAAGAATTTGTCCACAAGTACTTCGCACCCTTCTTAGTCAGGCCCGTTAGTGGAGTTGCTAAGTGTGAGAAGTCCTGTATGAAACACTTGTAGTAACCAACCATCCCTAGAAAACTCCATACCTCGAAAACATTCTTCGTCTTCTCCTAGGAAACTACTGCTCTCACTTTCTCTGGGTCTACTAATACTCATGTCTTCATGATAACATGACCCAAGAAGTGAATTTGATCCATCCAAAAGTGGCATTTTTAGAGTTTAGCATATAACTGGTGCTCTCTTAGTGTACTCATAATGATCTCAAGATGGGTAGCATGGTCGGGTCAAGTGTGAGAGTACACTAAGATATCGTCCACGAAGACTACCACGAAAGAATCCAAGTATGGGTGGAACACTCAGTTCATCAAAGCTATAAAGACTGTAAGCGTGTTCGTGAGACCAACGGCATAATCACATACTCGTATATACCATACCTACTCCAAAAGGCTTTAAGAGGTATATCATATGGTCTAACGTGCAACTAATGGTAACTGGATCACAAGTAAATCTTCAAGAACACCCAAGTTCCTCAAAGTTGATCAAAGATATCATCAATCCTCGACAAGGGATATGGGTTCCTGACCGTCAACTGGTTCAACTTCTGATAATCCACGCAAATTCTGAGGGTACCATCTACCTTCTTCACAAACAGGACAGGCGAACCTCAAGGAGAAGTATTGGGTCAGATTAACCCCTTAGCTTGTAATTACTCCAACTACTTCTTAAGATCCTATAACTCTGGTGTATCCATCCTATAAGGAGGAATGGACACCGGTTCCGCTCTTGGCACAAGCTCAATATAAAATTCCACCTCTCTATCCATAGGCAAACCTGAAAATCCCTCTAGAAAGACATCCCTGAAACGATCTACCACTGGAGGAAAGTACATCTAAGAAGCCCCATGGTCATCCAGATATAGACTATAAATCTAGGTTGTAACTCCTCCCAACCCATGATGCTCGGGTCCCACTCTACTCGCCTGGACATCCCATTCACCCTTATGAAGAAACGATCCCCCCTCTAGTGATGTGAAACTCACCCTATGGTGATAGAAATCAACAATTACCTAGAAGGGAGCTAACCAATACATTATGAGAATGACATCATAGCATGTCATATCTAGGACATAAAGATCCCATAAGAAGTGACACCCACCAACCTCAAGAGGGCACTCCTTGCACTGACGTACACTAGTCGTTCTTGTCCCCAACAGTGTGTCCAATATCAATACATCAGTAAAAGTAAAGATATAGATCCCAAGGCTCTAAACAAAAGAAACAGATATAAAACTATGATAATCCCATGTATCGAAAAGAGCATAAGCTAAAACTGAGGCAACTAGGATCGTACCTAAAACTGTAGAGGGTCTGGGATCCTGCTTCTATTGGGTCTGCTCCACTGCAAAAGTCTGACCTACATCGCAGCCCTGTGACCTTGCCTAACCACTCTGAGATGGTCCACCCTGTTGTCACTGAAAGCATGGTGACTGACTACCATGGCCACGACCTCCACCTCGGCCAAAACGGCTAGAAGAACTCGAGTTCCCAAACTGATGAGAAACTAGTGGTGCTTCTCCTGTACGAGGAGTCATAGAAGAACCCCTGTCACCAGCTGCTGGTAAAAAGATCTGACAGAAATGCTGAAGATGGCCCATATTTCCACAAGATCGACACTCCACTGGGTCTTTCGGACAATGTGTCCTTGTATGCCCGCTCTTGCTGCACTGGTAGCAAACTACCTAGCTATCAGAAAGAGTGTATCGCTTCCTTGGATCACTACACGAAGACCCCCTGTGGTGCTTCCAACTGTCAGTGGGAGGGATACTAACTCCGGATGTCTAATCATCCTAGCTCACAACTCCAGAATCCCTAAAATTGAATTCCGTGATCAGTGCCTGGTTGAAAATAGAAGTGATGGAAGTCAAATAGAATATGTTCACCTGAGATTGGATGCCATGCCTGAGATCATCCACAAACTTCCTTGCTATAAATAACTCATCGCCTCCGGGAATAGGCATGAAACATTATAGCTCAGTGAAGTGAGAAGAATACTCCATAACAAAAAAGAGTGCCCTGCTCTGGACTCATGAACTCTTGGGCTTGATCATCCCTCAAGGTTTCTGGATAGATTTAATCATAGAAGGCATGTTGGAACTCACCCCAGGCCATAACCTGCTGGCGTCCTACCTTTGAGATCACATCCCACTATCTCTTGGTGGAATCCCAAAGCATGTACGTAGAGAGTTTCACCCTCCTCTCCGGAGGCATATTCAGATGCTCGAAGATAGAAAGCATGGATTCTAACCATGACTCTGCAGCCTGAGGTCCTCTTTCCCCTGTGAAGGTGGGAGGATGCTGCTGCTGGAAAACCCATGTCAAATCTTCCATAGAAGAGGTAGGAAATGGTACTCCTCGTAAGGTCTGCATGAACCTCATAAAGCCCTGTCAGAACTGTGCATCATCACCTATTTCTGGAATGACGGCTGGTGCCAAGACTGGAAATACTAAAGGATATGTTGGTAGTCCCCGATCAGCCATATCCGGTGTCTGATCATTTATTTGTAACTGGCGTACAAATGGAGGACGTCTTGGTGGAATTACTCTACAAGGTCAAGCGCACACCTTAGATCAAGATTAACAGGGACTGAAACTTAGAAGTGTAAGAAGGGAACAAGAGAAAGAAAGCATTCAAGTTTTCCAAAACATAGATACACGGCATGTATAATGACTACACGGTGTGTTCCCTTAAGTCTTCACATGGGTGTGTAATTTTTCCAACTCAGTTCATGTAACACCCTATACACACAGCGTGTTGTCCTAACACACAATGTGTACTTGAATCCTCTTCCCCTACCCGAGTTCTTCTAAACGGCTAAGCCACACTGTTCTCCTAAAACAAGACTACACGGCATGTTAGTTCCAAACACGGTGTGTACTAGACGAGCTTCACCGACCCGTGTTGTTAGTGACACGGTCGGATACACGTCTCACACTACACGGTGTGTTCCATATGGACACAATGTGTACTAGGAAGATTTTTCCAACCCATTTTGTTCGTTACATGACCGGTTACTCAGGTTACACTACACAGTGTGTTCCATATGGACACAGCGTGTATTAGAAAAGACTCATTCGACCCGTGTTGTTAGTGACATAGTCGGTTACACGGTTCTACAACACGGTGTGTACATCTAATACACGGCATGTCCTATCAAAGATTCCAAACCCCGTGTCCTCGCCCACACAGTCTGAGACACGGTTATCGACTACACGGCGTGTACACAGAGTACACGGTGTGTACTTAATAAAGATAGATTCTTCTCGAATGGGAGAATACATGGCATGTATTCAACATTACATGTCATATATTCTGGGTTCTTCTGGACAGTAAACCTCAGAAACTAATCTAGATCCCAGAAAAACACTGAAACAAACATTAAAGTGAGAAATTCTGATTTGTTAGGGCCCATACTCCCCGAGAATCAAATATTGGCATCTTATATATGTCATAAACAAGGATAACAATGCAATGATCCAACAAATTTTGGTCCGTGAGGGCCCATAACACCTCAATAACCAAAGTGTGGAGTTCATTCAACCAAAACTTTCAAAATTTGATACTCTATCAAAATCAGGCATGCTATCACAACAGCATGCATATATTTTATAACATCTACCACAATAACATGCAATTAATAATGCACCCTAAATGGCATGGAAAGAATGCATGACATGTGATTTCTAGCAAGTGCCTATATGATGCATGAGATGGAATACCCTCATCTCATCAGGTTTCAACAGAAATAGAACCACAATAACATCAACAATAATAGAACAAAACATGTGAATCACCCAACGGTGAAAATCAAATCAACTGTAAAATTGAAAAACCAGAAAAATTGCAATAAACGAGCTAGATTGGATTTTCCCTGTACACGGGTTAGATACTCCTAGGCACAGCTTATTACCAAGTACCAATTCTATCTTATCCCTAGCTATAGGCTCCAAACAGTAAGTCAAGAAGAAAAAAACCCCTCTGATACCACTTTGTAACATCCCGGTTTCAGAAGCTACCCAGAGGCTCCCCATACCCGGTTGGCCACATGGCCTCAAGCGCATTTCTCATAATGCCAGAGGTTGTAGACTAGCAGCGAGGGCCTTCAGTGTGATAGTGGGGAAACTATTCCCTCATTGGTAGAGTAACACAGCAGAAGAGAAATAGATAACAATAGCAGAAGTAGTAATATTGGCATACAAAAGTAAACAACGGAAGACTAAAAGTAATAAGCAGCTAGAGAACATATATAATGATGCATGATACATATGTCTAGGAAAGCATCCAAACACATCACAATGATGAAATACAATACTAAACCAAAGTACAAAAGAAAACAAGAAAACAATTCTTCAGCGTTGCATGCCTCAACTTGCTCCCATGCTCTCCAGCTCCAAAGCAGTCAAGTACCTGAAGTAGAAAGGCACTTTCCCTTATCAATACCTACAGAAATATAATATGTTTGGGCCCAAAATCATGACCCAAATAGGTTATGAGACTAAATCCCAGTAGGCAACCACCAAGAGATCTGTTCTGAATAGTCAATGAATATATATGGCAGGCAATAAGCAAAAGAAGCAGTAAACAAGGAAGTACTCAACAGTAAACATTCCTACAGTTTCAAAGCATTCAAACACCACATACCAAGTAAGCAGATAATCACAAATAGGTAACCGTCTGGGATGTTTTCACTGCCTAATACCCTTTGGTCCTACCTAGAAAACTCAAGCAACCCTCTGGAAGTACACACAGTCTAACCCCTCTGGTTCAGCTTTAGCACAGACTCTCTGAGGAAGCACTCACCGTCAATTCCTCCTATAGTCTCATATCGGTAACTAAAAGGAACTCTGGGGAAGCACTTACATCTCATTCCCCATGTGGCCTGCATCAAGGAACTACAGATACTCTGAGAAAGCACTTATGTTAATTCCCCCTATGGTCTCGCATTGTAACAGTAAAAATAGACCCTCTGGAGAAACCCTCACGTCCATTCTCCCTATGGTCTACTACACTAGGTTCTCACGGCCCTGTGTAATTAAAATGAGAACAGCAATACATGGCAACCAAAGTAAACCTCAAGAACTAATTGGATCAACAATCTACAGTATAATAGCATGTCAGATAAAAAACTCCATCCTAACAATAATAGGCAAGGAAAACAAAGCAGCAGCCTAACAGGCAAAACTAGACCAAACGTTCAAAACAAGAAAACATAGGAAAAACATCCATATAATGGAAAAATAAACCATATTCACAACATATAACCTCTATCCAATCAACCAAGGAATAGTAGGCAAACATTAGGGCTAAAAACATAAACATGCAATACCTCGTTCAAGGGTATTGGGCACTTTTGCACATATAACTCAAAGACTAACTACAGAAAGGCACAAACCACCTACCTCGGTGTTGCAAGATCGTTATACATGAACCTCAAGACTTGAATCAACCAATAAAACTGTAGATCTAAAAAAATGTCTAAAAATTTAACCGAAGATAACTATTGAAAGAGGAGGAATCGGGAAACGAAGATCTAAAAGAAGGAAGAGCTTACCGTAGTGATCCCAATGCAATCCAGGGCAGTTGAATCAGAGAAAGGATGCTCGATTGGGGGCTCAAGAAATAATAGTGGTCGTACAGATGCTCTCAGATGAATTAGGTCAAGAATAGATGAGTTCTATCTATCAGATGCAATCCCGATGCATTTAATAAAATAAATAAATTACACGGTGTGTACTTTATAAGTACACGGTGTGTACTTGCCTTCACCAGCCCCTGCATTAGGTGGTCTCTAGGTCACCACACACGGTCGTGTGCATGGATACTACACGGCCAGCACCCGGCTACCCACGGTTACCGAGTACATGGCGTGTACTCGTAAAGTACACGACATGTACTTAAGAAATTTCCAAAAACTCCTCTTTTCCTCAAAAACACCAGAAAAAGGAAAAATACCTGAAAAGAAGGTTTGGGTTCTTACAAACTTACCCCCTTAAAGAAATTTGTCCCTGAATTTCCCTAGAAAGGTGATGTAGAAGAAGAATCCTCAAACAGCTCCAGCCACTATGATCATACATCAGCCTCCCTTTCCCAAGTCTCATCATGTACTCACCCGTGCTGCCATAGCACTCGTACCAGAGGAACAGACCGGCCATAGAGAAACTTTGTATTATGATCAACAATCTAGATAGGATGCTTCTCAAACGAGGCATCCACCTCTAACTCAACCTCCTCAGGTTGAAAAACATGAGAAGGATCTGAGAAGTAATGTCAAAGATGAGAAACGTGAAACACATCGTGCATAGCCCGGTACCTCTGAGGTAACTGCAACCGATAGGTAACCAGCCCAACTCTCTCTAACACCTCAAATGGACTGGCGTACCTTGGTGAAAGCTTACCCTGTCTCTTAATCCTTTGGTGTCCCAACCTTGGTGTGACACATAGGAAAACCTGATCTCTGACCTCGAACTCCAGAGGTCATCTCTGTCGATCAGCATATGACTTCTGTTAAGACTGTGCAGTAGTCATCCTCTTCTGAATCAACTCTATATGCTATGTGGTCTCCTGGACCAGACGAGGTCCTAGCATAGTTGCCTCTCCTACCTCCATCCAGCATAAGGGTGATAGGCATGGCCTACCATACAAATCCTCATAAGATTTCATCTGAATATTTGCTTGAAAACTATTATTATAGGCAAACTCTACAAGTGGTATGTGCTTCTCCCACAAACCTCCAAAATCTAGGGTGCATGCTCGAAGTATGTCCTCAAGCAACTGAATCGTACTCTTGGACTGGCCATCTGTCTGGGGTTGGTAAGTTGTTCTCAGAAGTACCTGTGTACCCAAAGCCCTCTGAATTCCTTACCAGACCTGAGAAGTAAAATGGGCATCCCTGTCTAAAATAATGGAGTGTGGAACCCCATGTAGACGTACAATCTCTCTAATGTACAACTTTCCCAACTCATCAACACTGAAGGTCTCCTTGATTGTAAAGAAGTGAGCAACCTTTGTGAGTCTATCAATGACAACCCACACTACATCATTCCCTCGAGTTGACCTCAGAAAACCTATCACGAAGTCCATCATGACATCATTCCATTTCCACTCGGGAATGGGTAACTGCTGCAAAAGACCTGTTGGTCACTGATGTTATGCCTTTACCTGCTGATAGGTGAAACACATCATGAAGAAACCAGCAACATCTCTCTTCATATCTGGACACCAATACTGATGGTGTAGATCACGATACATCTTGGTGACACGAGGATGAAATACCCAAACTGAGGAATGAAAGTCCCGCATCAGCTCCTCACGTATGTCTGATGACACCCATATGTGCCCATGGAAATGAAAGATCTCCTCCTCTCCTATGGTCCATCCAGAAATAGGGTCCTCTCCTGACACGCTTTCCCATATGACTAGGCCTTCTGAATCTGGTAGCTTCCTCATTCGCACTCGATCAAGAAGAGTATAGGTAACAACTACATAAGAAAGAAACGTTTTCCCCAGTCTGTCATTCACCTCCAAATGCATCTCATAGAACATATCCATAAGCTTCTACTCATTATTGGTATCCTTAACTACTTGTACCTGAGTCCTCCTACTCAGTGCATCAGCTACTGCGTTGCCTTTTCTAGACGTATAGGCAAGATCAAAGTCAAAATACTAAAGGTACTCAACCCAACTACATTGTATCAAATTCAAGTCATGTTGAGTGAAGATATACTTGAGGCTTTTGTGGTCCATGAAAACCAAAAATGATCTCCCAACAAATAATGTCTCCAATAGTGTAAGTCATGAACAACTGTAGCCAACTCAAGATCGTGTGTCGGGTAATTTCTCCCATGTGGCCTCAACTGCTGAGACCCATACACAATGAATTTTTCTTCCTGTATAATCACAGCTCCCAGACCGATACCTGAAGCATCATAGTACACAGTATAGCTCTTTCCCAGCTCTGGAAATAGTAGTATTGGTGCTGAATTCAACATCCCTTTCAGCTCTTGAAAGGATGACTCACAAGAATTTGTCCACAAGTACTTCGCACCCTTCTTAGTCAGGCCTGTCAGTGGTGCTACTAATCGTGATAAGTCCTATATGAAATTCCTATAGTAACCATCTAGCCCTAGAAAACTCCTTACCTCAAAAATGTTCTTCGGATGCTCCTAGAAAACTACTTCTCTCACTTTCTTTGGGTCTACTGATACTCCTGCCTCTATGATAACATGACCTATTAAGTGGATTTGATCCATCCAAAAGTGAAATTTTGAGAGCTTAGCATATAACCAGTGCTCTCTTAGGGTACTTAGAATGATCTCAAGATGGGTAGCATGGTCGTTTCAAGTGTGAGAGTACACCAAGATATATTCCACGAAGACTACCACGAAAGAATCCAAGTATGGATGAAACACTCGGTTCATCAGAGCCATGGAGACTATAGGAGCGTTCATGAGACCAAACGGCATAAACACATACTCGTATATACCATACCTACTCTAAAAGTTTGTAAGAGGTATATCAAATGGTTTAACGTGCAACTTATGGTAACTGGATCTCAAGTCAATCTTCAAGAACACCTGGGCTCCTCGAAGCTGATCAAAGAGATCATCAATCCATGACAAGGGATATCGTTTCTTGACCGTCAACTGGTTCAACTACTGATAATCCACACAAAATCTGAGGGTACCATCTACCTTCTTCACAAACAGTACAGGAGAACCCCAAGGATAAGTATTGGGTCAGATGAACCCCTTAGCCTATAACTTTTCCAACTGCTTATTGAGTTCCTGTAACTCTGGTGTAGCCATCCTATAAGGAGGAATGAACACTGGTACCACTCCTGGCACAATATCACTAGGAAATTCCACCTCTCACTCTAGAGGGAAACCTGAAACGTCCTCTGGAAATACATCCCTGAAACGATCTACCACTGGAGGGAAGTCCATCTAAGAAGTCCCCTGGTCATCTAGATATATAATAGAAATATGGGTTGTAACTCCTCTCAACCCATGATTCTCAGGTCCCACTCTGCTCACCTGGACATCCTATTCACCCTTATGAAGAAACGATATGCCCTTTGGTGATGTGAAACTCACCCTAAGGCAATAGAAATCAACAAATTCCTGGAAGAAAGCTTACCATTCCATTGTGAGAATGACATCATAGCTTGTCATCTCTAGGACATAAAGGTCCCATAAGAAGTGACACCCACCAACCTCAAGCGGGCACTCCTTCCACTAACATACACTAATCATTCTTGTCCATAACAGTGTGTCCAACGTCAAGACATCATCATAAGTAAAGATACAGAGCCCAAGGCTCTCCAAAACAGCAACATATATAAAGCTATGAGAAACCCTTGTATCGAAAAGATCATAAGCTAAAACTGAGGCAACTAGGATCGTACCTCGAACTATATAGGGTCCAGGATCCTACTCCTGCTAGGTCTACTCCACTGCAAAATTCTGACCTGCACCATGGCCATGTGACCTTGACTGACAACTCTGAGCTGATCCACCCTGTTGTCACTGAAAGCCTAGTGATTGACTACTGCAGCCGCGACCTCCACCTCAACCTAAATGGCCAGAAGAACTCCAGTTCCCAGACTAATAAGAAACTGGTGGTGCTGCTTCTATATGAGGAGTCATAGAAGAACCCTTGTCACTAGCTGATGGTGAGAAGATCTGATAAAAATGCTGAAGATGACCCATCTTGCCGCAAGATCGGCACTCCACTGGGTCTCTCGGGCAATGTGGCCTCGTATGCCCTCTCTTCCTATACTGGTAGCACACCACCTGGCTACTATAAGGAGTGTCTCACCTCCTTGTATCATCACTCTAAGACCCCTCGTGATGCTTCCTACTATCAGTAGGATGGATATTAACTCCAGATGTCGAACCACCCTGGCTCACAACTCCATAATCCCTCAAATTGTGCTCCATGATCAGCACCTGGTTGGTGATAGAAGTGATGGAATTCAACCTAAAGATATTCACCTGAGATCAAATGTCATTCCTGAGACCATCCTCAAACTTCCTTGCTAGAAATAACTCATCACCTCCTGGAATAGGCATGAAGCGCTGCAGCTCAGTGAAGCGAGAATAATACTCCATAATAGAAAGAGTACCCTACTCCAGACTCATGAACTCTCAGGATCGATCGGACCTTAAGGTTTCTGGATAGAAGTAATCGTAGAAGGCATACTGGAACTCACCCCAGGCCATAACTTGTTGGTATCCCACCTGTGAGATCACATCCCACCATCTCTTGTCGGAATCCTGAAGCATGTACATAGCGAGCTTCACCCTCCTCTCCGGAGGCATCTACAGATGCTCGAAGATAGAAAGCATGGTTTCTAACCATAACTTTGCATCCTGAGTTCCTCCTTCCCCTGTGAAGGTGGGAGGATGCTACAGCTGGAAAACCCGCGTCAACTCTACCATGGAAGGGGCAGGATGTAGTACTCCTCAGAAGGTCCACATGAACCTAATGAAGCCATCTCGGAACTGTGCATCAGCACCTGTGTCTAGAATGATGGATGGTGCCAAGATTGGAACTACTGGAGGATCTGCTAGTAGTCCCTGATCAACCATATTCGGTGTCTGATCATCGCCTTACAACTGGCGTACAACCAGAGGACGTCTCGGTGGCATGAATCTGCAAGGTCAAGCGCACACCTTAGATCAAGATTGACAGGGACTAAAACTTAGAAGCGTAAGAAGGGAAAATAGAAATAAAGCATTCAAGTTTTCCAAAACATGGATACACAGTATGTATAATGACTACAAAGCGTGTTCCCTTAAGCCTTCACATGGGCGTGTACTTCTGCCAACTCAGGTCGTGTAACACCCCCATACACATAGTGTGTTGTCCTAACACACGGCATGTACTTGAATCATCTTCCCCTGCATGAGTTCTTCTACACGGTTGAGCCACACGGTTCTCCTAAAACAATACTACATGGCGTGTTAATACCAGACACAGCATGTACTAGACGAGCTTCACCAAACTGTTCTGTTAGTGACATGGTCAGATACATGGATCACACTACACGGTGTGTTCCAGATAGACACAACGTATACTAGGAAGATTTTGTCGACTCGTTTTGTTTATTACAAGGTCGGGTACTTGGGTTACACTACATGACGTGTTCCAGATGGACACAGCGGATATTAAAAAAGACTCAATCGACCCGTGTTTTTAGTGACATGACTGGTTACACGGTTCTACAACACGGCGTGTACATCCAGTACACATCATTTCCTATCAAAGATTCCAAAACCCGTGTCCCCACCCACACAGTCTGAGACGTGGTTATCGACTACACAGCGTGTACACCGAGTACACGGTGTGTACTTAAGAAAGACAGATTCTTCCCGAACAGAAGAACACATGGCGTGTATTCAACATTACACTCCATGTATTCTGGGTTCTTCCAGACATTAAGCCTCATAAACTACTCTGGAGCCTAGAAAAACACTAAAAAAACATTAAAGTTCCAAATTAAGATCCATGAGGGCCCATACTCCCCGCAAATCAAATCTTGGCATCTTATACATGTCATACACAAGGATAACAGTTCAATGATACACCAAATTCTAGTATGTGAGGGCCCATAACACCTCAAGAACCAAATTTTGGCATTTATTCAACCAAAACTTTCACAATTTGATTCTCTATCAAAATAAGGCATTCTATCACAACAGTATGCATATCTTGCACAACATCTATCACAACAACATGCAATTTCTAATGCACTCTAAATGGCATGGAAAGAATGCATGAAATGTGATTTCTAGAAAGATCCTATAAGATGCATGAGATGGAATACCCTCATCTCATCGGGTTTCAACAGAAATAGAACCTCAATAACATCATCAATAATAGCACAAAACATGTGAATCGCCCAATGGTGAAAATCAAATCAACTGTAAAATTGCAAAACCAGAAAAATTGCAATAAACGAGGTAGATTGGATTTTCCCTATACATGGGTCAGCTACTCCCAGGCACAGCATATTATCAAGTACCAATTCCATCCTATCCCTGGATATAGGCTCCAAACAGTAAGTCAAGAAGAAAAGAACCCCTTTGATACCACTTTGTAACGTCCTAGTTCCAGAAGCTGTCCAGAGGCGCCCCATACCTAGTTAGTCACATGGCCTCAAGTGCATTTCTCCTAACGCCAGAGGCTTTCAACTAGCAGTGAGGTCCTTAGGTGTGATAGTGGGGAAATTATGCCCTCATTGGCAAAGTAACACAGTAGAAGAGAAACAGATAACAATAGCAGAAGCAGTAATATTGGCATACAACAGTAAATAGTGGAAGACTAAAAGTAATAAGAAAATGGAGAACATATATAATGATGCATGATACATATTTCTAGGAAAGAATCAAAACACATCACAATGCTGAAATAAAATACTAAACCAAAGTACAAAATAAAACAGAGAAACAACTCTTCAGCATCGCAAGCCTTAGCTTGGTCTCATGCTCTCCAGCTCCAAAGTAGTCAAGTACCTGAAGTAGAAAGGCGCCTTCCCTTATCTATACCTGTAGAAATATAATATTTTTGGTCCCAAAATCATGACTCAAATAGGGTATGAGACTAAATATCAGTAGGCAACCACCAAGAGATCTATGCCTAACGGTCAGTGAATATATATGGCAGGAAATAAGCAAAAGAAGCAATAAACAAGGAAGTACTCAATAGTAAAAATTCCTACAGTTTCAAAGCATTCAAACACCACATACCAATTAAGAAGATAATCACAAATAGGTAGCCCTTTGGGATGTTTTCACAGCCTAATCCCCTCTGGTCCTACCTAGAAAACACAAGAAACCCTCTGAGAAGTACACACAATCTAACCCCTCTGGTTCAACTTTAGCACAGACTCTCTGAGGAAGCACTCACTGTCAATTCCCTCATTAGTCTCATATCAGTAACTAAAAGGCACTCTGGGGAAGCACTTACGTCTCATTCCCCTTGTGGCCCATGTTGAGAAACTACAGACACTCTGAGGAAGCACTTACGTCAATTCTCCCTATGGTATCACATCGTAACAGTAAAAATAAACCCTCTAGAGAAGCCCCCATGTCCATTCTCCCTATGGTCTACTACACTAGGTTCTCACGGCCCTATGTAAGTCAAACGAGCATAGAAATACATAGCATCCAAAGTAAACCTCAAGAACTACTTGTCTAAACAATCTACAACATAATATCATGTTAGATAAAACACTTCATCCTAACAATACTAGGCATGGAAAACAAAGCAGCAGCCTAACAGAAAAAACTAGACCAAACAGTCAAAACAAGAAAACATGGGAAAAACCTCCATAGCATGGAAAAATAAACCCTATTCATAACATATAACCTCTATCCAATCAACCAAGGCATGACAGGCAAGCATTAGGGCTAAAAACATAAACACGTAATACCCTGTTCAAGGGTATTGGAAACTTTTGCACATATAACTCAAATACTAACTGCGAAAAGGCACAAACCACCTACCTCGGTGTTGCAGGATCGTTATACGTGAACCTCAAGCCTTGAATCACCCAATAACACTATAGATCTACAAAAACTTCTAAAACATTTAACCGAAGATAAATCTTGAAAGAGGAGGAATCTAGAAACAAAGCTCTAGAAGAAGGAAGAGCTTATCGTGGCGATCCCAACGTAATTGATGGCAGTCGAATTGTAGAAAGGATGCTCGATCGGGGGCTCGGGAAAGAATCATGGTCGTACGGATGCTCTCAAATGAACTAGGTCAAGAAGAGATGAGTTCTGTACATCAGACGCGATCCTGGTACATTTAATGAAAAAAAAGTACATTGCATGTACTTTATAAGTACACGGCGTGTACTTGACTTCATTGGTCCCCGCATTAGGTGGTCTCTAGGTCACCACACACAGTCGTGTGCATGGCTGCTACACGGCCAGTACCCGGATACCCTCAGTAACCGAGTACATGGTGTGTACTCGTAAAGTACACGGTGTGTACTTAAGAAATTTCCAGAAACTCCTCTTTTCCTTAGAAACACTAGAAAAAGGAAAACATACCTGAAAAGAAGATTCGGGTTCTTACAGACCATTATGAAGGATTTATGCTTCCAAAGTAACCAAAGTATATCGTTCTAGGGTTTTTGATGCATAAATTTATGTTATGTTCTATATCATGTTTAGATTTATATAGAGTTCATAATTTTATAAGCTAATATAGTATATAGAATTGATTAGAAATGGTGCTAGCAGAAGGAATGGTAACTTCATCAATGCGCGTGATGTAAAGAGTAATAAAGATCATATCTCTTATGGTATTAAGCCATCATTTCAAATGAAGATAGTATCCCAAGTATCCTCATCATATGAGGAAATGGTATCATGTGTTAACAAGGTATGTAAATAATTTTCCAAGTCATATGGATTTGAAGGGAAGCAAAAGAAGAAGAGGATGGTAGAGAAAAATATGGATAAAGGGAAGAAGGGAAAGAAGGGTTTTACCGCATGTGATAACTGTGGAAAGAATCATCCTGGTAAATGCTTGAAGGGAATGAGAGTTTGTTATAAGTGTGGAGAAAAAGGACACCAATTTCATGATTTCAAGGGTAATAAAAAGGTTTTATATGTACAACTCTTCAACTGCAAGGAGATGGGACACTATGAGAATCAATGTCCCAATCATCAAAGGAATATGACCCAAATGATGTTACTGGATAATGATCAAGTTATGATGATGTCACGGATGAAGTGGAAGGATTAATATGCCTCATTAATAATCATGTCATTTGAATATTTTATCAGCAGTGTACTGGTTATAAGAATTATGGAATATATGAAGATTATACTTCAATACTATTTCATTAAGTATTTGAGGTCGTATGATGAATTGTACCAAGGATAAGTGACTCAGTAGAAAGTTAATATCTTGGGAAAGTATATGGTTGAGGGAAAGATAGCCCTTAATATATATCTGATGTTGAGATAATTATGAAAAAATGATTGATTTGGATAAGTGCTGACTACCTTGGAACAGATTATTTACTTGTCAAGAAGTGGTCTATGCTATCATCGATGGAGTTTACAACACTTTTGGATTTAAGGAATATATCCAATAACATGTATCTTACTTAAAGAATACGGAAGAATGCATGGTTTTTATGGTAATTCAAGTTATTACCATATTTCATGAGGATACATGATGAAGTTATTCACATGTTTGGAATGTAAAAATTTAGAGCTACTTCATGTTGATTGAGGGTTAATTATAATTTCATCTTGGAAATTTAGAGACCTTCATTCTAAAGTGTTGAATCATTATATTTCATATTTTTTAAACCATTTATGAAATAGTTTAAGTTGATCACTGTATAATCTTTTAGAGTTTAATGTATTACTTCACCATATGGCCTAACATGTGTTAAGTGATGAGGTATAGATAGTACAAGGTAAAATCAAAGAATAAGTTTGTAAATATAAATGTATATTTATACACTTATAGAGTGGAATAATTCCTCAACTCAAGTAAAAGGGTCTTAAATAAAAAAATTTCCTATTATCATAATCTTTGATAATATCAATGAATTTTTTTACAGTAACTTATAGTTTTGCAGTAATCAGCTTTCATCTAAACATGTTCTCTATCACATTCCATAAGAACTTCATAGTTAGGTTTTTCTTCCATGACCAGGTTTTTAATTCCCACTAATGTCACCCCATTCAAAAGCATAATTTTTGTGGTGACCACCTCATTTCCTTTAACCTCCTTTAGGAGGATATTTTATTAACCCTATTTCCAGTGTGGGTTTTCCACAAGGGAATTTTCAAGTATCAACTATTAACTTTTGATGTTCAACTTCAAATTTCGAGAATCAAATTTTTGTGAGGGAATAATGTAACACCCCAAAAATTTACAAATATATTTAATATTGAATTCATGAAACATTAAGTCTCTACAAAACAAAACTTTATTATAACCTAACCAATAAACATAATTTTTCCACTTCTATAATTTGAATTTCTAAAAACTGACATACACAGTTGCATTCAGTAATATATTTAGAGTCTGATAAGACAAACTTAATTTTTGATGAATAGTAATATACTCTTATGAATAGTAATGAATAGTAAATAGTCCAAAAAAATAGAAACTTCACTCATGAATGTATAAATACAATTTAGACATCTTGTAAGTGAAAAATGATCATAGTATATGTATTGGTATTTTTGTATGTCATAAATATTTTAATTAAAATTTTATGATTAATTTAATAATTTAAAATGGAAATGTATTTTAATAAAATGTAATCATAAATTGTTACTTTATTTTATTATGGTTATAAGATAATTTTATGGGACCTTGATTAATATCTTAAGGTGTTATAAAACGAGTTATAGTTTAAGTTATTCTTTTTAGAATAAATTATGATTTTATTTAAAAATTAAATTAAAAATATTTAGAAAATTATTTTTAAAAAATGGATTTCATTTTTGAATTCTACATGTCAAAAAATGGTTGTGGTGAATTTTTGGGATTTTTCTAAAATACTTGAATTTTTTTTAATAGTAAAAATACAGTTTTGATTTTTTTTGTATGTTTAATGACATCATAATGATGTAATAATTAATATACAATGCTGGTCGGTTTTTGTATATTAAAATATGAAATGAGGTGTCCCAAGTGGCTAATACCATGGGAAAATACCATGATCAAGCCCATGGTTTTGTAAAAACCACTAATGAGGTGTCCCATGAAATTAATAAAAAAACTCCCTCTCATTTACTATAAATACCCACTCATTCCTTCATTTTCTTTCATTCCAAACTCATCATATTCAAATATCTGGTAGTTTTACCTCCCTAGGAGTCCTACCAAGGTGTCCTCAATCCCCCAAGGTCTCAACCGTCAATTTTTAGGAGCTACTCTACCGGGTAAAGGAATCTACACCCTTCTCTTTTTTAAGCTTTTATTTTATGTTATTATTTTTAATTTATTTTGGATTATGATGGGATATGTCATTCCATATCCCACCTTACTTTACATATTATATAATAATGATGAGAGACCCTTTTTTCTCCCACAAACATATTTTATGAATTTGTAAGCGATGATGTTAGGCTGTTGAATTTTTCGTAAGGGATTTCTCAACTTTTCTTTTATTTTTAGTTCCTTTCTTTTTCTTTCCTCACATACTTTCATACAATGGTTGTGATGAATCCAATATATTACATGTACTGGAATTTTTTCATGATAAATGAATAATTCTTCATCATATCTCCTTTCCCATTCTTTTATACTAAAAATAAAAATACCATCCGAGATGTGCAAATTTACCACATTCAAGGACGATGAGTTTTCAATTTCTATTACCATCTTCAATTCTGGTCATGAAACCATTATTATGGTTGAACCAGGATATAATATATGATTTATGTCTCATCTATGGTTCTGGAATCTTTTTTTACACATGGTTTCTATTTGTAAAGCAAAATGAGTTTGTGGTGTTCAAAAACTGCCAATTAACCCAAACGGTTATCATTAAATAATTTATATAATGTTTCATCTTCACTCCAAGTAACCAAATGAAATTTACAACCATGTAACCTTATGTATGTTCACTAATAACATATAACTTCAATACAAGACAACAATCCCCATTTTACATGATTCTCCGTTCATGTATATAAGTATACTGATCATGAAACAAACGGACTGAAACAATGAAATTGAACCTCTTAACCCATTAAAATGGCCATAAATGAACTTAATAAGGTTATAATAAATCAATTAAATGTATAATAGGTTATAGAAATATTAATTAATGTATTTAATTTGGTTATCCAGGAAACTAATACCAATTGAAGAACACCATCATACTTAAGGTAAGGGGTTTCTTCATCTCACTCACATTTTTGTGAGATTTTATGTATTCACTACTACTACTTGTGTATGGTGTATGTATACTACGCATTGATATTTCATATCATTAATCTATTTATTTTCATGATAATAAATTTATCATTTATGATTATTAATTTTAGGGAATACGATTCAATTGATTACAAAGTTTTATATATTTTCTACCTGAACCTCCATTTTCATTTGGGTTGCTCTTATTCTCTACTCACCTCAATGATATTCTTATTTATTCTTATGTACTCCTCATAAATTAAGTTTGAATGATATATATATGTGTACCAACCATAATCCTACTTTAATTTATGGAGATTTATATTTTTTAAAAGGATCTTTCAAAAATTCTTCCTGAAATACAAGCTCGATTCAAGGAACTTCTCAGATTCTAACCTATTTTTAAGTTTACTCTATAATATGTTTTAAGACATATTTATCTTTCTAAAATAAAATATTTTAAAGTGAAAAATCTATTTTGGTTCATTTCTGGTTTTATGAAATCAAACATGTCTTTGCGCTTTAAAATCTCTTTAAAGAATTTTTTAAACCGCACTAAAATGTTTTATTTCTAAAGCTTCTTTAAAAACTCTTTTTAAATTATTTCACCTCAATAAGACTTTATTTAATCCTAAAATATAATTTCAAATACCTTCCCTTTTATTTTCTAGGATATACATGTTTATAATTTTATTTCATGACAAATACAAATTATTTTCCAAAAGAACCCTTATTTTCAAAGTAAAAAATGATTTTTCTCATCTCACATTAACTTTTATGAGATATTTTAATTGTTCATCACTTATTACTTATGGTGTATGTACTTCCCTTTGGTATATCACATTAAGAGTCTCATTATTCTCATTATATTCTTAAGGTATTATGATTTGAATGTTTCAAGGTGGTATGGGACACTTTGGAATGTTTAATGATTATTTCCTCAAGAATTTTTCAATGGTCTCATTTAAAAGTATCTTTATTTATGTCAAAATCCTTTGATGAATATTGTATTTAATAGAGATTTATTTCCTATGATATCATCTACAAAAATATGTTGTTTAAGGGTTTCTGATTAGTTTGAATGTGGATATTCTATCTTGATACCATTCACCATATTACTCTGAATGGTTAGTGTTTATGTTTAATGACTAGGGAAAGTTATTTAAATTTCATATGTTAGTTTCAATATGAATGTATATGTTGTTTATGTTTATCCCCATTCATAATAGGAATGCATTAAACTTATTATGGGATGTGTGGGGCCCACTATAGCCCCTCGATGCATCGATAGGTCTCATGAGACAAACTAGGTCATGGCACGAGGTTTTGACAAAATGGTTATTTATGTTCTTGGCATGAGGCCTTAACGTTATGGTTATGATTTTAGGCATATGCATTTCCCTCATTATGAAAATAGTATTGTTAGTTCATGTGGTTATTAGACTAGTAGAATACCCATGATTATGTTTTATTATGGCATTATTTATTCGACTCTTATTCCTACCATAATGTGTTCAATTTTATTTTTAAATGAATGTTTTTTAGTTATTCACCATGACTAATATTTATTTTTATGTTATCTTCTACTGTATTTCTTACCCTTACTGATCATTTGAGCTCACCCCTTTCTTATGTTTCGTTTTCTCAGGACATGAAGAAGTTTTTATGAATGACCTGCAGGGATAAACTTAGAGTTGTGGATGTTCCTAATAAAACTTATATGTTGTATTTCTTTTCAAGTTATAATGTTGAACCTATGTATGTATTTGGTTTTCCAAAACTACTAAACTACTTGGTACTTTGGGATTTTATTCCTTATAATCATGCCAATCTATTAAAATAATACATCATCTCTAGACTTTTGGGGTCAGCCGTTACATTCTCTCTTCTCTTGTTTCCCTATTTTGTTCGGTGAACCCTAAGGTGAGGGTTGACCCAATTTTGGTATTTTCTTCCATTGTTAGGGTGTGCAATGGGTCTCTCAGTACGAATTCGTGATTATTTCAACATCCACCACCAAAGGAGAAGCATTTCAATCCATTTCGGTTTGTTGTCGTTGTTTGAGTAAGTATTATTCCACCATTTTTATTGTTCCAAATTTAGTTGGTGTCTTTTGGTGATTTTTTGTTCCCTCTTGGTCAATTATAATGTCTTGTGGCTCTTTAAAGGCTTTCACACATATACATAGGTATGTGTGTGTGTGTTTCTATATATATATACTCCATGTACATATTCCCTCATGGCGAGGGGAATATGTGCATTAGATTAAAGGGTGTATATATACATGTAGAGATGTATATGCGGGTAAGTGCAAGTGGCCGTCATCAAAGGCATCAAATTATAGGGTGTTCTGGCTTGATATTCTTCTCTTTGAGTAGGTGCTACTATGCAATTT
Source organism: Viscum album (assembly GCA_963277665.1). Lineage (NCBI taxonomy): Eukaryota > Viridiplantae > Streptophyta > Magnoliopsida > Santalales > Viscaceae > Viscum > Viscum album. The sequence goes on along the minus strand of OY728131.1, from coordinate 900,628,632 downwards.
TTTCCTTTTGGAATTATAATATGATTTTGCTTTTGAAATTCCTTTTTAATGTATGTATAAATATATGTGATAGCCTTGTGATGTTTTGAAACCATTTTGATGTGTTTTGTGCTTGGCATAGTTGGTTTTTCATGTGAAATCCATGTTAATGTTTTGAAATGGAATGTTTAGTTCTGCAAAGATTTTATGAAATTCCTTTGGGGCCTTTTGAAATGGTTTTGAGAATTGGGCAATGGGTTTTAACCCAGTTTTGGTTTTTATTGAGTGAAAATAATTTTTTCAGGGGAATTTGGTTTTGAATTAAGGTGTGGGCCTCAAAATGATTTATAAAGGGGTGTTTTAATGTATTTAAAGTGGTGAATCAAAATGTATGTATGGATTATCCCCTTTGTGAAATGTCATGGTGGCTTGTTTTAAATGATTTAACAAGTGATGGTTATCCTTTTAGCCTTATTTTGGTTTTCAAATAGAAAGACCCTAGAGGTAGGGTAACTTGAAAACAATTTGAAAGAAATGGGTGATTTATTTGGACCTCCTAAAATGTTTTAGGTGGTGTTTTGTGAAAGGTGGGATAGAAATAAGGGCTTTGGAAACTTTTTTGATTTTCAAAGAAGATAGCCCTTATGTAAGGGTGACTTTGATATGTTTTAATATTGGGTGATATACTTTTTTTCCAAATGGGTTGGAAAGTTTTTATGAAATGGATCAAAGGGGTTTTATGGGTTTAAATGGATTTATAAAGTGGTTTAGAAATGGTTTTACCTTAGAAAAGGTATTTTTATAAAATTGGGAAAGTTTATTTATGATATGGATTGTGTTATAGCTTGATTGATATGGGAACCTGATTGTGATGTGTTGGAATAGAGTGGCACATTGGTTAACTGGTGTGTGAGTAAGGGGTTTGTTCGAGTGACCATGTGAGCCTCGGATGGAATATCGTGCAAGCTTCCATTTTGGTTTGTCTGAGTGACTGTGTGAGCCTCGAAGGGAAGATTGTGCGAGCTTCCATTTTGGTTTGTCTGAGTGACCATGTGAGCCTCAGAAGGAAGATCGTGCAAGCTTCCATTATGGGTTGTCTAAATGGTCATGTGGGCCTTCAGAGAGAGGACTGTGTGAGCCTCCAACCCAATTTCCAAGGGACTAAGTGAGCCATTGGGTAGGAAGACCATGTGAGCTTCCATATTGGTTGTCAAGAGATCATGTGAGTTCTTGGAGTTGGGTCCGGGGAAGACCGAGTGAGCTTCCTTTTCTTAGCTAGCTAGCATACTTGTTTACTCACAACACTGTCAGCTTGGGTAAAACCAGATATTTTAGATGAACACTTCCACAACTCAAGGCACTCTCTGCTTATTTTTCTCCTTTATTGGTTTTTCTTAGTCTCGTACTTACTCAATATTTGGCTATAAAATCATTTTTAATACATATATATAAATATCTACATCATTGATATTTTCCAAGAAGCAAACCTTCTCTCTATTCAATTAGAATTTTTTTGTACAACTAGCTCACTAAATATCTTTCTTTTTCAGTTTACCCAAAATGGGATTATCAAGATGTTGCGAGCCTATCAAGAGAAAGTGTCTTGCAAGTAATGCCATTTTAGTCAACCATGATAAGCATGAAAATCTCACCCACCTGAGAAGTGTATCAACCTCCCATATTCTCATGAAAATATTATTACTTCCCTTATCTTCTTCCTCAAGAAAACAGTGGAACTAATCCCTTCGTGCTTCAATTGGATCAGTCTCAATTTCCATTCATCACTAACCTGCTCACAGTATGACTGGGAACTTTAGTTTTCCTTTCTTTCATTTTGTTTAGCTAGCTTATATCATAAAGAAAACATTTGTGGCACCACTGCTTTGAATATATCAATTTCTTGCAGCATGAAGTTATTCCTTATGGTGCAACCAACTACAAAAATAATCTTAAGAACATCTACTTTCAAAACAATCAACTTGAATCACTACACTGATTATAAGTGGTTTTAGGAATTGAAAAACAACAAAGAATCATCCCATTTGATATCTGCATTATTATTGAAAATATAATAAATGCATTTTATTCTAAGTTCTTCTCATCAGGTTGATCGCATATTTTAATGTATTCTTCACTGAATAAGGATCATTGATTTTTCATAATGCTTGAACCACGATTTAATTGTGACATTTTAGACAATGGGGATCGATTTGAGCATCATCTGATTTCATTTTCTTAAAATACTTCATCCAATAGATTTTTGGATTTCTCACTAAGTGTCGACACACACATACATAGAGCATTGATGACACCTATGTTGAGTAACTTCACACTTATGCTCAGGCCATCACATGTATGCTTGTTGGGATGGAACCTTCATTGTGGCAGATGAAACTTACACTGGATCAAAACACACCTATGCTCGGCATGGATCACACATATGTTAAGCAGACTGAAACTTATGCTGGAAATACTTTGTCGATTTCATGGATTTAGCTAAGGTTTGATGACACATACATTGGGTTGAAATGACACCTATACAGAAATGGGTGATTCACTTTTAAGAAGGTTCTATTATGATCAGTACCGACACAATGCATCAAAATTGATGATCAATCCCAATATTCCAATATTGGACACCTTCAAAAACATGTTCAAATATATATGTCCATTATTAGTAACATAATTATACTAGCGGTGCTTTCAAGAGTAGTGCTTACACTAGCACTACTTATACTGGAACTGTTATACTAGTAGCACTTACCCTAACACTCCATATACTAACAATGCTTGCACTAGCATAGATTACATATTTACATTGTTGGATTCATTTGTAGCACCATTACACTAGCATTTCTTATCATAGTAGTGCTTACAAAAATAATGTTTACATTGGAAGCATTGCAATAGTATTACTTATAATAGAAATGTTTACTTGGTAGCATTATAGTAGCAATACTTACACTATCAGTGCTTAGATGATTACACTGGCACAGTCAGTAGCAGCATTACCCTATCACTGCTTATAGATTTGATCTCATTGATTTTATTTTTAAATTTTATATGTTTCAGTTTCACACCAACCAAATCAATAGAGATCAACAATCTGTCATCTAGCACATCAAACCGAATGAATGAACCCCGTTTAGTTTTCTCCATTAGTAAAAAATCTTTACAAGAAAACATTTATTGTCCACAAGCTGATTATGCTTATTCATTTTTATGCATTCAATACTTTAATTCGCATTATTATGTTATTACTATTTGAATTTTTATTATAATACTTAATCATTTCAGCTTATATTTCTTAACCAATATGATGTTATACCATAGCAATAATACAGAAGATTCAAAGCTGTTATAGTTGGTTCTACAAGTCATGCACCTCTTGTATGAAAAAGGTTCAACACTTCAATGGTAGTCTATGGTGTAGAAAATGCAACGTCTCCCCAAGAAGTACAAACCCAAGGTTTTGCTTTGAAATTAACTTAACATTCATCTCATTAAATAGTCTTAGCATTTCCAACGGGGTGTGCAGTTCAGTGGTACATGCACCCCACACGCGGCATCACTCATCAGGGGATCAAATCCCTCGACTGGCCCATGATGCCCCCCATTCTGGGGGGATGATCTTCTCCTTGCAAAAATATGCATGGGGTTGGTTGACGTCATCTTTACTGATGCCAGCAGATGCGGCATCCCGCTCATCAACGGAATGCAGGAGAAAGCTAGCACTTTGCTCAGATGATGGAAAGGGACCTGCTCGGTAGTGAGGCTGACAACGGGAGTAAGGTCGATCTTTGATGCATTCAGCAAATGGTAAGGCTTGTGATTTGCAAGAGAAGACAGAATCCATGCTCAATGATGGGTCTAGCAATAGGAGGGGGAAGCAGGGGTGACACAATAGTGGAGAGGTGGTCCGGAAAAAAAATCCCCTAGGCATGGTTGAAGTAAGAGGGCCATTTGGGCCCTAGGTTCATCCCAATTAAGGCTTTAAGCCCCTAGGCTTTTAGTACATTATAATTATAAGGGTTCTTGTTGTAGGTTATGGGTGCAGTGGAAGCACAGGAGGTACGGTTCTCAACTTTGCTTTTTTCCATTATCAATGATTAATCTGAGATCAAGTGATGATGAACGCCGTGATCAACGGATTTGAATCAAAGAACAAGCAAGGGTTATTAACCCGGAACCAAGAGAGAGGAGGTCAACACATGTTATTTATAATTAATTTAATTTAATAAGAATTATCTCCAAGATTATTCTTTCTTCATTGATATGTCTGGTCACAAATCTACAGTGCGTCATCGTTGCATTATAGAATCCAACCGTAGGATTCTTCTAACAGTGATCCACACGTGCTCCACGAATCTCCGAACATCGCCGAAGGAGTCTCTAGGTGCTAGCGTGGAATATCCTTGCGCTTGCGATGTTCGCCTTCAATCTCCTTAAGAACCGCTTCAAAAGCGTTCTCCTTGATCTGGTGGAGGAGAACCTCTCTCGTTCTTGAGAGTGTTCTTGGAGAGGGATGAACTCTCTAGACTTGAGAGTTTTTCTCCAATTTGTTGTGCACAACGATTTGCTTGGCTAGGGTTATGAGAAAATTATCATAATTGGGTATTTATATCACTAGGGTTAAAAATAACATAATTTCACAATTGCCCTTATTTATTTTATTAATCCTAGTGAAACCCTATGTCAAATAATAATAGTATTATTATTATTATTTCTTGACATGCATCTAACTTGCGAATTATAATTAAATATTATTTAATAAAATAATATTCAACATTATTATTTCTCATCGGACCCTTGAATTTGGTCTGCCAATCCTCCACCATATTTATTGGACCTTGAATAATTTCTATTTATTTATTAAATAAATAACATTGCATTATTCACCAATAAATATATAAAATTATATTCACTAAATAGAAAATAAATATTTATTAAATATTTTTTCCATAATATATTCTCTCGAATAACTAGTGTTAGAATAAATGTGATCAGACATTCATGAATAATTATTAAACCACAATTGGGGATAATCTTTATTCAACTTGTTAAATAATAAACAATATATATTATTTAACTGAGATACTGGATACACTTAGTGTGTGACCCTCTAGGCCTCTTTCTCAGTGGAATTAGGCAGAGCAGCCTAATATTCAAGGTTAGCATCTAGCAACACGCCAAGACACCCATAGAGAAAGAAGTTAATGCCGCAACGACATGTCACCTCATACGAACATTTATCATGTAATGTAATCGCTTTATCACAATATCTCAAATCGAGCAGGTTGCATATCAGTGTCATCAATTTATATGTTCGATATCTCTTTCTTTGACTTTCTGAAAATAGAACTTTCCTGTTGATCACCATGATCATGGATTTATTTAGGCTATATCATTTCCATAAAAGGGCCTGAGATATTATCTTCCGTTAAAGAATAGAAAGGATAAATATTTTCTCGCATTATTCATTAATGCAATATTACTCATGACGTACCCAACATATCTTACCTTGTTGCGAACATCTGTCGTCACGGTTTTCATCAATACATCTAAGTGTGCCTCATAATACTCATTAATAATAATCTTAAAGTTTAAGGACCAATACACACATCTGCAGATAGGAACATCCAATGACATATATAAATGTGGATTTCTTACTGGTGGGTTTTGTTCTTATAATATCCTCCTGGACATTACCAAGGGAGTACACCATGAGAAGGTGTCTCAAAGTCCTATGAGTCTCCACCCCTAATAGCACGTATCATTTGTGTCCCTCAAATGATATCATATGACTATAGAACATATATTCAAGAATAGTGTCATAACACTTCCAAGTTCTCATCATAGTAGGGATCCTCTATGACCTTTTAGTGCGATAGTTACTCTTAGGATATTATCACATTCAATATCACATAGAAGAACTATCATGATGTGATAAGGAATTTATTAATATTTAAAACCATGAATATAATTTATCATAAAGTACAAAAGAAGTTGGTTTTATAGCACCAACTTCAATAGACTCTCACTTGCACTAGAGTCAACTACTAACAACCTTCAGTCCGCTAACTCTCACATGATATTTATACTTTTGTTGAGATAGGCCTTTAGTCAAGGGGTCTACCACGTTCTCTTCTGTGGGAACTCTGCTCACTGCAACTTCACCCCTCTGATAAAAATCCCTCAAGAGGTGATACTTCCTGAGTATATGCTTTGTCCGTTGATGTGACCTTGGCTCTTTTGCAAGAGTCATTGATGCAGTATTATCACAATATAATATGATAGGGTCTTTACTGCTTGGTACCACATCAAAATCCTATAAAAAGTTTTGAATCTAGATAGTTTCCTTGGCTGCATCAGAAGCCGCTATGTACTCAAAATCTGTTGTGGAATCAACTACAATTGGCTGCTTTGAACTCTTCCAGCTCACAGCTCCTCCGTTGAGATAGAAAACATATCCTGATTGTGAATTTAGATCATTTTGATCTATCTAAAAACCACCATCAACATACCCTTTGATGACAAGCTCTTCATCTCCTCCATACAACAAGAACATATCCTTAGTTCTTCTCAGATACTTAGGGATAGTCTTAACAGTAGTCCAATGCTTTTATCCTAGATTTTCTTAATATCTGTCTACCATGCTCAATGCATAGGCAACATAAAGTATAGTACATAACATGGCATACATGATTGATCTTATCACTGAAGCCTATGGGATCTTACTCATTCTATCTTTCTCCTGTTGTGTCTGGTGACATATTTTCTTAGAAAGATGTAAACCATGTGACACTGGAACCAATCCCCTCTTGGATTGTTTCATACTAAATCACTTTAGTATCTGGTCAATATATGTACTTTGGCTTAGTCCAAGCAGGCTCTAGGATCTATCATGAATGATCTTAATCCCTAGAATGTAGGCTACTTCGCCTAAGTCCTTCATGGATAAGCACTTGTTCAATTATTCCTTCACTGACTGTAAGACTTGTATATCATTTCCAATAAGTAATATGTCATCAAGATACACTATTAGGATAACAACTGCATTCCCATTAAACCTATTGTAAACATGTGGCTTACATTTGTTCTTAATGAATCCAAATTCTCTTATGGATTCATCAAATCGAATATTTCATGACTTGGATGCTTGTTTCAATCCATAAATGGATCTTTGCAACTTGAAAACCCTTTTGGCATCACCTAGTGTCACAAACCCTTCTGGTTGAGTCATATAGACATCTTCCTAAAGGTTCCCATTAAGGAATGCAGTTTTGATATTCATCTGTCGAATCTCCTAGTCATGGTAAGCTGTTATGGAAAGTATGATTCTTATGGATTTAAACATAGCAATTAGTGAAAAGGTTTCATTGTAGTCAATACCTTGATGTTGTTTAAAACTTTTAGCCACTAGCCTTGCTTTATAGGTACTTACTTTACCTTCCATGTCTAGTTTTGTCTTGAATACTCATTTACACCCAACAGGATTTACATCAATTGGCGCATCGATCAGAACCCAAACTTGGTTCAGATACATGAAATTCATCTCAGAATTCATAGTTTCTAGCCATCTTGGAGCTTTTGATCTCTCTACTACCTCCTTTTAGGAGAGAGGTTCATTATTTTCTAACAATAATGAGTCACCATCCTCGGTGATTAGAAAACCATATGTTTGGTCCTCTTACCTCTCTTACACTCCTACGTAGTACTTGTGTTTCAGGAACTACTTCCACGAAGACCTGTGGAACTTGTTCCTATACCAACTCTTATGTATTTTGAGCATCAACTTCATCAAAGTCAATCTTGATCTCACTATCCTTTTTTAGGCTATGCTCCCTCTTAAGAAAGACGGTTTGTCTGGCGACAGTCATTTTCTTGTCTGAGGGGTTGTATAGGTAATATCCCTTTATTTCCTTGGGATACCCTATAAAGATACACTTCATGCCCTGGTGTGTTAGTTTGTTGCCTGAGAAATCCTTAACAAACACCTCGTAACCTCATACACATGTATGTGATAAAATGGGTTTCTTTCCATTCCATAGCTCGAAGGGAATCATGTTTTCCATTTTAATCGGTACTCGGTTTAATGTGTATGTTGTCGTTTGTAATGCATATCCCCAAAAGGATAATGAAATATTTGTGTGACTCGTCATCGGCCTTACTATGTCCAACAAAGTACAACTCCTTCTTTCACTAACATTATTCCACTGTGGTGTATAAGTTGGAGTGAGTTGAGATAGAATCTCAAACTCCTGTAGAAAGTCAATGAAGTCTTGGTTAAGATATCATCCACCTCAATCTGATCAAAGCTTCTTTATCTTCTTACCAAAATGATTCTCTACTTCATTCTTGAATTCTTTGAATTTCTCAAAGGACTCGGACTTATACCTCATTAAATATATATAGTCATATCTACTCAAGTCATTAGTAAAAGTTATGAAGTAATAATATCCACCTCTAGCTTCTAGTGGAAATAGTCCACACACATTAGTGTGTACCAATCTTAGAAGCTCTGTGGCCCTTTCACCCAATCCACCAAATGGCGGTTTGGTCATTTTCTCTTGAAAACAAGCATGACATCTATCAAGTGGTTTTAGCTTAGAAGAGTCTAAATAACCATCTTGACAGAGCTTTTTCAAACACTTCTTGTTTACATGACCAAGACGGTGATGCCACAACTGGGTGTTATATGAGTCATGTGAACTTGATTCATTATCAATTGTCAACACTTGGTTTTTGTGATTTAATACATAGAGACCGTTATTTAAATGTGTCATACCATAGCATATATTGTCCTTATAAAAGAAACAACTATTATTTTCGAATTTGAAAATGAACTCATTTGTATCTAAACTTGATATAGAAATTGTGTTTTTAGTAACAATAGGTACATAATAATAATCATGTAAACCAAAAGCATTCATGTTGGCAATGAATGGTGGTAGTCACCAATGGCAAGAGCAGCCAGCCTCGCACCATTGGCAGCTCGTGAATCCACCTCTCCTCTAGCAATCTTCCGGAATCTACTTGGTTTCTACATTTGGATACAGATGTGAGCACCACAAGCTGTATCTAATACTCAATGTGTAGATATGGAAAGATTTCACTCGATAATGAACGCACATTTAGCTTCCCCTTGCTTCTGGGTGTAGTTCATCTTCCAGTGGTATGGCTTGCCACATGCAAAACATGTTGCCTCTTTTTCCTTGCTCCGCCTCTGGATCTTCTTCTTGGTAGGACGATGCTCAGGTGCTTTAGATTGTTTATAATTCTTGGGATCATTTTCCTTGTCTTTCCTCTTCTTATTCACCATAAGGACCATGGGTTTATTACGCCTCATGTCCTTATCCACTTGGTGAATTGAAGTAAGAAGTTCTGAAAGACTCTTCTCATTATTATTCATATTATAATTCACAATAAAATTGGAGAAGGTTTTGGGTAGCGATGAAAGTATGAGATCTGTACACAACTCATCCGGGAATTTAATCCCTAAGATGTTCAGGAGTTCAATGTAACTAATAAGCTTGACTACATGAGTCCCTGTTGGCGTAGACTCTCCAAGCTTTAGAGATCTCGAAGGTGAGACATCATGCTATAGGCATCCACATCCTCATGTTGCTTCAAGAGCTCATTGAACGTGGATGGTAGCATGAAGCATTGAACATTTGTGGCATCATTCAGATGTTTATCATAAAGAGATAGCTCTTCATCACTTGTCTCATTTCTAAGCGCAACTGGTAAAGGTTCTTCCAGCACATACAATTTCCTTTCATGGTAAAGAATGACCCGTAAGCGTCTTTTCCACTCCTGAAAATTCGAGCTAGTGAGAAGGTTTTCCTTCTTGAGTATGGATCGCAGCAATATTAGTCTCCCACTATTTTATTGAAACTCAATAGCCCTCGCCATTGGCTTCGGAATACCTTGTTACTTGGACTTCTAACGACAAGGATTCATACTGCCTTTCTCATTACCCCAACTTTGGTTGGTCAAGTAAATTGAAAGGTTTTAGATAGACATTCCAAATGTCAACTTCATTAACTAACAGTTCCTTGATCCTTTGTATAACATCCCGTCTTTTTATAACATAACTTTTCATTCCATTACACGGAATTGAGGATCTTTAAGGTTTAGTGTCTTGGAAACAAGGAACATAAAACATGAAACAAAAAAAACATTCTTCTTAAACACTTGAAAGGCTTCTCCTCATGTTCACCCTAGGCTCATTACTGCATCTCATAACCTGGGGACATACATCAAAAAGAAGGGTGAGCAGAAGGCCCAGCAAGGGAAACAAGTGAAACATTTTACATATGAACTTGAGATACATCAATAAAGTCATGAAAAGAACTTTAAGGCATGAAAATGAAATCATGAGGCATATCATAATAAAAATAAAACTTTTTCATAACTTGAAGATGTGGCTACATCATTTAACATAGACAATCATGAACATATCACCAAGGTCCATCCCCAAGGTGTCATTTTAAAATTACCAAGGTTATTCACCAAGGTATCGTGAAAATTGTAATCTCTAGTGGTTACATCATTACCCAATGCATTGGAGCGCTATCAGGGCGCACCCTTAAATTTGCCTTTGTTATCATGTGAGCCACATATATCATCATCAAACATTTCATAAATAACCCATATAGCATAAAATAAATGGGTTTCATTTCATAATCATAACGTTTTAAAAACTGCTTTAAAGACATGATCTTTACGTCACTTTAAAACCCACAAAAAAGGAAGGTGGGTCTCATGTATGTAAATCCCAGAATTTAAAATAGAAAATTTTGGTATATATGTGAATACCCCTTTAGAAGAAAGAGCGTTGAGTAATCACTTAATAATATAAAAGAACTTTAGAAAAAGGGAGAGACATTTTGAGACGGAAATTCTGCAGCATAACGACTATGTTACGAGGTTTTAAAAGACATTAAAAAGAGAGGGAAAATGGGTCAAACATTCATAAATGACCCATAAAATAGTAGATGGACAGAATAAAAGGATACATGATCATGGTAATGAAATTTCAAGGACATACCATTTGAAATGAAAAACATGGAAGGAAGAGAAAAAAAAATTAGATTTCTCTTATGAAAGTTCGGCAGCCTAACGACGTTACTTAAACTTCAAACAAAATGATTTGAAAAGATCAAATAGGGTCTCTCATCATGTGAACATAAGAGTTTAGTATGATAGATATAGAGATAATTCCCCAACATAACAAAAAGGAACTTGAAAGAATTGACATGAAAGTAGAACTTCAAAACGAGAAGGGTGAAGAACCACTTAAAAATTCGGCAGCCTAACGGCACCACTTAAAACATCAAAATACTGAATTGAAGAGATCAAATGGGGTCTCTCATCATATGAACATAAGAGTCCAGTATGATATATATAGAGATCATACCCCAATATAACAAAAAGGAACTTGAAATAATTGACATGAAAGTAGAACTTCAAAACGAGAAGGGTGAAGAACCACTTAAAAATTCGGCAGCCTAACGGCGCCACTTAAAACATCAAAATACTGAATTGAAGTGATCAAATGGGGTCTCTCATCATATGATCATAAAAGATCAGTATGATAATTTAGAGATCATACCCCAACATAATAAAAAGGAACATGAAAGACTTGAATGAAAATAGAACTTGAAAACGAGGAAGGTGAAAGAATCCCTTAAAAATTCGGCAGCCTAACGGCGCCACTTAAACATTCTTAAAACGAATTGATGAGAGAAAGGGGGGGTCTCTCATCATATGAACATGAAATAGGCAGTAGGATGAATATAAAAGAACATCCTCCAACATAAGAACATGGAGTATAAAAGAAAAGACATAGAAGAGATTACTTGAAAAGAAAGAGAGAGGTCGGATCCCTTACCTTAAAATGTAACTCTTAAACCTCAATTGTTGGGACCTTGAGGGCTTGGGGGCACCTTGGGAGGACTCCTTGGGAGGTAATGAGACCAGAAATTCGTTGGGAATGAGTGGGGAGTCGAATAGATGAGAGGAGGGCATGGTATTTATAGGGAAAGTGAGGGGACAAGGCATTAATGGCCAAGGGACACCTCACATGTGCTTTTCTCAAACCCATGTGCTCTCCCTTGTCATTTATCATGGAGTTAGGCCACATGGGCCCCCCAAAACAATAATTCATCACCCTTGGCCGGCCAACCCTCAAAAGATCTCATGACATCATCATGACACCGTTATGATGTCATTAAACATACTGAAACCCTAAAACTGTATTTTTACTATTCACTGAAAATTCAACTTTCTCAGAAAAATCCCAAAATTTCACATTAACCAAATATCAATGCTCTGATTTCAAAAATGAAATCCATTTTATAAAAATAATTTTCTAAATATTTTTAATTTAATTTTTAAATAAAAACACTATTCATCGAAAATTCATTTTTTCAAAAAAAACCCCAAAAATTACCATAACATAATATCGATGCTCTGAGTTCAAAAATAAAGTCATTTTTATAAAAATAATTTTCTAATTATTTTTAATTAAATTTTTAATTAAAAAACACTATTCACCTGAAAAAACTAATACTTGAATAATAATTAATGAAACCGTTATTTAACTATTTTATTGAATCACATTACTTAATCAAGGTGCCTAGATTATTTTAAAACTTTCTTTAAGTGAGATTACTAATCCATTTGGTCATATTACTAATCCTAATCATAAAATCACTATTCATAATTTACTATTCATCAAAAATCAAGTTGATCTTATTAGACTCTAAATTTAGTACTGAACATAATTGCAGAAGACCACTTTTTTGAAAATCATTACACATTTTTAATTATTTAGGGTTTACATAAACATATTTAAAATATCCTTTTTCTAAAATTCATCAAAAATATGCATACTATATTTATCCGGTCATTTCAAAATTCATAAACTTCATCATAAGAAGAAATCCCAATTTTTATTTAAAACAAGGATTACACAAGGTAGTTACGGTCTCATTACATAACCCCTTATAATACCAGCATAGGACCTAAGAGTAAGGTGTGCTAGGGTGATAGAAGCTTGGGGCGGCTCAGTCAACATTGCCCGAGTAGTAATTTCTATCAGTTTGAACTTCTCACGAAGGCGATTCCGTTCCAGCTTCACATGATGATGTTCGGCTTGGATTTGATCCAGAGCAAAGCCCAGTGGTGCTACCTCCTTCCCAAGCTCTGTTATATGGGCTTCGATCGGTCCAAGACTACTAGGTGAGGCCATCGAATCTTCTTTCTATAATAATTAATCAAGATTACTTATATTTAGAGACAATAATCAAAACATTTTGTTCACAGCGGTCATATTGACCGATGGTTATATAATAGTCAAAACTCACTGATCTCATTTTAATTATAATCATGTTTATCAAATAAAACATTTTTGTTGAGTATAACAATAACACATAAAATTAGGAAACAAAATTTATTTAAAAAAATTTCGGGTCATTACAATCTTCTCCCCTTAAGAAATTGCGTCCTCACAATTTTAAAATTGGGTTTTGAAATTTCATTGAAAGTCCCACATCGGAAAAGGAGTCAGTAAAACTATTACTTTAAAATAAAGAAAGGGAAGTACAAAGGTCACCCGAGTTAACCCACACTAGGGTTCCATGTAGGAAAACATGGACATGGAGGAGAAAACAAAGGGTCAAGTTCTGAGGGAGAGTGATAGAGAACATGATTAGGAGAAAGTTAACCATGAGAAAATCCCAAACTTGTGATGTGTGTAAACGGTCTTTGATTACCTAGTAGGAAACGTAAACCAACAACATTTTTGTTTTACATTTCTTTTCATAATTTTGAGGATTTCATTTACTACATAGAACAAAAACATAAGAAAATATACCTACCTTCAAGTAGAGTTTCATCCTTTAACAAGTCCCTACCAACACTAATCTTTTCTCCAAATGATGAGAATTCAAAAACACTTGGTCTCATAAAAGCACAAGAATCATCTTCTATAGAATCACATAATCTACAAAAGATTAACTATCTATTTCTTCTATCTTTAAACATTATCCCAAAAACAGAAAGGTTAAGGTAAAACAACTCTTCAAAAAGAAAGAATCCCATAGGAATGGAAACTACTTTTAAATCATCAAAGTTCCATGGTACTACCCAAAGTTCATCATAGACCATTCCATAAATAACGGTCCTTAAAATTCCTCAAAACAAACCAAACTAAGATTGAAACCCAAATACAATAAGGATTTGATAACATAGCCTTCCAAAACAACTTCATTGTTCATCTCCAGACAACATCAACCACTCCTAACATCTTATAAAAAAAGTAGCTAACCTAAACATATTTTACCCAAGATAGGTTAGTCATTCTCATAAGTAACCTCAATTACTATAAGTTCACCTTAAATTCATCGATTCTTCAAAATATAAGTCAACCTTACTCCTCAATGAAAATACCGTAGTAATCTATTTACCTCGATCAAATATGGTTCCCAAAATAATGAACGTCTTCCAAAATAATAATCATATTTTAATCCCCTAATCATCCCTGTCATATTAATATGAAAATCGTCGCATTTCCTATTACATTGGTTTTCGGAACATGTTCTTCCATTTCCCACCATTAACTAAGAAGAGAAAGCATAATTAGGGGCTTAAGTACTTAGCTAATAATCATGAAAAGGAACTGAAAGCATATAAGGATAACTTGTATATGAAAGGTATACCCTAACTTGTGATCTCCTAGGTTCCCATCTAGGTTATGAATGATCATATATTCTTATGTGAACCTTTATTTTATTTTATCTTTGTTCCTTTAACAATGGTTCATACCAAGCTTATGAATTTACCAAAGCATATCCCCCGGGAGTGTCGTAACCAAGAGTGCAGCAAGGCCCGTTGTCGTGTACCAGTTCCCGTTCGAGTCTAGCTCAAAGCGGTGTTTTCAGGTTTTACCCCTATGTACATCTGTGCCAGAGCCACCTCTACCTGCTCGTATCCAGACAGGGATGTATTTGCTTGGCAACCCCTTACTCAATACTCACCAAAATACCAGGAAGATTTCCTATATTAAACTTTTCTATAGGGTTCCTCCTAGAGTTTTCATATCCTAATTTCCACAAATAACTAAACCATCCTTTGATACCAACTATAACATCCCGTCTTTTTATAACATAACTTTTCATTCCATTACACGGAACTGAGGATCTTTAAGGTTTAGTGTCTTGGAAACAAGGAACATAAAACATGAAACAAAAAAAACATTCTTCTTAAACACTTGAAAGGCTTCTCCTCATGTTCACCCTAGGCTCATTACTGCATCTCATAACCTGAGGACATACATCAAAAAGAAGGGTGAGCAGAAGGCCCAGCAAGGGAAACAAGTGAAACATTTTACATATGAACTTGAGATACATCAATAAAGTCATGAAAAGAACTTTAAGGCATGAAAATGAAATCATGAGGCATATCATAATAAAAATAAAACTTTTTCATAACTTGAAGATGTGGCTACATCATTTAACATAGACAATCATGAACATATCACCAAGGTCCATCCCCAAGGTGTCATTTTAAAATTACCAAGGTTATTCACCAAGGTATCGTGAAAATTGTAATCTCTAGTGGTTACATCATTACCCAATGCATTGGAGCGCTATCAGGGCGCACCCTTAAATTTGCCTTTGTTATCATGTGAGCCACATATATCATCATCAAACATTTCATAAATAACCCATATAGCATAAAATAAATGGGTTTCATTTCATAATCATAACGTTTTAAAAACTGCTTTAAAGACATGATCTTTACGTCACTTTAAAACCCACAAAAAAGGAAGGTGGGTCTCATGTATGTAAATCCCAGAATTTAAAATAGAAAATTTTGGTATATATGTGAATACCCCTTTAGAAGAAAGAGCGTTGAGTAATCACTTAATAATATAAAAGAACTTTAGAAAAAGGGAGAGACATTTTGAGACGGAAATTCTGCAGCATAACGACTATGTTACGAGGTTTTAAAAGACATTAAAAAGAGAGGGGAAATGGGTCAAACATTCATAAATGACCCATAAAATAGTAGATGGACAGAATAAAAGGATACATGATCATGGTAATGAAATTTCAAGGACATACCATTTGAAATGAAAAACATGGAAGGAAGAGAAAAAAAAATTAGATTTCTCTTATGAAAGTTCGGCAGCCTAACGATGTTACTTAAACTTCAAACAAAATGATTTGAAAAGATCAAATAGGGTCTCTCATCATGTGAACATAAGAGTTCAGTATGATAGATATAGAGATAATTCCCCAACATAACAAAAAGGAACTTGAAATAATTGACATGAAAGTAGAACTTCAAAACGAGAAGGGTGAAGAACCACTTAAAAATTCGGCAGCCTAACGGCACCACTTAAAACATCAAAATACTGAATTGAAGAGATCAAATGGGGTCTCTCATCATATGAACATAAGAGTCCAGTATGATATATATAGAGATCATACCCCAATATAACAAAAAGGAACTTGAAATAATTGACATGAAAGTAGAACTTCAAAACGAGAAGGGTGAAGAACCACTTAAAAATTCGGCAGCCTAACGGCGCCACTTAAAACATCAAAATACTGAATTGAAGTGATCAAATGGGGTCTCTCATCATATGATCATAAAAGATCAGTATGATAATTTAGAGATCATACCCCAACATAATAAAAAGGAACATGAAAGACTTGAATGAAAATAGAACTTGAAAACGAGGAAGGTGAAAGAATCTCTTAAAAATTCGGCAGCCTAACGGCGCCACTTAAACATTCTTAAAACGAATTGATGAGAGAAAGGGGGGGGTCTCTCATCATATGAACATGAAATAGGCAGTAGGATGAATATAAAAGAACATCCTCCAACATAAGAACATGGAGTATAAAAGAAAAGACATAGAAGAGATTACTTGAAAAGAAAGAGAGAGGTCGGATCCCTTACCTTAAAATGTAACTCTTAAACCTCAATTGTTGGGACCTTGAGGGCTTGGGGGCACCTTGGGAGGACTCCTTGGGAGGTAATGAGACCAGAAATTCGTTGGGAATGAGTGGGGAGTCGAATGGATGAGAGGAGGGCATGGTATTTATAGGGAAAGTGAGGGGGCAAGGCATTAATGGCCAAGGGACACCTCACATGTGCTTTTCTCAAACCCATGTGCTCTCCCTTGTCATTTATCATGGAGTTAGGCCACATGGGCCCCCCAAAACAATAATTCATCACCCTTGGCCGGCCAACCCTCAAAAGATCTCATGACATCATCATGACACCGTTATGATGTCATTAAACATACCGAAACCCTAAAACTGTATTTTTACTATTCACTGAAAATTCAACTTTCTCAGAAAAATCCCAAAATTTCACATTAACCAAATATCAATGCTCTGATTTCAAAAATAAAATCCATTTTATAAAAATAATTTTCTAAATATTTTTAATTTAATTTTTAAATAAAAACACTATTCATCGAAAATTCATTTTTTCAAAAAAAACCCCAAAAATTACCATAACATAATATCGATGCTCTGAGTTCAAAAATAAAGTCATTTTTATAAAAATAATTTTCTAATTATTTTTAATTAAATTTTTAATTAAAAAACACTATTCACCTGAAAAAACTAATACTTGAATAATAATTAATGAAACCGTTATTTAACTATTTTATTGAATCACATTACTTAATCAAGGTGCCTAGATTATTTTAAAACTTTCTTTAAGTGAGATTACTAATCCATTTGGTCATATTACTAATCCTAATCATAAAATCACTATTCATAATTTACTATTCATCAAAAATCAAGTTGATCTTATTAGACTCTAAATTTAGTACTGAACATAATTGCAGAAGACCACTTTTTTGAAAATCATTACACATTTTTAATTATTTAGGGTTTACATAAACATATTTAAAATATCCTTTTTCTAAAATTCATCAAAAATATGCATACTATATTTATCCGGTCATTTCAAAATTCATAAACTTCATCATAAGAAGAAATCCCAATTTTTATTTAAAACAAGGATTACACAAGGTAGTTACGGTCTCGTTACATAACCCCTTATAATACCAGCATAGGACCTAAGAGTAAGGTGTGCTAGGGTGATAGAAGCTTGGGGCGGCTCAGTCAACATTGCCCGAGTAGTAATTTCTATCAGTTTGAACTTCTCACGAAGGCGATTCCGTTCCAGCTTCACATGATGATGTTCGGCTTGGATTTGATCCAGAGCAAAGCCCAGTGGTGCTACCTCCTTCCCAAGCTCTGTTAGATGGGCTTTGATCGGTCCAAGACTACTAGGTGAGGCCATCGAATCTTCTTTCTATAATAATTAACCAAGATTACTTATATTTAGAGACAATAATCAAAACATTTTGTTCACAGCGGTCATATTGACCGATGGTTATATAATAGTCAAAACCCACTGATCTCATTTTAATTATAATCATGTTTATCAAATAAAACATTTTTGTTGAGTATAACAATAACACATAAAATTAGGAAACAAAATTTATTTAAAAAAATTTCGGGTCATTACACTTTGAGTGGACTCCCCAATTCTAAAATCCTTTAATTGGATTTCCTCAACCTTTGTCTCTCAATTACACCAAGTCTAGCTTTGGCAGTCAACCCTTGATGTAAATCAAGTCAACTCAACTCAAAACCTCATGTTATAATTTTCCGATAATTGAAAGCAAACCAACTTTGGCTGGTCAAGCACTTTGAACTATGGTTCAATTCTAACCGAAGTAATGGAAGGCTATACCAACTTGATATTTTACTGAGGGATTTTATCCTTTATGCGTAAATTTCCATTATTATCTTTATCACATGCTTGTTAATATTAAGAGGGGTTACTTAAGTGATTAATCATGTCTTTAGATAATATTTACGCATAAGCCAATTTGTTTTAGTTTCATCTTGCATGTTTTTTAATTCATTAATTATGTGATTGCGACAAAACATTCATAATGAATAACCATGTAATTGGCAGAAATAAAATAAAGGGTATGATCATGAGCTTGTTCTAATGGTTAGTTTATCTAGCGGTTGATAAACTAATCGTTGACCTATGGGAGAAACACCTTGAACCAATCTTAGGTTCGTGTTTACAGTTTTCCACTTGTCCACCTTTGTATCTTGCTTGGATTGGTTTCACCTCACCTCCTAACTTGAACCGCATCCACTGGCTTGGGAGCTTCATCCATTACATATGCGTTTACTCATATGCAGGTGAGGGGTAAAAGGAGGTTTACATAAAAGAAATCATGGGCACACAGGTCCTATATATTAATGAGGAGAGAAGGCACGCAGACCGACAATTTAATTTAATAATAAATTAAAATGATACAAAGGTCTGATCTAGTTTATGATCATCCATCAGCATGCAACGAATTACGCATTTAATAAAACTAGCATTCAATTCTTAATCATTCTTATTTAAGATAAATCACGCTCGAATCGATTAATTATTATCTTTAATTAATCAATCATTTTATCTTAATCCTTATTTAAATTTCCTTGAGATTCACATCCTTAATAATTTTAAACAAATTAAATAAATTCATTTAAAATTAACCGTGTACATAACTTGTACCTTGGAGGCAACACAGTGAATACCTATCTGATTCTACCTGACATGTATTATACCCGTATACTGTTTTACTCTTGTGACATATAGCATACATGACTTATTACGTACTTTCATGACGTGTACTTCATGAATGATTACACGAATTACATGATTTTTCGGCCATGTGTTATGCTTCGATGCACGTAGAGTAACAACTTCTAATACGACTCATACATGATATACAGATCTGAACAATACGCATATATTAATTAAACATTTAAATATTTATATATATTCACCTGGCGTGTCATATCATTATGACCACACACAAGTACATGTCTCAAGGTTTACATAGTAAAATAAATAAATTTTAAATCAACGTAATCTGGTAAAAGTACGCGGCGTGTAGATATGATCTACATGGCATGTACACCCTTCACCCTCTATCTGAAGTACACGCCTAGGGACTCGGCGTGTGAGTCGTACTTCGGAAATCTTGGAGTATGCGGCGTATCCAGTGGGCCACAGGCCGTGTTGACTCTGTGTTACACGATCACCGGTCGGGTAAGTCGTGTATGGAATACACGACCCAGCCCCTGACCCAAAGGGACTACGCGTCGTGTCCAGTGGGCCACACGACGTGTAGTCCAGCTGACCGTGCGCCAGTTAATCCTGGTCAACACGCGGTGCAGTTTTGGTGTAATTAATGCCCTAATCAACACAAAATCTTGAATTGATCTCTGAATCAATCTTGATGCGTTGAACATGACTATATGGCATGTAATGTCGATTACACAGCGTGTAGTCTGGTGTCG
This sequence comes from Viscum album, assembly GCA_963277665.1. NCBI lineage: Eukaryota > Viridiplantae > Streptophyta > Magnoliopsida > Santalales > Viscaceae > Viscum > Viscum album. Next base: position 900,608,236 of record OY728131.1, on the reverse strand, counting down.
TACGGCCAGGATCCTTGGCACCTCTGGATGAGATCCTCGATTTTATTTTAATCATAAAATTAATCGTTTCTGTTAGATCTGTGAGAAACGATAGAGGAAGAAATAGATCTCGTAATTCATATTTAAAGAACGATTAAACTCAAATTGAAAAACTAAATTATGAATGCGTAAATCACCAATGAAACTAAATAATTATAAACAATGATGTACCTGGCTCTGATACCACTTGTAGGTTTCGGGAGCAACGGAAGTGCGGGAGGTATGGTGCCCAACTTTGATTTTTTCCATTATCAATGATTAATTAGGGATCAAGCGACGATGAACGCTGTGATCAACGGATTTGAATCAAAGAACAAGCAAGGGTTATTAACCTGGAACCAAGAAAGAGGAGATCAACACATGTTGTTTATAATTAATCTAATTAAATAATAATTACCTCTAATGTTATTCTTTCTTTGTTGATACGTCTGGCCACAAATCTGCAGTGTGTCAGTTGCGTTGTAGAATCCAACTGTAGGATTCCTCTAGCAGTAATCCACACGTGCTCCACAAATCTCCGGACGTCGCTAAAGGACTCTCCGGGTGCTAGCGTAGAAGATCCTTGCGTTTGCGATGTTCGTCTTTGATCTCCTTAAAAACTGCTTTCAAAGCGTTCTCCTTGATTCGGTGAAGGATCTCTCTCGTTCTTGAGAGCGTTCTTGGAGAGGGATGAACTCTCTAGGCTTGAGAGCTTTTCTCTAATTCGTTGTGCACAACGATTTGTTTGGCTAGGGTTATGAAAAAATGATCATAATTGGGTATTTATATCGCTAAGGTTAAAAATAACATAATTGCAAGTGTCCTTATTTATTTTATTAATCCTAGGGAAACCCCATGACAAATAATAATAGTATTATTATTATTATTTCTTGACACGCGTCTAACTTGCGAATTATAATTAAATATTATTTAATAAAATAATATTCAACATTATTATTTCTTATCGGACCCTTGAACTCGATTTGTCAATTCTCCACCATATTTATTAGACCTTGAATAATGTCTATTTATTTATTAAATAAATATCACATACTGGATACACTTAGTGTGTGACCCTCTAGGTCTCTTTCTCAGTGGCATTAGGCGGAGCAGCCTAAAGTTCAATGTTAGCATCTAACAACACGTCAAATCACTCATAGAGAAAGAAGTTAATGCCGCAACGACATGTCATCTCATACGAACGTTTATTGTGTAATGTAATCTCATTATCACAACATCTCAAATCGAGCAGATTGCATGCCAGTGTCATCAATCTATATGCTCGATATCTCTTTCCTTGACTTTTCAGAAATAGAACTTGTTTATTAATCACCATGGTTATGGATTTATTTAGGCTATATCATTTTCATCAAATGGTCTGAATTATTATCTTCAGTTAAAGAACATAAGGGATAAATCATTTCTCGCATTATTCATTAATGTAATATTACTCGTGATGCACCCAACATATCCTACCTCGCTGTGAAAATCTGTCGTCACGGTTTTCGTCAATACATCTAAGTGCACGACTCATAATACTCGTTAATAATAATCTTAAACTCTAAGGACCAATACACACATCTGCAGATAGGAACATCCAACGACATATATAAATGTGAATTTCTTACTGGTGGGTCTTGTTCTCATAATATCCTCCTGGACATTACCAAGGGCGTCGTACACCATAAGAAGGTGACTCAGTCTTATGAGTCTTCACCCCTAATAGCTTGCATCATTTATGTCCCTCAAGTGATATAATCCGACTATAGAACATATATTCAAGAATAGTGTCATAGGATTTTCAGGTTCTCATCATAATAGGGATCCGCTATAACCTTTTAGTGTGACAGTTACTCTTAGATATTATCACATTCAATGTCACACAGAAGAACAGTCATAATGTAATAAAGAATTTATTAATATTCAAAACCATGAATATAAGTTATCATAAAGTACAAAAGAAGTTGGTTCTAGAGTACAACTCCAACACTTGTAGAGTGCATGTCAATCTTAATGGGGAGGGATGGAGCATAACCCACTTGAGATCCAAGGTGTGTGCGCTTGCAATTTGCAATACCCTCTGCCTTTAATAAATAAATAAATAAAGACTAAGTATTACCTATCTTTGTTTTCGTCTAACAAACCAAACTTTCGTAACTTAAATGTTTTTCCTATACTTCCAGATTTATGGTGCAGATCACAAATTTCAATAAAACAATTCCAATGGTACTTTTTATAAACAAGTGATATAGTTGGTATCGAAAATTGCCTCTGAATTCATAGACAACTTCATTCATGTGACATTTTCAGTTAGTTTCAAAACTATATATTATTTTTTAAAAGTTCATACAACTTAAAAAAAAATCCAATGATAAACAATGCCAAGTTTGGATTCTCGCCTAAACATGATATTATGAAGTAAAAAACTGTGTTGGCTTTCAAAATCACTGATTACGACATTCTGAATCATCATCAATCATCTGAACAAAACACCTACAAAGTTTTATTCATTTCAGATAATGAAGATCAAATCTCACAATTCCAAAAATGTTTTGAAAATTCCTAGGTAATACAATAACTGTTTTAACCAATTAAACATTTCATAATTGAACTAAAAAAACACTCAAATGTAAAATTATTTTTCTTCCAAAAAATTTCATAAGATCATGTCCACGTGGAGCTTCAAGCACTTACGATGGAGAAGTTGAAGTCATTAATTCATCTCCCTCAACTGGAAATAACTCTGGTACAATCTTCTCTATCTTCAATTCACATTTTCAAATTATTCATTAGCTTCAACAGTACTCAACTTTCATGCTCACACTGCATAATATAATATATGCACGTATTGTAAAGTCATGCCCTCAACTTTCATGCTCACACTGCATAATATAATATATGCACATATTGTAAAGTCATGCCCCCGATCCAATATACTGAACACATAATGCCATTATAGTTTGTATACATATATTGCATCTGTGATGTGATGCGATATGCATCATAGATACACTGATTATGAAATTAACATTAACATATACTGAATATTCAATATGTTTTAGCTTGTTATTCTATATGCACACTGTTTTATGCAATATGTATTTGCTAAATACGAAAATTCCATATGCTTAATATGGTATAAACTGTTATTGCATACAATATGTATAAACTGCTATTGCATACACTGTTATTGGATACAATATGTATAAACTCCTATTGTATACACTGCTACTGCATACACTGCTACTGCATACACTGTATAAACTACCTACACCGTCTACAAACTGAAAAAAGTAATGCATAAACAACTAAATTGCTTTCCATACACTATTTATACAATGTTACCTAATACACTACAGTGGTAATCTTCATTCAACTGTCTGCAATACGCGGTTATTACATACCCTAGTATATGCAATAGTAATTCAATATGTAATCTGTTTTTTATATTTGAAGTACACTTTATAAATTGTTATTGCATACACCCTATGCAATATACACTGCTATTACACTATTATATGCAATAGTAAATTACTATGTATTCTGTTTTTGAGAAATGCAATAAAATTTGGTGCAAGGCGACATATTGCACTGCAATACACTAGTATTACATTGTAAGCTGCAATTACACTGTAACTGTTATCTATTTATTTTTGTTAATTGAAGGATCTGATTGATATTCATTTCATGGCTTAGTGGAACTGGAATAGTTTCTTTCAAAAACATCATTGGAAACTATTGTTTTACACCTCAAAATGATCATGGGAACAAATATTTTGAATTTACATTGTTAATGCAGTAAGAAATTGCCACTGTCAGTGGTGTCTCCACTTGAGGTTGTTTTTTGAAGATCATGAATCTGTATATAAGGACATCTGATTGTTGTTGGGTTTTGTGTTTTGTGGGACATCCAATATGAGGTTACGATTACAATATTGCTTCATGTTTACACCCCACCGTTGGTGGTGGGGTGGTAAGGGTTTGGGAGGGTGAAGGACAGGTCGCAGGGTCAAATCCCCGAGCTTGCAATTTAATGTAATTTTCTTCTTTGCGTTGTGTACCGCTTTCGCGGTTGTACCCATTTTTTTTTTTTTATTGTTCCATGTTTACAATAAGGTTACTGCAACTCCATAGTGTGTTTTTTGTCACTCGATGGGATGTTGAGTCAACATCTCTTACCCAGGTAGCCAGACAGGTCATGTACCATTTGCGGGTTGGGTCTTCTTAATCTGTGCATATATATATTTTACATTCCTATTACGGTAATCAATATGTAATCTTTGCATACAGTGTGTTGTATGTTTTCCTATTACACTATAGTAGTGTATGTATTCAGTTTTTGATATCTGTACACTATAAATTGTTATTGCATACACTATATGCAATCCACTGTTATTACACTAACATATGCAATCCACTGCTATTACACTATTATATGCAATAGTAATTCACTATATGCAATCCACTGTTATTCTGCCATGAATATGACATAGTAATTCAGAATTTAAGATGTTTTGAATATGGAATTAAATAAGAATATGAAATTTCATTGAGTCCCTGTGCAGAAATTATTCCTTGTGAGCATTGTAAAAGATCTAATAGTTTAAGAATATGAAATTTCCTATGCTTCGAATTACATTATGGCGTAGATAATTGTTACGTTCTTTATTGCAGAAAAATTTGATGTAAGATTTTGATGGTGAAGATGCCTATGAAACTGGAACAGCATCAATGATTTGGAAATCAATAACATACAAAGCAAGGATATTCAACATCATTACCAAAAAAATGAAGACGGAGAAAATGGACCATTTTTTTTCCTTCAAATAATTCTTCATCCATTTATGATGTCTCAACAATTTCTTTCAATATTAAGTGGCAGCTATTGGTGTTTTGATTTTGTTCAATATCAATATGAATTATTAACTCTGCAAAATATGATTCTTTAGTGGAAATTAAACAACGGTATATTGTGGTGTCTGAAGGCAGGCGAAGAACAAACAAAAGTTCGAATGGTGGAGTCCGAGTCATATTTTTTTACATGATTTTTATAAGAAATTTTAATGAAAAAGGAGCTCTATTCTATCAAATTTTATTTCAATTTTATCTTTTGGGGTGGCATGGAGTCGATGTAATGATTTTGGAAAAATGGAAAGAAAATTGAAGAAAGAGTTGAAAAACCTACTCCGCGCAAAGAAAAATTTCTACTGGATGCAAAGAAGAATCTACTGGACGCAAGAAAGAAATTCTACTTCACACAAAAAACAATGCGCGTGGTGGCTCCAACCATGACATTTCCAGAAGAATTCCAAAAGAGGAAAATGAATGGCATGATAACAAATGCTGAATGTCAAAGGTCAGAAGTTCGACTCTGCAATGCATGTGATTTCTACATGATGAAGAGTTGAATTCTAAATTTTTTATTTTTGGATTTTTATGAGACAAATGCACGGTTTTTGTCTTGTTTTTTGAGACAAGTTTAAGAATGAAATTTATAGAGAGCCGTTGGGTTAATTTTTTTGAGTTTTTTGAGTTTCTTGTCAGTAATTCATCTGTTCATTCATTCCTTGGATTGAATATAAACTAGTTTTTTTTTTTTAATTTCTGTTTGAGGAATTCTCAACAAATCAGGATTAGTCTCATATTAGTCATGAGCGGATAATTTTCTTAAAAGGGAAGAGAACTATGAGTAGAATGATGTGTACATAATTTTTAATCAAATTCACTTTTAGAATGGAAATATTGATGATAGTATCATGTGGAGATTAATTGGCTGATCTTATTTTTTGACTAAAATTTCTAATAAGACCTTGTGGAAATAACCTTGATGTTTTTAAAATTGATATGATCCATGGTAAAGAGAGAAATCTAAGGTAAACAAGATATAATCAACAAATGGAATTCAAAATATAAAAATTACAGAAATCAGAAAACTTATCTTAGATACTTGGAGAGAAACCTCTTGCTCTGAACCACAGTTTCAGGAAGCCGGAGGGAGGAAGTTGTGCCATGCATACCACGGCTTCAGGAGGACGGAGGAAAGAGGGCGTCCAGCTGGCAGAGGGCCTCTGCAGGAGCCCGAAAGGTGGCGAAATGGTCCTTCTCAGTGAAGCCCTTGGCAGCCTTGTCGATGTCAAGGTGGTTCATCTTCAGCCACCCCGCCTTACCATAAATCAAATGCTGCTCCGGGTGCCGCCCCATCTGCTTCATGCTCTGCCTTGCTGGTCCCGGCACCCTTGCATAGTACAGCACCCACTCCTCTGACTTCACACCTGACCCACCCTCCCCGTCCTCCCTCCCATCACCACCCTCCCCCTCCTCCCTCCCCTCACCACACGTTGAGAACCCTCTCGAGGTGGCTGCCAGAGACCCCATCCCAGCAGTCCGGAGCATCTGCCACCGAGGCATCAGAGGTGGCCCCGGGCCATACCTACTGAAACCAGTGCGGCTCTTCATGGTGGAAAGGAAGGCCTACCCCATCGTAAAACAAAAAACAAACAATTGTAATGCCATGCAGACTCTGTCCCTATGGGCCTGTGAAGGCTCGGGCCCATGAAGACTCGGACCCAATAGACCCACCCAAGAATGACCTGGGCCCATGAAGACTCTGTCCCTGTGGGCCTGAGTTATTCCTGAATGAGGCCCATCACAAGTTTCACACACACACACACGGAAGAGTCTGTGATACAAAATGGGACATTAAAATCAGAGAAGGGAAACACGAGTTAATTCTACTTCAAACAGCTTATATTGTACTTTTCAAAACAACATAAATTGCGTACAAGTATCTCAGGTCTCAGGTCACGCCTAGAAGGGGGTGATGGCCGACCTATGTGCAATATCGTAAACGGATATCAAAATTTCTGCTCCTATTAGTATGATGATCAGCCATTCCAAAAAATCAGATTTCCTATTCTGAAGGATTTCTTGCAGAAACCGAATGTTGTGCTGCATCATCAAACACACCACAAACATATATTATCATGCTTGGGGTTTTTTCACCTCGAAAATGATGATGGAATCATAATGAAACATAGGGGTGTGCAGGATTAAATGAACCGACCAAAACTGACCGAACCAAACTGACTTAAACCAGTAAAATTCTGTTTAAATTTAAAGTCATTTGATGAAAATTGTATAATTCAGTTTTTTGGTTTGGTTCGGTTTTGGTAGCCTAACCATTCTTAATTGTTCTTAACGGAAACTAAATAAATAAATGAAGTATATAAATCATTGTTGAAAGTGGAAGTGATGATAATTTACTACGATAAAAATTGAATACAACATAAATCATTATTGATTTTCCATTATAATGAAACGTGATGAACATATGCAATGCTAAGGTGAATATTAGTCGTCAAACCACATTGAAAGTTGGACTCCATGTTATTAGATACCTTTAAATCTTTTTCATGTTGTTGACTTTATTGTTTATCAAACTATTTCCTTCATTTTAATATTGAATTGATTATTTTTCAGAGATCTCTCTCTATTGTTTATTTTACCATGATCTTTGCATTATCTCAGAACCCTTGGCTACAAAAGTTTAGGGCTTATCCATTTTTTTATGAATCGCCCTTACATCGTAATTTTTTCCATGTTTCCTTGACCGATCTAAACTAGCTGTAACCGATATAAACCGACCAGTTCAGTTTATGTCGGTTTTGGACTAATCATTGGTCAAATTCAGTTTTCACTTGAGGCAATTTTTTGTCAATCGCTCAATTGAAACCGATGTCCTTGACCGATGTAAACCAATTGTGCACACCCCTAATGAAAATGATAATGAAACAGACAATTTTTGTATGCTGAGACAAAAAAAAAACATTTAAAAAAGACTACTGTACCTCGACAAACTTCAGCTTGAAATCAAGACTCGAAAACCTCTGAGTAAGCTCGAACTCATCACGAAGATATTCCCATATCTGACCATATTTGGCATCCTTCCAAGCAATGTCGGATCTGAAAATCAAATAATCTTTCAATGAATTTTTAAACCTAGAATTTCAAAATTAGATCTTTGCATAAAAAGTTCAAGTGAACTGACATTTTATCATTAAATTTATTGAGCTAACCAGAAATGCAATGAACAGCTGTAGTATTACTATTACCTCTCAAAAAGTCCCAATTTAAGTATTACATCTGCAAGGTTTGAATTTGCCTTTCCAACTAGCTGAAACAGCTTTTTCCTTTCCATGGTAAATGTCCCAGTTTTCTCCATCTCACGATTTATATCAGTAAATTCTCCAACCATTCCATCAACCTGAAATAAATAGAAACTGAGATTCGTTTTAAAATGAAAAACTTCACAATTCAGGAACCCACTATCTTGTTTGGCTAGGTAAATACCTGCCATACATAATAATCGAGAGCAATACTTTGACCGAGAACACTGCCAATAGTTCGGATCCCATCGATGTCCAAATATTGCAACATTATATAATCCAGTCCACCAAGCATCCATGTGCTCAAAATTGGCTTCTCCCTCACTTCATATTCTGTAGGTGGGAGGGGAAAAATGTTCATGTTATACATCATCCTCAATGAAATTATTTACAAGGAGCAAATTCAATGCGTTACTAATTTGAACTCCAATGAAGTTGACATAAGAAAAATATTGAGTACAATTTTTCCATGCTACTGGAACAATTAGGTATGATTACAGTGGTAATGAGATTAATTATCATAGAATCCACATCCTTGATGCCCTGTTTCGTATGCCAAAAAGACCCTTCCATCATTTTTTAATTATAATTATAATTATAAAAGTTATTCTTAAAAATTATTAAAATTATAAAAATATTATCATCAAATGTGTTAAGAATATAATAATTACAATATCAATTAACAATAATAGTTTTAAAATATATTATAATTTAAAATGATGCATAGCAATGGCAAGCAGAGAAATAAACTGTGGATCCACCATATTTAACCACGTATATCATAAAAAAGCTTACCGTCCTTTTTCATTTCAGTGAGCAACCCTGATGCATGCTTTTTTACGATTTTCAAATACCCATCAACCTCGAGATCATGAACATTGAACAAGACAATCGAACCATACTGGAAAACAACAATGTAACTGGACTCACTTCCACTTAAGCTAACACCGGGCCCCTGAATCATATAAATTTAAGCTCAGTGCAACAAACGCATCAAGTAAACTGAGATTAGCAAAAGCTTAGCAGTTAAATGACCAGGACTGGAAAATTAAAGGTAAAGAACATGAATGTTTTGAAGCAATACTGTCATCCCTGCGCTTTAAGGCATATAAATCCAAGTTAATAAATTCAGGCAAGAACGATAGCACTGAGAATTGGTCGTCTTGTAGTAGATCATCCATCACTCCCATTTAGGAGAGCATTCAGAGTTAGATTAAATTAATATAAAACTCAACAGACTAAACAACCGAGAAAGAATTAGACAAATAAATCACTCCCCGTGTCTTTCAAAACTGACAATGTATGCAGTATGACAACAGCCTACAGCTGTGATGTCTTGTTTGGTATGCTGACACTAAAACCAGAAAAGTGGAAATGGAAATTGAAATCTAAAAGTCTACTCGCTGAATCAATTTCCATCAAAATTGGTGGAATTAAATTTCATCCCATCCAGGTTTTGAAAATTTGATAAAAATGTCAATAATTGATTAAACTACTATTATCGCATTACCCAGATAATATTTAAATTACACTTTTAATTATGTTCCAAATCATATCATACTTATAATAACTCTTTTTAATTATTTTTATTACATAATTACATGCATATTTAAAATTAAAATTTTGCTTAAAATTATATTTATTTACAATTACTATAAATATATTCATAATTAAATTTAATCATATTATATTTATAATTAAATTCAATCATAATAATGCTAATTGTAGAATTATTATTATACTATAGACTTCTCTGCATCAAGGTTCGGCTTTAAGCCCAAACCTTTTTGTTTTGGTCTTAGATAAACTTACAAAGCATATTCAACATGAGATACCTAATTGCATCCTTAAGCAGATGATATGGTTCTCGTTGCACAATCCAAAGAGACTATCGATTTAAAGTTTATGGAGAGAGGCTTCAGAATCGAAAGGTTTCCATCTTAGTAGCGATAAGACAAAATATATGGAGTGTCGTTCTAGTAAAGAATTGTATAGTAATGTTATGTGTAGAGGAAGAATTCTCCAACCTCAAGGTGAAGCGGAGACCTTTTATAGATTGAGAAAAATGAATACACGGTGGAGTATTCCGATGTAGGACTCGGAAATACCCAGAATAATAAAAACAGGGTTTAACACTCCCCTTCAAGCTGGACATGTCCAGCTTGGACCACGAGTCCCACAAAAAAAAGATGACATCAAATAAGACCATACACACTCCCCCTCAAGCTAGGTCGCAGATGCTGTGGATACCCACCTTGGAACTGAGCGAGGTCAGGCGAGCCCCTGGGAGGTCTTTGGTGAAGATGTCGGCAAGCTGATCCGCTGTCGGGATGTGGCTAAAGCTGACATGGTTGCACTCGAGGTGATGACGAAGAAAGTGGCAATCCACCTCGATATGCTTCGTGCGTTCATGGAAGACGGGATTTGAAGCAATCTTGGTGGCTGCCTGATTGCCACAGCAGATATGAGCAGATGTCTGCGGAGCAAAGCCAAACTCCTGGAGAAGATGACGAAGCCAAAGGATCTCCGTAGTGACGGTGGCTACGGCACGGTACTCAGACTCCGCACAGGACCTAGAGACGATAGTCTGTTTTTTCAGCCAAGAAAACGGCAAACCCAGAAGTAGACTTCCGAGTAGCAAGGCAACCAGCATAGACAACATCACAGAAAGCCTCAATATTCAAATGAACGTGGTGGGAGTAGCGAAGACCACGGACAGGGTCTCTCTTGATGTATTTGGCGAAGCGGAGCACAGCATCCCACTGAGAGGTGGTCGGATGATCCATGAATTGGCTAACTTCGCCAACAACGCAGGCAATGTATGGACAAGCAATGGTGAGATAATTGAGTTTGCCCACCAATCGACGGTACCGCTCTGGATGTGAATACGGTTCCGAGTAGTCATAGAGAGACCGTTCCCCAGGCTCAAGAGAAGTGTCAACGATGGTGACCTGTGTCAACCCAACATCCTGCAGAATATCCAACGCATATTTTTGTTTGCAAGGGAAGATGGTGTCCGGAGAACGGGAGACCTCGATGCCAAGGAAATATGTGAGAGGGCCAAGATCTTTGGTTTAGAAGTGATGGTAAAGATGCCCATTGAGGTGGGCGATTCCAGTGGAGTCGCTCCCGATGATGATGATATCATCCACATATACTACCAACAGGATGCAGCCGGTGGATGTCGTCCTGTAGAACATGGTGTGATCCTTCATACTACGAGAGAGCCCAAAGTCGGTGACAACAGTGCTGAATCAGCCAAACCAAGCGAGAGGAGACTGCTCGAGACCATAAAGAGAGCGGTGAAGTCGACAGACTTGGGAGTCGGCTCCAGAGGCACAAAATTCGGGGGGCAGCTGCAGATAAACCTCTTCCTCAAGAAATCCATGGAAAAAGGCATTCTTGACATCCAGTTGATGAAGGGGTCAATGATGATGAGCGGCCAGATAGATGAATAATCGAACGGAGGTCATCTTGGCAACTGGAAAGAAGGTATCAAAATAGTCAATACTATATGTATGAGTAAAGCCCTTTGCCACAAAGCAGGCTTTGAGGCGATGGAGAGTGTCATCGACATTAAGGCGGACTGTATAAATTCATTTACTGCCAACTGCCTGTTTGCTTGCCGGAAGGGGGACTAGATCTCAAGTATGGTTGTCTTTCAGAGCCTGCAATTCATCCTGCATTGCTTGTAGCCACCCCGGGTGAGATTTTGCATCGCCAACTGTGCGGGTAATAGATAGTCTCTAGAGCTGACAGACCCCTGTATAAAGATGTAAATACAGGAGTACTCTGGCAAGAGCAAGTACTTTTCCGAAGTGCAATGGGCAAGTCAACTGGTGTCGGGGCAGAAGCATCGGACGAAGCGGGGATGATGGTGTCGTTGGCCGGGACGGGGGATACAGTTGATGGGCGACGAGAGTAGACCGTACCAAAACAGGGATCAGCAGGGGGAGACACCAGAGGAAGGTGGATGATGAGAGGAAAACAATCATCAATGACAATGTCGGGATGGGAAGAGGGAAGTGAGAACGGAGAGCTCTCAACAAACGAGACGTCAGCAGAGATGGCATACCTCCGTAGGTCCGGTGAGAAGCAGCGATATCCGCACTAAGTGCATGAATAGCAGAGGAAAACAGGCATCTCGACCGGTTTCGATTGCGAACACAACACCTCAGACGTCGTTTCATTCGCTCCCTTGATGCGCAAGTCTGCTATGGATTGACGATTACCAAGCACATCATCGGAAACCAAACTATTCTCGTCGTCTACATTGACGATGCCCTTTCCTCAAACGACAATTCGCGTGGTGAATTCCGACTGGCTCAAGGTCAACCTCTAGACTGCAGCCAAAAGTTCTTGCATATATGCTTCGTGTCGCTGATTACCAGTTTGTAACTCCAGTACGGCTAACTCCAATGTAGTCGATAGATTTTCCATACATGTGGACACGAGCTGTTGAATCTCATCCGACCAGAGCGCGCGCTATTCCCATAGGACGCAACTCACTGATTTCCGCTCTCTATTCAGAAAGAAGCAACTCAATGAAAGCAAATGATAGAGAATAGATCCAGAAGTGATTTCTATCAAGAGCTTCCAATTTCGTGTTTCCACCGCCATACAAGTATATCAGACTCCCTTTAGGTTCGATTACAGATCTTCCTCCAGCAAGGAGCGCACCCCTCTACTGGCCAAGGCAAACGCCCTAACAACTGAAAAGTATACGTACCCCCCTCCTGAAGTACAGTACATTTATTTATATTCTCTCCCTAACAAACTCTTTGGGATCCAATTACAACATTGCCCTTGACCTCAACAACCGGACAAACTCTCTCCCTACTTCCTTAACCAGCACGTGCTCCCCTCCGCTTGTAAGTAAACAGAATAGGAGGGCAGCCCGAGGTGCTCTACTCTACTGTTTCTATATCACCTAGAGCTTAGGAATTTGTTGTCTGCTAATGCAGTTGAGCCCAATGATGTATTTTCCCGTGTTGATCTTCCATTGGTTGCTTGGGATTTTCCCAAGGTTTTCCCAGACAACTTCTCTGGACTTCCTCACAAAACAACGATTCAAAGAAGAGTAAAAAGGAAAAAAACAGAACGATAACACAAGGATTTACGTGGTTCGGGAAAAATCCCTACGTCCACAGAGAGGCAGAAAAAATCACTATATGTCAGGAGCACAAATTACAAGGAGATTTCTCACTAAGGAACCCTAGCCCGAAAATGGACTACAAAAGGAGAAAGACGATCCACTGTTCAACCAACTGCACAGGAAGTTCGCATCGCTACAGTGAAAGGCGGTCACCCAAATCAAAAGTGTTACAGTAGTTGTTGGCTATAAGTCCAAGGAGCTACAGTGAATGGCGGCTGGAAGTCCGCGTCGCTACAGTGCTCTGTCAGTGTCGGACAGTCAACTCTGCTACAGTGGTCAGCAATGCTACAATTCCCCAAAATTTGGGAATGGGGCCTTCAGCCCTCGAAGCAGGGGCACGTTGCCCCCTGCAACCCCCAACGAGCTCACCACGGAGCTCGACCCGCAGAAGTTGCGGCCTAGTGCGCAGTACAGGCCACAAGCGTTCAGCCCAAACATCCAAACCGGATAGGGCTACACCAATCCAACAAAAGGGGGTCGAGTTCTTCATCGAGCTGATGTCGGGTGCGCAGCTGATTTCTATGCCCTCTTGTCATATGACACCTGCTGAGTTGAAAGAGATTAAGATCCAGTTGAACGACCTATTAAAAAAGGGCTTTGTTCGTCCTAATGTTTCGCCATGGGCGGCCCAAGTGCTCTTTGCCAAAAAGGCTAATGGTTCTCTCCGTCTCTGCGAAGATTATCAGAAGCTAAATCGGATAATAGTCGAGAATAAGGATTGTTTACCCTGTGTGGATGACTTGTTTGATTAGTTAAGGGGGGCAAGGTGGTTTTTGAAAATCATCACCTCGGAGTTAAGGAGTCGGATGTCCCGAAGACCGCTTTCAGGAGCAGTTATAGCCATTATGAATATCTTGTGATGTCGCTAGGCCTAACTAAAACTCCTGCAGCGCGTTCATAGCTTTGATGAACCGAATATTCAATCAGTATCTTGATACCTTTGTTGCAGTATTTGTGGATGATACCATGGTCTATTTAAGAACTAAGAAAGAGCATGAGTACCATCTGAATACAGTTTTGGGAATCTTGAGGAGCCACTGCCATTATGCGATGTTATCGAAATGCAATTTTTGGACCCGAGAGGTGAGGTTTTTAGGGCACATGATTTCGGAACATGGTCTCTCAGTTGATCCTGAAAAGGTGAAGGTTGTCTTGTCATGGGAAGAACCGTGGAATGTCTTCGAGATACGGAGCTTCCTAGGCCTAGCTAGGTATTATCGGTGGTTTGTAAAAGATTTCTCAAAGTTGGCATCCTCATTGACAGCTCTTACCAAGAAAGGGGTGAAATTCTCATGGAATGCTAAGTGTCCGGCCTCTTTTGATGACTTGAAAAGGCGTTTGACATCGGCTCTTATTTTTATCTTGTCAAAACCCGGTAAGGACTATGTGGTTTATTGTGATGCTTCCGGTGCTGGACTGGGATGCATGCTTATGCGGGATGATCATGTTGTGGTGTGCGGTTCTCATTAGCTCATTAGAAGATTACTCTACTCATGACTTGGAACTCGCCGCTATTGTGCATGCTCTCAAGTGTTGTCGACACTACCTTTTCGGAGAGAGGTTCACAGTATATTCTAATCACAAGAGATTAAGTTGTATCTTCTCTCAGGACCTGAATCTCAGAGGCAATGGGTGGGGACGTTTGACTTTGACATTGCCTACACCCCAGGGAAAGGGAATGTTGTTGATGACGCTCTCGGTAGGAAATTTCCTACCCAAACCGTCCTGGAAGCGAAAGATGAGTGGAATCTTATGGGGTTTTTCACTCAGTTACATTTGGATGTGTAAGAGGATGATTCATGTATGGTTCTGACCAGTGCTCAGTTGTCACCATCTCACTTTGAGTCAATTCTACAAGAAAAACAACAGGATGACGAGTTCAGAGGAATCATAAAAACCTTATATGGTGGAGAGACCGTTCCTGGTTGGTCTCTCCCCTCTAATGGAGTTCTTCGTTTCAGGAGTCGGTTCATCATCCCATTGCTTGTCGGGAATCTGATGATGCATGATTGTCACAGTTCTTCATGGGTCATTCATCCCGGCACTATGGAGATGTATAATGACATGAGACGGTGTTTCTGGTGGTCGAGTATGAAGCGCGACATTGCTGATTTTGTGTTCCGTTGTTACACATGCCAGCAAATTAAAGCAGAGCACCTGAAGCCTTCTGGTTTGCTTCAACCTCTTCCGGTGCCTGTATGTAAATGAGATGAGGTATCAATGGACTTCATAGTTAGATTACCACAACCCCAAGGAAAGAACGCTATTTGGGTGGTAATTGATCGATTGACGAAATAAGTTCATTTCATTCCGATTAGGGACACCACCAAGGTTAAAGATCTGAGTAAGTTGTGTGTGCAAGAAATTGTGAGGTTACATGGAGTTCTTTATGTCATTGTCTATGACAATGATCACAGGTTTACCTCCCGGTTCTGGAAAGGTCTTCAAGAGGCGATGGGGACTCGGGTCAGGCTGAGTACAGCTTACCATCCACAAACGAATAGTCAGACGGAGCTTGCTAATCAGATTCTGAAGGATATAATTCATGCGTATGTCTTGGATTTCAAAGAATCTTGGGATGATCATCTGGAATTGGTTGAGTTTACTTATAATAACAATTATCAACCGTCTATCATAATGACTCCTTTGGAGGCTTTGTATGGTCGTCTGTGCGGGTCACCTCTTTGCTGGTCAGAGGTGGGGGGCGAGGCCTCTCGTGGGACCGAATATCATTCAGGAGACATCAGCGAGGATTCAAGGTATACGTTGACGTTTGGTTACAGCTCAGAGTCGACAAAAATCTTATGCGGAACGTCGGCGTCGTCCTTTGGAGTTTTCGGTTGGTGATCGGGTCTTCTTGAAAGTTTACCCTCAATTGGGTCACCGTCGGTTTCGAAAGCAGGAGAAGTTGGCTCTGAAACATGTGGGATCGTTCGATATCACTAAGCGGATTGGGCAGGTAACTTATCGACTGGCGTTATCGGCTCAGTTGATGGATATCCATGATGTTTTCCACATATCTCAGTTCAAGAAGTATCATCCCAATCCTTCACATGTTTTGAATTGGGAGGAAGTCGAGTTGGGGCCAAACATTTCAGTTGTGGAGTAGCCGGTGGAGATCGTTGACTCTCAGATGAAAGTTATGCGCGGGAAGTCTATTCGATTCTAAGATGTGGGAATCGATGTTTAAGGCCTCCTCTTGCTTCTTGTGTGTGTTCTTGTTCCTTCTGGCGAGTGGAACTCGTTGTTGTTGTGCAAACCCAAGTGTGAGATGGGTGATTCCGTCTCTAGCCTTTGTTTGGTGAAACGCATATGCTCTGGTTTTCTAACTTATTTTCTAAGAGATGATTGCCATGATTCCTTGATCTTGTGATATGCGTGCGTAAATGGCTTTTGATAAAAGATGGTTTCCCCTTGTTTTGGTGAAAGAAAGAGGTTTTCAAAGCACTATGAAATGGTATATGAAATTGGTTTTCAAAGCATGATTTTGATGGATAAAGGGTTGTTTCGAAATAGTTTTATGAAATGTGATCAGCCCTTTGAAACGTTTTGATATATGCAGCCCGTGAGAGCCTTGGGTACCCAGGAGGGGGTTTAGTATGGGGTCATGTCCTTGTTTCCGTAGGGGGTTCACTCATGGGGTGTTCCTCTGTTCCCTAGGCCCTGTTGTTCTATGAACTTGATATTCTAACACCGTAGGGGGTTCACTCATGGAGTGTCCCTCTATTCCCCAAGCTCGGTTGTTCTAAGGACTTGTTTAGTGCACCGAGTCTTGACTTGAATATTGAGGAGTGACCTAGCTAGCTTGGATTTATGTTAAACTAGAGGTGATCTCCATTGTGTTTTGCTTTGTTTGACTTTGATTTTGATATGGATATATGATGCATGCTTTGATAAATGTTTTATTTGAAAATGTGCTTCGACCTGTATCATCTGCTTTAGAACTGTGGAAAGGGGAAATGTTTTATCATGCCATGTTTTTCATATATTGAGCATATTGGAATTATTTGACAGAGACTTATTATGGAACGCTTGGGTGGGATCTGACTGAGTCTGTTATGCTCACACCCTGCACACTCCCTCGGGGGTGTGTAGATCTTGTTTTGTCTAATGCAGGAAAGGGCAAGGCCACGCAATGAGGCGGCGAGGTTTCATGTCAGCTAGGCATAGGTAGCCAGTGGTGAGATGATGGGATGTTGCCCACGTATCACACGGAGTAGCTGTCAGTGGTTTGGGTTGTCTTTGGTTTTGTTTCTGGTCATGTACCTTGGTTTTGGATTGTTACCTTAGTTGTATCGCTGTCGGTGTTGGTTTTTGGTTATGGCGTATTTCTTTCTTGTTATCGTTCTCTTCTTGTATGTAATGTATCTTGTTTCGAGATGGGAAAATTGTTCTCTATGGTTGTTGTTGGATGTCTGGGAGTTGGTCGTCAGTCTGTGAGGATTGGGAACGCACTTCGGGTCTTGTAACGGTTCGGTTTGGAGCCTAGTTGGATAGGTTGTCCGAGCTAGGTCGTGACAAAATGCATGGTCATGCTTATTTAAAGTCACATATGATGTGCTTAGCTATTTGGATGAGGGACATGTGATGTGCTCATCAATTAGATTAATGACATGAGATGTATGCATCGATTTGGTCAGTCTATTTCGAAGAATCAAGAAAATATGAGTTGACCCTTACTAGATCGGCATGTTTCATGTCTAGTGGTCGCTCAATGTCATGAACAAAAGGATTATATAATATACATACGATCCATATGATATATCTTGTGGAGGACATGTTCATATAGAGATATAAGTATGTTTGATGAAGATCACACCAGAACCCTTAATAGCTTGAGTAGCACTGATGTTTTGTTAGAGGTCACTCGTTGCTTACATCTATGAAATATAATTTTCATATTTGTTGTCAACGTTGTTGAGGCCCGTAGGATCACAAAGTCAGGCCCTTAGATAAGGATTAAGTTTTAGATAAATTGTTTATTTCAAAAAAAAAAGAGCTTCATGAAACCATATCCAAAAGAGTTTGGATGGATTCACAAAGCATTGTGAAGCTTGGCACCAAGTCTAAAATAGATTTTAGTGCAAGTGGGGGATTGTTGGTTTGCACTAAAATATACATGCATATGATGCATGTAATGTATAAATATATATACATAAATGTGTGTGTGTGTGTCATGCTGATATGCGGTATACGATACTGCATATATATATAATGCACATATATCATACAATATACATGCATGTGATGCATGTATACATGAAGCCTAATTGCATGCAATGCAACCCGAATATGCAAGCAAACTGCATGGCATACCTGCATGGAAACAGATCCTTCTCCGCGAGGTTTCCATTTATTTTAATCCATTAAGAATGGATTAAAAGCTCGGCATTGAGATCGTTGAATGCATTCATCAACAAGGCATCAATCAAGGGGGTGTCGTTTGATGATACCAATAATGCCTGACGCGTTCTCCATTCATGGAGAATGTCAAGGCTTTGCCTATAAAAAGAGAAGAGGTTCTCCTCATCAGTGTGTGGCTTGATTGTGTTTGTTCGATGCTTCTGGTGATCATCAATTTCATGCAAAGTTCTTTAAGTTTTCTTCCTCTTGAGCGTCGTTCATCGCACCCGTGAAGGCACTGGCATCCCTTCGATTAGCTTGGGTGTCCTTCGGTTACAAACCGGGATCCAACGGTCGGTGTATCCCCTTTGAAGGCAGTAGGCCATGATCTGCTACTCCTCGTGATCTTCTTCAAGCATTATCCTGCAATCTAGGAAGAAGAAAGTCGTTGCACTACTGAACCGAGTAAGCTCTTTTTTTGTATGTTTTTCATTCATCCTGCACGCTACATCGTTCAAGGATAGATTTTGCCTATTGTCTTTCGTTGCCAAGGATCATGCGATGTTCCTCTAGTGCCCATCAGCATGAACAAGCATGCGTGAAGCACATTAAATTCGCCACCCTGAAAATAAAGGAAATTGTGGAGAAGGGGGAATCAAACCTCCACCCCAAGGGTGCCAACACGCCATCCAAGTAACATCCCATTGCTCTACTGAGTGATCATAAAAAGGAGAGTGTAGCCTTTCTCAATAAACAATCAATTTGACCACTCAACTCACTTTAGATTGGTTCTTCAGCACAACACACGCCAAACTATGGAAACAACAAAACATAAATCACACGCACTTACAGAACAAATGGAATCATATTTGTGAAAATCAAACCACAAGTGGATGGACTGTTCTGATAACCATATCCAGAAAAATAAAAAATAAAAAGATACCAGGTTGCTGACCTGCTCATATGCAACCCTATGAATACGGTGCAACCATGAGGATCAAACAAACATAGATGAAATTATATTGACCAAGTTGCTACCATTACAGCATATCAAATAATCTTAGGTAATATTCTTCATTGAGATTAGTGCAACATGTAGTTTTCAGGAAAAATGTCCTTAGTTTTATTTGAATCCCAAGAATTGATTTCGTGATACAACAGTTAATATCTGTTCAAAATAGTTCAGTAAAGTTTAAATCGAACTATTCAAAGAAAATAGAGAACAATCTAAACATACATTGGGATCGGATGGAGCATTCCCGAACCTAAGGACGACATAATTAGTCATTCTGGATGTCGGAGGAACAAAGTTGCCCTTATTCTGATCCACCAAACCCTTCAAATCCACGCTACACCCAAAAAATAGGCTCTCAACACCAGCGGAAACATTTCATAAAATAACAGACGAGAAGCCAAAAGCAAGTGGAAGTGAATCAAACCTGGTAGAAATAAAATACGCCTTAACCGGAATGGAGACCATCAAGCCTTCTTCCGCTGTGCCATCAACATCATCCCCAACCTCCTCTGACTGCAACGACTGTTCTTTTCGATCCAGGGTGTGAGCAGAGGAGACAGAGGAAAAGTAGTGTAAGTCCGCGAAACTGCAGCGAGGGATGAAAATGCTCGAATGGGGATAAAAAGCGGGCGGGATGAGTTGGCATTGGGAAAGGGAGGTTAGGGTTTCGGTGACTGTGGAAGGACGAATCGGGGAAGGGAGGACACGGCTACCGCAGAAGAAACAGACCCATCGGAACTGCGACGGATGAAGCGAAGAAGTAGTGGGGGGGAGGGGGAGGGGGAGGAGGCGCGTGGTCTTGATGGGGGAGAGGAGTGCCCTAGGCAGCAGCGAGAGCATCGCCTCGTCGTCGTCGTCTTGCTCGGCCGATTACAGGTGACGGCGTCCGACGGCGATGTTCCGCGGGCGAGAACGATCCCAAAGACCCTGCGCAACGCCTCGTGGTATGCATTTTAATCAAATAAGGTTTCCACTTATTCATATGGTTGCATTACTATTGTTTTTAAATAATTAATACCGAAATGTTAGGAAATGTTTTTTTTTTAAACAAAAACCCTAACCCCTCATTTCAATCTTCAATTCCCAATTGAGTAGGTCCATCCTTCCCAAAGTGGAGCCCCCAATCTCATCTAGTCGCTCCAGTTGAATCGCACAATATTGTCTTCACTCACGTGCCCTCACATGGTTGGGGGGTTGTCTCGTAGTTCCTTGAAACATGTGTTTTAGTTTTAAGAAACACTATTTTCAAGCGGTTTCCATTGGATTTATTTATGAAACTGGAAACTTCCAACAGTTCTTTATCCAAAGGGGACCTGCTTTCCAAAGGCAGACGTTCGTTAAGTTTGAACTTTACGATACTTAAGAACGTGCATTGGTCGAGAGGATGAGAGGTCGGACTCATCACACCCTTTTGGGGAAAATTATTGTCTATTACGAGATTCTCTTTGTAAATTTAAGATATTTTCATGAATTCTTATTAATTCACCAAGTATATCATAAGTATCCCTTGAAATTTACAATCACCTATTAACATGTGTAAAATTTAGAATTCTCAGTATGCATTCAAGGTTCTTCGTTAATGGAAATATTCGTATGTACTTGAGGTTTCCCATCAATGGTATCCTCTAATATACTGCTTAGAGATTTTTTTATTCATCATTTGTGATGATACTGTTTTTTTAGGCCACTTAGTGAGGCACTCTGGAATTTTATTGTCATTCAGGGAGACGAAGGTTTGGTTTTGATTTTGGGATCATGCCTATAAGATATGCTAGCTATGTATCCTTGTGAAATGAATCAGAACTCTCGTAGTTCGATGTCGCTTAATAGAACACATCATACCTTTTAAGGTCATGTGATAAGGACCTCTAAGCGAAAGATGCTTGGTCAAAACTTAGTGTGAGACTTATGCTGATGCAGCCCAAGGAACTTGGAAAGGATATGGATTTCCAAGTAAGATTAGTCCTTGCTGAGAATATAGCCC
This sequence comes from Viscum album, assembly GCA_963277665.1. Taxonomy (NCBI): domain Eukaryota; kingdom Viridiplantae; phylum Streptophyta; class Magnoliopsida; order Santalales; family Viscaceae; genus Viscum; species Viscum album. Next base: position 900,586,556 of record OY728131.1, on the reverse strand, counting down.
AAAGAGAACAAGGTTGATTTGAAGTGTTGGGTTTGAACCTCAAGGAGGCTTCCTACGTATCTCATATATATGAGAATCAAAGCCCACGTAGTTCAATAAGTCTCGTAGGAGAGTATGGTCCTTTGAGAGAGATGAGTTTGGGCTTACTTCCTGAAAAGGATGCCTTGATGATTTGAGTTTAATTTGGGGCTTATTCCTAAGGAGGGTACCCAGATTAAAGGAATTAGGATTGGGTTTCTGAGGAGGATATCCAATGAGCTCGGGCCTTGAGACGACTTCCTACGTATCCCAATTATGGTGGGAATCAGAGTTCTCGTAGTTCCTTCCAATGAGTGTTTGTGCACATGTTGTAACCATCACGTATCTCTAAGACCATGTGAGTCATGCACAATGCGAGAGACAAGAGGATGTGAAAGATTCAACAATGACACTTCACACTTTTCCTCCTCCGCTGATGGAAGAGGGCGCGTCGACCGCGGAAGAGGGAGAGGCGACGAGCCTTCTCTCTGTTCTATTTACATTAGACAAGGGTCCAATGTAAGGAGGAAGGGATGAAGGTGAGAGGCTTACACTAGGATGGCTGCCCTAAAATTGATCCTGGTAGGAAAGCAGAAAATTAAGTGTGAACTGTGCCTTCCCTACCAGAGATTTGAGGTTCCGGGTCACCTCTTTGAGAAAGGAGAGCCCAAGACCCAACCATTCTCCAAACCAGGATCTTCCCAACACTGTTTCTGGGAGAAAGGTCCATGTGACTGTGGATATACAAACCCACAGACATTCCATGAATCCTAACCCCATTGTGAAACAAATGCGGAAAACCTCTGACTGCGGAAATACAAATCCAAATAGGAGACACGCTGATGTGTCTTTCCCAAAGGTTTGATAAGTGAGGAGGTTTTGGTTGAGGTTTCAACTTAGTCCCTTTCAGATAAGGGAACCAAGGAAGGAGATACCCTACCATGAAGAAGAAAAAAAGGTACTTGAGTTTGTCGCATAGGTCCCTCGCGCAAGTATGTCATGTAGGTACCCCGTGTTGATGTACCGCGTAGGTATACCACACAGGTATGGCACGCAGGTACACCACGCAGGTATGAATGATAACTGAAAAATATGTTTTACATAGGAGAACCAAACCTATGTAAAATTTGTGAAAAAACTTTCAAAACATGCTTATCCCATTTGATTATCTCTTCTCTCGTAGTTTAGAGAGCTACCTAAGACAATTTGAGGGATCTAAGCGAAAGAGTTATGCAATGGGAGCTTCAGAGAGTCTCTTCAATTTTTTTCAGTTCTGAAATGGGGAGCCTGAGGGCTCTATTTATAGGCACAGATGAGGCCTGGTCGAAAAAACGTTGCTTGCGCAGGTACGTCGCGCAGCTCTGGCGTGCAAGTACTCTGCGTAGGTGCACAAACATATTCTGTCGTGCAGCTCTGCCGCGTAGGTTCATTGTGCAGCCCCGCCGCGTAATCCCGCACAGCTAGTCCATCGTGAAGTTATTTGGGAATGTTTTGATTTTCCTTTTGAACTTTTGGAACCTTGCCTTGGGATATGAAATATCCGGAGTTCTCTTCACAGTCTTTTTGTTTCCTTAAGTGGTATCAACAAAAGCCCCCCTCAGGATTGGATCCGAAAAATAGAAAGAGGGTTGAGTCCTAAGGTGAATTTGTGGGGATAAAGACTTATGGATCAATTTCTGAACAACACAGGCTTGCCGCATTGGTACCCCGTGCAGATATCCCATGCAGATGTTACGCGTAGTCCTGGCGCGTAGGTCTTCGGTTGTCTATAAATAGGTCTCTTCCTTTGCGATTTTCTTCACCTTTTCTTTTCAAATTTTGACGGCTCTCGTTGCGTAGTTCGTTCGCTCAGCCCCATTGTGTTGTGCTCTCGTGTAATTTCCTTGAAATTTATTCAAGATAAAATTATTTAAGCGATGGAGCTAAGGTAAAGGAGTTCATCAAAGGAGTTACGCTAGACACCTTGCTAAGGGATCTACGTGATGGATTTCATCGAAGGACCTACGCGATGGACCTCGTCGAAGGACCTACGCGAACAATGTCCTTTGCCAAATTTTTGATTTATCTCTTTTAAAATTCCAACCTAATAGTGGAAGTTTGGTAATTCTTTTGCAGGAAAGAATGACTCAATTAATGACCCATACTGAAGAATCCAAGGCACGTCAAAATGAAATGATGAAGATCGTTGGGCCAGACTACTATGACGTTGTTGAGAGCACTCTTCCGGGGTTGTGGAAAGGTTTAATTCTATACCAGTGTGATTATCCACAAATTCCTTACTTACCCTTGTACGGGCATGGGATTTTGCAAGACGCCCATGTTCCATCTGTTAAGAAGTACTTTCCAAAGAATTAGTTTCTTCAATACTCCAACTATAACTGTATGAATATTAGTGCAAGGGGGGTTTCAGTACAAGAAGGAAAAATCCTTATTAGTTATATCCTTCATCATAGTGGTTGCACTCCCGATATGAAGGATCATGTTGTAGAGCCAAGACCACATTGCTATGATTCCACTTTTTGGGCTTCTCAAACAGATCAATCTAATGGTTGGAAGGAAGACTGAGATCTTCGTTCGGGAGGAGGTATCAAACCCGAGTGGATGTGGGCATTCTGGGTATGTCAGACTTGTGCAAAATTCAGGATAGAGTTATCAGACATTCATATTTATGAAGCTGTCTGGATAGGGAAAACTTATGTTTATAAAAATGATTTTATTCCTGAATTACTAAGCCATTGGAGTCCACAAATGAATTCCTTTCATTTGACGCATGGTGAAGTTGGCACCTTAATTGCACTGACTCTGCAATTAATGCTCAAAATATAACTATTGGATATTTGAAAATACTCCAATGCTTAAGTTAGACATAATCAGTTGTCTTCACTTAAACAATGGTTACTTGGTATGATCAGTTGGCACAATCGGTATAATTTTTATTGTGGTCACTTCTTTTATTCACGCATTCTTTGCACGATCACTTGAATTTTTCATACAGTAGGTTCATATCTTCATGCAGTCACTTCATGACTTTGCACGATAGCTTCATTGCTTCACACGATAGCTTCATTTCTTCTCACATCCACTTGATTACTTCATACAATAGTTACTTTACTTCTCATGGTAGATTATTTTCTTCACAAGGTCGCTTCACTTGTTCTTGCGGTAAGTAACTATTCTTACGGTCACTACAATACAGATGCACAGTTATTATAAGGCTTAGTTAAATTATACTTACTTGTTGCATGGTAACTTAATTGTTCATGTGGTGGGTTAAATCCTTCATACGGTGGGTTTAATACACATGCGGTCAGTTCATGACTTAGAAATAATTTTCTCATATAACACACGGTTGGTTTATGGTACATGCAGTCAGTTGGAGTATAATGTGTGGTCACTTCCACATGGTCACTCGACCTTCATGGTCAGTTCAATTTCTTCGCATGGTAAGTACATTACACATGCAGTAGGTAGTCATGGTAGGTTCAAGATTAGCCAATTTTATCAGTTTATCTAGAAAACTGTTAACTATAATAAAACATGAAATTCATTAGAAACATAATAAACATGATTTGGGATCATTAAAATAATGTGGTGCTGGTCTAAGCCAACAATACCCCCCTTTTTATGATCATAAATCATGATATATAAAATGAATTGAATTGAATACATCATAAATATATTTGTAACAAATTGAAATATATATTTCTCAATTTCTCAAAGTTTTCTCAAATTACTCAATCTCTTCAATTAATTTCACAAGTTCTCCCCCTCTTTTGGATTATCAAAGAGTGAAGTCAGGAGAAAATGTAATAAGGAATAACAAAGAATTATTGAAATAATTGATAACAGGAAAAAGAGAAAGATAAAAAAAGGTGCTTCATTAATATGAAAATATATTACAAAATGAGCACAAGGGGTGTCCCTACTAGGAATTCTAATCAGAATCTGAATCTAAAACACCCCTAATCTCATCAATATGGATAATATCCTTTACCTTGGAGGTAAAGGGTAAGGCATGTTGGGTTTTTTGGGAAGGTTGAGGTATATTGGTTGTAGCAGGGTCCTGAGTTTCTATACATCTGGAAACTGGTATGAGATGTTGGACTGCTTTTATATGAGACAAGACAAAAGTGTTAAAGGAGGAGTTTATAGTGGAAAGAGGAGTTGAGGTAATAGGTAAGATAGGATATGCAAGGATAGTTGTGTTGGAAATGTATAGGTAAGGTTCCAACAGCCTAATAAAGTCATTAACTACTCAAGATCCATGTTCCATTACTGGAAAATAATCCTCTTTATTTTTCATGAAAGCTTCTGGAACAAGAGTTGGGATTTTCCTTGAGACTTGAAGGCTTGGGTCGAAGGAGGCATCTTTAAATTAGTAGTTAATGATCTGAACATAGTCTTGAGGTATGACTGGGTGAATATTCTTATAATATAGAAGTTAATGGATCTTTTGATAGTCTCTCTATCTTTTCCATCATGTTTGACATCCTTTCTTACTAACAACAATGTCTTAGAATCATGAGTTTGAAATCCTTAAAAAAATACCTTGCTTTTTGAAACTCATCAACACAAATTTTAACCCATATCTAATGAGTTATTTTATTCAACCTTCATCAACTAATGAAACAAGAGGAGTGAGAGGTGGAGTAGTAGAATTAGAAGCCTAAAACACCAAATTTAGATACTTTTGGTCTATCTTCAACATCATATTTGAGAGGTATTCCTACAAATCACCTACTTGCGATTTCAAGTACTCAATCTCATTTCTCATTAGATCTATATTGATATGAAATTTGGGATGAATATGGGATATAAATAAAGTTTCTACTCTAGAGATGTATTTATCTTTAATTGGATTCATCAAATTTCCAAAACCAAGAAATAATTCTTTCAACACACCTATCAAGTTTGATTTGAATTCATTCAAATAAACTCATCTAAGATAAGATTTGGAAGGAATAGAAGGGGTAGAAATAGTTACAGAAGGTGATTAATCATAAGTTGGATGCCTAAAATCATCTTCAATGTCCACAGGCTTGGATCTCACATATTGAAATTCAGTTTCATCACAAGATTCTTCTTCAATTTTTGTTTAAAGAGATCCAAAAAGTGACATCTTGGTGCTTTTTATAGGTTCTTCAACTGTCTTAAAAGGAGTAGGACCAGACAGTCCTTCCAAAACTTGATCTATAGAAGGTCTTGTAGGGGATACCTCAAATCCATTATTAGAATCTATCTCAGCAATCAAGGAACCTTCTAGCACTCTTTTAATAGAAGGAATTACAGGTCCACCATCATGTGGTGGACTACCCCAATTATCATCATCACCATCAGATTCAGAATAATCTAGAATTAATACTATAGATCCTGGGGAATTATCCACCTTAGAAAGTGCATCTGGTATCCTTGATATTTAAGAGACTTGTCTAAGATGTTTTCATCTTCATCAAACTCACGAGAGTTATCCCGTTCTGGTTAATTCCCAAAACCACTGATAAACACTTCAATGTCAAAAAGGTCCCCATCTTATAACTCTTCCTCAAAATAAGGTAAGGGTAGAGGAGAGTCAATTGGTCCAAAAGACATACTAGGAGAGGTTCCCCTTATCATAGTCATGTGCCACCCTGACTTCATCATCAATATTAACTATCTAAACTTCTTCCCTATCAACTTCTTATTCCCCAACTTCCTCTTCTTCTTCCACAACAACAACATCATCAACTTCATTAGACTAATACTCAACAACTTCATTTGGATCAAGAACCAAATCCAATAGATCCCTTTTTATAACTATATATTTCACAGGATCAAACTTCTCATACAACTTTTCAGGGTCTTCCACCCATTCCCCTTTCCAATGGTTCTAATTCACCCCATCTGCTTACAGGTTTTTTGAGTGAGGGATAAGCCATATGAAGAAGTTACTGAGGAACTGATAAAATTTTTTTTTATAGAGTATTTTATTGATAATAAATGATATAATTTCCTCACATTGTGTTAAATATATTTATTTATAAAATATTTGGGATTAAATCATTCATTTGAAAATCTGATGAAAATTCCAGTTTTAACCTTCAAATTACACTGTAGTATTTCGGTCATAAATATTTTTATGTTTATTATTTGAAATTAAAATTTTGTAAATGTGTTCTTGACTTAATGTTTTAAAACTTTCATTTAGGAAATTTAAACTAAATCACACATTTGATTGGATTAAATGGTCCATAAAGTCAAAGTTGGTTTGGACTCTCTAGAATGGACATCACTTCAGTATTTGAGTCATAACTTCTTCATCTATACTTTTATTGGGCCCAAATTTGGAGAGAATATTGAGGAACCATTTTATCATAAATAATAATTCTATAAGGATAGTTCGTTCACGCATTTTGGTGGTCAAATAGGCAGTGAAAGTTGGCTTAATTTATTTGGACGAATTTCCCTATTCACACTTGAAACCTCTTAAAACCTAGCCTCCCCTCCACTCTATAAATTGGTTTTTTTTATCATTTTGGGTGTTTTTATGTGAATTAGGAGATTGGGATCAGAGGATAAGTGGTTCTATACCATTTAAATTCAAAATTGTAGGAGGGAAGCTACCAAGTTAGGATCTACTCCAAAATGATATTATTTTATTCTTCTTTATTGTAATGTTTTTGTTCTTTCAATAAACTTATTAGTTTGTATTACATTTACTTTTATTTTATAATTTTTATTCTTCTTTAATTAACTTATTTGGGTTGGAACTATAGAGTAGAGATAATATTGGGTGTTACCCTTTCAATCGATTTCTTATGAAAAATGTTTCCATGATGACAACTTCGCCCATGGAAGAGTAGTTTTCTTAGTAATTGATCGAACTCTTACCTTCATCATTTAATTTTTTTGAATCAATGAGATTTTTTAATTCATATAATATGATCCATTAATTGAGTTTTTAAATTATAATAAACTAATCAATCAATTTAACAATTAACACAAAAACACGCGAGGTCAAGATTTGTGTAAATTGTGAGTGTAAACTTAATCAGTAAAACAAAACCACGCGGGATAAATTTGTAGAGTTAAAATATAATACCTAAAATAAATTAATCCTTATTTATATAATTTATTTATGTCCTAATTTACCACTTACTATAATCTATCCTTAAAACAAAAATCAAAGCAGGGTGTTGCGATTGTATGTTCTGAAGCTAGTCTAGGGTTTAACTCTTTTCAACTTTATGGTAAAGTTAATTCTCATAGGGTTTAGGGATTAAAAAATTAGGGGATAATAATTAAGTGAATATTAATTTAAATGATAATGTTTAATAATTAAATTAAGATATCTAGTTATATTGATTATTCCTTTTAAAAATATTTTCTAAAAAAACATATTCCCATTGTGTTTTATTAATCAAATTTCATTTCAAAAACAAAAACAAAAAAAATACAATCTTCTCCCAGCATACTTTTTATTATTTTATAAAAATTGTATAAACCCCACCCCCATCCTTCTAAGTTGTTTATATTATTTTCAAAATACCTTTAATATGTTGTTTTAAATTACTTCATCTTTTGAGAGACGACCTTAGTCAGCCACTCTACTGCACCTAAATAACATGAATTTGAACATCATTTGAAAGAGACCACAATAAAACCTTTCAAATTAGTGTCATTTATAGGGAGGAAAATATTTATTTCAACTAATTAGAGGTATTTATTTTATTTTTAATTTTATTCTTTTATTCTCTTCTTTCTTTCTTCTTTCCCCTTTCTCGGGTTTTCTTTTTTCCTTCTTTTTTTGGACCATCAACTCAAACATATTTTCTTTTTATTATGGTTCATTTTTCTCTATTTACTTTTTATTTTTCATTAATTTATTACACAAACTAATCTCTAAGATTTCTTATATCTTGACCCTGAGATTGAACGTAGTCTTAGGGATCGAATCATACAGTCTTAGTCTACGAAAACTTTCAACACTCAACCAGTTAGAGAATTACTCCATTTTGGGAATAATAAAATTATAAACACTTCTGAATCAAAAATAAAATAATAACCAATGTTTGAAAACAATAACAATTAACTTAATAGAACTATTCTAGAATTGGATGCAATAGATATCAACTATCAACCAAATTGTATTGCATACCCAAATCTCAAATTGGACTTTGAACTAAAATCTAGGTTAATTCAACTTCTTCCAAAATTTTATGGATTATCTAGTGAGGATCAAAATAAATATTTAAAAGAATTTAATGTGGTTTTCTCAACCCTAAAACCAAGAAATGTATCTGAATATCAAATCAAACTAAGATTATTCCCATTCTCACTTGATGGAACTGCAAAAAACTGGATGTATTACTTACAACCTGAAGATGTAACTTGTTGGAATTATTTGAAACATATTTTAATGTATATATTTTATCCAAAATCAAGGACCACTACCATTCAAAAAGAGATATCAGGAATCAAGAAATCCCAAGGGGATTCAATGTATGAGTACTAGAAGCTATTCAAGAAGTTGTGTGCATACTACCTACATCACCAAATCATTGAGCAACTCCTCATCCAATAATTTTACGAAGGCCGCACACATATGGAGAGAATCATGGTGGATTCCATAGTGGGAGGGTCATTGGTCAATAAAACATCAATAGAGGCACATGAATTGATTGACAAGATAGCACAAAACTCCCAACACTTTGGCGATCGAGGTACATCACATGTTAGAGGAGTACATCAGGTAAGTCCTTCATCTCTTGAAAATAAATTTATTGATACTAAGTTAGAAGAATTGACCACTATGGTGATAAATACTGCATTAGAAAAAAATACATCCCAACCCTCTCTTATAAGGCCTTGTGTCATTTGCACTGAAACAGACCACCCAAATAATTGTTTCCCCCAATTACAAGAGATGAAGGATTGCACGATAATATTATCTAAGAGACCATATTAGAAACAACAACAACCACATCCCCATAAGAAGTATGATTCCTTTACACCAACATACAACCAAGGGTGGAAGGATCAATCATACATGAGGTATGGCTCTATACAACAACAAAGTCCCCCTTTTCAACAAAATTTCTAGCAGCCTCTGCCTTACCAAGGGATGCACTTTTTCAATCAGAATTTGGATTCCCTCCTTTAAAAGTACGATGTGAAACACAAAACATCAACACCATATTACCCCAAACAAATGTCCAGGCATAGGTTTCAAACTGGGAGTTGAAAGAAATTTTGGAGAAAAATGTGCAACTGAATAGGAAGGATTGAATAAAGTGCTTGGATGATGCACTTTGGACTTATAAGATAACACAAAAGACCCCCATAAGTATGTCCCCATTTAATATTGTTTTTGGGAAAGCTTTTAATCTCCTTGTGGAAGTCGAGCATCGGGCTTATTAGTCTATAAAGAAATGCAACATGGACTTGGACCAAGTTGGAATTCAAAGGAAGCCATGAATTCAAGAGCTTGAGGAAATTTGATTATCATCATATGAGAACTCAAGTCTCTACAAGGAAATATCAAAAGCAACTCATGAAAGAATGATCTGACAAAGGGAGTTTTATGTAGGAGAGAAAGTTCTACTCTACGGTTCACGACTGAAGCTGATGCCCGGTAAGTTGTGTTTCATATAGTTAGGTCCTTATGTTGTATCTAATGTTTTTTCTTATTGTGTAGTGGAGATCACACAAGACGACACTGGAAGGAGATTTACAGTCAATGGGAAACATTTGAATCAATACATTGAGGGTCTTTCTATTGATGTAGTTTGTTTTATCACACTATATGACCCCTTCATCACTTGAAAATATCAGATTGTTACTAACCCTTTCACTTTTATATTACTTGTCATATTTAAAATTATATATTTAATGTGCACATATCATCTCATAGGTTCACATTATAGAAAATACAATATTTTAAGTGTGGGGGAGGAGACAATATTTTGGGGTATATATTTAGGATTTTCATTTGTGTGTTTTGTGTTAAGTTTTTGGTAAAATTTTTCAAGAAAACAAAAAAAAAACAATAAAAAACATATCATGTAACATTATCATTTACATATGGAATATATTGAAAATGCACGTTTTAAAAATTCATTGGTGGCATGATAAGAATGATCAAGATTTCATTATTAAGGGTTGATTTTTATAAAAATGTAAGTCATTGATGATATGGTTGGTTGTGTCATTATAAAACTTTGAGATTATGACACCATTATTTATGATATTTATTCATGGTAAATTATGTCATTGATTTCTCCACACAACTTTTCATGCAATCATGACTTGTGAAAATTTTCCTACTCAATTGAAGATATATCCAAGTTAGGTAAGAAAATTCATCTTATATCAATGGTTGGTTCATACGTTTGTTTCTCTTCCGATCAATTTCATCACTCTAACAAATTGACCTATATGTGTGTACCTGATATCAGAAAGTTTTACTCCCTAAAAAACAAATAAAATAAATAAATAAAGAGGGGAGATGAAATATACAACACGTGGGGATATCTAGCTCAAGAGCTTAACGTTTGACTTTCAGGAATGCTTAAGTGACTGGGTATTCAAATTTGATTACAAAGAAATATAGAATAGGTTCAATGAATTAAACTAGGTAAGAAGAATTATTTTACTTGACCTGAATATACTTAATAGAGGGTGGAGATATGAGCTTGAAAAGGTTGTCACACACACACGTGGGGAATTAATGGCATGGTGGACCCATAACTTTTTTTTGCTATGATTAGTGTCATTAATATCACTGGATTTTATTTTGATACAATTTATGAGGAAATGAATTTAAAATTTATTAATATTTAATCCTGATTAGAATCTTACTTTTCCTATATCGTCACTATGGATTTAGTAATATGAACATGTATATCTTATCACATTTTTTTTGAAATACATGATATGTGACTTTGCCCAGGAGTGCAAAAGGGTAAGTGTGGGGGAGTTGATAAAACATAATTTTATTGAGTATTTTATTTATAATAAATGATATTATTTCCTAAAATTGTGTTAAATATTTTTATTTATAAAATATTTGGGATTAGATCATTCATTTGAAAATTTGATGAAAATTCCAGTTTTACCCTTTAAACTACACTATAGTATTTCAACCATAAATATTTTCATATTTATTATTTAAACTTAATTTTTTTTAATTGTGTTCCTTAATTAATGGGATACAACTTTCATTCAGGGTATCTAAGCTAAATCTCACATTTGATTGGAGTAAATGGGTCATAAATTCAAAGTTGGGCAGGACTCACTAGAATGGACATTATTTTAGTATTTGGGCCATAAGTTCTTCATAAATACTTGTATTGAGCCCAAATTTGTAGAGAATCTCTATCAAACATTTTATCACAAATCATCCTTCTATAAGGACAACTAGTTAACACGTTTTGGTAGTCAAACAGGCTGTAAAAGTTGGATTAATTTATTTGGATGAATTTCCCCATTCACACTTGAAACCTCTTAAAACATAGCCTCCACTCCACTCTATAAATTGGTTTTTTATAATTTTAAGCGGTTAGTATGTGAATTAAGATATTTAGAGAATAGTATAAGTGGTTATATACCATTTAAATTCACAATTGGAGGAGTTAATCTACCAAGCTAGGATCCCCTCCAAAATGCTCTTCTTTTCCTCTTCTTTGTTGTAATGTTTTTGTTATTTCAATAAACTTATTAGTGTGTATTCCATTTCTTCTGATTTTATCATTTTTTTATTCTTTAATTCAATTATTTGGGATGTAACTAAGGAGTGTATAAAATATTGGGTGTCACCCCTTCAATCCATTGCTTATGCAAAACATCTCCATGATGACAACTCCGCTCATAGAAGAGTAGTTTTCTTAGTAATCGATCAACCTATTAACTTCATCATTTATTTATTTTAAATTAATGAGATTCTGTAATTCACATAATATTATCCATGAATTGAGTTTTTAAATTAGAATAAATTAAGCAAGCAATTGAACAATTAACACAAAAACACACGAGGTCGAGATTTGTGTAAAGTGTGAGAGTGTAAATTTAATCGGTAAAACAAAACCACATGGGATAAATTTGTAGAGTTAAAATATAATCCCTAAAATCAATTAATAATTATTTCCAAAATAGATTTATTCCCTAATTTACCACTAAATATAATCTATCCTTATAACAACAATCAAAGCAGGGTGTTGTGATTGTATGTTCTGAAGCTAGCATAGGCTTTAACTCTTTTCATCTTTGTGGTAAAGTTAATTCTCATAGGGTTCAGAAATTAAAAAATTAGAGGATAATAATTAAGTGTATATTAATTTAAATTATAATTATTAATAAGTAAATGAAGAGGTAGAGTTAGATCGATTACACCTTTTAAAAATGTTTTCTAAAAAAACATCTTCTCGTTGTGTTTTATTAATCAAATTTCATTAAAAAAAACAAAAAAAATAACAATCTTCTTCTAGAATACTTCTCATTCTTTTATAAAAATTGAACAAACCCCACCCACATCCTTCTAAGTTTTTTATTTTATTTTATTTTATTTTATTTTCAAAATAACTTTAATATGTTGTTTTAAATTACTTCCTCCTTTGAGAGATGACCTTGGTCAACCACTCTACTAAATCTAAATAACCTAAATCCAAACATTATTTGAGAGCTCCCATGAAAGCGCCTTTAAATAACTAATCCTTTATAGGATAATAGGTCTAAAATGAGCTTTGGATAAGGTATAAAACTAAACTTTGAATAAGTATTGCATAACTCATTCATGTGCCTCATCACATATCTACACAAATTGATCTGAAATAATTTTTTCATTAAGAATAGGAAGAATAGATAATGATACATTAAGATACTAAAATATCATTTACTAGGAAATATCAAATGTTTAAGAGATTTATCTAGTAATATACACTCACCACTAAGTTCCATGACTCTTGGTCTTCTTGGTGTCCCATTCCCAGTCAGCTCCTCCAAAGAATTTTGAAATTCAAAAAGGGCATGGTTTATAGGGTAAAAACTCTGATAGTCTTCATATTCTCCCTTATATAGAACACCTAAACTCTCTAACCAAAATTTTTAAGAAAACTCAAAAGCTTCCCTATTCAACATTGTTCTAAATATGTCTCTTTTCTCTCTAGGGATAAATTCTAAATGATCATATAATTCCTTAAATAGCCTCAGATAGAATGACTTACTATTTTCCTTGAACCAATTATCCCATCCTTGACTCTAAATAACTTTCCAAACTAGTGATTTGTTTGAATTTAGACATTGGTAATCAACTTCTTTCTCTATAAAAACTGTTTTATCTACCAAATGTGAGTTGTGTGACTTCTCTGCGACACTCGTACAACCTCGATCCTTTATTGATTTCTTTACAAGAGGCACATCGGTAGGATGTGAAACATTGGGAGATCATTTCAACCTTGTAATTATCTCACATAAATTTGATTCCACATAAGGTTCACGTTTTAAAGAGAGGTTCAATATAGGAGGGTTTTGAGAGAGAAGGTTTCAAGAGCAGGTAAGGCTTCAAAAAGAAGAAATAGATTTTAGGGAAAGGATACTCATTGATTCAAATTATAATTCAAATTTTGGTTCAATCATTTAGGGAATATAATAATACTAAACTTATATAAAATATCACTAAAATAACTTTAAAAAAATTCTATGTACAAAATATTCATGACAAGTGTACTAACTGTGTACTCACAACAACTAATGTACGATGGGTCTACTAACCATGGATTCATAGTAAGTATATTGACCATATGAGTTAAGTTCATGATAGATAATATAATGACCATGTGAGTTAATTTTGATGGTAAATATAGTGGTTGTGTGTGTAAATGTTCACAGTAAGCATAATGACCATGTGAGTAAATATTCACGGTGGGTAAAGTGATTGTATGACCAACTGTTCACGGTTACTTCACTGACCTTGTGAATAAAAACTCACGGTCACTTTACTAACCATGTGAACTATACTACACAGTTACTTTAAGAAAAATCTCAATAAACATAAGTTTAACATTTATAATAAGAATTCAAATAAATATAAAGGTTAAAACTAAATTGAAATAATTATAAATAGTTTATCATTCCTAATTCATGTCTAATATAATTCATTTTCTCAATCTTCAATGGTTTTTTAAATATATTAACAAGATAATGTTTGGTATCAATTAATTCAAGAGTAATATATATTTTTTAAAAATGATCTATCAAAAAGTGATGTCTTATATCAATATGTTCTGTCCTTGAATGTGACACAAGATTATTAGAAATATTTATTGAACTTGTATTATCACAATTTATGGGGACTTATTAGAATTGATATCCATAGTCTAGTAATGTGTGTTTCATCTATAAAATCCATGCACAAAAATTTCCTACAACTATGTATTCATCTTCAGTAATAGATAATGCAATAGAGTTTTTCTTTTTACTACACCATGAAACTATAGACTTGCCCAAAAAGTGACATGTTCTAGAGGTTCCTTTTCTATCTAACTTACAACCACCAAAATCTGCATTTGAATAACAAACTAAATCAAAATTTTGTACTATAGAGTAAAAAAATCTTAATTTGGTTGAACTTTTGAGGTATTTAATTTTTTTTGACATCATTAAGATATGATTATTTTGGATTTGATTGAAAATATGAAACCATGCACACACTAAACATAATATTAGGCCAGTTAGAAATTAAATATAGTAAACTTCCAATCATACCTCTACAAGTGGTTTGATCAAATAGTTTTCTAGTTTCATCAAGATATAATTTAAAAATTGTACTCATGGGAGTATCACTGCCTTTAGTATTATCCATACCAAAAAGGATTAAAAGATATTTAGTGTACTTGGTTAAATTTAAAATAATTACTTCCTTATTTTGAAAAATCTAAAAACCAAGGAAGAATTTTAACTCACCCACCAAACTCATTTAGATTCATTTTACATTAATTTTGAAAATTCAGTACACAATGTTTTTGGATAATCCAAAAATAATATCATCAATATATATTTGTACTACTAAAGTATCTTTTGAAATTCTTTTAATAAATAGAGTAGGATCATTTATTTCTTTAGAAAAACCTTTAAAAATTAAAAATGATATGATCCTATCATACCAAGCACTGAAGAACTTATTTTAAACCATATAAATACTTTGTTAATTTGAAAACATGATTTGGAAAATGAGGGTTTTGAAATCTAGGGGATTGTTCTACAAAAAACATCCTTAATTATATAACCATTTATAAAGGCACTCTTGACATACATTTGATATAATTTGAAATTAAAATGTGTTTCATAGGAAATTAGTATTATAATGGCTTTGAGTATTGCTATTAAGTCAAATGTTTCTTCACAGTCAACACCTTAATCTTGATTATACCCTTATGAAATCTAAATTGCTTTATTTCTAATTATAGTTTCAGACTCATCAAATTTATTCTTAAAGACCCACTTAGTGCTAATGACCAGGAAGTCTTTAATTCTTTATACTAGTTCCCAAACTCCATTCCTTTCAAACCGATTCAACTATTCTTACATATCCATTACCCAAAATTAATCATCTATTATTTTAGTGATGCTCTTATGTTCAAGATATGAAAAGAAGGCTTTATGTCCAACCTGGTTTCTAAGAGAATATATAGTATGAGTTACTCTATCTAGATCTCCAACTATTCTATATAAGGGATGATCTCTGTGAGTCCTAATGGTTATAGGGATAGAAATATTTGGCACTTCATTTTCATCTTCAGGTTTTGGTTCAAATAATTCCTCATAACTTGGTGATTTTTCTACAATAGGTTTTACAAAACAATCATTATATTTGGTTGAGTTATTGATATTTAAATTTGAAATATCATACTCATGGTTTTATAAAGGGGTTTTAGTCTCATGTGGATCTATTTAATATAATTTTACATGTAAAAATTCTTCCACAAGTTTGGTTTTTTTTATTGAATAATTTATATAGTTTACTAGATGTTTAATAACCAAGGAATATTACTTCATCAATTTTGGATGAAAACTTGTTTAAATTATTCTTTTTTTTTGAGTATAATGAACTTACAACCAAAATATCTAAAGTAATCAACCTCTAAATTTATTCAAATCCATAACTCATATTGAGTTTTCTTTAAAAGAGTTCTAATAAAAACTTTATTGATAATATAGAAATCTATATTCATAGCCTCTACCCAAAAGTAAATTAGTAGGTTATACTCATTAAGCATGGTCCAAGAAATATCCTAAAGTGTTTTATTTCTTCTCTCTACAACACCATTCTGTTGTGGAGTCATAGGAGTAGAAAAGTTGTGATTTTATTCATATTTTGAGCATAATTATTCAAAGTATTTATTTTCAAACTCATAGCCATGATCACTCCTTAATGTATTTATAATTAATGTATTTATAGTAAGTCCACTAAGGTTTTCTATAAATTTTTCATATTTGAAAAAATAGGATCAAGATTCACTTTTATGAGCTAGAAAGAATACCCTGGTGTATCTAGAGAAATCATCTACTAGAACATAAACATAGTGCTTCCCATTTAATCTATAAACTCTAGAGGGACCAAACAAGTCCATGTAAACCAACTCTAGGGGTTGTGAAGTTGAAACTTCTTTCTTTGGTTTGAAAGAGATCTTATGTTGCTTTCTCTTTTAACATGGGTTACAAACTATCTTTTTTGAATTCTAATTTAGGAATATCCTTAACTAATCCTTTATCAATTATCTTCCTAAGTGATTTAAGGATACAATGGCCTATTATTCTATTCCATATCCATTAATCTCTATGAAATACACATAAATAAGAAATATTTTTGAGAAAATAATGAATTTAAATAAAAAAACATAAACATTATCATTACACAAGGTAGTAAAAACTAAAGCATGATTGGAATCATAAATTTTGGAAGTATTATTTTCAAATCTAACATGATAATTGCCATCAAACAATTATGAGATGCTAATAATATTATATTTTAAGACATCCACAAACAAAACTTTAGAAATCAAAACCAAACTTGAATTACTAATTTGATTGAGTCTAATTATCTTTACTTTGACGTTTTCAAAAAAGGTGACATGTCCACCATCTATATTGATAAGGTTATTAAATATTTAGTAGTCTCTAGTCATGTGTCTAGAAAATACACTATCCAGATACCATAAGTTTTTACCAATTCTCTTCAAATAGGTTTCCTACAACAAAATTAAACCAAAAATTATTTTGGTATTCATATATTCTTGGGACCGTAAATGTTAGTAATAAAAGTTTTAGGAATCCAAATTTGTTTAACTAGTATACAATAAATATAATTTTATAATTTTATAAATGAAAACACTTTTTAGTTCATAATAATAAGATTTTTTTATAGAGTTGGTATATCTTGAGCTAAGAACAAATTTGTTCTTATAAATTTTTCTCTGACTTGGTTGATAACTAGTCTCAGTGGTATACTTGGGTGTGGTTTTTTTACTAAGAATCCTAATAAAAGTTTATATACCACTTGTAAATCTTTCTAGATCCTTTTTTAGTTTCTAATTGGAAATTTTAAGTTCATTTTTTTTCCTTTAATAACTATTTTTTGTCCTTTTCTATATCAAAGTTAGATTTAAAATGAACAAAAAAATCATGTTGCTTCTTTAAAATTCTATATTTATCTTTAAGTTAATTTAATGTATATTCTATCATATTATAGT
The DNA here is from genome assembly GCA_963277665.1 of Viscum album. Lineage (NCBI taxonomy): Eukaryota > Viridiplantae > Streptophyta > Magnoliopsida > Santalales > Viscaceae > Viscum > Viscum album. The sequence goes on along the minus strand of OY728131.1, from coordinate 900,568,818 downwards.
ACTCAAATAAATCATCACTGCTCACATCTTCATCATTTTTTTCATTCTAATAAATATTAGAAATATGAATAGGTGATGCATGAATAGTATTTGATACCTCAAATGTGTTTGTTATGAAACACATGTTAGCTCAATAATTATTATCTTCTATGCTTGAGTTATATTCACTTGAGATATATTCAGAGGAAATATATATGGATTTAATAGACTTATTTGGCCTTTTTTACTTTATCCTTATATCTTTCCTAATACTTTAACATAGGACACTCAGCCTTTATGTGACCTTTTGTTTTTCATTCGTAACAGGTCACTTCAATTTATTGATTCCCCATTCTAATACCATTTTGGGTCATATTTTCCTCCATAATTTTTCTTTTTTAAGTAATTTTTCTTCTTGTAGAATTTGTTAAATCACCTAGCTAGGTGATCCATTTCCTCATCACTATTTGAAGGTGATTCATCCTCACTCAAACTATCATATTTGATTATAACTTTTAGCTTTGAGTCATAAGTCTTAAAATATATTGATTTTCTCTTTGGTTTATCTTCTTATTCTTTATTCACTTTCAATTCCTCATTGTACATCATAATATTTTCAATAATCTCTCTCACTGGTATCTTAATTATCTCACACAATTCTCTGATGGAAACTGAGGTTCCTCTCCACCTATCAGGAAATAAATGTAGAAGTCAGATCAATTGATATTTATATTCAATTGTCTTCCTAAGTGAATGCATTGTGTTCAAAATCTCATCAAACTTGAGATTCATATGAAAAATAATCTCATCATGTTTCATCTTTAATTTATATTATTTAATAGTATAAGTATTTAAGCACGTCTCTTTAACATTGGAAGTTCCCTCATGAGATATAATAAGAGTGTTCTATATTTCAAAAGCAGTAGCACACACATATATTCTAGTAAAATCATATTCTCCTAATCCATAGTATAATGAATTTATGGATTTATAGTTATAATCATAAGTGGCCTTAGTGTAATTGATCCAATCAACTTTAGAAGCTTTGGTTTTTTTTTATATTTTCCTCAATTACAGTTCAAATATCAAATCTCATGCTCTATATATATATATTTTCATTTTGATCTTCCATTGATCATAATTAGTGACATTAAAACAAGAAGTATATTTAGTGGCCATTATATATAATATATTATTATCCATAAAGATATAAATTTATAAATAATATTTTTTTTTATCTTTTGGTAAAAACTAGATCATAGTTAAAAGTAATTTGAAAATCCTTTGATACCAAATGTTGGTCGGAGTGGATAACTCAAGAGGGGGGGGGGGGTGAATTTAGTTTCTAATTAAATTTTTTGCTAAAAATATTTAAAAATAACCCCCACTTTTAATAAAAATGTCCAGTTAACTAAAATAGTAGAAGTATATATTTTTATATTTCAAAAATCTTATCATAAGTTCAATCACAACTTAGTTAAAACTAGTTTAAAACTATTTTAACTTTTGAAGAAGATTTACTTATATCAAACACCATATATAAAATATGTGTAAAAGTTAAATATAAAATTAATTTTTTTCTATTATAGTTTTGAAAATATATAATGTTTTTTTAAAATATAGAAAACAAAATAGTAAAAATACACAATAAAATAAATACAAGAGGTTTAGTCTCAAGCTGAGATCTAGTGCTCTCCACTTATCAATCAACCTTCACCAATAAGTTTATTAATCAAATAAATAGATCCACAAGCTAGTTTGGGTTTTAAAAAAGTAATATTTCACAAGGTTTCTAGGCTAGATAGAGCCTCTTGCACAGTTCTACGTGGGAGAAATAAATGAATAAAAACTACACATAGGTAGTCCAGGCTACACAACCTCTTCCATAGTTATTCATGGGAGTACATATGTAAAGGAATGAAATAAAGTGTATAAAACTATCCAATAAAATATAAAAGCTTTTGTTGAAGAATAAATAGAGTATATTAAACATAGCTCACAAAGTAAGCTAGAATATAAATAGAAAAGAATATAAAGTGAGAATATTTGATGCAAATTAGTTTGATCAACTTCGATTGATCAAAGGTCTTTAAATATATCTTTGAAAAGCTTCAACTGAGTTTTTACATAGAGATATTTTAAACAAAGTACCATGTAATGTTCATAGAGAGTCCTATGTGTATTTCTTTTTTTCATACTTATCTCACAGACGTGTTCATGTTCACCAACACTATTATACAATATTCTATATGTTGTGTTTTTTCATGCATAGTTATTCTTCTTAAAATAACTCCATCTCAAAGTAGCCATTAGAGAACATTTATTGCTACCATAATTGCACCGACTCTTTAATTAATGCTCCAAAATATAGTTGTTGGAGATTTGAAAATAATCCATTTCTTAAGTTAGAAACAATCAACTTTCTTCGCTAAAAGCATGAATACTTGGCATGGTTGGTTGAAATAGTCAGTTTTCATAGTTGGTATAATTGTTCTCGCAATCACTTCTTTTCTCTATATGATCACTTCAATTCTTCGCATGGCCACTTGAATTGTTCATGTGGTAGGTTCATCTCTTCAAGAAGAAACTCCATGAATTCGTACAATAACTTCATTGATTCACATGGTAGATTCATTGCTTCTTACGGTCACTTGATTTCTTCATGTGGTAGGTACTTTACTCCTCATATTAGCTTCTTTTATCCACATGTTCAATCCACTTGTTCTTGTTGAGGGTAGTTTTTCCTATGGTAACTACAATACAAATACACAATTAGTATAAGACTTAGAGAATTTATACTTTTTTATTACATGGTAACTTGATTGTTCATGCGGTAGATTGAATCCTTCATGTGTTAGGTTCAGTACACATGTGGTCATTTAAACTTTAACACACAATCAGTTCATGATTTGGATATAATTTTCTCATATAATGCATAGTTAGTTGATTGTACATGTGGTTATTTAGAGTAAAACATGTGGTCACTTCTACATGATCACTTGATCTTCACAGTCAGTTCAACTTCTTCACATGGTAGGTATATTACAAATATGGTAGGTAATCATAATAGGTTCAAGACTTATCCAATTTTATTAGTTTGGACAAAAAACAATTGAATATCATAAAACATGAAATTCATTAGAAATATAATAAATATGATTTGGGATAATTAAAATAAGTAGGTGCTATTCTAATATAAAAAAACATATAATAGATGGCGAGATACACTCTAGATATTATCCACAAGGTTTTTGAATGATTGTGATAATTATTCAGGGGTGAGGTGCTCACCATATGTGGGTGTCCTTTAGGGATTTTTGATAAGATTCGTTTAATCACATAATGATCATTGATAGTAAAAAACAACCCAAAATTAGTTTTATCCTTATTTAATAAATCAAACATGTAAAATATATGAAAAATAAGGTACCTAGTATTTATCCATTACAGTAACTTCCATCTTCATTATTTGTAGGAAAATACTTGATGAAGATCACCTGAAGTAGCAAACGTATTCTTACTAACTTTGAGAGAATACACCTACCAAATTATCATTTATCATATCAAGAGGATACCCAAATGCTGAAGGGGTTCTAGAGCCTTCTTTTTGAAATGATAAACAACACTCCGGGAAGAAGTGAGTCTCTGTATAAATCTTTGACTGAAACCAATGATTGTATCACTGTCAACATATTCTCACATAACCAGACAAAGATAAATATTCTCTTTATATACAGGAAAAGAAAAATTCTCCTCAAAATTCATCACATGTTTTACTTTTGTTGGGTATAACTTTAATTGACCACTTTAATGAATAAATTCAAATCTTGAATAAACCAACTCTTTGGTTCATAACTGATGAAATATCATTCAGGAGAAAGCTAATAGCTGAATTGCATGAAACTGTATATGAATCTTATGCATATTTAATATATATATATATATATATATCATATATCAACACATGCATTATATACATGAAAATATATATACATCATATGTATGCATTAAATGTACAATATATATATAATATCATATTATATATATATACTATATGCATCATATGCGTATATACATGCATCATATGCATGTGTGCATGAATCATATGCACATGTGCATGCATATCATGCATGTATATTTTAGTTCTCATTTAACCATATCTTTTTTTCACCAAAATACCATAAGGCCTTTATGAAAAACTCCACAACCCTATGCAAATCTATCAAACTTTTTGGGATACAGTTTTATTAAAATATCTTCATTTTGAATAAACACTTCATCCAAAATTTTATCCTAATCTAAGGGAAAAATGTGTGACCCTACATGCCTTAGAAACATTTATAATAAATATAAAATCTTTTTTTCAAAAATGTAAGCAAAGAGAGACATCTAACAAAGCCTCAGTCCTACTCAAGTTACTAAGGGGTTTGGTGTGATCTCCATCAAGCATACTCATATCTCTATACAAACATATACACCATAAGATGTATTGTATAAATCATATGTATACCTATATAATCCCCTTTTCCATGATATCAAGTGACCACTCGATATGTAACATGTTAATTTAGTATAAACAACTCATCTTTTCTTGATTTTTCAAAAAAGATTGACCAAGTTGATTAATACATTACATGTCAATCATCTCACTAATGAGTACATCACATGTCCCTCATCTAAGTTACTAAACACATTATATGTGAATCAACTAATCATGACCATAAATTTCTCAAGTCTAATTCAATTAAGGTCTAGATGTATTTTATTATCATATAAGTGGATAAATATCATCTTGGTTGTGCTCCAACCGATGACACGATCAATAACATACCCAACTAGTCAGATTAACTAAGTTATTTTCAAACTTGTATAAGTAGGGTATCAAAGTATGAAGGTTATCATGCTATGTATCTCACCAACCTCAGGTAAGAAGGATTGATAATAAACATACACTACTAAGTATATTGATGACTATATGACATTCCATGAGATATGATTTGGTATTCTAGTCCATGTAACAAGTCTCTACTTATTACCTCGTGAATCCATTCTCCATATATACAATTTTTTATATTGAGTACAATAATTTATTCAATCTAACCATATCATATTATCACAACCCATAATAATCCATGATTATCATTAGTTAGTGACAACTCAAAGTCACACTTTGAGGGGATAATTATCATTATATTCATGAAATGTATATATATATATACACATACATTTATACATTCAATGTGAAAGAATAATAAAAAAATTATATTTCCTTTAATATGATCCATCTTATATCTTTAAAAATATTTTAAGAATATTTAACAAACCCAACATTAGCATATGTATTATCATGTCATATATGAGAGACTGCCAAATCAGCCTTATATATGTTGTAATATCATGGGTTTTGTTAAATCATTACATTCTATGTAATTCCTTCCAAATATCTATGTGACCATATGATAAAAAATTCCCACTAAACTCTTTAGTAAGAAACATATATGAAGTAATCCAGTTTGAATAATGGTGGAACTTTAAGAATCATATTCCTAACATTGAACTGCTTGAACATATCCAAACTCCTTAACTTCACAACATAAAGTGTTAAGATACTTACTTCTATTTTCTACTTATAACTCTTTATAAGTTTATCGTTTTCATCATTGTAACCATTTCCATCAAACTTTTATTTGCAATCTTTCAGGTAAATATCATTATTTATATTATTGTTTTTCCAGCACATCCTAAAATCTTTTAGGATAAAGTGATGTTCACTTTTCCATGATAAATAAATGTAACTCTTTATATTTATCTTGACCATATAATATCCTAAAATCCTTTTAGGACATCAAACTAGTATGATACTTTAGGTAATAATGATTTTCATTTATCCATGATAACCAAATATAACCCATTACATTAATTTTTATTATCATATATCCTTAACTATTTAATATATTAAGTGAAAATACTTTAATATTATATGGGTATAATCCTTTGTTTGTTAACTTTTAACTTTTTTATGTCCAAAAATACTCCCACTAGCTTCTTAGATACTATATTCTCTTCATAATATCTTTCTAAGATATAAAAACTACTTTGTGTTTAAGAAATATCACCTATTTCCTTATAGTTGGAATATTTAACAAATAATTAATTATTCCATATCATATATAGTATTATATTTGTTTAAAACATTTTATTTTGAAAAGAAATATTTTTTAAAATACACCACTGATGGGTGGCAGGAATCATATTCCTTCATATTTTAACAATCCACTAGATAAACACTTTATCATAGATATAACATTTTTATCCTTGTGTTTTTTTTCAAAATATGTTATAGAATTCAATGAATCATAAATCATGTGTATAAAACTAGTTATATCATGTTGTTCATAAAAACCCTTTGTTAGCTAACCTATTCTCTTATCATATAAGATATATAAGAAAAAGATACACATTTTTTACTTAGATTCACCTAATCTTGACACATTATTTCACATTCAAATATTTGGTGTAGCAGTTGTTTGATTTATGAATGTAAAATACAAGCTTAATCAATTATTACCTTTATTTTTAACTCCTATATATTTACAACACTTATAAAATATACATTCAATATCACATACCCTTGTAAATTGATGAATTAATTTTTATAACATCTATACCTTATATAAAAATTTCATAGAGTTTCCTAAACTTCTTTAGGTATTCTGAATAATCCAATTATTATTTATACTTCCTAAGAACTGTAGGTTTAAATACCATTGAATGGATTCTTGAAGAAATATTGTTGAACACTAAAATAACTTTTATTCTTCCAGTTTTAGATTTTTCCTAATAAGACTATCTGTACATCACTTGTATCTAGACATTATATGTCCAGTTCATTAATTCTCAATACTTGAGAATATAAGGTAACACTTTCATAAATTCAATCATATTTTTAGAACATTTACATAAATAAAAATAGGATGAATATCTAACCCAAATTATCCATTTAATCATCCCTTGAAGCATGTTATAGAATTGAACAAATCATAAACTATGTGTATCAAAATACCCATATCATTTTATTCAAACAACAATTGTTTTCATTCTCATCTCAAGAGAAAAATGAGATAAATAATACACAGATTATGATAGGTTTATTCAAACTTATAGCATCTAATTTATTAATGCAATAACTCCTTTAATCCATTAACTAAAAGAAAACTTCAAGATTCAATTCTTTTCTTATCTTCTAACCTCCTATATATTTGCTACTTTTGTAAAATATACAATTGATATCATATATCTGTAAGAATAATAGAATTGTATTCTATAACATTTCAACTAAGAATCTTATAGTTCATCAAGTGATCAGAAAAATCCCATAATATGGAACTAATACCCATTTATTCTTCTTGATTTTACCTTTAAGTTTCAACGACCTTAGCTTGAAGAAACATTATTAGACTTTATAACTAACTTTTATTCTTTTGGTTTGAAAATTTACCTATTTATAATGTCTACATGGTACTTGAACTTAGACATCATATACATAGTTTATCTATTCTCAACTCTTTGATAATATTGGGTAAAATTTGCATGAATTTATTCATCTTGTCAGAACATTTTCATAAATGACAATATAATAAATTCCTTAATCAAAACGAGCTTAAAGAAAACCACTAGTCTCACCAAGTCATTAAAATATTCAATTATCATTGACATACCAAATCATATTGAGGATATGATATTAAATTTCCTTAGGTAAATATGCACCTAATGCCTTTGAAACCTCAATTATATAATTTTTTGATTTATAAACATCTAGATTAACTTGTAGAATAACTTTCAAAATTAGTTACTCAGGAAGGTGCTTATTTAACACATAAAATATTTCTATTTAGAACTTTTCTTAAGTTATCATTCTAAGGAATATCTTTCACTAAGCTTATATTTCAAGGATAAATATTAAATTTTAATTTGATAATGATGATCTAATTCATCTATAATATAATCTTTTATTAAATGAGTATCGTGTTATATAGATTTTAATCAAGGAAATTAAATGAAATTTCTCCCACTAAAAATGATGACCACAAACATTATATTCATTTAGAGATACAAGATATATATTTCATTAAGTAATGAATCTTCTAAATAATTCCTCTCACCACTTAATTATTTAGCTATGGAAACTTCCCAATCACAATAATTGTGACTCTTGGATGGTTAAGTGGATAACTCTTTATCCAAATTCATCATATGGTTTCACTCAACTCTATTCCTATGATATCCTCCCTAAGGGTTTAATAGATAATTGTTACCCAAATAAAACACCAATAATAGACTAATAAAAAAAATCTAGAGGCACCCTGCTGGGGAAGAACCTACACAAGGATGATTCAATGTTATCTATTATATTTTTTCCTTGAAAAAGATAATTTATGGGTATCCTTCTTAGGTAGAACCTACCCGGTTGAATGATCAAGGTCTTAACAAGTGTCACGTTGGAATGAATATCACACTTGGTATTTGAATGGGTTTTTAGTCTTACCAATTTAATATACATAATATGCATATTAGATTCATAACTATTTCATATTATGTAATCTTTATCTTACCATTTTTTAATCTTTTTTATGTATGCATGTTTCTATTATTTTAGTTTTTAGAACCTATTTTCCAACCACCAAATTAACATGTTTAAACCAAATTAATGTGTTACTCTTTACATAACTCACAAGTTTGTGTTACTTACCCAAAAATAGAAGTTAAACACATTCATAAATATATGAATTCATGCATAAGGTACATAAAATCTTCATATAAAGGCATAGAGTTATATGAGATTGAAAAACTCTACATGAGTAATCCTGAAGCAACAAATAGCCAAATCCATTCACTTTTTTTAACAAGTCATAGCCCTCCAATCCAGTAGGTGGTCCGACCCCAAGTCCCTTTTACCTAGGGAGACTCAACACAAGAGATAATCCAATTCATGATATCTCTAACACCTAATATGAAAAGACTATATTCAACAACTATTTTCAAGATCATAACCTCAAAGACAATCTGAGGTCAATGTAGATGAAAACTAAATTTTATGGAGTCATACATAACATGTAATATAGGGATTTAACTCCTAGTTTTTTAACAATTAAGGATAAAGCATACAAAATATTCACATTTCTTAAGAAATTTACTAAACATGAATATCAAAGCAATTTAACAAATAAAAAAATATTTTATTTATTTTCCAAAACATGAGATAAAAATTCATAAACATTTCATAAATAAATGTTGATTATATTTTTTTTTATAAATTAGCAAGAATACAAACATTTTTATATTCATTTTAATATTGTCTCTTTCATATTTTTGCATCATATGGAATTTATATGATATTTCATGAATTATAAACATTTTAAAATTTTATTTTTCTCATATAATAATTTTATATGTTCTAAATATCATATATTTTTTAATTTATAAACACTTTATAAATTAACCCCTATGATTTTTAAAAAAATACTTTTATTTATAGATCACAAGGCATGCCATATAATTTTGGTAAACTGTATTTTAATATTAAAATTTAATATTTGGGAAAATGTTTCACAAACATTTATTTAATTAATTATAAACCTTTTACAATTAATTAATTAATTTTTAAATTATTTATAAAATAAATTTTCCAAAAATACCTTTTATTATTATTTTTAAACATTTTATAAGCCATTAAAACCATTTAAATATTAAAAAAATATTTTTTTATTTACCCTTATGTAGAATCACTATTCTATATAGGGGTAAACTCCAACTACCCTTATGCAAACTGTTTTCATAATAGTAGAACTACATGACCCTTACATAGCGCATACTGTATAAGGGTACTAAATCATTTACCTTTATGTGAACCATTCATGTAAAGGTAAATCTTGGATTACCCTTATATGAGAACCCTCGTGTATAGGTAAGTTGTGGGTTACCATTACATGAACCCCTTTCACATAAAGGTAAGCCTTAAACTATCTTTAGAAAATCCTCTCGCATAAAGGTAAACATCATATAAATTTTACGTGGGCTTGGAAAGAGTTTATCCTGCATAAAGGTATTCTACATATACCTTTACATAATACTATTTTAGGGAGTCACCTATGGGTAATTAGAATATAACCATTATGCGACCCCATCCATGTAAAGGTAACATGTTATTACCTCAAAAAAATTTATGTAAAGGTAACTATTTCTACATAGAATTTTACTAAAACATTGTTCTTCAATTTTCTTTGAAAACCAGTAGATCAAACACATTTAAACTTGAAGAAACTTGATTCTATACCATTAATGGGTTCTATTTGATCATATAATAATCATTGGTAGTAGAAAACAACCTAAAAATAGCCCGATCCATATTCAAGAAAGCAAATGTGTAAAATATCTAAAAAAAGATTTCCTGGTATTCGACAACTATAATAACTTTAATCTTCATATTTCAAAGGAGAATACTTGATGAAGATCAATTGAAGTATAAAACACATTCTTCATACCTTTGAGAGAATACACCATATGAAGTATCCTTGATCATATCAAGAGGATACCCAAATTATGAAGGGGTGTTAGTGCCTTTGTTGAGAAATGATAAACTACACTTTAGGAGGAAGAGAGTTTCTATACAAATCTTTGTATGAAACCGATGATCATATCACCACTGATGTTTCCCAACACAAAAAAACAAAGACATATCTTCTCTTTATATACAGTTGAAATAGATTTCTCCTCAAAACACATCACATGCATTACTGCCTGCTGGGTGTAAATTTCATTGAACAATTTAATGAATAAATTCAAATCTTGGTTCCCCCTCATCCCTTAAAAGGGGGGTTATCCAAAATCGATAAAAATGATGGCCTTCAGGCCATTCAAGAATAAATAAAAATCTTGAATAAACCAAATCTTTGGTTTGTAACTAATGAAATACCATTCAGGAGAAAGCTAACTGTCGTATCGTATACAACTGTATATACATATCATGCATATTTAATATAATATATATGCACATATATATATATATATCATATATATATATCAACACATTTATCGTATGCATGAAAATATACATGCATTATATGCATGTATTAAATCTACATTATATATATAATATAATATCATATATATATATATATATATATCAAATTCATCATATTCATGTGTACATGCATCTCATGCATGTATATTTTAGTGCACATCCAATTCTTTTGATCTAGAAATTATAATTGATGATTGTGGGAACATAGTTTTGGCAATGTCTCATTCATTGAGTGGCCATGAGTAAAAAGATGACTTGTTTTATTTAACTATGAGATGAGGGGGATGCATCATTCTCCCTTAGGGTGTGTTAATACTATGGGTACATTTTCTTATTATGACATTGGCTGAAGCAAGTTGTCTGCTCACTCATGTTTGGTCTTGCATGAGGTGGAGCAAGGTTTTTTAATTTTTGGTTGTCATACATTTCACCTTGTATGCACTCATATATGTGTGGATATTATCTAGGGACACCATTAATAGTGGACTAATAAGTTCATACTTATACCCTACATGGGACCTCTGGGATTCATGAAACATTCATGTATTATGAAAAAGTAAAGGACAAAGGCCCCATGATCGGAGTATAATGGTCGTTGGTGAGATGGATGTGTAATGAATGTTGATGGTGTTATTTTAGTGATGGGTCAGGTGGTTTCTCAGTGCTGCATTATATTAGTTATTTTTTTTAATTTCTAGACATGTTTGTATATGATCAGTCTATGGGCAATCCAGATTACTTTTGTATGACTTGTATGACATTGTAGATATTCATTACACAACTACATTTGGCATGTTATGTTTAATTCTCTTGTTATTATATGTTAATGATTATTTTACTTTACTTATACTATTTTTATGGTTATCTGTATACGAGGGTATAGTCTCCTCATGATCACAACTCATACCCTTTTCTCCAATCAATAACCATTGACATATGGGGGGCATTCTTGAGGTATGTGGAACTTTGATTTGGTCATAGTGGAGGTCAACAAGACTGGGAACATTAAAAATTAGTACCAAATTGAGGTCGAGTGAGGTTGTTAAAGTCTTGTTTATTATAAATGGCACTAAGTGGGATAATAATTTGTTATTTTGGGATGGTAGGTTGGAGGTTTAGGATGGAAAAGACTTGGAAAATCACATTATACTGGTGAGTAGCTAACTCCGATTTAGGGGATTCCCAATTTATTTGAGTTTTGGATATTTATTTTAGGTTTTTGATATTATGGTTTGGTTATTTCTGTAAATGATGTGAATTTTATTGTTATTTAGTTTTGAGCATGACTCTTTACCTATAAATTCAAGAGGGTGTGTGAGTCATGAATCATTTATGAAATATATAATTCACATGACATGTGTACGCTAGTGTGTGATTAGTTATTTGGTTCTAGAAAAAGGGTTTAGTTATTTAAATTTTCAAAAATAAACTAAAAAATTATTTCCTATATATCTTCTTGGTGACATTATACTCAGCCAAATCAAGGTTTTAACTCTTGTTGTTATCGAGTATGTGGATCCTATGTGTGTGTGTGCGGTACTTAACCTTGAAATGGGTAGGCGGGGTCATGAGGACCGATGATATGAGCTTTGGATGTGGATAGGAAAGTGTATGGGATAGTGGGATATACTTTCCAATATAGATCTCCTTATTTGTGGTATTCAGGCTATTCTATATGCTTTGAGTTCATTATTTGGTTTGTAGTGATATGCCACCTTAATAACCATTATTAGAGTCTCAAGAGGGAAAATATAAGAATTAGCTTAGGAATGTACTTGTTAGGTCCCCCAAGTGTGGAGATGCAGTTCCATTGAGGTGTGTGCTTGTTGGGACCCCTGAGGGAAAATATGATCATATACCACATGTAAAGGTTCTAATGTATCTAGATCAACCAATTGAGTTAGGATGAATGTTTGATGATTAGATGAGGGTGAGTCCGGTATGGGTCATCCAGAGTATTTATTGATAGACTCATAGAGTTTAACCACCTATAAATTATCTGACAAGGGATTTATAGTCATAGTATCCTCCATTGTTTTAGGGATAGGGTGGAACCTAGGAATCCAAGTTCTAGATTGAGCTAGTTCAGATCATCTTTGATCAGATTGAGATATCTATAGGGTGAAGGGTGAACCTAACAATGTACATGCTCATGGGAGAAGTGAAAAATTTTAGGGACATACAAGTATAAGTTGATTAACATAAGGGGTAACTTGGAATAATTTTGAGGTGAGTTTATTTGAGCACTTTTCCCCCAGGATGCTGAGGGTGGACTGAGTTTTTGAGGTCATGCATTTGATTCATAAGAAGACATCAATGATAGATTATGATTCTAAGTTCATAGATTTGCTAAATTTTTCACCGACATTAGTGGAGGATGAGATCAACAATGTATGGGGATTTGAGGATAATTTTTATCATTCCATGAGAGTATAGATGAATAATTTCAGGTTTACATTGTTTTCTAAGGCGGTGAACTAGGAGTTAATAGCAGAGTGAAACTTTACTGATGATAGTGTACCCAAACGAACATTAGTGTAAAATGAGGATGTTATTGGGGCTTAAAGTAGTAGGAAGTGGGGTATAAGGAGACCTATCAAGGAAGTTGGAGCATGGGATAATATTTTCTACCTCAAAGTGGGCCATCTTCTAGGTGTTATCCATACAAGAAAACAAGGAATATCTAAACCAGCGTGATTAACCACCTAAGGAATGTCAAGATTATGGGTTGATGGGTCATGTAGAGAGGTTTTTGTTGAATGATATCACAGTCCATTGGAGGTCGCGACTTTGATTAAACTCAAGAATCTAAGGCAAATCAGTGTAGGGAGGTAGTAGTTAGAGTTATTCTGCACATCCAAGCCATGGAAGATGATAGGGTGATCAATAGTGGGGTAAATGGATGAAACATAGTGTGACTCCATAGATAGGTCAGACATATGGAGTTTAGTGCTCTGGAAAGTTACATATAGTTGAGCCAACTTTTTTTGAGTATAAGGAGAGTCATTGATAATTTTAGTTACATCGTGATTGTTTTGGCTCGAGATTTTGTTAATGGTAAATGGTGTACTATGTACATTATATGCAAACTAGACCAACCATATGATGGTTGATGTTCAATTATTGGGTATTATGCATGGACACAATATGGTTGATAAATAGTAACTATGGTTTTGAGGTGATGAATACTAACTATTTGACCTGGTTGGTGATTCTTAAGGTGGGAGTATCTATGGTTAGAATTAGTCTCTTTGAGTCTGTTGGTTATTGAAATTAGGAATAGATAGATGTGTTCGACACTATTTTGGCACCTTATGGGTGAGGTGAGAAATATGTTTGAGTTATGATTGGGGTTGGTCAATGTAATGTTCAAATATATATTAGAGATGAGTTGTACTATTGTGGGGAGGTTGTGATGTCCTGGGTATTTAAATGATAAATTTTCGATCTAAGTTTGGTATGACCATGTGTATTAGGGCCAGTTTGTGCTATTAAAGGTGTTAGTAGAGGCTGAGAGTAGGTGTTTGAGGTTTCAATGTGTTCTTGAGTTAAAATTTATGTTGTAGGTCAAGGTTCATGCTATATACAATGTAATTGTAATTTGATGAGAGGATGTATAAGGATTAAATCTTATTATAGGTGGATGTTCATGTCATAGGTGGATAATTACACCATGAATCCTTGACCATGGAGGGAATTTCACTGTGATAGGCAGGGTCATGCCACAATGTGACCCTAGATAGGGGGGGGGGGTTGGATTTGGGGAGGTGAATTATGTTGTAACACATAGGATCAGGTCATAATGCAGACCATGGAAAGGGAATTGCATCATGACCATAAGGGCCACACCATAATGGATCTTCTATTAAGTTTTTTTAGTTTTAATAAATTGGTTTATTTAATTAATAAAATGATAACTTAGTCTCATTCACTTCCAAGAAAGGGGAGTTGAGTCTCACTCTTCTTTCATTATCCTCTCCTCCCAAAGGGGGGATTCCTCTAATTACGGTCCATTATCTGAGTCATCTATCACATGGAGTCACCATGAGGCATTTTATCTGGATTCTAGATTCATTCTTCCTCGAGTCAAATTAGGACATGGAATCAGATGAGTAATCCCATACCAGTGCTAGGTAGGTGGTTCCCATATATTTATGTTGTTAGATGTGTATTTTTTTACTATGTGATTTATTATCTTGACAGGGGTGTGTGGGAAAATAGAATATGGATGGGTTAAGGTCTCCAAGGTATAAGGTATCCTAGGAATTGTATAGAATGGGTAGGTGTGGTTTGGGTTTAATAATGTCGAGGCATGATGCATGGTGATTAATGGACCAGAACTTAGTTGATGAATGTTCTTATAATTACTTGTAATTACTATGATGATTATAAAAGGGTGGAAATGTCACTCTCTGTTATAGTGTGGTGGTGATATATTGTTCACTTATTGTGGGGTAACAGAGGTTCATTAGGTTCATGGCTATAAGAGGTTAGTGTTGTCACACACCAATGGGGTTGAGGTTATTGGGTATGTGTGCACATGAAATGAAGTAGTGTTGATATTTTTTTTTCAATGAGATCATCTATAGATGTGAAACTTAGGGTGATGATGTTGATCCTCTAACAGATAGAGGGATACTCCATAGATATTGTTCATGGGGTTGGTGGATGATTGTGATCACCGTTTAGGGGCAAGGTGCTTGTCGTATGGATAGTTATGGGAATGTGGTTTTGGTGATGCCTCATTCAATGAGAGGCCATGATCATAGAGTTGATTTGTTTTCTTGGACTATGAGATGAGGGAGTTGCATCATTCTCCTATAGTGCATGTTCATAATATAGGTACATCATCCTATTTCAACATTGACTAAAGCAGGTTGGACACTCGCTCATGGATTATCGAGCATGAGGTAGAGTAGGATTGTTTACTTTCTGGGTGTTATACATTTTTCATTTCATGTACTCATATATGTGTGGATATTATCTAGGGATTTCTTTAGTGGTGTCCCATTGAGTTCATAATCACACCTTGCACGAGCCCTCCGAGACACATGCATACTTCATGTCTTGTGAAACATGAAAGGGAAAAGGACATGTGATAGTGTATAGTGTTTGGTGGTGTGATGGATGTGAAGGGGATGTTGATGGAAATATTTTGGTGATAGGTTAGGTGGTTCCTCATTTCCATGTTGGAGTTTTTATTTTATCCATTCTGAACATGTTTGTATATGATTGGCCCACAAACAATCCAATTTAATTTTGTAGGACTGACATGTCACAATACTGCAAATATGACCTTTATTAGCGCCAGAAAAGTCCATTTATAGTGCTAAAAAAGCACTATTAATCTCAGAGAAGATAAAGGGGAGTCCCTTTTATTAGCACTAAAAAGAGTTCTGATAAAGACCACTTTTATCAACACTAAAAAAAGCACTGATAAATGGGTCCTTTATCAACACTTTTTTAGCGCTGATAAAAGATAAAAAACATTAAAAAAAATAAAAAAAATATTTCTGAAATTCATGGAGGGGCTTCAACAGTGCTTGAATCCCCCTTCAACATCCCCCACCCCAGCCCGCACGCCCCAGCCACCCCAGCCTTTAACAATGCCCCCACCCTTTAACAGCGCTAGCCCTTATTCCACCCATGTGCGTGACCTGCCTTTCCCTAGATTTGAACTCAGGACCTATTGCCTGCGCACCTAAGACTTTACCACTCCACCATATTGATTTTATCTTCATTTATCAATACATACATATATAGTTATATTTACTCATATATTAATATACATTTACATTAACACATATATATATATTTATATTAAAATATATATATTTAGTTATATTAATATATATATATTTAATTAGTTATATTAATATATATATATCCATATATTAATATATATATATAGTTACATTATATATTAATATATTTATTCATATATTAATATATATTTATAAGACCAGTTTTAAATACATTTATAAAATATGCTTTGTGTGTGTGTGTTTATAAATAAACAAATACATATATACAACACACACATACACACACAAATATATTATATGTGTATTAGTAAGTATAATTATACATATTTATATATATTTACAAATATTATATATTAATATGTATATACATATGTTTAGAATATATAGATAGTATATATCGGTTTGTCAATACAGATGCACACACACACACACACATATATATACAAGTACACATTATATAGGTATATAAATATTCATATATTTGTATTTTAAATAAAATATATATTAGTTTTTTATTTAGATAAGGCTTATATATTGAGAAATATATTTTATATGTAAATATGTTTAATTATTTATTTATAAAATTAAATTTTTATATGTGAATATATAAAAAATATGTATATATTATTATATATTTGATTATAAATAACAGTACATTATGAAAAATGATAACAAGCCTTGAAAACCTGAAAAATAGGTAAAAATGGAGAAACCCTCAAAACCCGTAAATATAGCCAGAAAGTCAAATAAACCCTAACTTCAGGGTAATAATGAAAACTTATGATCTAAGAGTCTATTCCAGATCCATGACTAGTCAAATTGAAGATCATAAAACGAGCTTTGATATGATAGGTGGTGGAGGCTGAACGGATAGACATATCATAAGTTACAACTATTTGAAAAAACAACAGACATGAAAAAAGTGCTAGAAATGGGGGCTTGAAAAACCTAACAAACTGCAGAGTCACTGAAATGAGCATAACTTCTGATTAGGGTGTCTGTTTAAGCTCCATGACCATTCACACCGAAGATCATGGAATGAAATACGATATAACAGGTGGAAAAGGCCAAACAGACACACTAATTAGGAGTTATTACCGTTTTAAGAAAAATTTGACAGGGCACCGAACACAGAAACGGAGTTTTGGAGGCCTTTAGATGGTTTTTTGGGGTTTTAGGGTTAGTTACATGATTTTAAATTTGTTAGATTCATCTTTATGTGTATATATCTTCACTACCTTTGATTTTATATGTGGTAGAGCCCAAACGGACACCCGAAGCGAAAGTTATGGTCTTTTGAAGTTGGAGTTTTTTAGAGTGGTATAACCAATATATCTTCCATTTATTTGATCTTATCACAGTTTTGATTGAACTTGGTCCTCACTAATCTCATTATATTCTATTTTACTGGTCACGACACTCAAATAGACACCCAGAGTAGAAGTTATGGCTGTTTTAGTGGGTTACAGGTTTCTTAGGTTTTTAGGAATTAGGAGGGTTACTCAATTTCAAACAATCATAACTTCTGCTCTGGGTGTCCATTTGAGCATCGTGACTTATCAAATAGAATATTTCAAAAATATATACACTCTGGTTACTATTGGAACCCCTTCTCATGTTCTTCAAGGCCAAAAAATGCCCATAATTCTTCCCAACGGTCATAAGTTCTGCTCTGGGTGTCCGTTTTGCCATAACTTCTGTTCTGGGTGTTTGTTTTGCCTCTACCACATATCAAATCAAAGCTTGCGAATAAACCTACACTTATGTGACTACTAGAACACCTTCTCATATTATTAAAGGACCAAAAAGGTCCTTAATCCCTTCAAACGACCATAACTTCTGCTCCGGGTGTCTGTTTTGCATCTACCACATATCAAATCGATCTAAAACATATTTAAAAAATATATATTATATTTATATCAATATAAATATACTTATATATCAATATATTATTTTTTATGATTTTTTTTTGAAATATACACTTTATCAGTGCTAGGAAAAAAAGCGCTGATAAAGACATCCCTTTATCAGTGCTTTTTTTAGCGCCGTTAAAGAGTGGCACTAGTAAAACCCAATTTTGTGGTAGTGTCATTATATATATTCATTTTTCCTCTACATGTGGTATGTTATGTTTAATTATATTTTTTTTATATGTTCATAGTCCTTTTACCTTTCTTTTATTTTTACTATGGTTGTTTTCATATGAGGTTATAGTCTTTTCACGATCACACCTTAGAGACTTCTTGCTAGTCGGTAGCCTCTTGCATACGAGGTGGTGTGCTTGAGGTATGTGGAACTCTAGTTTGGTCACAATGGAGGTGAATCAGGATGCGAATGTTAAACAAAACATCTTGGTTGAATAAATAAATGAACCCGAGGAGAATGAAAATTTTATTGATCATGAAATTCCTTAAGAAACTAATGTACCAAAAACACATGATCATAATCAAGAGGAAATTTCATTAAATTTTTCTGACATCATAAGATGTTTGAAGTAATTAGATACCATTGTTTATGACACATTTTTATACAATTCATCACTTTAAATTATTAATGAGGATAAAAAACCTAAAATAATCAATGAATGTCATGATAAACTACATTAGGTTAAATGGAAAGCTTCATTCCAATTTGAATTAGATTCACTTGATAAATGTGATGTTTTTGGGTCCATTGTGAAAACCCCATTAGGGATCAAACCTATTGGTTATAAATGGGTATTTTTGAGAAAGAATAATGAAAATAATGAAGTTGTGAGATATAAAACATGACTAGTTACTCAAGATTTCTCATAAATACCCAAGATTGATTATGATGAAACATACTCTCCTGTAATGGATGTGATAACTTTTCAATGTCTAATGATGATTTTTATGCATGAACATCTTGAATTATGTCTGGTGGATGTTGTCACTATATAACAATGTGTTAATATTGATAATGATATTTATATGAAAATCCAAATAGTATTCAAAATGAATACTACATGTTTTGAATATCATGATCATTTTTTTAAGTTTAATAAATCATTATATGGATTAAAGTAGTTAGGGAGTATTTAGTATAACCATTTGAGTGAATATTTGATAAAATAAGGTTATACAAATGATACAATTTATATATGTGTATTCATTAAGAGGATTGGGTCTGAATTTTTCATTATTAAAGTATATGTTGATGATTTAAATATTATTAGAACTCACGATAAACTTTAGAGGGCAGTAAAATTGAAATGACCCAACCCTCCATGACCCCTCTTGGGTTTGTAGTGAGCCAAGTGTGACACTCCAAGCCCGTCTCCAATAGATTATAGGATTGTAACTGGAACCAAGAAGGAATAAATACACACATGATACCTTTGTCTATAAAAACCTATGTATATATACAACATAATATGCAAAAATATAATTAGAAATTGTCCTCAATATAAATGAATAATTAATTTGTATAATAAAGTATGAATTAATAACAACTATACAATGTTATGCCCCATGGAAGGACTCCAGGGAAGAGACACCATGTACCACCGTGAAATAATTAATTATGATGAGGTCCCACTATTAAATACTATCATCGAGTACTGTCAAGTGCCACCAAGTATCAACCCTACATAAACAACTTTATCTCTATGACTATTAACCCCATCTCTGAATTGTGCATTGTCTGCATAAACACAACATGTGTGGGCATGAGACCTGTGTGGGGGTGAGTATAAATACACTCAATAAGATTCCATGAAATAAAAAATAAAATATAAAACAACCATCCGACTCAAAACCACCGATACAAGAGAGTTACTAGAAAGTAAGGGGATATGGAAAAACTATATATTCTTTATAGGAAATAAATACAGGGACATAGGGAAGTATCCTATCACCATTTCTCAACTCAACTCTATGAGTAATAATTTCATACAAGTATCAAGGGACACCTGAGACATCATAAGGCCTAGAGTGTCTGATGTCCATAACCTAACCACAAGTCACACCCTGATGGTGATATAGGGTATAAATAGAATCCTCAAACCACCAAGGTATAACTACTCATAGATCTGGTGCTAAAAGAATAAAGAGTATCATAAAATCGACATCTTACTAAAAGTACAACGATCTATAATCCTTGTGTAACAACTTTGGAACTAAATAGTGGAACAATTCCTTGTTAGATCAATGTGTATTGATTTCCACAACTCAATTCTACAACATCCTAACACTAGAAAAGAATCCAAAGCACCTGAATCACTTTAGAACTCAAAGAAACCGAAAAATATTACATTC
This sequence comes from Viscum album, assembly GCA_963277665.1. Classification (NCBI taxonomy): domain Eukaryota; kingdom Viridiplantae; phylum Streptophyta; class Magnoliopsida; order Santalales; family Viscaceae; genus Viscum; species Viscum album. The sequence goes on along the minus strand of OY728131.1, from coordinate 900,547,717 downwards.
AACACATCAATATTATCCCTCATTAGAAAAATTAATGGGGGACTTATGCCTCATTAGAAAACACCTCAATCGAGCGGGTTACCAATCACTATAGAGGACCTGAACCCCACCTTGTGTAATGTGCATTGGTCTAGTGGGTTACTTACTTTGTGAGTGGAGGAACTATGCCCCTATCATAATGGGAGGGTTACCTTCTAATTATTATGGCCTGAAACACCCAAAAAATACCAAGACCGGGACACCACATTACTTTAGGCGCAGCTTGAGATATGAGACGAGTAAGACTAGACAATCTTTCACCCATTACTAGTAAATAACCATTAACCAGTTTGGGTGCAATACTTATCCCATAGGGGTTAGGGGATCATGTATAATCAATTTATAGAGATCTTACAACCCAACCCTTTTAGAATAGGGGAATTGTTATAATAGAGTCAAGGAAATATTTAATCCTATCCCATATGTTCAATTTGGACACCACTGAGTGGGTACTTAAATATATCTTACATAACAATAATACCAACAGAAGGTGTAGCTGGGAACCTTTTTAAGTAAATATATTATATATCCCCTTTTGGTTAAAAACTTGAATTATTATATATCAAATCACTAGCCAAACTCAAGGAATATTACTAGTTTTAAAAATTAAAATGATTAATAAATATATTAAAAATCATGATAAACATATCAAAGTGACAATAATTCTAATGCACAATTCCATCATAATGAATCTAATGCTCAACATAACTAAATATAGTCATACTTGCATAAGATACACTATCTATTATTATGAACCAAACCATATCACCCCTCAACCAAGCACCCAAGTCAACCCATGGCAAGGATCATGGGAATTTATGATCCTCATGGGCTAGTGACAATCATCTAAGCATCAAGATAAACTATATTGGGAACAATTTTTCTCGATAAAACAAAATAAATAGGTCACTTCCCTTTAAAAGTCTAACATGACCATTCCATATGTCAAATGTTCACAAAAAAGTACTCCAATAAATAAATAGAACTAAATAGGTTATAACACAAAAAATATAAAAAAATTATACAAAATAAATCAAAAGTTTCCTCACCAACTCCGTAGGTTAAGTAAGGTCACCAGAGTCGATGCCCTGAGGCCAAATGCTATAACCTGAAAATACTTGAACTAAACCTAAAATATATAGGAATGAGAAAAAGCCCAATAGGTATCCTCCCCACACTCCATTAATAACCTTTAAAAAAAATACTCTTCATGCTATTTTAAAAAACATATCTATGAAAGTAACCTATTTATTTAACTTTAAAACAAATCACATGAGGCCATCATTTAAATTAATTTTTTCTCAAAATAAACAATTATCCCATTTAATCAAGACTAAGGTTTAAATAATTTCATGAATATCATGAATTTATAATTAGAAAGGTAATTTAAAAACAATTACACCTTAAAAATACTCATGTTTTAAGTATGAAAGAAAATAACCCACCTTTTAATTTCCCCTATTTAAAAACACCAATAGAACACACCAAAATGAAATTTCTATGATCTTAAAGTAAATATAAAATACCTAAAACAATAAATAACAACATAACAATCCAAATCCAATAAATATAAAAATATAATAATAAGTAAAAAAATTATTACATGGAAACAATCACGTGTATCAATAATATCCACTTAAATCAATAAAAAATGACTGAAAGTAAATGAAAATAGCATCCACTCAAGTAGAAGAAATAAATAACTAAACATAAGTAGAAGAATATCCAAAGAAGTAAAATAAAGTAAGCAAAAATATATAAAATCATGGGAGTGTCCCTGATGAATCTAATGTAACACCCTGATATTTTAAAAAAGAACATTATGTTTGATAGCATAAGTAACACACAACATCGAGCTTAAACAAACCAAGAAATATTATTATTTAAATATGATCATTATAACCTAGTCATTGAATTAAAATAAATTAATAAGAATAACTAAATTATTAAATATATATAAAGGGATTACTCAATAAAAATCTATTGATTAACTCTTAGGAAATAATCATTCATTTTTTTGTAAAGTCATATTATGCTTCAAAAATACGTTTCCTTCAAATCTTATTTTTATTTTTTTTGTGAGGAAATATTATATATAATTTTTGACACTTTTAGAAAATTTATTTGATAAAATGAAATAATTTTTAAAAATTATCGTTTCAAAATTAGCTTATAGTGAATTTTTAAGAATTTTCTAAAAATATTGATTTTTCAAGGAATAGTAAAAAAATACTGATTTTTATTGAAAATAATATTTTTGTTTTAATAATTTATAAAGTTTCATTTTAAAATAATTTAAATGTAAAATTATTTCTCTTATATTATTAATAATCCAATTAAGTTCATTAAAATCAATTCTATAGTTGAATTTGGTATAAAAATATTTTTTATACTTAAAAAAGAATTTTCTGAAAAACTGTTTTTATACACTCAATATTTTTTTTATCTTAATAAATTAAATTGATTACTATTTTTGAATTATTTTAATGAAATTTATTTATTATTTATTCAATATTTTTTAACATTAATCTAATATTTTTTTCTAATAATGAGATAAGAACATATATCCATTTTTATGCTTAAAAATGTATTTTTCTAAAAAAATGATTTTCATTGTATTTTGTGAAATTATTTTAAAATTAATTTCTTCCATTTATAGAAATTTAATTATGAAAAATTTATTTCATTTTTGGAATTAGGAGGTCCAAATTTGGTAAACAGATCCCTCTTTTAGGCATTATGAATTGTAACATTGGTAGAATTTATCACCATGGTAAATGGTAAATATAGCTAACCTAGGTTAAAACTAAGTGTTTTGGTTAAATTTTTTCAATTTAATTATTACTTGATGAAGGTAATTTTAACCTTATCACCTTAGAATTTAAATTTAATTGTTTAAGGGACACTTGTCAATGAAAATGATTTATTTAATATTTTAAACAAAGAAAGATACAAAATTTCACTCTCTTACTTTTAAATATATCTTATGTGTTCACATAGGAAGAAAAGAAAGTTGTGAATGAATATTAATAATTATTATGATCATAATAAAATTATTTTTATTATGTTAATTTATTTCTAATTTTTAGTGATTATATAATTACCTTAAATGCTTACACAATACTAACATAATATTTCTTTAATTAATAGAAATATAAAATAAATGATTTTGAAAATATTAAAGGTAATATAATTTGAATGAGTTATAGTGTTACATGGATTTTATAGATGAATATAAAATATTCGTGATGTTTTAAAGTATTATATTTGAATTTTATCCTTGTATTTGTGTCTTTAAAGTCAAATTAAATAAATAGTGTCAAAAATGACATTAATGATATTTTATAAAAATAATATTTTATTAAATTATTTAAAAATCATAAAAATATTGAAAGAGGAAAATATGGATAAGATATGGTTTAAAATTTCACCCATTTTCCATTTATGGTCCAATTGTCACCATATAAGAAAAATTACAACCATTTAAGAGTAAAAAATATATTACTGTGGTTAAGGTTAAAATAGGTCAACTAAAGGGTTAAATCAAAAGATAAGGTTTAACAAACCACTTAAACCTATCCAAATTTTATTGGTTGATTGGATTTCAACCATATACTACCATATATTTTAATATATATACATTTTTAACCATTTTTCTATATAACTTCTTTATTATATTTTAATATTTTATGAAATTCCAAGAGTGCTCCTCCCCTCACTTATAAAAGGGAACCTATCCTTTCTCTTCTTTACACCACTATGAGCCTTCTAAATCGACCAAACCCTAAAAAATTATATTCTAAACTTTCTTATCTATGGATTAGAGGTTTTTGTATTCTTAAAATACCATTCCAAGGGTCCTTAAGAGGGAATCTAAATGAGGCCTACCGAGGAAGAGGAGGTTTGAATGTGTACGAAGAAAGTCAAGACTTGAGGTAAGAGATTTTTGTTTCAATCCTATTTTTAATCAGGATTTTTTATGATTGAATTTACATTGATAAAATTATATGATCCTTATATGATAAATTCCTTTAATTTCTCCCCTTCTCTAATTATTTCTGAATAATACATGTTTTACTTTCATTTTCTCCACTTTAATTACTCAATAGATCAAAGGAATGTTTTTAAGGAAAACTTAATTTATTTATCTCTTCGGTCAAAAATCCATTTTCTTTCATATCCATGTTTTCTAAAAATATTTTCAATAAAGTTTTTAATATTTTATTATTATTGTTTAAACCCATTTTTATCCATGATTAACTTTTTACATAATTGTTTAAAAGGAATTTTATCTTCATTTCCCGAATGAGGTACTTTTTGAATGTTTAAAAAAGTGAAAAAGGAATGTTTTATTTTAATTTGTATGGTATAAATGAAATTTATTACTATAATGAATACTCAATTATTTGAATATTAATTTATAATTTTTTATGGTTATTTTCAAATAAAATATTTTCCTTAATATTTAGGAAATTTTTAGATTTTAAATAAGTGATTTCAAAGTGAAAAGGGTATATTCATCAGGAAATATTCCAATAATTCTTTTAATGTATTTTTTATCTATGATAACATACTTTTATGTTGATTATGTTTTTCTAGGTATATGACCCAATGATACCATCCTTATTCATTCTCTGGATGGTTTATGATTACGATGATGTGATGTTTATGAAACCCATTTATTTTAAATGGGTTATGCTATGATGAAACTATAAAAAATTTATGAAACTCATTTTATTTTTATGGGATATTATATGATGATATGATAAATTTTTTATGATCTCATGGAACATATATGTATGGTTTTCATAATGTGGTGGGTGAGCCCAAAATTATATAGCCCTCCAACGTATTGGGTAAAGTTTTATATCTTATGAGATAATTATGGGAAAAAGTTGATGTGATTGATCCACAATAGGAAACGAGTTGATATTCTTAATCTACCATGGTAAAAAAGTATATGTGCTTGATCCAATCCAGGAAACAAGTCAATGTGATTGATCCACTATAGGAAATAAGTAATTATGCATGATCTGTTATGATATGAGAAACATGTATTGATGCCTGATCCACTATGATTTTATGGTCTTGATAGTTAACCCTAACATATGAAATTTTTTCTATACCTATGATAGTGCCATAATTTTATGACATGAACTTATGGTTTATGATTTATTTATGATAATTTATTACTCTTATGACTCATGTATTTTGAAATGATAAAGTTTTATACCATGAATCATGTTTACGATCTATGATAGATTGGGTATGAACTTTGTAAGTGTTCATGATCTCATACTGTTATAATGATCTTATGATTTCATATGATCATTGATTAATACATACCATGTTTACCCTTAATGAGCATCTAAGATCACACTTTCTTATGTTTCCTTTCCCCATGTTATGAATAAAAGTTTAAGTAAGTTATTTTTATGAAGAGTACTATGTGGGAAGATTTTTATGGGAGATGTTTAAGATATTTAATAAAATAATAATATTGTGTATCTAGTTTCCAAAGACTCTAAACCTTTATGGTCCTTGTGCATGTATTTTTTTAAATGAATTGAATATTAATCTAAAAAGATATAATATTTATATATGAAAAGTGTGGGTCTCTTTATTTGGTATCCTAGTAAATTTTTAGTCAATATTTAGAGATTAGAATTAGGGAACTTTTGTGAAAACCCTAGGGATAAGTTTAAGTATAGGATTACATCCTAAAGTTTTGGAAAGGAAGTGATTGTGTAGTTTTACTAAAAAAAATCTCTATATAGATACTATAAGTGGTTGTAGTTTTAACATAAATTCATCTAGGGGTAATAACCCCCAAAAGAGTTGTTCAATTATATATCGACCATCATTCTAGTGCATGGTGAGTATTCCCTTTCCATGCTCCTGGTTTTACATTCTCAGGGGATATTCTTGGGTTGAATCACATTTTATTTATAAACCATTATATACGATTTAAATAGATGACAACCATGAATGAACTAGGTTAAACCGAAGGTGTCATAGATTTAAAAGAAGTTTTATTGATTTAGACATCGTATGAAATATTTTTTATGATTATATGATTTATCACTATGACTATTGTTGCTCACATTGTAATTTTTGGTTTTATTCAATGGATAGAACCAGGAGGAACTGTATTAAAACTAAATGTGATGAATAATGGAATGATTGTACTTATGATCAACCAAGTGAATCCAGAGTTAGATTTTGAAATATTTTGTTTATGCCTAATAATTTATCTTGTTATATGACTAATAATCTCAACTTGGGTGAGTTTCCCAACACACCTAATAAGATAAAAATGGAGTTTCATGAAGGTCATAGAGGGAAGAAGATTTAGTTTCCTACATTTCAAGCATGTTAAAAGAAGTACCTAGAGAAATGTCTCAAAGGAATAAGAATATGTTTTGGGTGTGAAAAATAATGACATAGAGTAAGTAATTATTAAGGAAAAATGAAAACTTTGGTCAATGAAATGGATGAATGGTTTCCTTAATATATCACCAATTTTTGAATGTTTCAAAAGTGGAAAGTATGAGAATTATGAAAATAGACATCATAGGGGGAAATCTCAAGAATCAGATTAATAAGGTTGTATAAGTAAAGGTTTTTTTATTGATGATGAAGAGACTACAAATGACATATCAAAGGAAGTAAATATTAAGGAATAAGTTGAAGAAGCATAGTTAATGGTTTAATAAGGAAGATGAATGATTTAAGTGTTTGAGAATTATGTTGTAAAATTATTTTTATCAATGGTATTCTGGATATAGTAATCATGAAACAATTAAGGATTGTTCTACAGTAATTTTTCTATAAGGCTTTTCATGCATATATTGAATGGTAATGATGACCTAGAAAATTTATTTAATGATAAGGTGATATTTTATAGAAAAACACATGATTTAGGGAAAGATAACCCTTAAGATGGGATCAATGTTAAAATAATAATATTTAGCTGAGATAAATATATTATTAACAAAGTAAATGAAATATTATTGATGACCTTGGAACTGATTACTAATTTGATGACAAAGTGGATTATATTATCTTTGATGGAGTTTACATCATTTTTAGATTTGTGTAATACAATCAATAATCTATTATTTTATTTAAGAAATTAGGATAGAGTTAATTTTTTGAAACCATGTATGTTTTTATTAAGGTTTTATGATAATTCAGGCTATTACCATGTTTTAAGAAAATATATGATCAAGGTACTAACATATTTGGTATATGACATTTATATTTACTTTATTTTTTGGAGATTAATGTTAAGTTGATTTTTAAAATTAAGTGATATTATTTCTAATTTCTTGGATTTTGAATTTAGTTAGATATATTTTGGAAGGGTTTTAAGGTTATCTACTTATGGAATTGTTTAATTTTAACTATGGGTATTATTGTTTGATGTTAAAATATGATTAATATATATTGGATAACTTGTGCTAACCATTTTTATTTTAATTATATCTAGAGATAAATGTAATGACTTATTATTCTTTTATAAATCTTATGACCTGTTAAAAGTTAGTTTTAGTGCTTTAGGCATGAAAAAATCATCTTGAATATTCATTTTCTAGAGTAAGAGATGAAGTAGAAATTGATCAAAGAATAACTAAAGGATGAAATTGTGCATATGATATAGAAATAAATGAAGTATATTTTATCATGTTATTTTTATTGATAGAAAAATAATCCTTAAAATTTAGGAGAATGATATTCAAATAAAATGTTACACTTTTACCTTCATTTTAGATGAATCTATGGTCATTTGACCCATCAAGGGTTTATGTTTTTATGGTCATTAAATTTCTACTGACCATGTTCTGTATCACTCTTTATTAGTCCTTGGGTGTTAGTTTTCTTCTCTATGCCCATATTTTCACATCCCACTAATTTTATCCTAATTTTAAACCTAGTTTTTTATTATCCTAGATGACATTTTTATTTCCATTTGCCTCTTTTTAATAGGAATTTTTATTAACCTTTTTTACAATGTGAGTTTTCTATAAAGTAATTTTTAAATGATAAACCATTTTTTTACCAAGAACAAGTTAAAATTGTGAGTAAAAATTTTATTAAAGTTGGGGATGGGGAGAATGTAACACACTAAGATTTTAAAATAAGAATATTATGTTCTATATCGTATGTGATACACAACACCAAGCTTAAATGAACTAATAAATATTATTATTTAAATACGACTGTTATAACCTAGTCATTGAATTAGTGGGTATGAATCAGAATAAATACATTCTGAAATATATATAAAGGAATTAATTAATACAAATGTTTTTATTAATTATTAGGAAATAAGTATTCAATTTTTTTTTGTAAATTCATATTATGCTTCAGAAATACGTTTCTTCCAAATATGTTTTTTATTATTTTTATAAGAAAATATGATATTAAATTTTTGAAAATTTTATTAATTTTATTTGATAAAATAGAATTCATTTTTAAAATTATCATGTCAAAATTATCTTATAAGTAATTTTCAATAATTTTTTGAAAAGATTTATTTTTCAAGGAATAGTAAAAAAATTGATTTTTATTGAAAACTATAATTTTGTTTTAAAAATTTTAACAGTTCCATTTTAAAATAGATAAAAATTAAAATTAATTATCCTATTTTATTAATAATTCAATTAAGTTTATTAAAATTAATTTTATGGTTGAATTTGTAATAAAAACATTTTTTATACTTAAAAAGGCATTTTTCTGGAAAGCTGTTTTTATACGCACAATGTGTTTTTATCCTAATAAATTAAATTAAACAATATTGGATAATTATTTTAATGAAATTTATACATTAATTATTAAATCAAATATTTTAACATTTGTCGAATATTTTTTTTCTAGGAATGAGATAAGAATATGTATCGAGTTTTATGCTTAAAAATGTATTTTTCTAAAAAAATGATTTTCTTCGCATTTTGAAAAATTATTTTAAAATGATTTTCTTCTCCTTATATAAATTTAATTATTAAAAATGGATTCATATTTTTAATCAGGATGTCGAAATTTGGTAAATAGATCCATTTTATTTTTAGGCATTATGAATAGTAACCGTGGTAAAATTTATCAACCTGGTAAAGGGTAAATCGGGTTAACCTAGGTTAAAAATAAGTGTTAATGTCACAATTTTTCCAATTAATTATTATTGGAAAAAGTTAATTATACCCTTATCACCTTATTCTTGAAATTTAATTATTTAAGGGACACTTTTCCATGAAAATGACCTATATAATATTTAAAGCAAAGAAATATACAAAATGTCACTCTTATACTTTAAAATATCTCATATGTATTCACTTAGGGTAAAAATCAAGTTGCGAAAGGATATTAATATTTATTTTGAGAAAAATGGAATTATTTTCATGATGTTAATTTATTTTTAATTCTTAGTGATTGTATAATTACCTAAAATGCTTACACAACGCCGACATGGTATTTCTTAAATAAAAATAAAAATAAAATAATTTTTTTTAAAATATTAAAAGTAATGTAATTTGAGTGAGTTATACTATTAAAATAATTTTATAGATAATTATACCATATTAGTGATGTGTTAAAATTTTATATTCAAATTCCATCCTTATCACGATGTCTTTAAAATCAAATTAAATGAATAGTATCAAAAATGACATTTGTGATATTTTATGAAAATAATATTTTATTAAATTATTTAAAAATCATAAAATATTTAAAAAGGACAAGGTGGATAATATATAGCCTAAAATTTTATAATTTTTACATTTACAATCCAATTTTTATCTTATAAGTAAAATTACAACCCTTTAAGAGAAAACAAGATGATATTGTAGTTAAGGTTAAAATAGGTGAACTAAGGGGTTATACCAAAAGATAAAGTTTAAAATATAACTTAAACCTATCCAAATTTTATCGGTTGATGGTATTTAAAAATCATAATAACTTATATTTTAATACCTATCCATTTGGAATAATTTGGATAGAGAATGAATTTATTATATTTTAATCTTTTATGAAATTTTAAGAGTGCCCCTCCCCTCACTTATAAAAGGGAACTCATCGTTTCTCCGTTTTAGACCACTTTGAGCCTTCTATATTAAGTAAACCCTACTAACTTATCTTATTAACTTCCCTATAAATGTATTGGAGGTGATTTTCTTCGTAAAAGACCAAAAAATAATCTAAATAAGGCCTATCAAGGAAGAGGAGGTTCATACATGTATGAAGAAAGAAGATACTTGAGGTATAGGATTTATGTTTCAATCATATTTTTAATGGAGATTGTTTATGATTGAATTTATGTTGAGGAAATAATTTGATACTTATATAATAAATCCCTTTATTTTTTCTCACCATTTTACTATTTCTAAATAATACATGTTTTCCTTTTATTTTCTTCACTTTAAGTACTCAAGATATTGAAAGAAAGTTTTTAATAAAAACTTACTTTATTTATCTATTTGGTTAAAAATACCTTTCCTTTCATATCCATGTTTTCCAAAAATTTCTTCAAGATTTTTTTAATATTCTAACATGATTTTTTAAATACACTTTTACCCATAATTTATTTTTTACAAAATGGTTTAAAATGAATCTTCGTATTGTTTTCCTAATGAGGTAATTTTTTAATTTTTACAAAAGTGTATAAGGAATGTTTTCTTTTAACTTACATTACATGAATAGAATTTATGGTATGTGCATCGCAGCACATCCAATTTGAAAATTTTTATAACCAACTGGCTACTATAAAAGTGGCGAGCAGGGTCGAACCACAGAGAGCACAAAATCTAGTTCACTAAAAATATTTCGTTGGACAATGTTTAGACAGACATAAGTTGAGGGAATTCATATTTTGAGTTTTTTTATTATTTTAATTAAACTAAATGGTGAGAAGACAAAATAAATAAAGTAAATTGTAATTGAAAATGATGATGGATTCTAAATCAACAAAATGTTTCGGGGATGCTGATGTCGTAATTAAATTGCTACGCAGCCATGAAAAGTATTATTTTATGTGATTAAATATTTATTCTTCTTAATTATCGCCAGTTCCGAAAATATAAGCATTTTTTAGATGCTCAATTTAAATTTCCTAATTTATTTAAGGTCTCATTCTCTGGTGTCATACATAAATTAGAAAAATCGTTCAAGTACCGAGCTACATGGAGAAATGACACAACCCATTTATCACAAAGTTGTGTCACCAATTTTCACTTACCATCGGTTAACGTGGTTTAACTTCTCGGACCACCGCGTCAAATTATTATTAAAAGGGCCAGTTTCAATTTCAGTAGTTAATTCAGTGGAAAAATAATTTAAACAGATAAACATCCAATTAAAATAAATTTAATTGAAAATTAATCATCAAACAATATTGTTGCATGGCATGCGTAATAATTTTAAATACTCAACTAACATCCTGAAACTAAGAAAATTACCCCGAAATCACAACTGAAAAGGTAAGTGCGGTAATAAAATGAAAAGTCATGTAAAATAAAACCGCATTACCAACAAATAATCATGTTGGTCTTCACTCTCACCACATGCAATTTTTTCTTCAATATCTGACCACAACTTGGAACGTAATGAAATCACACACCAACTATGCGACCACTGGAACAAAGGATGTGAGTGATGAAGCGGATTCTGGTCGTCTCTCAGTGTGGCATGACATAGAGGCAGCTTGAGCAAGGTGATGGGGACTTGCGGCGGCTGCTCGGATGGCGGTGACCGGTGCGCTGCAAACCAGAAGTAGGGTGAGAGGGGGAGGTGGTGATATAGGCCGGCCGGGGTGACAGGGGCAGTGGGGCGCGACGGGATGAGCCGGGAGGGCTGGATGATTGAATGGAGGAAGGGGCGGTGGGGGTGTGGTGTGAATAGGGAGAGGGAGGGGACAGCGGGTCCAGGGGAAGAGAGTGATTCGGCGGGTCTAGTGGGTTAGATGGGGAGAGCGAAGGTCTCAGGTGAGGGAGAGTTGGGCGATGGGATAGATGGGGAGGGCGAGGGACTGGAGAGAGGGAGTTAAAGGGGGTGTGGTGTGGTATTGGAGAGAGGGAGTTAAAGGGGTGTGGCGTGGGTGATTGGAGAGAGGGAGAGGAATGGGTCAAATGAGGTGATGGGGTGATTGGAGAGAGAAATGGGGAGTTAGGAGGCTGGGGTTGGGTAGAGAAAAAAGGGGGGATGGGAAGGGGTGATGTGGGAAAGGGGAAGGGGTCAAAGGGGAGTGGGGTGGTGTGTGGGTAGTTATGGTGAATAAAAAAAAATAGAATAAAAAAATGTTAAATTCAAATTAAAAAAAACTAATTATCTAATTAAGTAATAATAATAATAATAATAAAAATAATAATAATAAATAGTGATAAGAATTAAATGTTAATTCACATGTAATTAAATATAATACTGCTACTAAATATAATAATAAACTAATAAAAATAAAATAATAATAAAAAACTATTTTATTAATACAACAAAATAATGAAATAAAATACAATTTAAAATATACATATTAATAAAAATTAATAAAATAAACTAAACTAAAATTATAGAAACTAATAATAATAATATAGTTTTAAATATATAAAATTAATATAACTAATAAAAATACTAAATCACTAATATAAGTATATAAATTAACTAAAAATTATCAATATATCTAAACTACTACAAAATTACGAAAATAAACTAAAAATATAAAAAAATGGTTAAACTAATTGATTAAAACTAAGTTAGAAAATTATAAAAATACATGTGAAATCCATGTACATCAAATCTCCCACACTTAACCTTTTTCACTCCTGGGAAAAACAATCAGAAAGAAAACGCAAGTGGTCGTAGACAAATCAAAACATCAAAATTACAAGTTCAAAATTTTTCAATCTCTTTTACCCATAAAATATCATGCTTCATTTAAAACTCCAATTTTCAAAAACCATTTTTCTTCCACTCACATTATTTTCAAAACAAGTACATGCACTCGTGTATCATGTGACCTACCTTTCCATCACCATCATCTCTCAAAATATATGATCAAAGTTTTTCTCAATTCTCATACACATTCATGCTTACCATAGGCTTGCCATGAATTTCACATCTCCACTAGTGGAAATAAAAATAATGCACCAATCTCAAGGACTTTTCATGAGGTTCAAATGTCTCTGAGGCTGTGGGATGGTGGGTAAAAAAATGACATCTTTTTGGTAAAAAAAGAGTTGAATCTTGAAATAAATTCATGATATATTTCAATCCAAATGTCTCCCTTAAACTCACGCTCCCCCACACTTAAAAAATTGCTTGTCCCTGAGCATATGATAATCTAATGTTTCACTCTCTTTTTAGGACATAAACCACTCAAATAATATGGTGAGGAAAAACTAGTGAGTATCAACTCTAAAAGCCCATGAAATAAATGTCAGAAAACAATCCTACAGAATGGTACACAAGTAGCGTATATGCTGTAACATCTCAGTGAAAGTAGGTCATATAGAAAACTATCTAGTTCCTGGAGTAATAGATCATCACTTTTATAGGTATCCCCAAAAGGTAGGGTCACCGCATAATGATCACCAATGTACTCATTGTTGGAACCAAAAGGATTCTATATGCCTATATCAAAATATATGTAATGAATGTGGCTACTATGAAAAATAATTCATATGATCAGGATGGGATAATGTCAATCCATGTACATAAAATGACTCACTGCCCCTCGAAGAACCCTCTCCATGAGTAAATCTCTCCCCCACACTTAGATTTAAAATTATCATGAAAAAATTCAAGAAATTGGTAGGTATGGGTATTGGCTTGGGATTATCCTAAAAGGTTTCTTCATGGCTTCTAAGGTCTATACGATGGAGAAAATGTATGGGTAGCTCAGTGGGTCAACAGGGCTAAATAATCAAACAGGCGCCTTGATCATTTTATTGCAACTTTCAAAATTCCTATCGCTTTGATGGAAAAACATGGAAAGTTCTAGAAGACAAAACATGGTTGAGATTCCCTCAAGAAAAAAAATAAATAAGAGATGATTTTAAAATGGCTCAGAGTCCTCACGGGTATGGAAATATAATTTTGGACAACACAGATGAGAATGAGTGCAAATAAGTGTCTCAAACAAAATATAAGTTTTTGAAAAACATTTTAGAAGCATGAAATAATATCAGCAATCATCTAAGTCATAAGATAAAGGATCAAAGAAATCCAAAAAAGAATTAGGTGCTCAAACTGCCTAGGAACACAAGTGGTATGTTTCCGACTTTATTGTGACAAAAAATACAACAGCTTTTATGTGGGTTCATCAATGACAGGAATGTTAGTTTTTTTTTTCATTTTTAAAAATTTTCTTGTTTTTTTTGTTTTTTTGTTTTTTTAGTTTACATGGTGTTTTTTGGAAGTATAAAATATGACAAAAATAAAACACTTCCCTGTGTAAGTGCAGATAGATATAGAGAGGCTGTTTGTATCCGATGAAGCTCCAAAAATGATATACCTATAAAATCTACACATGGGCAACAAATACCCACATCATATCATAAATATAACACCAAGGATCATATAAATGGAAGTAGATATGCACGAGAGTGACAAATGCACACAAATATCAGGAGTGGATAAATTTTTTTCACACATTCCATGTTTTATTTCCTTAAACAAACTAGAACAATTAAAAGAAGAAAGGGAAAAAATGAAACTGGAACATGGGTTGCCTCCTAGGAAGCACTAAGTTTTACGTCTTCAGTTAGACGGATGGACAATGTTCAATCATCTTGGTCCATCAGCTCAAAAATCCTCTGCCTCTTGCAAGAACTAGTGGCTGTGCCATCGATCTCACGGGGACGCTTAGTGGGATTAACCACCTTTGGAGTGTAGTGAGCATGAATCTGGTGAGGAAGGAATGGAATCTATGCTCTTTATGGTGGTTCTAACTTCTGAGCATGAATATCTAATGAAAGTTCCTCAAGATGGCGCTTGATATCATCCAGATGCTGAGTCATCCATCGTACTAAGTCAGAGGGAGACGGAACAAGCACATCGATGACCACGGAAGAATCAGAAGATCTAGACATTTTTTTTATTTTATATGCATCCACAAAAAGAGATATATAGATATAGATAGAGTAAGAAAATAAAGACCAAATAATGAAGAAGCAGTTGGGTTGCCTCCCGATCAGCGCCAAGTTTAACGTCTTCATCCAGACGGATAACTTCTCATTGTAATTGTAGTTCTTCAATGATTCCTATTGTATCCAAAGTGTGGTAAAGTTTAAGGTGTTGACCATTAAATTTTAATGGAGGCATCTTCCCATCAGAAATTTCAACAGCACCATGTGGATGAACAATTGTGATAGTGTAAGGACCCGACCACTTCGACTTGAGTTTTCCAGCCATGATTCGAAGTCACGAGTTGAAGAAGATAACTTTGTCTCCTGTTGAAAAATTTCTTTGTTGGATCCGTTTTTCATGCCAGGCTTGAGTTTTCTCTTTGTAAATCAAAGCATTGTCATATGATTCTCTCCTCATCTCGTCTAGTTCATTCATTTGTAGAAAATGCTTCTCTTGGGCAGTTTTGAAATCAAAATCCAGTTTCTTCATAGCCCAATAAGCTTTATGTTCCAATTCTATAGGTAAGTGGCAGGTTTTTCCAAAGACCAACCGATATGGGGATATTCCAATAGGTGTATTATAGGCAGTTTTGTAGGCCTAAAGTGCATCATCAAGTTTGGCGACCCAATATTTCCTAGATGTATTTACACTTTTCTCCAAAATACCCTTAATTTCTCGGTTTTAAACCTCAGCTTGGCCATTGGTCTGTGGATGGTATGGGGTGATCATGTAGTGGTGACATCCATGGTGAGTCATTAGCTTCTGAAACATCGCATTATTTAAGTGTGTACCACGGTCACTGATGATGAGCCTTGGAATTCCAAACCGGGTAAAAATGTGTTGCTTTAAAAATTTGATGACGACTCAAGCAGTATTTTCCAAAAATGCTTCAACTTCCACCCATTTTGACACATAGTCCATACAGACAAGGATATATGATTTCCGAAAAGATTTAGGAAAAGGACCCATGAAGTCAATTCCCCATATGTCAAAAATTTCAATGCCCATGATTGAGTGTTGTGGCATTTCGCACTTCCAGCTTATACCCCAAGTTCATTGGTATTTATCACAATTCATGACGAATTCATGAATATCATGATTCATGGTAGGCCAATAAAAACCACATTGTAACACTTTACTGATTGTTCGATGAATCCCATGGTGTCCCCCATCTTCTCTAGTGTGGCACAAGTTCAAAACACTATCAACTTCTTCTTCAAGGATGCATCTTCTTATCATTACATCCACACAGTCTTTGAAAAGTAAAGGATCATCCCAGTAGTAATAGAGTGATTCATTCAAAAATATTTTCCTCTGTTCCTTTGATAAATCTGGATATATCACACCTGAAGCTAAGTAGTTCATGAAATCAGCATACCAGGGTGTGATTGTCTCAATGGCATAGATTTGTTCATCAGGAAATGTTTCATTGATTAGTTTGACATTGATTTCACTTGTGTCACGGTCGAGGTGTGATAAATGATCAACAAAGACATTCTCTGTTCCCTTTTTGTCCTTGACTTCAATGTAAAATTCCTAAAGTAACCGTATCCATAGAATGAGTTAGAGTTTTTCATCTTTCTTGGTCATCAGATACTGAAGTGCAGAGTGATCCGTATAGACAGTGACTTTTGAGAACAATAGATGGGATCAAAATTTGTTGAAAGTAAAGATAACTGCTAGTATCTATTTTTAAGTTATTGTGTAATTATGTTGAGCATCATTCAAAGTGAGGCTATCATAGTAGATTGGCCTAAAGATCCTTTCTCTTCTTTGTCCTAAGGCAGCTCCAACTGCCCAGTCACTGGCATCACACATTAACTCGAATGGATTCTCCCAATCAGGTGAAATCATTATCAGGGATTCAACCAAACGCTGCCTTAATAATTTAAATACTTCTTGACATTCAGGGCTAAAGTGGAATGTGACATCTTTTCCCAATAGGTTCGTAAGGGGTCGGGAAATAACAGAGAAATCCTTAATGAAGTGTCTATAGAATCCAACGTTCCCAAGAAAACCTTGAATGGAACGAACAAAAGAAGGCATGGGTAACTCAGAGATTATACTAATATTTGCGGTGTCAACTTCAATTCCTTTCTTTGAAATTTGATGACCTAAAACTATTCCACTTTGTACCATGAAGTGTGACTTTTCCCAATTAAGCACCAGATTCTTTTCTTCGCATCTTGCCAAAACCTTATCCAAATGTTCTAGGTAGTCATCAAAATAATCTCCATACACAGATAATTCATCCATGAATATTTCCAAGAACTCTTCAATAATGTCATGGAACATTTCCATCATGCATCGTTGAAATGTGGCTGGAGTATTACACATTCCAAAAGGCATTCGCCGATAAGCAAATGTACCATATGGACAAGTGAATTTAATTTTATCTTGATCCTCTAGTGTTACTGCTATTTGATTATAGCCTGAGTATCCATCCAGAAAACAATAGTAATCTTGTCCTGTTAATTGTTCCAGGATTTGATCAATAAAGGGTAATGAGAAGTGATCCTTTCTTGTGGCATCATTCAATTTTCGATAGTTGACGCACACTCTCCATCCAGTCATTGTTCTTGTGGTTATCAATTCTCCTTTATCATTCTTAACTACTATAGTTCCACCCTTTTTAGGTACTACTTGCAATGGGCTAACCCACTGACTATCATAGATTGGAAATATTAAACCAGTATCAAGAAGTTTAATGACTTCTTTCTTGACTACTTCTTTCATGGGAGGTGTTAATCATCGTTGTGGTTGCCTGCAAGGTTTTGAATTATCTTCCATATGTATTCTATGAGTACAGATGGTAGGACTTATACCTTTTAGATCAGTAATCGTCCATCCTATTGCTGGCTTCCTTTGTGACAGGACATTGAGCAATTTTCTTTCTTGTTCACTTGAAAGATTGGCATTGATGATGACTGGTAAGGCATTTAAATCTCCCAAGTAACTGTATATCAGGTTTGATGGAAGGGGTTTAAGCTCAAGTGTTGGAGGCTTTTCAAGTGATGGAGTGAGTGAAGTGAAGTCATGTCTATATAAAGGCTCGACTATGTTTCTGATGAATTCCACTACCTCAATTGATTCAGATAACTCTTCATTTTCTTTGTGTAAATCTGTGAGATCCAGTGCATCGCTTGATAACTCATCCCATTCTTCAATTTTATCCAAGAAATGACAGTATGCTACAAATGGTTTTTCCATAGCCTTTAGGATATCAAAATTTATGTTCTCATCCCCAATTGTAAAAATTAACTTTCCCTCTTGGACATCAACCAGCGCTCTACATGTTGCTAAGAATGGTCTCCCGAGAATGAGTGGTACGTCCTTGTCTTCTTCCATATCGAGTACAATGGAATCAACAGGGAAGTTATATTTATCAACCTTGACAAGTACATCCTCTAGAATCCCTTAAGGATGCTTCACTGATCGGTCATCCATTTGCAAGGTGACCCTCATTGGTTTTAATTCTGTGATGCCCAGTTCATCAAGGATTCCAAAAGGCATGATATTTACACTAGCTCCGAGGTCACACAAAGCTCTTCCGAATTGACATCCTCTAATATTGTGAGGAATAGTGAAACCCCCAGGGTCTCTTAATTTTGGAGGTATAGATCTGGGTATGACCGATGAACATTCCTCGTGCATTATGATTATTCCCACATCATCTAATTTTCTTCTTTTTGACAGAAGTTCCTTGATAAATTTAGCATAATGGGGAATTTGTGTGATGGATTCTGCAAAAGGAATATTTATTTGAAGCTTTTTGAACATATCCATGAATTTTGAAAATTGAACATCCAACTTCCTTTGCTTCAGTCTTTGTGGAAATGGAGGAGGTGGTATGTGGGCTTTCACTCTTTCATTGAGTGCCTTGTTTTCCTTCTCCTTTCTTGACTTTTCATTTTTTGCAAGTTTGTTTTGATCTTTCTCCTCTTTAGCTTCAAGTTGGATTGTTTTGTTTGTTGAGTCGTCATTCTCAGTGGCAAGTATATGCATATTATTTGTTGGTTGAACATCAGGCATTTGGTGCTCTGGTAACTGTGCGCCAATTCGCAATGTGATGGATTTTGCTTCTTCTTTTGGGTTGACTCTTGTGCTTCCCAGTAGAGTTCCTTATTGCCAGTTTTTCATTTGTGCAACTATCTGACTGAATTTATTTTTAATGTTATGCATGGAAGCCTATAAGTTTTGGATTGTTGACTGTAGGTTTTTGGTGTTTGTCTGCAAATTTTGAGTTGTTGTCTGCAAATTTTGAGTTTTTGTCTACAAATTTTGAGTTTCCATCTCTTGTAACTCAAACCATGATTGATTGGACATCATTAGTTTAGCTATAGTTACTCCCCAATCTTGTTGACCTTGAATTGCAGGAGGGGCCAAGTCTGTTGTTTACTTTTGTTCCTTATATTGTTGTTGTTGATGAAATGGGGGTTGGTATTTTAGTTGAGATCCTTCCTCTTGTGATTGTGTGGTGGGTCTGAAGGAAGATTGAGCAGGAAATCCAGGTGGACCCAAGTTCTGGTTCATTGGTTGAGTAGTTGATGGCTCCTTCCAACCTTGATTTTGGTAATTTCCTTGCCAGTTTGTATTGTAGTTATTTCCATAATTCCCTTTTTTGTAGCTGACAAAGTTAGCTTCAAACATCTTGGTCTCAGATGTGTTATATGGACACATGGGATAATCACGAGGACCACCACAGTGTGGACAGTGTTCAGTTTGAACAACATGGACTGGCTTAGGCGTGTTTACTGACAAGTTGTCAATCCCCTTTTTCAGAGATTCAAATTGTACAGCCATGAATGTTTGGGCATCAACTTGATGCACTCCTGCCTTTCTTCTTGAAAAATCTTTTGGCCATTGGAAACTGTGTTCAGCCATGTTTTGAATTAACATGTACAGATCCTCAGGATCCATTTCCATGAACGTATTTCCAGTAGCTGTGTTGATTGAAAACTTACTCTCAGGTTGAATTCCATAGTAGAAAGCTTGCAACTAGTTTGCCAACTTCATCCCATGATGAGGACAACGTCTTAACATGGACTTGAATCTTTACCAAGCTTCTCCTAATGATTCGTATTCACTTTGACAAAAGGAGTCGAGGTCTTTCTTGATTTTCAAAGATTGAGTTGTTGTGTAATATTGATCAAGAAATTTTCTTCTCAACACTTCCCAAGTGAAAACTATTTTTGGGTCGAGACTTTCTAACCAGTCCTTTGCTTTCCCTTACAATGAGAATAGAAATAGTCACAGGATCAATGCATCATCCATTACTCCGTTATATTTAAATGTGTCACAAACTTCAAGAAATCTATTCACATGCATATAAGGGTCTTTGCTACTCAATCCATGAAATTGTGCATGTTGTTGGAGCAGGTTGATCGTGGAAGGCTTTAATTCAAAGTGCATTTCTTGAATTCTTGGTCTTGTTATGCCTGAGCTAACTTCGACTGTGTTGGGTTCCAACTCCTGTCTCATAGTAGTTCGAGACCTTTAATTATCGAGACGGTTTTGGAAAAGTGGGTGGACTTGTCTACTAGGAAGCTTCGAAATGTGAGTTTCAACACTTTCCTCTGGTGGATTCATTGTATTTGTGGCTGAGGTACCATTTTTTTATTTTCCCTTTCTTTGATGTTCAGGTTGTGGATCAAGGGATGGGCCATTCTTTCATGGATCAGAATTATGAGTGTTCACCATTTAGGCGAACAGTGCCTAAAGCAAGGTCTACTTTAAATTTTCTTAATGCTAGACATGCGTGTGCTCCCTGACAACGATGCCATAAATTTGGTACGCGCATCGTAGCGCGTCCAATTTGCAAATTTTTATAACCAACTGGCTATTGTAAAAGTGGCGAGCAGGGTCGAACCACAGAGAGTACGAAATCTAGTTCACTAAAAATATTTCGTTGGACAATGTTTAGATGGACATAAGTTGAGGGAATTCATATTTTGAGTTTTTTTATTTTAATTAAACTAAAAGGTGAGAAGACAAAATAAATAAATTAAACTGTAATTGATAATGATGATGGATTCTAAATCAAAAAAATGTTTTGGGGATGTTGATGTCGCAATTAAATTGCTACACAGCCATGCAAAGTATTCTTTTATGTGATTAAATATTTATTCAGCTTAATTATCTCCAGTTATGAAAATATAAGCATTTTTTAGATGCTTAATTTAAATTTCCTAATTTATTTAAGGTCTCATTATTTTCTGTCATAAATAAATTAGAAAACTCGTTCGAGTACCAAACTACATGGCGAAATGACACAACCCGTTTCTCACAAAGTTGTGTCACCAATTTTCACTTACCATCGGTCAATGTGGTTTACCTTCTCGGACTACTACGTCAACTTATTATTAAAAGGGAAAGTTTAAATTTCAGCAGTTAATTAAGTACAAAAATAATTTAAACAGATAAACATTCAATTAAAATAAATTTAATTGAAAATTAATCATCAAACAATATCATTTCATGGCATGCACAATAATTTTAATTACTCAACCAACATCCCGAAACTAAGAAAATTACCCCGACATCACAACTGAAAAGGTAAGCGTGGTAATAAAATGACAAGTCATGTAAAATAAAACCGCATTACCAACAAATAATCGTGTTGGTCTTCACTCTCACCGCATGCAATTTGTTCTTCAATATCTGACAACACCTCGGCATGTGACGATGTCGCGCACCAACTATGAGACCACTTGAACAAAGGATGTGAGTGATAAATCTGATGCTGGTTGGCTCCCGGTGTGGCATGACGTAGAGGCAGCTTGAGCTAGGTGATGGGGACTTGCGGTGGATGCTTGGATGGTGGTGACCGATGTGCTGCAAACCAGAAGCAGTGTTAGAGGGGGACATGGTGATATAGGGCGGATGAGGTGACAGGGGCAGTGGGGCACGACAGGATGAGATGGGAGGGCCAGGTGATTGAAGGGTGGAAGGGGCGGCGGGGGTGTGGCGTGAATAAGGAGAGGGAGGGGATGGCGGGTCCAGGGGAAGAGAGTGATTCAGCAGGTCTAGCGGGTTAGATGGGGAGAGCGAAGGTCGTGGGTGAGGGAGAGTTAGGCAGTGGGATAGATGGGGAGGGAGAGGGATTAGAGAGAGGAAGTTAAAGGGGGTGTGGCGTGGGATTGGAGAGAGGGAGTTAAAGTGGTGTGGTGTGGGTGATTGAAGAGAGGGAGAGGAATGGGTCAAAGGAGGCGATGGGGTGATTGGAGAGAGAAATGGGGAGTTAGGAGGGTGGGGTTGGGTAGAGAAAAAAGGGGGTATGGGAAGGGGTGACGTGGGAAAGGGGAAGGGGTAAAAGGGGAGTGGGGTGGTGCATGGGTAGTTAGGGTGAATAAAAAAAATAGAATAAAAAAAATGTTAAATTCAAATTAAAAAAACTAATTATCTAATTAAGTAAATAATAATAATAATAATAATAGTAAAAATAATACTAATAAATAGTGATAAGAATTAAATGTTAATTCACATGTAATTAAATATAATACTACTACTAAATATAATAAAATAATAAAAATAAAGTAATAATAAAAAACTATTTTATTAATACAACAAAATAATGAAATAAAATACAATTTAAAATATACATATTAATAAAAATTAATAAAATAAACTAAACTAAAATTAGAGAAACTAATAATAATAATATAGTTTTAAATATATAAAATTAATATAACTAATAAAAATACTAAATCACTAATATAAGTATATAAATTAACTAAAAATTATCAATATATCTAAACTACTACAAAATTACGAAAATAAACTAAAAATATAAAAAACGGTTAAACTAATTGATTAAAACTAAGTTAGAAAATTATAAAAATACATGTGAAATCCATGTACATCAATTTCTCTATACCATGACTGCTCAATACTTTGAATCTTCCTTTAAAATTTTCAAAGTTATTTTCAAAGAAAATGTTTCCTTAATATTTGGGAAATTTTTGGATTTTAAATAAGTGATTTGAAATTTAAAATGGTATTTTCACCAGGAAATATTCTTGTAATTATTTTAAAGGAATTTTCATCTATAATAGCATACTTTGAAATTGATTATTTTTTACTAGGGATATGATCTAATAATACTATTATTATTAATTCTCAATATGGTTTATGATTATGATGATGATATGTTTATGAAACCCATTTATTTTCTATGGGTTATGTTATGATGTTACTAAAAAAAATTTATGAACCCATTTTCTTACATAGGTTATGATATAATGATATGATTAATGTTTTATGATCTTGTGGCACACATATGTATAATTTTAATTATGTTATGGGTGGTCTTAGAATTATATATCCCTCCAATGCATTAGGTAAATTTTTATATCTCATGAGATAACTATGAGAAACAAGTCGACGTGCTCAATCTGTTATGGGAAATAAGTATATGTGCTCAATCCTCTTTGGGAAAAAAGTAAATGTGATTAATCCACTATGGGAAACAATTTGATGTTCTTAATTTGATATGGGAACCAAGTCTATGTGCTTGATCCACTATAGAAAATAGGTAATGATGACTAATCTATTATAATTTGGGAAAAAAGTGTTGATGCGTGATCCACTATGATTTGATAGTCTCAATAGTTAAATTTGACATATGAAATGGTTTCTATACTTATGATGGTGCCACACTTTTATGACATGAACTTATGTTTCATGATTTATTTATGATAATTTCTCACTCTTATGATTCATGTATTTTTAAATGATAAAGTTTTATTAAATGACTCATTTTTATGATACATGATAGATTGAGTATGATCTTTGTAAGTTATTTTTATGATATCATACCCTTATTATTATATTATGATTTCATATGATCATAGATTAATATATCACATGTTTACCCTTATATATTATCTGACCTCACCCTTCATTATGTTTCCTTTCCCCGGTTAATGAAGAAAGGTTTAAGTAGGGTATGTTTATGATGAGTACCATGTGGTAAGATCTTTATGGGAGATGTTGAAGATCTTTCCTAAAATAAGAAGTTTGTGTATCTAGTTTACAAAGACACTAAACCTTCACTATCAATGGGTATGTATTTGTGAAATGTATTAAATATTCATCTAAAATGATGTAATATTTATGTATGAAAAGTATGGGTCACTTCAACCAAGGTGAAGGAAACCTAGTACCCTCATACTATCTCATGATCTAAATAGTCCAAATTCAATTTCGCACGCAAGCTTGTAAGGAGTACATTCCCTTAGCCCAACATCATAATCAAACCCTACCATGGAACCAAAACCAAGTCTGAATCCATTAAGGAGTACATTCCCTTGGACTAGCGGTGTGGTGAAACCCCAACCAATACCCCACAACCATATAATCTAAATCCTTAAAATTTTTAGTTAGTGTGGCACAATCTAAATTTTAGGTACTTAATACTAGTCCTCCTTACCTAGTTTCTTGAGGTTTACATGATTAACTAACTAAAGGAAAGTAATCCAATTCCCAAGTTAATCATATAAAATGATAAATCCATGTTACAATATCCCTCCCCTCCCATCCAAGTCATTTCTAACTCAAACATCCCCAACCCATCGGAGCATAAAACATAAAAACAAAAAGAGGTTAAATTCACAATTCAACAAATACCAATATATCCATACATAAAACAAAAAATCTCAATCCCAACTCTTTTATAAAGTGAAAACCAGGACTTTATAAACACCATTAAAAATCCAGAATATGGTTTCATTTACTTGAAAATAAAACCATGAAACAACATTTTAAAATCCACTAAGTTCACCACATTATTTTATAAATTTCACCCAACGTCATTCAAAATTAAATACTCGACTGATATTAATAATTTATCCCAAAATTTATTGAAACAAAATATAATTTTAGAAAACCAAATTCCATCCTTCATTTATAATATATTTCTCAAAAATGTGAGTTTCCTACCATTAAAATCATTAAAATCAACATCTCATTTTTACCAGATTACTTTAGAGAATCCCCTCAAGGAATTTTAATAATTACTAGGCTAATATAAGAAAAAATTTATAAATCAATGTTTGAATACCTTTTCATAATCTTTTAGAAAACTGGAATAAAAACAAATATTTAAGAAAGATTAGTTATTTACTCTATAAAATTTTCAAGGAATCCAAAATTTCTTTTAAAACCAATCAATAAATCAAATTATTTAAATTTAAAAGTTATTCATGGATCTGTGTACCTTAATTGATGACTTGTGCATTAATTTCAATCTCGATGTGATCTTTCTTGGGTCCTTGAGTACCTGATGCAATCATAAAATCCCTTAAATTAATAAACCAATGATCCAAAACAAAAATTCACCAATTTAATAACCAATGCAAATCTTATTGGACAACCAAACAATGATAAAACATAGGATAAAGAGGTGTGATCAACCCCCAACACATTCTCAGTCTCAAGTCAAATAAAATCCCTAAAAAATACACCGAATCCAATGGAAAATTAAACCTAAAATCACTTAAAACTCTAAGTAATTTCATGGAGAGACGTACCTCTACATAGAAAAAAATGGAAACATGAAAATACCCTCTTGGGACCTCCTTTAAAAAATGCAAGAAAAAAACCAACAACAAGAACATGATATTTTCATTTAATTAAATACGCACAACATGCCACATGACATATGGAAATAAACTTAGGTCTTAACTTCTACTTTCCAAGAAAATTCCAATTCCACTGACAATGCGTCATTCCAAACCATATCGATGGAGATATGGATGAGATAAGTTTGGAGGAATTAAAAAGTGGGATGGGGGTAATTTCCCCCCAGTACACCTATTATCCTCTTTGAGTAGCTCCCCATCCACCGATTCCTTTGTTCTCTTTTATTTTTAATCATTCTCACTATTTATTTTTATTTACTTTATTTCCTTTTATTTTATTTATTTTCCACTCCCCCTTCAATGTGAAACACCTATATACACCCTTCCGCTTTATTTTATCACCCTCTTTCTTTATACCACCCTCAAGTCTCATCCCTTTCCATCCCCACACCTCATGTTTTTTTTCTTTTCAAAAAAACCAACAAAATTCTGAATAAAAATGATAATAATAATAATATCACCCCAACTATTATTATCAGTGTATTAATTATAATTCTTAAAAAATCATATATATATATTCTAGTATATATATATTATACATAAAAGAATTTCATTTTCATTATTTTTTTGGACACAAATAATAACATCAATATTATTATTTTTAACTATCTAATAAAAATTCAAAGACAGCAAACTTCATTCATCAATTATAAATTTAATCTGTCATAAAATATTTTTTTTACAATCATGTTTTCTTGTACTTTTACAAACCCATAATAGTGTGGTTCATTATAATTATCACATCAACTAAGCATAATTACAAGTCATGCATGATCTCAACATAACATGTGTATCCCCTGGATAACATATTATAGAATAAAAAAAGTATACAACATCAATCCAAACATTTCATGAGTTATGTGATAGAATTTTATTCATGTTATTTGAGATGAATATTATACCAATATTTAAATATAGAGTAAATAGTAGTTCAATATTCATTAGCATCCTATCCAAATGTTGGTTTACTCATGCATGGGTAGTAACTAAGGTGTACTATTAGATTACAAAGTAATAAACCAAGAGTAGTGTTGTTTATGTTAAAAACATACCCGAATAATCCCATTTTAAATGTTTAAGAAGGTGTAAGTATAAAACTTAAGTAATTTTTTTTAAAATAGTGTTCTCCCCAAAATCGTTTTTTCATACATAAAGTTTACTTTATGGAAAACACACATTTGAATTTCAGTGTTATCAAAAGCTATACTTTAAAACTTTTACTTTAGAAGGAAGTAGTGTAATACATAATTTAAAAATATAAAAAGGTTTTATGTAACCAAGTTATGGTAATAAGGTTTTATAAAAAAAATAATGTACCCAATACTTTATGAAAAAGAAGAAAGTAAAGGTTTTTAAAAGAAAGTATCTTGTTTGGGATGAACTCAATTAATTAAACCAATCAAGTTTAGATATCACATCATTTATTTCCACATAGAACCTACCCAACAATTACCTCACCACCAATGAAAATATTAACCGATGTTAACTTTGGATCATTGACTTATAACTCATGTAGGTGGAAGTTGAAAGTAAGGATTTCATTTATGATAATAGTTAAAGTCACGATAAAATATGATTTTATTTAAATATTTGTTACACAAATCATGTTTCTTAAGTTACTCCACTAATGTGGTTATTTTCATAATCATTACGAGTTTACAAAGGTTTAGGAGGATAACTTGAAGTTATATGGAAAATTTCATACCTCTCATAGAGGTTTATTTATTAATTTAGAACAAGTGAATTCTACACACTCCTAGGTGTATAATAAATACTTTCTACTACCCAATTAGGGGTTTATAGAGGTTACAATACTCTAGATGTCATTTATAATCAAGGTGCTACATATCCTCTTTAATCATATTAGTTAGGATTAAAATTACCTCTAGTTATTCTTGATCATCTTTGTTGGTAGAAAAAATTGTGTTGTGGGCCTGGAGATGCATGATGGCCCTAAGGCGAGGGGAAAATGCAACCCTTAGGATCATTCTGGTTCCAAGTAGATCTTGCATGTAACTTTTAATTTTTGCGTGAAACTTTCAATATTTTCACACAAGTAGTTGCATGAGAAAGGTGATATAAAATGGAAAACGTTTTACAAGTTCCCCAAGTGACCTCTAATGGAAAAGACATGGGTGTTGTGCAACCCAAAATTTCACGGCACAGTCTTATAATATTGTAGTGGCCTTAAATAACACGATCCAATTAATATTGCACAAGCCTGAAAGGGTTTGTGTGACCTAGTTCCCTACATAATCCAAAATGTCTATAAATAGAGAATCATACCCCGTTTTTAGGTAATAACCTATGGAATTCAAAGAGGAATGATCTTAGATCTCATAATTATTTTTTCCACAAATTCATGAAACCAATGACTCTTATGGATCCCCATAGGTGAGAAACTTTCTTGAAAAACCTCACAGATGTCTTAAATCACCTTATATTATGTTATATACAACTTCATATGACTTTCCTCTAAGAACACTCTAGTTTTAAAAATATTCCAATCATTTTCACAACTATAAATTGTGTGGAACTCCAAAATTTGCATGAAACTATACCTTTCAAATATATGCACCACCCTTGTGCTAGAGCCCATGATTCGTGAAACTATAAAGCTTTGTGAAACTCCAAATATTAATGAAATGACCTCTAAGTTCTCTATTACATGCCTTCTTCTTCCAAACATAGTTTCAAGTAAGTTGAGTGCTTATGGGACCCCTATCCATTCAAACAGGGTTCACTCGTACAAACCCCATTCACACAACTATTATAGACCCTCATTCCAAAACCCTATTCTCCAAGCATGGGTTGGGTAGTCTCATTACCTTATACTCCCAAGTATAAACATACTCATGTCAGTAATCCCACATTCTACCTAAAATAGGAAATGTACACACCCCTTTATCTCTAAAATCACTTGCATAATGGATACGTAAGCCCCAAACACAACATCATTGGGGGAAACCAACCATCATACCCCTTATTGAACGCATGAAAGATACTTGTATTCTTATATCCTTCCACCCTAATTGGGAATGGGAAGCACTATGTATAATAAAAAACAACATTTTAGCTGCAAGACTTACTATATAACACTAACATCCTAGTTCCACAACATTAAACAACATGGTAATGTACTCAATAATAGATATTAAACTATAACCTTACCTTATGTGAAAAACATGAGATGCCGTGTGTGACGAATATAGGATAACTTTTGTGATGGTCACAATATGCCTCATATGATGAGCACGTGATGATTTCTCTAGACTTTGGGAATCTTTTATGCATAATACCCACACAATCCCTTGTTTTTTCTCATTTCATGATGCAAACATCCTTAATGTATGATGTTAAACTGCATGGTATGATCCTATCACATGACCTTAAATTTTGTAATCTAATTACATGATTTTTGATCCCTATATCATAATAAGGTATGTAGGTTGAATATTTGAGGTTCAATCCCAATGTCCCAATAATATTGTCCCCCATTCATGGGCGATAAGATGAAGGTGACTTCACCATCTCCAAAACAAGAATCTCATTTCCATCTCACCTTCTCCTGGTAAGTCATAAACTCTAAAACCTAATCATCATTATAGAGTATACCAAACCTCCCACCATAAATCCAAAGTCCCCATGGATTTTGGAATCACTATAAGACATTAATATATACCTGACCCGACACATGATGAGCGTATATGGGAAGTGTACCTCTAATAGACTTTAAATCTATGAGAATACCCTACTAAACTTTAAACTACAAGCACACTCACTTAGCTTTAAATTTTTTCTTAGCCCATTATATTATGAGTGTATATAGGACCATTCCTCCACTGGAATTTAAATTTTTGAGATCCTTCATTTATCTTTAAACATACGACCCTCCTGATTCATCAAAAACCTAGACTTAGGTGATGAAATTAGGGTACCTTAGGCGAAAATTCTAAGAATCATATGGGATGATCACATGATCTATTATACATCTACTCAGGTGATGATCTTGAGACGCTACCTCACGTGACAATCATAAGAATCATATATGATGAGTATAGAATATATATTTCCTTTACTTAGGTGATGATCCTAAGTTCTTACCCAGTGTGATGAGTATAGTATATCCTAGGAAATGAGCCTAGAAATCCTTATGTGACGAGCATAAGTTTCTTGATCTGATGAGTATCAGATTCCTCACATAATGAATTTAAGATACCTTGTGTTATGATCATAGGATTCCTAAGGATATTATCCTTAGATTCCCTACACACTAAACATAAGGTGCCTTATAGTGATCACAATATGCCTTGGGGTTTTCACCTAAGACTCCTTATGTATCAAGCATAATATTCCCTCACAACCTCAAATGAGGATGAAATTTATAGATTCACAAAACACCCTACATCATCATTAGCTTCAATTGTAGGTATTCACTCTGTTATGAAAATAAGTAGTGTAATTAACTAGTGTCCATGAGAAGATGGCATTGAGAACGAGATTCATGAACATGTCTTAGATCTGTAAGGGAGACTCAAACTAGGAGATTAACTCCAAGGAGGAGTACATATAAGGAAAAGATGATATCCCATTATCCCATTCTAATCAAGGATCCAACATTATCAACCATTGTGGTGGAGGTTGCTCGACTTTGGAAAATGGGAATATAGGGCAAAGTGAACTGCGACTAGTCCAAGGAAGTAGATTCTAGTGTGGAAGCATGCCTCTATAAAATCGTAGGAAAATATAATGGTGAACCTAAATAGAATATATTCTTCTATAAATAGGACCATACAAGGAGTTTTGGGTATCTCTAGTTCTAGAAATTTTCAATGTGAATCCCTTCTCCTTTATCTGGGAGAGGGTGAGTAATGATGGGCATGTCGAGAATTACCTTCATCAAACATGTACTAATAGTTAGTTTCTTATGTCACATAGGGAACTGACCACCAGCCATGCTAAAAAAACTATCACCACTGGTCATGGGAGTAAAATGTCTAATCACATGACAATCCCATACAATTAAGTTCCTGTCATGAAGGACACATCTCCCATGGATCTTGAGAATCACCACCCTATATATCCTTCCAATGGCCTGAAGTCCTTCATTTTTTATTGATTTTTGATAATCCACATTTCAAGGGGTGAGGTGGAACCCTTACAAGGCCCGTAGGTGTAAGTATTACATGTCCTGTAGTCCTTAAAGGAATTCATTGCCTGTAGGCTTCAAATATTATATACAACCCAGACTAACTACTTAGAACTGCTCCTCCCCAGCATCTTCAACGTGAAATCAACTCTCCACCTTCACATGACTGTTCGGCTAGGATTTACCATGCATGCATAGGCTTGTCCCGATAGAAGGTGCCACACCCTCTCATTATTTAAATCTATTTAGCTTCTGCTATGGTGAAATATCCTTTATCATCCTCCTTTTAGAGCTTGTTTCTTGTAGATTTTCTAGTTTGCATCTGCACTTAAGGTGGCCTGAAGGCCTTGAGGTGGCCCGAAGGCCTTACTGACCTGAAGACCTAGGTGGCCTGAAGGCCTTAAAGGACTTGAGAACCAAATCGGTGGCCCGAAGGCCCAAACAGGGGAATAGTCCTGGCTACTACAATGCCAAATAGTACCTGCTACAGTACCTACTACAATGCTTCTACAGTACCCAGAAATATTCCTCCGCCTGGATTTGATCCCAGGTTGCTTGGATGCACTTAAAGAGTCCTCACCAACTAGTATGAGGCTCTTGTTAAACCTATATCTCCCTCGAAGATCATCTTACAAAGGGTTATCAGCGCCCTCATCTATGAGTAGTAGGAAGGATTCATCCCCACTCGGGCGATAACTTATAAATAATTGAATGTGGTAGTACCACACCATACACTATCATACACAAGGAGCATTCAGGGGGTAGTAACTCCCTATATCCATGTAAAACTATATTGGAATCCTCTCCTCAGAATGCTATGATAATTCTCTCCCCTACTCTAAGTAGGTAAGGGATGTTTTGGATGCACCTATTATTATCACTTCTTAGGAGTCATTGAGGAGGTATCCCACCACTCAACATCATCAAAAATGAAGTATGATCCCACAAACAGACGAGAAGGTTCATTTCATCCTTGCTTCACCTATTTTGATCCAAAATGCATGGCACCCTCATTGGAGGAAGGCCAACAAACATTCTTGATGGGAAGACACTTTGAAATATCCCATAGACTCTACCACTATTGACATATTTGGAGCTATCTTGACCATTGAACAGAGACACTTATTCACCTGGTTGGGATAGAGACTCCAACCTCCCATTAAGCAAATAAGATTGGATCTCACAACCATAGGCACCACTGGGAACTTTCATAGGGATGCTTCCCTTGATGATGGATCCCACCGCATAGGTCATTCTCATGATTCCACTGATCGATAAAAAGGTCCTCCCCATGTAGAAAACCTCAAATTCCATAAAGGTAATTCCTAAGGAAAAAGGTTGTTTAATCACTATGGAGGCCCTATATGTGGCTACAACCATAAAATATGTAGAAGAATTCCCCATTACCCTCATAATATCACAATCAAGAAGCTACCATGTCATCACCAGAGGCAGGACCGAGGGAATCAATATTGGATTACCCTTTAACTCTCAGGATCTGAGACAACCAAAGATTAAAAGGAAACGCCTTTACCTCAACCACTAGAGCAGGGGGCATGGATCATCAATTGAGGATGACTGTACCTAAGGTTAAGGTTTATAAGGTTCCAAAATCCCTCTAAATGTACCTACACATAGAGGATGTATTAGATTCTTTTAAAAGGATCTCCATTCATCTATACCTACCACCATCAGTCTCCCTCCTCCCCACCTCAACTCTATATGTAGGAGAGAAATCAGGACCTGGTTTAAAACCATCTGATAAAAAAGAACAACCAATAGAACTATAGGTGATTGATATCCCTCCCAACAAGAAAGAGGTTAGGGATACCCCATACCTCATGGATATAGTCATGAAGCTCACACCATCTCCGAAAGATACCCCCTCATTCCAGGGAAGGTTAGCTCATGTGATGCATCTTCTATCTGAAAATTAGCAGCAGAATAGATCTTCATCATTTTCTCCCCCCAAATCCAGGATGTATTTTATGGAAGATTGGGGTGACTAAGAGTAGGACTATCCTCCTAAAATCGAACAATTTAAAGAATGTTTGTGGAAGATATTATCCATTTACTAGTTACCCATCGTGTTCTGGCCACCTGTAACCCTACACTTCACCATCTTAGAGTATCTTTCCAAGGATCACACAATGTTCCTACACTAAAACTTGTGGGGATATATTAATCCACCTTCAATAAAAATGACTGGACTACTCAGGTTTTCATGAGAAACTTTAGTCACTCCATCAGCAATATTGAAGGGTTGACATTTGATCACTCCCATTGGATCAATGCCCAAATTTATATGGGTACCACTAAAGTTTTTAACAAACTTGTATTGGGAGCCTCATTATAATTTGACGAATCATGGAAGAGGTATATCCTCATGTGAAGATCAGGGGCTATTGGTAGTATACTGCCCTCCAATTCAGTCTTCTCTCACAATGATAATAATCCCCTAGGTTGATCTTTGCATCATCATTGGAAATTAATCTTCATTAATAACCACCAATTTTAATTTCATCACATACAATACCCTAGAGGGACAAGAACATTAGAAAGAAGACCCACTAGAAATAAGTTATAATGTCAGGTAGACCTTCCAATATGTGCTCACACTCATCAGTAGAGGTAGAAGTTAGGCCTTGAGAGTCTCACTGTGGATCTGATATTAGATCACCAATATCTTGATAAGGGAAAAGCAATAAATAAACTTTTAGGTCCATCTAATACCATATAATAAATTGAATAAGACACTAGAATGATCATATTACTTCCAGATCTTGAAAACTATAATAGTCTCGCCACTGAACTTCTTAGAGAATAATAACTAGAGTGGGAGAATGTATGGAAGGATCCTTTCATTCCACCAATGGGACCTTGAAAAATAATCCTCCTTGGTCTATCATACAGTGCCTAGGAGGGAAGTCCCACCCATCCAATTAGGATGGAGGCTGGTGGATCTTTCAAACTAAGACATAGCCCAATCTTCCCCATGACACCTTCTATAGTCAGTAAATGTGACTTCCCACCTCCAGACTATGGTCTCTCTATTCCACAAGCTATCATTCCATTAAGGGGGAAGATTCATAACCCCTTGATAATGCGATAAGTGCTCTCACCACTAATCTCAAGGCCATAGAGACACAAAAATCCTCATGCCATCTCGGTAGGAAGCTATATCTAGTGTGGGTGGACCATACTCCACCCTAGATTTTAGTGAACCATATTTTTCTCATTCAATGGTATAAGTGATCTAGAGAAATATATGGACCATTTTTCTTCTCGATGTGGCATGATGTTGGGAAATCTAGAGAAACAAGAGGATACAAAACTCTGATGTTTTGTCCAAACCTTAGAAGGCATTGCCTTTATTTGGTATAGTTAGTTATCCCCAAGATCCATCACCAACTGGGAGGATATTCATAGGTAGTTCCTCTACCAATTTAGATCCACCTTTCACAGAATAAGCATCACCGATCAATCCAAGTGAAAGAAATGGGATAATGAGGATGTCACTGGATTTATCACCCAATGTAAGGGGTTGATATATTCCTTCAATGTGTGGCTTCCTCGAGAACATCTATTGGGGATGTGCATAGAGAATATTCAAGGCAAGATGGTCCCTACCCTTATCTCCTTGAAGTGCTTGGGTAAATTTTGGAAATTTGTTGAGAGATACCAATGATTAGAAGAAGCTATGAAATGGTATAATAAATAGTCATACCTATCACCTCCTTCAGTACCAATACAAAAAACTATGAGAGTTGAGACAACTACCACTTTACAAAATCAATCTCCCTAACCAGTCTGACTTTAGGTGCTTTCAAAAAA
Source organism: Viscum album (assembly GCA_963277665.1). Classification (NCBI taxonomy): domain Eukaryota; kingdom Viridiplantae; phylum Streptophyta; class Magnoliopsida; order Santalales; family Viscaceae; genus Viscum; species Viscum album. The sequence continues at coordinate 900,512,944 of OY728131.1, read as the reverse complement.
TAGACATCTCCAAGAAAAATCTCACTATGAGAACACTAACCAAGTCCCATGTTAGGTCTAGGATCCCAAGGATCCATTCAAAAAATGAAATAAAAGGTTATACTTCTTCAAGGATGAGAAAGTATTGTGTTTCTTTCTCTATGCCATGAAGAAGAATATATTGAAGTTACCAGAAATCAAAAATCCGTAAGAGGCTAGGTTAACAAACTGCACCAACTAATATCCATACCATATTATCCTTTAACAAAAAATCTAATTGAATAACCTTTGTAGTGTTTTATTTTAACAAAGTTTAGTATTTTTTAACAACTAAATATATTTGTAAATGAATGTTTTTGTTATTCAGTTATTAGAACCATATCCATCATAATTAAGACTCATCAGAATCAAAGTATCATATCTATTTGCATCAGATTTAGATCATCAGATCCAGAATAATCAGAGGAAAAAATTATTGTTTTCTGTAAGTTTTCACTTTTCATAATCAAAGAAATAATTAAGTTGTTGAGTAAAGAATTCATATTGTTGATGAAGATATTTTTTTGGAAGAAATTGAAGTTAGGAGTTAGAAAGTTTTCATACTTTCTAAACCAAATCAGATGATGCTTTTCTAATCAATAAGTTCTCAAAAATCATGAAAACTTTAAGATCTTTGGAAGAAATGGTGGATAGGTTTGAAGAAATTAAAAATTATAGTGTGAATAATTCCATCATAATGATAATTTCATCATTATTGGGATTCCATCATTATGAAGAAATCCATTGAAGGTTAAATGTTTCAGAAGATCAGATCCAAAAGTTAGAATGTGTGAAGCTGATGACATTTGAAGATTTTCAGAGTTGTAGTATGGGAATTACATTGTAATAAAAAATTCATCACAATGGGAAAATTCATCACAATGGGATTTCCATCATATGGGGATTTCCATCATAATGATATTTCCATCGAAATGGGAAAATTTGTCATAATGATATTTCCATTGGAATGGGAAAATTGATCATAATGAGAATTCCATCATTATGGGGGTTCCATCAGAATGAGTTGAAGAGGAAACATAAATCATAATGATCTAAAGAGGAAACAAAGATCACAATGAGTTGAAGAGGAAACATAATTCGTAAATAGATGAAGAAGGAAACAAAAATCATAATGATCTAAAAAGGAAACAGAATCGTAATAAGATGATTATGAAGAAGACTCAAAAAGAAAATTCCAAAAGTTTTTTGAAGATTTGAAGAGGTCAAAATTGAAATTCAATTTTTACCAAATCTAGGATACATCTAAGTAGGTTTGAAGAAGTAAAATTTGAAGTTTAAATGCGGTATATTTTTAGAGATTTTGAAATTTTGAGGAAGCGGGGAAAGTTTTCAAGTTTCTTGCTTTTGTTTTCTGAGTCACCTATAAATACTTTCTCATATCACTTATTCATTCACAACTTTAACACAAGAAGAAAAGGTAGAATGATGAAGAAATCAAGTGAGAGTCATTTCCAGGCAGTGATCATATGAGTAGGATCAGACAGTTGAATGTTTGTTTATCAAACCGAGTAATATCATATTGAGAAGATAATATTCATTCAATTGAATCGAGTCAATCAAACTGAAGAAGATCATATTAATCATTTGATTAGAGTTTGATTTTTTTAAATTGATAATGGGTTCATCATATTAAGTCTATCATATTGATAGAATCAGATCTAGACTCATCATATTGATAGAATCAGATCTAGACTGATTGTATTGAGAGAATTAGATCCAGACTCATCAGATTGAGAAAATAGAATCTAGGTAAATTGGATTGAGGATTCAGACTGAGCAATTGCAGAGTAGTTTCAACAAAGTCTTTATTATTTTGTTTGGATCAATTGTTTTATAATCAAACATTGTAAACTTAATGGAGTCAGTATAATCTTTCCTATTATGAGATAAAAGGTGTCTAATGGGAGTTGGCACAAGTTGTATTCACTTATTCATAATAGTATATTTACATAGACCCATGAGAGTGGCTATGGCAAGGATATATCTTCTCACACTGAGGCCGAACCTTGTAAATATTGTATGATTTACTTGCTTTCATACTTTTTCATGCATGAATATTTAATAAAAGTTAATAAGAAATCAAATATTAATAGGTTTCAGGGGTTAAGTTTCTAAAAGTTTTGAAACTTATAAAATGTGAACAACTAATTCAACCCCCCTTCTCAATTATTATTAGATACTTTGGAAATTAAATTGGTATCAGAGACATGTACCATTTTTGAATCCTTATTATAAATAATATCAATTTTTTCAACAGTATTGGAATTCCTAAATTTTATGGGAAAAATTATCATGGATGGAAAAATAGGATGATTTCTTCTCTCCTATCTCTTAGTCTGTACGTTTTTGATGCATCTAATATTGGTTTTACACTTATTGAGAAAAATGATCCTATGATGTTTACTAATAATAAAAATATAGAAGTTGATGGAAAGGCTAGAAATGTAATCCTCATGTCCTTATTAGAGAATGTTTATCAGAAGGTGATGGGTCTCAAAACTTCAAAAAGTATCAGGACAAGCTGGAAAGTATTGTTGAAGGGAATACAAAATTTAAGTAATCAAAGCTACAAATTTGTCATAGTAAGTATTAAGACATAAAAATGAGAGATGAAGAAACAATTTATGAATACTTTACTATAGTAAATGATTTTTTTGCAACATCAGAGGATTCAGAGATGTCATGGAAGATTCTACAATTGTGAATAAGATTATAAGAAACTTTTTATATAGGTTTGAATCTATTTTTTTTATTTATAAGATAAGTATGATTTATCTCTTGATGAATTTCACAAATTTCTTAATTCTTATGAAATGAAAAAATATCTAATGTTTAAAAAAAGGATGAAATATGAAATGGATTTTTAAGCTATGAGAAAGTTTAAAATTCAAGATGTTGAAGATATTGATCCTTGTGACTATGAAGGTAAATAAGATGATGATTTGAATGATAAAATCACATCTCTTATATCTAAGAAATATCAAAGAGGAAGAGGAAATAATGGAGGTAAACTTCATCTCAAATGTTTTGAGTGTAGTGGAATCAGACACTTTTCTATGAATTTCACCAAGAAGAAAGTTGGAGAATATTGAGATGATTCCGATGAAAAACCTCGATGTAAGAAGTGAAACATAAATTATAAAGAAGAAAATTCTTCTAACAAATACAAGAAGAAGTTAACTGGAAACAAAATAAGTATGTTGAGTAAGAAATTTGAATCAGAATCAACTAACAACAATTATTATGAAGGTGAAAGTTTTGAAAAATTCAAAACCTTCATTGAAAAAGTTGAGAAAAAAAATTCTTCAGAGAGTGAAGAAGGTGGTAAAGAATATTATAGAGAGTATGAACTAAGAACATAACTTATTGAATTTATTGAACAAAAAAAAACTCTCAATAAAGAAATTAGAGTTATGAAGAAATATTATGAATAAATTTTTAATGGAAGAAAATATTTCATCAAACAGGAGGATGAATACATTCATGATATTTTAAGTTACAAAATTAGAATTGCTAAATAAGGAAAGATGATTGAAGATCTTAGTAAGAAGCTAGAATCTGAGGAAGAATATGTTAAAAAGTTTCAATAAAAACTTCTTGAGTCTAAAAGTACCTTGAGTAATATGAATGAAAACTTAAAAAAATCTTCAGATTTAAAAGCTGAGACTTAGAAAGATGTTGAGAAGGCTCAATAAGAGAATTAGGTGAAATCTTATATTACCAAAAATAACATTTCATATAATTATTTTAACATTTTAGGTTTCAGAAAAATTATTGGGAAATATTGGGTGGATAAATGATATGAGAAACCTATAAAATCTATAAAATTATATAACTTACTCAAAATAAAATATGGTCAATGTCCTGAGTATGTTAGAGCTGAAAGAAGTTACCAACCTCAATAAAGTTTCAATATAATAAGATCTTTATTAAATAGAAAATAAAGATTTGATGGATATTTATAGTGTTATGGAATCTATGTGAACATGACATATAATTTTTGGTACAACTTATCTCTACCTAGAATAATATTTTATCAAAGTGGAAGAAATAGTGAAAGTAGAATGAGTAAGTTTCCTAGCTTACAGAAAGTTGAAAAAGTGAATTCTCAAGATGTTAGAAACTTTAAAACAAAAAACCAATTTGAATGTTTTGAAGAATTTTATGGAAGAAGTGATCAATCAGGTCATCATGCCTAAATATGATTGAAACTCCTTCTAGAACAAGTTTCTTATGATAGAAAAAAATAAATCTAAAAAGAAGAAAGTTGAGGAATGAGATTTTGTTGTTGAGATAACTTTGAAATAAAGTAAAAGGAAAAAACCATGGAAACTTGATTGTGGTTTATCTTCACATATGACAGGTGATATAAAAATCTTGAAACATGTTAAAAGTCACTAGGGAGGAGCATATACCTTTGGTAATGATAGTTCTTTAAAAATAAGAGGAATCATAATGAATGAGATTGAAGCTGAAAACTTGAAATCTAAGGAAGTTTTATTTTTGGATGGGCTAAAATGTAACTTACTTAATGTAATTAAACCTTGTTATGATGGAAAACAAGTTGTTTTTATAAAATATTTTTATATTATCAAAAGTGTGAAAGATGGAAATATCATTACAAAAGCAGAAAGAACTAGTGGGAATCTCTTCTAAATATAAGAATTCAATAACTCATGTCAATTGAGTGTGGAAGATGAAACCAAATTGTGGCACCGAATACTTGTTCACCTTGGATAGAAAAGTATGAACAAAATTTCTAAAGTTTATACTATTTAAAACTTTCTATAATTGAAAATAAGATAAGAATATGTTTTTGTAACTAGTCAAAAAGGGAAGATGACTAACAAAAGTCATAAAATGGTTGAGATTCAATCTACCAGACCAATTGATCTTATCCATTCCAATTTATGTGTTCCAATGAGACATCAATAAAAAAAAGGAGATTTATAATTTATCAATTTTATTTATGATTTCACTTAGGTGACAAACATCATGTTTATGAAGAACAATTCAAAGGCTATTGAAATGTTCAAATTCTTTAGAAAATATATTGAGAAAGAAATAGGGGTTTCCATAAAGAATTTGAGAACAAATAATGGTACCTAATTCAAAAACAATACCTTTTAAACTTATTTAATAAATCATGGTATCAAACATCAGTATAGTGCTCCCTATACTCTATAATAAAATGTATTAGTAGAAAGAAATAATATAAGTTTGGTGGAAATGGGAAGAAGTATGTTAACAGAGTACAAAATTTCAAAATTCTATTGGAGAGAAGCTATTAGTACTATTGTACATGTTCAAAATAGATGCTTGTTGAGATAGAAAACTATCATGACTCCTTATGAAACGTTGTATAACAAAAAACCTTCATTGAAATAATTCAATGTTTTTAGAAGTCCATGTTTTCTCAAAATAAAAAATATAGATTTGGGAAAGTTTTATGAGAAAGATGAGAAAGGAAATTTTATGGGTTATTCACCAAATTGAAGGAGTTAAAAATGTTGGAAAAATATTTACAAAAGTTAGTGAACTCATATGATGTGAAAGTAACTTAAAATAAAATTTCCTTAACAAAAGTTGTTGAGAATGATGATGAGGATAAACTGGAGAATTCCAAAAATAGTGAAAGTAATCCAAAACATCCTTATCAAGACTCAGAAGAATTGTGTGATGAGAAAATTTCAATTGGTAAATAAAATTTTAAATTTACTACCTTACAAAAACATGTTGAATCTGAAAATATTATTTTGAATCAGAAGACTCCAGTTCAGATAAGAAGAAATTTGAGATTAGATAATCAGACCTTCACTTATATCAAAAGTTGAACTAGAACCAGTTTCATAAGCTATTCAACAAAAATAACAGGTGGATGTTATGAATTAAGAGTTGGATTAGATTGAGAAGAATGAAACATGAGAACTTGTTTCATTTACAGTAAATAAAAAAGTTATCTAAACCAAGTGGGTTTATAGAAACAAGTTAAATGAACATGGATAAGTTTTAAGAAACAAAGATAGGCTTGTTTGTAAAGGCCATGAATAGGTAGAAGGTGTGGATTTTGAAGAAATATTTTCCCTAGTTTCCAGATTAGAAACTATTAGAATGTTTCTTGGAGTGGTCACACATCAGAATTAAAAAGTTTATTAAATAGATGTAAATTCAGATTTTTTAAATGGTGAGATTGAGGAAGAAGTTTATATTGAACAACCTTGTGGGTTTCTACTTGATGAGGATGAAAAAAAGGTTTGTAAATTGAATAAATATTTGTATGGGATGAAACAAGATCCATGTGATTGGTATTATAAACTTGAAAATTGTTTGATAATGTTGAAATTTTCTAAATGAAAAGTTGATTGTAACTTATATGTGAAAGTTGTTGACTCCAAATCTCTAATAGTAATTTTTTATGTGGATAATATAATTTTTTTCCGAGGATAAAGAATATGTTTGTAAAAAATTTGATGAGGAAATGAAGAAGAATTTTGAAATGTCTATATTAGGATAATTAACTTTCTTCCTTGGATTACAAGTTCAACAAAAGGAAAAATACATTTTTTTTATCTCAAGAAAAGTATTCCAGAGAATTGTTAAAGAATTTCAGGATGGAAGAATACAAAGAAGTTTCAACTCCTATTTCAGTGAGCACAAAGTTTAGTAAATATGAATTCAGAATAAGTGTGAATTATAAAGACTTTTGGAAGATTATAGGAAGTCTTCTTTATCTTACAGCCACAAGTCCTGATATTGTTTAGGCAGTGACTTTGTGTGCTAGGTATTAAATTAATCTGAAAGAATCACATTTTTTGGAAATAAATAGAATTATGAGATATGTTAAAGGAACAACTTCACATGGGTTTTTATACAAAATAAATAGTGAGATGAAGTTTCATGGTTATACTGATTTCGAATGGGTAGGAGATTGCAATGATAAAAAATCAACCTCAAGAGGAACATTTCTCTTGGGTGAATGGTGTGTGAGTTTACATAGTAAAAAACAAAGTTTATTAACTTTGAGCATAGCTGAATCCAAATATGTTGCAGCTACTCAGGATTGCACTCAAATGTTATGGATGAAAGTTCAGTTAGAATATTTTAAAGTAAAATTTTCTAAACCATTAAAGATACTTTGTGATAATTAGAGTGAAATTGATCTTTTTAAGAATCTTTTCTAACATTCAAGATCAAATCACATTGATATAAAGTTTCACTTTATAAAAGACAAAGTTGTTGATCGATATTTTTTTTGGGAATACATTTCAACAAAGTATCATATTGCTAATATATTTACAAAAACAATGTTTAAAGAAAGGTTTGTGTAATTAAGTCTATAACTTCATGTTTATCCTCCTCCCATGTCTTCCTAAACCTCAAAAGGAAGAAACCCCCACCTACTTTGGATTATGTTGACAAAGTGGGAGAGAAAGTAACAACTTTATACTTTGAAAAAAGTTTTTACTTATATTTATTTTATGAATATGAAGCTATGGTTATCATAAAATGGGGGATAGAAAAAGAAAAGTGAGAGAAGAGAACATAAAAGTGATGACAGATTATCTTTACATGGACACAAAATTTTCTTGCCATTGAGGGATGGAATTAATTCCAAAACATTACTTTATCAAGTAGTGTGGTGTCAGAACACTCTGTTTTGAGAAAGGATATGTTTTTATAAAAGTCAAAAAACTTTAGTTGTTTATAAAAGATGATTTTTATAAAAATTCTGAGAATTTGAAAAGTTATTAACAAGGGTTTTCAACAAATCTAAAGGAGGATATTGAAGAAACTTTGCGGTGTTTTATTTTAATAATTTTATTTATTTGCTGAAAACAAACTCTCTTTGTGAAAGAATGTTTTTTTTATTCATGAATTGGACCCATATCCATCGTAATGAAGATTAATCAGACTTAGAGTATCATATCTATATGAATCAGATCCAAAAGAATCAGAGGCAGAGATTATTGTTTTCTAGAAGTTTTACTTTATCGTAATTAGATAAAGAAATAAGTTTCTGAGTAAAGAAGTCATATTTTTATTGAAGAGGATTGTTGAATAAAGTTAAGTCTGGAGTTAGAAAGTTTTCATACTTTCTAAGACAAAACAAATGATTCTTTACTGATCAAGAAGTTCTAACAAATCATGAAAAATTTCATGATAAAATATTTTGAAGAAATAGTGGTGAGGTTTGAAAAAATTAAAAATTACAGAGTGAATAATTATATTGTAATAATAAATTCCATTTTCATGACAAGTTCATCGTAATTGGGATTCCATCATTATAAAGAAATACATCAAAGACAGAATGTTTCAGAAGATCAGATCCAGAAGTCAGAATGTGTGAAACTGATGAAGTTTTAATATTTTCAGAGTTTTAGTATGGGAATTCCATCATAATGAAAAATTAATCATAATGGGAAAATTCATAATAATGGGATTTCCATCATACAAGGATTTCCATCGTAATAAGATTTCCATTGGAATGGGAAAATCCATCGTAATGAGATTTCCATCAAAATGGAAAAATTCATCGTAATGAGAATTCCATCATTATGAGGATTCCATTGGAAGGAGATGAAGATTAAATATAAATCGTAATGAGATGAAGAGGAAAAATAAATCTTAATGAGTTGAATAGGAAATGGAATTTGTAAAGAGCTGAAGAATTAAACAAAAATCACAATGACCCGAGAAGGAAAATAAATTGTAATGAGTTTATTATGAAGAAGTCTCACAAATAAAATTCCGTAATTTTTGTGAAGAGTTGAAGAGGTCAAACATAAAATTAAATTTTTCCTAAATCTCAGAGAAATATAAGGTGGTTTGAAGGAGTCAAATTTAAAGTTTAAATGCATGATATTTTTAGAGATTTTGAAATTTTAGGAAGTGGGAAAAATTTTCAAGTTTCCCACTTTTTTTATGAGTCGCCTATAAATAATTGATCATATCATTCATTCATTCACAACTTTCATAAAAGAGGAAAAGGAGGAGCAATGAAAAAATCAAGTGAGATTCATTTTCAGGAAGAGATCTCATGAAGAGGATCAGACAGTTAAATGTTTGTTTACCATATTTATCATATTGAGAAGATCGTATTCAGTCAGTAGGATTGAGTCAATTGGACTGAATAAGATCATATTGAGCATTTGAGCAGAGTTTGAGTTTTTCATATTAAGAATAGGTTCATCATATTGAGTCCATAGTATTGAGAGAATTAGATCCAGAATCATCGTGTTGAGAGAATCAGATCCAGACTGATTGTATTGAGAGAATTAGATCCAAACTCATTGGATTGAGAAAATTGGATCCATCCAAATCAGACTGAGGTTTTTTACTGAGAAATTATGGAGCGGTTTCAACAAATTATTTATTATTTTGTTTGGATCAATTGTTTTATAATAAAACATTGTAAACTAATGGGAGTCAATATAATATTTTATATTAGGAGATATAAGGTGTCTAATGGGAGTTGGTACAAGTTGTATTCACCTCTTCATAATAGTGGATTTCCATAGACCCACGAGATTTTCTTTGTAAAGGATGTGGGTTCTCACACTGAGGCCAAAACTTTTAAATCTTGTGTACTTTACTTTCTTTCCTAATTTTTTCATGCATGAGTATTTACTAAAAGTTGATAAGGAAATAAATCTTAATAGGTTGTAGGGGTTAAGTTTATAAAAGTTTTAAAACTTATAAAAAGTGAACAACTGATTCAACCCCTCCTTCTCAGTTGTTATTCGATCATTTGGAACTTCACTAATAGTGTTTTATATTTAAGGAATGGTACTAGGACTAGGTTGATCATGGCATGGTTGAGTTGGGTGATTCCCTAGAATTGGTGATGTATGTCTTTACCACTCCTGTCAGCGATTATGAAGATTCTAGTGAATGGAATTATGTCTTTGGTTGAGGTCTATAGAAGTTTGATGATTGGATAGCCTAAATGTCATTCACCAACACCCAAAGAATTATCTATGATCAATTAAACCAACTATAACCACATGTGGTCTCCATATCCTCTTTAGTTAACCCATCAACATTGCATCCTTCAAAGTCTCGAAAGAACTGGTGCTGATAGTGCAAAGTCAATCAAGATCCCTCACCAATTTCAAAACCAATATGAACTCTCAACAATTTTATATCCCCCATATCAGGATAAGGTTTCATAATCCATCTAATATTAGAACACTAAACTGATGAAGAGTAGTATTATGCTTATTTCAATTCCATTAAGTTAGTGGATCATTATGTTGATCTCAGTGGTAAAGTACATTACTAGACTCCCTCAGGAACCTTTGGTTGATGCTATTGAGGGAATGGTAGGTGCCACAATAGAAAACAGAATGCTTGAGGTGATAACCTAAAATGTATGGTTCATGTTACAGAGACCTGAAAATAGATATTACCCAGGGCTTATCAAGCGTAGTCTACATATGTTTCATACTCATGAAAACCTCATTACCTATTGGGTTGGTTGATCGTATGGCTCAACCATAGAAACCTAGGGATCATCCATAAATAGTAAAGGCTTAGACACAACTACCCAATGCTCAAACTCATCCATCTAACCAACAACAGAACACGACAAACACTAGTTACACCCTAACACCTCAATAGATTACACCTTAGATAACTACACCTACCACACTTCTTGTCAGGGATTAACTTTTAGTAGGCATAAACATGCCCCTAACTCAAAAATATGATGTGTTAAATCACCTCACTAGAATACAATCATGATTATAAATCCTTGATGTGCTTTTCTTGTCAAAGTAATTACATGAATCTCTCAACGAGGACCTGAAGAGTCCTCTTCAATTTGAAATTGATGTAGCTACCACTGAAGATTACCGTATAGAGAAATCCAAATAGGAATAGTGACAAGCCATCATCTCCTTCTCCGAGGAAGATGAGGACACTATCATTCATGGGAACATATGCTCTCTCCATGTGTCAGGTTAGTTCAATGATGTGAAAATTCAACGATACTTGGTAGAAATTGGTTCCAAGATCAATCTCATTGCAACTCAGATACTCCATAAGTTAGTGATCACTGAGTCTAATTGAAATCTTTTTAATTGATAACCTAGGGGTATAAAAGCAGTGAGAAAAATATGTAGGGTAAGATTTAGTTGAGGGCCCAATTTTGTGACTTGGTAGAAAACACCGAGTTTATTATGGTCTCACAGGATACTGCCTATAATACCTTCTTGTGGTGATCCCATAGTCACATCATTAGTAATAAAAATACTCCATCAATGGTTGAGTAAGTACACTACATGGTGATTCTTCCCCCTTATACTCTCATGAATCATTATATCTAGATGTTGGGTATTATAAAAGGGAAGGTAAACAACTCTATATTGAATAGGTTAAGTGTTTCAATGCTCCCAATGACTTGACAACCACCTTAGAAGATCCCTAGGAGGATCTAAAGGAATGATTTATCCTACCGATCCACTAATTTGAAGCAATTATTCCAAACCTTGGGAACCATTTCATCACCCAAAGAAAAATTAATGATCTTAGATCACCTCGTATTTCTATAAAGGGAATGCACTGCTAAATCCAGAAAGATCCACTCCCATTTCATACTAGAAGGTCCATCCCCTGGTTACCAACTCGTGACATCATCATGTCTTTCAAAGGGTGGGATTGGCCTAATAGAAGTAAACCCATCATCATTATTTCAACATCAAGGGTGGACCTTTCCATCAGAAACCACATGGGATTATATCATCAAATATTTTTTCCATAGTCTCTATAAAGGTGAGAGGACATGAGTCTACTATTAAAGCTTTTTACCTACTAAAGCAGGTGAAAGTTCTACCTCATGGTCTCATATTCCTATAGATTCATCTCCTTCCTCTAATACTCATATTTCTAGTGATGAATAGTATTTTATGAATCTCTTTTTACATTTAAGTAATGGTTTTATTCCATTGTTGATGAATTAACATGAGTTAATCTTGACACTGTAGAAAATATAAGGCTAATGATGATTAACACTATCATGTATCCTGAGGAGAAACAACAATATACGCCATTACTAAATCAAAACCATTATATTTTCACTTAGAACTATAAATAAATTCTAGGGATTAATCTCAAGGTTGTCGTCCACCACCTTTCCCTTCTTATTATCCACCATGGGTTCAAAAAGAGACCTAGGAAAATAAATCCCTTCCATGGTTCCATGGTTAGGTTCAAAGTTAATAATATTATTAAATCCAACTTATAAAGTAAGTCCAATACCCCAAATGTTTGGCCAAAATTTTCCCAATCAGGAAGAATAATAGACAAATGATAGTCTGTATAAACTTTTGGGACCTCAACCAACACTACTCAAAGGATGAATTCCCTATCCTAGTGACATAAATGTTGATTTATGGGGATTCCATATACTAATCCCTATCCTTAATATATGGTAAGTCTAGATACAATAAAATATGGATGACCCCCAAAGATGAAGAGGCTACTACATTTAGGGTACCTTAGGGAACTTTCTAATACCGGGTGATTTCATTTGGTTTGAATAATGTTGGAAAAACTTATCAACATGTCATGCATTACATCTTTAACATACTCCTTGAAACAATTGTGGAGTGTTAGATGGATGATTTGATGGTAAAATCCCACAAACACCAAGACCATCTAAAAGATCATGAGAAAGTGTTCGACATGATCTGTTCCCATCACCTAATGATGAACCCCATGAAGTATGAATTTTGGGTTACCTTTGGAAAGTTTATTAATTTTTTTGTTAGGTAAAAAGGCATTGAGATAAACCCTAATAAGATTAATTTTATTATCCAAATTCTTCATCCTCATAATCTCTGGGAGTTGCGGGGCCTTTATGGACATCTAGCCTATATTCAGTGGTTTTTATTCAACCTGGATATAAAATGTAAGTTCTTCTCCAAGATCATTATTAAAAGTGTTAGTTATCAATGGGATAAGGAATTATGGACCACATTTGATGACATCAAGCGATGTCTACTATATACTCTAGTTTTGACACCACCTATTTTAGGGAATCCTCTTATCATTTATGTGACCAACCTAAAATGATAACTCCATTCCATCTTGGACTAAATGAACAATTAAGGTAAGGAAAAAAAAATTTACCATCTCAATCACATGCTTCTTAATAATGAGATGAGATATTCTCTCACTGAGAACAATTTCCTTTCTTTGATCTTCATGGTTAAAAAGCTATGACATTACATATAGAATCATGAGATACTACTGGTATCCTGTGTTAACCTACTAAAATACATCCTCATACATTCTAAGATGATTATATCATTATAATTATGGTCAGTAATCCTACAGTAGTTTGACACCGGGTTTATCCCTCATAAGGCCATCAAGGGATAAGCATTAGCAGACTTCCTAACCATGCATCCAACCTCTGAAGAGTTAACCTTGGATGTTAAATTCCAATATAAAGTTAGTATACCTATCAATTATTACCTAAAATGTTTTTAGATTCACTTTGATAGTGATTCCCTAAGCTTGACTAGGATAAGACTCAGCAACCTGAAACTCAACTGGGCTAACCTTGGAATTTTTTTCATCACTCCCTCATAGACCCTCATTTCATGATCATTCCTCTTGTCATAGTGATCTACCAATAATGAGGTTGAGTATCATTACCTTATCATTAATCTTGATCTGGATCTCTATATTTAAGTTAAATGTTTTTTTGTGAAGGGCGACTCAGAACAGGTCATCAAGTAGATTAATGGTGACTACAACATCAGAAAACAAGAGATCGTCCGCTTGTTGAAGAATACCTATGACATAATGACCTAATTTTATTCTGATACAAAGGTAAATAATATCCCAAAATCCTAAAATGATTGATTATATTATTTGGAGAGTCTATTAACATCACTCACAGAGCCATACCAAGATGACTGGGTCATTTATGTGGCACACCAGAAGGTCATTTCCCCTATTGCTTCTGATGAGGAGGAGCATCGTGTGAACTAAATTTTCACCAAAACTTCATTTGAAATATCTTAAAGTTACCATATAAATAATTAAGTTCTCAAATGTATTAATCCTCCAATTTAGTACCTCTAAAATGGGACTCTCCCATTGGATCAAGTCAAGCATGAGAAAATTTTCCAGCATAAGGTGAATTTTACCCTCCATAATGACCCCAAAATCATAGAAGATCCTATACATTCATGGAATTGATGAAATACTTATAAATTGTATCCAATAGAATAATATCCCTCAGATTATATATTAGGTACATGTTGGATTATGTGGGACTCATCAATCAAGTTTGAATCACTCTCACCAGGTTTTAAGATTAGGCTATTTCTAGCCCATCACAATTCAAAATTGCATGGAATTAACTAGGAAATGTAATGAATTCCAAATTCATGTAAAATTAATCCATCAATCACTAGAGATCCTCCATGACACTAATTAATCCTTTCTATTTTTTGTTTGGGGACTTTATATTATGGGTCCCTATTTATCGACAACTTGACAGTGTAGGTGCATTCTTACCATGACTGACTTCTTCTTGAAGGGGGAGAAATATACCCCCTCAAAGAGGAAAAGACCCAGTTTATGATTGACTTTGTGAAATCCTATATTATCAATTTATTTAGGATTCCTCACAACATTCTCACAGAAAATGGTACCAACTTTTGAGTCACTGATATAGAGAAACTATATGTTAAGTACAACAACTAGTCCAATCATACTTCCTGCGATCATACTTGGGAAAATGGATAGATTGTGGAATTTAACAAAACCATATATAGAATTATTTAGAAGATGGGGGATCAAAACAAGAAGTGTTATCCATCCAAACTCTCTAATACCCTATGGGCATATCAGACGATGACCTAAAATTCCACCTAGACAACTCTATTCTCCCTAGTATATGGGACATAGGAAATACTAACCATAGAGGTTTAACTTTCATCACTTGATATGGAAATTTAATATCAAATTATTCTATAAAAAAGAGATAATATCCACTTTTATGAATTATAATCCCTTGATGAGAGTAGTCTCCAAGAATTGCAAAAATTTGAAGTCCATCAGAACCAAGAAGCCTGAGCATTCAACAAAAAGGTTCTCCTTCACCCTTTCTTTAAATGTGAACTAATTTTAGTGATGATAGTACCCATGATACATATAAGTAAACCTCTAAAGATAGATCCTAAGGGGTAGGTCCCTTTATTCATTTATAAGGTTTACTTCAATGGTTCATACTCTTTAATCACTATGGACGGGGAGCGCATCACACCTCCCACTAATGCAAGGTTATTCAAATGGTAATTTTCATAACCTTAAAATTGGTTCTAATATCCTAGTCACATGAAGTTAAAATGTATGAAATATATCTTGGTCAAATGATGTTAAAATATATGACATATGTCCTAGTCACATGATGTTAAACTATATGATATATGTCCTCATAAAAATATGTTAAATTGTATGAAACATCATCCTCACCATATAATGTTAAAATATGTGATCAACATATTCTCTGTATGACATTATTAAGCATCATTATGTCCCTAATAGATGACACAAAACTACATGATGCACTAGCACTCACTTGAGAGGGCCTCATGCTTCAGTGATGGTCATCTACTGCAATGCATTCTAGAAATATTTGTATATTGATTAAAAATTTATGGGATACATAGAGATTCTTGGATATCTCAACCTAGGCCCATCCATTGATATATCCTAAGGTTTCCCCTTATATTACTATAGTTTTAAGTTTCTTTAGCACTAGATTTTATCAACACTAGCGAAAAGTGATCATAAAGGGTACCTTTATCAGTGCTTTATTTGTAGCACTAATAAAGGGTAACCTTTATCAATGTATTTTATGTTGTACCTCTCGTACCCCTCGAGGTTTAATTTTCATGATCACAATCACTCTCCTTTTTATCTAATCTTGTTTTCAAGTGTTTTTGTTAATAGGCATGATTTCAGGAGCAAGAAGTGGCAAAGGAAGAATAGTGGACTGAAATTCAGTCCACCGACCAACCGGTGGCTTCACCACCGGCCGGCCGATGGACCCTGGGCAGAAAGCTAAGCCACTGCCTCAGCACTGGCCAACCGGTGGCCTCAGCACCGGCCAGCCGGTGGCACCCAGACAGAATAGTGTTTGCTACTGTCTCACCACCGGCCAACCGGTGGCCTCATCACCGGCCAGACGGTGGAGCCTGAGCCCGAAGGCCTCTCCTTTTTCCAAACACCAGCCAACCGGTGGCCTAGCACCGGTCAGCCGGTGGAGCCAGTCAAACTATCCGTTGGGCCTTTGACCAGGCTGGTCCACTTGCCTCCCAACGGCTCCAAAGCCCTTTCCAACGGCTCCGAAGACCTCCAAAGGCCATATGAGGGTTCCCCCTCTATAAATAAAGGACTAGGAAGCCCCAGAACATTGTCGGAACCATTATCAAGCCACGAAAGCCCACGGGATACATTTTGATCATTTGGCGAACCTCCGGTGCATTCCTCCAAGGAATCCTCCAATTTCTCCAACTCAATTCCACATCCAAGGAGCACCACCAAAGAAGCTTGGGAGCGCCCTTCATTAACTCCTTCAATTCATTGGCGCCCAAGACTTCCCCATTACGGTTTTTCATTGCTTTATTTATTTTGAGCATCAAATTGGGTTTCTGCCTACAAACCCCATCTCTTTCTCTCATCCTCTCTTTTGGGTTTTCATACCACCTTCAAGGTGTGAAGAGGTTAGACAAGCCTTCCCTTTAAAAGGCTTGTGTCATAGGTGAGCTAGCCTTCACCTGTAAGAAGGCTAGTGGGTTCTTGATCAACCATTAAAAGCAAGCTGTAATAGGTTCTAGACTAACCTTAAAGTCTAGTGGGTTTCTTGCTAAAACCATTGAAAAGCAAGCGGTAGTAAATCTCTCAACGGTTGAGTTGGGAGCGGAGACGTAGGCTTGGGTTTAAGCCGAACTCCGTTATCAAGTTGCGTGTCTTGCCTCTTTTATTTCCGCTTCTCTTTCACTTTGTTTTTAAATTGTTAATTAATTTTTAAAAGGCAATTCACCCCCCCTCTTACCATCACTTCTTCTCTTCTCCGCCCAACAATTGGTATCAGAGGAATAATTTGAGTAATACCCTAACCAGTTTCAAATTCAAGATCTTTTTTTGATGGCTTCAACCTCTTTCGCCCCCGAAGGCTATTCTTTGGGTCGTGCTCCATTTTTTGATGGAACCGACTATAATTATTGGAAAACCCACATGACCACTTTTCTTAGAAGTATAGGTTATCCCATTTTTAAAATTGTCATGCATGGTTATTCAATTTCCTCTCCCGATGAATCCAAATGGACCCAAGCCGATATTAGAAATTTCGAGCTTGATGGCAAAGCCATGAACGCTCTACATTGCGGCCTTGATCGTAATGAATTCAATCGAGTTTCCACATGCACCTCATCTCATGAAATCTGGAAACTATTGGAGGTTACCCATGAGGGGACCAATAAAGTTAAGGATACTCGATTGGACATGTACCGTCAAGATTTTGAGTCTTTTTCCATGCATCCATCCGAATCTATTTCTGAAATGTTTACTCGTTTTACTGACGTTTGCAATGGTAGAAAATCTCTTGGAGATAATATTTCTGCAGAAACAATGGTCAAGAAGATTCTATGGATCCTACCAAGCTCATGGGCACCAAAAGTCACGGCAATCCAAGAAGAAAAAGACATCAAGAACATGCCGGTCGAAGAGCTCATCGGATCCCTCATGACCTATGAGATCACCATGAGGAGGCAAGCTGAAAAGGAAGGCAAACCGATCAAAACTCCAAAGAACATCGCCTTCAAAGTTCAACAAGAAGAAAGCTCCTCCTCCTCATCGTCTTCCTCTTCAAGCGGCGATTCTGAAATGGAGAACCTTGCCCGTAAGATGCACAAATTCATGAAGAAGCACAAGAAGAAGAAATCCCGCAAGGCTCGAAAGGAAAAACACGACGAAAAATCCGAGCCCGAGGTAACATGCTATGGGTGTGGCAAGAAAGGCCATTACAAGCCCGATTGTCCACTCAACAAGAAAAAGGCCAAGCAAAAGGAAAAGAAGAAGGCATTCAAGGCCACATGGAGTGATAGCTCCACATCCTCCTCCTCCTCCTCGAGCGACAACGGTAACAAATGCCTAATGGCATTTCATGAGGTAACATCTTCCGACTCCTCATCCTCAAGTTCTTCCAATTCTTTCAATCACAGGTCTTATGAGGATCTCCAACATGCGAGAGATCAATTGGAGGAAGGTTTTCACGAACTTTCTTCCAAATTTGTTGCTTTAAAAAAGAATTTCAAAAAACTCTCTTCCGAAAAAGAACAACTTCTCAAAGAGAAGGAAGAGCTATCCCTCAAAATCCAAAATCTTCCCGATGTTGATTCCATGGAATCAACCATCAAAGATCTAAGGGAATCCCTTGCCAAGTTCACCCAAGGTGAACAAAATTTGACCAAACTCCTTGGTTCCCAACGCATATCTAGAACCACCGAAGGGCTTGGCTATTCCAAGCAAGCTTCCTCTTCTCATGCTCCAACTATTTTTTGTAAGGGGGAGCTCCCAATTTAAATTTTGTAATTATTGCAAAAAACCCGGGCACTTAATCTATGAGTGCAATTGCAAAAATGACCGGTATGGTAGGCCCAAAACCATTTTCTTTAATGATGAATTTTATAGGAGACGACCCGCAACTAGACAAGTATGGATTGAAAAATCCCTTTTAGCGAGTCTCTCCGGGCCAAAATTTGTCTCGGTTCCAAAAACCTCTCCCCGGTGATTTGTTGTTTTTATTTAGGGGGAGTTAGGATTGTTTAAGTTTTTTTTTGCTTCTTTCAATTCAAAATTTGCTTTCAAAATTTTTGATTCAAAACTTTCAATTCAAACTGTTATTCAATTTTTCATTTCAAACTTTCAATTCAAACTGTTATTCAATTTTTCATTTCAAACTTTCAATTCAATCTATTATTCAATTTTTCATTTCAAAACTTTCAATACAAACTGTTATTCATTTTTCATTTCAAAACTTTCAAATCAAATTTCAAAAATTTCAATTGGTTTAAAATCTCTATCTTGTTTTTCAAACGCTTCCCTCAATCAAGTTTCATGCCCCGTGCTATTTTGATAATCAAAAAGGGGGATAAATTCTTGGTTGATTGGGGGAGAAATCTTTCTCTCATGCTTTACTTTACTTTGCCTTATCCTTTAAATCATGCCTTTCATTTCATTTTTACATTGCTTGTTTTGGTGATTGTGATCATCAAAATAGGGGGAGATTGTTGTACCTCTCGTACCCCTCGAGGTTTAATTTTCATGATCACAATCACTCTCCTTTTTATCTAATCTTGTTTTCAAGTGTTTTTGTTAATAGGCATGATTTCAGGAGCAAGAAGTGGCAAAGGAAGAATAGTGGACTGAAATTCAGTCCACCGGCCAACTGGTGGCTTCACCACCGGCCGGCCGATGGACCCTGGGCAGAAGGCTGAGCCACTGCCTCAGCACCGGCCAACCGGTGGCCTTAGCACCGGCCAGCCGGTGGCACCCAGACAGAATAGTGTTTGCTACTGTCTCACCACCGGCCAACTGGTGGCCTCATCACCGGCCAACCGGTGGAGCCTGAGCCCGAAGGCCTATCCTTTTTCCAAACACCGGCCAACCGGTGGCCTAGCACTGGTCAGCCGGTGGAGCCAGTCAAACTAGCCATTGGGCCTTTGACCAGGCTGGTCCACTTGCCTCCCAACGGCTCCGAAGCCCTTTCCAACGGCTCCGAAGACCTCCAAAGGCCATATGAGGGTTCCCCCTCTATAAATAAAGGACTAGGAAGCCCCATAACATTGTCGGAACCATTATCAAGCCACGGAAGCCCACGGGATACATTTTGATCATTTGGCGAACCTCCGGCGCATTCCTCCAAGGAATCCTCCAATTTCTCCAACTCAATTCCACATCCAAGGAGCACCACCAAAGAAGCTTGGGAGCGCCCTTCATCAACTCCTTCAATTCATTGGCGCCCAAGACTTCCCCATTACGGTTTTTCATTGCTTTATTTATTTTGAGCATCAAATTGGGTTTGTGCCTACAAACCCCATCTCTTTCTCTCATCCTCTCTTTTGGGTTTTCACACCACCTTCTTGTGTCATAGGTGAGCTAGCCTTCACCTGTAAGAAGGCTAGTGGGTTCTTGCTCAACCATTAAAAGCAAGCTGTAATAGGTTCTAGACTAACCTTAAAGTCTAGTGGGTTTCTTGCTAAAACCATTGAAAAGCAAGCGGTAGTAAATCTCTCAACGGTTGAGTTGGGAGTGGAGACGTAGGCTTGGGTTTAAGCCGAACTCCGTTATCAAGTTGCGTGTCTTGCCTCTTTTATTTCCGCTGCTCTTTCACTTTGTTTTTAAATTGTTAATTAATTTTTAAAAGGCAATTCACCCCCCCTCTTGCCATCACTTATACTCTTCTCCGCCCAAAATTTTATAGCACTAATAAAGGTACTGATCTCACATGTGAGTCCCACATCAAACTTGTTGATGTCAGGACACTTGATTTTATATGATTTTGTCGCATAACCACTTTAGAAGCCTACTACAGGGATGTGCTCTTTCATACATTCTCTACACACACCTATATGGGCCCATGCCTATACGCATGGTCCTATGTGGGCCTTGGACCACCCTATATTCTCTGTGGACTTTGGCCCACCCTATCTTCAGTAGGCCCTCCTTGTTGGGCTGCCTAAATGGATGTCCCTTATGGTTGAGGGCCAGCTGACTTAATAATTTTTTTATAATTAAATTATTATTTCTTATATAAAAATATATATTGATATATATAATTATATTAAATAAATAAATAAATATATTTGTTTTTTTTTAATTTTTATTTATTTAATATTTTTTAAAATTTATTCATTTTTAAAATTTATTTATATTTATTCGTTTTTTTATAATTAAATTATTATTTCACACACACACACACACACAGATATATATATTGAAAGGAGAATACTCATTAAAAGGAATATTTAAGATCAGAAAATACAAGGGAATTTAGCTAAATGGGGAAATCACGCACCCATACATGTGACTCGTGATTCTCGCTCAAATTTACCCAAGAGAAGAAGGTAGGACGGTCCTTGTAGTTTATCTTGGGTTATCGAATCCTCAGAGACCTAAGAAGAAACCTATAGACACGTACATTCTATGGACTATTTTCGGCTATGAAGTGGCCAACTTGGATTGATTTTAGATTAGTTTAGAGGATATCTAACAGATTTAAGTGAATTCAATTTAAAATAATGAGTTGATCCTAGGTTATCGCTTGAGGTGGATTGGACGTATTTCCTTTTCAAAGATTTCAATTTCTTATATTTGAGATGGGTTCATTTAAGAAGATAAAACAACATCATCACTTGCTAGTTAAATTCCTACACCCATTAATACTAATCACCTATACACTTGAAGGATCAAAGTTTTGAGCACTTCAAGGTAAAAGTTCGTATTAGCACATGAAGTGTGTGGCCTTAAATTCAACAAGGACGATGGAGTTTAAAAATCATCAAATAAAAATCTCAATTTGAGAAGTGATTATACATTAATGGGGTGATAAATAACATCCAATACAGCCCCTTTCTAATCCCTTGGATCAACCCATAAGTGGGTTAGCCCTCCATTGATTCTATGGTTTCAATGGAAGCGGAAAGTAGACTCATGAGGGAGGACATGGAGAAGTAAAGAAAAAAACAAAAATAAAATGATCACTCCACCGTTGTGTGAATAATTTCACAAGATTTGGTGTGAATAAATTCACACCTTGAGGAAACGGTATCAAAGTGAGATGTATAACAACATAATAAGAGGATAAGAATAAATTTTATTAAGAAACTAAAGTGAATTGAACAACTTACAAGTGAAAGACAAATTTGAGACAACAAAATCGCAGCATAACATTACAATTGAACCAAGCACCAAAAGATTAAAAACTCCTTCACTAACACTACCTTAAATAGTCATTTTTTGATCCTTGGGTCGAGACTCCAACAGTACAAAGGATCCCACTTGAGTATGGTAGGCCTAGGGTGGTGGAAAGTAAGAGAGATAAGACTTTTCCACCCTTGACCTGAGGTGGCAGCCAACTTGCTTCCACCGAACAGACGCACTTGTATGTCCTTCTAGATGGCCGAATCAGAGTGGGACATAGAAGAATAAAATGTATCCCAGGATGTCTTCTAACATCCTGTAAAAGTTGGGCCCATTTGAAGTTGTGGATTCCGAGATATGATCATATTAGTGGGCTGTTGTTCTGGGCCGCAGAATCTGGCCCATAATTTTATCTCTAACTTGGACCGCCTAAATGGACACTATGGAGGACTAATTAGCATTGTATTATGAAGAGTTATTTGTTACTATATATGTCTTATATAATACCACGAAATTTGGGGTTAATTGGGACTGTATTTTGGGCCTCACAGTCTCATCAGTGGGCTGGTGTCCAATCTGCCTTCTCCAGAATTGCTTCCTTTCATTGCCAAATATCTCCATCATCCTCCATGAATTTTCCATTGATCCCTGAATGAAACATGTTCATATTGGAGTTTAGATCAATTTACAAAAATATAAAATTAAAATATGTAAAATAAGATGAATAATTTGGTACTTTAAATGATGTTCAAAAATGTACCTCATAATAGTGCATTTTAAGAAGGTATTACAATCATAATGTGAAATGATGTTCAAAGTGTAAAATGCACTAAATTGGTGTTTATGAATAATAAATAACATGAATATTATATATGTTACCAATGAATATTAGCCTCATTTAGTGGATAATAACACCCCCTAACTTGAGTTTTGCTAGTCCCGAGCAAAATATATCTCAACAATATGAAATTTGAATTCCCTTTTCCAAAAACATTTTAATACACAATGATCACCAGAAACCCTTATACCAAACAATCATGAAACCCATCAAAATATTTTAATACAAGATAGTTTCATAAGCAGATCCCAATCCCAAGCCCATTCCTTTTTTCAAATTCATTTTCATATTTCATCCAATATCAATTAAGTATGAGGATGTGTTGTGCATCACAATAGACATGGGGGTTCATCTTTATTCAAGGGGGAAATGGCGGAAGCGCTAGGTGGAATCACATTTCAATATTAAGATGAGTATTCAATTTTTTTTTGTATCAGATTTTTTTTTGTTTTGTTTTGTTTTTTTGCAATTTTTCCATGGTAATTGAAGTTGCACTCAAAAGAGTCAACCCCTGTAGCGAGACTTTGCTGATGACTCCCAGGCTCAAAGACCTTAGGGAACCAAGTGAATACCACATACTCGGGAATCATCTAGAGTTAACTCAGTCAAAAACAAATTCAAATTACCAAAAATAGAGATAAAATTACTAACTCTGGGCCAGACAACTATGGAGTCACGATCCCCAAGTTCCGAAAGCCACACATTAGGTCATTTCATTGCTCTACACGCAATTTTTTTAATAATTTTTTTGAATACTCATATTAAACTAAAATGATCACCAAACCTATGATATTTATTTAGGGGACCCCATTAACTTAAACTAATACCCCACTATCCAAAGAACGTGCATTGTGATTTTTTTTGGATGAAAATATAAACGATGAAATATCACATTGGACAGCCACACTTTCTAAAATCTATGCTCATGAAATTATAAAAGGATTAAAATTAGAATCAGGGTATGCTAAATTATTTTATATTCAGTTTCAAAGTGTGCAATGTGTATTACCATGTTCAAAGTTAAAAGATTTTTTCCTTCCATTTACACATTTTTTTTCAAATCATTCATTTTCTTTTTGACACAAAGAATTTTTTTTATTTTATCTCCCCCACCCAACTTAAAACAACACTGTCCCCAGTGTTTGAAGAAATGAAAATTTAGAAGGATTAGAGGTAGATAATGGAAGTTCAAAAAGGAAATTGAAAATGAGGATCATGGAATGAAGTCACCTGGTGGTTGAAGTTGAAAATCTTGCTGCTTCCTTTTAATCTTTTGATATCCATGTCACTTGCAGAGTTCCCTAGTAGAAAAAGGAAAAAAACAAACAAAACAAAACAAAACATATATATATATATATAATAAATAAAGTAAAATATAAGTATATATATAAAATAAACTGATGATACATTGTCTTATTTTTAAATTTCTGGGTAAGGCATTACTCAAGGATCACACCATGTGACACGGATAAATATGGTGCTCCCCTTTCATACCCATCCATACTCATAATAGAAGAACAGGTCAACAGTCTATTTTTTTTATTTTTAAATATCAAAATTATTAATTAATATATAATTTTTATTAAAACAACAAAATGATAGGAAACTTGAAAAACCATGGGTTGCCTCCCATTCAACGCTTTATTTAACGTCGTTATCCCGACATGGACCCTAAATCTATCAAGTTTTTCCTGGTTCATAGGTTGTCTCCGTTAACTCAACCTCTATTTCCTTTTTATTGAATGATTCAATGAATGGTTTTAACCTTTGACCATTGACTTTGAAAATGTAACCACTTGTGGGATCTTGAATCTCTACTGCCCCATGGGGGTACACATGGTGCACTATG
Organism: Viscum album; assembly: GCA_963277665.1. NCBI lineage: Eukaryota > Viridiplantae > Streptophyta > Magnoliopsida > Santalales > Viscaceae > Viscum > Viscum album. Next base: position 900,488,273 of record OY728131.1, on the reverse strand, counting down.
AAAGGTCCTGACCATCTAGACCTTAACTTTCCCGGGTGTAAATGAAGTTTTGAACTATACAAGAGCACAAGTTTTCCCGGTTCAAAATGTTTGAACTTGATATTCCTAGATTGGTAGGCTTGAAATCTAGCTTTATTGATCCTTGAATCTTCATAATCCTCCATCCTTAATTCCTCCAGTTCATTGAGATCTAATTTCCTTTTTGTTCCGGCCAATGAGAGGTCATAATCCATTTTCTTAATTTCCCAAAAGGACTTATGCTCAATTTCAACAGGTAAATGGCATGCTTTTCCATAAACCAACCTATATGGTGACATTCCTAGGATGGTTTTGTATGCTGTACGATATGCCCAAAGAGCATCTAAGAGTTTCTCAGACCAATCTTTCCTAGAAGGATTGACAGTTTTCTCAAGAATTTGTTTAATCTCCCTATTCGCTAACTCAGCTTGACCATTGGTTTGAGGATGGTATGAAGTGGACACTTTATAAGAAATACCATACTTAGACATGAGTGAAGAGAATGGGTGATTACAGAAATGGGTTCCTCGATCACTGATTATAGCCCTAGGAATTCCAAATCGAGAAAATATGTTCTCTTTTAGAAATCGAATCACAACTTTATGATCATTGGACTTAGTGGGAATGGCCTCAACTCATTTTGAGACATAATCAACAGCTAAGAGTATATATAGTTATCCCCTAGAGTTTGGGAAGGGACCCATGAAATCAATTCCCCAACAGTCAAATATTTCAACCACTAAGATGGGAGTGAGTGGAATTTGATTCCTTTTTGTGATGGACCCTACTTGTTGACACCTAGGACAACTTTGACAAAATGTGTAAGAGTACCTTGAGAGGGTGGGCCAGAAGAGACCACATTGAAGAATCTTAGCAGATGTTTTCTTAGAGGAAAAGTGACCTCCACATGCCTCACTATGACAGAATTTAAGGATGGACTCTTGTTCAGATTCTAGGACACACCTCCTAATGACTTGGTCAGGGCAGAACTTATAGAGGTATGGATCATCAAACACATAGTGTCTAACATCAGAAATAAATTTCCTTTGATCTTGAGTCCCTAAGAATTTTTGAATGACTCCTGTAACTAAGAAATTGGCTATGTCGGCATACCAATGGCAGTCACTCATAGAGTATAGGTGTTCATCAGGAAATGAATCAGACACAGAAAGGTGATTTGAGTTGTCTTTGAATTCCATCCTAGAGAGGTGATCAACTACAACATTTTCAATTCCCTTTTTATCCTTGATTGTGAGGTCAGTTTCTTGTAAGAGAAGAACCCACCTAACCAATCTAGACTTAGAATCTTGTTTTTGGAAGAGGTATTTTAGTGCAGAATGGTCAGTGAACACAGTGATGGGGGATCCTAAGAGGTAGGACCTAAACTTCTCTAAGGAAAACACAATACCAAGCAACTCTTTATCAGTAGTGGTGTAGTTTATTTGGGAATCATTTAAGGATTTTCTTGCATAAGCAATGACATAAGGAGTTTTATCACATCGTTGTCCTAACACAGCTCCAACGACAAAGTCACTGGCATCACACATAAGTTCGAAAGGAAGGTTCCAATTTGGAGATTTCATGATGGGGGGAGAGGTGAGAGAGGATTTGAGGGTTGAGAATGAACCCTCACAGCTTTCTGTCCAAACAAATGGAGCATCCTTTACTAGGAGATCACAAAGGGGACGAAAGATTTAACTAAAGTCCTTGATTAATCTTCTATAGAAGCCAGCATTTCCTAAGAAATACCTCACTTCCTTGACAGTTTTGGGTGATGGAAGGTGACGAATGATGTTAACCTTGGCTTTATCAACTTCAATCCCCCTACCTGAGACCAGATGAACTAGAACTAGTCCCTCTTTAACCATGAAATGGAATTTTTCCCACTTTAATACCAAATTATTTTCTTCACATCTTGACAAGACTCTCTCCATATTCTTAAGACATACCTCAAATGTATCCCCAAACACAGAGAAGTCATCCATGAAGACCTCTAGAAAATCCCCTACCATGTCTGAGAAGATTCCCATCATGCACCGCTGGAAGGTTCCAGGGGCATTGCATAACCCAAAGGGAATGCGTTTGAAAGCAAAGGTTCCGAATGGACATGTTAATGTAGTCTTCCCTTGATCCTCTAGGGAGACCTCAATTTGATTTTACCCTGAGTACCCATCTAAGAAACAGTAGAAGGCATGACCTGCCACTCTCTCAAGGACTTGGTCAATGAATGGTAAGGGGAAATGGTCCTTCTTGGTGAATGAGTTTAGATTCCTATAGTCAATGTAGACCCTCCATCCACTACTCACCCTTGTTGGAAGAATCTCTCCATCCTCATTGGTTATCACTGTGATTCCAGCCTTTTTTGGAACCACTTGGATTGGGCTCACCCATTCACTCTCAGCTATGGGATATATGATACCAGCTTTTAACAATTTCAGAAGTTCTTTCCTTACTACCTCCATGAGATTAGGATTGAGTCACCGTTGAGGTTGACGACATGGCTTTGAATCAGATTCCAAAACATTCCTATGAGTCCCAACAAGTGGGCTAATCCCGGGAATATCAGATAGGGTCCAACCAATGGATTTCTTATATTTCCTAAGGACATCTAGAAGCATCCTCTCATGATTGCCTTCAAGAGAAGAAGAAATGACAATAGGATGTGTTTGATTGTCCCCTAGGAAGGCATACTTTAGTGTAGAAGGAAGTTCCTTCAATTCAAGATCAGGTTGGTTCAGAATTTCAACAGAATATTGGGACATTGGATCAAGTTCAATTTATTTTTTTAGAGTTTCAGATAGGATTGATTCCCCACATGTAGAAGTTTCAGCTACTAGATTGGCTTGATCAGATTTAGGGAAGGAAGTTTGATCGGTCTCCATGAATGTGGTTTTCTGAAAGGTTTCACTGATTGTTGGACCTAAGATTTCATCATAAGAGAAATTTGAAAATGATTCAATCCAAGGAGATAAACTTCCCTCATATGAACAAAGGAAATCAATCTCATCCTGACTTAAACATCCATCAAATATTCCTTGATGTTCTATGGATTCATTATCAATGCTTCCTATCATGTTTACTTCATGAATGTCCTCATAATCCCCTATTTGTGAGCTTGCATTATAGATGTTCAAGTCTAGACTCATGTTCCCAAAGGTGATGGTCATGTTCCCATTTCGGACTCGAATAACAGAGTTGATTGTTGCAAGAAAAGGACGTCCAAGGATGATTGGGGTTTGTTCCTTATTTCCTAAGTTTGGATGGTTTTCAAGGACAATGAAGTTAGCAGGGTAGATGAAGTTTTCAACCTTTACCAGAACGTCCTTTAAAATCCCCTTTGGAACCCTAATTCTACGATCAGCAAGTTGAAGTGTGACAGATGTGGGTTGGAGTTCTTCTAGGCCTAACTGGCAGTACACAACATATGGGATGATATTGACACTAGAACCTAGGTCACACAAGGCCTTGACAACTTTACTTTCTCCTAGTTCAACATTGATGTAAGGGCAATCTGGGTCTTTCAACTTAGGAGGAATGGTCCCTTGAATGGTGGTACTCACATTAGTAGCCAAAAGGACTTGGTTTTTATGTGAAAATTTTCTTTTAAAAGTTCACAAGTCCTTAAGGTAATTTGAGTAGGAAGGTATAGTTTGGATGGAATCGAGAAGAGGAATGTTCAACTTGACTTGTGAGAATATTTTCCTCAATGTTTCACTCAATTCAGGCATGGTTTTCCCCCTCATGCGTTGAGGGAATGGTGCAGGTTGTGGGTTTGTTTGTTGAAGAGTTGTTTCTTTTACAATGTTATCATGTTTTTCAGTTTGATCATTTGGTTCATTTGAATTTTCATCCATGTTTGAATCTTCAGGTGGGTTCTGAATTAGTTGTTCAGGTTTCTCAATTGATTTCCCACTTCTTAAAATAGTCACAGCCTTTAGTTGTTCATGAGTTGTTTGAGTGCAACTTGACTCTCCCCTTAAAGCTGAGGATGGAACCGCCTGAGTAGGCATGGGTGCCTTACCAGTTTTTATGGTTTGAAGTTCTTGTTTAAGGGAAGAGACTTCTGAGTTCATCCTTTCCATTTGTTTTCATAGTTTTTCTAGTAGACTTTGTGGAACAGTTTGGGTTGGTTCTTGAGTAGATTGGTTTATCCCAGGGGGATATTTTGGAGGTGGGATGGTTTGTTAAAAATGGACCGGTGGCTGTTAGTATTGGATAGGTTGGGTTTGGAACTGGTTATGGGTCTGATAGTTCTGATGGGGGTAAGGATTTTTTCCCTATGGTTGGCTAGGTTGTTGGTTATCTTTCTAGCGGAAGCCTGGGTGGTCATTATACCTTGGGTTGAAGTTGTTTTGGTATTGAGGCTTTTTAAAGTTCAAGGAATTTACTTCCGCTGGGGGTCCTCCTAAAAGAACATCCTTGATGGATGGAATGGTTGGGTAGTTGTCTGTCTTATGGTCATGTTTGTCACAAATTGTGCAAACAGGGTCAACAGTTTGGATTTCATGGACTTTCCTAAGGTCTATTTCTTCAACCTTCCTAGAGAGTGCTGCGAGTTTAGCCCTAAGGCTTTCCTCTTCTCTAAGTGTATCAATTCCAGTAGTTCTTTGTGTATTTTCAGAATAAGGTGAAGTTCCCCATGTTTGGTTTTATTCAGAAAGGCTTTCTAGATACTCGTAAGCATTATTTGGGGATTTGTTTTTAAAGGTTCCATTACACATCATGTCAATGAATTGTTTGTTCCTCGGACCCAGCCCTTCATAGAAAATTCTCACTTGTTCAGGTATAGAAAAACCATGGTGTGGAACCATGTTTAGATGTATTTGAACCTCTCCCATGTTTCATAGAATGACTCTCCCTCTTTTTTAAAAAAGTTTTGGATACTCTTTTTAAGTGAAATTGTTTTGTGGTGGGGAAAGTATTTTTTGTAGAATTCTATTTATAGTTGGTCCCAAGAGTTTATGGATGATGGTCTCAAATTGTTTAGCCAATTTTTAGCTCGATCCTTTAAAGAAAAAGGAAATAGCCTCATCTTAGCTAATTCTAGTTGATGTGTGGGACACATGGTTTCTACAATGTCATTGAACTCCTTAATGTGAAGGTAGGGCATCTCGGACTCCATTCCATGGAATGTGGGAAGATGGTTTAGGACATGGGGTTTGAAGATGTAGTTGGAATCTCCTAGGGAATTGTGTCTAATGCATGAGGGGGCATTGGTCCAGGAAGGTGTGAGGTAGTCATTCATGGTTTGATCAATTTCATTCCCCAAGTTTGGGGCTGCCTCATTTGGGTTTCCATTTTGGTTCCCACCCGGGTTTATGAGTTAGTTTCTTTGAAGACCTTCCATTGAAATGGGCTCAATTTTTGACTCGGGGGTGTTAGGAAGATTAGGATCTAATGGAAAGAGTTCCCTTGGTGTACTTGACTCCCCAACCCCAGGACTATCCACCCTAACTAGACGGTTCGATTGATCGCGGGTGTAGACGGACATGCGCCAAAAGAAAAAAAAACGAGAAAGGGACAAGATAAGAGAATTTGGATGAGAAAAGAAGAAATGAGGGAGAATAGAATGGGTGTTTAGATGAATTACTTGGGTCCCCGGCAACGGCACCAAAATTTGATTCTCGCTCAAATTTACCCAAGAGAAGAAGGTAGGATGGTCCTTGTAGTTTAGCTTGGGTTATCGAATCCTCAAAGACCTAAGAAGAAACCTATAGAAACGTACATCCTATGGACTATTTTCAGCTATGAAGTGGCCAACTTGGATTGATTTTAGATGAGTTTAGAGGATATCTAACAGATTTAAGTGAATTCAATTTAAAAGAATGAGTTGATCCTAGCTTATCGCTCGGGGTGGATTGGACGTATTTCCTTTTCAAAGATTTCAATTTATTATATTTGAGATGGGTTCATTTAAGAAGATAAAAAAACATCATCACTTACTGGTTCAATGCCTAAACCCATTAATACTAATCACCTATACACTTGAAGGATCAAAGTTTTGAGAACTTCAAGGTAAAGGTTAGTATTAGCACATGAAGTGTGTGGCCTTAAATTCAACAAGGACGATAGAGTTTAAAAATCATCAAATAAAAATCTCAATTTAAGAAGTGATTATACATTAATGGGGTGATAAATAACATCCAATCCAGCCCCTTGCTACTCCCTTGGATCAATATATAAGTGGGTTAGTCCTCCATTGATTCTATGGTTTCAATGTAAGAGGAAAGTAGACTAATGAGGGAGGACATGGAGAAGTAAAGAAAACAACAAAAATAAAATGATCACTCCACCATTGTGTGAATAATTTCATAAGATTTGGTGTGAATAAATTCACACCTTGAGGCAATGGTATCAAAGTGAGATGTAGAACAACATAATAAGAGGATAATAAGAACTTTTATTAAGAAACTAAAGTGAATTGAACAACTTACAAGTGAAAGACAAATTTGAGACAACAAAATCGCAGCATAACATTACAATTGAACCAAGAACCAAAAGATTAAAAAATCCTTCACCACCACTGCCTTAAATAGGAATTTTGGGAGCCTTGGGTCGAGACTCCAACAGTACAAAGGATCCCACTTGAGTATGGTGGTCCTAGGGTGGTGGAAAGTAAGGGAGAGGAGACTTTTCCACCCTTGACCCGAGGTGGCAGCCAGCTTGCTTCCACCGAACAGACGCACTTGTAAGTCATTCTATATTTCCGAATCAGAGTGGGACATAGAAGAATAAAATGGATCCCAGTATTTCTTCTAAACTCCTGTAAAATTTGGGCCCATTTGGAGTTGTGTATTCCGAGATATGATCATATTAGTGGGATGTTATTCTGGGCCGTAGAATCTGGCCCAAAATTTTATCTCTAACTTGGGCCGCCTAAATGGACACCATGGAGGCCGAATTAGCATTGGATCCTGAAGAGTGATTTGTTCATATACATGGATTATATCATCAAACGAAATTTGGGGTTAATTGGGCCTGTATTTTGGGCTCCATAGTCTCATCAGTGGGCTGGTGTCCAATCTGCCTTCTCCAGAATTGCTTCCTTTCATTGCCAAATATCTCCATCATCCTCCATGAATTCTACATTGATCCCTGAATGAAACATGTTCATATTGGAGTGTAGATAAATTTACAAAAATATCAAATTAAAATATTTAAAATCAGATTAATCATTTGGTACTTTAAATGATGTTAAAAAATGTACCACATAATAGTGCATTTTAAGATGGTATTACAATCATAAGGTGAAATGATGTTCAAAGTGTAAAATGAAATAAATTGGTGTTTATGAATAATAAAGAACATGAATATTATATATGTTACCAATGAATATTAGCCTAATTTAGTGGCTAATCAACTTGCCTAAGAGACCATGGGTCTCTAAAGGGTGTGCGACCTTATTTTCATCTCTTTTAATGAATGTGAAAGAGAAAGATGAAAAATGGAGACACAAATAGAGAATCCTTCCAACAAACAGACATAATGATTAAAGGTTGTTATCTGAGTATGAGATGATATTGAGAATAATAAGGTATTCCAACTCTAGTATAATAACACCCCATCCTATATAAATAGACAACTCAAAACCAAAAACAATTGCCTGTGCTTCATCCACCAATGGAGATCACCAGGAATAAATGGATTATTGGTATGTAGTGAAGATAGTTATGAGGGTATCCTATAAGACCACACTGATACTTGAAAAGGATCCACCAGCAACTGATGCGTCCATGTTAATCTTTAGAACACCATTTGGGGGGGGGGGTTCCAGGTATTTGAACCAGTATGTGTTCCAATTATAATCATTTGATAATCATTGTGACCCCATGTGGTAATCCATGAGATGGACCAATTGACCTATAATAAGCTTGGTCTGTACATATGGTTAAAGATAAAATCATTTCTACAGACCTAAATAATCTAGGCCAAGGTGCACAAGATATTAAAAAACTCCATGGGAAGAGTTGAATACCACTTCACCAATATCATTAAAAATCCTAGAGTCAACCCCAAAAGGAAATAAACCTTATCATTCCATTAATGAAACACATCCATGTCACTGAGGCACTCAAAAATTGCGTGAAATAGGATTCCAACATATCCATGTAGAGAACGCATAATGGATCGTCAAAAGCATGACAGACATTGAGGAGATCCTTATTAGGGAGGATACCTAAGAATGCTTTAAATTAGAAATATTGTTCCTTGGGAGGTATTGGGAGTTGCCAAAGGAATTTCCAGGTCACCACTGAATTCAAATCCAAAGTTTCCAGTGCAAGTGAGTAGCTATATTTCACCGAGTAAGCATGTGAGGTACTTTTATTCTAGAAAATATAGTCAAAACCAAAATAATTTGTACCTAAAATACTCAATATAATTTTTCTATCTCTTTCATTAAACCAATTTTCATCTTTTCAGTACACCATCCAGTGCCATCCACATTAAACAAAGAGTACACCTTTTCATTTTCCATAACCTCAACATCCGGTGAAGTTTATGAGGAGACACTATTATCCATCATTCAAGGTTCTTTCCATATATCTAAACTGTATCCATCACCTATAATCAAGTAGAGGCCTTTATTGAGAAGATCATGATACCCCCATAAACATCTCCAAAAAAATCTAGTTCATGGGACGAGCTTTGATCAACAGAAGTTAGAATACAAAAAATATTTTGTGTGAAGGACCTGAGCACAAAGAGTAGCGGGGCCCTCTAGTATCCACTATCCCTGATTAGAAATAAGTGCATCATTAAAAAGGTGCGGATCTCAAAACCCCATACCCACACTTGACTTAGGGAGCCAAATCTTAGGATACACCTTCTAGTGGGTTTTATTCCTTCCATTATTATTTCCCCACTAGAAATTTACCATTATATCATTAAAATGGTCAATAAAAAACATAGGTGATTTGAAAAGGGTCATAATATAGGTGGGGATAGATTGGGACACAACCATGATGAGGATTTCCTTACCTTCTTTAGAAACCCTTTTACTGGACCACCCATGATTTTTTTTCACAACCTTATCCATGATACAGGAAAAAATCACTTTTTTTGAATGGCCAAAAATAGTCGGCAACTTGAGATATTTTTTTTCTTTTTAACCAACTGAATTCTAGATGAAATATAGAGGCAATCCTTCCTGCTCAGAGGAACACTGGAATAAAAGGAGCTGTTAGACTAGGAGATGTTAAACGACTACCCAAATTCTGTCTTGTACCTTTGGATAAATTGGTAGATAGTAATGAATTCTTCCAAGGTAACTCTCAAAAAAAGTAAACTATAATCCAAAAATAAGAGGTGGTAAATAGGTGGGACCCATCAACAATTATTAACCCTATTCACAAGATTATCCCTAGCTACTATATAAATTAATTTTGAAAAAATATCATCCACAAAAATAAACAAGAAAATAGAGATAGGCTCACCCTCCCAAAGACCCCTAGTAGGGGAAAATCTTTGAGAGAGGTCTCCATTGATTTTAATCCAAAAAGAGACAATGGAGACACATTGTATGATGAATTCAATCCATTTAGAATAGAAACCCATTTTACTCATAAAAAAATAGAGAAAATACCATTCAAATCTATCATAACCCTTAGTCATATCCAACTTCCAAGCTATAATACCTATTTTAGATATAGATCTAGTTTTAATGTAGTGAAACACTTAATTTTCAACAATGTACTTATAAAAGATGAGTCTCTTAGGGATGAAATAACTTTGGTTTTTTTAAATAATGGATGGTATCTATGGCCATAGATGATTAACCAATTTTTTTGAAAATATTTTGTAGATGGACCTAAAGTCTAAATCCAACGAGGGTTTTTTGATCTTTGGAATGAGTGTAATAATGATCTCATTGAGTGCACAAAGATTGGATTTTCCCATCCAAAGGTCTTTCATGATATTTAAATGTCTGAACTGAAAATATGGAATTTTTTTTAAAGAACAAGCATGGAATCCATATGATTCAGGTGCTTTGGCTGAGTGTATTTATTTCAACAATAAAATAATCCCACCATTAGTAAAATCAAATTTGATCTATTGATTAATAATTTTTGAAACCACTAGTTCAATAAAATTAGAAATATATTAAGAAATGACAAGCCCTCCCATCATAAAAATCCCTTGATAAAAAACTTGATAAGATCATGGATTACCCTATCATCATTAACATATCTACCCTAAAAATTAGTGAGGTAATAGATAGAGTTATTATGCCACATTATAGAGGACTTTTGATAGAAATAGAAGGTATTAGAGTATCCCTATTTGATGTGGGATTCTCTAGCATGTATGGACCAAAAAAATCTTTAATTTTGAGTTACACATCCAGGTCTTCTTCTAGTCTTGAGACAGTGGAGAGAAAAAAAATCAAAAGGGGGGATAGAATATAACTCATTCAGATTTATTTAAATAAAATCACATTGAATATCAGCCTGGTGGAATTTGATATCACTCGAACATTTCAATTTGTATGTTGTAAGATGGATATTCCTTTTGATGTTAGGACCCCCCACCTTCCAATAGGAGTGGATAACATCTTCAAAATCCTTATTTTTCTCCCATAAGTTCTCAAATATGAATATTTTTTCATACCTTGGTTTCCTGGGACCAAGAGAGATGTAAATAAGGACCAAACAATGGTTTGACTTGGCAGGAGAAGATGAGACACTTGGATAGAGTTGAAAAGACTAATCTAATCTGCTAACCCCAAGAATCTATCAAATTTCTATGTAATGTGAGTGCTTTTAGATTTCCCCTAAAACCATGTAAAAGGATTTCCAGAATATCCTGAATCAGAAATTCTTACCAGCTATATTTCCTGTTGAAATTCCAACATAGATGCATAAGGCCCCCCCTTTTTTTCTCATCATGGAACAAAATTTCATTGAAATCCCCCCAATAAAGTGAGGTCTATGGAGATTCAATAAGAGATAATTGAATAACTACGAAGAATTACATTTATCCCTCTAGGAGGGACATCCATAAAATCCATCAAAATCCCAAAGTAGTTCATTTGGTTGATGGATGATTACACCAATGTGATTGAGAGATAATTATTTAACCCTAACATCCACTTCCTCCCTCTAAAGGAGGTCAAGACCACCCAAGTTTCCTTACAGACAAACTAGTAAATAATCAATGGACCTATCTTTTTTTTTTGTGAAACCATCTATGTCCTTTCTTTTTAATATGGTTATAGACAAAAAAACCATATTAGGGATATTTTTGGTACAACAATGTTGGAACATCCAAAATAATCATGGGTTTCCAAGCCCACAATAATTCCAATGTAGGATTTTCATTGGAATGGGCAGGGCTGGCTCAATCCATCATCCACCTTTTAGAATACAAGGTAAGTTCCATCACTCACCACTTTCCACCTTTTAGATTATCTCTCATTAACCAATGGTCCATTCTCATTCCTTTTAACTCCACTATTTTCTCCCACACTTGTTCTGTTACCATCCTCCTATCTTACTTTCCTCTTATACAACAACTATTTTTAGGACCTTTCATTGAGGAATTAATAGGAACTACCTGACCTTTGAGTATCAAGTGAGAATTTAGATTTGGTGGATTTGATCTGATTTTCTTTGATATGGATGATGGTTTCATCGTAACCTCCACGGTTATAGGAAAAAATCTTGGGGGGGGGTACTCAACATGATATTTACCCTGGCCATCATTCCTAATCCCAGGGATTCCATAACCCACTTTGCTAGTTTTATACACCCATTCTCCCACCGATTGGTCCTTGTGCTAATCTATAGAAAAATACCGAGGCCCCAACATGATGATATTATTTTGATTCTACTCAGATTGCTTACATAAGGCTTTAAAAAGTATATCCCGATCCATTTATTTATATGGTTCATATATGAAGTATAACCCAATTTTTTTCATGGTGCAAGGGAGAATACTTCATGATGATGTTTCCTTCTTTATTCGCCTTCTTTGAAACACATCCTTTCTCTGTGTGCCCGAGACACCCACAAAAAAAGTATAAGATTGGAAGCTTTTAAAATTATAAGGATATTAACATATTTAATTACTCTATCATTATAAGTAATCCTCTCATAAGTGGATACACAACATCAAATTATACCCTAATCCACATAGTTGACCCCTAATGAATAGGATCTGATTGGTCTCATTTTGTAAATTCTTCGATGTGGCCATCAATTTCACGCATAACTCGCTTCGTTCTAACACAAAACTGGATTCCTTTAAGTCATATCCAAAACGGGGTTTTGGAAAGAATGGTATTCTGGATATCCTCTCCTTCTCTTTGATCCTTCATTAGAATGAGTTGGTTGTCGAAGGACCACGACCTTCCCTTGAGAACCTTATGTTTAACTCTGTCATTAAATAATTAAAATATCATACTGCCTGCTTCAAATTCTCTTATGCTACACCATCTTCTAAATGCCAAACATTTTGCAATGAGTTCTTTAGGGTTCCCAGATTGAACGGTTGATTGACAACAAATTTTTCAATGATCATGAGTGACATTCGATGTGTAAGAAATGCATCCTCATCCTTATTATCCATGATTGTCGCTCTCTCTTTGTTTGTTAGTGATAATTTTTGACAATGATTTATTAGACTCAACTCCATTAAGCTGTTCCTCAAGTAAAGAAATAGGGTAACATTGATGGAAGGAGGTTCAAAAACTTCATCCAAGGATATAGGGATACTGAAGAATCACTGTCATGCCTAGGAAAGCCCTAGGAATCCCTAGGACGAAGCTCTCAACCCACAGATAGATGCTTGTAAGTTTAAATATATAAAAATATATTGATATATATTAAATATTGATATATATTAATATATATATATATGTTGACATATATTAATAAATAATATATTAATTATGTAATTAATATATATATATATTAATATTTTATATATTCACATGTGTATATCTATTTTTATATATGTTAATATTTATCTTTTCTAATTTTTATTTGTTTAATATTTTTTAAAATTTATTCGTTTGTAATATTTATTTATATTTATTCATTGTTTTATAATTAAATTCTTATTTCATATATAAAAATATATAAAAATATATATTAATATATATTAAATATTTATATATATTACTATATATATTAATATATATTGATAAATATTAAAAAATAATATATTAATTATTTAATTAAAAAAATAATTTACAAAAATATTATATATATAATTAAATAAGTAATACACTATTTATAATTAATAAAAATGAATAAATTTATTAAGTACGTAATATATTATTTATTACTGTATATATATATATATATTAAATTTATTCATTTTTATTAATAAAAATTTTATTAATAATTTTTTTAATATATTTTTTAGAATTTAATGTTTTTAATACAGTTGTAATTTACAAAATTAATATAAATTCATTTTTATTTAAACATATATTCATGAAGGTTCACGAGATGGACCAGGCCAACCCCCAAATTTTTTTATAATTACATTTGTTAAATTTAATATATATATATATATGTAATAATAAATTCTATATTAATTATATATATGTATAATTAGATAATTAATATACTATTTATATTTAATAAAAATCAATAAAATTATTAAATACTTAATATACTAATTAAATACTTAATATTCTAATTAAATAATTAATATACTATTTATTTCTATATACATATTAAATTTATTATTTTTTAACAATTTTATTCATTTTTATTAATTATAAATAGTATATTAATTATTTAATTATATATATAATTGAATTTCACTCATTTTTAATATGCATTCATTTAATATAATTTATTCATTGATAATGTTAATCATATGCTTATGTTTTTTTATAATTTATAGATATTAAATATTTATTCTTTTAATATTATTGTAATTTATTCATTTTTAATATTTTTTATACAAAACTATTCATTAAAATATTTAATTTATAAATATATATAATCATATACATATCAGGAAGCGATTTTTGATAGGCTTAAAATTTGTAAGTTTTTTATCCTTACTAGGGTTGTCTTGCCTTTGTGATTGAAACCATGGAGGGTGGATGACCTTCATCATCAACTTGTGAAGAGTTGGGGTTTCAATGATTGGAGAAGTATTCCACTTGGTTGAGGATACTTTCAAATTCTATTCTCGTATGATGATCTAAAAAGGTGAGTTTGGGGGTTTGGATCGATAGCCTTATGATGAGGTATGCTCTGCATCCAAGATTGAGATGCCAAATTTAATCTATTTACTATTATCAATTGTAAAACGTAAGTCTAGATTCACATCTTTGGTTTGAACTGGGTTCTTTAGCATCCAAGAATTTTTTTGACATCACTTTAGCGATTGGTGTACCCATAAATATGGAAAAATCTATAGAGGAATCTCAGTTTGAATACTTTTCCTGTATTCTTATTAAGGTATATTTTTTTCCCTCACTTACTAAGAAAATTGTTCACTTGACTTAGAATGATGATCTTGATCTCAAGATTATATATGAGAAGTTGCCTGTGTATTATGCTAGATGCATGATGCTTGGGCACTCAAAGGAGAAGTGTTGTAGGGATCAATTCCGTTTTTCATGCTCTCTGAAAGGGAATAACGTGGATAGCTGTAGGAAACGAGATAAGGGTAAGAGGCCTATTAAGGTACCAACTTGTAGTAAAAATGGAAATGACAATGGAACTACCTATGACCATGCGAGTCCCTCTAATTATAATGAAATGGAATAGAAAGGGGAAAGGTATGATAATTCTCCCCTAGGTGTAGTGAACTTTCAAGGAGATCCATAGGATTCTGGTTAGCAGGTTATGAATGCTGATAATTGTAAATCTATTTTGATTGTTAATCAATGCCCTGTATAAGATGGGAATAATACAAGGGATGATAATAAGAAACTTGATTAGGCACTGTAGGAGTCTGGAAATGAGGTTCTTGTCCAGTGTGATATACCAAAGGACTCTCCTTCACAGTTTGAAGGGCAAGGTTGCATTGTGCAGCCACTGGCAGCAGAATTATTAGGATATGTTCCAAAGGAGGATGGGTCCACAATTCTATGATGATTTTAAATTTGTTTTATACTCAAATTAAACCTGAAGAAGGGATCTAGTTTGTTATAATTGTCAGTCTAAATACCACGATCTACAAAATTTTCAAAGGAATAAAAAATAGGAGTTTGTCTAGAACATTAATGAGAAGTGCATGAATTATTTTGATAACATTGATGGTATTTTCCCTGATCCTTTGATTATGAATTCATCTTTAGGATAGATTCAAGTGCAGGATGTTGAGTCTACTAGAGATACCCAAAAATTGATCCTGAAGGCCTTTCCCAAAAGGTCGTTTCTCCTATTCAAATGAATGGTAACTTTTCTCAGGATGATCTTACATAATATAATCACCACCATGTTGATGGTGATACTAGTAACAAAGTCTTATATGAGTCCTCCTTTAAATATGTGTTATTCATGGGTATTGCAGGTGAAGAGGATGATGACTTGGTTGATAGTCAAGCTGTCAAGGAACACTCTGATCAGGAGGATATAGACTTCAGCTTGTGGTAAGAGTATAAAATGGTTGATTCTAAAAGTATAAAAGGTAAGGATAATATGGATATTTTATTATCTAAGAATACTAAATCCAAAAGGTATGTACAATCTTCTCTCATATCTTCTCCTATGAAAGTTAATGAGAAGGTGACCCTCCCTTCTCACCCTTTTTCTTTAGGGCATTCTGCTGGATAGTTGGGATCAATAGGTAGATCTTTTAAATTTGACGCTTCTTCCTTACCTCATAGAGAAGTTGACTCAAGGAACTATATATATGATAAAAACGTTGAATTTGAATCTAGTAGAAGTAAAAATCCTAGGGTTCATGGTATGACTTACAAGTATATTTATAAGAAGGATAACCCCCCTGCCATAGCATTATTGTAATATTCTTTAGGTCTGTTGGATGCTAAGGAGGTCAGTTCTTCTGGTCACACTTCCCTTGGGATGGGGTAAACTTTTTAATAGACTATTCATCCTACAATAGCCACTTCCCCTTTGGTTAAAGTGGATGCTCGAGAGGCCAGTTTGGATCCCATTGATTCTCTTTTGGATTTTGGACATGTTTTCAGAGGAATGGATATCTCTGTGAGTTATCCTTCAAGGATTGAACAAGACTTGCAGTTCTATAATTTAAATACTGGTAGTAATAAAAATCAAGATAGACCGGTTTCAGTTTTAAATCATTCTCAAGGAATAGTGACACCTCTTGTTATAACTCCTTTGGCAGTGATTTTGGATGAGGCCAAAGTATTAGGTCCATCTGTTGCTCCCATTACTCGTGATCCTTCTCATACTCAGAATGGAAAGGTAAATAGAAATGTGAGTACCCATAAATATTTTAAAATCCTTGATTCTTCTAGTAGCGACAATGATGGGAAAGCAAGAGATGGTGTGTCTGGAGTTGAAGTCATGAAGGATGATGTGGTTGTTGATCTCTCAGATAATGGTGGTGGGCCATGGATACAAGTCAAGACTTTGAGGAGGGGACGACACCCTCATGGTAGGAGTGGATGACCCTCTCACCACAGCATGAGCACTCGTTCCAGATTAGGTTGATGACTTTTTGATTATGTTTTCTATGGACTTCTCTAGTCTTGTATGTTCCTCTATCTTTCCGTTGTTCCAATTTTTTTCAATAAAAGAGGCCTCCGAGCCACAACCTTTAGAAAAAAAAATATTTTTAAATATATTTATTTATAATTATAATTATATATATATAAATAATTATAAAATTTTAATAAATATATTTATTATATTTATAATTATTTATATTTATTACATTTATAATTATATATAATTATATATTAATAAATATATATAATTATATAAATATATATAATTATATATATACATATATAAATATATAAATATATAAATATATATAATTCTATAAATATATTTATAATTATATACAAATATTTTGAAATATATTTATTTATAATTATAATTATAAATAAATATATATATATTTAAATAACTATAACATTATAATAAATATATTTAAATAATAAATATATTTAATTGTATAAATATATTTATAATTATATATAAATAATTTTTAAATATATTTATTTATAATAAAAATTATAAATAAATATGTATATATATTTAAATAATTATGAAATTATAATAAAAATATTTATTATATTTATAATTATATATATTTATATATTAATAAATAAATAAATAAATAATTATATAAATATATATAATTATATATAATCATATAAATAAATAAATAAATATATATATATATATATATATATATATATATATATATATATATATATTAAAAGGTAGGATCAAAGCCCTTTTATTAAAAAGCAAGAAAACAAAGAAGTTGAAAGATGGTGTCAGACATAACAAAACTGCCCTCATCAATAAAATAGTCAAATACCTAACTTTTTTCTAATCTCAACCCCAATATTACGTTTTTCATTGCACATAACAATCAAATTAGTTCACCCACACCCACGTCCTCGACTTTCTGGATAATGACCTCTCCTCCAAGTTTTCACTTATTACCAAAGTCCATCAATGTCACTATCCTCCAACTCAGTTCTCCAAACATCTACCTAAACCTCCACCTTATTAGATGTGTCATCAAGCAAGGTAACCTCATTATCTTTCCCTATGAGAATATGATCGTCGTTTAGATGTATGTCTTATCTAGAAAGAGTTTCCAAGACTATAAAAGTGAAACATGCCTCATGAACAACCTACTCTCCACCTTCTCTCCCTTCATTAATATAATCAACCACTCCATAAATATTTTGTGTCACGCCCGCCATCTTTGAATTAATTATTTTATTAATTTTCTTCGCGTTGGGTGGTTCAGGTTGAGACTCGACATATATTTTTTGAGTATTTCTTTTTAAAAATGTGTGTTTGTGCTTGATAGTGTTTAACACGCTACTATCAAAGTCGTGCGACCTCTCCTGGGTCACCACGCGGCCTCACCTAGTTCCCCGCAAGCTTGCCTGATGTTCTAATAATTAAATGAAATGAATTAATGATGAAGAAATAAAATTAAATGAGTGGTAAAATAAAAATAAAATAAAAGTAAGAAGTTTAACAGAATTTAAGAAAATTGTTTTAATGATAATAATAATAATATTGTTTGATAATAATAATATTATTATTAATAATTTTAAGAATATAGAATTTATTAATTTGTTATTAATATTTTGATAATAATTATTTTTGTTAATATTATGTTATGTTATGACCATTTTTATTATTTTAAATTATTAATATCATTTAGGTTGTTATTGTTATTAAAATAAATCATAATTAATTAATTAAGTAACGAGCGAACACAAAACATGAAAAAAATAAAATAAAATATAATTGTCTTAACAATGATAATAATGTGATTATTATTTAAAATTCTTATTCTTGTTATTAGTATGATTAATTTTATCAATATTATTGATGATAATTAAGTTACTTTATTTATTATTATCATTATTGTTTTATTTTATTATTATTATTATTACAATTGTTAGAATTTACTATTATTACTATTATTATTATTATTATTAGTGTCAAGGATATAAATATTATTGTTGGTTTTAATAATATTAATGTTTTTATTATAACTATTTTCCTTTTATTATTATTTTTTTGTTATCTTTTATTATTTCATTGTTATGATTTAAATTAGGTAAAAAAAGGGGTAAAGACCCCCTCTCTCTCTTCCCCCATGGGACACGACCCCTACCCCCTTGAAACCCCAACTAGACTCCTCACTAGC
This sequence comes from Viscum album, assembly GCA_963277665.1. Lineage (NCBI taxonomy): Eukaryota > Viridiplantae > Streptophyta > Magnoliopsida > Santalales > Viscaceae > Viscum > Viscum album. The sequence goes on along the minus strand of OY728131.1, from coordinate 900,469,445 downwards.
CATGTCGCGCCCATCCCAAGATCAACCCTTCATCAATCACACCCAGCTTCTGGCCTCACAGCGCGCTCCGCCCTACTCTCCTACCCTTCTCCTTCGCTGCGCCTCCCTGCTGGTTTGCTGGCATCACCCACACCCCCCTCGGCTAGCCCTCCTACCCAGCTCACCTGCCCCCCTTGAACCCTTGCATCGCACCCCTATTCCCCTTAACCTTATGCCGCAACTCACCAGTTGGTCCGGCGTGACTCCTCCCTCACTGGTCGGCGCCACTCCAGCTCCCCCATGAAATCTCGCCCTCCTTTCGCATGTAGAAAACCCCCCTCTGGTTAAGTTATTATGTAATTCCCCTTCCTATTTTGTTCCTTCCAACAGGTATGTGGTTAGTTAAGGGTTGTTTTTGAATCTCTGTTTTGTTTGAATTCTGTTTTTAGGGTATAAATTGAGTAGGTTGTGATGCGAATTGGTTGCGATTGGAGTTTTGCACCCAAGTTTGGAATTTTCTTCTCTCTAGGTAGGTGGTTACATGTCCCAATAGATTTTAGATAATTTAATTTGTCTTTTTAAATTTATTTTGCATTCTCTATTATTTATTTGGGCGGTGTGAATTTTCTTTGTAAATTCTTTTACATGAACGTGTGTTAAAAACAAATTTTTGGAAGGAAAATTGTTATGTTTTTATATAGATCTTGTTGTGAAAAAAAAACTAGTGAAGGTGTACAATCAATTGTTTTTTATTGAAAATGTAGTTTTAGGAAAAAGTGATGTGCATTTGGTTTGAAATTGGTGTCTTAATATGAATTAGTTTACGTAATGGCGCTAATGGTTTTAAGGTACTTTCTGAGTTATACAATGATTTATTTAAATTACGTTGATGGTGTGAAACACATTTTTATATGGTTAGAATGTGAGGTCAAGTTTTAAAGGGGGTTTTGGGTGCACTTTTGATGTAAAACATGGGTGTGTTTAGTGAGTTGTTTTAAAAACTATTATGACGGATTATGAAATTATTTTGAAAGGTGAAAAATATGTTTTTGAGGATTTGTTCTCCTATGTGTTGGGTTTAGATTTTATGTAGAAAGTGGCTATGTTTTATGTGTTTTAAAGTGGTGTTCTTGAAAAAAAGGGGTCGTGTGAGTTGTTTGTATGGTGTGATTTGAGTTTGGAAAATATTTAAAGTGGTTTAGTGTTAAGAAATGGACTATTTGAGAAGATCGATTATATTCATTGTGTGTTGCACCCGTGTCTTTGTGTTTTATACCTTGAACATATTTTATAAAATTTGTGGGTGGTGCGAAACCCCTTTTTAAATGGGTTCGTTATGTTTATGGCTTATAAAAGAGTATTTCTAAAATGGAAACCATGTGTGTTTTTCTTGTGTAAACCTTTGTTTTCTAATTTTAAATTTTTCATAAATTGTGTAATGGAGTATTGTGCATTTTCAAACCCTTGTTGTGCTATTTAGAAATGTTCTTTAATCTATTTAAAGGATTTATCAAGTCATGCAATTGATTCGAATTATGGTGTGAAATGGTTTTTGGTGTGTGATTAGTCTAAAAAGTGGATTTTGGGTATTCCTTCGAGTGTAAAACCTTGTGATGTTATTTTGGAAACTATTTTATAATTTCTTTTAGTGAACTGTTAAATTGAATAAGAGATGCGAGGTATGTTTGTGAACTAATTTGGTGTGCATGTGTTTTTGAAATTGGTTTGGGTATGTAAGCGATGGATTTTGTGTGTTTATGTATTTTTTGGGCTTGTGATATGTGAAAATGGTATATTGTGTGAATGTGGAACTTGATTGATCACAAGAAAAAACCCCAGGTACCTAGGTGGGTAGATTAGGTTTAGTACGCTAGATGACACATGAGTGGTTCATCCCGGTTTCATCTGGTAGGATTGACGTTACAACACTAACTAAAATTTTGTAATGTTTGGAGACCACTAGGTTATGGATGTGTTTCCCTACTAGTGGATCATGCATGAGAGTGTTGATTATTGTGGTTTTTATTCCACACTTACACCGAGTTACGATGTCTTTAGCGCACCACGCATACTAGATGCCTTAGGGGATTTACCCACAATGCTCTATTATTCATGACGTGGTGCCTTCCGTCAGTATACGGAGGACCACTTGAGTATGTGTGTGTTCTTTATAAAAATTTCCCTTCCATTTTAAAGTAATATTGTGAAATGGTTTTTCTTTCTGTACTCTTTCCTTTTCACTTTCAGTTTTTAAATGTTTTTCTTAAAAGCATTTTAAAAGTATGGTTTTAAATAAGTATGTTAAATTATCTTTTCTATGTTGTGGAATGGAACCTTTTTATTGGGTGACGTCCTACTAGGATCTTGGATCACACCCTACATACACCTTTGAGTGTATATAGACCTTTTTTCTTGTGTATCCCAGGCTGTGACATCGTGCTCAACGATGGTGGTTTGGGTTAATGATGGTATTCTCGTGCAGGTCTGATGATGGTTGTTTGAGGAGGTGGCTCCTCATATTGTGTGAAGGTGCGAATAGATGTGTTAGTTTTATTTTATTTGCAGTCTTCTTGGAGACTTGGGTTGAATTGTAAACTTTATGTTCGGCCCAATGTTAAGGGTTTTTTTGGTTTTGTTTTCTAGAGTTTGTTTATTTATCATTTTTGTTGTTTTTTTATCTCAAATTCTGGGTAAACCATTCCCACAGGTTACTCTTGATACCTAGGCACTTGTGCCAGCCTGTGGGGATCAGGAACGCCCTTCGGGCCATGTCGCGGACCGGGTCGGATGGAGACCCAACATGGTTCATGAAAAAATGGTATCAGAGGAGGTTTTCTCTCTTGGATCATGTTATTTTGGGATAGAGTCTGGGTAGACAACAATTAAGGGTGTCGGAACTTGACATTCGAGTTACGAGCAAGGTGCCTGGCCAACACACCTCTTGGTAGGACTCGAGTTTCCAGTGTGAGTTGAGGTTTGTATAAGTCTTTGGTCCTTATGGTTAAACATGTTTAGGGGAAATGAAAAGGGAGTGGGGTCAGTAGTCCTAGTGAGCTCGCAGGGTCTGGTAAGACATGTGGAGCCAAGGACGTTGTCCTAAGAATACTCTCTATGGGGGTGGTGTGATTGGCGTATGGCCGCCAACCATATGTCTCAGTCACCCACCGACACTAGTCTCCTCTTGAATCATTCCTCATCTCTTTGTTTTGGATTCATGGAAATATGGTTTTTAAGTAAGAAAAATGTTTTAGTGCTTTAATAATCGATGGTTGTGTGGTGTTTTCTTGTATTTTAGAAATGTTGGATGTGATGTGTTTCGAGCTGAGAATACTTTTTGAATGATTTGTGTCCTGAGTTTGAATTATTATTTGTAAGTTGGTGTGAAAGATTGTGGTTTGTGGTTTCTTTTGAAAAATGATTTGGGAATCCCTTTCAGTGGTTCCCCATACACACTTAGTGATCTATTGCGGTATGTCTTGGCCATTGGAACAGTTTTATTGGGTCCATGGTTTTCTTTCTAGTGCACACCCCCCATAAAGCGTTAACATGCAGTTGAAGTGAGACCATGAGTAATTCTCCATTGGCTGACCCTCCAGTTGATTAAAGTGAGGACTCTCCCTTTTTAGTGATAGTGATAAGTTTTTCCCTGATCCTTTTCAGTTAAGCGGATCCTCTCGTAGTAGGATGGCAGGAACGAGAGGAGTTGAAGGCATCTTTGGTCTCTTTGAGTTGTCTTAGTCGTCGGGTATGCAGTTTGACACCGTTGCGTCTGAAGGTCCCTCTGGAAATAGTGAAATAAATTCTAGTGGGAAAGGGTGAAGGTATTTTAGAGTTATTGGTGCTGACTGATGGCTTGGAAGGCTCATAGTGCATTCATCAGCCGCAAGGGTAATTTTTTGTGACGTCTAGCAGCATGAGTTCTCTTTGAAGAGAAAGGGTGGATTTCATAGAATCCTACAGGAATCCTGGTTCTCAAGGGGAGTGTTTTTCATGTATCCTTCCTTCTTATTTTTCATGGTTAAGGTGAAGAGGTGACACATGTGCATCATCTAGACCTATATTCTGGTGGATGTGCTGTGAGGGATTAGTTGGATTCCAAAATGTGTTGTGTTCGCTGATTTTGCCTTGGTTGTGGTGTGGTTGTGTATGGAACCAAAAAGGAGAAGCTCTGTTTGGGAGTCTTAAATACCTGACTTCAAGGCAGGAGATGCTTCAAACATCAGGGCTCCAACCATAGGCCTTAGAGTGAAGCTGGTGCATAGTCAGGAACCCTGAGAGTGTATGGGAGCCCAACCTTATTTCTGTCGTCAGTATTGAAGGTGAAAGAGGTTTAAATTGTTTCCTGTGTTTCCGTTTTGAACAAACCATTTGGGAGCGTGGGGTTTCTCATGGCTATGAGGAGGTGTGGTCGTCTGGTTACCTTAAAGTTTTGGGGGTTGCGCCCCACCAAATGTAATTGCTTTTGGTGGTCCGTATAGGAGTATTTTGGGTAAATTAGTCTAAATTTGAATAATTCTCATCCATGGATGTAGAGATGTTGGTCTGTCTTCGACCATGGTTTTGAAACCCTGTAGTTGGGGCTGGCCCTCCCTGCCACTTGTGGTGGGGTGCTTGGTCATTGTCAGAAAATTTTCAAGGTTTTGTATCTTCTATCATCTAGGGAGACCCGTGATAAGTCTCACTCAAATGTCTCTGGAATAAGTTGGTGTTGTATTTTTTTATAATGGTGGGGAGACCGCCTGGGCCTCCTCATGTTAGTTTTCTTCTTGGGCCTCAGTAAGTTTCAAATGGTGGGGAACCCCATTGGGCTTCTCCATGTTGACCTTTTTTGTTCCATTTCTAAATATGGCTTGGTGTAAGCGATAAGAGTGTTCATTGATCATGCTTGGTCTTGTTTGTTCATTCCAGTCAAAATGGCGTGGTTTTTTGTTCAATGATTCTTGAGGTGTTTCAGCTTGTGAAATTGGTTTCTATGAGTGAGAGAGTTCCTTTCATTGATTGATCAACTGGAAGTATTCTAGTGCACTGGGGTGGGTGACACTTAGTGGAATCATTTTATGGGTTTCTTGAGGATTTCATTAAAGTCACTTTCTTTGAGCACGATTATTTTTCCTCCTTTCACACATTTTCAGGGGGATCCCCTTTGAATCTTAAGGGGTGTGTCATTTTCTACTTTGGGTTCAACCTTAGTTGGGGATTTCTGGGGATGGAAAGCGCTATGATGGAGAGAATTTTCACACCCACCATCTTTGAATTAATTATTTTATTAAATTTCTTTTCATTGAGTTGTAAGAACCTGTTTTTTGCTATGAAAGACTTTGGAATATTCTTGATGATATTCCAGAGCAGCGCCTTCAGACGGCATGCGATTCCGAGCCCCGGAGTGGCCGGAATTAAATTTTCAGTGCGTTCACACTAGGAACGCCAAATAAATAAGATAACTCCTAAACGGAGTTCCGGATCAGGGATCCAAGTGTATGTATGGGTCCGGAATGGGATTTTAACCATAGTAACGACATAAAACTTGTCGGCGCGGGATGTTTGGACCCCTCGCACACTCCCGGAACGTTAAACGGATAAATAAATAAATTAATTTATTCTTTTAATGGAGAAACACAGGTATATATTAAACGGTGGCTCGGATTGGAAAACCGAGGGCACCGTTGAGTTCGGAGTGTGCCGTTTACCCTAGGAGGGGTATAAGTTTCGCGGGCACGGGCCGTCTGTGAAAAATGGCCCCAGGGGCGTTTTCGTAATTTGGCGGCCTCGGGCGCTAAGTTTAATAACTTTTGAACGGGGTCTCGAAATAAAATTCTGAGACCGCCGTTGCGCTCAGAGCGTGGTTCTTAGCTTAGGGGAGGCTAAATCCCGGCCCCGTCGGGAGTTCGGGTTCGGGCCGACGGGCGGGTGCTTAAGCGTTTCTATTTAAACGCTTAAGTCACCCCCTCCCTCTTCCTCTCCCTCACATGGACAACAGCAAGGAGGAGCTCCTCTCCCTCTTCTCCTCCTCCTCCTCCGGTGAGCCAGCCCCGACAAGGCGACGGTTCGGCGGCGAAGCTCCGGGCAACGCCCACGAGGTAGGGTCATGTTTGCGTTTTAATTCCCGAACCTCCATTTGAACCCCAATTTTAGCATCGAATTGTTGTTGGATCTTCGAACTAACCACATATTTGCGTAGTAGAGTTTTTCCTCTTTCCATCGTTTGTTTCGGTTCGTAAATCGGAGTTGCGAGGAGGCTTCAGCGACCCGGCGAAGATTGCGGGAAATTCTGGGTTGTCCCGGCGAATTCCGGCGGTCCGGCGGGTTCCCAGGGCGGCGCGGCTTCGGTCCGAGGCGGCAGACGGCGGTTCCAGGACGGCGGGCCGGCTTCGGCTTCGGGCAGGCGGCGCGGCGGCCGTGGCTTCGGAAGGCGGCGCGGCGGCGCTTGGAGCGACGGCGGCAGGCCGGTGGCGTCGATAGGGTGCCAGTGAGCGGGAGAGGGGCCGCGAGGCGGTGGCCCCGTGCCGCGCAACAACGACCCGCACTTTGAGGGTCGTTGCGTGGAACAGGTGACCGACCCTCGTGGCCGGTCGGTGAAGAATCCCGCGCGGTGGGCGCGCAGGTGTGAAGGGGAGCGGGCTGCGGAGCGGCGGCCCGCGGCTCGGCTGGACCGGGCCCAGCTGCTGGGCCACGGTCCAGTGGGCCGGCCGGCGCGGGCCGGCCCAAGCAGGGCGGACCGGCCGGACCGGGCCAGTCCGGCCCAAGGGGCTTTGCCCCTCTGTCTTCGGACGCCCGTATTTCGGGCTACGGGCGTCCGTTTTGTGCGCCGTCTGCGGCAGCGCGGAGCTCGCGTCAAGGCGGAGCTTTTGAGATGGTTTCGGGAATTTTTAATTCTCGAAACGAGGGGCCACGGAGGCGCGACGCTTCTTTAAATGGTTTGTCGTTTTCCGGGGGAAACTTGTTTTTGGCGGCGCGGACGCATTTGACGTCCGTTTTGAGCGCCATCAGTTGCGTTGGGACCTTGGCGTCGAGGCGTAGGTTTCCAGGATGGTTTCAGGCTTTGAGGCCGAAGTTGAGGCGCGGGCCCCACAACCCGTCTTTTGAGCTGCGGGCAGCGTTTCACGCCTTTTTCACCGGACGTCCGTTCAGGGCGTGCGAGCAATCGTTTCTGGATGTTTTTCCGAGGGGATTGCAGTGGTGCAATCCGCCCGCCCTAATTTGGCATGATGGTGCGGGGCCCATGAGGGCCGTTTGGGCGTCGACGGTGATTTTTCCACCTTTATCACCGGGTGACCGTTTTGGACAAGTGAATAGTCCATCTTGTGTACTTTTTCGAGAGGATCGCAACGGTACGATCCGTTCGTTGAGTTTTAGGACCGGGATGTGGGTCCCACGTGGCGCCGCTCATGTGCGGTGTGCCAGAACGCATCTTTTTCTCCAGGTACCCGTTCCATGCAAGTAAGCAGTCAATTTGACGTGCTTTTCTGAGAGCTTTGCGATGGCGCAGTCCGCCCGACCTTTTTCGAGGACGTGGTGTGGGAACCACTCGACCTGGCTACAGTGAATAATACATTTTTTTACCGGGTGTTCATTTTGGGCGGTTGATTACTCAATCCCGTGTGTTTTTCCGAGGGGATCGCAGTGGCGTGATCTGTTGGTTTAGTTTCGGGGTCTTGGGGTGGGCCCTACACGGGTTTGGTCATGGTGAATAGTACCTTTTCCACCGGTTGGCCGTTTCGGGTGAGTGAGTAGTCTAACTCGTGTGTTTTTCTGCAAGGATTACAACAGTGTGATCTGTTGGGTTGTGCGAAGCCTCTTGAACGATCTTGTTAAATGTGGAAATGTGGAGGTGCCCTAGTGGCGGTCCTTCTACCGTGTTTGTAGCGGACCATTGGCGAGTGATCGCGTGCACTCCCGTGTGAGTGATGTAAATGATTGAAGTGATGTGGTTGGCCGTGACTGGGCCTTTGAGGTGGAGTTGTTACGTCACCCCTTCGCGTTGATGTTGGGTGCCGTGTGCACGATAGCCCTTGGGCTGGAGATGTGGTATACTCTGGGAGTATATGAGAGAGCTTGGAGGTACGTGTGGTTTGTACCTGAGACATTCGTGCGCTTGGTTGGGGTTGACTTGGGGCCACTCGTCGTGTGGGCCCCAAGTGCGTGCTGTGTTCTGCTTTGAGTATTTGGACCTCTCGTGGCGTAGAGGGTCCCTTGTTGCTCGTTTGTTCGACCAGTAGGGTTGAGTGGTCTCCCCCTGGTTTCGTTCTCGATGGATCGGCCAGTAGTGGTGCTAGTGGCACCCCGTGATGGAACAGGCATTGAACCCCTTTGGGTGAGCTGTGCTAGAGTTGGGTGGTTGCGCGATACCTACTCTGTGTTCGGTTGGCTAGTGTTGTGCCCTCCATTGGAGATGGCAAAGCGGTTCTGAGTTTTACCCTCCAGCGGGGCTGGGCAGTGGGTTACTCATCGACTTCCTCAGGTTTACCCTCCATCAGGGCTGGGCAGTGGGTTGCTCACTGACTTCTAGGGTTTACCCTCCAGCAGAGACTGGGCAGTGGGTCACCCGACGCTTTTAGGGTCTACCCTCCAGCAGAGACTGGGAAGTGGGTCACCCGACGGTATTAAGTTCTACCCTCCAGCAGAGACTGGGCAGTGGGTCACCCGACGACCTCTTAGGGTCTACCCTCCAGCAGGGCTGGGCAGTGGGTCACCTGTCGACTTATTCCAGGTCTACCCTCCAGCGGGGCTGGGCAGTGGGTCGCCGGATGATGTGTTATAGTTTACCCTCCAGCAGGGCTGGGCAGTGGGTCACCCAGTATCTTATTATGGTTTACCCTCTAGCAGGACTGGGCAGCGGGTCACCTGATGATGTATTAGGGTTTACCCTCCAGCGGGGCTGGGCAGTGGGTCACCCGATATCTGGTTATGAATTACCCTCCAGCAGGGCTGGGCAGTGGGGCACCTGTTGGTATTCTAGGCTCAGTCCTTTCTTCTAGGCTAGTCTGTGGCTTTCCTCCGTAGTTACCGGAGCGGGACCCTTGGTTGTACGGGTCGATGTTGTGAAGGATTGGCTGTGAGGATACCTCTCTACTGTTGGGCAGTGATGAGGTGTGGTTTGACTTTCCCTAGAACTCTCAAGTACGAGGGGGCACTTTCCCCACCGAGACGCGTTCTTGTGACGCGATCTAAAACCGTGCGGGCGAGTCAGTGCCACCCAAAGAGGATAGTGTCGAAGTCCGGTGATTGAGCCCCTTGGATTGCGGTTCGGGGAAGACGTGCGGGATGCTGGGCATCAGTGATGGTGTTTACTTTTGGGACTGTTGTCGACTCATTTTCTTAGGCTGAGCTACGGGACGGAGATCCCCTTATGACGTTTTTCGGGCTTCTCGACAGAGCATATGGATTTGTATATACCATGTTTTGAGTACCCACTCCTTGGGTTTTGGCTACTCTCCTTAAGGAGAGGCGAAGACACGCGGGGTATGCCACGTGCTTTCCGCGTCCAGCTTCTCATGGTAGGACGAGTCTTCTATCTTTCTCTTGATGGGTTGAGATGCTACTCTTTACTGCACCCTTGGTTGTACTCCTTTCTATTCCTTGTTCGCTCTACTGCTCACCCTTCGGTACCTCCTTTGTTGCTCCCTCGAGCCTTCGGGGTATCCTACTGAGTATTTTTATACTCACCCCTGCTTGGGCTTTGCCCGTACTTGGTGTGCCCTTGCAGATGGTGGATAGGTGGAGCGTGACTTCGGTGGAGCGTAGGAGCTTGGGAGCTTGGACCGCGTGCGGTGGTCGTGGCTGGGTTCTAGGTGGGAGACCCGTCAGCAGTTTCTTTTTGTTTACCTGTTGCCGGGTTGTGGCACTTTTCGGTTGGGCGCGTGTTTTTCCCCTATTTCTTTTCAGTTTGTGCTTTGTACTGTTAGAGGTCGATGCACATTGTGGTCTCTATATAGCAGTTTCCCTTTACTTTGCTTGCCCTGTTCTTTTACTCTACACTTTTTCATTGAGTGTGCTGCGTGTGTGTGTGTGTGTACAGGTGCTTAGGCAAAGGCCTCCCCGAGTTTTTGTGCCTTCGGCGCTGGTCGCCAGCCCCTGGCCTATGGAGGCGGGCCTGGGGTAGTTGCGGCTCGAGTTGCTGGGAGCTTCGGGCAGGCAGCAGACGCACCACCACGGCAGAGGCAACGCCGTGATCAGAGTAGTGCCCTGAGAGGTGGTGCTAGCAGAGGAGCGGGAGGAGCTGGTAGTGGGGAACGACGTTACGAGGTCTTCCCATCACCACTAGGTGGTCCACGTCAGGCTCTGAGAGCTGACAGTTGGGACCGAGGACAGCCGCGAGCTTTGGATGTCTATTATCCTGCAGAGCATGAGGTGATAAGAGGTACACTCTACAGCTCTTCTACCTTTTTGTAGTAGAATTGTTAGGCTCTGCATGTGAAAGGCTTTTCCTCCCTGCTCCTCATTTGAGGCGTTACCAGGGTGATGCAGGGCGTCGGGTGCAACCCTGTGTTGGTAAGTAAAAAGGCGTGAGACCTTTTCCTTTAGTTGATGGTGTCGACTCCATCGCTCATCGAGCGTGTAAGAGAGCCTCGACTGTGGAATCTTGTGTATCCAGATATCCTTGGGTGCTTCACCATATGGATATTCTGAAGGAGGGAATCACCGGGCCTTGCCCATGCCCAAGCGGTGATTCCTATCGCGACATGCGACGTAGCGGTTTGACCGGGGAGGTGAGCTACCCCCGAGGGCCGTCGGGCCGTTTGGAACCGTGCAAAAGGGATGGAGAGGTTGTCTACCACCTTGCCCTAACCCCAAAGTCTAGAGTGGGTGCACGACATCGGCAAGGGCCGACCTCGCATGAACAGATCAATCCTTTGGTCTGTGTGCGGTGACGCAGAGCTGTGCGTGGGTTCTTCAGGGTATGGGAAAGCCAGGTATGGGCTTAGTATCCTGTGTTGCTCCCTAGTTTTGCTTTTAGGGGACTAAAATCTTGGAGAGAATGATGTAAGAACCCTGTTTTTGCTATGAAAGACTTTGGAATATTCTTGATGATATTCCAGAGCAGCGCCTTCAAACGGCATGCGATTCCGAGCCCCGGAGTGGCCGGAATTAAATTTTCAGTGCATTCACACTGGGAATGCCAAATAAATGATATAACTCCTAAACGGAGTTCCAGATCAGGGATCCGAGTGTATGGATGGGTCTGGAATGGGGTGTTTACCATAGGAACGATATAAAACTTGTCAGCGCGGGATGTTTGGACCCCTCGCCCGCTCCCGGAACGTTAAACGGATAAATAAATAAATTAATTTATTCGTTTAATGGAGAAACGCATGTATCTCTTAAACGGTGGCTCAGATTGGAAAACCGAGGGCACCGTTGAGTTCGGAGTGTGCCGCTTACCCTAGGAGGGGTATAAGTTTTGCGGGCGCGGGCCGTCTGTGAAAAATGGCCCCAGGGGCGTTTTCGTAATTGGGCGGCCTCGGGTGCTAAGTTTAATAACTTTTGAACGGGGTCTCAGAATAAAATTCTGAGACTGCCCTTGCGCTCAGAGTTTGGTTCTTAGCCTAGGGAAGGCTAAATCGCAGCCCCGTCGGGAGTTCGGGTTCGGGCCGACGGGCGGGTGCTTAAGCGTTTCTATTTAAACGCTTAAGTCACCCCTCCCTCTTCCTCTCCCTCACATGGACAACAGCAAGGAGGAGCTCCTCTCCCTCTTCTCCTCCTCCTCCTCCGGCGAGGCAGCCCCGACAAGGCGACGGTTCGGCGGCGAAGCTCCGGGCAACACCCACGAGGTAGGGTCATGTTTGCATTTTAATTCCCGAACCTCCCTTTGAACCCCAATTTTAGCGTCGAATTGTTGTTGGATCTTCAAACGAACCACATATTTGTGTAGTAGAGTTTTTCCTCTTTCCATCGTTTGTTTCGGTTCGTAAATCGGAGTTGCGAGGAGGCTGCAGCGACCCGACGAAGATTGTGGGAAATTATGGGTTGTCCCGGCGAATTCCGGCGGTCCGGCGGGTTCCCAAGGCGGCGCGGCTTCGGTCCGAGGCGGCGGACGGCGGTTCCAGGACGGCGGGCCGGCTTCGGCTCCGGGCAGGCGGCGCAGCGGCCGTGGCTTCAGAAGGTGGCGCGGCGGCACTTGGAGCGGTGGCGGCAGGCCGGTGGCGCCGATAGGGCACCGACGAGCGGGAGAGGGGCCGCGAGGCGGCGGCCCCGTGCGGCGCAACAACGACCCGCACTTTGCGGGTTGTTGCGTGGAACAGGCGACCAGCCCTCGTGGCCGGTCGGTGAAGAATCCCGCGCGGCGGGCACGCGGGTGTGAAGGGGAGCGGGCCGGCCCAAGCAGGGCGGACCGGCCGGACCGGGCCGGTCCGGCCCAAGGGGCTTTGCCCCTCCGTCTTTGGATGCCCGTATTTCGGGCTACGGGCGTCCATTTTGTGCGCCGTCTGCAGAAGCGCAGAGGTTGCGTCAAGGCGGAGCTTTTGAGATGGTTTCGGGAATTTTTAATTCCCGAAACGAGGGGCCGCGGAGGTGTGACGCGTCTTTAAATGGTTTGTCGTTTTCCGGGGGAAACTTGTTTTTGGCGGCGCGAACGCATCGGACGTCCGTTTTGAGCGCCGTCAGTTGCGTTGGGACCCTGGCATCGAGGCGGAGGTTTCCAGGGTGGTTTCAGGCTTTGAGGCCAAAGTTGAGGCGCGGGCCCCACGGCCCGTCTTTTGAGCTGCGGGCAGCGTTTCACGCCTTTTTCACCGGACGTCCGTTCGGGGCGTGCGAGCAGTTGTTTCTGGATGTTTTTCCGAGGGGATTGCAGTGGTGCAATCCGCCCGCCCTAATTCGGCACGATGGTGCAGGGCCCATGAGGGCCGTTTGGGCGTCGACAGTGATTTTTCCAGCTTTATCACCGGGCGACCGTTTTGGACAAGTGAATAGTCCATCTTGTGTACTTTTTCGAGAGGATCGCAACGGTGCGATCCGTTCGTTGAGTTTGAGGACCGGGATGCGGGTCCCACGTGGCGCCGCTTGTGTGCGGTGTGCCAAAATGCATCCTTTTCTCTGGGTACCCGTTCGACGCAAGTAAGCAGTCAATTTGACGTGCTTTTCCGAGAGCTTTGCGATGGCGCAGTCCACCCGATCTTTTTCGGGGACGTGGTGTGGGACCCACCCGACCTGGCTACGGTGAATAGTACCTTTTCTCCGGGTGTTCATTTTGGGCGGTTGATTACTCAATCCCGTGTGTTTTTCTGAGGGGATCACAGTGGCGTGATCTGTTGGTTCAGTTTCGGGATCTTGGGGTGGGCCCTACACGGGTTTGGTCACGATGAATAGTACATTTTCCACCGGTTGACCGTTTCGGGCGAGTGAGTAGTCTAACTCGCGTGTTTTTCCGCAAGGATTACAACGGTGTGATCCGTTGGGTTGTGCGGAGCCTCTTGCATGATCTTGTTAAATTTAGAAATGTGGAGGTGCCCCGGTGGCGGTCTTTCTACCGTGTTTGTAGCGGACCTTTGGCGAGTGATCGCGTGCACTCCCGTGTGAGTGATGTAAATGCTTGAAGTGATGTGGTTGGTCGTGCCTGGGCCTTTGAGGTGGAGTTGTTACGTCACGCCTTCGCGTTGATGTTGGGTGCCGTGTGCACGATAGCCCTTGGGCTGGAGACATGGTATACTCTGGGAGTATACGAGAGCGCTTGGAGGTACGTGTGGTTCGTACCTGAGACGTTCGTGCGCTTGGTTGGGGTTGACTTGGGGCCACACGTCGTTTGGGACCCAAGTACGTTCCGTGTTCTGCTTTGCGTATTTGGACCTCTCGTGGCATAGAGGGTCCCTTGGTGCTCGTTTGTTCGACCAGCAGGGTTGAGTGGTCTCCCCCTGGTTTCGTTCTCGATGGATCGGCCAGTAGCGGTGCTAGTGGAACCCCGTGATGGAACAGGCGCTGAACCCCTTTGGGTGAGCTGTGCTAGAGTTGGGTGGTTGCGCGATACCTACTCCGTGTTCGGTTGGCCAGTGTTGTGCCCTCCATTGGAGATGGAAGAGCGGTTCTGAGTTTTACCCTCTAGCAGGGATGGGCAGTGGGTTACTCATCGACTTCCTCGGGTTTACCCTCCAGCAGGGCTGGGCAGTGGGTTGATCACCGACTTCTAGGATTTACCCTCGAGCAGAGACTGGGCAGTGGGTCACCCGACGCTTTTAGGGTCTACCCTCCAGCAGAGACTGGGAAGTGGGTCACCCGACGACCTCTTAGGGTCTACCCTCCAGCAGGGGTGGGCAGTGGGTCACCTGTCGACTTATTCCAGGTCTACCCTCCAGCGGGGCTGGGCAGTGGGTCGCCAGATGATGTGTTATGGTTTACCCTCCAGCAGGGCTTGGCAGTGGGTCACCCATTATCTTATTATGGTTTACCCTCCAACGGGACTGGGCAGCAGGTCACCTGATGATGTATTAGGGTTTACCCTCCAGCGGGGCTGGGCAGTGGGTCACCCGATATCTGGTTATGAATTACCCTCCAGCAGGGCTGGGCAGTGGGGCACCTGTTGGCATTCCAGGCTCAGTCCTTTATTCTAGGCTAGTCTGTGGCTTTCCTCCGTAGTTACCGGAGCGGGACCCTTGGTTGTACAGGTCGATGTTGTGACGGCTTGGCTGTGAGGAGACCTCTCGACTGCAGGGCAGTGAAGAGGTGTGGTTTGACTTTCCCTAGAACTCTCAAGTACGAGGGGCACTTTCCCCACCGAGACACGTTCTTGTGACGCGATCTAAAACCGTGTGGGCGAGTCAGTGCCGCCCAAAGTGGATAGTGTCGAAGTGCGGTGATTGAGCCCCTTGGCTTGCTGTTCGGGGAAGACATGAGGGATGCTGGGCATCGATGATGGTGTTTACTTTTGGGACTGTTGGCGACTCATTTTCTTAGGCTGAGCTACGGGACGAAGATCCCCTTACAACATTGTTCGGGCTTCTCGACAGAGCATATGGATTTGTATATACCATGTTTTGAGTACCCACTCCTTGGGTTTTGGCTACTCTCCTTCAGGAGAGGCGAAGATGCACGGGGTATTCCACGTGCTTTCCGCGTCCAGCTTCTCGTGGTAAGACGAGTCTTCTATCTTTCTCTTGATGGGTTGAGCTGCTACTCTTTACTGCACCCTTGGTTTTACTCCTTTCTATTCCTTGTTCACTCTACTGCTCACCCTTCGGTACCTCCTTTGTTGCTCCCTCGAGCCTTTGGGGTATCCTACTGAGTATTTTTATACTCACCCCTTCTTGGGCTTTGCCCGCACTTGGTGTGCCCTTGCAGACGACGGACAGGTGGCGTGTGACTTCGGTGGAGCGTAGGAGCTTGGGAGCTTGGACCGCGTGCGGTGGTTGTGGCCGGGTTCCAGGTGGGAGACCCGTCAGCAGTTTCTTTTTGTTTACCTATTGCCGGGTTGTGGCACTTTTCGGTTGGGAGCGTGTTTTTCCCCTTTTTCTTTTCAGTTTGTACTTTGTACTGTTAGAGGTCGATGCACATTGTGGTCTCTATATAGCAGTTTCCCTTTACTTTGCTTGCCCTTTTCTTTTACTCTGCACTTTTGCATTGAGTGTGCTGCGTGTGTGTGTGTGTGTACATGTGCTTAGGCAAAGGCCTCCCCAAGTTTTTGTGCCTTTGGCGCTGGTCGCCAGCCCCTGGCCTATGGAGGCGTGCCTAGGGTAGTTGCGGCTCGAGCCCGGGTAGGGTCGGGTCGTGACACGAGTGGTTCAGGTTGAGACTCGACATAATTTTTTTGAGTATTTCTTTTAAAAATGTGTGTTTGGCCTTGACAGTATTTAGCGCCGCTATCGAAGTCGTGCGTCCTCTCCTGGGTCACCGCGTGGCCTCACCCAGTTCGCCGCATGCCTGCCTAATGTTCTAATAATTAAATGAAATGAATTAATGATGAAGAAATAAAATTAAATGAGTGATAAAATAAAAAATAAAATAAAATTAATAAGTTTAACAGAATTTAAGAAAATTGTTTTAATGAAAATAATAATAATATTGTTCGATAATAATAATAATTTTATTATTAATAATGTTAAGAATATAGAATTTATTAAGTTGTTATTAATATTGTGATAATAATTATTTTTGTTAATATAATGTTATGTTATGACCATTTTTATTATTATAAAATTATTAATATCATTAAGGTTGTTATTGTTATTACCATAAATCATAATTAATTAATTAAGTAACGAGTGAACACAAAACATCAAAAAAATAAAATAAAATATAATTGTCTTAATAATGATAATAATGTGATTATTATTTGAAATTATTATTTTTGTTGTTAGTATGATCAATTTTATCAATATTATTGATGATAGTTAAGTTACTTTATTTATTATTATCATTATTGTTTTAGTTTATCATCATTATTAAAATTATTAGAATTTACTACTACTATTATTATTATTAGTGTCAAGGATATAAATATTATTATTGGTTTTAATAATATTAATGTTGTTATTATAACTATTAGCCTTTTATTATTATTTTTTTTATCTTTTATTATTTCATTGTTATGATTTTAATTAGGTAAAAAAAGGGTTGAAGACCCCCTCTCTCTTCCCCCATAGGACACAACCCCTACCCCCTTGAAACCATACCCAGACTCCTCACCAGCCACGTTGCGCCCATCCCAAGCACAACCCTCTATGCGTCACACCCAGCTCCTCGCCTCCCAGCGCTCTCCACCCTACTCTCTTAACCTTCTCCTTTGTAGTGCCTCCCGGATGGCCTGCTGGCATTGCCCCCCTGTCTAGCCCTCCTACCTAGCTTTCCAGCCCACCTTGAACCCTTGCATTGCGCCCCCTATTTTCCTTAATCTTCCGCTACAACTCACTAGTTGGTTCGGTGTGACTCCTCCCTCACTGGTCGGCGCCGCTCCGACTCCCCCATGACATCTCCCCCTCCTTCTGCATGTAGAAAAATCCCCTCTGGTTAAGTTATTGTGTAATTAACCTTTGAGTTTTGTTCCTTCTAGTGGGTATGGGGTTAGTTAAGGGTTGTTTTTGAATCTCTATTTTGTTTGAATTCTGTTTTTAGCGTATAAATTGAGTTGGTTGTGATGCGAATTGGTTGCGATTGGAGTTTCCCACCCAAGTTTGGAAGTTTTTATATAGATATTTTTGTGAAAAAAAACTAGTGAAGGTGTACAATCAATTGTTTTTGAATTGAAAATGTAGTTTTAGGAAAAAGTGATGTGCATTTTGTTTAAAATTGGTTTCTTAATATGAATTAGTTTACGCAATGGTGCAAATGGTTTTAAGGTACTTTATGAGTCATACAATGATTTATTTAAGTTACGTTGATGGTGGGAAAGACATTTTTATTTGGTTAGAATGTGAGGTCGAGTTTTACAGGGAGTTTTGGGTGAACTTTTGATGTACAACATGGGTTTGTTTAGTGAGTTGTTTTAAAAACTATTATGATGGATTATGAAATTATTTTGAAAGTTTCAAAATATGTTTTTGAGTATTTGTGCTCCTATGTGTTGGGTTTGGATTTTATGCAGAAATTGGATATGTTTTGTGTGTTTTAAAGTGGTGTTATTGAAAAAAAGGGGTCGTGTGAGTTGTTTGTAAGGTGAAATTTGAGTTTGGAAAATATTTAAAGTAGTTTGGTGTTGAGAAATGGACTCTTTGAGAAGATCGGTTATATTCATTTTGTGTCGCACCCACGTCTTTGTGTTTTATACCTTGAACGCATTTTATAAAATGTGCGGGTGGTTCAAAACCCCTTTTTAAATGGATTCGTTATGTTTATTTATTATAAAAGGGTTTTTCTAAAATGGAAATCATGTGTGTTTTTCTTATGTAAAACTTTGTTTCCTAATTTTAAATGTTTCATAAATTGTGTAATGGATCATTTTTCATTTTCATACCCTTGTTGTGCTATTTAGAAATGTTCTTTAATTTGTTTAAAGGATTTATCAAGTCATGCAAGTGATGCGAATTTTGGTGTGAAATGGTTTTTGGTGTGAAGTTGGTCTAAAATGTGGATTTTGGGTATTCCTTAAAGCGTAAAGACTTGCGATGTTCTTTTGGAAACTATTTTGGAATTTCTTTTAGTGAACTGTTAAACTGCATAAGAGATGCGAGGTATGTTTGTGAACTGATTTGGTGTGCGTGTGTTTTTGAAATGGGTTTGGGTATGCAAGTGGTGGCTTTTGTGCGTATAATGTCTTGTTTGGGCTTGTGATATGTGAAAATGGTATATTGTGTGAATGTGGAACTTTATTGAGCACAAGGGAAAACCCCAGGTACCTAGGTGGGCAGATTAGGACTAGTACTCTAGATGTCATGTGAGTGGTTCGTCCCGGTTTCATCTGGCAGGATTGATGTTACATGACTAACTAAAATTTTGTGTTGTTTGGAGATCACTAGGTTATGTATGTATTTCCCTACTAGTGGATCATGCATGAGAGAGTTTATTATTGTGGTTTTTATGCCACACTTACACCGAGGTACGATGTCTCTAGCGCACCATGCATACTAGCTACCTTAGGGGATTTACCTGCAATGCTCTACTATTCATGAAGTGGTGCCTTCCGTAGGTATACGGAGGACCACTTGAGTATGTTCATGTTCTTTATAAAATTTTCCTTTCCATTTTAAAGTAGTATTGTGAAATGGTTTTTCTTTCAGTACTCTTTCCTTTTCACTTTCAGTTTTTAAATGTTTTCCTTAAAAGCGTTTTAAAAGTATGGTTTTAAATAGCTATGTTAAATTATCTTTTTGATGTTGTGGAATGGAACCTTTTTATTGGGTGACGTCCTACTGGGATCTTGGCTCACACCCTACATACAACTTTGGGTGTATGTAGACATTTTTTCATGTATATTCCAGGTTGTGGCATCGTGCTCAGCGATGGTGGTTCGGGTTAACGATGGTCTTCCCGTACAGTTCTGACGATGGTTGTTTGAGTAGGTGGCTCATCATGTTGTGTGAAGGTTCAAATATATGTGTTAGTTTTATTTTCTTTGAAGTCTTCTTGAAGTCTTGGGTTGAATTATAATCTTTACGTTTGGCCCAATGTTAAGGGTTTGTTTGGTTTTGTTTTCCAGTGTTTGTTTATTTATCTTGTTAGTTGTTTTTTTATCTCCCATTTTGGGTAAACCATTCCTACAGGTTACTCTTGATACCCAGACACTTGTGCCATCCCATGGGGACCGGGAACACCCTTCGGGCCATGTCACAGACTGGATCAGATGGCGACCCGGCCTGATTCGTGACAAAATGGTATCAGAGGTGGTTTTATCTCTTGGATCATGTTATTTTGTGATAGAGTCAGGTTAGACAATAGTTAAGGGTTTCAGAACTTGACGTTCTAGTTATGAGCAAGGTGTCTGTCTAGAACACCTCATGGTGGGACTCGAGTTTCCAGTGTGATTTTGAGGTTTGTCTGAGACTTTGGTCCTTGTGGTTAAACATGTTCAGGGGAAATGAAAAGGGAGTGTGGTCAGTGGTCCTAGTGAGCTCGCAGGGTCTGGCAAGCCATGTGGATCCAGGTACGCTATCCTAAGAATACTCTTTGTGGTGGTGGTGTGATGGGTGTATGACCTCCAACCATATGTCTCATTCACCCACCAACACTAGTCTCCTCTTTCATCGTTCCTCATCTCTTTGTTTTGGATTCATGGAAATCTGGTTTTTAATTAAAAAAAATGTTTTAGTGTTTTAATAATTGGTGGTTGTGTGGTGTGTACTTTTATTTTGGAAATGCTGGATGTGAGGCGTTTCAAGCTGAGAATCCTTTTTGAATGATTTGTGCCCTAATTTTGAATTCTTATTTGTAAGTTGGTGTGAAAGTGTGTGGTTTGTGGTTTATTTTGAAAAATGCTTCGGGAAGCCCTTGAAGTGGTTCTCCCTGCACACTTAGTGATTGCTTGTGGTATGTCTTAGCCATTGGAATAGTTTGATTGGGTCCATGGTTTTCTTTCTAGTGCACCCCCCATAAAGTGTTAACATGCAGTTGAAGTGCGGCCACGGGCAATTCGCCATTGACCAACCCTCCAGTTGATTAAATTGAGGACTCTCCCTTTTTAGTGATAGTGATAAGTTTGTCCCTGATCCTTTTTGGTTAAGTGGATCCTCTCGCAGAGAGATGGCAGGCGCGAGAGGAGTTGAAGGGAGCTTTGGTATCTTTGAGTTGTCTTAGTCGTCGGGTATACATTTTGACACCGTTTCATATGAAGGTCCCCCTGTAAACGGTGAAAGTAATTCCATTGGGGAAGGGTGAAGGCGGTTCAGAGTTATCGGTGCTAATAAATATTTTGAAAGGATCGTAGTGCATTCATCGACCGTAAGGGTCTTTTTTGGTGATGTCTCACAGCGTGAGTTCTCTTTGAAGAGAAAGGGTGGATTTCATAGAATCCTATGGGAATCCTAGTTTTCAAGGGGAGTGTTTATTGTGCATCTTTCCTTCTTACGTTTCATCATTAAGGTGAAGAGGTGATGCATGTGAATAATCTAGACTTCTGTTCTGGTGGATGTGCCATGGGGGATTAGTTGGATGCCGAAATGTTTTGTGATCGATGGTGTTGTCTCGGTTGCGGTGTGGTTGCGTGTGGCACCAAAAAGGATAAGCTCCATTTGGGATTCTTTAATACCTGACTGAAAGACAAGAGATGCTTCAAACATTAGGGCTCCATCCATAGGCCTCAAAGTGAAGCTGGTGCGTAGTCAGGAACCCTGAGAGTGTATGGGACCCCAACCTTATTTCTGTTGCCGGTACTGAAGGTGAACGAGGTTTAAATTGTTTCCTGTGGTTCCATTTTGAATGACCCGTTTGGGCACGTGGGGTTTCTCATGGCTATGATGAGGTTTGGTCATCTCTTTACCTTAATGTTTTGGGGGTTGCGTCCCACCGAATGTAATTGATTTTGGTAGTCCGTACGGGAGTTTGTTGGGTAAATCAATCTCAAATTTGAATAATGATCATCTAGGGATGTGGAGATGTTGGTCTATCTTCAGCCCTGGTTTTGAAGCCCGGTAGTTGGGGCTGGACCTCCCCGCCCCTTGTGGTGGGGTTCTTGGTCACCGTCAGAAAAGTTTCAAGTTTTTGTATCTTCTGTCAGCTAGGGAGACCTATGATAAGTCTCGCTTAAATGTCTCTCAAATAAGTTAGTGTTGTATTTTTTTTATAATGATGGGGAGGCCTCCTGGGCCTCCTCGTGTTAGTTTTCATCTTGGGCCTCAGTAATTTTCTAATAGTGGGGAGCCCCTTCGAGCTTCTCCATGTTGAATTTTTTTGTTCCATTTCTAAAGATGGCTTGGTGTAAGTCATAAGAGTGTTCATTGGTTGTTCTTGGTCTCGTTTTTTCATTTTAGTCAAAATGGCATGGTTTTTGTTTAATGTTGCTTGAGGTGTTTCAGATTGTGAAATTGGTTTCTGTGGGTGAGAGAGTTCCTTTCCTTGATTGATCTACAGGAAGTATTCTAGATCACTAGGGTGGGTGACAATTAGCGAAAGCCTTTTATGGGTTTCTTGAGGATGTCATTAAAGTCACTTTCTCTGAGCACGATTATTTTTCCCCCTTTAACTCATTTTTGGGGGGTGGGGGGGGGTGTCCCCTTTGAATCTTAAGGGGTGTGTCATTTTCTACTTTGGGTTTAGCCTTAGTTGTGGAATTCCAGGGACGAAAAGCACTATGGTGGGGAGAATTGTCACACCTTCCATCTTTGAATTAATTATTTTATTAATTTTCTTCATTTTGGGTGGTTCAGGTTGAGACCTGACATAAATTTTTTGAGTATTTCTTTTAAAAATGCGTGTTTGGCCTTGATAGCATTTAGCGCGCCGCTATCGAAGTCGTGCGACCTCTCCTAGGTCACCATGCGGCCTCACCCAGTTCCCTGCACGCCTGCCTGATGTTCTACTAATTAAATGAAATGAATTAATGGTGAATAAATAAAATTAAATAAGTGGTAAAATAAAAATAAAATAAAAGTAAGAAGTTTAACAGCATTTAAGAAAATTGTTTTAATGAAAATAATAATAATATTGTTTGATAATAATAATAATAATATTAATAATTTTAAGAATATAGAATTTATTAAGTTGTTATTAATATTGTGGTAATAATTATTTTTGTTAATATTATGTTACATTATGACCATTTTTATTATTATAAAATTATTAATATCATCAAGGTTGTTATTATTATTACCATAAATCATAATTAATTAATTAAGTAACATGCGAACACAAAATAGGGAAAGAATAAAATAAAATATAATTGTCTTAACAATGATAATAATGTGATTATTATTTGAAATTATTATTCTTGTTATTAGTATGATTGATTTTATCAATATTATTGATGATAATTAAGTTACTTTATTTATTTTTATTATTCTTGTTTTAGTTTATTATTATTATTATTACAATTGTTAGAATTTATTATTATTATTATTATTATTATTATTAGTGTCAAGGATATAATTATTATTATTGGTTTTAATAATATTAATGTTTTTATTATAACTATTATCCTTTTATTATTATTTATTTTTTGTTATATTTTATTATTTCATTATTATGATTTTAATTAGGTAAAATAAGGGGTGAAGACCCCCCTATCTCTTCCCCCATGGGACATGACCCCTACCCCCTTGAAACCCTGCCCGGACTCCACACCAGCCGCATCACGCCCATTCCAGGCACAACCCTCCATCCGTCGCACCCAGCTCCTGGCCTCCAAGTGTGATCTGCCTTACTCCCCTACCCTTCTCCTTTTCCATGCCTCCCAGCTAGTCTACTGGCATCGCCCGCACCCCCCCTCGGCCAGCCCTCCCACCCAGCTCGCCGACCCCCCTTGAAACCTTGCGTCACGCCCCCTGTTCCCCTTAACCTTCCACCGAAACTCACCAATTGGTCCGGTGTGACTCCTCCCTCACTGTTCGGCGCCGCTCCAGCTCCCCCATGACATCTCTCCCTCCTTTTGCGTGTAGAAACCCCCCTCTGGTTAAGTTATTATGTACTTAGAATTTGTGTTTTGTTTCTTCCAGTGGGTATGGGGTTAGTTAAGGGTTGTTTTGAATCTCTTTTTTGTTTGAATTCTATTTTTAGGGTATAAATTGAGTTGGTTGTGATGCGAATTGGTTGTGATTTGAGTTTTGTACCCAAATTTGGAAGTTTCTTCTCTCTAGATAGGTGGTTCTATGTCCCAATAGATTTTTGATAATTTAATTTGTCTGTTTAAATTTATTTTTCATGCTCTATGATTTATTTGGGTGGTGCGAATTTTCTTTGTGAATGATTTTACAGGAACGTGTGTTAAAAACAAATTTTTGGAAGGAAAATTTTTATATTTTTATATAGAGCTTGTTGTGAAAAAAACCCAGTGAAGGTGTACAATCAATAGTTTTTGTATTGAAAATGTAGTTTTAAGAAAAATGATGTGCATTTGGTTTGAAATTGGTGTCTTAATATGAATTAGTTTACGCAATGGTGCCAATGGTTTTAAGGTACTTTCTAAGTCATGCAATGATTTATTTAAATTACGTTGATGGTGTGAAACACATTTTATATGGTTAGAATGTGAGGTCGAGTTTTAAAGGGGGGTTTGGGTGCAATTTTGATGTAAAACATGGGTGTGTTTAGTGAGTTGTTTTAAAAACTATTGTGATGGATTATTAAATTATTTTGAAAGGTGAAAAATAAGTTTTTGAGGATTTTTTCTCCTATAAGTTGGGTATGGATTTTATGCAGAAAGTGGCTATGTTGTGTGTGTTTTAAAGTGGTGTTCTTGAAAAAAAGGGGTCGTGTGAGTTTTTTGTAAGGTGCGATTTGAGTTTAGAAAATAGTTAAAGTGGTTTGGTGTTGAGAAATGGACTATTTGAGAAGATCAGTTATATTCATTGTGTGTCGCACCCACATCTTTGTGTTTTATAGCTTGAATGTATTTTATAAAATGTACGGGTGGTGTAAAACCCCTTTTTAAATGGGTTCGTTATGTTTATGACTTAGAAAATTGTTTTTCTAAAATGGAAATCATGTGTGTTTTTATTGTGTAAAACTTTGTTTCTTAATTTTAAATGTTTCATAAATTATGTAACGGAGCATTTTTCATTTGAAAAACCTTGTTGTGCTATTTAGAAAAGTTCTTTAATTTGTTTAGAGGATTTATCAAGTCATGCAAGTGATGCGAATTATGGTGTGAAATGGTTTTTGGTGTGTGGTTGGTCTAAAAAGTGGATTTTGGGTATGCCTTCGAGCGTAAAGCCTTGAGATGTTCTTTTGGAAACTATTTTGGAATTTCTTTTAGTGAACTGTTAAAATGCATAAGAGATGCGAGGTATATTTGTGAATTGATTTGGTGTGCATGTGTTTTTGAAATGGGTTTGGGTATGTAAGCGGTGGATTTTGTGTGTGTAATGTCTTGTTTGGGCTTGTGATATGTGAAAATGGTATATTGTGTGAATGTTGAACTTGATTGAGCACAAGGGAAAACCCTGGGTACCTAGGTGGGAGGATTAGGACTAGTACTCTAGATGACACGTGAGTAGTTCATCCCAGTTTCATCTGGAAGGATTGACGTTACAACACTAACTAAATATTTGTGATATTTGGAGACCACTAGGTTATGGTTGTGTTTCCCTACTAGTGGCTCATGAACGATAGCGTTGATTATTGTGTTTTTTATGCCATGCTTACACTGAGGTATGATGTATCTAGCGCACCACGCATACTAGTTTCCTTAGGGGATTTACCTGCAGTGCTCTACTATTCATGATGTGGTGGATTCCATCGGCATACAGAGGACCACTTGAGTATGTGCATGTTCTTTATAAAATTTTCCCTTCCATTTTAAAGTAGTATTATGAAATGGATTTTCTTTCAGTACTCTTTCCTTTTACTTTCAGTTTTTAAATGTTTTCCTTAAAAGTGCTTTAAAAGTATGGTTTTAAATAAGTATGATAAATTATCTTTTTGATGATGTGTCATGGAACCTTTTTATTGGGTGACTTCCTACTGGGCTCTTGTATCACACCCTACATACACCTTTGGGTGTATGTTGACCTTGTTTCTTGTGTATTCTAGGCTGTGACATCGTGCTCAGCGATGGTAGTTTGGGTTAACGATAGTATTCCCGTGAAGGTCTGACAATGGTTGTTTAAGGAGGTGGCTCCTCTTGTTGCGTGAAGGTATGAATAGATGTGTTAGTTTTCTTTTCTTTGTAGTCTTCTTGGAGTATTGGGTTGAATTGTAAACTTTATGTTTGGCCCAATATTGAGGGTTTGTTTGGTTTTGTTTTCCAGCGTTTGTTTATTTATCTTATTAGTTGTTTTTTTATCTCCCATTTCGGGTAAACCATTCCCACAGGTTACTCTTGATACCCAGGAACTTGTGCCAGGCTGTGGGGATCAAGAACGCCCTTCGGTCTATGTTGAGGACCGAGTCGGATGGTGACCCGACCTGTTTCGTGACATTGTGAGTAATCACCCATGCCTTCAAAGTTCCACATGTTGTTTGAGCATTATGTTCCAAAGCACCCACATCCAATGGGGATGATATCTTTGATTTTGGAAAATAAGAATCAGTGCCCTTTTTAGGTAGTAGAGCTTCAATTTCCTCCACTTTATTGTACTCTAAGGACCAAGGTTGCATCTCCAGGGTACCAAGGATCGATGCATCAATAGATAATGGGTATGAGATACCTCTCTAGCATCATTCTGAAGAAAAAGTGATGAATTCATATTTTTAATCTTCATAGGAGTTTCAACATTCATTTTTTGTTTATATTTATGGGACCTTTATGAAATAATTTTCTTTTACTTTAACTACCGATCAACCAAATCTGGTACAATAACTTTATCAATGAATTGATCATCTATTGATTCCTCATCAGGTTTACTATTCTTGTGTAATCCATTTTCTCAACTATGAGAGTTCATTTTAGTTGAATCCAATGGGGTTAATAGTATATCCCTTATAGTCTCATTCAATATTTTCAATTCATTTATGCAAGTAAAAATAGGTCCCTTCTTAATGCTCTTCATTTTAGAGGTCAAGGATGCCTCTCTAGAGAAGAATTAACATTATACGTTAGCAACTAATCAGCATCCACTTCATTTTCAATATACACCCGTGATTTATTTTTTCATGAGGGCTGCTTCTCACCACCCACACCCACAGGTTGGGTAACAAATTGGTATTCCTCCATGGTCATGCTAACCAAAATACCATCCTCTACAGAGTAGACAATTCAGAATAGTGATTCTTCATGGGCCTTGCATAAACCCCTTCCACTGCGGTATCAGAATATGATCAATGAGGATCCTGTGGGATAAAAGAGACCTTCTCTATTTGATGAAGTTCATCCCCATAATAAGAAATACCATATGTAGGGACTCCTTAGATAGCCCCCCTTTTTGGATATTTCCCTACACAATATCAGTGTGTTGAAAGCTTTTGGATTTCTTGAAACACTGACTCTCATCATGGCCTCTAGAAAAGAAAGAAAAAATTATAGACCTTTTTCAATTCAAATTATTATGTACGATGATTCTAAAATTCGAGAAGTTCCATGGGATTTTTTAATACTCTATCCCTAAATAAAATCCATTATCTTCAGTTGAAAGGATCACTTTATCAACAAGAGTTTAACTCAAGTCCACTTCAATCATAAAACGAGTGTAATGATCAAACCTAGAAAATTCAATCTCCCTATAAATTTTATGGTAATTCCAATGGACATTTTAATTTAAAATAGAATTCATGGGTTCCAAATTATCTAGTTAAAACCATGAACTTTGACCCACACTTGAATGAAGGAATTACATACCTCCATAAGATTGAAATTTCAATCTCACTCCTGTATGTGATGAGTGCCTAGCTTGAGAGACATTGATCCAAATCCCCATGAATTTCATCTTTAAATCCTCTAAGGGGAACAGAATTTGAAAAAAATGTGACCTAAAGAGATGGTTTTCTAATTCAAAAAACCCCAAATTTCCAAGAGGTTTGCATCCAAGTATTCAATTATTCATGGTTTGGAACCCCTTGGTAAGATAATCCAAGTGACAATGGATTAATTTCCTTTCTCATGATGCTTAGAGATCACATCTAGTATAGCCTTCATATGAGTAACTTTCCCTGAGCATTGGGACCTAGAATGACAATATCCTTGATGAGAGAGAAAGAATGAATGGATCCATTCTCATAGAATAAATCATTTCCAGAGACTCCACCACGAACGAGCTTCTTGTTTCCCTGATAATAAATTTGTAACAATCAAATATCCAATAGAAAAGGAAATCTTCAGCCGAAAGAGGAGTAAACAAGGGATCTATGAGATTGATATAAACATATATAATTATATAAATATATATAATTATTTAAATATATTTATAATTACATACAAATTTTTTTAAATATATTTACTTATAATTATAATTATAAATAAATAAATGTATATTTAAATATTTAAATAATTATAATAAATATATTTAAATAATAAGTATATTTATTTATAATTATATTTATAAACACATATTTTTAATTATTTAATTATTTATTTATTATTATATACATTTAATTTTTTAATTATATTAATTATATTATTAAAATTATGTCTTTATCAGCACTATAATTTTAGTGCTAATAAAGATATGTTTTATCAATACTTTTTTAGCACTAATAAAGATATGTTTTATCAGTGATTATTATTTTAGAACTGATAAAACTACTCTTTATTTGTGATTTTTAAAAAGTACTGATAAAAACCATCTTGATTTTTTAAATAGAACCTTAACAAAGTCCTTTTTACTCATGTCATTCAAGCTCTCACAGAACTGAATCCCTATCATTTCTCTCTCTTTATCATTTCAAATGAATTGATACCTTTAAAAACCAAGGTATGTGATCACTTGTGATTCATCTCTCCCCCTTAATGATCTTTGTTAATTTTTAATTTTTTCAAATAGATTGAACGACTTATATGAAGATCTTTTTTGGATACATCTGGGTAGATTCTTATCTAACTTTCATGGTCTTGTTTCCACCCCATCCTTAAATTGTTTTTCACTATCCTCAGTCTCTTTATATGATTTAACAACCCATATGATGTGGTTATGAATGATTTTTCATAAAATTTATTATGTGGTTCATGGTTTCATTTCCTTCTAAAGAAAGAGATGTTTTTCATAAAATACATCAGTATGATATGCATTAAGAAAATTTTATCGTTAAATGTAATTATATCAACCAAAATATATTCTTTGATTCTCATTTTAAATCAAGGTTTTTGAGAGGACTGTAGAAGGTAATGTGTTATCATTTTAAGAGGAGTACATTATACAGTCATCAAAATGAAATGCAATTAGAACAAACCACAATGTATTTTTAAAACATGTCATTACCTTATGTATTTTATTTTTAGTTCCAATAGAGTATCATCTTTCAATATTTTTTTCTTTTTAGGAAACCAAAATATAATAAAATATGGTTTCATTATAGAATCAATTTTGTTTTTATATTAGTGTAAAGATTATTTAAAGATTTATTAATAAAGGGGATCTTCTTATTTATTTTTTAGTGATTTTATTAATTTTTAATATCATTATCAATATTTTATTAATTAATTTCATATTAATATATTATGCATTATTATGTTTTGTGGAATTATATTTTTTGAATTCACATTCCTTTAATTTTACTGAAATAGAATATGCATGTTTTGTATATAAAATATAATCATTTTTAACATAGAACACACATTCTATGTTTAATTTTGTATTTATTATTAGTTATTTACATGTTATGTATTTATTATATTCTGTCTTATTAAATCAGAACATATGTTTTATGAGTCAGGACATATGCTCTGTGGGTTTTTTTTTATAAAAGAAGCACTTTAGGCAAATGTTCTATGCTTTATTAAGTCATAAAATTTGTTATTTACATGTGTTTTGTATTAAAATTTTGATTTATTTTATTATATTTATAAAATATATTTACTAATAGTTTAGTTTTTGATACATAAAATGATTTTTGGAGATAATGAACTGTATTTTAAATTATGGAAAATCTTTGTGCTCTATATTTGGACATAATATTTTATTAATATAAAATTATTTGTTCTATAATTTTTTTAGCATCTTAAAAATTATATTATTATATATTAATAAATTTATATATTATATGTATATATATATATATTATTTCTATCTATTTTGGGTTATATAACCTTTATTTTTAATTAAAATTTTAATAAGGTTACATATATAAAAAAATTTGATAAAAAATTAAACTCTCATGCTTTAAAATTTTATTTTCCATATTTGTTAATTGTTAGAGTGTTGACTTTGAATGATATAAGTTAATTTTTGTTATCATTGATATATAATTTTTTTATTTTACTCTCTTATATATGAGAACTGATCCTACATTCCTTAAATGGTCTCATTTGAACATAAGTTAATTGTGAGTGAATTTTCTACATTTAAGTGCTTTTTTATCAAAGGATTATCTATAATATTTATTAATATTGCATGAAATTATTTAAATTTAATGATAGAGGCCCTATTTTTTGATTCAATTTTTTATTTTTTTGATTAAATACTTCCTTTTACTAACATTATTATTATTGTTTATCCCCATGTACTATTAAAAAAGTTTTTATTTGATTAAGTAAATTATTTATGCTAAAGTCAAAATCCATCCTTGTACTAAATTATTTATATTTAATCATAAATTGATGATTAGGAATGAAAGTTCTTCTTTTGAGATTCATTTTATTGAGGGAAATGAAGTCTTAAGTATAAGGGTGTGGGTTAGTTGTAGTGAGGTGATACATTTTTATTCATTTTATTTTTTATTACGTCATTTGATTATTAATTCATCAATTCATGAAGTCTCAATGTCATGTACTATTGGAAGAAAGATTCAGGGGCCACTGTTTATTTCATTGTTGACTCAATAGGATTTTTAGTGGGGTTTGGTCTTGAAAATTTACTTATTTAGGTTAAATAATTAGCTATTTGATCATATTTTTTATGTTATTATCAAGGAGTGTGAGTCTTCAGATTTTATAAATCCAATTTTTAGAAAGACCCATTATATAAAAGGTATGTTTTAGTGCTTAGAATGTCTCAGGAGAGTTTAATGTTAGAATTATAAATAACATGTAGTAACTAGGCATTTAAAACTGAAAGTGTTCTGAGTTTTCCTTGTTTAATATAGATGTTGAGTTACCTTAAATATGAGGGATTGACAAGGAAAAATTTAGTCATGGTTTGAGGTGTGTTGGTATGTATAAGTTTCATCTTATAACATCATTTATTTTTATTAATACATGTACACAATATTATTATTATTTTGATCTATTTTTTATCATTAGTAATGGTTTGAGCATCACCCATAAAAAGTTCTAATTTAAAACACATTTATCTCAGACACATACAAGATTAGAAGATAGTGGAAAAAATTTACAAAGTTTATTATAATCTCCCTGAACTATACATGTGTTACGAATTTTATTAATAATGAGTATAATATTATAGATATACCTATGAAGGTTTTGAAGACTATATGTGGGAGATAAATTATAGTGCTCTGTGTCATTGTTAGAGGTTGAATCCAAATGTTTTGGATCTCAATGATGTTAAATCCATGATAACTTAATTTTTTGAAATGTTTATTAATGGAAAGTATTTGTGGTGTTTTTAAGGAAATTGAATAGAGGTTTTGGATATTGTAGGATATGTGAAATATATCTAAGATTGAAAACTCTACTATTTTTGAAATAGGGTTTTTTATTGGGCTATAATAGAAATATATCTATTAGTATTCCTATAATACATAGTCTAGAATAATATATATAGAAAAAGAGATTAACATGGAATCCAAATTCACTTCTGTCACCAATAACAATTTCATCTATTCATTTCATGCAATTCCAAGATCCGTGACCTTGTGTCAAAATCCTATGATTACACAACCTTATATGTTACGAGGAAATATATTTTTACACAAATTTAAAAATATAGTTCACAATTAAATGACAATTAAAAAAACAATTTACAAGGGAATTCTTCCATATAGTAGTAAATAATTTTTTCTACCAATATATTTATTACCAACTTTTTGTCTCACACAACATCGAATCAAGAAACTGTACCAACAACCACATGTTTAATCTAGGTAGTTTCTTTTCATGCCACCCTTATATAAAATGATAACTTGTCAAAAACCATAACCGATAACATTCAAATGTCAGGTTCCCCTTATGATATTTATCTATAATTTTCTACTTTTATTATGAATATCATATGTGTATTTATTTATTTTTTGTACAAAATGAATATTTTATGTACCTAATAGGATGAATATGAATAAAAAATGGATGCACGCTAATCGTATGAAAAAAGAGTATGAAGATGGAGTTAAATAGTTTATCAAGTTTATAATAGATCAAGTATACAACCATTCTCAAATCCTTTGTTTGTGTTTAAATTATTGTAATTCAATAAAAATTAGTCCATAAGAGTTGGAAGAATATTAGATTTATCACAGAATAGACCAGAGCTATAAATGTTGTAATAAACATGGGAAAAAAATTAACGTGAACACTGATTAGGATGATACTATGGTTTATGGATCATTTTATATGAATACTAGTGTAAATGATTATGGATATGATATAAAATAAATGAAAATGGAAATTGAATATGACCTTTGTGATTGTACAAAGTTGTTTGAGAGGTTAAATAGCTATGTTAAGAGACCATTGTATACTGATTTTACTAAATACACAACATTGTCAGCTTTATTGAAGTTATATAATTTGAAAGATGGTAGTGGATGGAGTGACACCAACTTTACAGAACTACTTGGTCTCCTGAATGATACGCTACCAAAATAAAATGAATTTTATTTTTGAATATATGACACTAAAATAATTCTACATTCAATGGGAATGATATCTAAAAAATACATTATTTTCTAAATGATTGCATATTATTTTTCAAGGACCATGAATCAGTCATAAAATTTCTTAAGTGTGGTGTGAATCGATACAAGAAAAATGAATCAATTCATTAGAATGATGTATGGTACTTTCCTATCATTATGCGATTTAGAAGACTATATAGATATCTAGGATCCATGAGATAATTGACATGGCATGAAGATACAAGAATTTAAGATAATAAAATATGTCATCCAACATACTCTTCTTAGTGGAATAAAATTGATTATGAGTATCCTGAATTTGGAAATAATTTTAGAAACTTCAGTCTTGCGTTATCTATAGATGAAATAAATTATTTTGGTGTATAGATTAGTACTCATAATACATGGCCAGTTATGTTGGTAAATTATAACTTTCTTCCATGGTTATACATGAAGCATAAATACATTATGTTGTGTCTTCTTATATCTGGACCAAAAAACTTGGTAATGATATTAATGTCTATTTGGATCCATTGATCAAAGATATGAAATTGATGTGGAATTTAGGTGTTACAATATATTATTCTCATAGAAGTGAATAATTCACATTGAGGGACATGTTGTATGAGATGATAAATGAATTTTTTTCTTATGTAAATTTGTCAGGATATAAAATTAAAGTAATGTTGGGGTGTCCCATTTGTGAATAATACACACACTCAGTTCAATTGAAACATTCATCAAAACTATGTTTTTAGAACATCAGAATTTTTTTACCTCAATGACATAAATACCAATCTTAGACAACAACATTCGATGGGAATAATGAACAAGGTACAACATCATCTCCACTAATAGGTGATAAACTATTTGATAAAGTAAAATATATTAAAACTATTTTTGGTAAACCATTTTCAATTTTTTTATGAAATCAAGTTAGGAAAAGAGATCAATTTTCTTTGAATTATCATATCAGAATTTTTTGTACATTACACATTTTATTAATTCCATGCATATAGAAAAATATGTATTTGATATTGTTATTGGAATGTTACTAAATTTTCATAAAAAAAGATGGAATCAAGGCTAAGTTGGATATGATTGACATGGGTATAAGGTAATAATTGGAACTGGTGACGGGTAAAAGGTGGTCTGTTCTTCCTCTAGCAACTTACACTCTATCCAAACAAGAAAAATTATAATTTTCTATTTTTATTAATAGCGTAAATGTTCCAAATGGGTATTCATAAAATATCAATAATGTCATGTTAATAACTAATTTGAAGTTACAGGGAATAAAATCACATGACTTTCATATTTTGATGCAAGATTTGATGACCTTCATTTTACATTATATTCTTTCTAAAAATGTACAACATAAATTAACTAGACTATAAATATTTTTCAAATATATATGCAATAAATTTATAGACCCAAAGAAGTTTTTAATAATTAATAAGGAGTTTGTAGCCATATTATATTAATTATATATGTTCTCCCCACCATAATTCTTTGATATAATGGTCCACCTAATGGTTTACTTGGTTAGATAGGTTCAACTATGTGTTCTTTTCCATTATATAAGGATATACCCCATTGAATGGTATATGAATATTTTGAAAGGGTATGTCAAGAATCAAAGTCATATAGAAGTTTTTATTGTAGAATGATATATTTTTGAAGAAGTTGTTGAATTATGTACCGATTACCTATCATATGTTGATAGAAAAAGTCTACCAAAATACCATCATAGAAGATGTCTTATGGGTGAAGATATTTCTATAATAGATGTTGTTA
Organism: Viscum album; assembly: GCA_963277665.1. Classification (NCBI taxonomy): domain Eukaryota; kingdom Viridiplantae; phylum Streptophyta; class Magnoliopsida; order Santalales; family Viscaceae; genus Viscum; species Viscum album. The sequence goes on along the minus strand of OY728131.1, from coordinate 900,435,782 downwards.
CAATTACCATCATAGAGTGGGAGAAATCACACCTTTACATTTTACATAATAGTGAATATTTTGATCCATATGTTTAATCTCACAAAGTAATTCTTAGATATTTAAATCCATCAAGAGTTAAAGTATGAATATCAAATACACATAATCAACAATTTATAGGATAGTTCTGAGATCATATTTATAAGGAGTTATCTATTTTGAATTCAATTATTGAATGACTTCGATGGATATCTATGGGACCAATTGAAAATGTTATATCTTACATTGGTTTTGTAATTAATGGTTATATTTTCTATATAAAAGAACATAATAACCGCATTACATTACAAAAAAGTGGAGTTATGCTTGTGGAAGAAGCGATTCACATATCTGGTTCTAAGGATAGAAATCCAATTTATGAGAATATGTCATATTTCTATATCATCAAATAGATATATGAGTTGGATTATACAAAATTCAAAGTGTAGAATTTCCATTACAAATGGGTTGATAATGGGAGTGTAGTGAAAGTTGATGAAATGAGCTTCATGTAGGCGAATTTTAGGGTGGAAAGAGAAAATGATGAGATAATAATAATAAAATCACAAATGGGGTAGATATTTTATGTCACAAATCCAACAAACAAGAATTAGTCAATTGTATTACTAGAGACTAAAAAAATGTTTAGTCAGATGAAAATTCAATCAAGGATAAAACTTTATTGGGATATTATAATCATTTAAAGGCAATCCTAATGTAGTAAATATCTTGTATGTTAGAGGGGACTATAAATATGGTATTTGGATTCTTTATTGAGGATCTAAATCCATTCAACCTTTAAAGAAAATAAAGATAGTTCATTTAGTAGGTTAAGGTATTTTTTAATATACTATGCCACTATAACATATTCGTTGTTTAGTGGTGGTTTTTAGTGGAGGTTTACTAAACCACCATTAAAATAAATTTAACTGATTTCATGGAGGTTTTTTATAAATTGCCACTAAATATTAGGTTTTTATTAAAAAACACACTTTCCCCACCTGCACCCCACCCTTCTCCCCCTGAGCTCCCCTCCCCTCTGACCCTGAACCCTAGCACCCCCTTCGTTGGTGCTCAGGTATCTCCCAAGCCCTCTGACATACCCCACCCTTCTCCCCCGAGCTCCCCTTCCACCTCGACCCTAAATACAAAAACCATTGTGCTTCCTCCTTTCCAGAGATCCAGAATCTCTTGATCCCTCTAATCCTATTCCCCCGATCCCTTGCTAGCGCTACGATCATAGCCCCCTGACCCATCTCCCTCGCCCTTGCCCTTACCCAAGTCATCATCCTCACCCGATCCCTCCCCTTGATATTTCCTTCACTCAGTCCCATGCTGAAGGTGAGGTCATATAGGTTTTATTTCTCTCTTCTTTTTCATTTAGAGTTTTAGTCTTCAAAATTTTCTCTTAATTTTGATTACTCTAAGTTTGCACCATTATTATTAGTAAATTATGTTAATTTTTTTCATTTTCATCAAAAGGAACATCAAATTAAAAAAATATTGTACACCCTAAACTAATTAATTATGTAGTTAGTGGTAGTAGGTTTCCATCCAATAGATAACAAGGTTAGTCATTAGTACTATGGATTTGAACAATTATTTTAGAGACACTATGATATGAAAAAAAGAACAAAATATATCAAATATTAGTTCTATATAATGAAGGAACTATTTTGAATGAAATGATGAAATGTGTCTCAATTTAAGATTTTTTTAGGATCATAATCATTCAATTAAGATTAATTGATGATTTAGTTGTTATAGGATTAAAAGAAACAGGTGATTCCATGGATCATTACTCTCACAATCACCCTAGCTAGGACCAACTCATTGTATAATGTTATATTTAACTAGTATTTTTATGACTCACTAATCCTAATTAAAAGGATAGTAAATCTAGTGGTTATATTATTTCTAATTCCTAATGTGTTTGTGTTCCATCACCTTAATCCTATTGGTCCAAAAATTCAAAGATAGTAAAATAAAAAATTTTACTCACAACACAATCAAATAAAAAAATATATGAAATGAAACATAATTTAAAAACAAATATCTAAATAAAAAATCATCATACACATCCTATGGAACACATAAAAATAAATTCATAATAGAATATAAATATAGGTAAAATAAATAAAATAATAGTAAATAGAAAATGAAAACCCCAAACCCATAAATATTTAGAGATTATTCCTTATTCTGGAACATTATTAACTTGATAAGTCATCCCTAATACTTAAATTTATTCCCTAACTAATACCAGTTACTATCCTATGGTTAAAATTTGAGTTCATATCATTCAATATTCATCTAGTAGCTTTCTTCCCTTTAAAATTGTAAAAAAATATACATTGATCCAAGTAATAATAAAATATGGAAAATAAGTATGATTTCATAGGTGAAATTATTAATTATGAAACTTTTTTATTTATAAAAATATCATAAAAAACATGCATAAACACTATTCATATATATTGGATACATTAAAAATTAGTTACATGAATCTTGTAAAACATTTTATAGGTTTTAAAAATTTTTTCCTTTCAGAATGGTCGGGTTTTCCTTACTCCAAAAGCCCAGGACCTGATAGAAACCGGCCCTAAGAATTTATTAGATAAAAAAAAGAAATGATTCAGAAAAATATGGGATCATTACAAAACCGAGAGTGCATGACACCCATCATATCCACCTCAACCATTGGAGCACAAAAATCAGGGGCCGTAAAGGACCACATCATATCCATCTCCAAAATCGCCTACTTGGACACCGCATCTGCCACCGCATTGGCTTCCCTATAAGCATGTGAGACCACCACTTACAAATTAGCAACCTTGCAGAGACATTCAACCCAGTGAGGTAACACTCTCCATGGGACATTTTGCATCTTTGATGCCAAGGCATGAACCGAAAGCTGAGAATCTGATTCAATCCATAACATGTTCCAGCTATATCGGACAACATAGCTAACAACGTGAATTATCGCCCATAATTCAGCCTCGTACGCAACCCCAATATCAGTAAAGTGGTAGAAGCACCCCTTGAAAAAGCCACAGTACGTTCGAAAGATGCCACCGCATCCTGATAGTCCTGGAGCACCATAAGCGGCACCATCCACGTTGACCTTGAGCCATGGGATGATCGGCGATATCCATCGTATGTATTTAAGAACCCGAGGCTTCCGAGGCCGGCCAGAGACTCCAAGAAGTCTAAAAATATGTAATTCAGAAAAACAATTATGCATTGTACCTGTTTGAATCCATGAGGCAGCATGGACCTCTGAATGTATCAAGACCATGCTACATTGAATAGGAAAAAACATGCCATAAAAGATAAGAGTGTTGCGAGCAGCCCATGTGGCCATGATTACAGTTGTATCGACCACAAGTATAAGATTCCCAAGCTGTGCACTGCAGTGCACCTTGGACAACCCATTTAATAGATCATGTAGCAGCAGATTTTTGTCAATTGCAAGTCCAAAGAGGGTTCCAAAGTAATCCCACAGCCTCCCAACATAGCTGCAATCCACAAAAAGATGCTGGGCAGTCTCCTCAGTAGCCATGAAAAGATGAAAGGCCGACGAAAATTGAAAACCAACCCGTTTGATCCGGTCATGAGTTGGCAGACGATTCTTCCATAATCTCCAGATTACAAGAAATCTAGAAGGATGGATAAAGTCATTCCGAAATTTTAAGATCCAGGAAGGTGCACAGTAGGACCCTCCACAAATCATCTGATAAAAGTCCTTTCTCATGAACTACCCATTGCGGTTGTGCTTCCATATCACCATATCGCGGTCCATGAAAGTGTAATTTTGAATTTCCATCACCACCTACTGTGGAAAAATATTGGCAGAACATTGAAAATATGAAAGAAAATCACTTATGAAAAAATGACCTGCATCCAGGGGAACATCCAGACTTTCTTGCAAAGGCCTCTCAATCCATGTTGTGCTCCAGCAATTAAGGTGAGAGTCCTTGCAGACCAGCCATTTAATGTCATGACTGAGTTGAATAAAATATTGCTTGAGAGATACCCAAATAGATGATGCAATATAGTGATTATATCCATTAAGCAGCCTTCCTCTAAATCTATTTACAAGAAAATCATTCGACCCATCTTTAGAGATCAGACCCCATGTGAACTTTTCGATAAGACCATCATTGAATGTCCAGAGATCTTTGACTCCAAGGCCTCCCAACTCAACCGGCTTGATACACTCTTTCTAGGCAACAATGACACTTTTCCTCTCATAAACTGATCCTATCCAAATAAAGTTCTGTATCAGACATTGTAAGTCCTTGATGAGGACCCTAGGCCAGCGATAAAGAGAAAAGGAGTAAACAAACTTATAAGTGATCACCGAGTTGACAAGGTAGATCCTACCAGCCATGGACATCACCTTCCCTTTCCAGCTGGAAAGTTGGTTCACAATGTTAGAGGTTATTCCATCCAAATTCTACCTCCTCACCCTGCCCCAGAATAAAGGGACCCCTAGATAATTGAAGGGTAAAGATCCCTTTTTTACACCAATATGTTTAACAATCTTGTTTTGTTTACCAATCGTAACTCCATTACCAAACACAATGAAATATTTTTTCCAGCTTATTGCTTGTCCATCCACCTCTTCATAATGCTTGAAGAGGGCCTTAATAGAAGAGATAGTTCTTCTTGAGGATTGACCAAGAAAGAGAATGTCATCAGCATATAAAAAATGATATAGGGCAAAGTCATTCCTCCCAGCCTTGATTTTCTTGAATAAGCCAATTTGAGCAAGAAAATTAATGCATCGACTGAGGTAATCTTCAGCAATAGCGAAGAGAAGACCAGAGAGCGGGTCACCTTGTAGTACACCCCTGGTGCAGGGGAAAAATACTTTGGGTGTGCCATTGATAAGAATGAATAGACTTGATGAGCAGAGGATAACATTAATCATCTTGATAAACTCATTGGAAAAACCATACCTTTTGAGGACATCCATGAGGAGGCTCCATTTTAAAGTGTCAAAGGCCTTTGAGATGTCGATCTTTAGTGCAAAGTTCCCTGCCTTCATCTTTTTTCTCATAATATTAATGCTCTCTGAAGCAGTGAAGAGACAATCCTAGATATTCCTCCTAGGGAAAAAGAAAAATTGATTGGTAGTAATCATGTCACTAACCATTGGGCCCATTCTGTTCATGAGGATCTTGCTTATGAGTTTAGGGATAGTATTACCAAGAGAAACTGGCCTAAAGTCCTTGATATCAAGGGCATTATTCTTTTTAGGAAATAGAGCAATGAAGCATGAGTTCATCCCATATGATAGGTAGGATTGAGTGAATAAGTCATTGATAGATCGAGTAATATCATCCTGAAAAATATCCCAATAATATATGAAGAACTTGTTAGTGAATCCATCTAGGCCAGGAGCACTGTCCACACTGAGAGAGAGAAGAGCTGCTCGAATTTCCTATTTGGGGGGGGGTAACAAGATACTGATTATCATTCTCTTCAATGCCTGGAGTTATATTCCCAACCATTTTGTGAGTGTTGACATGCCCATCATCAGAATACAGTCCCTTAAAGTGATCCACGACTGCCACAGAAATCTCATAATCAGACGTATAAAGATGACCATTGATGTTGATTGCTTTCGCCCTAGCTCGGGCCTTTTTCTCTTTATGAAATCTGTTGAAAAATTTAGAGTTCATGTCTCCTTCTTTAAGACATCTAACATTCAATTGATGTCTGACTAACCTTTTCGAGGTTAAAATTAAGTCATCCAGCTTGTTATGTGCCAGAATTTCATCCCGAGATGGAGCAGACTGCTATTGAATTTGAATCTGAATGCGAGAGAGCTCCACCTTAGCATCCTTGATGTTACATTCTAGGTTAGAAAAGGATTTTCTACTCCAGTCCTTGAGAAGTGCCTTCATATGCTTTAACTTCAAATCTAACCTCTGAAGAGGAATTCCAATAGGCTCAATCTTCCAAGATTCCAGCACAAGTTCCCTGCATCCATGCTCCATCACCCACCCATTGTTGAATCGGAATGGGATGGGTACTGACCATGCTAGTTGAGTGTCAAGCTCCATAACAAGCGGATTGTAGTCAGAGTGGTGTTTGGGTAATGTAAATCCAGAAATTTCAGGAGAAGGACCTTGATCAGCCATTTGAACGAAACATCTGTCAAGTTTACTTGCTTGCTTCCCATTTCAGGTGTATCGACACCATGTGAACTAATCTCCAAAAAGTGGGACTTCAACCAGATTATAGTAATCAAGCCAGACAGAAAATTCATAGGCCATAGTTCTATTGAAATTACCTCCAGTTTTTTCCTCAGGTTTTAGCACCACATTAAAGTCTCCAAGGGAAATCCAGTTTTGCTCCATCTACCCAGAAGCCTCTTTGAGATCCTCCCATAACTCCCTTATCTTCATTTAGAGATTGGTTGCATACACAAAAGAGACTGAAAAGTCAAATGCATCAATGCTGCATAAAATCATCACACTCTGAGATCTATTCACACAAGACTTCATTTGGATGGATTCATGCCGTAGCACCCACAAGTGATCCATCTCAGAATCATGCAGATTACTGGACACAAAATGATACCCAATGGATCCCCAATTGAATCCACTCCATCTACTAAAAAGAAGCTTTGGTTCAAAAATGCCCACAAGAAAAGGCTTTTGGGCCATGATAAAGTGTCTAAGGGCTTTGGCCATTCGGGAATTTCCCAGCCCTTGATAGTTCCAATAGAAGATATTCATTTCATATGGGTTATTACTCGTGTCTGGGGACCACCCTTTGTTGCCATTGCCACTTTACCCTTCCCTTGATTCTCTTTACCTTTCTTCCCTTACCCTTTTCGGCTACTGTCCATCCCAAAGATCACAGGCGAGGCCACAAGATCCTTACGCTCAGATGCTTGATGTGTGCTGTCCACAGCATGCTGATCATGAGCTGGGAATGCCTGTTCAAGGGGGACAACCGCTAAAGGAATAAATTTCTCCTAGTCAGGAAATGAATCATTGAGCAAGCCAGCCCCACCCTCAGGAGAAGTAGTTGAATCAGGTGGCTGGGGATCCTCAATATCATCTGACCAGAAAACACCACTCAAGGGTGAAAATGTGTTCTGTGATTTTAAGTGAGAATGGTCACTACTCACATGTGCTGTTCTTCGAGCGGCCTTGGAAGGGAGTGTTTGCGTGAAATTACCCTCTGGACCAGCTTCATCCACTACCTCGCCACTCATGATTCCACCTGCATCATCATGGGATAGCACAAGTGCTTCATCTTGAGCCAGTGGCCGGGGTAAGGCCTTCTTTGTAATATCCTTTCCACAGCAGATTGAAACCACAGATGGCCTTACCACATTGACATCTGCACAATCTGGAATAACATCCCCCTGCTGGGAACCTGCCACACCATTCAAGACCGTGGTCCTTGAGCCAGGAACTCCTTTAGCATAGTCCATTCTTGCTGCACTGCATTCCACCGGTGCATCCACCATGAGATCACTTGGAGCCACATGTATTGTCACAACAGGATCATCAACACAACCTGAATTCTCAGCTCCTAGATGAGAACTTGCCGCACCATTTATAGCCTCAACCCCTGAGCCAGTGACATCCTGAGAAGTCCCCTGCTGGGAACCTACCACACCATTCAAGACCGTGGCCCTTGAGCCAGGAACTCCTTTAGTAGAGTCCATTCTTGCTGCACTGCATTCCACCGGTGCATCCACCATGAGATCACTTGGAGCCACATGTGTTGTCACAACAGGATCATCAGCACATCCTAAATTCTCAGCTCCCAGATGAGAACCTACAGCACCATTAAGAGCCTCAACCCCTGAGCCAGTGGCATCCTGAGAATAATCCACTTTTAACATATGAAAATCCTCCACCAATGCCTGCCCTTCAACCAGAGACTGCCCAGAAGTGTCTCTCTCCTGATATCCAGATGAGGCAGGCCCATCCAGCACCTTAGAATCAGCCCCATTGCCTCCCTAAGAACCATTGAGGATCTTATCCTTTCCCTTCTTCCTTCGACATGCACCATCATCACACCCTTTCACTTTGCATACACTGCATTCCTTATCCCGTCTACACTCAAAGGCAAGATGACCAAAAAGCATGCACTTCGAGCATAATTTTGGTTTTCTTTTGTAAACAATATCCAGCTTCATACTATCATCCCGTGTTGTTAGAATGATTTCCTCAACAAGGGTGCTATCCATATCTACTTCCACGAGTATCCGACCGAAATGCCCAAACCTCAGGTTAGTTGTCTGCCGGTCCAATCGAATGGGATTGCCAACAGCTGAGGCAATGTACCATAAGATCCTTGGGTGCCAATAAATCCAATTCAGCCTACATATTTGAATCCATATCTGAGCATGAGTGTTTTGAACAGTCATGGGATCAAAATTTCGGTCCTATTCCTGAATGTTCAAAAAATCAGGTTTCAGAGGTATGGTGCCCTTGCTCCAGGACCTTCTCTTTCACTCATCTGACGGGAAGACGACATGATAGTATCCCCTTCCCATTGAAGTCATTTCCCAATTATCAAACCCCCATACTTCAGAAATCCGTTTGGTCAAGTCATTGAATTTACACAGATTTACACCTTTGGGTATCATCACACGAGCAATGATCGAGAATCGGCATAAGCTAACCCATTCCTCAACCGCCTCTTGATTTACCGACACATGGGCGATCCTACCCTTCTTTATCACCCGACCAGGTGGAGGTGCATCAAAGAAAAAGGAGGGATCAAAGATCTCTTTGACCACATCGGCAAAGTTACGCTTCAGACAACCATTTTCAGGGATGAAAGATACAAATTCTCCAGTGGGATTTTTTGCAAACACAAACATTTTCGAGTGCCCAATACATTCATCAAGGTATCCCAAACGACCATCCTCCTTTGAATTTATCCCCGAATCATTCGCCGCATGATCATTGGAATCTCCTGGTTTAGGGTTTTCGACCACGTCCCCTTGGGATGCCATCATCACATTCCCCATTGGGTTTTCCTTAAAACACCTATATATAGTGGTATATACCCATAATAATTTATATGAAATATTCTTTGAGGTTGTGAATGTTTTTTTGGTTTTTGAAAAATTATATAGTGGTAGATATAATTGAAGTGAGATTTTATGTTTTTATTGTTTTAGGAAACACTTGTGTATGTTTCCATTCCATTTTAATATACCTTTAAGGGAGAATATGATTCGCCATAGGAAATGGTATTGATGGTGTTATGGTTCTCACCCTTGATAAAATATCTTTAACCCTTGTGAAGATCAAGTGAAAATGATAGTTGGTAGGGTCTGTAAAGGGTGTGAGGGATTTATAGGGTGATAAAAATTATAATGAAAAGGGATTTGGTTTTTAAATGAATTGTTTAAATTGATATATTTTCATTATATTTTCCAAAAATGGGGCTATATAGGTTACATAATCATCACATATTCTACAAAATATAAATTTTGTAAATGGGGTTGTATAAGTTACACAATCATCACATGTGCGGGTCATAAACTGATATGGGTTTAATGAGAGGCTTGAGGGTGTCATGAATCAAGGCTCTATGATGAAAATTGTGATGTTATGGGAGTGTAAATTAGAATGTGGAAGGATCGAGGGTGAAAAAATAACAAATCCTGGTGTTTAACCTTGATGGAATCATCAAGGGTTAACATGATTGATACAAGAGAGTTGATTAGGAGGATCAACACACATCTAGTTCCAATGATACCCATATGGGTATGTTATCTAGGAGTGATAAGGGATAATATAGATGTTTTTGAGTACACCATTATTCATTTAAAGTGTGTCCCTTATAATTTATAGAATATTTAGGGAATTGGTAAAATTTGAATGTTATGATATAGTTATTCATGAATTGTGAAATTAATTTTGATATTGTTATTAATGGTGCTAAATTTCTTTAGGTGATGGTTTATATGTGTTGTTTCCACTATGCATTATTTGTTTGTTTTCTTCTAGGGCTGAGTGCTATTATGGGGTTGCAGATTCTTTAGTTGCCTTTTTTTTTTGAAAATCATAATTTAGCGGTGGTTTAAAATTTCCCTAAATATGAAATATTATTTTTTAGAGGTGTTTTAAACCACCAATATATAATTTTTATTTTTTTAGTGGTGGTTAACATTGCCACTATATCAATTCATTATTATTTAGCAGTGATTTTTTTCATTTTTGTGGCAGTTTTCCGATTAAAAAATATTTAGGATTTAAAAATGGTTTAAACCACCACTAAATCATCAACATTTTTTTGTCTAGAAAACCACCAATAAATATACATTCTATTAAAATTACTATAAACCTCCATGGGTTGGATGTCAACACCAAATTTAGCGGTTTTTTTGAAACTGTCACAACAACATTTGGTGCCGGTTTAAATTGCCACAAAAAAAACCACCGAAAAAATTTAATTTTCTTATAGTGTGATTTTACTCATAATAATATGTGTTCTATTCTATATTAACATAATATAAATTAAATTTTTGACTACTCATACAGATAATGACTTATACAGACAATGATATTACCAATATCATGAAAGAACATATAGTAGATGTTGAAACTACAAAATTATTAGGGGATCAACAAAATGTTGATGAACAAAAATAATGATATAGCATAACTGTATTGACTAAAATTATCAAGGAAAGAAGTAAGGGTATACAATTTGAGGTTGTCTAGTATCAACGTGGCCAACCTGTAAACCCCAACAAGTAAATGTTCATTAGTTATGTTGAGTTCACAATGATAATGAATGTTCCAATTAATATAGATTCATAGTACCATGTATATCTTACAATGATGGAAACCCTTTTGGAAGATATTAAGGTAATTTTACAATTTAATTTATCTATTTTACCAAAAAATTATATAATGAAATGTTGATTTACTTTTCATTATACCTTGTAGAGTTCATTTATTTTAGATTATTTATATAAAGAAATTGTCTTAATGGACACTGGAAAATCCCATATAGGCTTCCATACGCTTATTACCAAGTTTCATATTAGGGATTCTAAGGATAAATTAAGGACCCACCCACTAGTTACTCATGAACACATTATAAAGTAGGGAACATGGAATGCTTTCATTAGTCATCATGATGAGAAATCATTTTAGGTGCATTATAGTCAATGATATATTATTTGAAATTATTTATTTTATATAATTTGATTAAAAATTATTAATTTATGAAACAATAAAGGATTTATGAAAATAAAAAACATGCATTAAAACCAATGTACCCCCATCACAAAGTAAGGATGAGGAACACTTCACTAGAGAAGAAAATGGTCTGTGTTTTAAATATATAATAAAATTTTTATGTGATATGAAACAAAATATGTTCCTTTGTTTATATTCAGATTGAAGAATCAAAATCTGAAGACACTTCCATCCCACATCATGTGATATGGAAGGAAACTGTGTAAATAAATAAGGCAAAATAGTTGATGAAATATAAAATCAGTATGATAAACATGTGTAAGTATGACATAATATTAATTATCTATGATTTATAATAGTATAATATAAAAATATATATTTATTTTCATATGTTTTTTATGCACTTTAGACATAATAATCTACAATGACTATACTTAAAAAAATATATTTTCATTAGATTTGAAGTGGCTAGAACAATATGGTCATGTTAGAGGTGTTGGTTTTAGAGTGTCACCTCAAATATATTTCAGGAATAAAAAATTTAAAGAATTTACATATCATATGATAAGAGTATTTTAGGTAAAAATATAAAATTTTAAGATATGATTGTTTGGTCTAGTTTGGTAGACCAATATATGCGAAATGATCAAAGTTAATCAGTAGTGGAATAAAGACCAGTACATGAAAAAATAAATAACCCCACTAGCTTTGAGGATATTCAACACAGTCAACTACATAAATTAACTTAGGTAATTAATTTTATCATTAATATTTATTTTAAATGTGACTTAAAAAACTTTCAATAAATTTATATTACCAAAAGTCTACAGGGTAAAGTTTTATGTAATTTCTATCTATCAATACCCATGAACTATCTTGTTGTGATGGGTATAGTGTATAATATCTTGGGAGACATTATTAAAAACAAATAACTCTCAGAAGATCACATGAGTGTGGAGATTGAAGTATCTTAAGTTCTGAGCAGTGAGTTTCCTATTCCACTTGATGATTAATATATTACAACTATCAATGTTGCTATTGAAACTTTTGTACTATGGCCATATAATCTTATAAGGATATATGAGGTATGTTCTTAACAAAATATTTAAAATTAAAAACCTATAATAGTTGATGAAAAAAGTTTTGAAGTGAGGTATGGTATTATAGATCAATAAAATGATGGGGAAATAGAAGGTCGAATCAAGGTAATCCATTGAATTGACCAAGAAAACAAAAAGACATTTTAGGAGTACCTTAGCCTCTCAAGTTCCACTGCAGCTTGTATTATCATTACAAATTCATGAATAAACCATATTAAAATATGGAGATGTGTCATATATTCCATATGAAGAATAAATATTTGGAATTTTCATTATATATATGGTTGGTCTTGAGAGTATAAATGATATTTTGAAGTTTGAATGGTTGAGAGTCTCAATTGTGAATACATACATAAGGTACATTTTCATAATATTTATTTCCAAAAAATTATCTAATATATTCATTAAAGTTAATAACTATTCATATTTTCTATAGGAATTTATATTAGTACTATATAAAGGGAAAAATCCGTGAAGCATGAGTTGGATTTATTGATCCTTATATCATTTCAACAGATGAAATTTCTATAGATTTAAAAGAAATTGATAAGAAAAAAGATGATCTAAATGAGGAATTTAAGAATAAAATAATAGGAAACAAACTCTTTTTTATACCTACAATACAGGGATCAAAAATCTTCAATATAATCATAAAAAATATATTCTATTTTTTTCATTACTTATTTGTTTTTGTTTTTTAGGAAGAACTGAATGCTGATCGTAATCAATTTGGATACCGTAAATATATTTTTTGGATCCAATGCATGTATTTCCATCAAATCTACAACACATGATGTGTATTTTTAAAATTTAATGCACTGAAATCAATATTTTATAGATAAAATTTGAATTATATGTTTCAGTTTGTGTTTTAACAAGAATTTTTTTATGTTAGGGTGTTCGGTAAATCTAGGCTAAATTAAGGTATGAGGTTGGTGACTGAAAATAAGGATTGTATGGATTACTTAAAATGAAAAAATTAAGGTATATATAGAAATATTTAATTAACAAAACATATTTCAAAACAATTTATTTATTTTAGTCAATGTTTTTGTATTGTCCAAAGCAAGATAACTACAAATATTGTATATATTATGTTTTCAAATTTATAAAATATATCATATACCATCTAAAGACTAACATCCCTGAATAAGTAATTTTCTAAGGTAATTACAATTTCATTAAAAATATTTCTTAATCCTTTGTTTTTATATATTATTTTAGTACTATGAATATTTCTAACAATCTACGTACTCAAAAGAAGAAGTAAATTTGTTTAGAGATGAGTGGGAAACATAAATGGTTTTGAAATGTTTTCTAACATCAATATAAAACTCACCCAAATTGGAACTCAAACCATTTCCACCAAACTTAAAATATTCATACCTATTGAATGATGAAAAATTTCTTGTAATAATTGATAATAATATCTTACCTGAATAAAAAACACAACTTTTAAAACTTTTAAAGGAGAATATTAGAGAAATTAGGTGGACCTTAGTAGACATAAATGGTATTAAACCCTCTATTTGTATGCATATGATTATTTTAGAGGATGTGGATAAACTGGTTAGGCATCCACAAAGGAGACTTAATCCTACATTGTTAGAAGTTGTGAAGAAATAGGTGGAAAAGTTTCTTGAGGTAGGTATCATTTACCCCATTTCCATCTCTCAGTGGGTCATACCTATCTAGGTTGTACCCAAGAAAACCAGGTTCATTGTTATAAAGAATGAAAATGATGAGTTAGTTCTTGTGAGAGTACAAAATAGTTGTAAAGTGTTCATAGATTATAGGAAACTGAATCAATGCACTCATAAAGACCATTTCCAACTTCCATTCACTGACTAGATGCTTGAGAGACTTGTATATAGAACACACTATTTATTCATGGATGGTTTATTTGTATATTTTTAGGTTCACATTATAAAAGAGGACTCAAATAAGATGACATTCACCCACCCATTTAGTATAATTAATTACCAAAGGATGTCATCTAGACTTTGTAACTCCCCAGGTACCTTTCATAGATGCATGGTAAGTATATTTTTTTATTTAATTTAGACTTTCATGGTGGTATTTATGGATTATTTTTCTGTTTATGGTTCCTCATTTGATGAGTGTATCTTGAGTTTGGGTAAAGTGTTGAATCACTACATTTATAAAAATCGGGTTTTGAACTTTGAAAAATGTCATTTCATGGTAGATAAATGAATTTTACTAGGTTATTTAGTGTCACAACATAACATTGATGTTGATAGATCTAAGATATACAACCTTTCATCCTTTCCATATCTTACATGTGTGTGTGTGTGATTTTCTATCATTCCTTGTACATGATGGTTTTTATCGATGCTTCATCCAAGATTTTAGTAAGATCAATCTACCATTATCTAGATTGCTTCAAATAGATATTTTCATATTTTTTGATGATTCATGTTGGGTATTATTTGATGAGGAAAAGAAGCATCTGACCACTCCACCAATCATACATTCCCCATGGTGGGAGCTTCCATTCAAGCTTATGTGTGATGCTTCATACTTCGCAGTTGGAGTAGTATTATCTCAAAGGATGGAAGGGTGATCCAATGTGATTTATTATGTGTCAAGAACTTTATATTTATCCCAATAAAATTACACCACAACAAAAAATGAGTTTCTTGCTGTTATATTTTCTTTAGAAAAATTATGATCTTATTTATTGGGATCTAAAGTGGTTGTTTTCTTTGATCATGTAGCATTGAGGTACATCCTAAAGAATCTATACACAAAGCCAAGACTTATTCATTGTATGATACTTCTTCAAGAGTTTGACATTGAGATAAGGGATAAGAAGGGATAATAGAACTTGGTAGCTAACCACATGAGTAGGATCACTCACATGTTGGAGCATGATACCCAAAACCGAGTACTACTTCATGACACTTTTACTAATGAACATCTCTATGTAATCTTAGGTATGCATCCTTGGTATGCATATTTAGAGAATTACATGGTTTACTATTAAATTCCTATAAATTTAAAGAAACATAAAGTTCATAAATTAAAGAGTGAATCTAGGTTTTATGTGTGGGATGATCCCTACCTCAGGCATATGTGTAGCGACCAAGTCATTAGGATATGTGTGCCCAATCACGAGTTTGAGTTTGTTTTTCATTTTTTTATACTCTTGCTTATAGTGGACACTTTGGACCCCAAAGTATATCTAGGAAGGTATTAGACTGTGGATTTTATTGTCCTACCTTATTTCATGACACCCATGTGTTTTTTAAGTATTGCTCTCATTTCCAACACACTGGGAACATTTTGAGGAGACATGAGATACCCCAACAACCCATATTATTTTGTGAAATTTTTTATGTATGAGGAATTGATTTTATGGGATTTTTTCTAAGATCATTTGGTTTATTCTACATTATTTTCACTATTTTTTATGTTAGTAAATGGGTGGGAACCAAGGCCACTAGGAATGATGATTCTTACGTTGTAGTGGATTTTTATAAGGCTCAAATATTCTGTAGGTTTGGAGTACCAAAGGCTATCATCAGTGACCTAGGGTAACAATTTTTAAACTATAGTTTGGATTCCCTCCTTTTAAATTATGGGTTAATTCATAAAATATCAACACCATACCACCCCCCAAAAAATGGCTAGGCTAAGGTTTTAAATCGGGAGTTGAAATAATTTTTGGAGAAAATCATGCAGCTGAATAGGAAGGACTAGAGAAAGAAATTGGATGATACGCTATGGGATTATAGGATGTAATTAAAAATTACCATTAGTATGTACCCATTATAGATAATTTTTTGGAAATCATTTCATCTTACCTTGGAGGTTGAGCATCAGGCATATTGAGCTATAATGAAATGAAACATGGATTTAGCCCAAGATAGAGATCAAAATAAGCTAAAAATTAAAGAACTTGAGGAGATTAAATTGTCATAATATGAGAACTAAAGGTTCTAAAAGGAAATATCAAAAGTGTCTCATGATATAATGAAAAAAAAGTGGAGTTTTATATAGGTGAGAAAGTCCTACTCTATAGTTCACGACTGAAGCTGATGCCTGATAAGTTGTGTTCTAGATGGTTAGGTCTTTATGTTGTATCTAATGTTTTTAGTTATGGTGCAATAAGTATTATACAAGAGAAAACATGAAGGAGATTTAAATTAAATGGGGAATTTTTGAAGTAATACATTGAGGTACTTCCCACTGAAGTAGTTTATTTCATCACACTACATGACCCCATCATAACTTGAGAATATCATGTTATCCCTAACACTTTCAATTTTATATTATTTTTCATATTTAAAATTATAAATTAAATGTGCATTTATTATATATTAGGTTAAAATTGAGGAAAATGAAATATTTTAATTGTGGGGGAGGGGACAAAATTTTGGGGTATCTTTTTTAAGTTTTTCATTTGTGTGTTTTGTGTGTATTTTTGTTGTTAATTTAAAAAAAACATATCATGTAACATTATCATTTATATTTGGAACATATAAAAAATGAATGTTTTAAAAATTTATTGGAATCATGATTAGTATATGTAATATTTCATCATTAAGTGTTGATTTTTATAAAAATGAAATTACTTGATGAAATGATTGGTAATGTCATTATAAAACCTTATAGATATTGACACCATTATTTGTGATATTTTTCCATTTTAAATTGTGTCATTAATTTATCTACATAAATTTTCACACAATCACGACTTGTGAAAATTTTCCTACTCAATTGAAGTTATATCCAAGTTAGGTAAAAAAATCATCTTATATTAATGGTTGATCCATACATTAATTTCTAAACTGATCGGTTTCATTACTGTACCGAATTGACCTATGAATGTGTACTTGATATCCGATAGTTGTATACCATAAAAAAATAAAAAAATTAAAATAAATACAAAAAAATTATAAATATATTATCTTAATAAAGAGGGTAGTGATGAAATGTATAACACGTGAGATAATCTAGGTCAAAAGATTAAGGTTTGGATTTTAGGAATGATTAAGTGAGTGAGTCTTGAAATTTGATTGAAAATGAATGTAGAAAAAGTTTGGTGGAATTAAAATAGGTAAGAATAATTGTTTTAATTTATCTGAATATACTAAATAAAGGGTAGAGATATGATATTGAAATAGCTTACACACACACGTGGGGAATTAATGGAATGGTAGACCCATAAATTGTTTCACTATGATTAGTGTCATTAATATTATTAGATTTTTTTTTGATAAAATTAATGAGACAATGAATTTAAAATTTATTGATATTTACTCTTTATGAGATTCCTACTTTTCCTTTATTTACATCATGGATTGAGAAATATGAACATGCATATCTTGTCATAATTTTCTAGAATACAAGACATGCGAATTTTCCCAAGAGCGAAAAAGGGTATGTGTGGTGGAATTAATGAAGAAAAATTATTGAAAAAATTATTGATAATAAATGATATAATTTCTTTACACTGTATTAAATATTCTTATTTATATAATATTTGGGATTAAATCATTCATTTGAAAATTTAATGAAAATTTCAATTTTCCCCCTTTAAAGTGAACAACAGCTTTTCAACCATAAATATTTTAAAGTGATTTATTTTAAATTAAAATTTTTTAAGTGTGTTCATAACTCAATGAGATACAACTTTCATTTATTACATATAAGTGGTATCATGCATTTTATTGGATTAAATGGGCCATGGAGTCAAAGCTAGACTGGACTCTCCAGATTGGACACCACTTCACCATTTGTGACATAACTTCTCCATATGGGTTTAGAATGGGATAAAACTTAGAAAAAAGATAGAGTAACCAATTAAAAAATAATAATATTTCTAGAAGGACTTATAGTTCACGTGTTTTAGTGGTTAATAAATTGGTGAAAGTTTGATTAAAATATTTGGCGTAATTCCTCATTCACACTTGATTGAAACCCTAGCCTCCCCTCCACTCTATAAATGTGTGTTTTTATCATTTGGATGGGTTTAGACGTGAATTAAGAAGTTTAGGGTATATGAGAAGTGGTTACACTCCAATTCTCAAAGCATTGAAAGAGGTGTAGCTCTTGAATCAAGTATCCCTTCATCAAAACCTTCTTCTTCTTTTTTGCATTATAGTGTTTGTTTTTTTATAATATATTCTCTTTTTATATTCCATTTATTCTATGATTTTAAATTTATTTATTATTTATTATTACTATTTGGTCTAGTAATACAGAGTAGAAACATGATTGGGTTATACCATTTCCATGATCTTTGTGAATGCAAAATGTTTTTACGATGACTGTACCACCCATAGACGAGTAGTTTTTCTTAATAATCGATATACCTATAAACTTATTCATTTATTTATTTTGAATTAATTAGATACTATAATTCACATAATATGATCTATAAATTTAGTTTTTAACTTAAAAAGAAACTAATTAAGAAATTAATCAATTAACACAAAACACTCTAGGTTGAGAATGCGAATTGTGAGAGCATAATATTAATAAGTAAAGTAAAAAAATATGTGCTCAATTTTTAGAGATAAAATATAATCCCTAAACTCAATTCATCCTCAATTCTAGTATAGATATAATCCATAATTCACCACTAACCAAAATCTATCCTTGGAATGACAATCAAATTAGAATTCTATGATTGTATGTTCTGAAGCTAGAATATGGTTTAATTCATTTAATCTTCGTGGTTGAGGTAAATTATCGTAGGTTTTAAGGATTAAAAAAATATGGGATCATAATTAATTGTATTATAATTATAATTCTAATTATTAATAATTAATTAAAGAGGTAGATTTAGATCTATTACTCCTAAAAATATTTTCTAAAAAAATCTTCTCGTTGTGTTTTATCGATCAAGTTTCAAAAAGAAAAAAATAAAAAAAGAAAAAAAAAGAAAAAAAAATAAAGAAAATACAATCTTCTTCTAGTACACATATTATAATTTTAAAAAAATTAAAAACCTCCCAATTTTTTTTTAATTATTATGTTTATTTTTTTTATTTTCAAAATACCTTTAATACGTTGTTTTAATTACTTCTTCCATTGATAAACAACCTTGTTCAACTGATCTACTACACCTGAGAAGTAGAAATTACACATCATTTAAGAGAACCTATAATAGAACCTTTCTAATTCTCACCATTTTCTGGGATTAAAGTAATTTATTCAACCAATTAGTGGTATTTTTTTATTTTTCATCTCATTATATTCTTCTATTCTTTCTTTCTTATTCCCCCTTTCTTATTTTTTTTCTTTTTTTGGACCATCAACTCAATTTTTTTTATTATAGTTCACTTTTCTTCATTTAATTTTTTTGATTTATAATGTGAAATAGTCTCAAGGATATATTATATCTTGACACTAATATTTAACATATCCTTAGGGATCTAATTAGATAGCCTCCGTCTATGGGAAGTTTAAACATTCACCTAGTTGGGGAATTCCTCTAATCTGGAAACATTGAAATTGGAAGAACTTCTAAATAAAACTTAAAACTAAAAAAATGGCTACAAATAATAATAATAAACATAATAGAACTATTATATAATTGGTTTCACTAGACATTAACTATCAACCACATTTTATTATATACCCAAACCTCAAATTAGACTTCGAACTAAAATCTGGAATAATTCACCTTCTTTCAAAATTTCATGGATTATCTAATAAGGATCTAAGAAAACACCTTAAATAATTTAATGTGGTTTTATCAACCTTGAAACCAAGAAGTGTCTCTGATGATAAAATCAAACTAAGAGAATTCTCATTCTCACTTGATGAAAATGAAAAATATGATATATATTATTTACAACCTATAGACGTAATATGTTGGAATGATTTGAAATGTATTTTCTTGCAGAGATTTTTTATTGCATTAAGGACCACTACCATTCAAAAAGAGATATCAGGAATCAAGAAATCCCAAGGGAAGTCAATTTATAAGTACTGGGAGCAGTTCAATAAGTTATGTGAAAGTTGTCTGCATCACCAAATTGGTGAGAAACTCATCATCCAATAATTATATAAAGGACTCACACATATGGGGAGGAGTATGGTGGATTATTCAAATAGAGGGGTATTGGTTAAAAAAACACCAGAAGATTCATGTACATTGATCAACAAGATGGCACAAAAATCCCAATAATTTGGTGATCACCAAATGTTAGAGAAGTATATTAGGTAACTCCATCTTATCTTTAAAATCATTTACTTGATACTAAGTTGGATTAATTTAACAGTATGGTGAGATAGATTGATTTGGATCAAAATACATCCCAACCCACTCCTATGAATCCTTGTGGAATTTACACTAAAATAGACAACCCAACAGGTTGTTTCCCTTAATTACAAGAGATAGAGGATTGTGAAACTATATTCCTTAGGAGACCATATCAGCAAAAAAAACATACTTAGAAGAAGAATAATTCCTTTACACCAGCATATAACCAAGGTTGGAAAGATCAATCAGATATGAGGTATGGATCTAGACAACAACAACAAAATCTCCCTTTTTAACAAAAATTCTAGTAACCTCAGCCTTACCAATAGGGTTTTCAAAAACCCAAAAGGAGATTTGAAGCCTAGGAATCAATAATTCAATAACAACAAGGGAATTATCATTCAAATATAAATTCTAATACTAATGAACTTTTGAAATAAATTTCTCTTAATCAACATAATGATATGAAGTTTAACGAACCGACCCCAAAAATCCTAGAGTTTGTGTCATTCTACCATTAATTGGAATATGATACAAGTAAATCACATACTAAAGGAACAAATAGTTTATTATTCTTGGTAAACTAGATACATATATGATTCTTATTTTACAAATAAAAATAAAAATTACAACATAATTTTTTTCGAGGATAAATTTATTCCATCTAGTGTATCATTGCATATCTTTCTTAGTACGCTTCCTGGAATCTTGAGGAAAGGAAAAAAAATAAGGCTGAGATCAAATGCTTAGTAAGGGTAAAGTATAACATAATCAACAATGAATCAATGATAATAATCAATATGTAAAGGTAAATAACTGAGAACACATTCCATCTAATCAATAAATGATAAGAAAGTGAGAAAATAACATGTTAAGGTAAATAAATGAAAACACACTCCATTTAAATAATTGTAAAAGTAATAATTAATATGGAAAGGTAAATAATTTGAAACACATTACATCTAATAAATAAGCTGAGAATGAAATGCATCCATAGACTTTGTAATAGTGAAAATATCATGGATAATAAATAATAAATCTAAATGAAGGAAATTCTTAATTATCAAACGTCATTCTTCCTAGGCACATAATACCTTTACTATCAAGACATTTCACAAGATGGTTTATCATACCGCTATCAAAAACTTTCACAAAATAGTTTAAATTTATGGGTAAAAACTCATCTATTCTACTTGGAAATAAACTCGAAGGGTTTTTCACCAACTAATTTAATCTCATGAGACTATTAACACATCTAGGGGATTACTATAAAAGGTACCCAAACCACTATCAACTAATAATATATCCAATTCAAAAACAATGTGCCTTATCAAATATCTATATTGAGTAAAGAATATAGATTTATCAATATTTCCCTAGTAAGTCAAATAACTTTCAAAGTAATCACAATATATAAAAATGGTATACAGTTTAGGCAATGAACATATCCATGATAAATGATATGGATAATTAGGGGAAATTCAATGTTTAATGATCATTGGAAATTTAATATTTCAAGGGGAATAAAAGGAATCAATGAAGTCAATGTTAATACTATCCTTAGAAAAAACAATCAAAAACCATACAAGGTAAGAATAAGGTTGGTATCAATAAAAAATATCCCAAGTAGAGTAAAAATAAATGGTTGTTGTCATTGATAAAATAAAATAATAACTTTAAAACATTCTTGAGGAAAATATCCTTTTTTTTTGAAAAAACATTTTGAAGAACATTTTCTTTGAAAATCACTTTTAAGAACATAAAAAAATTTATAAAGGGTGAAAATGAATTTGATAAATCATTTTTAAAAGGTTAAAAACATTTTTGAAAACATTTTTATAAAATAGGGTTTTTAGAAGAAAATAGGTTCTCTCACTAAATAGAGAAATGAAGTCTAGTTTTCTTGAAAACATTTTATAAATCATTTTGAGTACCAAAGAGTGGAAAAATGGAACTATTACTTAAAAAAATTTCATGAATAACCAAATGAGAATAAAATTAAAATATTTATTGAACACTTATCCAATAATTTTCTCTAATGTAAATTCGAGTGTAAACAATCCCAAACAAAATGAGATTGTGAAGTAAACCCTTGAAAATACCATAATGTTTATGTGATAATAAATTAATGAATAGATTATGTGTGTAAAATTTAAATTTGAATAAAACAAGTGTAAATAAAATAATATATAGTAAAAATTTATTATATATATAATCTTAGAATATTAATGCCAATGAGGAAGTAATATAACCCAATGAAAAGGAATCGGGTTATGAAATTCTTTACAACTTGGTAACTTTTAATTCAAATATACATAGAGGAAATAATTAAAATTGAGAATCAAAATACCATGAATATAAAATAATTCACTATATAATATATCAAAATGGGAAGTAGATACACCACACAAAATAAGTAAGTGGTGAATATGACATTTATCTCACTGATGTAAAAAGTGAGATGAAAATCCCTTACCTTACATTTCTTTTTAGGTAAAAATCATTTATGTTCATGTATAATGATTTTAAACATGTAAATAATTTATAAAATAACCATAATCATATTTATAATATCACATATGATCTTATTATAACATATTATTACCCATTTGTGAACAACCTTTCATTATTTTTACTATTTCTGGTGTTAATTGCCTAGTTTATTGAGTATGTTTTAACTTGTTATCTTTATTAATATTACTTAGATCATGATTTAATAATATAAAAAATTTAAACAATGATGTAAATGTTATATATATTCAGTATATATGTATATATAGTAATCCATAACATTTGTAGATAGGATATGAAATGCACCATTCATGGAGACGGTAGACCGTACGTACACATGAATGCTACCTCCATTTCTTTTTCGTATTTAAAAGAATGAATATTAAATGATATATATGTATATTATAATTATAGTATAATTTTTATTTCATATATGTCACATAATTTTATTAAAATAATTTTTAATATATTCCATGTATAGTGTGAACAAGTCACATTACTTTGTGGAGGCAGTAGTTCACACTTCTACAAACGATGTTATCATATTTACACAAAATGGAAAGAATAAAAGTACGTGTTATATAAAAATTAAATAAGTATTAATATAACATAAATATCATATATATCATATAAAAACATCATGTCCATCATAATTCATAACCATGCGACGTAGTAAAGTAAAAAAAAACATCATCATTTCGTGAGGTGGTAGTTTGCCGTACACGAACAGTAAGTTCATTACCCATTTGATAGAAGTGTGTGTAGGTGTAGGTAAAAAACTTAACATAAAAAATTTACGTATATTTATATATTTTATTATATAATTATTATATAAAAAAAATTTAAGGGGTGTATAAGTAAATGAAAGAAAAGTTATTGTTGAAGAATGTTACCTTTTATTCAGGTAACTCCTTTTGGTTTAAACCAAAAGAATTTCTTGGATTGACTTACACCCAAAGTGAGTATTATAGAAGGATTTTAGGGATTTTAGTAGTTATTTTGGTATATTTTATAGATATAAATTTCTATATAGGTTTGAATAAGTGGGGGGGGGAGTGCCTTTTTATAATGGATGAAGAGTGACATTCTTATAATTTTTTGAAATAGGAATTAC
Organism: Viscum album; assembly: GCA_963277665.1. Classification (NCBI taxonomy): domain Eukaryota; kingdom Viridiplantae; phylum Streptophyta; class Magnoliopsida; order Santalales; family Viscaceae; genus Viscum; species Viscum album. Next base: position 900,411,599 of record OY728131.1, on the reverse strand, counting down.
ACCCACGTTTTTTCCAAGTCAAGTGGATCCAATAATGAAAAAAATTATAAAAATGAAGTATATGGTCAAAATATGAACATAAAATTAATTTTGGACAAATTTATAGGTTATTTTGAGCCTTAAGTTTAAGGTTTTGTCCTTTGTTAAGCTAATTTTTCTCTTAGTCCCTGTAATTAATTTTAATCACTTTCACTAATATTTTTGGTCAAAAACTAATTTGAACTTATTATAAATTATAAATTATTCTAATTACAAATATTTAATCCATTTATTTAAATTATAATCACATAATTAGTAGAAATTAATTTAAATTTAATCCCATATATGGGATGACAAAGCGGGTTTTTATAGTAAAATGTTCACAAATTTACTATGTTTTTATATTCAATTTTAAAGTGAAATTTACTATAATGACCTAAATTGGATGAATATATGTAAAATTTATCTAATTAATATTTAAAATAAATCATAAATTTAATTTATCCTTATAAATAAATTAAATGAAAAAGCATTTTTGAATTAAAATTCAGAATTTTTCACTATTCATAAAAAAATAAAACTTCTCATAAAAATATTAAAAATTCACCCTAACATAATTTTAATGTTTATGTTTCAAGAATTAAGTTTATTTTGAAATATAAAATTTATAAAATTCCAAAAATTGTATTTAAAATTGGGTTTCCATTAAAAGGTGGTAAAATTACCTTTAGAAAAATATTATTTTTTATGCGTAAAATTGGGTTTGTTCTTATTTTATGCCTATCAAATATATTAGATAAATATATAAAAATATTTTTTTTGAATATAATATATATATTCTCATAATTTATTTAATCATATTCATAACAAATAATTTAACGGCTAGGTTATATCTTATTATATTAAATAATAATATTTTAATAATATGTTTTTCTTCAGTAAAACTGAGTCTTGCATGTAACATAAGCTATCAAAGAAACTCATTATTGTGTGAGATGAAAGATAAATTGGTATTGTATGCATTTCAAGCCATACCATATATTTATTTTATTTAAAAATTAAATATATTGTAAATTTTTAGGATATTATATTCCCTTACGTGCTTGGTGTTGCATGTCATACAAGTTATCGAATACAATGTTCTTACTTTAGAATTTTGGGGAATTAGATTCTCTCCACCTTAAATAATTTGTGTCCTCACAATTTAAACTCAATCTTGGTAATATATTTTTTGATATTTCTTATGTTGAAATCCCACATCGTGATAAGGGTTTGTAAAACATCCTCTAGAAAAGAGATAATGGGAACTACAAAGTTCACATGGACTCACATATAACTAGGTCTCTGAGTAGGAGAACATTGGTTGAAAGTGAAGATAAGGACTTAGAAAAAAAGAGTAAATATTTATAGGGAGTGATTGAGGTCATCAATCATAACCAATTGAATGATCAGTTGAATGTTGAGGGCCTCAAATCCATAAACTGTGATGATTTAGAAGACCATTAATTCAATAAAAATTAAGGTATTAGGACAACATATTTTTAAGATACTTTTCCTAATATTGAGGAATTATTTTATTGAAAAATTATATAAGTAAATATACTTACTTGATATGTTTCAATTTTTTATGAACAATTTTATATTTTTGTTGTGGTTTGATCAAATTAGAATTCATCCCTTACTCCATGAAATGGATATCCTAGAATGAACCCTTTTTTTGAAGCACTAAAATATTATTTTAATGATTTGTAATACCCATAAAATAAGTTATTATATTTGTCTCTAACTATTTTCCAAAATCAATAAGTTTAATACATTAATCTCTAAACCTAAAAGGTGAAATTATTGGTTCATTATTAAAATTTATTCATCAAATTGTTTAACTAAAAATAATTTCACATTAACCAGGACATTGAATCAGCCAGTGGTAGGCGTGAAATCCTTATCATCCTTCGGTCATGGGTTCAAGACCCACCACCTTGCTAAATTTTATGGGTTTTCACCCATCATACAATTTTTCCTTTTCTATAACTATATTAATATAATTTACAAAATAAATATGATAGACATCCTTGAAATTTACTTATTAAATAACCTTTTCATTATGGTTTTCAATACAACATTTTTTTTCAAAGCCCAATAATCTTATTTGACTATTATTAAAATTTCATTAATGACCATAATAACACTAAAGTCTATTAATATATTTAAACTCATGTCTTGAAAATGTAAGGGAATTATTCCTCAAATAGATCCTCCACTAAAACAAATATTAAACCAATGAGTTTTATTTCCATGAATTTCTTGTAAAGTATCCTTAATCACATAAAATCTAAAGATATGTTTAAGAATTATAACTTATGGTAAACCATAATATCATAATCCCATGATGGTATCTATCACTCTTAATTTAATTAAGACATATATTCTTTTAAAATTTTAAACAATCGTTAGATGTTTCATAATTATTATAACTAAAATACTATTGGAAAAAATACTTCTAGAAATAAATTCAAGAATCCCAGAAAATACTACAACCATTTTATTTTAACATAAGTTATTCTTTGGTATTCTATTTTAATTAGGTAATTAATTTTCATTATCTATTCAAATTATTCATAATGGTTTGTAAATAAAATATCAATTATTCTAAGAATATCCTCCAAGAGTGTTAAACCAAGTGTGCAGTAAAGTCATTTGTCATGTACCGGGTTATGCTTGAGTCAGTATTGATGCACCTTTTCATATTTTTTACCCCTAGGTACATCTATTTCAGAACCACTGTAACAACCCGAGATTTATGAGAAATATTATTTTTAATTACTTTGATGTCTTGTGTTGTACGCTACACCAAGATTAGATTACTCTACACACAACACCATGTTAGCTTACAGTATACGCAAACACTATTATAGGCTTGTGTTGCATGCTAGAGCAACCTTCCTCGATAGCTTGTGTTGTACGCAATATTGAGTTTCACTAAACGAGATATTATTATAATATTATTATGAACAAGCCATTATGAATAGTAATACCCACCTTTTGAAATTTTATTTTTCAAAATGGACTTCATTTTTGGATTCGGAATATCGAAATTAGATTAGGGTGAATTTTTGGTATTTTTCTGAAAACTTTCAATTTTTGATGAATAGTGAAAACACTCGGTTACTATTTAAAAACCGACTTTTTATTTAAATAATTATTTGTTTTATTTAAATTTATTTTAGGTAAAAATTGATACATAATACCTATATAAGTTCAATATAATTCATTGGAGTCATTTTATAATAATTTTAGATATATAAAAATTTTATTGAACTTTTCACCGTCTTTTACCTATCTCCTAGGACACTACTGGGAAGTTGGGTTTTCCCAATGCTTGTTTGCCAACGGTTCTGTTGAACCGTTGGAATAGGGGTATAAAATAAGTATTTTCCAATGGTTTGAATAAACCGTTGGGAAATCTAAAAATTTCCCCCCCTTTACCAACGGTTTTACAAAACCGTTGGTAAAGACCAAGGCTTTCCCAACGGTTTGTGTAAATCGTTGGTAAAGCTCACCTTTCCCAACAGTTTGTTAAAACCGTTGAGAAAGTTTTCCCCTAAAATCCCAGCAGCCCTGAGATCCCATCCACGCTCGCGGCTGCTGCTGAAATTGAGACCTAAGATCTCTCTCGCTTGGAAAACCATTCCACCAGATCCATACTCAATCACAAGGTTGTTTTGTTATACACTTCAAATTTGTAAGTAGTACGTTATGTTTAATGTTTTTCATCTAATTTTTTACTTTTCTATTTTGATTTGGCTTAAACCTAAGTTTCGTACAGTAGGGTATACCCAACAATTTCAATTGGATTTGTTATTTGTTTTCTGTTTTTGTTCTGGTGTCATGTGTGAATCAATTTTTTGTTCTGTTTTTGTTTTCTGTTTTTGTTCTGGTGGGAGGTGATGGGGGTGAAGTAGGTGGGGGGAGGGGGTGTGCTGGTGGTGTGTTTAGGTGGGGGGAGGGGTGTGATGGTGGGGTTTTGAGGTGGGGGGTTGTATAAGTGGGTGTGGGGGTGGGTTGTGCAGGTGGGGGTGGGGGGAGGGGTTGGTTGTGCAGGTGGGGGTGCAAGTGGAGGGGGGTTGTTGTGCAAGTGGGTGGGGGGAGGGGAGTGTGCAGGTTGGGGGGGGGGGGGTGGGCTGGGAAGGTCAGAGTCTTGGGGGGGGGGGTGATGTGGGGGTTGTACAGGTGGGGGGTGGGGGTGGGTTGTGTAGGTGGGGGTGGGGGAGGGGGGGTTGTTCAAGTGGAGGGTAAAAGTGGAGGGGGTGCTGTGCAAGTAGGTGGGGGGAGGGGAGTGTGCAGGTTGGGGGGAGGGGTGGGATGGGCAGGTGGGAGTCTGTTGGGGGTGAGGTGGGGGGTGGGGTGTACAGGTGGTGGTGGGGGGAGGGGGGCTGTGCAGGTGGGGGTGGGGGGAGGGGGGGTTGTGCAAGTGGGGGGTGTAGGTGGGGGTGACTGTGCAAGTGGATGGGGGGAGGGGAGTGTGTAGGTTGGGGGTGGGCTGGGTAGGTGGGAGTATGTTGGGGGGTGAGGTGGGGGGGTGTGCAGTGGGTGGATGGGAGGGGGTTGTGCAGGTGGGGGTTGGGGAGGGGGGTTGTGCAAGTGGGGGTGCAGGTGGGGGGGGGGGGGTTGTGCAGTCGGTGGATGGGAGGGGGGTTTTGTAGGGGGAGTCTTTTGGGGGTGAGGTGGGGAGGGGGGGCTGTGCAGGTGGGAAGTCATCACTTCCATAGTTCACCAATAAGCACAGATAATTCATTACTTCTAGAGATTTGGATAGTTTTGAGGCCTCTTTGGTTTTGGTTCTTGTCTAGTCATCTTTTTGAGTAAGGAATCACATGATCTAAAAGTAACATCAACTATATAGGATGAATTCCTTCTCCCACAACACATTTTTCTAGAAATAATATATCCTTGGAAGGTTGTCAGAGCCTTTTAGAATCCAATGCCCCAACATTTTCCCAATTGCAAACTTGATACCATCATGTTATCAAGTCACTAATCCTACCAAATTGGATTTTCACTAAAAAATACTATTTTAATCCTTAACACCCATATTTTGTTTTTCATAACATGAATGACAACCCAATTAAATCTCATAGCTCTCAGTCACACCCCTGTGGATAGCTCACCCACCCCCTGGACACCCCTTCCACCCTCGTGGACAGTCCGCCCACCCCCCTGGACACCTTGTACCCCCTGGACAACCCCGCCACCCCCGTGGAAAGCCTGCCCACCCCCTGAACACCCCCTACTCCCTGGACAGCCCCCCAACCCCGTGGACAGCCCTCCCACCCCCTGGACACTCTCGCCCACCCCCCCGGACACCCCCACCCCCTGGACACCTTGTACCCCCTGGAAAGCCCCCCCACCCCCGTGGATAGCCCGCCCACCCCCCTGGACACCCCCTCCCCCCTAGATAGCCCCGCCACCCTCATGGACAGCCCGCCCACCCCCTGGACACCCTGTACCCCCTGGACAACCCCTCCACCCCCGTGGACAACCCACTCCCAATTACACAGAAGCAAATAACTCTGCATTTCCCCTAATTTTCAGAAGCCCCCGCGCAGGTGAACCCTAACCTGAGGTCTTCCATCTGATCGGCTGCAACTCCCCCATCCAGGTTAGACTCCTTCAACCTCTTCCCAAATACATACATAGAAGCCCTCATTGAGGTAATTGACATGGTTGGGGTAGTGGGGTAGGTGATTTTCCTTTTTTTTAGTGGGGTGATATGGTACTTTCTGTGGACTTTAGTTTGGGTGTTATGAAATGTACTAACTTTTCACAATATTTCCATTTTTTAGAATCAATAAATTATTTAAAAAACTCTCTTTACACATTCTGCATCTTTCATGAAAAGCCTTCACTTTTTAATATCTTGAACAATGTTTTATCAGGTCTATGATGTATTCTTGGTATGTGATAAATGAAAAAATTACAAAACACATCTCACCTCAAATCTAGGAACACATAACTGAATTAATTAGTATATATTTACATCATTTTAATAGTTCACTACATCAACTAGAAACTCCTTCCTTTATCATTTACTTAAATATATTTTCTATTAAAGTTAAATCCTATTGAATTGTTTATGACAAAATGACTTATATAAATTCTTTTTACAGAATGGACAGAAGTTGGATGTATGAAACCGATCGGATCTCAAGCGATTTTCAAAACAATTTGGAGAGATTTATAGATTTTTCATTTCACAATGCTTCAGATAGTGGTCGCATACACTTCCCATGTTCCAATTGTGTTGGTAGACCTTGGTTGAGCCATGAAGAAGTCAGCTACCACATAACCAAATTTTTTTTCAAGAAAACTACTTTGTGTGGTATCACAATGTGGAGAAAATAAAATCTCAAATTGGTGATGATCTAAATGAAAGGACTGGAATGGAGAATTTGTTAGATGATCGGTTTCCGTTTATTCATCATAATGAAAAAGAAAGGATTTCGACTCAAGAAGACTTCGATATGAGGACAGCTGATGCATCTAGTGAAAATGATCATATTGATAGGGTGAAAAAATTGAATGATGCTGCCACGACTCCAGTATATCGACAATGCGATAAAATGAAAAAGCTGGAATTTTTAATCCGATTGTTTCATGGGAAAACTATGTATGGAATTTCTAATACAGCAATCGATTACATTCTTACCCTCTTGAAGGATTTACTTCTAGATGATGCAGATATTCCCTCAAACCACTATATGGCATAGAAGTTAGTTGAGGAACTTGGATTTTCAAGAAACAAAATTCATGCTTTCCCGAAAGATTGCAGTTTATTCTAGGAGGAAACCGCTGAACGAAATGATTGTATAAAATGTGGCACATCCCGCTGGAAGTAAAAATTTGATGGAACACCATCCCGCGTTCTGAAAAAAGTAATGTGGAACTTTCCATTGATCCCCAGACTTCAGAATCTTTTTATGTCTGATGACATATCAATAAAAATGAGACGGCATGATACCAAGAGAAAGAAGACTAATGATGAGTTGTTTCATCCTGCAGATGGATTTGCATGGCAGAGATTTGATGCTCGACATCCTAATTTTGCAGCTGACGTGCGTAATGTGAGGCTGGGTCTTTCATGCGACGATTTTAATCCATTTAGGCAGATTCTTACTTCGCACGACACATGGCCAGTTTTTATACACATTTATAATCTTCCCCCATGGTTGTGTATGAAAAAACCTTTCACTTTCATGAGTATACTCATATCTGGTCCTTCTGATCCCGACATTGATATTGATGTATACATGCAACCTTTAATAAAAGAGTTGAAACTTCTTTGGGATGTGGGTGTGCACACATACGATGCATGTTTGAAAGACATATTTCAGATGCGTGATGCGCTTATGTGGATGATCAATGATTTTCCGGCTTATGCAATGATGTATGGATGGAGAACGAAGGGAAAACTGTCATGTCCAGTTTGTATAAAGAATACACGATCTAGAAGACTGAAACATCGCTGTAGTTTCGGTTTTATGGGACATCGATGATTCTTGAAAAAGGATCATCCATATAGAATGAATCGTCGAAGATTTGATAATACCATAGAGACCAATGATCCACCTCAGCGTATGTCTGGAACTGACGTTCTTAATGAATTGAAAGATTTCAGTTTTTCGTTCGGGAAGGGTCAAATGAAATCTGGAAAAAGAAAGAATGTTTCCACTGAAACCTGTTACAATTGGAGGAAGAAGAGTATCTTTTTTGATTTTCCTTATTGGTCAACCAATTTGTTACATCATTGCTTAGAAGTAATGCATATTGAAAAGAATATATGCGAAATGTTGCTTTCGGTTCTTCTAAATGTCAAGGGGAAGGCAAAAGATGATTTACGATCTCGGCGTGACTTGGTGGATTGGGGCACCAGACCAGAATTGCATCCTGTGCGTATCAGTGAAAATAAATGGAAACTTCCATGTGCTTCTTATGTGATGACACCTATGAAAAAAAAACAATTTCTGGAAGTATTAGAGACTATTAGAGTTCCTGATAGCTATTCAAGCAACATATCTAAACGGGTCAACAGAAGAGAGTTGAAGCTAAAATCTTTGAAGACTCATGATTATCAAGTTCTACTGCATGAGTTGCTTCCAATAGAAATCCATCATCTTTTGTCCAATAATGTAAGGGTGGTTGTTATTCGGTTGTGCCATTTTTTAGATATCTTTGTGCTAAGAAGTTGTCCAAGTCTTTCTTGCAAAAAATGTTGACAGATGCCCCATTAATTTTGTGTGAGTTAGAGAAAATATTTCCTCCATCATTTTTCACATGCATGCTGCATCTGACTATCCATATTTCCATTGAAATACTTCTCGGAGGACCTGTTTCTTTTCATTGGATGTATCCAACTGAAAGAAATATGTTCACATTAAAGTCTTATGTCCGAAACAAAAATCATCCCGAAGGTTCTATCGTGAACGGTTACTTGGCTCAAGAATGTATGGATTTTTGCTCGATGTATTTGTCTGATCTTACTACAAGATTGAACAGACCAATGAGAAATGAAGAAGAACAATATGAGAAAATTGAACCCAGTTTTCCATCACTTCCTCAAACAGGAGAAATTCTTGGATAATATACATTGAAGACATTAAGCCATGAAGAGCGGGAGATGGCACATCGCACAGTTTTGTTCAACTGTGATTTGTTCGATGACTATATCAGGTAACTAAATTGACTATGTATATCTTACATATATATCTGTTAAAATATTAATATTTTTTATCTACAGGGAACATAAAACAATGATAAATAGGAAGCATCGTTCTTTATCTTTGAGAAGGATAATGACTTTTCATAGCAAAGAGTTTTCTGCTTGGTTAAGATTGAAGGTATAAAAAAATTAATGTTTAAAATAATTATATCAATATTTAATTAAGTTTAATAGTCATTTATATTGCAGGTACTTAGTTTTTCTGTTGACTCTGTCTCTGAGGAAATAATGAAGACAACCAAATGGTTGAGAAAACAGGGCAGCAATGTCAGAGTTTTTTGGCGACGCTTTCCAAATACTCCGACATCATTCCCGTCAGCCCGCTATCATGGAGACATTTTCCACATGAGGTCAAGGATAGAGCATGGGCAGAGATATGGGTAAAAAAATATGTTCTATTTAATGCCATGAATTATTTTTTGTATTTATATGAATTAATATTTTGATTTCAGCTTCGATTTAATTTTCCTAATGGTGAGGGTGCACGATCGGAACGTCTAAATGATTTAGGCGAGCTTTGGAGAGCCTACAAGCATGAGTTGTATATTGGCTGTGTTGCTAGAGTTGGCACTGAGTTAGAGGTGGTACCAGTGGTGGATGATTGTCCTATAGAGAAGTATTGTCAGATGATTACTCATTGGACGAGTACCCAGTTTAAGGTATTAATAAAATTTGAGGTATTTAAATAATAACATTCATGTTTTTCATTAATACTATCTATTTCATTTTCGAATTTTATTTAGGAATCATCTGGAAAAAATAAAAAGAACATTGATGCAAAAAAATACCTCCACATACTGGGACGCACTACGATGCCTGATCATGAGAGGAAGCAGGTATAACAATTGTTTATAAGTTTTCTTTAAGACTTACAATTTCTTTTGTTTCTTCAATTATTTAATAGTTTGCTAAAGTTTTCATATAACTTTAGTTTTCAGTGTAATTGTAGAGGTAAATACAAAATATTGAAGGACGCGTGCCTTGAGAAAAACTGTTTTGCTCGAGTAGACAGAAAAAGGATGGAAGTGCCATCAACGAAGCGACTCAGCAGCAGATTGTAAGTTTTAATATTTTGAATTTATTTTTTAATATCTATTTTGTAACTTAATGATATATTTATATTTGTAACAAGCTTCTTTGGAGGCCCTCGATGCTCAAGAACCAGACAATTTTGGGCCAACAGATCACTTACATCAGGTGTTAGGAGAGGAGCATTCTGGCAGAGTACGCTGCCGACCTAGGATAGACCCGACGAGGTATTGGCCCTCCTCAGGTACGAGCTATAGTGCCACCGAGCTGCAGCAAGTTAGGGCACAGGCAGAACATGCTGAGAAAAGAGCAACAGAGACGGCAGAACAGTCTGTTAGGGCAAACAGTGCGTTTATAAAATTTATTGAAGTTCTACGTCCTACAATTCCAGAAGAGGCCAGCCCAGATTTTGATGAGTATATATCATCGATACGTTCTATATACGGTTTACCAAGTGGCAGTTCTAGTGGTGGTCAGGACGATGTATAGTTTAACGATGATGATGGCGAGGAGTCTGATGCGGAAGAGGAGGGAGAGGAGGAGGGCGAGGCGGGTGGCGAGGGCAAGGAGGAGGGCGAGGACGAGGATGAGGGCGAGGGAGAGGACGATGATGGGGATGAGGACGAGGGTGATGATGATTATGGTGATGATGGTGATGGTGATGTGGGACAAGTTGATCCATTACATTTTTGACTGATATTACTGAGATTTGATATTTAATCTATTCTAGTTGTTGGAGTTATCTAGACTCGTAGTATAGTATTGGAGTTGAGTTATTTTTATATATTATATGTTTTTATGGATGTTGTTGTATTTTAGTGGTTGTGTGTTTGGGAACCCCCCTCCTTCCTGGACCCTGGAAAACCCCCACCCTCCTCCCTGGACCTCGGACAGCCCCGCCGGACAGCCCCCCAGACAGCCCCCCGGACAGCCCCCCCAGATCCTCCCTGGACCCCAGACAACCCTCCGGACATCCCCCAGACAACCCCCCATACATCCCCCCACCCTCTTCCTTGGACCCCGGAAAACCCCCCGAACAGCCCCGGACAGCCCCCCGAACATCCCCCCGGACAACCCCCGGACAACCCCCCAGACAGCCCCCCACCCTCCTCCTTGGACCTCAGAAAACCCCCCGAACACCCTCTAGACAGCCCCCCGCACAGCCCCCCCCACCCTCCTCCCTGGACCCCAGACAGCCCCCCGGACAGCCCCCCCCCTCTTCGTTGGACCCCGAACAACCCCCCGCACAGAGAATTCTCATAAAATGGACAACATTTTAAGTACATATGAAAAAACGACCAAAATCATTCGGATTGTGTTGATACATTAGCACAACTATCCATGGGTCATATGTGACATGTACGAGTCAACCCCACCTCAATCCGAGGCGCGGTGTGGCCGCCACCACTCAAAGTGTCTGCCTTTTGTTTCAAAAGGACGTCATTTTAATTGAAAAACATCAACTGGCATACGAAAAACTGACAAAACGCATTCGTATTATATCGATACATTAGCACAATGATCCATGGGTCATATGGGACGTGTACGAGTCAACCCCGCCTCAATCCGAGGTGCGGTGTGACCGCCACCACTCAAAGTGTCTGTCTTTTGTTTCAAAAGGACGTCATTTGAATTGAAAAACATCAACTGGCATACGAAAAACTGACCAAACGCATTCGGATTGTGTCGATACTTTAGCACAATGATCCATGGGTCATATGTGATGTGTACGAGTGAACCTCGCCTTAATCTGAGGCACGGTGTGGCCGAAATCACTCTAAGTGGCTCTCTTTTGCTTAAAATGGACAACAATTTAAGTACATACGGAAAACTGACCAAATGCATTCGGTTTCCATTGAAACTTTAGGATAACAATCCATGGGTCATATGTGACGTGTACGAGTCAAATTCGCCTCAATTCGAGGCGCGGTGTGGCCGGCACCACTCAAAGTGTCTGCCTTTTGTTTCAAAAGTACGCCATTTTAATTGAAAAACATTAACTGGCATACGGAAAACTGACCAAACGCATTCGGATTGTGTCTATACATTAGAAAAACGATCCATGGGTCATATGTAATGTGTACAAGTCAACCCCGCCTCAATCCGAGGTGCGGTGTGGCTGCCACCAATCAAAGTGTCTGTCTTCTGTTTCAAAAGGACATAATTTGAAGTGAAATACATCAACTGGCATACAGAAAACCGACCAAACGCTTTCAAATTGTGTCGATACTTTAGCAAAACGATCCATGAGTCATATGTGACGTGTACGAGTCAACCCCGCCTCCATCTGAGGCGCGGTGTGGCCGCCAGCACTCAAAGTGTCTGTCTTTTGCTTAAAATGGACAACAATTTAAGTACATACGGAAAACCGACCAAACACATTCGGTTTCCATTGAAACTTTAGGAGAATGATCCATGAGTCATATGTGACGTGTACGAGTTAATTCCGCCTCAATCTGAGGCATGGTGTGGCCAACACCACTCAAAGTGTCTGCCTTTTGTTTCAAAAGTACGTCATTTTAATTGAAAACCATCAACTGGCATACGGAAAACCGACCAAACGCATTTGGATTGTGTCGATACATTAGAAAAATAATCCATGGGTCATATGTGATGTGTACGAGTCAACCCCGACTCAATCCGAGGCGCGGTGTGGCCACCACCACTCAAAGTGTCTGTCTTCTGTTTCAAAAGGATATAATTTGAAGTGAAATGCATCAACTGGCATATGGAAAACCGACCAAACGCATTCGGATTGTGTCGATACTTTATAACAATGATCCCTGGGTCATATGTGACATGTACGAGTCAACCCCGTCTCAATCCGAGGTACGGTGTGGCTGCCACCACTCAAAGTGTCTGTATTTTGCTTAAAATGGACAACAATTTAAGTACATACGAAAAACCGACCAAACACATTCGGTTTCCATTGAAACTTTAGGATAATGATCCATGGGTCATATGTGACGTGTATGAGTCAACTCTGCCTCAATCCGAGGCGCGGTGTGGCCGACACCACTCAAAGTGTCTGCCTTTTGTTTCAAAAGGACGTCATTTTAATTGAAAAACATCAACTGGCATACGGAAAACTGACCAAACGCATTCGGATTGTGTCGATACATTAGCACAACGATCCATGAGTCATATTTGACGTGTACGAGTCAACCCCCCCTCAATCTGAGGCGCGGTGTGGCCGCCACCACTCAAATTGTCTGTCTTTTGTTTCAAAAGTACGCCGTTTGAAGTGAAAAACATCAACTGGCATATGGAAAACTGACCAAACACATTCGTATTGTGTCGATACTTTAGCATAATGATACATGGTTCATATGTGATGTGTATGAGTCAACCCCTCCTTAATCTGAGGCACGTTGTGGCCAGAATCACTCTAAGTGGCTCTCTTTTTCTTAAAATGGACAACAATTTAAGTACATACGGAAAACCGACCAAATGCATTCGGTTTCTATTGAAACTTTAGGAGAACGATCCATGGGTCATATGTGACGTGTACGAGTCAACGCCGCCTCAATCTGAGGTGCAGTGTGGTCGACACCACTCAAAGTGTATGCCTTTTATTTCAAAAGTACGTCATTTTAATTGAAAAACATCAACTGGAATACGGAATACCGACCAAACGCATTTGGATTGTGTTGATACATTAGCATAACGATCCATGGGTCATATGTGACGTGTAAAAGTCAACCCCGCCTCAATCCGAGGCGCGGTGTGGCCGCCACCACTCAAAGTGTCTATCTTCTGTTTCAAAAGGACATAATTTAAAGTGAAATACATCAACTTGCATACGAAAAACCAACCAAACACATTCGGATTGTTTCGATACTTTAGAACAATCATCCATGGGTTATATGTGATGTGTAAGAGTCAACCTCACCTCAATCCGAGGAGCGGTGTGACTGCCACCACTCAAAGTGTCTGTCTTTTGCTTAAAATGGACAACAATTTAAGTACATACGGAAAACCAACCAAACGCATTCGGTTTCCATTGAAACTTTAGGAGAATGATCCATGGGTCATATGTGACGTGTACGAGTCAACGCCGCCTCAATCTGAGGCGCGGTGTGGCCGGCACCACTCAAAGTGTCTGCCTTTTGTTTCAAAAGTACGTCATTTTAATTGAAAAACATCAACTGGCATACGGAAAACCGACCAAACGCATTCGGATTGTGTCAATACATTAGAACAATGATCCATGGGTCATATGTGATGTGTAAGAGTCAACCCCGCCTCAATCCGAGGCATGGTGTGGCCGTCACCACTCAAAGTGTCTATCTTTTGTTTCAAAAGGACGTCATTTGAAGTGAAAAACATCAACTGGCATACGAAAAACTGACCAAACGCATTCGGATTGTGTCGATACTTTAGAAAAACTATCCATGGGTCATATGTGATGTGTAAGAGTCAACCCCGCCTTAATCTGAGGCACGGTGTGGCCGAAATCACTCTAAGTGGTTCTCTTTTTCTTAAAATGGACAACAATTTAAGTACATACGGAAAACCGACCAAACGCATTCGGTTTCCATTGAAACTTTAGGAGAACGATCCATGGGTCATATGTGATGTGTACGAGTCAACTCCTCCTCAATCCGAGGCGCGGTGTGGCCGACACCACTCAAAGTGTCTGCCTTTTGTTTCAAAAGTACGTCATTTTAATTGAAAAACATCAACTGGCATACAGAAAATCGACCAAACGCATTCGGATTGTGTCGATACATTAGCACAATGATCCATGGGTCATATGTGACGTGTACGAGTCAACCTTGCTTCAATTTGAGGTGCGGTGTGGCCGCCAGCACTCAAAGTGTCTGTCTTCTATTTCAAAAGGGCATAATTTGAAGTGAAATACATCAACTGGCATACGGAAAACCGACCAAACGCATTCAGATTGTGTCGATACTTTAGAAAAATAATACATGGGTCATATGTGATGTGTACGAGTCAACCCCGCCTCAATCCGAGGTGCGGTGTGGCCGCCACCACTCAAAGTGTTAGTCTTTTGCTTAAAATGGACAACAATTTTAGTACATACGGAAAACCGACCAAACACATTCGGTTTCCATTGAAACTTTAGGATAATGATACATGGTTCATATGTGATTTGTACGAGTCAATGCTGACTCAATCCGAGGCACGGTGTGGCTGGCACCTCTCAAAGTGTATGCCTTTTGTTTCAAAAGTACGTCATTTTAATTGAAAAACATCAACTGGCATACAAAAAACTGACTAAACGCATTCGGATTGTGTCGATACATTAGAAAAATGATCCATGGATCATATGTGATGTGTAAGAGTCAACCCCGCCTCAATCCGAGGCGCGGTGTGGCCTCCACCACTCAGAGTGTCTGTCTTTTGTTCCAAAAGGACGTCATTTGAAGTGAAAAACATCAACTGGCATAAGTAAAACAGACCAAATGCATTCAGATTGTGTCGATACTTTAGAACAACGATCCATGGGTCATATGTGACGTTTACGAGTCAACCCCGCCTTATTCTGAAGCACGGTGTGGCCGAAATCACTCTAAGTGGCTCTCTTTTGCTTAAAATGGACAACAATTTAAGTACATACGGAAAACCGACCAAACGCATTCGGTTTCCATTGAAAATTTAAGAGAACGATCCATGGGTCATATGTGACGTGTACGAGTCAACGCCGCCTCAATCAGAGGTGTGGTGTGGCCGGCACCACTCAAAGTGTCTGCCTTTTGTTTCAAAAGTATGTCATTTTAATTGAAAAACATCAACTGGCATACGGAAAACCGACCAAACGCATTCGGATTGTGTCAATACATTAGCACAACGATCCATGGGTCATATGTGACGTGTATGAGTCAACCCCACCTCAATCCGAGGCACGGTGTGGCTGGTAGCTCTTCAGGTGTATGTATTATGTTTAAAATAGACATTATTTCAGGTAAAAATATATGGTATACAAAAAACTGATCAAATTATGAATTGACTTCCGGATTCCACATATAATTGTCATCTAAATTTTAAATTGAATTCTAAATGAATTATGTATGTTTATAATTACGTTATGAATTCTAATTTAATTATGGATGTGTATAGTTCCACCATTATATGTTAAATGTGTATGAATTCGTTCTCTATATGTAAGTGTTAGTTGGTTATTGTAGGTACAATAATTGTATATGTATGTGTTAGTTTATTGCAGGTACAATAATTGGATTGAAAATTAGAGGGAACCCACAAAATGAGACCTGGTGGGAAAATTGGAGAGCTGGTGGTCAAATTGGAGAGCTGCTGGGTAAATTGCAGAGCTTCTGTGCAATTTTCCCAGCAGAGGCTATGCCAACAGTTCAAAACCGTTGGCATAGAATGTGTAGGTCTTATTTTACCAACGGTTCATAGAACCATTGGTAAAATACTTTTCCCAATGGTTATAAACCGTTGGAAAAGAGGATATTTTGGGTTTTTCTCAACAGTTTGCCAAACCGTTGGGAAAAACATGATAATTTTGGGTACTGTATCCCAACGGTTGTGAACCGTTGGGAAAAATATTTCCCAACGGTTTTCCAGAACCATTGGGATAGGGTAATTTTTCAGCACCCTATCCCAACGGTTCACTGTAAACCGTTGGGAAAAACTTTTCCCAATGGCTTACTTCCCTACGGTTTGCAGAACCGTTGGTATAACATATACCAACGGTTCTGCAGCCTTTCCCAACAGTTCTAAACTGTTGGGAAATCCTGCATTTCCAGTAGTGGGAGAATTTGAAAATTTACATAAAACTTAATTTTACCGCTTCTGTGAGTGGAATTTCAAAAATACAAGAGACACGGTTAATATCAAGGAGTAAAATGTGATTCAATAAGATAAAAATAATTTTTGGTGAATAGTAATTTTTTGCTTTTATTTACCACGGTTAAAAGTAAATAGGATAATTAAGGGTAAAAATGATATTACTATTACCCTAACACATGTCATAATTCTATTGGATAAGTGTAATTAGAACAAAAACAACCTTAGGAATAAAATATTACCCTTTAGGTCCACTTGGATTAGATTTGGACATTTATTATTATTTTATTTAAAGAAGAGTTAAAATAGTTAAAATCAAAGTTTAATAACTAAAACATTTTTAATATAGGGTTATACATAAGATAAATTAGACTATAAATATTCATTAGAAATATAAATAGATTTACTACATAATGGTATTTTATTTATAATTTTTAGACATTAAATAATTTAATTTATTTATGACACAATGATGATGTAGTAATTACCTTATTAATGAAATATTAACATAATTGATGTTATAAATACCCAAATAAATGTAATTTTAGACTTTATATGAATTACATTAATTTTATATGTTAATATGACATGTTAGTATTTATTAAATAAACTTTTTTCTAACTAATAATTCTTTTATTATTTTCACAAAAATCAATTACCAAATAGTGTCACAATTGACATAAAATAGTTTAAAAAAATATATTATATTATTAATTGTTATTCTATTCCTAAAAATATAAGGTTCGGCCAAATGACTTAGATAAGGTTATATATATTAATAATGAACCACTTGGGGTTCTTTTGGCTTATTTTAGTAAGTTTATTAACCATATAGTGTAAAAAAAACAAGAAGACACGATAAAAGTTAAATTATTTAACTTTGAGTTAAATCTAAATGATAAGGTTAAAATACTAACCTAAACTTGTCTAAAACCTATTTTTTTGAGATTATTTAGACCCATCCCAACTTTAGATTCAAAATAAATTAATTTGGAGCTATTATAAACCGAATATGACTTTATTATAAAATAATATTTTAAGTTTTTCCTAAGGTGACCCTCTCCTCCCTTATAAAAAGGGCACCCCTTCCCTCTTCTCTTCACACCCTTTTGAGCCTTTAAGCTTGGCCAAACCCTGCCAATTAATATTCTCAACCTCTCTAGTTATATCATATAGGTTCTGGTCTTCTCAAAATACCAACTCTAGTGCCCTAAGAAGAAGTTTAAAGGAGGTGCGTCGAGGAAGAGGTAATCTCTTCTACCAACTCTTTCAAGTTTCTTTATTCTTCTAATTCCTCTTCTTTAGTTGTTTAATTATAAAGTTATAACAACAGTATTAATTATATACTGATATTTAATTATAAATATTAAACAACCATATTTCATCTTCTATCCATCCTATGAAAAACGAAATCACCGCGCGTGCGTACGTACAGAATACCGTCTCCACGCCGTGGTGTAATCATTTTTTCCACCACCACCTTACTTGAATGGGTATAATGGTGTAAATAATAACTATATATTATTATTATAACATCATACTGATTCTAATATATTATATAATCCACTCCAATTCCATTCAATAAATATGGGAACGATATCATCGCTCGTGCGTACGTATGGATTACCGTCTCCACGACGCAATGAGATTCATTTTCCATGTTAATAATTCAAGAATTATTATAAAGTATATATAATAAGTAATCATGAAATATATGACATAATAATTCTACTAGATTTATTTATATATATATTTCATCTACTTACTTCCATTCAAGTTAATATGGAAAGGAAAACAACGTTCATGCGTACGTACGACCTACCGTTTCCATGAACGGTGTATTTCATTTCATTTATCTATCTATTATATATATATATACATATATAATGAATATATATGATATATAAGTCATGATTTAAATTCTGGAAGTAATTAAATCATGATACAAGTAATAATAATATCAAGAACTACAAGTCAAAACACGTACAGTAAATAAAATGATTTTACCCAAAATGATACTTTAACATGGAATTTATAAAAGAACGGGTAATATAAAGTCATAAGTGAACCATATATGATATCATAACAATGAATATGATTTTGTAATAAGTCAATGAAATTATTTAAATCATTATACAAGAGGTTTGGATACGTATGAAGCATATCGGACCTAAGGTAATGGATAATTTTGCAATCTCATTTTTATCTGAGATTGTTTGTTTGTAAGTATTTACTGGGGTTATATTTATCATCCATGTCCCTATTTTTTTAAATGGTTTCATGTATGTTTAAAGTCCTTTTTACCCATTTTTGACTTTTACTACATGGTATGTAAGGTATCTTTCTTTTTTTACCATACGAGGTACTTTTTGACTTTTCTGGAAAAAGTATGAGGATAATGTTTTTTTAACTTATACGGCATGGACGGATTTTTACAGTTTCATATAACCATATTTTCATGAAGCTTACTCTACAAGATTTGATTAATATTTTCAACAAAATTCTTTTCTTTTAAAATTTCATGGCATTTTTTGAAAAGAAAATGATTTTGAAGAAGAAAGGGTATTTTCCTCAAGAATTCATTTCAAGTGTTTTATCAAAACCATTTTCCATCTAAGATGACATTATTTCATATGTGTATGTTTCAAGTGTAATGTATCTATGATTTACATGGTTTATCTTTTCTTATGATGAAATTATATCCATTTGTTTTATATGGATTATGTTATGATGGAATGATGTTTATGAAAACCATTTTATCCTTTGGGTTATGATGAATGATTTAGGTTTATGTTGTGGCACACGTAAGAATGATTTCATTATGAGATGGGTGGGAAATATATCTCCCTACAATGCATTGGGTAAAGATTTATATCTCATGATATAGACATGGATGGAATGGTAAGTTAATATGGTTCAATGATAAAGGAATGGAACGAGGAGTGAACTCGATTCAGAAAGGGACTTTGTCCACTAAGATGGTCTTGGCAGCAATGCCTTGGCCACTATGGAAATCATAACATGTGCTTAATGGTTGCCACAATTACATGTTTTATTCCCATGATATTTTATCATGATTAATGTTTCTTTATGATCTATTCCTTACGTACTGCCATGTTTTATGTCATTCCCAAAGATTTTGATGTTTAAATATTATGTTCATGTTTTGAAGTTAAAATGTATATGGTTTGTTTTATTTTCTCTATGATTACCCTTACTGAGAATTTGAGCTCACCCTTTATATGTTTTCCTTTCCCTTGGATATAAAGAAAGGTTTTAGGTATGAAAAAAAAGAATATATTTATGGGAGATGTTTAAGATCTTTCACCAAGATTAGAAGATTATATTCCGAATTTCCAATGACACTAAACTATTACGGTCCTTTGGTGTCTGTTTTTGTTATGTATTAGATATTCCGAAAAAGTAATGTAATGTATATTTACGTCAATCTTTGGGTCTCTACAGTTGGTATCAAAGGTTCGGTTTAGTTAACCTTTGGATACTAGGATGCGAAAAATTTAGTGAGATCCTTAGAGATATTTCTAAGGTATGTCTAGGGATGTCCTTAAAGTTAAGTATACATATAGGTTAGAGTCTTATAATTATGTTGACTATCATTAATAACCTACGGTGAACTTAAGGTGTCATGGATTAAAGAATTTATGATAAGTTAGACATCCCATAAGTGACTTTTTATGATTATGCGGTTCCTCGTTATTTTAACTATTTCTCACACTATGGTTTCTATCTTATTCAATGGATGGAACGAGAAGGAATTCAGTTAACATTGATTCCAATGGACAAATTTGTGACTACGATCAATTTTTTTTTGTAATTCCTGGAGAGAAATATATTGTGATTATGTCGAATCAGTCATCTCGATATATGATTAACAAGGTGATCTTTAGTTGTATTCCTAAGTCATCAAATAAGAGGAAGATGGAATTTTATGCATGTTCGCATGGTGAGGAGCATAGATAAAGGAAGATTGAGATTTTTAAAGAAGGGAAGAAGAACCTTGAGTAATACCTCAAATGGAGGGGAAGATGTTATCTATGTGTAGAAAAGGGTCATAGAGTGATAGTCTGTAATGGAGTCCAATGTCTTATCTGTGGAGAACATGGGCATTACCCAACTCAATGCCCTGACCTAAGAGGTTACTTCTAAATCAATTAAGAACTTATTCCATGGAAATCATTGAAGTGTATGGATTAAAGTGTTTATGTATTTGTATTCAAGAATAATGTTGTTGAGGTACTTTTATGGTATATTGGAATATCTATGTATTTGTCCATTGTGGTTTTCCATAAGAATATGGCATCAGTAACCATGAAAAGTGATTGAAATATTTTTGGAAAGAAGATGATATGCTCATAATGAAGGGATAAAGAAAAAAATGAAATGATCTCATGACTGATATAAGGACAAAGTTATATCATGGTTTGAGTATATAGAAATTTTGGGATTTTGGTATGTGGAAAGTGTTAAATTTTGACACCACTCATGTTTTCACTAAGGTTGAATGAGTATTCATTTTTCAAGAGAATACATGATTAAGGTATTCATATGTTTAGAATGTGACCAACAAGATATATCGTATGATAAATGATGGTATTCACATGCTCGGTAGATGACATTTCTAGTAATTGTTTTCTTTATACTATGAGCTTGGACAGAAGTATTTTGGATAAGCCTAAAGATTGGAATGGATTATGTTAGACATAAGTCAGTATTGTTTAAGGCTAGAAATTTTTTCTATATTATTTATGGAATGTTATAATAATGTAGTTTTAAAAAAAAGGACAACCTGCAGGTCGGGCGACAACCCATCACGTCGGACAAGGTTGCGGGAATTGAACCCACAAATGAAGTGCGACAGGCCTTTATTGCCTACTAATGGCCTACAAGAAGTCCCTGGTTAGTAGAAACTAGTTTTATTATATTAACCGGTATGATATATGAATTATAAGTCCATTCTTGGAGCCATATATGTTTAATATCACTATATATGGACTTATGTATATTGAATAACTTTTTCAAACCTTTCATTTGAGAAAGATGGAATGACCCGTCATTCTATCACATGATCTACTAACACTTCACATAAGAAAAATTTAACTTCATTTCTTAAAGAGATGAAGTGGAAATTGTTCAAGGCACAAACAACAGTAATATTTTACCAAAAATCAAGTAAGTATTTATTTTAATTCAACAATTCTTCAACTTTAGGGAAATGATCTTGAAAACCAAAAATGTTGTCCTAGTGTCCTCATATCCAATGAATTAGATGGTACCTTAGATCATCACAAATTTATGGCTTTGTGATTTTTGGATATTTCATAGTCATGTCCTCTACCACTCTCCATCAGAACTTGATGGTTATATTTTTCTTCCATATCCATATTTCCACCTATGTTCTCCTATGTGGAAACCCAGTGATGAGTTAATCTGGGTAACCATTACATTTCTAACTTTCCTTTTTAAAATTAAGTTTTACTATAACTTTTTTACGATGTGGGTTTCTATGAAAGAAACTTTCAAGTAGTAAACCATTTATAACCCTGAAAAATTTCGAGGGAAAAATTCATTTTAAGGGGGGTAGAATGTAACAGCCTGAGATTTTATGAGAAATATTATTTTTAATTACTTTGATGTCTTGTGTTGTACGCTACACCAAGATTATCTTGCACTACACGCAACACCATGTTAGCTTATAGAATACGCAAACACTATTCTAGGCTTGTGTTGCACGCCAGAGCAACCTTCCTCGATAGCGTGTGTTGTACGCAATACCGAGTTTCACTAAACGAGATATTGTTATAATATCATTATGAACTAGCCGTTATGAATAGTAATACCCAATTTTTGAAATTTTATTTTTCAAAATGGCCTTCATTTTTGGATTCGGAATATCGAAATTATCTTAGGGTGAATTTTTGGTATTTTTCTGAAAACTTTCAATTTTTGATGAATAGTGAAAACACAGGGTTACTATTTAAAAATCGACTTTTTATTTAAATAATTATTTGTTTTATTTCAATTTATTTTAGGTTAAAATTGATACATAATACCTATATAAGTTCAATTTAATTAATTGGAGTCATTTTATAATAATTTTAGATATATAAAATTTTTATTGAACTTTTCACCGTCTTTTACCTACCTCCTAGGAGAATTTGAAAATTTACATAAAACTTAATTTTACCGCTTCTGTGAGTGGAATTTCAAAAATCCGAGAGACATAGTTAATATCAAGGAGTAAAATGTGATTCAATAAGATAAGAATAATTTTTGGTGAATAGTAACTTTTTACTTTTATTTACCACGGTTAAAAGTAAATAGGGTAATTAAGAGTAAAAATGATATTACTATTACCCTAACACATGTAATAATTCTATTGGATAAGTGTAATTCGACCAAAAACAACCTTATGAATAAAATATTACCCTTTAGGTCCACTTGGATTAGATTAGGACATTTATTATTATTTTATTTAAAGAAGAGTTAAAATAGTTAAAATCAAAGTTTAATAACTAATTTTTTTTAATATAGGGTTATA
This sequence comes from Viscum album, assembly GCA_963277665.1. Lineage (NCBI taxonomy): Eukaryota > Viridiplantae > Streptophyta > Magnoliopsida > Santalales > Viscaceae > Viscum > Viscum album. Next base: position 900,388,479 of record OY728131.1, on the reverse strand, counting down.
CATAAGATAAATTTGACTATAAATATTAATTAGAAATATAAAAATATTTCCTACATAATGGTATTTAATTTATAATTTTTAGACATTAAATAATTTAATTTATTTATGACACAATGATGATGTAATAATTACCTTATTAATGAAATATTAACATAATTGATGTTATAAATACCCAAATAAATGTAATTTTAGACTTTATATGAATTCCACTAATTTTATAGGTTAATATGACATGTTAGTATTGATTCAATTAACTTTTTTTGAACTAATAACTCTTTTATGATTTTCACAAAAATCAATTACCAAATAGTGTCAAAATTGACATAAAATAGTTTTTAAAAAAAATATTATATTATTAATTTTTATTCTATTAATAAAAATCTAATTTTTGGCCAAATGACTTAGATAAGGTTATATATATTAATAATTAACCACTTGGGGTTCTTTTAACTTATTATAGTAAGTTTATTAACCATATAGTGTAAAACAAACAAGAAGACACGGTAAAAGTTAAATTATTTAACTTAGAGTTAAATCGAAATGATAAGGTTAAAATAGTAACATAAACTTGTCTAAAACATATTGGTTGAGAGTATTTCGAACCATCCCCACTTTATATTCTAAATAAATCAATTTGGAGCTATTATAAACCGAATATGACTTTATTATAAAATAATATTTTAAGTTTTTCCTAAGGTGCCCCTCTCCTCCCTTATAAAAAGGGCACCCCTTCCCTCTTCTCTTCACACCCTTTTGAGCCTTGAAGCTCATCCAAAACCTTACAATTACTCTTATAAACCTCTCTAGTTATATCATAGAGGTTCTTTTCTTCTAAAAAGACCAAATCTAGTGCCCTAAGAAGAAGTTTAAAGGAGGTGCGTCGAGGAAGAGGTAATCTCTTGTACTGACTCTTTCAAGTTTATTTCTTCTTCTACTACTTCTTATTTAGTTGTTTAATTATAAAGTAATAACACCAGTATTAATTATATACTTATATGTTATTATAAATATGAAACAACCATATTTCACCTTCTATCCATCCTATGGAAAACGAAATCACCGCGCGTGCGTACGTACGGAATACCGTCTTCACGCCGTGGTGTAATCAGTTTTTCCACCACCACGTTACTTGGATGGGTATAATGGTGTAAATAATAACTATATATGATTATTATAAAATCATACCGATTCTAATATATTATATCATCCACTCCAATTCCATTCAATAAATATGGGAACAATATCATCGCTCGTGCGTACGTACGGATTACCGTCTCCACGACGCGATGAGATTCATTTTCCATGTTAATAATTTAAGAATGATTATAAAGTATATATAATAAGTAATCATGAAATATATGAAATAATAATGCTAATTTATTTATGTATATATATATTTCATCTACTTACTTCCATTCAAGTCAATAAAGAAAGGAAAACAACGTTCATGCGTACGTACGGCCCATCGTCTCCATGATCGGTGTATTTCATTTCATTTATCTATCTATTATATATATATACTGAATATATATGATATATAAATCATTATTTATATTCTGGAAGTAAGTAAATCAAGATATAATTAATAATAATATTAATAACTACAAGTCCAAACACGTACGATAAATAAAACGATTTAACCCAAAACGCTGCTTTAACATGAAATTTACAAAAGAACAGGTAATATAAAGTCATAAGTGAACCATATATGATATCATAACAATTAATATGATTCTGTAATAAGTCAATGAAATTATTTAAATCATTATACAGGAGGTTCGGATACGTACGAAGCATATCAGACCTAAGGTAAGGGATAATTTTGCAATCTCGTTTTTATCTGAGATTGTTTATTCGTAAGTATTTACTGGGGTTATATTTATCATCCATGTCCCTATTTTTTTAAAAATGGTTTCATGTATTTTTAAAGTCCTTTTTAACCATTTTTGACTTTTACTACATGGTATGTAAGGTATCTTTCTTTTTTTACCATACAAGGTACTTTTTAAATTTTCCGACAAAAGTATGAGGAGAATGTTTTTTAACTTATACGGCATGAACAAATTTTTATAGTTTCATATCGCCTTATTTTCATGAAGATTACTCTACATGATTTCATTAATATTTTCAACAAAATTCTTTTCTTTTAAAATTTCATGGCATTTTGTGAAAATAAAATGATTTTGAAGAAGAAAGGGTATTTTCCTCAAGAATTCATTTCAAGTGTTTTATCAAAACCATTTTCCATATAAGATGACATTATTTCATATGTGTATGTTTCAAGTATAATGTATTTATGATTTACATGGTTTCAATTTTCTTATGATGAAATGATATCCATTTTTTTTATATGGATTATGTTACGATGGAATGATGTTTATGAAAACCATTTTATTCTTTGGGTTATGATGAATGATTTATGTTTATGTTGTGGCACACGTAAGAATGATTTCATTATGAGATGGGTGAGACCTATATCTCCCTCAAATGTATTGGGTAAAGATTTATATCTCATGATATAGACATGGATGGAATGGTAAGTTAATCTGGTTTAGTGATAAAGGACTAGAACGAGGAGTGAACTCGATTCAGAAATGGACTTTGTCCACTAAGATGGTCTTGGCAGCAATGCCTTGGATACTATTAAAATCATAACATGTGCTTAATGGTTGCCACAATTACATGTTTTATTACCATGCTATTTTATCATGATTAATGTTTCTTTATGATCTATGCCTTACGTACTTCCATGTTTTATGTCATTCCTCAATATTTTGATGTTTAAATATCATGTTCATGTTTTGAAGTTCAAATGTATATGATTTGTTTTATTTTCTCTATGCTTACCCTTACTAAGCATTTGAGATCACCCTTTATATGTTTTCTTTTCCACAGGATATAAAGAAAGATTTTAGGCATTAAAAAAAGAAGATCTTTATGGGAGATGTTGAAGATCTTTCACTAAGATTAGAAGATTATATTCCGAGTTTCCAAAGACACTAAACTATTATGGTCCTTTGGTATCTGTTTTTGTTATGTATTAGATATTCCTCAAAAGTAATGTAATGTCTATGTATGTCAATATTTGGGTCTCTACCACCATATCCACTTATACTATTCATATAGGGATGTATTGCTAGTAATACCCACATAATCCATACCATACCAAAATTATAGGATGTTCTTCTATACATATCCTCAAATTCTATCTTAGTGTTATGTTCCCTAATCTATGTATTCCTAAATCTAGTTCCCAAGGTTTCTAATAAATTTACTCTAATACCAACTGTAGTGAACCAACCCCAGAAATACTGGAGCCAGCGTCATTATACAATTAAATTGGCATAAGATACAATTAAATCATGTCCCAAAGGACCTAACAATTTAGCAGTCTTGGTAAACCTAATACATACATTAGACTTGTTTTATAATTGAAAACAAAAATTACAATATAATATTTTTTTAAGGATAACTTTATTACATATAGTGTATCTTTGCATATATTTCTTAGCACACTTTATGGAATCATGGAGAAAGGAAACAAAATAAGGGTGAGTTCAAATGCTTAGTAGGGGAAAGTATAACAGAAGTGATAATGAATCAATTAGAATAATCCATATGGAAAGGTAAATAATTTAGAACACATGCCATGTAATAAATAATTGAGAAGGAAGTGAGTAAATAAAATGGCAAGGTAAATAACTAAAAACACATGCCATTTAAATAACTAGACAAGGTATAATTAATATTACAAGGTAAATAACTAGAAACACATGCCATTTAATCAATAATTTGAGAATGAAATGCATCCATAGACTTTTTCATATTGAAAATATCATGGATAATAAATATTGAATATGAATTAAGTAAATTATTAATTATTGGATGTCATTTTTCTTAGTCATATAAAACATTTACCATCAAGACCTTTCATAAGATGGTTTAGAATACTACTGTCAAGACCTTTCACAAGATAGTTTAAATCTGTGGGTTAAAACCCATCTATTCTTCTTGGAAACCAACTCAAAGGGTTTTTTCCAACTAATTTTGTCTCATCATACTAGATATTCATTGAGGGTATTAATTTAAATGCCCCCAACCTATTTCTTTCACGTCTAAATCATTCCTCATATATCAAATAATCAATTAAACTTAAAAAAATGTGCCTTATAAAATATTCATATTGAGTAAAGGATATAGATTTATAAATATTTCCCCAGTAAATCAAATAACTTTCAAAGTAAACAATTTATGTAAAAATGGTACATGGTTTAGGCAATAAACATATCCATGGTAAATGATACGGATAATTAGGATAAATTCAATGTTCAATGATCCCAAGAAATTGAATATTTCAATGGGACTAAAAGGAATCAAGGAGGGGAATGTCAATACTATCCTTGGACAAACCAATCAAAAAACATACAGGGGAATAATAAGGATGGAATTAATAAAACATATCACAAGTGGAGTAAAAATAAAGGGTTTTTGTCATTGATGAAATAAAGGAAGAACTTTAAAACATTATTGAGAAAAATATCCTTTTGTTTTGAAAAAAAATTTTAAAAAATTTTTTATTTGAAAATAAATTTTAATTATATAAAATATTTTTTAAAGGATTAAAATTCCTTTGATAAATAATTTTTAAATGGTTGAATTTTTTTTGAAAACATTTTTATAAAATATGTTCTTTAGAAGAAAATAGGTTCTCTAACTAAAGAGAGAAATAAAGTCTAGTTTTCTTGAAAACATTTTATAAACCATTTTTTTGAGTACCAAAGAGTGAAAAAATGGTACTATTACTTGAAAAAAGTTCACTAATAACCAAATAAGAATAAAATTAAAGTATTTATAAAATAATTATCCAATAATTTTCTCTAATAAAAATTCAAGTGTAAAAAATCCTAAACAAAATGAGATTGTGAAGTAAAACCTTAAAAATACCATAATCTTGATGTGAGAATCAATAAATGAATAGATTATATGAGTCAAATGTAAATACACATAAAAAAGTGTAAATACAATAATATATTTTAAAAATTAATGACATATATAATCTTATAATATTAATGATAATGAGGAAGAAATATTACCCAATGAAAAGGAACCGGGTAATGAAATTATTTACCACTTGGTAACTTGTAATTAAAATAAAATTAGAAGAAATAATTAAAATTGAGACTCAAAATAACATGAAGATAAAATAATTCATGATATAATATATAAAAATGGGTATTAGATACACCACACAAAATAAGTTAGTGGTGAATATGACATTTATCTCACCGATGTAAAAAGTGAGATGAGAATACCTTACCTTAAATTTCCTTTTGGGTGAATGTCCTTTAAATTCCTGTATAATGGTTTTAAACATGTAACTAAATTATAAAATAACTATAATAATATTTATAATATCACATATGATCTTATTGTAACATCTTATTACTTGTTTGTTAACAACCTTTCATTATTTTCACTATTTCAGGTGTTAATTGCCTAGTTTTTCGAGTATGTTTTAACTTATTATCTTTGTTCCTATTACTTAGATAATTATTTAATCATATAAATAATGTAAATCATGATTTAAATTTTATATATATTAAATATATATGTATTTATAGTAATCCATAATATTACGAGATAGGAAATGAAATGCACCGTTCAAGGAGATGGTAGACCGTATGTACACATGAACGCTACTTCCATTTGTTTATAATATTTAAAATAATTAAATGTAAATGTTATATATGTATATTATAATTATATTATCATATTTATTTCATATATTTCACATATTTTTATTAAAACCATCCTTAATACATTCCATGTATTGCGTGAACGAGTCATATTGCTTTGAGGAGGCGGTAGTCTACACTTCCATAAATGATGTTATGATATTTACAAAAAATGAAAATAATGAAGGTATGTGTTATATTATAATTAAATAATTATTAATAAAACATAAATATAATATATATAATATAAAACTACCATTTACATCATATTTCCCAACCATGATATGTGTTAAAGGAAAAATGAACGTCATCGTTTTGCGAGGTGGTAGTTCACCGTACACAAATAGTAAGTTCATTACCCATTTTATGGAAGTGTTTTTAGGTGTAGGTAAAAAATTTAACATGAAAAAATATAAATATATTTATTATAATTATGTTATTATATAATCATGATGTAAAAATAATTTAATGGATGGACAAGTAAATGAAAGAAAAGTGATCGTTGAAGAACATTACCTCTTCTTCGGGTAACTCTTTTTGGTTTAAAACAAAAGACTTCCTTGTATTTACTTATTACCAAAGTTAGGATTCTAGGATTAGGGTAGGGATGTTTTGAGATTATTCAGTAAGATTTTGGGTGATAAAAATGGCTTTATATGTTGAATAAGTGAGAGGGGTAAGTTCCTTTTTATAGTGGAGGAGTGACATTCTTGTAAATTTTTGAAAATGGAATTCAACCCAAATTTTTCCATGTAAAGTGTATCCAATAATTAAAAAATTAGATAAAAGGAAAGATACGTTCTATATATTAACATAAAATTTATTTTTGATAATTTTATAGGTCATTTGGGCTTTAAGTTTAAGGTTTATTCCCTTAGTAAGAAAATTTTTCTCTTAATTGCTATAATTAATTTTAATCACTTTCACTAATATTTTTGGTAAAAAACAAGTCAAAATTATTATAATTTAGAAATTATTCTTATTTAAAATATTTAATCTATTTTTACAAATTCCAATCACAAAATTGGTGGAAATTAATTTAAATTTAATACTGTAGATGGGACGACAAAGCATGATTTTAAAGTAAAATGTTCAAAAGTTTAATATGTTTTTATATTCAATTTTAAAGTGAAATTAATTAAAATGACCCAAATTATATTAATATATTTAAAATTTATCTAATTAATATTTAAAACCAATAAAAAATTTAATTTAACCCTATAAATAAATTAGATGAAAATGAAGTTTTGAATTAAAATTCAGTATTTTCACTATTTATCAAAAAATGAAACTTCTTAGAAAGATAAAAAAATCACAATAACCTAATTTTGATGTTACAATTTAAAAAATTAAGCTTATTTTGAAATATAAAATTTATTAAATTTCCAAAAATTTGATTTAAAGTAGGTTCTCCATTAAAAGGTGGTAAAATTACCTTTAGAAAAATATTATTTTTTAAGTGTAAAATTTGGTTTGTTCTTATTTTATGCCTATAAAATATATTGAATGACTATAAAAAATATTTGATTGAATATAATATATATTTTCTAATAATTTAGTTTATACTATTCATATCCTCTCATTTAACTACTCGGTTATATCTTTTTATATTAAATAATAATATTTTTATAATATATTGTTGTTTGATAAAACTCGGTCTTGCATGTAACGTGAGCTATCGAAGAAACTCGTTGTTGCGTGTGCCACAAGATAACTTATTATTACGTGTATTGAAAGATATATTATATAATTATTTTATTTAAAATAGTAAATATATTGTAAAATATTGGGATATTATATTCCCTTACACGCTTGGTGTTTCATGTCATACATACTATCAAATACAATGTTCTTACTTTAGAATTTCTGGGTGTTACATTCTCCCAACCTTAAATAAATTTTGTCCTTGTAATTTAAAATAAATATTGGTAATATATTGTTTGATATTTTCTATGTTGAAATCCCACATCATTAAAAGGTTTCATAAAAAATCCTCTAGAAAAGAGAGAATGGGAAGTACATAGTTCACATGGACTAACATATAACTAAGTCTCTGAGTAGGAGAACATTAGTGGAAAGTCGAGATAAAAACTTAAAAAAAATCAGAACTATTTATAGGGAGCGAATGAGGTCATAAATAAAAAACAAGTGGATGATTAACAGAATGTCTAGGGCTTCAAATCCATAAATCCATGATGATTTAAAAGACCATTAGTTCAACAAAAATTAAAGTATTAGGACAAAAAAAGATAATTTTCCTAATGTTGAGGAATTATTTTATTGACCAAGAATATAAGGAAATATTCTTACCTAATACATTTCAATTTAATTTGAACAATTCCATATTTTGGTTGTACTTTGATCAAATTATAATTCATCCCTTACTCTATGAAATAGATATCCTAGAATGAACCCTTTTTTTGAAGCATTAAAATATTCTTTTAACAGATTGTAATACCCATAAAACAAGTCATTATATTTTTATCTAACTATTTTCCCAAACCAATATGTTTAATACATTAATATCTAAACCTTAAAAGTTACATTACCAGTACATTATTAATATTTATTCACAAATTTTTTTAACTAAAAATAATTACACATTAACTAGAACATCGCGTAGGCCAGTGGTAGGTGCGAAACCCTTATCTTACTTTGGTCATGGGTTCAAGCCCCACAACCTTTATAGATTTGATGGGTTGTCACCCAGTATACAGGTTTTACTTTAATATAACCATATTAATATAATTTCCAAAATAAATATCATGAACATCCTTGAAATTTACTCATTAAATAACATTTTCTCTATGGTTTTCAATAATTGTTTTTCAAAGCCTAATAATATTATTTGACTATTATTACATATTATTAATGATAATAATAACACTAAAGGATATCAATACCTTTAAACTTATCTCTATAAAATATAAGGTCATTATTTAACAAATAGCTTCTCCATTAAAACAAATATTCAACCAATGAGTTGTATTGGCACAAATTTCTTCCAAAGTACCCTTAATCACATAAAACCTAAAGAGATGTTTAAGAATTATGACTTATGGTCAACTATAATATCATAATCCCATGATGGTATCCATTAGTCTTAATTTAATAAATACGTGTATGATTTTAAAATTTTAAACAATCCTTAAATGTTTCATAATTCTTATAACTAAAATAGTATTGGTAAAAACATTTATACAATTTAATTATAGAATCCTAGTAAACAATTCAACCATTTTATTTCAACATAAGTTATTCATTGGTCTAAGTTTTAACCTAAGTAATTTATTTTCATTATATATTCAATTTTTTCATAATGATTTCTAAAGAAAATTTGAATTATCTTAAATATATCCTTTAGGAGTGTCAAACTAGGCACGCAGTAAGGCCAGTTGTCATGTACCAAGTTACGCTCGGGTCAGACTCGACAAACCTTTTTAGAGTTGTTACCCCTAGTTACATATGTACTAGAACCACATCTACTTGTAGTATCTAGATATAGATGTATTTCTAATAATACCCATATAATCTCTACCTTACCAAAATTCTAAGATGTTCTTCTATACTTATCCTCAAATTTTATCTTAGGGTTATATTCTTTAATCTATGTTTTCCTAAATCTAGTTCCCAAGGTTGCTATTAAACTTGTTCTGATACCAACTATAGTGACCCAAACCCAGAAATCCCAGATCCAGTGTCATACTACAATCACATTAGCATAAGATATATGTAAATCATGTCCCAAAGGATTGAAAAATTTAGTATTATTGGTAAACTAGATTCATACATGATACTTTTTTATAAATGAAACACAAATTACAACATAATATTTTTAAGGACAACTTTATTACATATAGTGTATCCTTGAATGTCTTTCTTAGTACACTTCATGGAATCCTAGGGAAAGGAAACAAAATAAGGTTGAAATCAAATGATTAGTAAGGGTAAAGTATAGTGGAAGTGATAATGAATTAATGAGAATAATCAATATGGAAAGGTAAATAACTAAGAACACATTCCATACAATCAATAACTAATAAGAAAGTGAGTAAATAAAATAACAAGGTAAATAACTAAAAAAACATGCCATTTAAATAAATTTATAAGGAATAATCAACATATAAAGGTAAATAAGTGTAAACACGTGCCATTTAATTAATAAAATGAGAATGAAATGAATCCATATACTTTTTCATAGTGAAAATATCATGGATAATAAATACTTAATCTGAATAAAAGAAATTCTTAATTATTGGATGTCATGTTTCCCAGGAACATGATACCTTTACCATCAATACCTTTCTCAAGACAATTTAACAAAATACTTTCACGACCTTACACAATACAATTTAAATATGTGGGTAGAAACCCATATATTCTACTTGGAAACAAAATCAAAGGGTTTGTAGTCAACTAATTTCATCTCATGAGACTACTGATGCATCTAGGGGATTACTTTAGATGGTCCCCAACCCATGTATTTCATGTCCAAAAAATTCCTCATATATGTAATAATCATTTTAATTCAAAAACAACATTCCTTATCAAATATCCATATTGAGTAAAGGATACACATTTATCAATATTTCCCCAATAAATTAAATAACTTAAAAATCAAACACCATATGTAAAAATGGTATATGATTTAGGAAATGAACATATCCATGATAAATGATATGTATAATTAGGGGAAATTTAATGTTCAATGATCATAGGAAATTGAATATTTCATGGGGACTAAAAAGAATCAAGGAAGTGAATGCTAATACTATCCTTGGACAAATCAATCAAAAACTAACCAGGGAAGAATAAGGATGGTATCAATACAAAATATTCCAAGTGGATTAAAAATAAAGGGTTGTTTTCATTAATGAAATAAAATATCAACTTTAAAACATTCTTGAGTCAAATATCCTTTTGTTTTGAAAAAAAACTTTTGATAAACCTTTTATGTGAAAATAAATTTTAAGAACATAAAACATTTTGTAAAGGGTGAAAATTGATTTTATAAAACATTTTGAAAAGGTTAAAAACATTTTTAATTTTTTTTTATAAAATAGGATTTTTAGAATAAAATAGGTTCTCTGACTAAAGAGATAAATGAAGTCAGGTTTTCTTGAAAATTTTTTCTAAATCATTGCTGGAAAGTTAAACTATACCAATGGTTACAAACTATTGGAATAGGGGGATAAACCATTGGTATACAATATCCCAACGGTTTTCCAAACCGTTTTCTAGTCTCGTGTTGGGATAGACATATATGAATAGTTTATAAATAACCATTGGTATAGGGTACAAAAATTACAGTTTCCTAATGGTTTCTTAGAACCGTTAGGATAGATAATTACCAATGGTTTTAAACCATTGGTTTACAAAGGAAACAATGTAATACCAACAGTTTTTGAATCATTGGCATAGAGTTTTTCCAACAGTTACATACAAACTTTGGTATAAATTACAAGTCTAGGGATATACCAATGGTTTAGTAACTGTTGATATATAGTTTTTGCAATAGTTATACATAACTGTTGGAAAACACATGCAATTTTAGCACTGTACCAACAGTTATAAACCATTGGTATAATATTCAACCCGATTTGAAGCTCCACAGTAGCTCCAACATTTCACACATAAACCTGAACATATAAGACAATATACTGAATTCTCCAATATTGAAAACACCAACCTTAAAAATTGAATAAATTTCACAAACCACAATCATATGAAAAAACTCTACAGTACCATATAAAAACATCTCCAAAAACTCTACAATACCATATACATAATTTTAAAAACTTATAACAACTTCACATTTTTTATTCAATTTGAGGGGGAACTAGCATGTGTGGTGACCCAGAACAAATAACATACCAAATAACATACCTCACTCAAAGGAATCTATTTAACATACCTCACCCATGGATATGAGATGTTCTAGATAGTGGGATGTTACCTACTATATTTTTTTTGAGATGCAACCTTAGGAGTTGTGAGATATCATCTTATATCATAGTTTCTCATGACCCTTATAAGTTTATAACTAAACTGAGAGTGGGTAGGGTGGTTTAGTTTAAACCTATATTAGTATTAAACCCTATAGCAGGTGTCTTTGAACTTAGTTATGATGATAATGGGTGTATATCAATGGGCTTGTGTGACATAAGGAAAGTAGTTGTCCTTGGCGTATTAGATGTCATGTGTTTTAGAATAGGGGTAGAAGTTACTCAAATGAGAAGTGTATTGTGTGAGGTTGGACCAAATGGACTAGTTTTTAGAGCCCAATTATCTGTAATCACATATTAGGACAATATTGAGTGGGTGGGTTTGGTGATTGAGGATATCCATGAAAGGGACCAACCTGATATCATAAGTGTTTTAGATGTGCGAGGAACATGTAGATGTTTTAGTATATGGAATCAATGAACATAAGTGTTATCAAGTATATTATTTTGTTAGGGAGATGTCTTATTTTTCTTAAATAAGGTGCCTTGAGTGCTTGTGCTTTGGTATCGAGGTTGGTATTGGAGGGAAGGATCATTTGGATGCCTAAACCTGAGACTTTTTTTGTTTTCTTTTAAGTGTAGTGTGAGAATAGGTGTACACTTTAGTATTTAAAATGAAATCGCATGTTAGTTGTTATTGAGGTGGTTATATCCCTAGTGTGGCATTTGGTCTAATAGAAAAGTTCTTATAGTGATTCTTCTTAAAGTCAAACTAACATGCTAAAGGGAATCTCAATAATTCATGTTTAAAAATTTGTCACAACATGACATGTGAACTCTGTGTTTTGATGAAAATAAGTCATTAAAAACTCTATATTCATGGGTATTGGGAAATTTTGATGAAATTATTATGGGTGTGGTGACTTGAAACTTTGGTCGAGAATAAGGGGAGTATCATGGAATGAACAAGACGTGTGAGATAGATCTTATTACATGTTGTGGGTGTTATTATCAGAAGCCAAAAACATGTGGAAAATTATGTTTGTACTATATTTCAGGTTATAGAGGGATAACCACACCCAATATTTGAGTTTATAAATTAATGGATCATAGTTCGTGGAGGTTGGGAGTTTGGTATAGTAAATTGAAGGTAAGAACACTCTATGGTGGGGAGTGATGTATTAGTTATGGGAATGTGAACATTATGATTGGAGGGCCATGAGAGTTTGGAGATGAACATGGGATGGAATGATAACATTATGATACTTGTGAATAAGTGGACCCAAATACATTTGGATTCTATGGTGAATTCCATGTATAAATTGAGATGTGATATTGGGTGGAGTCTGATGAGCATGGGTGTTGGATTCAGGATGGTTTATGATGATCTAACATAGGATATCACATGGGGAATTAGGTAAAAACACTAGTGTGGGTACTTAAATTACCATGGGGTTCCTTTAGTCTTAAATTCATTATTATTGGATATTTAGGTAGTGTGTATGTAGTGAAAGACAAACCTTTTCAAGAAGGGTTTTCTAATGTATATCTGACTAGTGTTTTTGTGTGAGATAGATTGTGATGATCCATAAACTGCATTGGGTGCATCTATTTGGGTATCAAAGGTGTGTTTTGAGAGTTTGATATGGATTTTTTAAGAATAGATAAAGTGATCAGGTTTTTCCTAGATAGTGAAGCCATGCCTATTTTAGCATGAAAAAGAGAAGAAAGTGTTGATACTAGTGTAAGGCTATAATTCTTACACATGTATAGGTGAGGGGCATTGAGAACCATACTAAGTGAGTTGGTGGACCACTAGAATCATGTCATCATAGTAAATTCCAATGGTGGGAGAAACCATAGCTTGGAATTGTCCCTATTACTAAGGTTCTATAGTGGGGAGAACCACAAAATCAATAATTAATTAGGGATAATGATCAAGTTAAGAAGAATGGTGACTCATAAATGGTTAGATAAGGGGTGTCCTTTAAAAATATTTCTCAAGATTTCATAAAGAAATATTCAAGGATGGAAGAATATGAAAAGGGTAATGGAATTAAGGACTATTCAAGAAGGATAAACTCCACTGAGCAGTCATTATTGTCACTAGAAACTGGGATGGATTTTAGAATTTCTAATCAGTATGATAAGAAACCGCAGCTTACTATAGCCTTGAAGTAGGGTGGTAAGAGACCTATTGAATGTATAAATAAAGGTAACCAATAATCCTAGTGTGAAGAGAAGAACCAAGACTAATATTTCTTAGGTAGTAAAGGAATTGACCTTACAGATTTATAGGAGGGCCTTTTTATGAGGTTGGGTATTGATAAGGGGAAATAATACCTTTGTGATACTAATTCTTATTCACTTGTTAATACTTGTTTGTATTATCAAAGAATTATAATATAGGGGATTAAAAGGGGAATATTTCTACAATGTTTGTATCCATCTCAAAATAGGAGGGAGCTAAGAATGACCCTCCTACTATGGACAAATCCAAAGTCAGTACCGGGGACAATTATCATGCTTCTATAAGGGATACCTATGGAACTCAGAATGACAAGGATAATGTACAAGAAAATAATGATCAAGCTAAGGTGGTATTGAGTATAAAACCTGGTGTGGGATGGGTGTAGAAGAAAATGGTACCTGGGGATCCTTAATCTGTAAAGGTACAAGTGGCTACTCAAAAGGAAAAGGACACACCTGATAGCCTAAAACTGAAGGAATCATGAAAAAAATACCTTATAATAGATGTTTCAATCATGACATATACTGAAAATATTATCAGCATTTTTAGAATTGGTGGTGTCACTATGGGGTTGGATGATCTAGGCATGGTTGGTGAAGCTAATTCCTCAATGAAGTAGTAGGTCCATGTAGTGGTTCCCCTCAAGATGGCCGATAAGAATCACCAACAATTAGGTAAGCGCATAATACAAAATTTCTTGTCAAATACTCATAATGGTTTAGGAAAATAGAATATATTTAGCATGCTTGACAACCATAATATATCAAGTAGCAAGGAATCTTTACTAGAGGATTTTGACAAGGATCATGGATTTATTCAGGTTAATGGAAAGACTTTAAGCATTGAGACTTCCAAAGACCATGATCTATAATTTTACAAACATCAAAGTGCCACATGGGAATTATTTTTCTCTATATATCCCAAATCCTTTAAAATTTTTAGTGGCATGATATTAATACTTTATCTTATATCAATAATACGTGACTGGATATATTAGAAAAATTAACTAATGGAACCACCATGGTGTGGTTGTTTAGAACATGTTGTGGTATGTGTTGGTGTAAACCATGACATAATGAGGGTTACCATGCTATGGTGTTCATCATTCAAGTGTACATGTTATATGATATAATATGGATTATATTTTATATTCCACTCTAAATATCATACATGAATTCTAAAAAAACACACCTAATTGTAAAAACACCTCCAAATAAATCATCAAAAACCAAATTTTTGATCAAAACACTAAAAAAAAACAACCCCTGACTTTAAATCAATCCAAATGAAAAAGGTAAAACAAATCTAGGAAGAATATACAACTTAGTTAAAACTTACCAATTTTAAGTGGATGTTGAATCAAGGATGGATTGAGAAGAATAGGGGAGCTGTAAATCAAAACAAAAAATAAAAACAACCTTGTATTTAAATAAATCTAAATGAAAAACATTAATAAACGGAGGAAGAATATAAAACTAAGTTAAAACTTTTGGATTGGAAGTGGAAGTATAAAAAAATCGATTTTTAGGAAGAGGGTTCGCATGGGAAGAATTGGGAAGAAGGGATCACACGAGAAGAATGATAGATCTAGTTTAGGGAACAATGCGGGAAGATCGGGAAGAGATCTTTTTGATTCTGTATATGAAGAATTCTATCCCAACAATTCTTTAAAACCATTGGAAAATGTCATTTTCATGGACTATCCTAACAATTCTATAAAACCGTTGGGAAACATGGTGGTATCCCAATAGTTATATGAAAATGTTGGAAAAAATACCTATAACAGGGCCTATAAAATTGGTTTTTCAAACCATTGGGAAAAACCTCCCTAAAAAACCAGTATACCAATGGTTTACAGCAAACCGTTGGCATAAGTACCCTTTCCCAATGATTGAAATAAATTTTTTGTATAAGAGCATTGGAATAAGGGGGATTTCTAGCAGTGGATAATTTTGAGTACCAAAGAGTGAAAAATGGTAATATTACTAGAAAAAATGTCACTAATAACCATATTATATTAAAATTAAATTATTTATTAAATATTGATCCAATAATTTCCTATGATGGAAATTCAAGTGTAAACAATCCTGAAAAAATGAGATTCTAAAGTAAACCCTTGAAAATATCATAACATTGACATGCGAATAAATAAATTAATAAATTATGTGTGTCAAATGTAAATACACATAAAATAAGTTGAAATAAAACAATATATAGTAAAAAGTTATTACAAATATAATCTTATAATATTAATGACAATGAAGAAGTAATATAACCCAATGAAAAAGAACCAGGTTATTAAATTATTTACAACTTGGTAACTTTTAATTAAAATACCCTTGGAATAAATAATTAAAATTGAGACTGAAAATACCATAAAGATAACATAATTAATGATATAATATATCAAAAATTTTAGTATATACACCAAAAATAACAATTAAGTGGTGAATATGACATTTATCTCACCGATATAAAAAGTGAGATGAAAATCCATTACCTCGCATTTCCTTTCAGATAAACGTCCTTTAAATTCATGTATAATGGTTTAAAACATGTAAGTAACTTATAATAGAACCATAATCATATTTATAATATCACATATTATCTTATTATAACATCTTATTACCCATTTTTTAATAACCTTTCATTATTTTAACAATTTCGGGTGTTAATTGCCAAGTTTGTTGAGTATTTTTTAACTTGTTATCTTTGTTCCTATTAATTATATGATGATTTAATAATATAAATAATGTAAAAAATTATTTAAATTTTAAATATATTCATTATATATCTATTTATATTAATCCATAATATTTAGATATTGTAAATGAAATGCACCGTTCTTGGAGACGGTAGGTCGTATGTACGCATGAACGCTACTTCCATTTCTTTAATGTATTTAAAAGAAAGAAAAGTAAATTATATATATGTATATTATAATTCCATTATCATATTTATGTAATATATTTCATATAATTTTATTAAAACCATCCTTAAAACATTCCATGTATAGCATTAATGAGTTACATTGCTTTGATGAGGCGATATTGCACACTTCCACAAGCAATGTTATCATATTTACACCAAAATGGAAAGCATGAATATGTGTTTATATAAAAATTACATAAGTATTAATAAAAAATAAATATAATATATATCATATAAAAATAGTGTGTCTATAATAATTACCAACCATGATAGGTGGTAAAGGAAAAACAAACGTCATTATTTCGTGAGGCGGTAGTTTGCTGTACATGAAAGGTAAGTTCATTACCATTTGATGGAAGTGTTTATAGATGTAGGTAAAAAAAATTAACATAAAAACACATTATTATATTGAGGATAATTATTTTATTATATAATAATTATATAAAAATAATTTAAGGGGTGGATAATTAAATTAAAGAAAATTGATCACTGAAGAACGTTACCTCTTATTCGGGTAACTCCTTTTGGTTTAAACCAAAAGGCTTTATTGGATTTAATTATTCAAAAAGTGAGGATTATATAATGAGGGGATGGATTTTGGGATATTATTTGGTCAGATTTTGGGAAATCTAAAGGGCTTAATATGTGGGAATAAGTGGTAGGGGTGAGTGCCTTTTTATAGTGGAGGAGAAGTGGCATTCTTGTAAATTTTTGAAAAGGGAATTCCACCCATGTTTTTTCCATGTAAAGTGGATCCAATAATGAAAAAAAATTATAAAAGGGGGTATATGGTCTAAATATTAACATAAAATGGATTTTGGATAAGTTTCTAGGTTTTTAATTTTAAGGTTCAGTCTTTTGTTAAGCTATTTTTTTCTCTTAATTGTTGTAATTAATTTTAATCAATTTCACTAATATTTTTTGGTAAAAAATAATTTGAACTTATTATAAATTAAAAATTATTCTTATTCCAAATATGGAATCCATTTTTTAAAATTCCATTCACATAATTCATATAAATTAATTTAAATTTAATCCCATAGACGGGACAACAATGCGGGTTTTTAAAATAAAATGTTTGAAATTTTGCTATGTTTTTATATTAAATTTAAAAGTTAAATTGATTCCAATGACATAAATTGGATTAATATATGTAAAATTTATCTAATTAAGATTTAAAATTATTAAAAAAATAATTTAACATTATAAATTAATTAGACAAAAAAGCAGTTTTGAATTAAAATTCAATATTTTTCACTATTCATCAAAAAATGAAGCTTCTCATAAAAATAGAAAAAATTTACCCTAATTTTTTTTATGATAGTATTTCAAAAATAAAGTTTATTTTGACATATAAAATTTATAAAAGTTTCAAATTTTTTATTTAAAATAGATTTTTCATTAAAAGGATTCAAAATTACCTTTAGAAAAATATTGCTTTTTAGGTGTAAAATTAAGTTTGTTCTTATTTTATGTCTATAAAATCTTGGATTAATATGAAAAATATTTGATTGAAAATAATATATATTATCATAATTTATTTAATCATATTCATAACCTCTAATTTAACGGCAAAGTTATATCTTATTATATTAAATAATAATATTTTAATAAGATATTATTATTTAGTAAAACTCGGTCTTGTGTGTAACATAAGCTACCGAAGAAACTTATTGTTGTGTGTGACACAATCTAACTCGATATTGAATGAATTTAAATCTATCTCATAGATTGATTTTATTTAAAATATTAAATGTATTGTAAAGTCTCAGGAAATTATATTCTGTTACGTGCTTGGTGTTGTATGTCATACACGCTATTGAATACAATATTCTTACTTTAGAATTTCAATACGTTACATGAAGAGTCAAGGTTCAAAGTTGATGAATTTGAAGACTCAAATGAGCCATATTTCTACCATCCTTAATGATATAGTAAGCAAGAACTCTGAAAATCTTTCTACCCAACCAACTCCAAATCCCAAGGAGAATGTTAGTGCCATCACATTGAGAATTGGGAAGCAAATTACTGATAAATCTGCACCTATAATTCCACCAGGATTCACCTCAACCCTAGAGAAGCCCCATTCAGGACCAGAAGATGAGAATCCAAAGGATAAAGACAAAGATAAGTAAAATATTGATGATGTTCCTCCTAAACCCCTTCTATTTCTATAATAGAGTTGTACAAACTAAGAATATGACTTAAGAGGTGATGAAAAAAAAGAGTTTTTGGATACATTCTAGAATGTTTAGATCAACATACCTATAATTAAAGAAATAAATAAAATTATAAGGTTGCTGAGTTTTTAAAAGAGTTATTTACAAATATAATAGGGATAAAAGGAAATGAACATATCAACCTTTGGAGGAATGTATCTTCACTTTCTACAAAGTGAAAAGACCTTGATACATTCACTATTCCTGCACCATAGGGGAGTTATATTTCTATGATTCTTTATGTGATTTGGGCGAGTCCATTAATTTCATAACTTGCTTTATTTTCTCTTCTTTATAGGTTGGCAAGAGGATGACAAAAATGGTGGTGGTGTAACTAGTGAATATGGACACAACGTACCCAATGGGTGTCATCGAGGATGTCCTTGTTCAGGTAAGGGACATGATATTTCTTACATATTTCTAGGTTTTGAATATGGAGTATGATCAGGTAATTTCTCATGATCCCATCATTCTTGGAAGGACCTTCCTTAAAACTACCAAGACAACCATAAATGTCCATGAGCGTACACTTTATATAGAGTTTAGAGATGAGATCATGTGATTTAATATTTTAGACTCCATGCAGTACCCCTTAGAGGACCATTCCACTTTCTTAATCTCCCATTCTGACCCATCTTGTAATGAATCCCCAAATTTTGATTTTAAATATTTTATAAATGGGTATCTTTCCATGATCATAGAGATCTTGAGAATTGGTTCTGGTTTGATGTTGAAAAATACTTCCACACCTATTTATCATGATCAAACCACACCCATTTATAACACTTTTGTGGATTCTTTTTCTAACTCTGAGCATGAACTTTCTGATTATGATATGTATGTTAATTATTAAGATGGATTTGATGAAATATTCACTAATGTTGATGATTTATATTCAGAACCTGACATTAATTGTGTACATATATCAGTTCCCACATCATTTTCATCAATACAAAACCCACAAAAACTGAAACTCAAAACATTTCCACCAAACTTAAAATATTCATACCTGTTGAATGATGAAAAATTTCCCATAATAATTTCTCATAGTATCCTAGCTAATTAATAAATATAAATTTTAAATATTTTAAGATAGAATATTAGGGAAATTGGGTAGACCTTAGAAGAAATCCCAGGTATTAGACCCTCTATTTGTATGCATAGGATTCTTTTAGAGGATAATTCTAAACCAATTAGGCAACTAAAAAGGAGAATTAACCCCAAAATGTTATAATTTGTAAAAAAAGAGGTGGAAAAGTTACTTGAGGCAGGTATCACATACCACATTTCTGAATCTCAGTGGGTTATCCCTATCCAGGTTGTACACAATAAAATTTGGTTCATTGTTATAAAGAATGAAAATTATGAGTTAGTTTATATGAGAGTAAAAAATAATTGGTGAGTGTGTATAGATTATAGGAAATAGAATCAATCCACTCATAAGGAACATTTACCAGTTCCATTAATTTATTGTATTCAAAAGAGACTTATAGTTAGGACACACTATTTCTTCTTGTATGGTTTCTATGGATATTTTCAGGTTCCCATTGTAAAAAAGGACCAGGATAAGATGACATTCACCTACCCATTTGGTACATTTTCTTACTAAAGGATACTATTTTTACTTTTTAACACCCCATGTACCTTCCAAATATGCATGGAAATTATATTTTCTAATTTACTTGATACTTTCATGGAGGTATTTATGGATGGTTTTACTATGTATGGTTCCTCATTTCATGAGTGTCTATTGAGTTTGGGTAAAGTGTTGCTTTGTTGCATTTAGAAAAATATGGATTTGAACTTGAGAAATGTCATTTTATGGTAGAGAAAGGAATTTTATCTGGTCATTTAGTGTCACAACATGTAATTGAGGTTGATATATATAAGGTATAAATCATTTTATCCTTTTCATATTCTACATGTGTGCATAGTATTCGATCATTCCATAAATATGATGGTTTTTATTGATGATTCATCAGAGATTTCGGTAAGATCACTCTCCCCTTATCTTGAATGATTCAAAAAGATATTGACTTCATTTTTTATGATTCATGTAGGGTATCGTTTGATGATCTAAATAAGTTTTTAAACACTGCATCGATCATACAACCCCCATAGTGGTAGCTTCCATTTAAGCTTATGTGTGATGCTTCAAACATCGTAGTTGGAGAAGTCTTATCTCAGAGGGTGTAAGGTTAATCCCACGTGATTTATTATGAATTAAGGAATTTGAATTCATCCCAATAAAATTACACTAAAATTAAAAATGAGTTTCTTACTATTATATTTTATTTAGATAAATTATGATCTTATTTATTAGGATCTAAAGTGGTTGTTTTCTCTTATCATGTAGCATTGTGGTACCTCTTAAATAATCTAGATACAAAGGCATGACTTATTCATTGTATGTTCCTTATTCAAGAGTTTGACATCAATATAAGAGATAATAAGGGATCATAGAAATTGGTATTATAACACATTATTAGGATCACTCACATGTTGGAACATGATACCCCAAACTATGTACCACTTCAGGACACTTTCCCCGATGAACATCTCTATGTCATGTCAGGTACGCATCCTTGGTATGCAGATTTCGTTAATTACTTGGTTGCCTATGAAATTCCTAAAAATTTAAAGAAACAAAATTTTAAAAATTAAAGAGTGAGTCTAGGTTTTATGTGTGGGATTGTCCCTATCTTTTGTGCATGTATAGTGACCAATTCATTAGGATATGTGTTCTCAATCATGATTTTGAGTTTATTTTTCATTTTTACCATAAAATTGATTGTGGTGGACAATTTGGACCCCAAAGGACAAATAAGAAGATATTATACTCTATATTATATTGGGATACCTTGTTTCATGATGCTCATGTGTTTTGTAAGTCATTCTCTCATTGCCAACACACTAGGAACATTTCTAGAAGACATGAGATTTTCCAATAGACCATATTATTTTGTGAGATTCTTGATGTATGGGGAATTTATTTTATGGTTATATTTCCAAGACCATTTTATTTCTTGTACATTCTTGTCTCTATTGATTATATTAGAAAATGGATGGATTCCAAGGACACCAAGACTAATGATTTGTGTGTTGTAGTAGATTTCTTCAAGGATCAATTTTTTTTTCAGGTTTGGAGTACCAAAGGATATCATTAGTGACCATGGGTCACAATTTTTCAATTGGAATTTTGATTCCCTCCTTCATAATTATTGGGTGATGAATAAAACATTAACAACATACTACCCCCTAAACAAATGGTCAGGATGAGGTTTCAAATTAGGAGTTTAAACAAATTTTGGATAAAATTGTGCATCCGAATAGGAAGGATTGGAGAAAGCATTTGGATGATGCACTATGGGATTATAGGAAAATATTAAAAACTCCCATTGGTATGTCCCCCTTTCAGATTTCTTTTGTGAAGGAATGTTATATTCCCATGGAGGTCAAGCATCAGGCATATTGGGCTATAAATACATGCAATATGGATTTAGACCAAGCTGGAGATCAAAGGAAGATACAAATTCAAGAGATTGAGGAGATTCTATTATAATTATATGAGAACTCAAATATCTATAAGTAAATATCAAAAGTTTCTCATGATAGAATGATCCAAAAAAGAGAGTTTCATGCAGGGGAGAAAGTCCTACTCTATAGTTCATGACTGAAGCTAATTCCCAATAAGTTACATTCCATATGGTTAGTTCCTTATGTTTTATCTAATATTTTCCTTATGGTGTAGTGAATATTACATTAGTGGACACATGAAGGGTCTTTATAGTCAATGGGAAACATTTTAAGCAATATATTTAGGGACTTCCCATTGATTTAGTTGATTTCATCACACTACATGACCCCATCACCACTTAAGAATATCAGGATATCCCTAACCCTTTTACTTTTATATTATTTAACCCATTTAAAATTTTAAATTTCATATGAATTTATCATATCATAGGTTTATATTGAGAAAAATGAAATATTTTAAGTGTGGGAGAAAGGATAACATTTTTGGGTAGATTATTTAGGTTTTTCATTTGTGTTTTTTCTATGTGTTTTTGTTGTTAATTTTCAAAAAAAAAAAGAAAAAAGAAATAAAAAAACATTTCATGCAACATGATCATTTAGATGAAGAACATATGAAAAATGCATGTCTTCATAATTCATTGGTGGCATGATGAGTATGAGCAAGGTTTCATCATAAAGGGTTGATTTTTATAAATATAGAAGTCATCGATGATATGAATGGTTATGTCATTATAAAAGCTTTTAGACTTTGACACCATTATTTGTGATATTTTTTCATGTTAAATTATTTCATTTATTTCTCCATAAAAATTTTCACGTAACCATGACATGTAAAAATTTTCCTACTCAATTGAAGTTATATCCAAGTTAGGTAAAAAAACTCATCTTATATCAATGGTTGATCCATATATTAATTTCTCTTCTGATCAGTTTCATTACTATACTAAATTAACCTATACGTGTGTACTTGATATTCCAAAATTTTACACCCTAAAAAAAATAAAAAAAATCAAAAAAAAAATCAAAAAATAAGAAAATAAAAAAAACCATCTTAATAAAGAGGGGAGTGATAAAATGTACAACGTGTGGGGTTATCTAGATCAGGAGTTTATGATTTGAATTTCAGGAATGCTTAAGTGGATGGGTCTTGAAATTTTATTGTAAAGAAATTTAGAATAGGTTTTTTAGAATTAAACCAGTTAAGAAGAATTGTTTTACTCAACCTGAATATACTGAATAAAGGGTGGAAATATGAGCTTAAAAGGGTTTTCGTGCACACACGTGGGGAATTAATGGAATGGAAGACCCATAAATTGTTTCACTTTATTAGTTTCATTAAAATCATTGGATTTTATTTTGATATAATTTATGAGACAATAAATTTTAAATTTATTGATATTGAATCTTTATGAGATTCTTACTTTTCCTATATTGTTACTGTAGATTGGGAAATATGAACATGCATATCTTGTCATGATTTTTTGGATTATAAGACATTAGACTTTACTCAGGAGTGAAAAATGGTAAGTGTATAGGAGTTGATAAAAAAAAATTTATTGAATATTTTATTTATAATAAATTACATAATTTCCCCACATTATGTTAAATATGTTTATTTATGGAATATTTGGGATTATATCATTCATTTGAAAATTTGATTAAAATTACAATTTTATCCATTAAAGTAAATTGTAGTATTTCAATCATAAATATTTTTATGTGAATTATTTAAACTTAAAATTTTGTAATAGTGTTCCTCAATCAATGGGATACAACTTTCATTTAGGACATCTGAGATGGATCATGTATTTGATTGAAATAAATGGTCTATGAAATAAAAGATGGTCCGAACTCACTATATTGGAAACCCCTTTACCATTTAGAGCATAAATTTTTTATATTGTATTTTATTAGTCTCAAATTTGGAAATAAGATAGAGGACCAAATTCCTAACAAATCATCCTTCTTTAAGGATAGATGTTTCATGCATTTTAGTAGTCAACAAGTCTGTGCAATTTGTATTAAAATATTTGTCCTAATTCCCTATCCACACTTGAAAAGTCTTGAAACCCTACCCTACCATATACTCTATAAATTTTTATTTTTATCATTTTGATGTGTTTGGATGTGAATTATGAAGTTAGATTATAGAATATGTGGTTCCACTCCAATTATCAAAGTACTGCAAGAGGGGTATCTCTTGAAACAAGGATCCATTCATCGAAGACTTCTTCTTCTTCTTCACATTGTAGTATTTGTGTTTTTATAATAAACACTCCTTTTCTTTTCCATTTATTTTGTTATTTTCAATTTATTTCTTCTATATTTCTTCTATATTTTTTTTTTGGAAATAAAGAGTATAAATGCGATTGGGTTATACCCTTTCTATGACCTTTGAGAATACAAAATGTTTCTATGATGACTACACCACCCATGAAAGAGTAGTTTTTCTTAGTAATAGATATACCTATAACCCTATTAATTTATTTATTTTGAATCAATGATATAATTTAATTTACATAAAATGATCTATTAATTTAGTTTTTAACTTAAAATAAACTCAGAAAGGAATTGAACAATTAACACAAAACATGCGAGGTCGAGAATTGTGTGAATTGTGAGAGATAAATCTTAATCGATAAAACAAAACAATATGAGATAAATTTTTAGAGTTAAAATATAATCCATAAAATCAATTAATCCTAAATTTTAGTATTTATATGAGACCTAATTCAATACTATCCATAATATATCCTTGTAATGATAATCAAAGTAGGGTTCTACAATTTCATGTTCCAAAGCTAGCCTAGAGTTTATTTCATTTAATCTTTATAGTTGAGGTAAATTATAATAGGGTTAAAGGATTAAAAAATTAGGGGATAATAATTAAGTGGATTTAATTTTAATTATAATGACTAGTAATTAATTAGAGAGTTAGATTTAGATTGATTACACCTTCTAATTTTTTTTCTAAAAAAAATATTCTCACAGTGTTTTATCAATCAAGTTTCAAAAAGAAAAAAAAGAAAAAAATACAATATTCTTAAGACATCCATCTTATAATGTTAAAAATTTTAACCCCCTGATGTTTTAAGTAGTGTGTTTATTTTATTTTATTTTAATTTCAAAATACCTGTAATAAGTTGTTTTAATTACTTCCTCCTTTGAGAAACGATCTTGGTCATCCACTCTACTACACCTAATAAGTAAAAATTACACATCATTTGAGAGAACCCATGATAGTTCATTTAAATGGTTCATGGAATAAATTGTCTTAACTTATATCTGGGATACACACCCTGAATAATATTTGGTAATAGGTTACAGTTCCCATGTTTCAAACATGGTCAATGGTTGATCCAATTTTTTCCACCCCATCCTTGATGGTGTGGTTGTGGGACTTATGTTTCTAAGGCATGGTAAATAGTTATCATTTACCCATTTTTCATTTCCATCATGATTTAGATCTCATAAGTCATAATTAAATCCAATCACCTCACTTTCATTCTTGTGGAATCCAATGTCCTCAATGTTACCTGGCTTGTGCACCTACGCATGCCAATGAATAAAGTTTGTCATGTGAGGACTTCCCCAGACAACTTTCCCTCTAATGGGACATCCCAATGGTCAAAGCATCATTTCAAACTAAAATATATCACCCCTATTTCAAAATCTTGTGGGTCATGAGTATTATTATTTTACTCCATGTTTCCTACACCGATCATAGCTCATGTGGGATTATGAGTTGTACTAGATTTCTTGTTCATATGATTAAGTCATCTTTGGTATATAGATAGGGATCCCCTATAGTCTACACATCATAACCTTAAACTATGCACACCTCTTGTACTTATGTTGAAATATCCTAGAAATGAGATTGTTGAGCCTCCTTTGGTCCTTCTATTCACAATGAGTTTACTCTACTCTAGATGGATAAACTATCTCAATACTTTGGTCCAAGCATAATGAACTTAAACTAGCAAGGTTGAGTATGTTTGTTCATCTCTACTATAAGAACTACCTTTCCCCTTATTTTATATATCCTTACTACAAGACATTAAACTTCAAGGCTTAATCCCTATCACATATCTCAAACCTATATAATACCTCAAATCCTTTCCCAAGAGGATTCCCCCTTTTTTCCATGGCACTGGTCTCTTAACAAATCCATTACCATAACTATATATGTATAGATTCCCAATTTATGGGATATATAGTGACATATGAACACCCTACCTCAGATCTAGTCGTAAAATTCAAATTTCTTCCCATCCTATCATTTAAGTCTCCTAAAAAAACTAAATATGAGCCCTTTATTGACTCAACTCTAGGAAGATTCCCCTTTCTCTCATACATAACCTATAAATATGATTTTATGGTCCAAGCATCATGATCATAAAATTAATGCCACTTATATTGGTAAGATAATTTATTCTAGCCTAGGGCCCCCATGGGACCTTCTATTAACATTAGGTTTGTTTCGCCTCAACCAATAGAATCTTCTTACCCCCCCTCATGGTTTGAGCTCTATGACCTCAAATTGGGAGCATTTCCCCAATCAAAGTTATATGACCTTAAACCCTATCCTCCTATAGTCTATCTAGCATGACTATAAACTTCCCTAAGTAAGATACATAAATACCCATCAGGTTGAGAACCCACAAAGGGTAGCCTAAGAAAGAGTCTGGCTCTACACACCAAGTCATCCCTGGTAAATTGGGAAGAAGTAAAGGTAAAAATAGAAAAGGTATAAAGCCTGGTATAAATTTAAGTTGATTAGTGTACAGTCTTCTCTGCATGATGTTATACTACATGGTATTCATCCTAATTATATGATGTTAAACTACATGTCCAACATATTTACCACATGTCATTAAATAGTACGATATGTCTCCATCACATGACTTTAAACTACATGATATCCTGGTCCTCACTCAAGTGGGAATGTCTGGTATCGTGTGGGCCTCCAACCATGTGCCACAATTGGTGTTGGTCATCTAAAAAACCTCATCTAGAACTATATGTGGATTTATTCCCATTACACAAGATATATAGTGATGTCTAAAACCCCTATCTTGGGTCCATCAACAAATTTTATCCCACAAGTGAGGATTTATTCACTGTCATTCCATTCATGTTGGGTTTATTACTACTAGTGAGTAAAATCACATCACCCTCTCTACGGTACTCATTTCATGACCCTAAATGGAACACCCTTAGTCAAATATGTATCACTTCATACTTCAACAACCCTTGGTTTTGGTTTCATAACCTTAAAATGAACTCCCCTTGGTCAAGCTATACAATCTTACATTAAGTAACCTTGGAGAGTGTCAATATCCTCCTTGGAGTATGATAAAGTCTCACTATTGTTTATTTCACCTAGTTGGATTATGAATTCACACAATTGGACCACATGATTCCCATATGATTAGTATCTTCTGTCAACATGTTGAGGGTATGGTGGCGTAGATGCAACAGTGCTCTAAATCTTCTTAAGTATCTAGCTCCTCCATCAACACACTTTTCCCCCTTTATTTGGATCAACATCTAGTCCTCTTGTCCAAATGGATCCCCTATAGTGATGAAAAATGGTCAAATTTACTTTCCACTTATCCAGGGAACATGGCCTCGAGAAACCATCCTCATCTCTAAAAGGAATCCTCTATGGTGATGGTGCTTGGATTAAATCAAACCGCCTCCCATTTAGGTCACCTATCTTGGAGGAAACATCATCGACATAATAGAATTGAAACCCATATTTTGAATTTGGTCAGTAGTTACCATCAACTCATAAGCCTCCTCCACCCATCGATATAGACTCCTAAGGTCATAATTTACCTCTTCCCATATTCCCTTTTCTCAATCAGAATTATCACACCTTTGGTGTTACACCCTCATGCATACTGTACATCACTAGGATTTATGAAATTATACCAATCAGGTTCCCCACTGTTATGGGTTTCAAATGGTGATAGATGAAATATTCTAATCCTGAACCTCCTTCCCACTATCCAACACTCACATGTGAATGAATAGTCTTCTATTGGTCTCTTGTTTCTCACACTGAGTATGAATCACATGGGATTAGATACTTTATAATTGGTTATTTTGTTAGTGCGATAGATATAAACGTTTTAACATAGGGAACTGAGATAAATAATTCTTTTATTGAATAATAAAACAACAATTTAGAGGATCATACACATATAAAAGCCTCTACCTCATTATAAAAAAACACCATGACGATTCAACCTGGGTATGGTCTACTCCACCATAGCGAGCCTTTATTAGGTTGCCTCAAGGACCTGTTATAGCCTAGTAAATCCCACTTCCTCTTCCTCTTCTTGAGGGTGAACCTTATTAGCTTAGATCTATACCTTACCTTACTCATCTCTATACCTCGCTACCAGTGATGTATCCACTTATTTCTCAACTTCAGCCATCGCTAACTACACATTTAGTTGGATGATGAATTCCTATTTGGCAATGAAAAAAATCCTCATGCTAGTGTGATTTCTATTCTAACCAAGAAATCTCCTACTCTGGAACTTGAAGCACCTTGATGCCCCTATAAATGTACTCATAATGGGCGGAGTTGAATTATTTCCACTCTACACACACTCACTTGGTTATAAAATCTCAGTCTAGCACATGAATGGAGTGATAGTTCACATCGATACTACCTAAATTCACCAACCAATTATAAAGGGACTTTATCTGGGCCATTAAATTAGTCCATAAGGTATGGGTGATAAAGTTACAAACTCTCCTCCACTCTCTGTGCCATAACACTTTGTTCTCCTCAACAATGGCTGATCTAGAGTCTAGAGGGTCCTTAAATTGTTAAGGCTGGTACTTAGGGAAGGCTATAAGTATCTCTGTGATGGGATCCTCTTATGGAATCATCTCTAATAGACTAAGATCCACATCAAGGTAAATATTAACTTTGTATAATCCCTCACCTTATTCCTCCACACCAATCAGAAGATCCTCCTACCCCTTAGATGTCTCCACCCGTGAGAAAAGATTCTCTCCTTAGACTGAGGTCAACCCCTCCAGAGAAAAAACTACTTAGATTCTAATATAACTATTGATTCTTAGAAAGATTCAATAACACTGGTGGAAGATGCCTCGAGTGCTGTATCCACTGCTCTAACCATCAAGATAATAATAAGATCCCTGATACTCTGTAATTCTATTCCATTTAGGGAATGATTATTCATACACTATTTCAAAAAATAAATAAATGGTTAGATTAACTTATGATAATAAATGAGTTAAATTCACTCCATAGGAGAAAAATCTTAGATGATGTGATGTTTTTTATGATGTTTATCTCTATCACCCCTTAAAACACTACACCAAGACTAACCACTACCATGACTAATGTCTCTAGGATCAGATATTCAAAATTGAGGTTCACCATCGAGGACCCCTCTGTTTTAGTAGACACCCACGCAACAGCCTATAGATCCTTTAGGGCCATGTATTGTGGAGCTATACAATGGAGAATGAGAAAGTTAGTACAAAATTCTAATCAAGAATCTAAGACAATATAAAAATGAAGATAAAATAATTGAGAGTCTACCTTGGGGATGCATATAACGACTCTTATTTTTTCATGTATTGCTTTGGAATATTATATGGGTTATTTTTAGAGTTAGGCATTGAGACGATGTGATATTCTAAGAGCTAGTGTGACCAGAATCAATTTTTGAAATATATTAAATATATTAAACATCACACGTGCAAATTCTTCCTAAAAATGTTGAATAAAACTTAAATAGAGGCTCATATTAGAAATCTAAGGTCGTTGTTGAGCTCATAACACGAACTTTACTATAGGAGAAATGTAAACTTTTTCGGCATCATACATTTGATTAAAAGTCATTGCAGGAATAAATAATAAAATAAATAAATAAATTTATTTATTTTATTAAGTGAAACAACAACCTATTATTTTCCTCTATTTAAACTTCCTTATGACCAATTCTCATGGTTAAATGCATAACCCTAAGAATTGAGAGGGAGAGCATTGTAGGAAGCTTGGAGAATGGTGACGATGGATTAAGGATCATTTATTCCAATGAAATTCGAGGATCTCTCAAAAGAAAAAAACATAGATTCATTCCTCAATAGAGATCAATAAATATTATGGCAGGATATTTGTTTTATTTGGATTTATCTCTATTTTATTATTTCTACAAAAAACATGAATCAATCAACTAAAAAATTGATTCATAGATCATTTATATTATGGGTATGGGATATATATTATATGGGATTGGGGATTTCCTTATTGAATATATTTTTATTTTTCCATTTTTCATCTTAATGGAAATGAATCAAGACCAATATGAAAAATGGTCAAGGTATATTCTTCACATTTGTGTTTTTTTCTTTTCTCTCCCTATCCTTTGTTCATTGTGGGAAAATCCCTTGGCCCATTGTTTGAAGAGTACCTATGAAATCAATCATTTCACACCTGTTTCTTGGTGAAACAAATTGATATTACCAATCTAGGTTAAAAATAACTATGGGATCAAGATATGATAATGGATCAGGACCAGATCAGAGTTTTTCATTTGGGTTTTGGAATCTGGTGATTGGGAGATACAACAGATGGTTTTCCCATGTGATTTGGTTAGACTAGATCTGCAATTTTTGAGTGAGATCAGCGGTGAAATTAGATATGATGACAACACATGCATACACTATAGAAGAACTCATGAGTTCTGTAAAAACCCAGGTTACGTGTTGTGTAAATTGTGATTATGTTTCATGTAGGACCTCCTATGTGGTTCAAGAGTTTCCATGTAAAGAAAAATATCACATGACATGTGACCCTTACCTATTGGATCAATGTGTACTTTGGAGGGTATATGTACATGACCAGGATTAAATGGGGTTAGACATGTTGTGTACTAAAAAACAAGCATGGATAGATGGACATAGACATGAACAGTCATATACAGACATGGCTAGGAGTACACAAGATCATACACACCGTGTATGCTGACATAGACATAGCTAGCTAGACACAGACATGAATAGCTGTACAGAGACACATACACGAGTCCACAGACTCAAACCCACCATATACTCAAACACAAAAACATTAATAGGTTGTGTTACATGGGTAGGAATTGGTGCTAAAGGGACACATTGTGTACTCATAGTACACACCATGTACTTCTTAATAGAAAGATTAGAGACCTTGTACTATTTAGCTTGGACAAGTTTTGTTGGGGTACATTCCCTTGATCCTTTCCCTATTGGTTTGTTATGGAATCACATCTAGTTAATAGGATGGTTATACCTTTCAAGGAACTTCATACTTGGATATAGTTGAAGAATCCCTTTGTGAGGCTTAAAGTGATATCCTTTATCATCATTATTTCCGTAGGTGGGGTTCTTGGTATCTTCATGACCAACACTACATAGGCATAAATCCCTTTCTTAGAAGGTTAATCTAGATTGGGTTATTGGTATACCCCATGGATCTAAGAGTAATCCCCATATATGTATAGTTCTATTTAGACTTCTAGCGTGTTCTTTTTATAAAGAGACTCGATAATCATAACATCTCGGATGGACTCCATCAGTTCTATCTGACTCATGGAGTGTGTTCTCCCAAATTAGTGATATATGGAACCTTTGAGTAATAATCCTAGGATTGATTTTATGGTTGTGACCATAACTTGAGATTATGTGTCTATTATGAGTATATATATATATATATATTATTATGTAAGCTATTGACATATCCCTATGATGAGATGACTATTATTCTTGATGTTATATGCTTAGTAATTTTGTAGTGTCCTTATAGGTATTATTATACACACCGATGCATGGGATTTTCCCACATGGGTCGTGTCTTATGCAGACAACTGACCTTTTGATAGAGTCTTAGAGGGACTAGGACTAGGTGAAGCTTAGTGAGATAGATATACTGAGGTGTGTTCTCGCGGTTACCTTGATAGTTTTCATCCTATATTATTTCATTTTGTTCTTATTCTTAGTTTCTTTTGGGTGGGTTGTATTTATCCCTTTTTCTTTCCATTACTTTCTATCATACTCTTATGGTGAGATTTTATATGTATGCATGCATGGTTATTATTTGTTTTACATTTCAGCATTGTGTGGTACTAGATATGTGTGCATATGTACATGTACATTAGGTTGCTTCCCATGTGGGTGATATTCCTACTCGAAACTGGTCTCCATCCCTTAGACTATTGGAGGTGGGCTTGGGGTAGACACGACACAAGCCCTATTGGGATGGGTTGTGACTGAGTTGTATCAGAGGAATTCGATTCTACCTTAGGAAAAAATTCCGTGATATTGGTTTGGGTTTTATGGAAATAGTGTTAAGTGTTTCAAGTTTGGATTTTAGGTTATGGAATATAGTATTGGTGCGATGTTCGATTCATCCATACACCAGGACTCTGATCACCTTCTTTTCAAATCGATACATGTAGACATTGGTTGTGGGGAAAATATTGGTTCATGCATTATAATAGAATGGGTTGTGGTTTCTTTATCATTATAGAGTCATCTCTATAGATATACTCATTGAATGTGGCATGTCTTGTTTACTTTAAATGATGTATCCGTGATTTTTCACATATAGGATTCATAATTAGGATCACAAGGATGATCCTCTCAGTGATGAGGATTTAATACAAGGACCTATTCAGGAGGTGTTACCTCCAGGTGATGCACCAGTTTTATCACCACCTATAAACCAAAATCTGGTACTGGAAGTACCAACATATGAGGTGCACTGGATAAGTGCGCTTCATGAGTTTTAGGTATAGTTACCCCTTAGGTTCATAGGTGATCATGACCCCCAAGTGGATAAGGATTGTCTTGAGGCGGTGATGTGAGTCTTTTATCTTTTTAGGACACCTGCGGACCAAATGGTGGCCCTGATATCGAGCCTTCTCCATGGATCTACAGGAATATGGTGGGGATTAATGACCCAGTTGTATGATGAGGAAAATATTGCATGGTCATATTTTTAACACCTTTTTATAGAGGATAATTATTTAGCTATGTTAAGGGATATGTGCATCTAGAAGCTTCTATAGATTCAATAGGTTAGTACAACTATGGTTGATTATTCATCGAGTTTCAATAACCTCTCTTGATACTCAATGAATATGGTGTGGGATTAGTTCCTTTAGGCTTAGACCTTTGAGAAAGGCATATATAAAGACATTTGAGATGATGTGATACCTCTATGAATTCCTACCTATAATGGGGTTTTAGAGAATGCTTTGGTGGTTGAGAGTTTTCTGGATGAGAAGATGCAGATAGTTTGTGTTGGCAATGGGAACATAGGAGTTGAGACTTCAGTAGTAGGGAACAGATGAAAAATATAGGGACCTTGATGTGGGAGATTTTTCAAGAGGTGATCCCAGGATAGAGGGAATGCAGTTCAAGGATCACATAATGGTTCTAGTCAGCCTAGAGAGAGGTGGTGCTACTCTTGTGAAGGTCGAGGACATCTTGGTCAAGTTTGTTTGACTTGACATGTGTCTGATAAAGAGATAGTGGATGAGCCACCTAGATAAAGGTATAGATAGGAGTAGGAAGTTCCACAAGATGAAAGATGTGGCAAAGGATCTGGGAGAATAGCTGGAGGTGGTATACATTTTGATTTGTGACCACTACCACACCTAGGTGGTCATTTCATGCTCAGAGAGCTGAGGGCAGGGGTGAGGGAAGCTACAGGTGGTTGAGTATCATAACCCAATGGCTCAAGGGATGATACGAGATAATATTTATGTCTTCTGTACTTTATCTTTAGTATTGATAGACATAGGTGTGATTCATTCCTTTCTTTCCACTAATCTAGTTCGAGACTTAGAAACTTTGGTTGAGACTTTGGATTGACCCTTGTGCTAAGAGACTCATACTAGAGGTGAATCAATGACCACACACTTCTACCAATGGTGTGACCTGAATCTTGGATATGAGAGTCTCTTTTGGGATCTCTTTGTAGCAATGATGAGTCTTTATGACATCATCTTAGGTATGGTCTAGTTATACATAGTTCATGAATAGATTGATTGTTTCAGGAAAATGATGTGGTATGTATGTAGTGATGGGATGAGGTTTTACTTTTTGGGTGAAAAGGAAACTCATAAAGAGTAGGACGGGATCAAGTATAAGAGAGTTTATGTGATCACTCACCAGTTGTATAGCATAACTCTTGGTGTAGTGGATGTTATGAGTCCACAGTTTCCTACAGTAGTGGAAGAGTATGAGTACATTCCAGGTTTACCTCCCCATTGGTAGATATATTTATGCATTTATCTACAGCCTGGGATAGCCCTGATATCCATTCCAACATATCTAATGGCTCCCACATAGCTCCACAAGCTAAGAGTGTAGTTGTATGACTTGTATAATAATGACTTTTTCAGGACCAATGTTTCACCCTAGGCATCCCCTGGTATTGTTTTCCAAGAAGGTAGATGAGATATTGTGGTTGTGGGTGGATTACCATTGCATAAACTAGGTGAATTTAAAGAAAAATTATCCAATACTAAGTATCGATGACCACTTTGATCATTTTAGAGGGTAACGATGGTTCTCAAAGATTGACCTCAGATCTGGCTATCACCAGTTGTGAGTACGAGATGAGGATATACCAAGGACGGTTTTTTATGTTTTTATGTCCACTATGAGTACTTGGTGATGCCTTTTGGAATAAAAAATTCACCAAAAGTGTTCATGGGACTCATGAAATGGGTCTTCTATCCTTTCTTATACTATTTATTGGTATCATTCATCGATGATATCCTAGTGTACCCAGTGTTCAAGGAGGAGTATGTGAGACACTTAAGGATGGTTCTGGACATACTATGAGAGTATAATCTTTATGGGAAGCTCTCAAAGTTCCAGTTATAGATTCAAGAGGTCCAATTTATGGTACATGTTATCTTAGAAGATGGTGTAGCATTGGACCCGAAGAAGTTCAAGGCTGAGTTAGCTTGGGATCCACCAAAGAGCATGAAAGAGGTATATATATTCCTTGGGATGACAAGAGAATATCGAGTATTAATATTCAATTTATATAGGATATCAACTCCCTTGACAAATTTCACCCAAAAGGGGAGGACTTTCATGTAGACAGAGAGGTTCCGATAGAATTTCTAGGAGTTTAGGCAGAGATTGATGAGCACTCCCATCTTGATATTTCCATAGGAGGGTATCGAGTACAAAATGTTTTGTGATGCATTAGGGACCAAACATGGTTGTGTTCTGGTGAAAAGGTAGGAAATTATTGCTTATGGTTCATGATAATTGATACCACATGAGAATAACTACACGATCCATGATCTTGAGCTAGCAGTAGTGGTTTTACCAATAGTTAGCCCGAACAGTAATATTGGAGTGCCCAACCTATAGAATCTCAATTCCATCCCTTGTGAGAATATATTATATATTCTTCTTTTTGTGGGATAATAACATCATTTCTCACCCTTAACAGAGTTCACATCATCCTACACTTATACCAGATAGTGGAAAAACTTCCCTAGATCCTCATAAAACATACCTTTTATAACTCAAGAGTGCTCATCCTGATCCCATGATCATTTCTATGGGATATTTGAACCTCCAAACATAATTTATATAGGGTATCTAACAAAAGGATAAATAATGGGAGATCCTTGAAATCCCTTCACAACAACTACTTCCCTAACATTTTCCCTCCTTCCAATTGAGTGATCTCCCCTATTGGAAGCCCACATCTTTCCTTATTTCCCTTGAGGTTCCTCCAAAGAATCCACCCACATCAAATTTTTTTATAAGATTTCATTTGGATATACCGCCACTTACTTGATTGATTAGTTATGATTGAGACCAATGAAAACATTGACTGGTGGTAACATGTGGTTTCCCCAAAGCCTATACTGGTGAACATCCCCCTAAGTTGGTGAATCACACAAGTATTCCTTCTAGTATAGATCTCAATATATACCTATGTTACCAACCATTGGATTCAACTAAACTAGCAAGTGAATTTGGATGGGGTATACGACTCACAATATATGTGACCATCTATCCATGAAAATATTACCCCACACCTAAAGGTCTATAAATATAAACTTTTCTTGATAGTTCACTATCCATCATCAGTCATCTCTTTATATGGGGTAGTGAAAGGTTGGAAGTTCGAGTTTCCAAAATTGTAAATATGATCAACCACACTTGCTTCACTAAGAAACATTGGTTTTACCCCAACAATATTGAGGAGGGTAAGTATGAAGTCAGTGTTTTGGGGGTAATGGTATTTGGAAATTCATACCCCTAGAAGTGCATCATGACCCATCCATGCAAGAAATGGAAAGGTTCGTAGATATAT
The DNA here is from genome assembly GCA_963277665.1 of Viscum album. NCBI lineage: Eukaryota > Viridiplantae > Streptophyta > Magnoliopsida > Santalales > Viscaceae > Viscum > Viscum album. The sequence continues at coordinate 900,351,475 of OY728131.1, read as the reverse complement.
ATGGACATGTATCCCCTAACAATGTACCCCAACTGGTCATACAAACTGGACTACACTGGAATTACAAGGTTAACTTGGTTGTTGGATTCTAGAAGAAATGCCATCACCAAGGTACCTAACCAAAATATCATGTGCACGTCTCTAATAGGAAATAGACACCCACTCAGAAAAGTTTCTAGGAATGCCACATACATGACCTCTAAGTTTTGGTCTTTCACACTATACCCCCATTGCTCATATTGGCCTTTCTATAAAATAATCCAATATGATTCTGGATTCCTCCTATGGAAGACACTAAGATATTTCTTGGGTATTCCTAGTATATGATCCTTATGCATGTTGAAAAATAGGCCTAGCCATATCTTGAAGGGGATATATAGATGTAGGGATGGGTGATGTCTTAATATCTCTGTGAGTGCATAAAGTATAATCTTAACCACCACTGATGTCCAATATGCATCCTACCAGGTGTTGGGTGATGGGAGGAACTCATCATATTAGAATACTTTGAGAGAGACCTCAAAGGATGGGAGGTCAGGATCATCACACCATTTTGGGGGGAATTATTGCCTATTACAAGACTCTCTTATAGATTTAAGTTGTGTTCATATGTTTGTGAATCCTTGGTTAATTCTCAAAGAGTGTATCCATGGGCTACCCCTGGTTTGCAGGATCATCATAGGCATGCATGGATTTGATGATATATATACATTGTTGACTTAAACCATGTAATAAGGCACTCTAAATTTTATTTTCATCTAGGGGGGACAAAATATGGCTAGATGTTGGGATCGGACCCATAAGATGGGCTTCCTACATATCCTCAAGAGAGGAATTAGAGCCCACATAGTTCGATATGGGTTGAGGCTTACACATGGAATCTGCTTATTTGAAGGGACATGACTGAGTGAACCCTTTTGGGAGAGTACCCCTTTTGAGCTCGGGCCTTCAAGAAGGTGTCCTATGTATCCTAGTTTGAAAATGAATCAGAGTTCTAATAGTTTAGGATGGGTTGGTTGTGTGGATTTTGTAATCACCACAAATATCTAAGCCCAGGTGAGTCATAATAGATGTGAGAAATAAGAGGATGTGAGAGATCCAACCAACCACACACCTTCTCTCCCGATGATAGGAGAGGCCGAGCCTATGTCAAAAGAAGCTGAGGTGATGGTGGGTGGGGGAATGGAGCGACAAACCCTTCAATGTGGGATGACAACAGGGGTCATGTGGCTCGAACCTCAGAATATTATGGACTCACCTCAGTGGGAGTGCCCCATAATGCACTCTGGGAAAGGGGAGGAATGTCGCCTCTCATTAAAATGAGAATCGAACATGATTCCTTCAACTGATCACCGTTCCTCATTTAATGGAAAAGAAAGTGATCAACCTTAATCCCTAGAGTGGAGAGGTTCATGTCAGTGTCCCAACACTGAACTTTGGGTTACCATGGGAATGTAAACATACAGACATATTGGGATTCTAGACCGTTATACGGGAAGCCTTTGTGACTCTACTTACCATGGGTATGTAGACTCAAAGGGGTGCACTAATGTGCTCGATGATCTGATTATACAAGTCTGCTGGATTTGGAGGAGGCATTTCCTTGATGTAGGGGGACTGGTTTTTAGAGGTTCTTTAGAGGAATGGATGGTAGTAGAGGGGTGAGATTGGAGCTGGAGGGAAGTACACCCGAAGATTCCCCATTCTGTGTACTATTTTCTCATGCAGAATAGGGGGATCCCCGCATACCATAGTGGTATACGGGTAGAGGAGTCGTCTGCGTACCGAAGTAGTATGCGTGCATGGGCATGGACCACTGCACACTACAGTGGTACGTGATCCTAGATATGGTCCGCCACGCCTCTTTGGGTTCCATCCATGTACTGATGCATTAAGCGGTGTAGGGTTCAATCTACATAGTTATACACTAGGCTGAACACCATTTCAAAGAAGGGTCTTGGAACCTATCATTTGTGGGGAATTCATCCATAAAGAATTTTTGGTTTCAGATGACACCAATTAGGTTCGTGATTTACCCATTATTATTAAGTTCCTTCTTTTTATGGTTAGTGACTGGTTATACTTATGAAATCATGGTTCACAATTTTAATTTCATCGACGATTTGAAACCAAAGTCAGGATCCTCTCTAAATTCCGTCTTCCAACCTCTAGGGTCTCCTCCATGCTTTATTCATCCTTTTTTCTTCCTGCTATGATCCTTTTATATAGAATTTGGAAAATCATATCTATGGTCATGAAACACCATTTGAAAAATCCCATGAAGAGATATCTTGATCCGTGGAAGACTCAGTTAACTAGGGTTTGTAGAGGCTATGGTTCGCGAGTCATGGTTTGTAGAAACCTACCGATTTTCTTTGTCTGTGAACTGCTGAGTTCACGAGACGGTATGCAGATGGCCTTTGCGTGCTTGATTTTTCTAATGATGTGGTTCAAGGTTTCCTAGATTCGCTGGCCATCACTTCGTAGGCATGCTCCTCACGGGTCCTTCCCTGTTCTAATGGTTCTTAGTTCATGCATTCCACGAACCCTTCCTCGTAACGGTACACAGGTCACTTAAAAATCTTACAAAAATTAATTTCTTTAAATTTCCTTTGAAGTTTGAAACTCAATTTTCATCAATTTTCTTTTTTATACCTATAAGAATGCTTGATTCCTTCTACAAAGTGATTGTGGGAGTATTTTCTTCCCTTTTCAATGTTTTCAGGACCCTAAAAATGCCCCCCATCAGAATGGGGTCCTTTCAGAATGAAGAGGATATGATTCCGATGTAGAAGCGGTCCTGAACTGGAGTGGTTTGCGGTAGAAAAAATAGGTCTAGTAGGATGGGACCACACCTATATATATGGGCCTAGGTGATTTTTATTTTAACATTTCTCATGGAGAAAAGTTCTCTCATCTCTCCCTTGGCTTTCGTTGCATCCGCGTACCATCTCTTTTGCGAAATTTGTATTCATGAACTGAACTCTTCACAATTTCTTCTACCTGAAAACTAGATTTTGGGTTTCGTGAATTGCATTATGGAATTTAAAACTAAAATTTAGACCTCCATGTAGGATTATTCTATGCATTTTTCATGTCCTTTATATCGAACTTAATTTAGAAAACTGAAATGTAAGCCTAAATAATTCAAACTTAAACTTTTAAACAACAACTTTGAATACCATCATGGTGAGGCCTTGGTTCATGGTTTCTTGTTTCTATGAACCCTTCTGTTTACTAGAAAATTCTCTAGGGGACAGAGCCTTGTAGGACTCTCGCATATCACAGCTATACACGGTATAGCTTCCGCATACCATAGTAGTATGTAAGGATTGATTCCGTGTACCAAGAAGTATACAAGAAATGATTTTGGTATACCATTTACAGGATTAGTATGCAGATCCCCATGTAGACCCTCTTTTAATCCCCTCATCCATTTTTTTGTGGCTTTTATCCAACCATCTTCTTATTGGACTAACTTTTTGTGGGCTTTTGGATCTTTCTGTGTAGGTTGTAATGGCTCTTTCAAAAAAAAATTACAAAATCGACCAAGATTGATTGCAACCATAGTTGAGGAAACTAAGGACCATCTTCGATCCTACATTATTCCTTGTGACAATTTCTTAAAGGATATCCTTATGACAGAGTTCCTATCTTACCCATTGTTAGTGCGGCTACCAATTTATGGCTTTGGTCTTCCTGATGAAGTTCCTTTTCCATTAGATTACCCTAATACTCCTTTAATTCTCCTAGAAGCACTATAAGGTTATGATCGGACCAATATTTCCTCAACAGGAGAAGTCATAGCTACTCCGATTCAGGATAATGTGTTCATATTAGAAGGCTTGATATAGACTTAGGGAAATTGCGGGTGTCACAACACTAACTTGAGGCTAGTCGCCTAGGAGTACCTGTCCATTATCAACCTTTCCTGAGAACACCCCAATGGTGGGTGGGACACCAAATGGGACCTACGATCCATAAGATGATTCTTCGATGAATGATCATGGGCATTCTGGGTACACCAAACCTATTTAGAGTCCCCTAACCAGTTAGAGGTAGTGAACATATATCAGGCAGCTTAGGTCTCCTAGTTCGCAGCTTTCTCTCTAGGAGAAATCCTTCTTGAGCTGCTGAGTTTCTGGTTCTCAAGCACCAACACCTTCCATTTGTCGCATGGGGAGGTGGGAATCATCTTATGGAAAAATCCACCAGCTCAGAGGGCTCCCCATCCTTGGGAATATATATGATGAATTTTTTCTAGTAGCTACTACTTGGGATGATGCTGACCATGTGTCCCCATTGACAAGGAGACTACTATTTATGGCAGAGAGATTACTTGATCACCCCTACAAGCTTGCTCTCTTATCCCATTTGAGGCTTGGATAGGGTCATTTTTGTAGGTGAATGGGTTTAAGCTGATATACCTCCACAATCAAACTCCCCCAACCCATTAGTCTCGTAAAATTCCAGGATTATATTGCACCACCCTCAAAGCGGGACGATATACTACCTAAGGATATGAGCTTCAACCAAACATTCCACCTACGATTATATTAGAAGGTTTATTTTCAATGTTTTTGAGAGTATGACTCTTCCCATCCCATGACATATATACCAGGGTCAAGGCTTTCACTCTAATGATGGAGGCTGTGCTGGCATAGGGTCAGCTGATTAATCTGGCCATTCCTACTCTTTCCTGACTTTATGAGTTGTTGGGGTAGATGCAAGAAGGTAAACCTCCGCATATTTTCAGTGTATCGTTTAAATTCTTGTATGGGTGGATAACAGAACACTTACCTTGATATGAATATCGACACAATTTGAGGTTTCCTCACTTCAACTTTTAAACTTCCCTTATCAATATTGTCATTGTTCATCCCATGACTTTAAGTGTTAGCGATGCATTCAGGTTGCTAAATGATGCTTCTCACTTCTTATTTGCACTGAATCCTACCCCTCATGGGTCATTAAGGGGTGAAAGGGGTGGTTCCTTAGAGGATTTCTCATACATTATCATGCTTCAGGATGAGATGATCACTGCTCGCATAGATCAAGTGGCCATTTTTGAGCCATACACCCCTTATCGGTTTTTCAGAAAATTTGGGTGCCTTCAACAAACTGCACTTCTTCCTGCCATTTAGTTAAGGGGAGAATCTCATTATGTAATTATTTTCTAGTTATGGATCATGATGATGTAAGAAGGTGCCTCCATGGAGGTCATAATTCCTAGTATGATGGGATCCACTTTTCTAATCACTAGAATATGCCCAACAGTGGGTGGGATGTTACCCTGACGGGGTGCTGAGAAGACCAATTTGACAGGTATAGAAGCCTCTAACCATCCTTCACCCCATCTTGACCATGAATACCATGCCATATATTCCTTATATAATGGTGATTGTTATGGCTACATCTTCTATTTCTGTCCTTACGGTGGCCATGATGGCTATGACATCTGTTCCTGCCCCTGTGGTGAGAAGATGATCGATCCGCCATCAGATGCGTCTGGAAGGGGATTCATCAGTGTGTCCTATATTGATGGGGAGTGATTCGGACTACCCCCTTCTATGGATACTACCCATGAACCTAATAAGTATGGCCCCAATAGAGTGTCATAGGATACCCCAGAAGCTGTAGCTAGTCCTCTGCGTCCGGCTATGGCGGTCGAACCATCTAAGAGTAAAGAGAGCCCCCCATATTGGGTAACCTATCTCAGGTACCTTCCCACTCCAGTAATGACACTTCCTACTTATATACCTGTTGTGGTTGGGGAGGACCAAGGACCTGGTTCTGTGGGGAGGCATCAGGTAGTGCAAAAATAGGCATGGCATTAGTTATGTACCCTTGTCGGGGAAACACCTTTGGCTAGCTTTACTGACAAGACTGAAAAATTCCAGTGGTTATTTACTGATATGGGTTCTGGTGTATTTTATTACCAAAATATATATCTTCTTATCTACTAGATTTCCATAGCCTAATAAGACCTCGCTTCTTGTGAGGATAAACTTTCCAAATTCAATTCTTCCCATCATCAGGTAATGACTTTATAAGATGTTTCAGAGGAACTCGATCACCTAACAGTTAAAGAAGCAAAGGATCATGATTTGGATATCACCCAAAAGGAAGATATATGAGAATGATAGGCTCAAATAGAAAGTTTGAAGGATCAACTAGACTCTTCAAGTTCCAATTAAGAATTTATACAGAAGAAAGGGAAAGACCTTAAAGTCATTATGGAACTCGTGCGCCTGATGGTCAAGGATAAAGTAGATGAGAGAGATTCTTTAGAGAAAAATATTTACATACCAAAGTAGTCGCTTTCCATTTTTATATAAAGGGCAAGCCAATCCTTACTGTAACTTCCCAAAATCATGATTTACCCATTTTCTTTTAGATACTATAGAGAGACTCCAAACTGGGGATGTTCTTTCATTTGTTGAACTTAATAGAACTAATTTTCCTCTCAATACTTCTTCTTTTCCTTTTCCTGTAATGTCAATTAATAACAATCCACCATATAAGTATCATTTCAATTAGATATTAATTTTAAATTATGATTCAAAACTAGTAAATTGAAATAATTGAATCGGGCTATAATTTTTCCTAAGCCGCAGGGCTCAACAAGCATAGTTTTACTATTGTTAGGGTTTTGTGGGAAACCTCACGAACTTTTTTGTCTTTTTCATTATCACCCTAATCTTTAACTAAGCCTATTTGATATGAGCTTAGATGGTATAACTTGACTTTTACTTAGGCCTCCCTTTGTGGGTTTTCAACATAACAAGATTTATATCTCTTTTGAGTATTTGACATCTCAACATTTTTTTCCTAAACCATACATAGTATAGGTTTAATGAGTTGGTACTCAACTTTTATCTAGGGGTTCCCTTTGTGGGTTTTACCTCCAGTGAGTATTAAATATTTTTCCACTGGTGGTTTATAGTCTTTCCAATCAGACTTATTACTAATGTTTTAGGTCGAATAGTTTTGAACAAACTTGATGGGGGTGGGGGACCTAATTTGGGATTCATTAGCCAAAAATGTCCTAACAATCTTAAACATGAATGAGGGATTTTTCTTGACCCTGAATTTATGAGGTTTGGTTTTATATGAGGCTTGGGAGCCATTTTTGGCATACAAAGGTAGGAGATAACTCTCATGAGGATGAATTTTCCTTTGATTGACAACCGTTTTGTAGGCAACATATGTAGAGCCACTGGGTCATGATGTGCATAGTCAAACAAAGGTGTCCATAGGACACTGGCCTTCCATCTCTGATAGATTGGGAGGATTTATAACACTTTGTATTTGTTTTGGGGTTGGGAGACATAGTAAGTGGCATGTCTGAGGGATGATTTCTAAAATTATTAGGGGAATTTGTATCAGTTTTGAATGGGAAATTGCTCCCACATGAATCTTACTTGCATAAGGGAGGGATGGAGAATAGTATAATTTAACGTCATACAACTAAGACACTTGAAACCTATTATAGGATATCATTTTTCTCTAACCAAAGTAGAGTAAATGATTTATCAGTGAAATCAGAAATGCATTTTATGTCTGGGTATTTGAAATGGGGAAGACATGTAATCCGTAATCTATGGGGTTTCCCAAGTTCAAGGTGTGAGATGGGACATAAATGTCATACGAGCATATGGAAACTGTAAAGGACTCTCCTGAGGATGAATTTTCCTTTGATTGATGATCATTTTGTAGGAAACATATGTAGAGACACTAGGGAATGATGTGTATAGTCAAAAAAGGTGTTCATAGGACATTGGGATTCCATATCTTATAGCCATGGAAGATTATGGAGATTGGGAATTTTCTGAACACAACATATGGTCTCTGAAAAGGGGTGTGCCTAAGCATAAAAGGGGTCATTTACTTGACTAAACTTTTCTAGGAAACTCAGAAATAAGCGGGGGTATTTGTTTTTCATACATGGATCAACTTCACACATATGGATGGGGTATCCTTATTTTACAGAAGACTCAAGAGAGACCAGAGGTGAATCAGTCCAGGATGTTCTAACATATTCAAGACATGGGTGAGAAAGAGAATGTAAACCATGACTCTAAGGGATCTTGAATCAGGAGGGATGCCACGAGGTTTGGAATCCTTTAAGTGTACTGAGGTAGGAGAGGAATCTCCTGAGGATGAATTTTTTCTTTGTTTGATAGTCGTTTTATAGGTGACATATGAAGAGCCACCAGGGCATGATGTGTATAGTCAAACAAAGAGGTCCACAGGACATTGGCCTTCCATCTCCGATGGACATGGAAGATTATGGAGATTCAAGATTACTCAAAGAACATAGTTTTATGTATGTAAGGAGTGTATATGGATACATTAGAAACATTAAAACCATGATTCGCTCTTGGGATTGGGTAATCCCCTACCTAGATCTGGCTTATATGCAGGGTGAGGCATTCGTCCCATATTTAAAGTACCCTATAGTTTAACATAATTTGACCAGGATCTGAGGTTCCTTATGGAGAAGGGAACCACAAAATTCCTTTTTAGCTTGTGCTTTTAGGACCAAAACTCTTGGACTAATTTCCATGATGTCTTGGTGGGTCCCCTGCTGAGGTACTTCAGCTCACATGAGATATGCTCGGTGTGAGAGGCAAAGGACTGCAAGGATTTTGGATAACCATTTAAGAATAACATAATCAATGGTATGAAGCATTTTATGCTTAAATCAATGGTATGCAGTTTAGAGTCATGCAACGAGGACATTATGTAGTGCAGTTTAGAGTCATGCAGACATTATGTTGTGTAGTTTAGAGTCACACAGCGAGGAAATTATGATGTGCAACTTATAGTCATGCAGTGAGGACATTATGCTGTGTAGTTTAGATTCATGCAGTGATGAAATTATTCTATGTAGTTTAGAGTCATTCAATGAGGACATTATGTTGTGTAGTTTAGATTCATGTAGCTAGGACATTATGTTGTGCAGTTTAGGGTTATGCAATGAGGAAATTATGTTGTTCAGTTTAGAGTCATGTTGCAGGGATATTATGCTGTGTAGTTTAGATTCATGTAGTGAGGACATTATGCTGTGAATTTTAGAGTCATGCAACAAGGAAATTATGTTATGCAGTTTAGAGTCATGTAGTGTGGACATTATGTTGTCACAGATACCATAAAATAGCTTTGAGTTAATTGTGGTTGGGATATTATTGAATTCCTTAGACATGAGTGATGATCAAAGGTGTAAACCATAGTCCCAGGGGTCCCTTGGATCAAGAGGAATAACATGGGGCTTAGAAGCCATTGGGTGTACTGAGGTAGGAGAGGACTCTCATAAGGATGAATTTTCCTTTGATTGATGAATATTTTATAGGAAACATATGTAGATCCACTGAGGCATGATGTTCATAGTCAAACAAAGGTGTCCACAAGACACTGGCCTTCAATCTCTGATGACCATGAATGTTTATGGGGACCCAAGATTTCCTGAAGTATGGAGTTTGACAAATGGGAGAGATGTGTCTGGGAATTCAAGAAATATTTAGACTGTGATCAGTTGTGAACTAAAAAAGTTTATACATATATCTGACTCATATGTAGGGGGAATCATGATATTTTTACTCCTTATGAGTGTCAGAATTCAAATTTGGAATTTACGTCATCTCTTTGAATTTGTTTTGTAGGAACTTGGGGTGCATGTTTAGGATCTCACAACGTTGAGAATCGGGATGTACATGAATCTTAAGGAACCTTGTAGTTTAATGTCATGTGTTTAAGACCTTTTATGGATTCCCCTATACAAGTCTGACCTATGAATGAAGGAAGGGGATTTTTTTTAATTGGTGGTTGGGCTAGGATGTCAAATATGGGTGTTACTATGTATCCTACAAGGGAAGGAATCAAGCTATACATAGTTCTGAATGTTCCCTACAAAGGTCTGGTCCACATGTAGGGACATGAGAGGGAATTTTTTTTAATTGCTGGCTGGCTCAGGATGTCAAATCTGGGCATCACTACGTATCCTGAAAGGGAAGGAATCAATCCATATGTAGTTAAAAATGTTCCCTATGCCAATCTGACTCAGGTGTCAGGGCAAGGGCATTATGGTTTCATGTGCTACGAGTGTCAGATCCATCATATTTATCTATATTTTGTTTACACAAGGGAATCCTTACCATCAATCCTAAGCTCACATGAATTATACTCAATATGAGAAATAAGGAGTGACATGGATTTCCCTCATAATATGCGGATATAGAGGACACAATAGAGGAATTTTTTTCATGTGGGGTTGGGCCAAGATCAAGGGTAGAGGCATCACTATATATCCCAATAATGAATTGGAATCAAGGCATACATAGTTCTTTGGGGACCGTACAGTTTATCGTCGTGCGATTAGGACAATTTATGCTATGCGGTTTAACATCCTACAGCTCGGATGCTATGCTGTGCAGTTTAGAGTTATGCAGTGAGGACATTGATATCCCAATTTAATGTCATATTGTAGGGACTAATACCATACAGTTTAACATCATGTGGTTATGATGATAAGACATATTTTAGGGTCATAGAGTTTAGACCACAAGCGTCTCTATTACATGAAGTAATTGTTTAGAAACCTTGCATTGGTGGGATCCGTGACGAGTTATCCATCCATTAACATCAAGGAATATTCTCCATTGGAATAGAACCTATGTATGACATATGGTCCCTCCCAATTAGACTCAATCTTTGGGGGATTCTTTCTGAGTATCATTAGGGTTCTAAGGACCAACACCATTTCTACTTTGAGGAAAGACTGAATGTGAACCTTTTTGTTGAAGGCACATGCGATATGGTTTTGGTAAACTTAGAAATGGTGAAAAGTGTATGAACTTTTCTCATCCATCTAATACAACTCATCAAAGCATCTCTGGGATTTCTCATCCATGGAATGTTGATAAAAAATGCCCACACAGAGTAATGAAACTTTAATTTCAATAGGAAAAATCACATTTTCCCCATATAATAGTGAGTATAGGGTTTCCTGGGTAGCAGTGTAGGTCATGGTCTGGTAAGACCATAAAGCATGATGGATCTTGTTTATACACGTTTTTTTATCCTTATCTACCATATTTTGGAGTATGTTGGATAGAGTATTTTTGAAAGCCTCTATCTTCCCATTGGTCGCTGCATGATAGTGGGATGAATGGTTGGCTTTGATTCCATACTCCTGGTATAACTTGTCCAACTTAGTAGAGTAGAAGTTGGTGCCATTTTCCATCAGTATTGTATGAGTGAAACCAAATCTAATAATGATGTTTTCCTTCACAAAGTTAACAATTCTTTTCACCCCGACCTCTTTAAGGGGCATGGCTTCATCCTATTTGGAAAAGAATTCGGTTTTTGTGAGAATGAACTTGAATTTTCTAGTTGTGGTAGGGGGATATGGTCCCACAACATCCATCCCCCAGGCAGAAAATAGCCAGGAGTACTAAGTTGTCTAAAGTAGCTCTGGGGGTTGGTGAATAAAATTGGCATGAACTTGGATGGAATGAAAATTCTTGGTTAATATGACACAATATTGTATCATAGTGGGCCAATAGTATCCAATCCTTCAAATTTGATGGGATATCTTGGTTTTTGATTGGTGCGCTCCACAATCTATAGCATGTACTTCTTTCATGACAACAATAGTCTCTTCTCCATCGACACACTTGTGAAGTACTCTTTCAAGGCCTCATTTTTAGACAATATTTTCTTAGTTTACGCCATTGTACAAGACAAAGTTGACCACCCACCTCTGGATCTGTTCTCTTCTAGCCCTATCTGGTGGGAGTTACCCCCTATAGAGGTAATTTTTAATTGGAGACATCCAACCGGTGGTGTGACTATAAGGCTTAGAAATGGGGAAAATCTTGTCTATTTCATCTGTATTATTCTGAATAAATGGCAAGACCATCTGATGGTGGGAAATGCTGATGAATTTTTCATCCCGATATGGATCATTTAGGGTTGTAGCTACGTTTTCCAATGCATCAGCTTGAGTATTTTGTGACTGGGGAACAAAGGTCATCATTGGTTTTGATGGGAATTCTACCATTATTTCTTGAACATGGTTCATCAAGGGGGCCAATACTTCTTTCTTAACAGCATAGTCACCATTGATCTGCTTAATGAACATCTCTGAATCACCTTTTATCTTTAGGTGTTCGTCTCGTGCATGAAGTGACAACTCTAGGACTGCAATGAGGGCCTCGTATTCTACTTCATTATTTGTGCATCCTTCTGAAAGCAGGAAGGAGTAAAGTAAGACAAACTTCTTGGGGGATATGAGTATAACTCCCAACCTTACTTTATTGATCTTGGGACCCTCCATCCTTTTCCCTATTGGGATCCTAGAAGCACTGTTGAAGTACATTTCCCATGATAAGGGACCCTCTTGGGCAGAGAATACTTCTTCATTGGAAAATTCAGTTTCCAATGGGATTGTTTATTTCAAGGGGTGCTTATCTAGGATGTTTGATAAATCCTGGACTTTTATAGACTTATAGGGAACATATCATATGTCAAACTACTACAGGATGACTGCCCACTGAAGTAGGCATTCATTTAGCATGGGACGACTGAGGATATACTTGAGTGGGTTGCAGTGGGAGACCAGATAGACCTTATGGTGCTATGGGTAATGCATAAATTTATGAACTGAAAATATTAGGGATATGCAGTTCTTTTCGATTCTTGAATATCGAATCTTATCATCGATCATTGTTTGGATGAGGTAATAGAGACTCTTCTCACTGCCAGCATCGTTCTTCTGCGTGAGGAAAGTGCCTACTGATCGTTCCCAGGAAGTTACATAAAAAATGAGTGGTCTCCCCTCAATTGGTGTAATCAACACCAATGGTATTAGGAGACATATTTTAAGATTTATAAACAATTCTTGACAATCATTATCCTATAAATATGCCACCCCTTTCTTCACTAACCTGGTGAAAGGTAAACATTCACCCACAAGGTTGGCTATGAAGTGTTGAATGTAGGCCAAGTATCCCTAGAGACCCCTAAAATCAGTGAGGTTGCAAGGTGGAGACATTCCAAGGATGGATTTGGTATTCTCAGATTTGACTTCAATTCCACTATGGCATATGACGAAGTCAAGGAATTTCCCAAAGGTAACACCAAAGGCACACTTTATAGGATTAATCTTAAACTGTGTTATCATAGTTTTTTGAAGACAGTTCCAAGATCTATCAGGTGGTTTGAGTGCTATCGTGATTTAACCACTAGGTGGTCAACATAGCACTTGATGAATTTTCCCAGTAAGGGATTGAGAATGTGATGCATGGTGCACTGACATGTAGCACTGACATTTTTTAGACCAAATGGCATCACCTTATAACAGAAAACTCCCTAAGGGGACCTAAAAGTAGTAGCTTATTCATCTATTTGGGCCATTAAGATTTGGTTGTATCCAGAATAGCTGTCCATGAAATAGAGGGGCTCAAATCTGGCAGTTGAATCGATCAATAATTTTGTGATAGAGACCAAAAAATCATCTTTTGGGTAGTACCGATTGAGGTCCCTGAAGTCGATGTAGACTCTAATATGTCCATTCTTCTTTTTTAAAGGGACTATGTTTTCTAGATAGATCAGATATTGAACTTCCTAGATGAAGTTAACTTTGATCAACTTTTCAACTTCAACCTCTATTTTGGTAGTATGCATCGGGTGGGTCCTTCTGGCTACCTTCTTATAGCCATGATGGTCTTCTGGCCGACCCAGATGATGAGTGGTGACCTTAAGATCAAGGCCTGGAATTTATATTTAGTTCTAGGAAAACACATCTCGATTATTTTTTTAGGAATGAGGTATATTCCTATTTATCCTTTAAAGGCATAGACACACTAATCAAAGTGGTTTGTGGGTCATCTTCGGTGCCCAGGTTTATTTCCCTAAGTTCATCAATTGTGATGGAGATGCCTTCTTCGAATGTGGGAGGGGAATATTTGAGATCTTATTATTATTCTTCTTCATCATCCTCTTCATCATATTCTTCCTCTTATGATGGAGAGATACATCTTGATATTAACTCTCTGATGTTGGGAGAAAAATCATCTTCTTCCATAGTGAGTAAGGTTGGAACTGTCTGGGGTCCCGAGGATGGGCCAAGAGCATCTTTGTTTGGGCCTTCCCTGATATCATAAGGGATAGCCCGCTCTTTAGTGGATTTGGACTTGGAGGCCATAATAGAAATCATGTAGACGAGTGAGTCTATATTTGAGTTTGAACTTATGAATTCAACTTAGTTGATGGGTAATACATACTCTTCCCCGAGTTGTTGGATGGGATCGACAGTAGCCATTTCCAATCCATTTGGGGTAGTGATCCAGTCAACGTTGTCGGCCCTAGACTGCTTCTCTTTTAGATTATAGAACTATGCATCAATGAAATGCAACTCACATGATTTGAATGGGTATTTATCAGTGTGAAATGTCCCATTTTCTCCATTAGTGAAATACTTTACATACTGATGTATCCAGGGCCTCCATAACAGGATGTTGAAAGTTGTTCTTTTCTGTATTACCAGAAACTCAGAATCAGATACGAGATATTTAATCCAAGTTTTAAGCTTAATTCATCCCAACAACTTCTTCTAGATTTTGTCATATCCCAACAGATTTTTGGTGCGGGGTGTTAAACTATCCTCGTCATATCCCAACTGAAGAAGTGTTCGTAGTAGGAGGAGGTTGACTCTATAACCATTGTCGATAAAAATTCTTTGAACACATATGTCGTTTATCTTTCAAGACACATATAAGGTTTTGATTTTCCCTTTAATGATGGTGTCTTCATCCTTATATATGAAGGAGATGACGATGTGGAATTCTTAGAGATTGGTCACCGTTTGATAGACTTTGATCGCTACTACTTTGGCCTCAAATTCCTAGGGACTTAGTAAGGCTTCGATGAGTGACTCCCTTAGGTCTGTAGATAGACTCAAGGCATCTAGGATCGATAGATTTTCCAGTACTAAGTCTAGATGCTTCAGAATATCATATTTATGCTCTATAGGTTGGTGCTTCCCAGCTTGAGGATGCTTCTTTGTGGGAATTTTAGGGGCTTGAGCTTTGGGTGTAGATGGACCGACCTCTAAGACAAGAGCTGATGGTACTACAATACTTTTCCGAGTTCGGTTGGATTGGTTTGAATATATGCCTTAGGTGATTAGATATCTGTTCTTCCTCTGATAGATATTCCAAGATGACTGGGCTCAGATTTCTTCTGGTGGGGGCAGAGGAAAATTCCAGTTCCTATTGTGTCTGCTAGAGGGATCTTCTACGAGTTTCTACAATATTAATGGTTTGAGCTAAGTCATGGACAGAAATTTGACTCCTTCCACGATCATGCCTTCCAGAAAACCCTCAGCATATGTAGTATCTTCCTCTGGTCCTTCGGTTGGATGTAGAGAATTTGGGTTTGCGTCTATAGTCTCCATTAGAGAAGGGGTTAATCAAGTGAATGAAGTTAATGGAGCTGAAGATCAGTTCTTGATCTGAAAATTATTCCATTTGGATGTCTTTTTCTGATGGTGTCACTTGGAAAGGCGATTCCTGTCGTACCTTTTGGAGGGGTGGTGCTCGTCATATCGTTTGGCAAGCCCATTTGGCGGGGTGGTGCCCATCGTACTGTTTGGAGGGGTAGTTCTCATCATAACATTTGGAGGGGAAGTGCATGTTGTACCAAGTCTGCTAGCATAATGCCTGAAAGGTTCAAGACTGACTTTGTATTTAGTGCTAACTCATCTTTTTGATTCTTCTTTCTGCCCTTCCAGCCCTTAGAGGGATTCAGGGCTGAGGATGATGGATGTGTTGCATCAGGAGATATTGGGATAATGGTTGGTTGCTTCAACTATGTCTAGAGGATTCCATGATCTTAGTCAATTATTTTCCGAGCCATCCAGATATCAAATTTTTTGCTTCTTTTTTCTGCTAACTTCTTTCCATTACTTTTCCTCTCTTGGTTCTAAGGTGAATACATACACCACTTGTGCTGGCAGTGGACCCAACTTGACTAACCTGAAATCCACCATCTTTTATAGGAGATCTTTGAAGAAGAATCACTCCAGGATGGTGTTCCCTATTATCTGGTTATAGGGTCAATAATTTGGATGGTTGTCGAGAACCACTTCATCAAATAGATTTGGCTCTGGTAGCCGGAAAAAGTTGAAATTCATAATGGCTATGAAGTAGCTACATACTTGGTCATCTCAAAACAAGTAGAATTTACTTCTTCACTCCTCTAATTGATATCTTTTAGCACCTCTTCACCCATATTTCTACTAAGGGGGTGGCTGTTGGAATCCAGGGGATCTCGCATGGTTTGGTGGAGGAATCACAACTTGAGATGGTGCCAGGGTGGCTTAATCGTGACAAAATCCACTTCATCTTTTCCCGTTCTTTTTCCTGGGGCTGATGGGGCCACCCAAGACTTGAGATTGGTCCACTTCAGAGAGTCTTCTGTCCTTTGGGAAATGGCAGAGAAATCTCAGAACCCACTTGTGTACTTCACTGGGATGAGTGGTGTATGTAATTCATCAAGGATATTATTGATGCACATAGTGATCATTTCATCCTGGGGGAGTGGCTAGTTTAGGGAGTAAGTTAGCCCTTTCCATCTGGCAATGAAGTATGAAACTCTTTCATTCTCTCGTTGCTTGTAGTTCATGAGATCACTAACTATTTTCTTAGGCAATGTCAAACTGAACTAGAATAGAAATCATCATTAGAGGTCCTCCTAGCCAGTGATTGAGTTAGATATAAAGCTAGTATACCATATGAAGGCTGAACCCTATAGGGTTCACATGAAGCACCTAAGTTTTACTGATTCTTACTGCTCTAGGGTGCCCATCATGTGATCACAGTAAGACGCATAGTGCATTAGATGCTATTCCAGGTCTCTCAATCCATTGAACACTGAGAATACGGGGTTTAATAAGTTTATAGGTGGTGTAATTTTTATTACCCAATTAGGGTAGGGATTGCACTCTGGTTGTACCGGAGCGCGCTTCCCTTCCATGAATTATAGTTGAGTTGTTAGTTTCTCAATGATATTCAAAATCCATTGATGCATATCCTGTCGAACTTGAGCTTGGGCAGGTGCAGCATGGTCCAATGATGGATGTTCCAGTGCTGCGAGAATTTAGGGTGGATACCTAGCCAAGGGTATCCTTTGTGGGTTTTCCTGAATATACTCCGGTTGTTTTCTCAGTGGAGGTAAGTCTTGATGTCCTTCTAGGTCCAAATTTAAGTAGGTTGATGGTCTTGGTGCTAGATTGGACAAACATCTGAGCTTGAATTCATTTAGAAAGATGATTTCTTGTCGTAGGGTCACCTCTTCTGAGAACACCTATTAATGTGCCACAGGAGGAATACATTCAGAAAGATAGCTCCCTCAATGTAGATCGACATTAATTTACCTGAGCTCTTTCATTTCTTCATCCTGCTTGGAGAATATTTCCTCGAGAGTGAGGGACACATTCACAGGGGGAAGAGGAGGTGGGTCATAAATGAACTGGGATTTATTCCTCTCTTTGTTGGAGTTTCATGAGGTAGTTAATGATAGATTAACTAATGAGGTTACCAAATTTAGGACCGCTCTCTGATTCTGGGTATGCACACCATCATGTTTGGTGAGGGATGCCTCTGAGAGGGAACCATCTTATCTTGTGTCCTCTTGCTTTGTATCATTTCCTGTGGGATCCATGGGGCTTATTTTTACCATGTTAACTTATGCATACCACATTAGGGGTGGTGTACCCGGTGCTGAATGGTAGGAAAGATTTTTTTGCATCCTTTGTTGGACTTTATCCTTAAATTATGTGGTATTATTCGGGTTTCTTGGAAAAAATTGACCTGAAGGGAGCCCTAATCTGAACTTATAATGTACCTTCATCTCAGAGGGTATGAACCACAAGATAGGGTGGAATGGGTGACCTCTCTACTCATCATTCTTCCTAGACAGAAGAATAAAAATGTCTGTTGTGTGGGAACTTGAGGTAAAAATGCCCCCAGCCCTGCGGACTGGGGTTACTCCCATTCTTCCATTTATGCATCATGACATGGACTTTTTAATATTACGAGGTCATTTTGATTTAAAAATTCCCCATCCCTACTGGCTGGGGATATTTCTGTATTGCATCGGTAGCTGATTCTATTGCCACCTTTTTGATTTCATGCATTCTCATGTGGGTGTGAGATGAGTATGGTGCTGGATCCGCACGAAATTTATGGGCCTTTGAAGACATGAGAACTACTTGCTGATTGGATTCCCTTAGGAGGGATTCCTACTGGATGTTCTCAATTTCCTAGATCAGAAGCTTTTCGATGGATTGATCTCGTCAGGCCTGACGCTTTTGAGACTTACTCCAAGCCAATTTTTGTTGAGTTTTCCATCTTTCTTAAGTAGGGGTTTCATTTGATTACTACCTTTGGGGAATGAAATCTCAATATTTCATTTCTAATGAGGTCTTCTAGACGGGATGCAAGGTGAAGTTTAGATCTCCATGTTCTTTCCATCCCCTAATATGTACTATAGGTAGGGCGTCTCCAATGAGTCAATGCAGCTTGTGTAGTGCGTAGAGGCAAGACAGTTCAAGGTTTTTCTTTCTTCGTTTTGATTGTAGTTTCCATACAGATAGGATGGATTCCAGGTCGATTAGATAAAGAATCTACCCTAATATGTTGACATGATTTTCATACCCTTCATAAGGAAAGCAATTTTCTTTTATCTGGTGAAGATTCGTCCAGATATTGAGGTGAATGTCATGCATACATTCTCAGAAAACTCCCTTGGTATGTCGAAGTGAGAAGTGACCGTATGCCAATACATCACTAGTATGTTATCCTTATCTAGTTGTATTCTCACGAGCAATATATCCTACTATTGTTTTTTCAGGGACTGCTCTACTTGATATGCCCAGTTTGATTGCTTCTTACTAATTTTGTTCCATAGAGCAGGGATGGTAGGAGCCTCATTGATATGTTAACAAATCAAGGGTGGCTCAAAATAATAGCATGGCCCCTGACCGTCCTTTGGCCGAAAAATGATATCACTTGTCCTAGATAGGGTGTTTGACATATCTGGCTTCATATTTCCAAGCGCCTTAGTATATGAGGTCTTTCTCATATTTGTCCTGAAAAGGGGAGGAAATTCATTCTAGTATGACATTTGATTGCGGGGAGGACCTTTGGAATTGGTTCTACAATGGAGTGGGATACCATTGCAACTTTATTCCTGACCGTGGGGAGTGTCCCTACAACATATATCCTGGGGGGGACCTTCATGGTAGGCTAAAATGAGGTGAAGACCTTCTCTTTGCTTGATGTCACTAAGGGGAGGACCTTCTCGATGACTGCTATGATGGAGGGGACTATTACCACAACTTGATATCTGGCTGCAGGGAGAATTTATGCAGTGTACATCCTGGGGAGGGCCTTCGGGATGTACTAAAATTAGGGGAGGACCTTATCGTTTCTTGATGCTACTATGGGGAGGTCCTTCAAAACAACTTCCATTACAGGGATGACCTTCACAATGACTGTCATCATGGAAAGGACTACCATCATGATGTGACATCCGACTACATGGAGAAACATATCTGCAGCATATACCCTAGGGAGAACCATCAGGGCAGATGGCAGCAAGGGGAGGACCTTCTTGCTATCTGATCTTCAGGTCAAGGGGAGGGATACCCTAACACGCATCAAGAGATATGATCTCATGATCGATCATTCATTTCCTATAGATTAAGCACCCGTGGGTGCTCTAGGTTGGACCTTCAGATATATTGGTGTAAACATTGCAGGGAGGGACTTCACAACTACTACTGCCACTTCCATAATTTGGTAATGGACTGATAGTGTCTTGAGCCTTTATTAATATTTTTTCAAGGTCATCAAGAAATCGAACTTCCAACAGAGCAGGATCATGTATGTGCTCTTAATTTTCCAATTGCCTTTAGAGAATTTATTTCTTGGGTGCTATCTTGTGGGTAACTGGGGCCACCTACTATTGGTAATGACCTTCATATACGGGTCCCTGTCTTGTTGGTTCTTGTAATGTCATAGGGAAATACTGCCAAGAATCTTGAGTTTTGGAAGGGATATATGCATGTCTTGGAGTGTCCACCACATTGGACTGGCATCCCCTAGTTGGAAAACGTATTTGTTCCTGATCTAGTTGTCTGTGTATCACAGGATATTTCTGTTGACCCTCCTGGACCAGAGCAGAGATGCATAACTGCTCTAGAGTGACTAACCCATTTTGTGAGTAAGTCATTTTGTTCGAGGAAACTAGGTCATGGTCCTGGTTCCTCACCTTTGTCGTCGATATAATGATATCTTATCATGTTTGGAGGATATGATTTGGAATCAACATCTGATCTTCCATCATTTCCCGGATGTGTTGTGATACATCTTTGGATGGAATGGGTATAAAGGCCCAATATGATGTCAGAGCAGGAGTTTGTGCCTGCTCTGGTCCTCCAAAGGTTTCCAGTAGATACTGGATGTTCTCTTGTGCTAGGATATATGAACGAGTCTACCACCAGTTGTCTTCTCTATTTTACACCATATTTGACTGGTGGGATTCATATTCATGAGTGGGAATTTTCATTTTCTCTCTTGCCGCTGTATTTTTCTCACAAGATTTGTATGCATCTGTAGGAATTTGACTCTGTTCATATTTTCTTACCACCCTATTTGTATGGAGGGCTTGATACATATCAATAGGTATTTGTGCCTTATTGTAGCTGATTTCCATCCTATTTGGATGATGGGCTTCTTATGAATTGACATATATCTTCATCTTCATGTAATTTATCGCTATGTCTGCACGGCGAGGTCGACGAGCAATAGTAGAAACATGCATGTGATCATATTGTGCCACCCTATTTCTATGGTGGGCTAGAGTGGAGGGGGTAGATTTGTATGTCTGCCCATTGAATTCCCCTGCATTTGTATGGAAGAGATGCTCCTCAAGAACCAGGGTGATAGCCTGTTTCTTATTACATGTTTGTCTCCCTTGGTGGGCATCCCAATGGGATCATGTCTTATGGACTTCAGCATGTGAACTTAGCATAATATCCTCTTCATAATGAGGATACTCAATCATCCAGTGTTGGAAGAGACACTCTTTGGAAGGGGCTTGTGAGTAGGAACTCTATGTAGCTGAGATGGATTCATCAACATCAGCTTCATTTTCCTCCCTAAGATAAGGGAGGTACTTGTTGTCACGCTCTGAGGATAAGCTCCCGAAATGGTTTGAGATGACCACCAGGGTTGCCTTGTGTTGGGGTGCCAACTGTGGCTAAAGAGTAAGCTGACAAGATTTTGTAGACTGGAGGGATTTCCTTACAACCTCCACTGTAGAGAGAGTAACATTTTGGTGGTAATCCTTATTCAGTGCACTGGATACCCAGTGTTGAAGACACTTGGTTGGCGAGGGGGTCCTGCTCTTCATCAGGGCCCCGACCACCTGTAAGATCGCTGAGGTGCATGTCTGCATTGGTCATTGGGATTCCTTTTGGATCAAAGGTTTCTCTGTGGAAACCTAAAACATATATATATTACATATATAGACAACAAAACCCTGTCAAAGTAGCATCTCTTGATCATATTAATATTTGACGATTCATCTTGGACCTCTTCCCCCTTTTTTGTTATGAGGTGAAGGGGATTGAGTTGGGTGAAGCCACCACCTTGGTTAAGGATTCACATTGAGTTCATGATTTTTATTTTGCCTCCGAGGTGACACATTTACGAGTTTGGGAAAAAATAAAAAAAATGGTCTGGCGGGTGATGAGCATTCACCCATTATTATAGAGACTTTCCCATAACCATCTTTGTTTTGACTTGATCTGCATCATTATAATTTAAGGGGGGATTGGGTTGAACCCTCGGGGATTGGGTAGTTTATTTATTCTGCATTACGAAGGAGGTGCCACAGTCAAATGATCCCAACAGGTGATTTCATGGGGTTAAGTATTTGTGCAATCAGTCCTCTTAGGATATGAATTCCTCAGATTATCTCCAACAGGTTCATTCATGGAGCCATAATCACCCAAAAACCTTGGTATCCATGATTCATGGACCTTCTTTCCAATGTATGGCACTCATTTGATGAATATTTAGACAAAGACACTTAAGGACTCCATTGGTCAAGAGGATGGGAGGTCAAGATCATCGCACCCTTTTGGGGGGAATCTAATATATATACTAATCCAGGATTTCCAGATACCATGTGTCACTTACACAATCCTCCACATCATTTTTTCAATACGTTTCCGTTATCCAATACTCCACATCTCCTAAACCACTTACCTTCTCCCTCTAATATCGTGATTCCGATCCCGAAACCACACGACCTCCTGTATTCCCTCCAAAACTAGGGTTTCAGTGCAGCTTCTCCTCCCGAAAAAATCTACGCCAACATCCTCACCTAGGTTTCCCGATGTGTATTTCTACATCTACAATCTACCGTCATCCTCATGAATCTACTAAACTCCTCCTTGGGTTCATGCTCACGATTCATGTCATCTCCTCCAACGGTTCCTACGCCTCCAATTTTCTCTTCAATATCAACCAGGTAATACTCTTATTTCTACTGCCGCTCTCTGTCGATCCAATCCATACCCCCCTCTCGAGTTCTATTGCCTTCTCATATGGTGTTCGGTTATTATATTGTCCCTTCAAAACACCTTCTTCTTGCGAGTTCTGTAGCTTGTATCTACAAAAACCCTATATTTATAATGGATTCACCTCGACACACCGTAAAAGAGTATTCATGAATCTACTCCTCTCCTCCTTGGGTTCATGCTCGCGATCCCTGTCATCTCCTCCAATGGTTCTCACACCTAATATTTTCAATTCAAAGTATACTAGGTAATCCTCCTCTTTATACTACCAGTCTCTATCAGTCCAATCCCTTACCCTCCCCCTGGTGAGTTCCATTTCCTTTTTATATTTCTACTACCACTCTCTATCGATCCAATCTATACCCCATCTCGAGTTCCATTTCATTCTCATATGGTGTTCGATTATTATATTGTCCCTTCAAAACACCTTCGGTTTGCGAGTTATATAGCTTGTATCTATAGAAACCCTACATTTACAGTGGATTCAACTTGACACACTGTAAAAAAGTACTCATTAATCAAATCCCCTCCTCTTTGGGTTCATACTCGTGATCCCTGTCATCTCCTCCAATGGTTCTCATGCCTAAGATTTTCACTTCAAAGTAGACCAGGTAATCCTCCTCTTTCTACCACCGGTCTCTATTAGTACAATCCCTTGAACTCCCCCTGGTGAGTTCCATTTCATTTCATATGGTTTTTGGTTATTGTCTTGTACCTTCAAAACACCTTTGGATTGCAATTTATGGAGCGTGTGTCTTCGGGGAAACCATGTATTTATAGTGGATTCACCTCGACGCACTGTAAAACCACCTCAGTACTGTGATTTTAGTTCCCTCTAGCTATGGTAACCCCTAAACAAATCATTTTTCTGTATGATTTTTTTCCACATTAACAACTCAATACCTTTGGCTTTGAATCCATGTAATTTTTTAGATGCAAATGCCAATCCCTTACTAATTTACAAGTCTGAATATAAACTTCGAGGGTCTCAAAGCCTTCCAATGTTCCTTTTATTGTATTTTTTAGATGTAGTTGAATACATTTTTAAGAACTAGGAAGTTGAGACACTGAATTGGTATATTTCCATCACCTGAATTTTAAAAATATGAAATCCTATAGTCAACAAAAAAACTATGTACCATATGAATTTTTTTCTGTGACTGAAACTACTGAAAGTAGGTTTTTATTGCATTCCCTCACGACTTACATGTCCTACAGAAACTATAACTTCATAAGTCACAATTTAGCTAAAATAACTTGTATGAGCATGTAATTAATATAAGAAATCATGGTAAACTATTGCAGTCTTCCATATTATTTCCCCATGTATTTTTTTCTCTAGTTAAATAGTCTAAGCATGCAAAAACATTCTGCTGCAATGAAGCATGTTAATTAAAAAAGTACAATGTTAGAAATACAGTGAAAGTTCATTTGACCGTTCCAATGCCCTGAAGCATGATGTCTATGATGAAAAACTAAGATTCAGAGCTAAAAATGTATTAGAGGTAACGATTTTTATATAGAATTGATTTGTTTTTCCTTTTGGTGTTTTTTGGGTATGTGACTATGTGGTCATGGAAATGTTTTAAGCTCATGTATGATTAGAGCTTTAAATTTTTATGGTGTCATGAGTAAATGAAATTATTTTTAACTGCTATGCATGTATGGGATTCTAGGTATCATTTCTTTCCTAAAGGTATGTATCATTGATTTGAATCTCTTGGGACCCATTTGACTATGAAAATTATCTTCTGGTTTCTATTTTTATAAGTTATGTTTAAGTGAACCTTGCATTTTCACAATTCCTTTTTTTATTTATTTGTGATGGATCATCTATTCAGAATTTGACTGGATCCACACTTATTTATTGTATTTTTTAGACGAATTTGAATACATTTTTAAGAACTAGGAAGTTGAGACACTGAATTAGTATATTTTCATCACCTGGATTTTAAAAATATGAAATCCTATATTCAACAAAAAAACTATGTACCATATGAACTTTTTTCTGTGACTGAAACTACTGAAAGTAGGTTTTTATTGTATTCCCTCATGTCTTACATTTCCTATAGAAACTATAACTTCATAAGTCACAATTTAGCTAAAATAACTTGTATGATCATGTAATTAATATAAGAAATCATGGTAAACTATTGCAGTCTTACATATTATTTCCCCATGTATTTTTTTCTCTGGTTAAATATTCTGAGAATGAAACAACATTTTGCTTCAATAGAGCAAGTTAATTAATAAAGTAGAGTGTTAGGAATACAGTGACAGTTAATTTGACCATTCCATTGCCCTGAAGCATGACGCATATGATGGAAAACTAAGATTCGGAAATAAAAATGTATTAGAGGTGACGATTTTTATACAGAATTGATTTCTTTTTTCCTTTTGGTGTTTTTTTGGGTATGTGACTATGTGGTCATAGAAATGTTTTGAGCTCATATATGATTAGAGCTTTGAATTTTTTTGGTGTCATGACCGAGTTACATTATTTCTAACTGCTTTCCAGGTATGGGATTCTAGGTATCATTTCTTTCCTAAAGGTATGTCTCATTGATTTGAATCTCTTGGGTATGTGACTATGCAGTCATTGAAATGTTTTAAACTGTAATTTCTAATATCTCAGCAATTGAAAACAAAACACTGCTCACCCAAGTAAGCATTTATTTTTAGTTCATGTATGTAGTATTTTTATAGGATACATGTGTCTTTTCATGCACATAAACACACATATATTTCTTATCAATTGTATATTATGCACCAAATTACTCCTTATTTATTTTGATTTTTGTTTCATTGTTTATTGCAGGAAAAATATTGGCTTAGGAAGAAAAATAAATATTCGCCTAAATTAATTAAGGAATAATTTTTCTCGAAGGTAACATGTTGGCATGTTAATTTAGTTCTTTTTACCGTACTACAACATGTATGTTTAGGGGATTCTATTGATGCAAAATTGGTTGAACCTTCTTACCCCTTGAATAAATACACGCTATCTTTTTTACTATTGTTGTTTCAATATGTCATAAATTGTTTCTCTATGGTACTCAGTTTTTTATTGGATAACATTCTCATTTTCTATTCTCATTTTATGTGAAACATACTTCAAGAAATTAAATTCTAGAACTGGGTAAGCTTTGGTTTCAAGTTAATTTGTTTTTTTTCTAGCTGATTCTTAAATTCATTTTTATATTAGATAAACTATGAAGGGAATGCATTTTTTATAGAAAGGTGTTGTTTTATCAATAAATTTCCTAGAAAAATATGATGTTTTATCATGCAGTACTATATTAATCTTTATAATATTCTTTGAATACATGAACTAGATACTATCCAAATAGGTAAGTCCATCCACCCACTCCTGTAAAAGGTTCCAAGGTTTCAAGGGACCAAATTTGATTTCATCCTAAGAAAATTGACCAACTAGATGGATTCAATTTCAGTCTATAGTTTGTCTTAGGCATAGTTAAATCCAAAAATAGTTCTTCTTTAAAAGCAATAAAATTCCCAACAGATTGGTATAAAAAACCCTTAATGAAGACTCTATTATTTGTGAAAATGCCTCCACAACCTGTAGGTCCAAGAGCCTATGAGGCAGCACCATCAATGTTATATTTGATATATAAGGCACCCATAAAACTAGAAGTATTGGGTTTCCAAGGTACACGACTAACCCATACAGTTTTGCAGATAATAAGGTCCGCCATTGAATTGTTTATTCACCCTAACATAATTGTGGAATCCGTTTGGAAAACCTCATGATTTCAATAATATTATATTTTAAGGGAAAAATTTTACCATCAAATCTCAAGTAGTTTCTTTTTTTCCAAATGCGATTAGTATAGGAAAAAATAGTGTGAATAGAAGAGTTATTTAACTTGATTTATCATGTACAAGTCGATAACATTTTTCATCAAGGAATTTATGTCAGAATTTGTATGTAGCATGAAATAAAACATAGTTTGAATACGATTTCAGATTGGCATGGATGGTTGCAGGTGAAGAGAAAGTGAAGGTAGTCCTAAGAAATTTGAAGGCATAAGGAGATAGAAAATGTAAGCGGTAAGCCTCCCAATGGTAGTGGGCCTGAAAAAAATTTAAAAAAAACATTACTATTGATATGGAGAAGGAAAATTATATTACAAAAATCAATGTTTTGGTGAGTACCACCCAATTCGACTTCTGAATTATTAGCCTTTTCTTGATAAAATTTTATTTCAATCAATGTGTTGTTTATATCCTCATGATTGTGTAGAATTCAATTTGCAAGAGACCACTAAATATGATAGAATTAGAGAATAATTAGGATAACATTATACAGACACAACCCAAACTGCTAACAGCCAATGAGACTAAATTTAAGGTGATATTCAGTATTGGTGGGAAACAATTATATGGTATTTATATATATTTTTTAATTCCTCTATTTTTTGTAGTGATTTTTGAAGGGAAATTTGTTCCAAGAGAGACATGTTTGAAACTGGTTAATTATACCTAACTACTATTTCATAGTGATACTTTCCACTTTACTGTTATTATTCCACCACCTGATTTACAATTTATGTATATAGATTATAAATAGATGTAAACATATTGAGATATTTCATTTATTTCGACCCATACCAATTCAAGATGGATTTCATTTTTTCTTCCAAATCAGTTTAACATTTCGATACTATTTTCTCTCTTGAATAACTCAAAGCTAAAGGATCCATAGGGTTAAAATAGGACATGCAAATTTTATTTCACCACTAAATATGATAGAGTTAGAGAATAATGAGGATAACATTATAGAGACACAACCCAAACTGCTGATAGCCAATGATACTAAATTTAAGGTGATATTCAGTAATGGTGGGATACAATTATATGGTCTTTATATATATATATATATATATATTGAATTCCTCTATTTTTTGTATTGATGTTTGAAGGGAAATTTGTTCCAAGAGATACATGTTTGAAACTGGTTAATTATACCAAACTACTATTTCGTAGTGATACTTTCCACTTGACTGTTATTATTCCACCACCAAATTTACAATTTATGTATATAGATTATAAATAGATGTAAACTTATTGAGATATTTCATTTATTTTGACCCATACCAATTCAAGATGGATTGCATTTTTTCTTCCAAATCTGTTTTACATTTTGATACTATTTTCTCTCTTGAATAACTCAAAGCTAAAGGATCCATAGGGTTAAAATAGGGAATGAAAATTTTCGTTCACCATTCCATTGTTCAAGATTTTAATTTTTGGAAGAAAATAGTGTTCAGTATGATGATAGAATATGTTTTCATGCTTCTCATTAATTTTAGTACTGGTTTAATGACTTTATTATTCTAATGAAGAAAAACATAATTTTGTTACTGTCTATTTAATGGTCTCAAAATGAGTGCTCTAATCACTATAATATACTTAATCATTCAAGATCTTATTTCATAATGTTCTTTCTATGATGAAAATAGCATCACAATCCTTGTATGGCCATCTTCTCTCAATTACTTTGCAATCAGCTGTAAATGATAAATATTGTTTCCTTTATAATTCCTCGCTTCTATAATTTACATGAAAAAAAAAACATTTACTTAAATTTTTTAAATTGTATATTTCCAATTCCCTATGTTTTAATTTTCATTAGTTTTACTCAAGCATTATATTTGAATGTTATCCTGTAATATGCATATTTGTGGGTTGGCTTAACAAGATATTTATAGAAACATACATGACCTTAGTTAGTGCCTCTTAGATTAATTACTCTTTTCATCCCCCAGAATTTAATAATAATAGTTCTCTATTGATACTCCTCTTATTTATCAAAAATATTAATAACAATACAATGATATGTCTATAGAGTACTTCACATGCACATAAAACCAAAAACCCAGTGATCTTGACTTTCTGTGAGGAAGGTATACATTCAAATGAAGTAGAAATGACACTGCTCTATAATTATATAGAGTGTGATGGAGTTGGTATTATTTTTTAAGCAACCTCCATTCCTTCATTGATGCAACTCCTTTTTGCATTTTAATTTTATTGATTTTTTTTTCAGGTGTAAACATGAAACCTTCTATGTAACTACCTTAATGAGGTCCTATAGAGGTGATGTAAATAAAATGGAATAGATATATGGTTGGAATTATCAGATAATGATGTAGATCCAAGGTCATATCCCAATCACTTAATATTTATTGTTTTATTCAAAACATTATATATTTTGTACCTACAGAATGTACCTGTTTGAAGTTTTTCATGCTGAAGACATCTTGGAAAAAATGTATTCTATTGGATGAGTGTATAACTTCATGTTCTTGAAAATATTCTTCAAATTTAGACATTAAAAATTATGTATCAATTATTTACTTTCTTCTATTCGGTATTTAATTCAATCATTTTCACATTTCTCATTTTTATTATTAAAATCATTGTCTTATCTTTAATTTATCTTCCTTGTATTATTTCAGTTTATTCTTTATGGTTTTTGTGATTGAAGTTGAAAATGAAATCAAATTTACATCCGCGAAATATACAATTTTATATGATTTTAATCTATCCTATTTCTTTGTCAAAAATTTAAATGTTCTATCTATATTCGAGGAACTCGTATTCCATTATCTTGAAGTGAAGCACAGTTCATGCGGGAAATTTTTATAGAATGTATTACTACTAGACATCTCTACTTCCAAGTCCCCAGGTATTAAAATTTCTATAGAATGAATGAACCTATTGTTGGCTTGGCAATGCGCTCTCATTATTCTGAATTGCCTTAGTGTGAAGGTCATGGGATTGTAAGAAGCGTTGATGCATAAAAGGAGCTGCTTTATGTGATAACGCCCATACTATGTGCTACTCTAAAGAAGATTAGTCTTTTTATTCAGGTTTTCATTCAAATTCTATCATGTTTATTATAGGATTCTGGATACACCTCACCTTATATTTCTGCAGATTCGCTCTCATTTAAAAATTTTGTGATGCTCTTTAACTTCATCAGGAGCGGCTTCTAGAATTATGGGTTTGTTTATAAATTTATAAATGAAATGGTGTTGTGTTATGATTGGTGATATATATGGTGATGTTTTTTCTAATATTATTTAGCAGGTACAGTGTTTGGATGCTTTGAATATGGATTTTGGAGACAAATTATGATATCAGTAGGGTGGTTCGAAATGGTGATTTCAAATGGTGGATCTAGATAGAGTTTTTCATATTGTATATTTCAGATGTTCATCAACTGGAGGGTGTTGTATTTTTCATTCCTTCATTTCATCTTGTGGGTAGTTATTTAAAGGATATGTCTTTTCAATGTTTTCCCCCTATGATCATCATCATTCTAATGTGGACAATATTGTGATGTTTTGGCAGGATGTTTTGAGATTTATATGGAACTATGAGGTATGATAAATCAATGATATGGAGAGATAAGTACCAATAGTTTTAGTACAATTTAAATGAAAAAATAATTACATTTTGAAATTTCATTACTTTCATGACCTTTGTAACATTATAAAAAATAAGGAATTATTTTATCTTATATAACAAGATGTTATTATGGAAGAATACAAGTAAGATATAAGTAAAATAGCTATAAATGTGTAGTGTAATTAATGTTATGTAACACGTTGATTGATGTTATTTACCCTCACATTTTACCTTACATTTATCTTACTTGAAATATTATCATGTAACATTAAACAACATTTTGAAATGAAATATGGATACAAGTAAAACACTTATAAACCAAAAACACATTTAAATATTTATAAAAATCCATTTATAGTCAACATATGAGAATCCCATAAATCCTTGATATATATATATATATATAAATATGTTTAATGACATAAATTTTATATTAGGTTTTGATAAGTGGTGATATCATATGACCAAATTTACTCAAAATGTTTTACATATTTATTTGGATTTCTAAATAAAATGTACCACACTATACAAATATTCTTTTTCAAAATTTGAAAATTCATATAATTTTACTCTCTTATTTGTTTGTCAACTATTTGAATGGTGTCTTTATATTCTATGAACTCCTATTTCATTATCATACACCATTACTTTCTAATTTAATTTTTTTCAACATTAATGTTTCTTCTAAAATTTTATAAATATTAATCTCTTATTAAAAGAAAAACCAGTAATTGAATGCGTCGTGCAATAGAACAGGCGAGTACTAGTTATTGAATATTCTGGACTCTCTTATAGATTTAATTCATGTTTATATGTTCATGAATCCTTGGTTCATTCCTGAAGAGTGTATCCATGGGCTACCCCTAGTTTGAAGGATCGTCATAGGCATGCTTGGATTTGATGCTACAGAAGAAATGATGATTGAAGCCATGCGATAAGACACTTTTGAGTTTATCGTCATCTAGGGGGGGGGGACAAAAGATGGATAGATATTAATATAGAACCCATAATATGAGATTTCTACGTATCCTAGAGAGAGGAATCAGAGCCCACGTAGTTCGATATGGGTTGGGGATTACACATGGAAGATTCCAATTTGAAGGGACATGATTGTGTGAACCCTTTTAAGAGAGAACCCATTTTGAGATTGGTCTTTCAAGAAGGAATCCTATGTATCCTAGTTTGAACAGGAATCAGAGTTCTCATAGTTCAAGATGAGTTTGTTGTTTGGATGTTGTAATCATCACAAATATCTAATCCCATGTGAGTCATACTTGGTGTGAGAAACTAGAGGGTGTGAGATATTCAACCAACTACACACCTTCTCTCCAACTGATGGGAGAGGATAGGCCTATGGTGGAATAAGCCAAGGTGATGGTGGGTGATAGTGCGGAGCAACGAACCCTTCAATTTGGGATGATATCGGGGGTCATGTGACTCGACCCTTGGAATATTAAAGACTCAACTTAGTGGGTGTTGCTCTGATGCTTTCGTCGGGGCGTGCGCATCCGTTTGTGGGGAGGACGCGCTGCTTGTTACCCCGCATTCCCACTTTCCAAAGGTGGGCGACATCCGTTCCTTGTTCAGGGACGTCTACTCCTTGATCGAAACCGGGATGATGGGATGTCAGTTCTTCGTTCTGTGGATTCCTCCTCGGAGCTCATCACCTAGTCCGGGTCTCCCTCATAGATTTAAGACGTGCTTGTGAATCTCATTCCCGGTGCCATATCTACATGGATGCCAGTTAATTACGCTGATCCCATCGAGACGCTCCAAGGGGTCTTTTCGGGGCAGCAACCTTCGGTGAGGAGAATGGTCACGTCGGGGTGTCGTTGGCATGTCTGTCTTCTATCCCTTATCACAGGGCTTCTCAAGGGCGCGGAAGCCCAAGGCATCCCACACCAAACATGGGGAATGTGTAAAATCTGAGGTTTTCCTCAGCTTCCCATGTTTAACATGGGGTATGTCGTGAGTTTAACGTCTTACAGAGACGGATCGGGTTGAAGGACCCCTAGGGGGAACACCGATGTTGGGGCCAGCACGTGGGCGGTTTCCCAGATTTCATGGAGTGGGATGGGGTGGCATGATCTCACCGGGATGTGGCGTCCTGGGTAAGGATCAGGATGGATGGTGGAGTGAGACATGGGGCTTACTCTCTAGGACGACCCAAGAGGAGGAGTGCAGTTTAACGTCATGCGGGACGAGATACAATTTAATGTCATGCAGGACGAAATACAGTTTAATGTCATGCGGGACGAAATACAGTTTAACATCATGCGGGACGAAATAAAGTTTAACATCATGCGGGATGAGGGATTCAGGGCTTACGTTCTATGGAAGCCCATGGTGGTCAGGGAACCGACGTGGAGAGGTCGGGACGACCGGGTGGTGGGCTTGAACCTCGTGGAGGCTTCCTATGTACCATGCGTTAGCACAGATCAAAGTCCATGTAGTTCGCTGGGATGGGGCTTACGCTCTGAGGTAGCCCATGGTGGTGTCACGATCGATGCGTGCTCTAAGCCCACATGAGTCATACTCGGTGTGAGAAACAAGAGGCAGCAGGGACCAGATGATCACGTCGTAAAAGGTGCGTCCGTGAGAAGCGGAATGGGGCTTACGCGTTAGGCGGCCCAAAGAGGAAACAGGGGATTACACGTGGTTAGTGGCCCTTGGTGCTGGGGCTTACTCCAGGGTGGAGGCCCGTGGTGCGACAAAGTGCAGTGAGAAAGGGACTCCATTGGCTTCGGCAGGGGGAAGTACGGAGATGCACGGGTGCAACCTTCCATTGGGAGGATAGGGGCTTATGCTCTGAGGCGGCCCTTCCCCCGCGGGCAAACGCCACTCCGACAAGGAGGATCTCATTCCATGCGAGGAAGAGTCCATTCTCGTGGAGACGAGTGGGTGTAAATAATGCCCGAGCTAGGGGGACCCTGCATGCAAAGAATGGGGTCGGACCACAGTTTAACGTCATGTGTTAAGGATGAGGTGCTTAACAGTTTAAAGTCCCGCAGCTTGGACAAGGTGGGTTCGATCCACACCCCTAGGGATTACATGCCCAAGCCCTCTGCCCCTTGTGGGAGGGAAGGCATCGACAAGGTCGTCTTGAAGGGGGGCCGCAGGGCAAACTATCGAGGGGTCCACGTTAGCATGGCTATGCGAAGAAGCAATAGCCGTTAGCGTGCCTATGCGGAGAAGCATAAGGCAAAGAAACACAATGGAAAACATGGCCCAAGGGACCTTGAGGTTACTTCGCACGAGCCTGGAAGGCCATAAGGGAAAACAATGCATGGCGCGCATGCCCGGAAGGGGAGACATAGGTTCCAGCACAGAGGGGCAGCCAAGGGGCATCAAGGTGAAGAGTCCTGGGCTTTGCGCGCAACAAGGAAGGTTTGCGCGCAAAACACAGGTACGACGCGCAATTAGAGCAAGGGAATTGCGTGCGGAGAGGGAATTGCGTGCACGGTAGGGTATTGCGCGCACGATACACGGATTGCGCGCACGGAAGGAACCCGGGGAAGGGAGAAAATTCACTTAAGCCAATGGAGTTGCGCGCAAAGGCGAACTCCAGGGCAAGGTGGTGCGAAATGAGGGATTACCTGGAAGTCATCTTGCGCAAGGGGGGAGTCGAATTGCTTGCGCGAGAGCCGATTTGAATTCCGCAACCCCCAAACCGTTCGGGGCCGCCACCTATTTATAGGCAGCGGCTGGCGCGGAATACCGGCGGCGTGCGAAATCTTCCACGCCGAGAAACGTGTGCGTGCAATACCTCGCTGCGGAGAACCGGGGCGCGCAATTATTGTACGCCTCATCGGTTGGATTCCGTGAATCCTGAGAGTACTTTGCGTGCCCCGTATTATTCCGTGCGGATCCTCCTTTATTTCACGCACCACTTCCCGGGCCTTCGGATCGGGCCTCTGATTCCGAATATGACTTCGCTTCATCATTTCGAAACCTCCTCCGAGAGTTACAGAATTTTTTGGCGTCTACAAATGACCCCCCCTTAGAATTGGATCGGTGATAGGTCGCAACGATCGGATTCCAAGGGAAACGCCGAAACGCCGAGGTGCTGAGTCTCCCGGTCAAGTTGCGCGCAAAATTCCAACAGGGTGCGCAAAATGATAGACTCGTGCGGAATTCTCTTTCCGTGCAGCGGGGAACCCTGGACTCGCCTATAAAAAGGGGTGCTGGGTCCCAAATCCGTACATCCGCTTTTCCACGTGATAGGATCATCGCTCTCGTGCGCGAAATTTCTCCCGCGGCTGCGCGTAAAAACACTTTGGCAGCGCGTAATTCCTTCCGAAATTTGGCCGTGTTTTCACGCCTGCTCGGGATCTTCCACACTTCGCGTGCCGATTGCGCTCCAATCTCCAAGATTCCGTGCAAATCCTTTAGATTTTGCGCAAAACTCTCCGATTCCACGCTCTGCATCCTGATTTCGCACAACTCCCAAAAATCTCGAGATGGCCGCGAACCGAGTTGATGAGGGGGAAGCCGCTGCTCATAGGACAGAAATGGCGGCGAACGAGGAGGTTTATGGTTCCAAGGTAATTGTGTCCAACAATCTGACCTTGTTCAATCTGCTGACTCTGGCCCAGAAGACGTATCCCATGTCTGAAAACCTCCCACTTTGGAAGTTGGGCATCCTGGAGGAGGTTCCCCTGCCGGGCTTCGAGGTGGACACGCCGCGGTCGTGGGTGACTCGAGATGACGAGCTTCCTTGCTATAACATCACCAACAACAACCATCCTGCCAGGGAAACCAGACATCTAGACGTATATGTCCTGAACTTGAGGACTATGACCATTACCGGGGACGAGCCTGTCGTAGAGAATTCTCCGGCCCTCTACGCGAGCACATTCTGTCAGAGCGTCACAAATGACATGAAGGGATGGCTAAAGGATTGGGACCTGCGGTCCGGAGGCAACTTCACTAGGGAATGTTCCTGGGCGTTCTAGGTTCGCCATACCTGTGACCAGTTCGGGGACGAACTGCGGTATATCGGCCTGCTCAAGGCGGTATAGACATCGCAGTTCCACTTCCACCGCCAACCTGAACTCGGTCCGGAGCTATTCACCCTGTGGTCTCCTGATACCAACACATTCCACCTTCATCATGGGGAAGTCAACATCAGTCTCTGGGACGTCCACTGTATCATAGGTATCCCACTAGAGGGATACCAATACGACGAGTTCGTTCCTCCAAATAATACCTGGGGAGACAGGTCGCTGATGCCTATGCTGACGTGGCACTTGTTGGAGCTGTCCAAAGAGAGGCTAGGGGCCAAGGACTTCCTGAAGGACATTGCCTACAAGGGCTGGTTCAGCATGTTCCTTGAAAAGGATCCGACCGTCAAGATGCCGGGACAGGGTAAACGGTGCCCGATCGCGGCTCAGAGGAGTAGGGACGGGTCATACTGGAGGACCCTGGAGGCGGGGAAATACCAATCATGGGGATACCGCGTCATTGAGGCCCGGGATCCGAACGTCCGGTATGACGGGTTCCTTGCCGCCTTCCTAAGCGAGTGGCTCCTGCCGGTGCGGGACGCGAGGATGGGCGTCCGTCCAGCAACACTGGTAATGGCGGGCTCCATGGCCGCCAACAAATAGTTCAACTTGGGCGTCCCTGTACTGGCCAAGCTGTATGCCATCCTGGGGCGCATCTCACGAGGGGGGTCGCCTCAGAGAGTATGCGGTCCCTTCCAAATCTTCCATGGCTGGGTGGCGGCTCATCTCGGTGGGTACACTTTCCCAAACTTCGTCCATCCTCCGAGCAATGTTATGCGACCATCCTTGCTAAACATCGCAGGGGTGGCGCCGATGACGCTCAATGAGGAGGGCGTGAGAATCCGCATTGGTAACCATGCCAACTTCAACTTCAGCCTGTTCCCCACCCCAGTCGGCCAGATGGTGGACAACGGGTGAGGCTATCTAGAACAACAAGAATACTTCCAGAGCATTCGGGGCGGGGTGCTCATGGCTCGGATCGACGAGAAGGTGATCTACGAGCCTTATGTGCCATCCCGATTTTCCAGGCAGTTCGGGTGCCTCCAACGAATGCCGAAGAAGGTATTCATGGCTATCTGGTAGGAGAAGAATCCATGTGTCCTGTGCCAAATGTGGTTGACGTTTACCACCTTCGTCTCTGGCGATGTTGTTACTCTTCCTCCCACCGAGGTCGATGCCATCCTGACAACCGAATATGCCGAACAATGGACCATTGCGTACCCTGAGGGGATTTTACGCAAGCGAGTCCAGCAACTCAAAGTTGCTCGCGTGGAAACCGGGCGACAGGAAAGAAGGCAAGGTGCCGTCAGAAGTGGGGAACCAAGGGCGCGTCAGGCAGCGAGGCCTGCGCAGGCCGGGACTTCGGCAGCGGGAACATCACATGGTGCCGCCGCGTCCTCGTTACCCGCAGGGGGGTCACATGAGGTGGCCAAGGAGCTTCCCGGTAAGCAGATAAGATAACTGCTCGAACCTTCCCATGATGCAATTCTCCCGGCATTGTGGTCGGCCTGGATGACCCTGCGGCAATCGCTGAGCGTCAAAGCCATCTGGCAGAAGATAATGCAAAACAGGATCCAACTGCCAGAGGTCGGGCTCGTTCGAATTACTGATCGAGTAAACTTCCATAGGCGACATGCTTATCTGACGGCCATGGACGCATACGCACGCCAAAGGGGTCGGCGTGTAGAGACACCCTTCTTAGTGAAAGTGATGCTCGACCAGGAGCATGATCTGGAAGTGATGCCTCTGGGAGAAGGTGATAGTGACGAGGAGTCGGAGGGGGAGGAGGAAACCAGAGAGGACGAAGGTGAGGGAGAAGACGAAGAAGAAGAGACCGAAGGTGAGGGGGCGCAAGGGGCGACCTACCAAGGAATTCTCTAAGAGAGCGGTGAGATTTCCAGCTCTGATCTCGATATAACCGAGATACTTGAGGTCTGTATCTATCTTCATTCATTTCCCTTATTCATCCATTCTCCTTTCCAACTTCTAACCCACTTCCCCATCCTACTCAGGAGCAGTTGAGTGTTGGACAGGCGTCCCCACCAGAGGAGGGTGGAGAGGAACCAGTGGGACATGATGGGGATCCGAAACCCATCATTGAATTAACAAGCGCAGAGGGGTCTCCCCTTACGGCGACTCCTACAGCGACCGAAACACTGGGGACCGACGCTCTGGATTCCTGTAAGTCTCACGCTTCACTACTGGCGCCTGGCGTCAAAACATCCCAACTGACCAGCGTATGCCTTGCATGGTGATCTCAACATTGGAGGCACATCAGGCTGCGGAGCCTGGGCCATCCGCGAGTGGACCAAGGGCGGACATTACACCTCATTCAGAACATGCTCCCTGCAATGAGTCGGCCCTGACAATTGATGAACAGGGGGCGACAGATATCAGTGGCGTTGTTCCTAAGACGAGGTTGGAAGCTGATTGAGGCATCGTCCCTATTGGGGCGAGAGAAGAAGGTTTCCCAGAGGTTGAGGATCCTATTCCTCACGAAGGCGTCCCTGTGGCAGATCCTGCTGCCGATCTACTGGCTACCTTCCCCATATACCGACCCGCTGAACCTGAGGAGATAGATGACTCAGACTCAGAGGCTGCCGGCGCAATGACATTGCGCAGTGCCGGGAAGGATCAGCGAGCGCTCAAGTGATGCTGAGGGAGGAGCAGGAAGTCTGTCACCTCGAAGGACAGGCGGCAGATAATGAGGCCTTCATCGCAACATGCTCTGAGCTTGTGGAGCAACTGACGACCCAGCTGGCTGACGCATAGGAACAATTGGTGGAGGCGAGTCACCAGATGACCATACTTCGAACCGAGCGGGTGCGGGCACAAGCCAGGGATGGAAAGCTGCGCTTTGTAGTGGCTGATGAGGAGAGAGTCTTCAAAGAGCGAGAAGTGGTTCTGGAGGCTACCAGCCAAAGGGTAGCAGCATTGGAAAGATCGCTTCAACACACTGATCCCTGAGGGCTTTGTTTTGTCTATCTCATGAACTTCTTGCTTGTACTGCCCATCATCTCAATCCAATACATGTCCAAATCCATTCATTTGTACTCTTGGTTTAATATGATCAAACATAGTTTCGAAACGAATAACAACTCATCCCTAGGCTCCTGTGGGTCGCGCCCAACGTGATAAGAAAAGGATACTCGTGCCATCATTTCGTCCAACTGTGGGGCATTGACCAAGCTTCAGGCGTCCAAAATTGGGCCTGGATTTCTGAGGAGACCCCGGGCTGATTGATGTGTCGACTTCTCAATGTGCCCTTACACACGAGTGGGGCAATGCCGGGGGCATTGAAATCCATCCAAACATAGGGGGATGGAGAGGAAGGGTGAATCACGCTGCCCAAATTCGGAACACAATGGGGCGCAATGATGGAGGATAACTGTCAACTATGGTGGAAACAAAACATCCATATCGTGTTGGCCTAGAATGGGGAAAATAAATGAGGGCTGACCGCTGACCATATTTGCAACACGGGGCCTAACTCAAATATCTTTGGTCTGTTTTCCAGAAAGTTGGCCCAGGACAGTAGGCGGACCATAGGTCTGTCATCCATACTGTTGGGGGTCCCGTCAAACATGACCAGTCTTCCGGGACGTTGACCCAGGACTGTAGGCGGGGCAGACCATAGGTCGAGAATCCATACTGTTAGGGGGTCCCTCCAGACACGAAAGGAAATGAGGATCCGAATAAGGGGGCACAGAAAGCGTGGAAGGTGGAGTGGTGGTTTGTTCGAACAGAGTCCAACACTCCTGAAATTGCGTCACCGTGGCGAAGGTGCATTAAGCGGACATACCGACCTGATCACGGGTCATCCCAATTTCCAGAAAGGACCTCTTTGGCGAGAGAACTGCCGCTTCCCATTATTACCATGGGGCATCCCGAACCTGCTCGGGGTAGATGTCCCGATTACACCACTTCCCATGAAGTCGGGCTGAGGGGCCGACAATAAGGAAGGACGGGGTTTAGTAACCCTGGGGCTGGACCCAAAACAAAATGTCCGGGCGATCTTACGTATCTCATTAGGATGAGAATCAAGCCATAAATAGTTCTTGAAGCACAGTTTAACGTCATGTTGGACGAAATACAGTTTAACATCATGAGGGACGAGGGAAACATCTCATATGGGGATAGGCACGACACGATGAGTAACCCGACGTAAATGAGGACATAATCCCGCACCACACCGTGCAATCCCAAAAGAGAGAGTGAGTCGTAGAAAGCCAAATAAATGATCTTAGTTTTAGGTCTTAGAACTCGGACCAAAGGGCGGAAAGAAACATAAGAGGCACATGGTGGAGTAACTCAAAAACCTGGCGTGAATGGGAATAGGGGGTGTGTACGGTGCGGTGAACAACCCGACGTGAATGAGGACATAATCCCATATCACACCGCACAACCCCCTTGGGAGAGGTTTCAGGTGAAGGGACCAAAAGTGAAAATTAGGTTGGGCCCGCAGGGAAGTGCCCGGGCGCTCCTACCTATCTCATAAGAATGAGAATCAAGCCATACGTAGTTCCCGAGCGGTAGCATCCTATCGGCGCGTAGCTGGGACGATACCATCACAATTTAAGGTCATATGGTTTGGACTGTCACATAGTTTAAGGTCATGAGGTTTGGACCGTCACACAGTTTAAGGTCAGGAGGTTTGGACCGTCACACAGTTTAAGGTCACGAGGTTTGGACCATCACATAATTTAAGGTCATGAGGTTTGGACCGTCACACAGTTTAAGGTCATGAGGTTTGGACCGAGGGGAACACGCACGATGCGATACCATCACTGCGCGCGATCCCGAGAGAGGAGCCCCGGGCCAAGGGGCAGACGAGGGTCTAACCATCAGGAGGGGGACATGGGATGCTAGCTCCCAGCTATGCTGGGCCCGAAACGCAACGTTCGGGCGACTCTTCATTTCCCATGGGGATGAGGGTCAAGCTGCACACAACCTGCAAAGAAGAAACCCAAGCACATAATCTAGCGCTCAGACTGTGGGAGCCCCGAGAGACACCGTTACACAGCTTGGTCTGTCTGACGCGTGGGGGTGTACTGAGGGTTAGTACAAGGAGTGTCGAGATTACACCTTGACACGGTGGGGAGGAACATGACATGAATCATGCCACCAACATTCAGGGCCCAGGGAAGCCGGCGTGACGACTGAGGATTACTGCTGATCACGTTCACAACACAGTATCCTGTCGTGTTAGCCATGGGGACAAACAAATGAGCATCGACCGCTGACCATATTCGTAACGCGGGATTTGTATCAATTTGTTGTCTGAAACCCTCGGGGGTGTTGGCCCGTGACAGTAGGAGAGCCCTTGGACGTTGTATCCAGGCCGTTCATGGGGGTCCCTCCGGGTGTGAAGGATGACGGGGGCCCGAGTGAAGGGGAACATGAAGCTTGGAAAGTGGATGGAACTTGCCTAAGTCGAATATGGAACTCCAAGTCCTAGACCAGAGTACCCTGAACACATTAACAGACCACTGGAAAGGGTCAGAGGGCTCAGTTTGAGAGCGGCCAAAAGATGGCGGACCCCCGGGAAAAAGAGGGGGCACAATGACAAACACCCTGGCAACTGGGAGATCATGGGATCTCCTAAGAGATGGGGTTGGACTTGAAATCTGGGTGTTCAGGCGGTCCTACGTATCCCATAAGGATGGGAATCAAGCCATACGTAGTTCTAGACGGAACCTTTTAATTCCATGGGGAACATGACATAGGAGGGCTAATCTTGAGGACAGGGTGCGCGTAGTGCAGCTATTGAAAACCCGAAGTGAATGAGGACATAATCCCATACCACGCCACGCGATCCTATGGTCAAGGTCCCAAAGGCGAGATAGACGCGATAGCGGACCTCAAGCTAGACCTAGAGACGAAAGGTCTGGGCGTTCCTACGTATCCCATTAGGATAGGAATCAAGATAGACGTAGTTATGGAAATACAGTTTAACGTCATGTTGGACGAAATATGGATCTTAGTTTTAGGTCTTAGAACTCGGACCAAAGGAAAGGGCAGAGTTTGGTAACCCTTGGGGCTGGACCCGAAACGAAATGTTCGGGCATTCCTACGTATCTCATTAGGATGAGAATCAAGCCATATGTAGTTCTGGAAATACAGTTTAACGTCATGCTGGACTAAATACGGATCTTAGTTTTAGGTCTTAGAAGTTGGACCAAATGTAGTTTAAGGTCATGCGGGACCATACAATTTAAGTTCATATAGGACCATAGAGCCAAAATGTAGGAAAAAATGCAGTTTAAGGTCATGCTGGACTGGGTGCAGTTTAAGGTCATGCAGGACCATCGAGGATCTTAGTTTTAGGTCTTAGAACTCGGACCCAAGGAAAGGGAGGTGTTTGGTAACCTCTGGGTCTGGACCCGGAACGAAATGTCCGGGCATTCCTATGTATCTCATTAGGATGAGAATCAAGCCATATGTAGTTCTGGCAATACAGTTTAACGTCATGTTGGACGAAATATGGATCTTAGTTTTAGGTCTTAGAACTCGGACCAAATGTAGTTTAAGGTCATGCGAGACCATACAGTTTAAGGTCATATAGGACCATAGAGCCCAAATGTAAGGAAAAATGCAGTTTAAGGTCATGCTGGACCAGGTGAATTTTAAGGTCATGCAGGACCATCGAGGATCTTAGTTTTAGGTCTTAGAACTCGGACCCAATCTTACAGGGGTAGGAGGCTCAGGGATCACCTTAGCCTGGTTAGTGTAAGAGTACGAGGTGATTTCCCGCCGTCGCTTAGACCCGGAAATATGCCTTCCTCTGGTATCTGAGACAACAAAGCACTCTCCCATATCGGGAGTCGTGGCCTCCAACCGATGGATTGGGAAGACATATGCGTCATCCAAACCTGCCCAGGGATCACTCGTGACAGCGGCGGGCTCAACCTCACCTGCCAGGATTTTCTTTTCCTTGCTCTTGTAATAGTCAGCATCCAGGTAACGAGCTTTACAAGAGGCAAATGGAGACGCATCTCCTTAGAGCATGCCCACTCGACCCTTAAGGGAGTATTTGAGGCACTGATGGTACGATGAGGGAACCGCCGCGTGAAGGTGTAGCCACGGCCTTCCCATTAACGCGTTGTAGGCAGTGTCCTGAGAGACAACCATGAATTCGGTATTGGCAATTAAGCCGCCGAAATGGGTCTTCAGACGAATCTTTCCGAGTGGAATTTTCTCGGTCCTGTCATACCCCTGGATTCTGAGGTCGGAGGGAGTTAAATCATCCTCAGACAACCCCAGTTTTCGTAGTGTCTGAGTTGGGATCAAGTTAATCCTAGAACCTGTGTCGACAAGACAATGATGGACTTGTACGCCATTGAACTGGCCGGTGATGTACAACGGGTGGATGTGCCCCTGTATGGGAAGGTCTTCATCTTCACCGGAAAACGAGATAACTTCCTGACATTCGGCGTCCTCAATCACCTCGGTATGGAAGGCTTCTGCGACCGCTACGTCCATTTCAAACTGGAGGGGGATCCTGAGTGCCTCGACGAGCGCCTCACGCATTTCAGACGATAGGCGAAGGGCCTCAAGGGTGGAAAGCCTTGCCGGAATACCGTCCAGATGCTTAAGGACATCATACTTTCACGCCAAACGTGAGCTTCTGCTTATAGGAGGTCACACTGTGATTGGGGGCATGACGGGCCCTGCTGCCAGGACCGGTGACTGACTGGTACTAGGCATGTCCCGCTATTCACTAGATGAAGCCCAGGAGGTGGCTGTCGTGCTAGGACCGGAAGGCCATAGTCGGCTGGTGGAAGGTCATGGCTGGTTGCGACACGGGCAAGGCGGTTCCGCCCGATCCAACAACACAAACGGTGGTGGAAGCGAAACTGTTGACACCGAGTGAGGGAGCCGCGAGTGCTACTCTCTGTACCGGGCTTGCTGCCTGGTCTTGGTAGCGTGCACGACCTGACTGGAGGTGACGACTTCCGTGC
This sequence comes from Viscum album, assembly GCA_963277665.1. Taxonomy (NCBI): domain Eukaryota; kingdom Viridiplantae; phylum Streptophyta; class Magnoliopsida; order Santalales; family Viscaceae; genus Viscum; species Viscum album. Next base: position 900,308,417 of record OY728131.1, on the reverse strand, counting down.
CCTGGCGATTCGCGTAGCCACATCTCCGTCGATGTTGGCGATGGCTGGGGACATTGGGGAGGTCCACCTAGCGTTCCTCATCGTCAGGAGTCAAAAAGTGATTTACCAACTCTAAAGTGTTAACCGAAGCATACCATGGACTTTCACTCGAGGAGTCATCCACTACCGGACGGGGTCTCGGAGGGATCCCCATTTCCGGGGGCATGAAATCGCCAAGCGTGCGGGGAGATGATGACAATGGCAGGGCGCGTTCTTTCTTCTTACGCCGCCGCCTGCTCTTATGGGAAGAAGTAGGTTGGGACGATGATTCCAAAGCGGCACTCGCAGACTCCGAGGGCTCTGGCTGACTTAGGCGGGCACGGATAATGCCATGGGCACATGTGACCATCCTGAGGGCCATCCAGTCATTATACTTCCGGGACCCATGGTCGGAAACCTCTTCCCACTCATCCCCGTTGTCACTGCTACCATCTGATCTCACGAAGACACCTGCCACCTGTGCCGGGGCTGGGCCCAACCTGACTATGTTGTTGTCAATCTAGTCTTGGAGCCAGTCCTTGAACACATAACATTGCTGGATGGTGTGTCCCAGGATCCGGTGATAAGGGTAGTAGTTATGGTGATCAGTGAGACACGCCTCTTTTGGCTTCCGGCACTCAGGCAGCCGCACGATCCTCTGCTCTAAGGTGCTACGGAAATAACCGGGGACCTGGGCCTCGCCAAACGAGTAAGTCTGATTCCTTCTGTTTGGAAATGGGGCTCTTGGGGGCTGACCATGACTAGGGGCCGGAGGAGCAGGCCGAGGAGGCAGAGCCGGATTACCTCACCTAGGTGGTGGCGGTGCGTTACGCGAAGGCACCTGCCGATTTTGAGGCGGTCACTGCTGGGCCGGAGGCTGTGCCCGTGGGGGTGGACCCCTATGAGCCTGCTGAGCTGGCCTTACTGGAAGCAACTCTAGCTGTCTGGGGGCCTCTATCTGGGATAAAACAGCGGGGTCGGCTCTGGCGGCTCTCCTTGCAGAGATTACAGGAGGCAGCGGGCATGCCTGACCGGCCTATTGCAGGGTTTCTTCGAGGTGCTGAGCCTTGTCCGAGAAGTCCCGAAACCCTCCAGGGTAATTCTATGTGATCAGAGAAGGAACCATCTCTGCCTTGACGTTCCCTACACACATTGTCAGTAATTTATCCTGAGTCAGTGGCATGTCAAGGGAGTACGTGAGCCCCTTCCAACGGGCGACGAAGTCCGCGACTGGCTCATCGGGCCTTTGTTTGCACCTGAAGAGGTCTGAAATGTTCGTCTTCCGGGTTGTGGAACTGAACTGGTAGAGGAATTGCCGACGAAGGTCCTCCCAGTTAGTCATAGATCCTACAGGGAGCTGGCTATACCAGATGAATGATGGTCCTTCCAGTGTCTGAACGAAGCACCGGAGCTTGGCAGCCTCCTGCTACACCGGAGTCCCTAACATAGGCCCAAACCTCGATTTGAAGTGGGCCAAGTGTTGTGGCGGGTCTCCGGTCCCGTTAAAGGGGGCGAAAGTGGGTCTCCCAAATCCCGGCGGGGCCGACATGTCATCCACCCATGTTGGGTATGACTTGCTGTCCGGTGGGATTGCCACCTGCCGAGTTTCCAGGGCCTCCAAGCGGGCGACGAGTACATCCATCAGATCATCCGGATGTGGATTCCTGTCCTAACAGGGATCTCTAACCACAAGCGCATTTCCAGGCTCTCTGATACGGTAGTAACGCTCAGCGGCTCGCGGGGCAGTTGGCGGAGCGACTCTCAGGGTGGCGGGAGGAAACCGAGCAGGGTCCCCCAGGTGGTCCCGCCGCTCGGGAGGGTTCGACAAAACATATCACGCCCTCTTTCCATGGGTCCCAATGTCTCCCCTTTTGGAAAACACGACACGGTCACGGTTTCCCGGGGGGATCTCAGCAAGGGGTAGATACTTCTTCCCCTGCTGTCCTGGTCTAGGGTTACCATAGTCAGGCCGCCACTCTGCAATGCGTTCGGCCAAGAGTTCATCAACCAGCCTCTTTTGCTCAGCAATCTGTTGGCATAGCGTGACCTTCTCGGTATCTTCCTCTACCTTCTGAACCGAGGCAGATGGGTCGACGAGTTTGACAGACCCGACGGGCTCTTTACCCTTGACGATGTTTCGGCTCAGTGTCAGTGCCTTCGTGGGTACAGGGAGACCTAGGAGGTTCCTCTGTTGGCGAGTTATCCTCCCAAATGGGTCCAGTAGTGGCCTGTCCTTAGGGGGTGAGTCCCCGTCGATGGGCTCCACACCGTTTCCCTCATCTGAAAGTTCATCCATGTTGACTTCCACTTCCCTCAGCGACGTTCCCTCAGGGCCGTCCAGTGAATCGGGCTGTCGGTGGATCTCGCAGAAAATAAGGGAAACGTACTGCCCCCATCCGCAGACGTGCATGTGGGGGGTGGCTTCCTCAATAACTTTGCAGAGTACTTGAAAACTCTGGACGCATTGTTGCTGGAGGGCCTCGTGGTGGTCCAACGACTCGGGGTGCCGAACCGCGGGGAGTGCTGCTAGGTCGACCCGACAACACTGCTCACTGATCTCCTCAAGATGCGCTTGGCTCCCGGGATAAGGTGCTAGCTGATGGCGAAGGCGGGAGTGAGTCACCCAAAGGGTCTGGCGAAAGCATTCAAACTCTCCCGAGGTGAGTAACTATGGCACATCAAAATCCGATTCTACAACCGACCAAAACTTCTCAGGGAAGTGGCCCACTGCAAGAACGGTCCAGAAGCTCCACGGCTGCGGTTCGGGGTCCGGCCCTTACCGCCCCTGCTCGTCCACCGAGGATAGTCAGGGAACTGGCAATGGCGATGAGGCAGGCCGTCGGGTCGGTGGGCTGGCCGGCGGGGAATACGACGAACATGCCGATTGGCCGCCGATCCCTGGGTCATCCTCTAGGGGTTGCAGTGCCCTGGCTTCCACGTCGCGATAGGATGGGCCGGTGAATGGGCCTCCTGTCACAGCGTCAGTACTTTCCGAGGATGTGTCACTTCGCGGCCCTTCCGTCGGTCCCTAGAAAAGTTCCCCACCCTCCCTGACAGGGGCGGAAGGTGCTTCCGAGGAGGCCAGTGGAAACTGTGGGTTTGACCCCTGGGGGTACGCCAAGTCCTCGTCCTCCTGGATATACCTTCGAAGGGAGGAGGGAATCATACAGATCTCACATTCTGGGAGTACGAGACTGACGCGCCGTGTCCCCATCCCTGCCCTCAACTTGAAGGGTTGGGGGGAAGGTTCCATTGCCGAGTCGTACTCCACCTCAGAATCCAAGAAACGGACTGGTCTAATTTCCGTCCGGACTCCCCTGAAATTCCTCTTACAACGACGACGTCCGGCCTTCCTACCCCTGGGTAGCTTCTCAGGGTAAGTATGATTTCAGTTAAGGGGTCCCCTGGCTGCAATAGAGCCGGGGCAGAGGGGACTGAAGGCCGGGGTGAGAGAAGCACCGGGACAGATGTCGAAAGGGACACGGGGAGGACCTCCATTTGAGTGAATGACTGGATATGCAACGGCTCCATACTCACGACCGACAGTAGGGGGAGTGACCTCATACCCCATGCAGTGGGCGCTGGAAAGAGTCATACCCAGAGCATAGCTGTCGTGAGGAAGCTTTCGACTTTCCAGATCAGTGGCACGGAATGAGCCTTCATGGTGGGTGGCACTACCGCGGATCGGTCCACGGTGGCCATTGCTAGTGCCCGCGACCGAGAGATTCGACCCAACTTGCCTGCAGGGCGGTCGGGGTTTCGATCCCAGTCGGGCATGTGGCTGACCCTGCTCAACGTGTGCAAGGGTCTGGTAATAGGAGTCAGTAGTGGCTCAGGCCACAGTGGTTGCTGATATTGGTGCCCCAGGACGGGCATTCTCTCCCGCTCACGCCCGACGCTGGCGTCGAGTCAGCTGGGTTGGAGCCGGCGGTGCGGGCATGAAGATTGCATGCTCCTTGGCTCGGGGAGTCGGGCGGCGGCGTCGACGCAGCCTGGCGGGGTTTTTTTCCGTTAACCCCTGGGACGGATCTCCGATCGGGTGGACCCGGACATCCCCCAACTCATTGGCGTAGGGGAGGGATGTGTCAAGGTGCTCCGGGGATAGGCTCCCGAAGCGGTTGAACGTCAGAGTGGGGAGTGTCGACTCCCTGCGTGGCCCTCGAGGGTGGCGATGGTGGTGAGGCGCAGTCGCCTCTAGATCCAAATAGGCCATGCCCCTGGTGGGGATGATCCCTTCATCATCATACCTATGAACCAGGTCATTGATCACCCTCCGCTGGATGGTTTCTGACGGGGAGAGGGGGCGTGAGCGCCCAACTGCTACGACAGTCGAAGTCAGAGTGACCATGGAATAGGTGGGACCATGCGTGGTAGCCGCGTCGGTACTGCCCCTACCCCTGCGCCAGTGGGTAGGTGGCGATCGAGCTCCGAATGCAGTGATCTGATTCCTGGAAGCAGGGAGATGAGCCCATTAGCATGAACATGAAAAGAGATCAGCAACCAAGGCCCAGCGTCATTCCGTCTTCCATAGTCGGCGAGAGGGATCCATGCTGATGGCGTCACAGAACGGACTGGTCAACGTCCTGACGGCCTCGACCCCTGGTGGGTTTCACGTCCCGATGAGGGTCCAGACCTAGTGACATGCTAATCTTCTGACGCCCCGACCGCTACCATTCTCCGTATTGAGGAGAAGAGCTTCACATCAGGTTCACCATTTTTGTTGCTCCGATGCTTTCGCCGGGGCGCACACATCCTTCTGTGGGGAGGACGCGCTGCTTGTTACCCCACATTCCCACTTTCCAAAGGCGGGTGAAATCCGTTCCTTGTTAAGGGATGTCTGATCCTTGATCGAAACCGGGATGATGGGATGTCGGTTCTTCCTTCTGTGGATTCCTCCTCGGAGCTCGTCACCTAGTCCGGGTCTCCCTCATAGATTTAAGATGTGCTCGTGAATCTCATTCCCGGTGCCATATCTACATGGATTCCAGTTAATTACGCTTCTCCCGTCGAGACGCTCCAAGGGGTCTTGTCGGGGTAGCAACCTTCAGTGAGGAGAATGGTCACGTCGGGGTGTCGTTGGCATGTCTGTCTTCTGTCCCTTATCACATGGCTTCTCAAGGGTGCGGAAGCCCGAGGCATCCAACATCAAACATGGGGAATGTGTATTATCTGATGTTTTCCTCAGCTTCCCATGTTTAACACGGGGTATGTCGTGAGTTTAACGTCTTGCGGAGACAGATCGGGTTGAAGGAACCCTTGGGGGAACACCGATGTTGGGGCCAGCACGTGGGCGGCTTCCCAGATGTCATGGAGTGGGATGGGGTGGCATGATCTCACCGGGATGTGGCGGCCCGGGTAAGGATCAGGATGGATTGTGGAGTGAGACATGGGGATTACGCTCTGGGATGGCCCAAGAGGGGGAGTGCAGTTTAACGTCATGCAGGACGAGATACAATTTAATGTCATGCGGGACGAAATATAGTTTAACGTCATGCGGGACAAAATACAGTTTAACGTCATGCGGGATGAAATACAGTTTAATGTCATGAGGGACGAGGGATTTGGGGCTTACGATCTGTGGTGGACCATGGTGGTCAGGGAACTGACGTGGAGAGGTCGGGACGACCGGGTGGTGGGCTTGAACCTCGTGGAGGCTTCCTACGTACCATGAGTTAGCACGGATCAAAGTCCATGTAGTTCGCTGGGATGGGGATTACGCTCTGAGAAGCCCCATGGTGGTGTCACAGTCGATGCGCACTCTAAGACCACGTGATTCATGCTCGATGTGAGAAACAAGAGGTACCAGGGACCAGACGATCACGTCGCAAAAGGTGCGTCCATGAGAAGCGGAATGGGGCTTACGCGTTAGGCAGCCCAAAGAGGAAATAGGGGCTTACGCGTGGTTAGCAGCCCTTGGTGTCGGGGCTTACTCCAGGGTGGAGGCCTGTGGTGCGACAAAGTGAAGTGGGAAAGGGACTCCACTGGCTTCGGCAGGGGGAAGTACAGAGATGCACGGGTGCAACCTTTTGTTGAGAGGCTACGGGCTTACGCTCTGAGGCGACCCTTCCCCCGCGAGAAAACGCCACTCCGACAAGGAGGATCTCATTCCATGTGAGGAAGAGTCCATTCCTGTGAAGACGAGTGGGTGTAAAGAATTCCTGAGCTGGGGGTACCCTGCGTGCGAAGCACAGGGTCGGACCACAGTTTAACATCATGTGTTAAGGACGAGGTGCTTAGCAGTTTAACGTCCTGCAGCTTGGACGAGGTGGGTTTGCTCCACACCCCTAGGGCTTACATGCCCAATACCCTCTACCCCTTGTGGGAGGGAAGGCATCGGCAAGTCCATCATGAAGGGGGGCCGAAGGGCAAACCATCGAGGGGTCTACGTTAGCGTGGCTATGCGAAGAAGCAATAGCCGTTAGCGTGCCTATGCGGAGAAGCATAAGGTAAAGCAACACAACGGGAAACACATCCCAAGGGACCTTGAGGTTACTTCGTACGATCCTGGAAGGCCGTACGGAAAAACAACGCATGGCGCGCATTCCCTGCAGGGGAGACATAGGTACCGGCGCAGAGGGGCAGCCAAGGGGCATCAAGGTGAAGGGTCCTGGGCTTTGCGCGCAACAAGGAAGGTTTGCGCGCAAAACACCGGGACGACGCGAAATTGGAGAAAGGGAATTGCGCATGGAGAGGGAATTGCACGTAGGGTTTTGCGCACACGGCAGGGTATTTCACGCACGAGACACGGATTGCGCGCACGGAAGGAACCCGGGGAAGGGAGAAAATTCACTTAAGCCGGTGGAGTTGCGCGCAAAGGCGAACTCCAGGGAAAGGTGGCGTGAAATGAGGGATTACCTGGAAGTCGTCTTGCACGTGGGCGGAGTCGAATTGCACGCGTGAGAGCCGATTCGAATTCCGCAACCCCCAAACCATTCAGAGTCACCACCTATTTATAGGCAGCAGCTGGCGTGTAATACCGACGGCGTGCGAAATCTTCCGCGCTGGGAACCGTCTGCGCGCAATACCTCGCCGCGGAGAATCGGGGCGTGCAATTATTGCGCGCCTCATTGGTTGGATTCTGCGAATCCCGAGAGTACTTCGTGCGCCCAACATTATTTCGTGTGGATCCTCCTTTATTTCGTGCACCACTTCCCGGGCCTCTGGATCGGGCCTCTGATTCCGAATATGACTTCGCTTCATCATTTCGAAACCTCCTCCGAGAGTTACGGACTTTTTCGGCGTCTACAGTGGGAGTGCCCCAGAATATGATCTGGGAAAGGGGAGGAATGTCGCCTCTCAACAAAAGGAGGAGAAAACATGATTCCTTCAACTAATCATCATTCCTCATTGAATGGAAAATCAAGTGGTCACCCTTAATCCCTAGAGTGGGGAGGTTCACGTCAGCGTCCCAAGGCTGGAATCTAGGTTACCATGGGAATGTAGACATATAGACATCCCGGGAGTCCAGACTATTGTGGGGGGGGGGAGCCTTTATGACCCCACTTATCATGGTTATGTTGACTCAAAGGGGTGCGTTGATGCGACTAATGATCTGATCATATGATTCTGGTGGCTTTGGAGGAGGCTTTGTCCTGATACCAGGGGACTAGTTCACAGAAGGGATTTGGAGGACTGGATGGTAGTAGAGAGGTGAGATTGGAGTTGGAGGTAAGGACACCTGAAGACTTTTAATTCCGCATACTATTTTCTCATGCGGGATGGGGGTATCCTTTCATACCATAGTGGTATGCGGGTAGAGGAGTTGGCTGTGTACCGAATTAATATGTGGGTATGGGAATGAACCACCATGAATCACAATGGTATGTGGTTCTGGATGTGGTCTACCATGCCTCTTCGGGTTCCATCCGTGTACTGATACAGTACGCGATGTGGGGTTCAATCTGTATAGAAATACACTAGGTGGAATGTCGTATTGTAGGAGGGTCTTGGAACCTATTGTTCGCAGGGAATTCACCTGTGAGGAATTTGTGGTTCATGATGACACTAAATATATTCATGGTTTACCCATCATTATTAAATTCATTATTTTAATATTTTGAGGATGGTTATACATGCGGAAATGTGGTTCAAAATTTTAATTTCATCAACGATTTGAAACTGAAGCTGGGATCCTCTCTGAATTCCATCTTTCAAAATCTAGGGTCTCCTTTGTGATTTATTAATCATTTTTTTCTTATTCTTCCTAATGTGATCCTTTTATAGATAATTGTGAAAATAATATCTATGGGAATGTGACATAATTTTTAGAATCCCATGAAGAGATATCTCGATTCACAGAAGACTCGGTCAACTGGGGTTTGTAGAGGCTGTGGTTCGTGATTCATGGTTCGCAGAACACTATTGATTTGCTTCGTTCGTGAACTACTGAGTTCGCGAGACATTAGGTGTATGTCATTCACATGCATGATTCCATTAACAATGTGGTTCGTGGGTTCCTGGATTTTCTGGCCATTGCTCTGTGGGCCTACGCCTCGCAGGTCCTTTCATGTATTGATAGTTCATGGTTTATGTGCTTCGCAAACCCTTCCCAGTGATGGTACACTGGTCACTTAAAACTCTTTCAAAAATAAATTTCTTCAAATTTCCTTCTAAGTTTTCAACTCAATTTTCATCCATTTGCTTTTCTAGACTTGTAGTAATGCTTGATTCCTTATGAAAAGTGATTGTGAGAGTATTTTCTTCCCTTTGCAAAGTTTTCAGGACCCTATAACTACAGAAGGGATATAAAGAATCCAAATAATGTGGAAGAATAAGGGAAGTTTTAGATAAAAAATTAGCCTATAGTTTAGTGTTACAAATTCAAGGAACATGGGAATTATAAAAACCATTTCCCCGAGCTAAGGGTTGTTGGAGGAAATCAACAACAACAAACTACAAGGTAGTAAGGAAGGGTATATGCTATCACTACTACTGAGGTGGAGCGCAAAAATGATGTGGTGATAGGTACGCTAGTTATTCATTCAAGAATAGAGAATTTAATATTTGATTATGGTTCTATATATTCTTTCATATCTTTCAATTTTAGTAGAACTATTCCAACACCACCTCAAAATATGGAGGTTGAGTTATTTGTTAGAACAAAAAATGGGGTAATTATTACATCCGAAGCTCATAACTCCTCCCCGATTAATTTTTTATGGATTGAACCTCCCATAAAACTTTATCTTACTTAATTTGGTGAAGTTTGATGAAATATTGGACATATATTGGCTATATTTATAGAAAGACAACATCAACTATCAATAAAGGGAGATCACTCTTCAAATCCCAAAGCATCCTCCAATTATGTACAAATGTAAGGGGGAAGATGAATCTCCTTCAGAATCATCATCTCAATTGTGGATTTTGTTTCCTTATGATCAAGAATATGTAGTTCAAATGATTAAGACAAATGAGAGGATTATGCTCAAAGACATGCCCATTGTGAGAGACTATGCTGATGTATTCCCTGATGAATTTACTGGCCTTAATCTTGATCAAGAGGTTGAGTTATCAATTTAAATTATTCTTGGATCTCTACCTATATCAAATACACCTTATAGAATTACCATAATTGAGCTATAAGAACTAAAGAAGTAGTTACAGGAGAATCTAAATAAGAGTTTTATACACTTGAGTTATTCACCATGGGGTGCTCCGGTACTCTTCACCAAGAAGAAGGATGAATCAATGAACCTCTACATTGATTATCATGAGATCAAAAAAATCATTATAATGAACAAGTATCCCCTACCACAGATATATGACTTGTTCGATCAGCTATGTGGGTCCAATTATTTCTCTATGGTGGACCTTCAGTTGGTATATCACCAATTAAAGGCGAGGAATAAAGATATTACCAAGACCACCTTTTAAACAATCTATGGACACTATGAGTTCATAGTGATGCCCTTAAAACTCAGTAATTCTCTAATAATTTTAATGTTTTTAATGAATATAGTCTTTAGAGATTAACTCAAAAAATTTATGGTAGTCTTTATGGATGATATTCTGATATACTCTAAGAGAAAGGAGGAACATGAGGATTATTTGAATATTATGATAAAGACTTTTCAAAGGGAGAACCTATAAGAAAATTATAGTAAATGTGAGTTTTTTATGTAGGAAGTATCATTCTTGGGTCATGTAATCACTAATAAAGGGATATCTATGGACCCTTCAAAGAAAAAGGCAATTGAAGAGTGTCCTAGGACAATATCTGCAATGGATATTCGCAACTTCCTTGGTCCAGCTGGGTATTACTGTCTATTTGTGAAGAACTTATCATGATTTTTTAACCCACTAACCAAGATGACTCGAAAAGGAGTGAAGTTTATCTGGACCAGTGAATGTGAAGACTTCTTCAAAGAGTTGAAAAAGAGGGTTATCAATGCACTAATACTCACACTACCAACGAATAGGGAACTCTTTGTGGTGTATATTGATTCTTAAAATATGGTCTTAGGATATTTATTAATTTAAAATGATAAATTGATAGCCTACACATTAATGCAGTTGAAAATTTGTGAGAAAAACTATCCCATGCATGATCTGGAGTTGGAGACTATGATATTTTCATTGAAAATCTGGTGGCATTATCTCTATCGGTAGATGTGTGGAATATATACTGATCATAAAATCCTCAAGTATATATTAATACAGAAGGATATTAATATAAACTAATGAATATGGTTAGAGTTCGTCAAGGATTATTACTACTCAATCCACTACTATCCCAGTAAAGAAAATATGGTGGTAGATTCTCTAAGTAGAAAGGATCCTACATCTTTATCAATGATGCGAATTGAGAAGGATCCAATCTTATTAGACTTTCAAAGGATGGACATGTGAATTTTTAAGGAAGGAAGATCATTAATCCTTTCTCAGATGATCTCTCAACCATACCTCATAGAGAAAATAAAGGATGATCAATGAAATGATGTGGAAATTCAAAAAAAGGTGGAATCTATTAGAAATGGTAAATCCCTATAGTTCCAAATGGATGAGGAAGGAGTTGTGAGATTTGGTTCACGATTATGTGTGCCATCCGACATAGTGATAAATAAAGAGATTCTGAATTATGAACATAACACAATCTTCCCTATTCATATAGGGAGCACAAATATGTATTGTGATATTTGAGAAAACTATTGGTGGAAGAATATGAAAAAGGAGATAATTGAATATACATTAAAGTGCTTGGTATGTCAGCAAGTTAAGGATAAAACACAAAATCATAAGGGGATGATGCAACAATTTCCCATACCAACATAAAAATGGGATAAAATTACTATGGAATTTTTCACTGGACTTTTGAAGACATCCAGATGAAATAATGCTATATGTGTTGTTGTGGATCATCTTATAAAGATAGATCACATTATCAAAATTCAGGAGTACTTCTCACTGAATCAACTTTCACGAATATACATAAGAGAAGTGATAAGGTTTCATGGAGTAAAACTCTCGATTGCATCCAATTAAGATCTGAGATTCACTTTTAAGTTCTGGAAAAGTCTCCAACATGCTCTAAACACTAAACTGAACTTCAGTATGTCTTATCATCCTCAAACTGATGTCCAATCTACAAGGACTATTCAGATACTGGAAGAAATTTTGAGAGCATGTTCTATGGACTTTAAGGGAGGATGGGACCAAAATTTTCCTCTGGTTGAGTTATCCTACAAAAATAGTTTCCACTCGAGCATCCAAATGGATCCATATAATGCTCTTTATGGGAAAATATGTAGAACACTGAAGTGATGAGATGAAGTTGGTGAATGCAATATTATAGGACCTAAAATGGTCGACTAAATGGTGGAAAAGGTGAAAACTATTCAGCAGTATATCCAGGATGACCAAATTCTACATAAGATCTATGAAAATAATCATCGATAGGGCCCAGAGTTTAAGGTTGGAGACATGGTATTCCTCCGCATATCTCCATGGAATGAGATCATGAGATTTGTGAAGAAGGTAAAGCTGAGTCCCAGATACATCATCCCCTTATAGATTCTTGATCATGTTGGAGTTGTGGCCTATTGACTAGAACTTACACCAACCATGTCTCAAGTACACTATGTATTCCATGTATCCCTCTTGAGAAAGTACATACCAAATCTCTCACATGTACTTAATTTAGAGGTGGTATATTTGGAGAATGATCTCTCTTATGAGGAGTAGCCAGTGAAGATATTGTATCATACAGATAAAGTTCTATGGAACAAGACTACTCACCTAGTCAAAGTAATGTGTCAAAACCATAAGTAAGAAGAGGCAACATGAGAACTGGAGGAAGTGATGAAGGAGAAGTACCCTCACCTGTTTAGTTTGTAAAACAAAATTTCGAGGGAGAAATTTCATAAGGGGGAAGAATGTAATGGCCCAAAATTTTATCAATGAAAATTACCTTCTCATAATTATGTTATATTGTATAAACATCATAAAATCACATAAAAAATACAATAAAAACTTTATAAATAAATAATGAATGAAATAAAATGCTTTTACAGAAATTAAGGAACCTAAACCAATGGAATAGTAACTTGACCTTTTGAATAGTAATATGACCCTTATGTATAGTAAATCAAAAAATAGAATAGTTACCTCACATATGAAAGTATAAATAAAATTTGTCTTCCTTATAAATGAAACTACAATTTAATTATATTATAGTGTAAGTAAATAAATGTTTTTAAAATGATAAATTAAATTTTGGTATTTTTGTAAAGAATAAATTTTTATTTATAATTTTATAATTAATATATTTATTTAAAAGAAAATTTATTTTCATATTATAGATTCATAAATTAATATTTTTTTGTCTTATTATTATAATATAATTTTGTGAGACCTTAATTATTTTTTTATAGTGTTATAAAATCAGTTATATTTTTAAAATTGGTATTTTTTGAATAAATGATGATTTTAATTAAATATTAAATTAATCATATTTAAAAAATTATTTTCATAAAATTTAGTTCATTTCTTAATTTTACATTTCAAAAAAATGGTTAGGGTGAATTTTTGGTATTTTTCTAAATAGTTGAATTTTTGGTGAATAGTGAAATATCGTAGTTATAGTATAAGGAAAATACCTGAATTATTGAGTCATTGATGATGTTTTTATGATGTAAGAACCATTGGTTAGAACTCACATACAAAAATTAATATATTTAGTCACAATTATCTCTACTATTCATATTCTTTAGCCAAAATAATAATCTAATGAAGAAAATAATGAGAAAACACCCCTCTCCTCTATTATAAATACCACCCCTCACTTCCTCTTCTCCTAACACCTTAAAAGATTTGAGACATGTCCAAATTATAACCAATACTATTTAAACATATCTCTACCATGTCTATGAGTCTTTGGTATCAATAAAATACCAAACTCATGTCCCTCAAGGAGGTTCTCAAGGTGAATAATTCAAGAGGTAAAAACCTCTTTCCTTTTCTTTTAATTTTTTCCAATTTCTTTTCTTTTCTCATTATATCCTCTCATACCCTTATCCAAGTGTCATGGTAACTATATTATCTCACATATAATGTAATATTATTATGTTTATGTAATAATCCATCAAAATTTATTTCCCATCCCTTTTTTGTTCTAAACATGAAAACATCATCCGTGATGTGTTAATTTATCGCATTCAAGGATGATGAGTTTTCAATTTCCTTTACCACCTTCAAGGATATTCTTAAAACCATTTTATGGTTAAAATAGATTATAATATATACATTATATCCTATTTAATGTTCTATAACCATGATATATATATATATATGATATTAAATAATAGAACAAAACTAGTTTGTGCTGATCAAAAAATACCAAAATAATCTAAAACATTATCATTAATATTTTATCTAATGATTCATCATCACCCAAAATAACTAGATGAATTATATTAAAATTTAATATTAAGAATTTTTATTAATAACATATAACTTCAATTATGGATATCTATTCCCTTTTCACATGATCTTTCATACATTTATTCAAGTGAACCAAGCATGAAAACCAAGGAAACAAAAACTCCCAAATGAAGAAATTGTATTTTATAACTCATTAAAAAGAGTATAAATGAACTTAATAAAATTATAATAAATAAAATACACATATAAAAGGTTCTTATTTAATTAATTAATGGATTTAATTTTATTATCCATGACATTAAGATCAAGTGTATAACACTTTCAGACATAAGGTAAGGGATTCTTTCCGAACCTCCATTTTTTCCTTTGGGTCATGTTTTCTTTCTCTTTAACCTAATGTAACTATTCTTTAATTTTATATAATTATTATATATTCTATTTATATGTTCAAAAATCATGTTCCCATATCATTTCATCATTCTTTTTCATGGATATACATGTTTTAAAAAGGTTCCCTTCTCAATTTTTCCCGATAAGTAAGCCCGATCAAAAGGAACTTCCCGATTTCTTACCCATTTTAAAGTGCACTCCATAGTCTATTTTAAACCACCAATATTTTTATAAAATCACTCATTTTATCATGAAAAAATATCTTTTTTCAATTCTTGTTTTATGAAAAAAATATGCCTTTTCCACTTTAAATGATCTTTAATATTTTCCTTAAACCGCAGTAAAATGTTTTATTTATGATGTTTCTTAAACATTCTCTTTACGTGTTTCCACTTAAATGGGACATCATTTATTAGAATATTTTCCTATTTTACCTTATTAATTTCTATGTATAATTTAAATCTATTTTTCATGGAAATTTTTATTATACTCCCATTTGTTACTCTCCATGATATGATTACGATACCCATTTTTTCCATGGGTAACCCATATGTTTATATTTGATTCCTTATGTATGATTATTTATGTGTAACAAAAATTCATGAACATGTTATGATGGGTATACCTAGATAGTTCTCTAATGAATTATGTAATGTTTAGTCTCATGAGACTTCATATGCAATGGTCATGGGGGTTAGCCTCGATTTGTGCTCCATGTGCAATGGTCTTGGTGGTTTGCCTTGACTTGTGATCCTCCAAATGAAACAAGCCTTGAATCATGCTTAAGTCATGTTTTATGTTGCCTCCACATTACTATGATTCTATGAATATATGATCCCATGTTCTATATTTTATACTTCCATATGTTTATTCATGTTTCATGACTTTTTATGTCATCATGTTATGCCTTCTAACCCACGTACTAAGCTTTATTATTTTGTCCATTCTCTTATTGGAATATTTAGCTCATCACTTTCATGTATTCCCCCAAGTTATCCTATCTAGATGTAAGGCATCAAAAGAAGTTATGAGCTCTTTATGGAGATTAAATAAAAGTTTTTTTTTACTTTGGTTCTAAATTTTCAGTTTTATGTACCTAATCCTCCAAAGAGACTAGAATTTATGATCTATGGTTTGTATTTAATGGTTAATAATGCTTAAAATTATGTAATAATACGCATAAAAGGCTAGGGCCATTATATTCCTCCCACATGGGGTACTTCCAATGCTCCTTTCACATAGACTGTATACCCATGGAGTTTCACATGATGTGTGGCCTAGTAACATGACATGCGATCATTAACTTTTCTAAAACCCTAGAGATGTATCCATAGGGGTACTACACAACATGTGTTCATTCTAGTACAAGTCGTGTAGTCTTGATTTTTCACATGATCACAGATCTGTCTCACGCAATCCAAATACATTCCCTCTATTTCAAGTCTCTCCATTTGAACACCCAAAATTGGTGGATATCAACTTTTATAGTGGTTTTCATATACCTGGTGGCCAAAAATCAGATCTTTGGATCGTCGTTCAAATCCACACGCACCATCGTCGCTCATGGAGCCTCCTTCTACCATACCAGATCTCCAAATCCATATTATAATCCCCTTCATCCTAAAATATATCAGAATCAATCCATAATTCATCAATTTGTTTGTTTCACATGAATCTTCCATGGATATGGAGGTCAAATCATGATCGATCTCTCCTAGAAAATTCGAATTGTGGCCCTATAGGACAACGATGAACAACACGAAGAGCGATTAGGGAAAATGAATTAGAACAAAAGTGAACCAATAATTTATCAAGTGTTCTTTTCCAAATAACTAGACCAGGGATAACAAGGGTGATAAAACATGGTACAATATGAATTTATTTAATAATCAATTAAAAATTGATACATAAGAACATGTAAATGCTCGATTTAACACAAATCAAGGAGAAGGAAAGTGATTATGCTCAATTGTTTAATCATATGGAGAATAATAAAAAAATGACGAGTCTTACCTCAATTCAGATTTTTCTTTGATGAAGAATGTGCTCACCAACAAAGGAGAATGATCAATTGCATTTTCTGTATCTCAATTTTCCTAGACTTAGAAGCTCGTGGTCATCTGATCTCAATTTGCCAACGACAGGTGGTAGAACTCTTCTCTAAAATACCCCAAGGTTATGTAGCTAACCCCGGTGATCTTACATAATGGTGTATTTATAAAGGAAATTAGGTTTTAGGTGTTTAAAGGATTGAATAAATAAATAATTAATTAATTCACTGAATGAACCCTCTAATGACCGTTTTATCTGAACGCCCCCATAATGACCAACTTTAGGTCAGACATAGGGTAAAACTTGTATTCTAGATTCAACCGTGGTCTCGTATTTTCAATATGAGAATCCTTTTAATAGTTATCTCATTATTTATGAAAAACTGCACACATGTGATATAAAATATATTTAATATTTATATAAAATAAATTACAGGCACATCAGGCCTTTGAATCGCACGTTGTCTCAATGCCTGGCTCTAAAATTATTTATAGATATATTCAAAAGTCTTACAAGGAAAAAATAGGGTCTCTATAGGGATAGGGTGGTCATCTGGGAGATGTGGTGACCGAGTGTGTGGGAGGCGTTCCCAATCTAGATAGAGGTGGCTTCGTGGGGTTCACCAGAAGTAGCAGGCAATGTGGTGGTCAGTGGTCCACCCCTAGGAGGTCATTGGAAAGGGGTAGGGATGCTGACTAGTGGAGGAGGAGGGAGTTGGCCGATCTTGTAGAGGAAAGAGAACAAATGGCACAAAGGGGGCCACCCTTTTGGATTCCAACAGAAGTTATTACTTCCTCCTTTTTTGTTACTTTCTTCAAAGTTAAAAAAGTAAACGCTTTTTTTCTTCATTTTTTTGATTATTTAGACAAACACGGGTTTTGTTTTCTTGAAAAAATAAATCCACACTCGATTTCACACCGCCCCCTCAAAACTTATACCTTTAGTTTTTCTAAAGGACAGTATAATATTTTTTTAATAAAATAAGTTAAATTATTATGATATTATTATTATATAATTATTAGAATATTATAATTTCTGAAAAAATTATGGAATGATAAAATTACCCAAAAAACACTATTCTGGTCCTCAAAAATAACTATTCTGGTCACCGGTGTTCAAGTATTTACTGGAAACTGCTTTCCTATGGGAATTATAACATATATAAATATATATACATTTTGTGAAATTAATACTCACAAACCACAAATGATCTGTATTAAAAAAATTAGATGTCCATAACTTAACCGTCCAAAATTGGATAAACGTGCGGTATGTGCCATTCGGACTGAAATTAAACCCTATTCTTAATTTTACTCTAATTTAATTTTCTTGGCTCAGAATATTCACACGCTCATTATGATACCAATTGAAGGTACCGAGGTGTGAAGTAGAAGCTGGTGGGACTGTGGTTTAATTTTTCTCATCATCAGAGAAATATAACCTTTTGTCTCTAGTGATCCGATCCCGGATACTGTCTGAGGATGTCGCGTGAATTAATCTGAGCATGAAAATAAAATTTAACACATATCTTGTTCAAAATGAAGCGTGCTCGGCTGTAGCTAGTCGCTGGTGATCGTTTCTCAAAGGATCTAAAGCCGAATCCCTCTAAAACATCCACACATGCTCCAAGAATCTGTGTGATCACCATTCATTGAAATCTGGGTGATATCGCAAACCTCCAACGAATCCTTCAATGTCGTGAAAATCACCTCGATCTCACGCCTTTGATCCGTCGAAGGCATTCATAAATCTGTGCTCAGAGATATTTTTTCTCTCTAGAAGGCAATAAGAGATAGATGCTCTCATTCCATTTGAATGAACAATACAAAAAATGAACTCTCTCCCTACTTATATACTGGATCATTCAATTACCTGAAAAGGGCTCCCTGACCCCTGGAATAAAACACCCACTAAATAAGCAATAAATAATTTTAAATAACTAAATTTCATTATAAATATTATTAATATTTTATCGCATACCTATAATATATATTAAATATATTATGTGATAAAACCGAGTCATTTAACTCAAATCGTAATTCCGGCTAATATTAAATGAACTAATAATATTAAAATAATATTTGTTTAAATAATATTTCTCTTGTATTTACTAAATAGCGCATGGATACATTTAATAAAAAAATTCAACCCAATTGTTCTTTACTTGAATAAAAATGAATTTATTTATTTTTTAGTTATCATTTACTTGGACAACCCTCGGACACCATGGTGGGGCCCACCACGTCCTATATACCTATTCATCATAATATGGTAGATTCTTGAATACTCTATTGTGTGTGACCCTCTAGGACCTTATCTCGATAATAATGAATAATATTAACAGCTGAAGAGTAGAGTATAACAACCCATCAAAGCCCCTAAGGCGACAATGAATAGTCATAGCAATGAAAACCAACCTACGAACACCCACTATGTAATATAATCACTTTGTATTTAGATATCTCATAAAGTAGGATGCACACTTGTGTCATCATACTTTCTTGTCTTATTATTTTTTAATCTATCTAGGCATACTTACTTTCAACTACCTTGTCCAAGGATTTATGAAGGTACTACCATCCAGACCAACCTGACCCAAGCTATTACTTTCTCAACTCAGAAGTGAAAAATTATATCTTGACCATTCAACCAATGCCATACCACTAATGATGCACCCAACATGAGCTACACTACGGCAAGAAAGGCATTTAGCGGCGGTTTGGTTTTACGTTTCGCGACGGTTTAAACCGCCGCTAAATAGATTGGCGGCGGTTTTGAAAAACCGCCGTGAAATCGTGCGTCGGGAAACTATTCACGGCAGTTTTCAAAACCGTCGCAGAATGTTTCATGGCGGTTTTTTTTATTTTTTTTATTTTATTTTATTTTTTAATTTTATTTTATTTATTTATTTATTTATTTCGTATTTATTTTATTTATTTCGTATTTATTTATTTTATTTTATTTATTTATTTATTTATTTATTTTATTTTATTTTATTTATTTATTTATTTATTTATTTTATTTATTTACTTTATTTTATTTATTTCGTATTTTATTTATTTATTTATTTTATTTATTTATTTATTTATTTATTTTGTATTACTTTATTTATCTATGCATGCACATCCCATGAATATGCACATGCAATATAAAGAAATACTACATTTGGTGAGATTTGAACCCCTAACGTCTTGCATATTTTCCAAAGACATTACCACTCCAGCAAGCTCGTCATGTGTTTAATAAACAGAATTTAATGTATTTATATATATTAATTGAGAAAATAAATAATACATAAATAATAGATAGAAACTCAATAATATATAATATATAATAATAATAATAAATAACACAAAATTAATAATTATAAATAAATAATAAATAATAATAAATTAATGATAAATAATAAATAAATATAAATAATAAATAATAAATAATAAATAATAAATAACAAATAAAAATAAAAAATAAAAAATAAAAAATAAAAAATAAAAAATAAAAAATAAAAAATAAAAAATAAACAATAAACAATAAACAATAAATAAATAATAAATATAATAAATAATAACTAATAACTAATAAATAATAAATAATAAACAATAGATAATAAATAATTCATAATAATAAATAAATAATAATAAATAAATAAAAATAAATAATAAATAATAAATAATAAATAATAAATAATAAATAATAAACAACAAATAATAAATAATAAATAATAAATAATAAATAATAAATAATAAATAATAAATAATAAATAATAAATAAATAACAATAAAAAGTAAACAATAAACAATAAACAATAAACAATAAATAATAATAAATAATAATAAACAAATATTAAAGAATAAAGAATAAAGAATAAAGAATAAAGAATAAAGAATAAATAATAAATAATAATAAATAATAAGTAATAAGTAATAAATAATAATAAACAATAAATAATAAATAATAATAACGAATAAATAATAAAAATAAATAATAACAAATAATAAATAATAAATAATAATAAATATTAAATAATAATAAACAATAAATAATAATAAACAATAAACAATAAACAATAATCAATAAATAATAAATAATAAATAATAAATAATAAATAATAAATAATAAATAATAAATAATAAACAATAAATAAAAAAACAATAAGTAATAAATAATAAATAATAAATAACAAATAATAAATAATAAATAATATATAATAAATAATAATAAATAATAATAAATAATAATAAATAATAAATATGAAATAAAAAAATATTATTATTAATAAATAATAAATAATAAATAATAAATAATAAATAATAAATAATAAATAATAAATAATAAATAATAAACAATAAATAATAAGTAATAAATAAATAATAATAAATAATAAATAATAAATAATAAATAATAAATAATAAATAAATATAAATAATAAATAATAAATAATAAATAATAAATAGTAAATAATAAATAATAAATAAATATAAATAATAATTAATAATTAAAAAAAAATAAAAAATAAATAAATATAAATAATAAATAATAAATAATAAATAAAAAATAAAAAATAAAAAATAAAAAATAAAAAATAAATAGAAATAATAAATAATAAATAATAAATAATAAATAATAAATAATAAATAATAAATAATAAATAATAACTAAATAATAAATAATAAATAATAAATAATAAAAAATAAAAAATAAAAAATAAAAAATAAAAAATAAAAAATAAATAAATAAAAAATAAAAAATAAAAAATAAAAAATAATAAATAATAAATAATAAATAATAAATAATAAATAATAAATAATAAATAATAAATAATAAATAATAAATAATAAATAATAAATAATAAATAATAAATAATAAATAATAAATAAATATAAATAATAAATAATAAATTATAAATAAATAAATATAATAAATAATAAATAATAAATAATAAATAACAAATAAATATTAATAATAAATAATAAATAAATATAAATAATAAATAATAAATAAATATATATAATAAATAATAAATAACCAGTAACAAATAATAGATAATAAATAAATTAAAGTATATTATAAATAATAAATAATAAATAATAAATAATAAATAATAAATAAATATAAATAATAAATTATAAATTATAAATAAATAAATATAATAAATAATAAATAATAAATAAATATAAATAATAAATAACAAATAAATATAAATAATAAATAATAAATAAATATAAATAATAAATAATAAATAAATATAAATAATAAATAATAAATAAATATAAATAATAAATAATAAATAACCAGTAACAAATAATAGATAATAAATAAATTAAAGTATATTATAAATAATAAATAATAAATAATAAATGAGACACATGAAAAAGTATGAAAAGATGTGATAAGGGATGAAAAATCATGAAAACGCATGAAAACAGATGGAGAAGCATGAAGAATGAGGCGTTAGAAAGAATGAGAACGCATGAAAACCCATGACAACTCTAGAAAACCTTTTAATAATTCAACATAATCATCATAATAACCCACAAAAAACCATTTATAAAGATAACAAGTCATGGAAACCCAAATAAACAGTAATAAATGGAGCAATCGTTACAACCCGTCAAAATGGTCATAAAGTGACAAAAACAATGGACTCACATTAACATAGATACCTTATGATCCGAGAGTTCATTTCAGATCCGCGACCTGTCAAATCAAAGATCCTGAAACGATCTTCGACCTGATAGGTGAAAGAGTCCAAATGGACAGGCGGATCGGAAGTTACGACCATTTAAAAAAAAGCCGACGGGGAACGGGTGCTAGAAACGAGGCATCAAAAAACATAACAAACATGATACCCACTAAAAATGCCATAACTTATGATCTAGGAGTGCATGTGGCCGCCACGACCTGTCAAACTAAAGCACATAGAATGAGCTACAATCTGGAAGGTGGAGGAGTCTGAACTGACACACAGATCGAAAATTAGGTCTGTTTGAAGACAAGTTCGACGGGATACCGGTGACGGAAACAGGGTTTCATAGGCCTTTGAAGGGGGTTTTGGGGTCAAAAAATACAACATAAGCTTGCTTGTGTTGAATTGGTGCATAACTCTCTTCGCTGGCTTCGATTTGATATGTGGTAGAGCTCAAACGGACACCCGGAGCGAAAGTTATGGCCGTTTGAAGTTGGAGAACGTTTTTTAACTTTCTTATAACTTTCATATCTTCTGAACCTTAGATTTTCTCATGGTTTTGATTATATATGCCTCTAGATCTCTTTATGAGCTTCGATTTGACTGGTCGTGGCGCTCCAATGGACACCCAGATCAAAAGTTATGGTCGTTTTAGTGATTTCGGGGTTTCTCGTATTTTTTTATTTTTTTCATTTCATTTAGCTGCGGTTTACCCGAACCGCCGCTATTTCATGGCAGTTTTTTAAAAAACCGCCTCTAATCCTCGAAAATTTTAAAAAAAAAATTAAAAAAAATTAACATTTTTTTAAAAAAAATTAAGGCATTTTGCGGCCGTTTAAAAACCACCGTGAAATGGAGGCCCGAAACACGTTTAACGACAGTTTTTAAAACCGCTGTGAAAAAATCACCGCTAAACGACTATTTTCCTGTAGTGCTACCTCACCATGATTTCATTATCATGGTATTTTTCTTGCATCAAAGTACACAATCAAATAAAACACATTGATAATTATCTCAATTCAAGAGACCAATACACATTTCTGTTGATAAAAACAACCAATGACACTTAAAACATGTGGTATTCCTATCAGCAAGTTTGTCCTCATGATCTCACCTACCAGAGATCACCAAGTGTGAACTTCATGAGAATAAGTCTCAATGATTATGAGCCCCCAACACCTGATAGTCAGACATGAACTATGTCTAGTTAGTATGATGTATCTAGACCATAAGACATATATTTAATATTAATGTCATAGTATCTCGAGATTCTCATTATAGCCCAACATCTTCTATAACCTTTTGATACAATAATTAATCTATGGAAATTACTATTTAAATAGTAGACGTAGAAATGTGTACACTATAATGGTAAGTGTAAATAATTCATAACTCACTTTATACATGATATGGTAATCGAAAAGTATAGTTCAGTTGGGTCTAAGTCACACACTATTACAACATAAGATACCTCTCTAAATTTTAATCCCAATATCCCAACAATCTTGTCTCCCAATCATGGGTGGTGAGTCGAAGGTGACTTCACCATCTCCAAAACAAGAATCCTATTTCAATCTCACTTCCTCATAGTAAATAGAAAACCTCAAATCCTGATCATCTTTCTAGATTATACTAAACCTATCACCATAAATCTGAAGTCCCCATGGATTTTAGCATTGACACAAAATGATAACCTATGCCAGACCCAATATGTGATGCACGTATATGGGAAGCATCCCTACACCAGGCTTTAAATCTATGACCATACCACAATAGACTTTAAACCATGAGTTCCCTCACCCAACTTTAAATTTGTACTTAGCCTATTATGTGACGAGTGTACATAGGATAATCCCTCCATTGGAATTTAAATTTATGAGCACCGTCACTGAACTTTAAACATGTAACCCCTTTTGATGCATTAGAAACCAAACCTTTGGGGACAAGCCTAGGGATCCTTAGGTGAAGAGACTAAGAAGTATACGTGATAATAATATGAACTCTTCTCCCTCTACTTTGGTGACGAGACTAAGATACTACCTCATTTGAAAAGAATGGTATGCCTTACATGATGAATGTGATCTACCTTTTTTGACCACCAAATAATGCCTGAGGTGATGGTCCTTGGATTACTTATGCACTGAACATAAGGTGCCTCATGAAGATCATGATATGCATTAGGGTTTTCAATCAAGACACCTTATATCACAAGAATAAGATTCCCTCATAACCTTAAATGAGGAATACTTTTACATATTCCCAACACAACCAACATCATCATCATCTCCAAACATAGGTAACCAATATGTTACTATAGAAAGAAAAATAATTAACTGGTGTCCATGGGAAGATGACACTGGGAACAAGATTCATGAACATGCCTTAGATCAGTAAGGGAGACCCAGACTGGGCAATGAACTCCAAGGAGAAATCCATGGAAGGAAGAGACGATATCCCATCATCTCATTTTTATCAAGGATCTAACATCATCAACCATGGGGTGAAGGCCACCCGCCTTTATAAAATGGGGATGTAAGGAAATGAGGAACATGACTAGGCTAAGGACATAGATTATAGTGTAAAAGAATGACTTGATGGAAGCATTAGAAAACAAGATTATTAATCAAGTTATGAAACATTTTTTCTAACTTAATATTTATAAATTAAACATAATAAAGGGAATAAGTTATTAAAATCAAGCATGTATATTAAATATAGTCACATTTTAGTTGTTACTAAATTAATAAGTTTCAAGAAATGATTTAAATCACATCATTGAATTTATTAATATATCACCATGAATTTAAAATAGAATTTAAAACTAAACAAAATATAAAATTGAATGATAAATATTAGGCATGATTGAGATGGTGATAAAAATAAATAACAATGAATAACAAATAGTACAACATAACCAATAATAATACTTAGTGCAAGAAACAAATACCAAAAAACACAAAGAGAATACTCTAACTCATACTGACTATTAAAATCATAGTTATATATCAATGGACCAATATAATTATACTCTAAAATAATTTCCACTTCCATAATAGAGGAATAATAAGAAACATGCTTTAATAATTTTAACAAATTAAGGAATTACATAATCATCCTTAGTCATGAAACATTTATAAAAAATACTAGTTGTTAAAAAAAATAAGTAGGACTATTTCAATTAAAATAACCAATTGGTAATTCATATTAACCTAATCCTCATTAATATATGTATATAGGAAAACTATATATACATATATTTTTGACATTTCAGTTAATATAAACCTCCAATTGATTCTAGCTACAATATAAAGAAACATAGGCAAGAACATGGTATGTCACACAACCTTACCATTCCTACCCAAAGACATATAATAATGATGCACGAACCACTATAGAGGTTGTCTTGTCTTTAAGACCAACTACACTTACAAGTACTTACTTATGGTCAACTGGGGTATTCAAAGTAAAACCCTTCTTATACTGCTGGTACCTACATAGCTACCTAGATTCCCTAGTAACTTGAGCTTATGGAATAAAGAGGTTCATGATTAATTTTTATAGGTTACTTCTTAAACCTTGATTTTCCTAGCTATGATCTACTCTCAATATTGACCATCCAAATGGATCTAAGTGAGAAATGATATCTTGAACTTACTCTTATAATACATTGTGATGACCGTGAGCTGAATCACCCAAACGATACCCAGATCAAGCAACCACATGACCTCAGGTGTACCATACTACCACCAAAGGTTGGGGACTAGTGCTAGGGATCTAATCAACACAAATAAAAGAAAGTTTTACCCTTTTTAAAAATATAACTAAAAGTAAAGAATACATGTACTATCAAAATTAAATAAACATCACACAATATAAGAACACATCTCAGGTGAGATAAAAAATATAAGAGAGGTCTCATACACACTTGGGTAAGTGCCAAACACAATATCTAGTCTCTAGCTCCAACACCGAGTGAAACTCAACCTCTATACTTAAAATGATCATGCACAAAAATTATGGATAATATAGATGTTTAATATTACCTATAGGTTCCTGCAAAAAATGCCATGAAACTACATGTCCACAGAAGTGAACATAAAGGGTGTGAGAACAAAATACTTAGTAGGAAAACACCAGGATCCCAACATATATGAAATACACTCAGTTGTGTACACCAAATCAATATAATAATTTATAAAAAAATATATCAAAACAAATTTACATGTGGTTACCAACCAATTCATAGTAGTAATAAACAATAATTCATTATATAGATAAGAAATAGCTAATGCCCTATCATTTTACTATCAAAATTTCATGCATATCTCATAGTCACACTAGTAGAGTGGTGAAACCCAAGGGAATGATGGTGAGAATTCAAAAGGATTATTTAAAAACTATACTAATTAAAATAATGTGGAAGAGTTGATATGAAATCATGAGTGAAAAATTATGGATGAAATGATACCGAGGAGTTAACAGTGTTATAATAAAACTATGTTAAATAGTAGGAGGCATGCCTAAGGATGATTGATAGAGAGTTTGACTAAGAAAACCTATTTAATAAGTAATGTTCAATAGAAATGATTCAACTTAGTATAAAAACTAGATCATTATAAATTTTTATATCCTCTATCAAGAATATAAATACTACTAAATTTGAACACGATCTCTATCAAGATAGATATTTCATTCATTAGTGAGAAAATCAGGTAATCAGAGGTCATTTATATAATTAAATA
The DNA here is from genome assembly GCA_963277665.1 of Viscum album. Classification (NCBI taxonomy): domain Eukaryota; kingdom Viridiplantae; phylum Streptophyta; class Magnoliopsida; order Santalales; family Viscaceae; genus Viscum; species Viscum album. Next base: position 900,281,648 of record OY728131.1, on the reverse strand, counting down.
TCATAAAACCATGAATTTTTATTTCTTTCTATTAGTATACTTAATCTGAAAATGTTTTTAAAAGGTTAAAATGATTTCAAAATAGCCGTGTGAGTGATTTAAACCATTGTTACAACAATAAAAAACAAGTCTGAATAAAAGTAAAAAATACCAAGAATAATGAATTTCAACTAAGATAAAAAAAATCGAGAACAAGTAATGTATTAAAAAATTGAAATAACTAAAATTAATCCATAATTTAAATACATTGTAGGTTTAAAAAATTTAATAGATTTACACAAGCACAAAAATAGAGATATAAAAAAACAAATTGATATAAAGAAATATAAGTTCTTCTTAGTTGAGTTGACGTCTCTTTATTACAAATTCATCTTCATCCTTATCTCTTACTGAATCTCCTACTTGTATTCCCGAATAAGTATGATCCTCTCCTTTTCAATTCATTTCTAGAATTAAAATTCTATAAAATGTATCAGCCTTGGAAATTAATTCTCTCCACACCATCTTAGTAAGAACTTGGATAACCTGGTGGTCTTTACATAGCTATCATTTATTACAATCATCTTGAATTAAATTACATCAAGAAAATTTTCTTACCATACATCCCAAATTCCTTATTGTGAAAATAGTAGGAATCTCACTAAACAAAACATTATAATAACCTCAATTTGACCTTAAATAATTTCTCACAGTAGTAAATGGTTATGGACTGAGAGACACGAACTAGATTTTCCAAAATAAACTTTGCCTTACCTTATGTTAGTGATGTTCAGATGAAGCTTGGTCTTGTTTATTATTTCTAAATTAGTATTGTGGTAGCATAGGTTTAAGGTGATGAAATAAAAAAATATAATAAAAAGGAAGAATGCAAGGATTTAACATGGTTCAATGGCATGCCGACATCCACAGGAGAAGGGGCATGGTCTTTTATTCCCCGACAGATGTAGCTTTATAGGATAATAAATAGGTTTTAGTGAGTTCTATCTAATTACCAATTCATGGGAGTTAACCTCATTATATAGAGGAATGAAAAATATAAATTTCCATGGTTGTTGGGTAGTTCATCTATCCTTGAAGACTTCCTCACCGTTGGCTATTGTCCACTGCATTGGCTGCTAACCAAGGAAGAGGCTTCCCACCAAAGGAGACTTATTATCCTTACTGATAGAAGAATCCCGTGAACCCATACACCATAATTAACTCCCCTAATTGGGAGTGACCCCAAAAAATATCCCCCTCGCAACTAATTTAGGGTAGAAGGTAGACCTATAGTATCCTTCCATGCATATAAATTCTCTTTCTTTAGAACCTTTTTCATCATATCTACCCTATTATCATTGGTGTGGATTTTCTCAACCTTTAACAATATTTCTTCCAACACATTTAGGATCCAGTGATATCACATGTCAGTGTGTTTGGACCTAGAATGAAATTTCAGGTTCATGCTGAGATGAATATAACTCTGACTATCACAATAGAGAATATAATTCTCTTGAATCTGTCCTAGCTCCTATACAATTTTCTTCATCCAAAACATCTCCTTGTATATTTCAGTGAACAAGATACACTCTGTTTCTCTAGTAAACAAAGAAATTTTTTTTTAAAGTTGTGATTTCCATTAAACTACTCCCCTACAAATGATAATAGATACCCAGATATGGATTTCCTTATGTCTACATCTCAAAACATATCTGAATCTGGTTAGCCTTCTAAAATAGGTTTCTCACTTCAAAAACATAAATAATGACTAGATATAGCACAGAGATACCTAAATATCCATTTGACTGTTTTCTAATGTTTCTTTACTAGATTTGATAAGAATATTCTCACAATAGCAACAATATGAGCAATATCTGTTTCTAGTGCACACCATAAAATACATAAGACAATTAACTATTGACTGATAATGAACTTTTTCCATCTCTTCTCTCTCCTCCTCAGTTGATGGAATCTAACTTGTCGCGAGCCTTAAATGAATCTCAAGTGGAGTGCTAACTGGTTTCACCTTGATCATGTTGAATATTTCAATAACTTTTGAAATATAAAAATCTTGAGATAGCCAAATATTGTGATTCCTCCAGTCATAAATAATTATCATACCAAGAATCTGAGTAGCATCTCCTAAGTCCTTCATTTCAAAAGACTTGTTAAAATCCTTCTTCAACCTATTAATCTTGGTGATATATTTTCCAATAATCTGTATATAATCAAAATAAAGTGAAAATATAATAAAATTAGTATCATAAAACTATTTGATGGAAAAAGAAAGATAAATAGTCATCCTTCTTTACTCATTTTTCTCCATGAATGAGTTGAATTTTCTATACCATTACCTTAGTGCTCTTTTAAAACTATATAAACTTTTCTTAAGTTTGTATACCAAGTTTTCTTTTACTTCTACCCAGAATCCCTCTAAATGCTCCATGTATATATTCTCATCAAGATCACTATGTAAGAACGTTTTATTTACATCTAGTTTTTGAACCTATAGGTTTAGACTAGACACCAATCCAAGAATAACTCCAATAGAAGACATTTTAACCACAGGAGAAAAAATATCATCAAAGTAAATAAATTTGTTCTGACTGAATCCCTTCACATTCATTCTAGATCTATAATGTGGATGTGAGTTTCCATCTTCTCCTTTAATTATGTACACACACTTGTTCTTGAGTTCCTTCTTTCCATGTGGTAACTCAACGAAATCAAATCTGTGGTTCTTATGCAAGGGTCTCATATCCTCTTTCATGGAAATTTCCATTCCATCTTATGATGACTCTTGATTGAATCATCATAAATTTCTCGATATCCCCCATTAGTGCGCATCACATACTCATGTGGTGAGTATCTATGACTCAGTTTTCGTTCTCTAATGGATCTCCTCAACTATGCTTCAGGGGGAATCTATTCTAGAATATCATATGATGGAGACATATTAATAGATGGAGTCATATTAACTAATAGATATGTATCATCAGTGTCACGTATCTCTCTCACAATAGATGGTACTGATGGTGGTGGGACTGGTTCCAGACTGACTGGAATTTCCTCAAACTGCAACTTCTTTTCATTTTTTGGATTCTCAAAATCTTAAGTTGTCTGATCCTTAAGAAACACCACATATCTTCTTATGAAAATCCTCCTACTGAGAGGATTCTAGAGTTAGTATCCAAACTCTCCATGAGAGTATCCTAAAAATATACATTTCTTTTCTTTTCCATCTAGCTTCACCCATTCATATTTTAGGATGTGAAAAAATTCCTTAAAGCCAAATACCCTCAAGTGTTTGTATGAAAGGTCATAGTTTAGTGGAACTGATGAATAAAGGTTAATAAGATCAACTATGGTCCTCATTTCCTACCCCAAAAGGTGGTTGGAAGATTTTCATTTAAGATTATACATATGAATCTCTTATAAATTGTTCTGTTCATCCTCTCAGCAACACTGTTATACTGATGCATCCTCGATACTAATTTTTCCAACCTGATGCTGAAACTCCTGTAGTACTCCTCAAGTGGACCATGATACTATCCTCCATTGTATGACCACACACACTTTATCTGTCTGTCTTTTTTTCCTTCCACCTTCACATGAAACTTATTGAAAACATCCTGCACTTGATCTTTAGTTTTCAAAGTAAAGAACCAAAATTTTCTATAATGATCATCTATGAAGGTAAAAAAATAAATAGAACCTACCATCAACTTAATGCTCATAATGAAAAAATTAGTGTGAATAAAATCAAAAACCTTTTCTTTTCTAGATGGTAAATAACCATGAAATGATAATCTATTATTTTACTATGATGAAATCAACACAAGTATCCAAATGTGCACCTTTTATTACTAGAAATATATAGAAGCGTATTTTCTAGATGCATTTAATTCTCCTCCACATAGTCTGGAATCTGTGAGATAAATAGAATTATCTTTCTTTCCTTTATCAATTACCAAGTTACCTTTGGTAAGATTCCATTTACCATCAACGAACGAACTGACATATCCATTATCATAAATCATTCCATTGTATATCATATTTAGGTGAATATCAGGAACATACCTCAGATCCTTCAACAATAACTTGCATCCAATATTTGTTTCCAGAAAAATATTGCCAATACCAGTAATTTTGGATGCACCATCATTTACCATATTTACATGTTTGAAACTCCCTAAACTGTAAGATGAAAAGAAATATCTTCTGCTAGTGACATGGTAGGAGGCACCGAAATTGATCACCCATGTTGAGTCTTGGATTACATGACTGAACTAATTATCTTCATGAACAATAATGATTTCTTCATTGAATAACTAAAACATCATTATTTTGGGTCTTACCTTCTTGATTCATTTTCTCTACCTTCATCCTTATACACTCCCAGATGAAGTGTATGGGATTTCTACAATGGTTTCACTTCATTTAATATATCAATAGATATTCTGATCACTTCATCCTTTGAATACTTTCATCCCAGGGTTCTCTTCCTCTACTTCTTCCCTGAAATTTATGATTCTCTTGTATTTTAGTGACAAGAGCCTCTGATTCAGGTGTATGTCCGTCATCTTTTCTAATGTATTCTTCATACAAAATTATGTATTTCACCATTTTCATGGTGAGAGTTTCATTTGGAGTTGAATTACTAACCAGAACAACTAATGTGTCCCACATCTTTGGTAAATAACTCAACATAAAAAGTGTCCATAACTCATCATCAATCACCATTTTCATGTAATTCAATTGATCAACAATACCTTGAAAATTTCTCATGTGATATGATATGTTAGTCCCATATTTTTACATCAAGTTGAAAATATTTTGTATTGTTTTCTTTGTTCTAAGTGGTTGTCATCACATATATTTTTTCCAATTTTATCTAAATAATAAAAGCATCATGTTTGTTGGAAAAAATTTGGAAGACACTATAATCAATCCACTGTCTAATTTGGGAAACACACTTCATATTGAACACAACCCACTCCATATCAATTGGTGGGGTACTGGTTGATGTATTATCACTAGATTGACCATTTTTTGGTGATTCCTCCTCTTTCAATGTAATGGGCCTAGTGATCTCCATTATTAGTTTCCAAAAAACTCTAATATATAAAATATCCTCTATTTTGGTTCTCCAGATGGAATAATTAAAAGAAAAAATCGTAATCATATTACTAGTATTTTTATCCATTTATGGAGTAATAATTTCAGAAATATTACCATACAGATGTGTCTATAATGATAGAAATAAATGGAATCAACTCTTGGATCACTGAAAATGGACTCTGATTGGATAAGATATAGCCAAAATAATTTCAACGGTCTAAATCAACCAAGGAAGTGATGTTGACGTGCCTCTTTGGAATAGTTGCGGGAAAAATTAATAGGAAGGCAGCACTAACATGAATAGTGTCGTCTTATTGAACAAGGGGGTACTATAGCACCCACGGTTTGACCAAAACATTGACTAACTTTACCACGTTTTTTAGATCCGTTTTTACACCACTTATGCTGTTAGAATTGTCTCACTGATCTCTTCATGGATCTAGCCTTAAAATAAATTCAACCACATTCAATTTTATAGTCACTATAAAATCCTCTATATGCATCTTCATTTCAACCCGGTTCCTTTTATACCAATTTGTTATGGTATCAAAGGTTTTTGTAAACAAAATCAAACACAAACAGAGAATAAAAAGGAAGAATGTAAGGATTTAACATGGTTTGATGGTATTCCTACATCCATGGAAGAAGGGGGATGGTATTTTACTCCTCTTTAGACATAGCTTCAGAGGATAATACACATGTTACAGTAGGTGTTCCCTGATAAAAAATTCATGGGATTGAATCCCATCATATATAGGAATAGAAAAAAAGAAATTTCTCTAGTTGTTAGGCAGTTCATCTATCCTTGAAGACTTCATCGCTACCGAATGCTATCCATTGCATTGGATTCCAAACAAGGAAGAGGCTTCTTACAAAAGGAGACTTATTCTAATTTCAGACAGAAGAATCCTTGAACCTATTCACCATAATTGTCTCTCCTAATTTGAAGTGTCTCCCATAACTAGATTGTAATCTTGGTATTGAGGTAAGAAATATACAGGTTGATGAAGGTCATCCTCCCCCTTCAATCACACTAGATCAAGAAAACAAGCACAAATCCTCTTCATTGGCATATTCATAGCTAGTGTTCAATGTGGTAATGTCAACATAGCTTTGTTAAGGAATTCCATAAAACACCAGGCATGTACCTATCCTCAATTATTCACTTGTAGTGTTATGGAAATCGAGGTCCCCTCCAATTTACTATTTGGACCTATGACAATGATCTAAAACCAGCAAGTAAAAAATATTAGACCTTGTACTAAACATCGATCAATTCTCAACAAATTCATATCGATTTAGAACCTCCCCAACTTCATTCTATCTTGAGCTCATTAAAAATTGATCTTTTCACTTTAATCGATAGCTAAAATTGACTTCTTCCCTATCCAAATTGGTGGTAAAATCAGATGATAAATTTCGGTCGTTTCATCTCAGCCCTTCTCTTTAGCTCCAGAACACCCACCAATGATGACCACTCAGGTTCAATGGATCATCTCCCATCATTTGATCCAAGTTAATCCCCTGATTTCAATCAATAAAAACACAGATCTGAATTTCTCTACTTTAATTCATCCAGATGGAAGGTTCTATTGACTTCCTTGACTATCAGTCCACATACTCCTTCATCTTCTATAGATCAATATCAATTGAAACCAAGCTTTATAGCCTCTGCATAGATCCATGGTTCATCCTTCCATCAAGTTTCAATCAGTGATCGAGACTCATACAAGAATATATAATCTATGTTGTTTCCAAATGTACTACTAAAATTAGTTTCCAAAAAAATAAAACCCTAAACTCTTTGAAATGAAATTTAATTAAATGACTTCAAAATAAAAAATAAACTCCCCAATAGGCTAGTCTATGAAACTTAATACTTCAACAACATGTTTAAAAATTATTCCAACAAAGGATATTTAGAATCAAAACCTGAAACATTGGAAATCTAAAATTCAACACTCATAACACTTCAAAAATTTATTTCAATAAAATTTTCATTGTAAAAATTAAAATAAAGTTTCATACCATCTTAATCATGAATTTCACGATTTAATAAATGAATTTAAAATTCATTCTAACAAAAGATATTTAAAATAAAAATCAATGGAACTTTGATACATTAACCCCTTTAAAATAACTTTTAATTAAATATTCGACTAAAAACAAATAAAATGTAGTTTTTAAAATACCATTCATGTGACAGTCTATGCCCTCTCGGTCCACTCCATTTCCACTTTTAGGTGTAGGAGGTGTTTTTGGGGAGGCTTTGTGGAGTTTTTGTGGTACTCGGAGGAGGCCTAAAGTGAGACCAGAGGAGTTGGATATTAAAAAACTGAAGGAATCATGAATACATGTTGTATAAAGTTTACAAAATGTTAAAGGAAGGTTCATGACTTGTAAAGAGCATATTTAAAGTTTACCCATTGTGTAAATGATACACATCATGTAATTCCCTTGTGAAGTGCATATTTAAAGGTTGTAGTGATCTGTTTTTTTTCAAACCTTATGTTTTTCTCCCAGAGAACTGGGTGACCAATGATTTCTCTCTAGACATATTGGAATTCCTCCGTCGGGGATCGATCATTGGATTCCCATCTTCAATCTATTGGTTTTGATAGATGCATATGGGTGATATGTGGTGTGTTATTCTCCCTTCCCCATGGGTTTGATTCATTATTCTATTGTATAATCACACCAATGATGTTTATTTGGTTTTAGAAGAGTTTTGGGCTATGTTTTGATAACCCTTTAGTGTGATGTAGGTTTATCTGCAAGTTTCTTGTGTGGCGGTGGTTTCGGGGTGGTTTATTCTTCACCATACATTGAACAAAATGATCGAAAAGATTCCTTGAGGTAGGGGTTCCTTGTTATCACTATTTTATGTATTATGTGTGATATCTAAATGATTTTTCTTACCTTTGGGTGGTTAGTAAGGTTCGGTGTAATCATATAGTAAATTGGAATGTCTAAAAAGTTGATGGGTATGAGTAGTTTTCACATGACTTACTACTTTTTTATATGTTGTTGTGAGTGTTATGACTGTTTGTTGCCAATTCTAAAAATATCAGCTACTGGGAGCCTTTCTTGTGCTATATTTTTTATGTTGTGATGACCCTTGTTGTGTTTTTTAAGATCTCAAACAAAAAAAATGTTAAAGAATGTATATCTGGAAAATAATTGGTTGCCCATGGACATTCTGGTTTTTTTGTGATAATACACATGATAAATTAAGAAGATATATGATAATTCCCCTAAATAATTTTGGGATTTAGTTTGTGTGTTATGATGTGTGATTTTACTTGTTGTGTTTCCCTACATGGTTTTGGATTTTGTACGATGATAAATGTGATCAGCTGGGCTTTGTGGTGTGCAGGGCAGCGATGTGCTGGTCAGTTAGCATGGATATGATGTGAACAGTTGTGCGATGTGACACAGTGGTTGTGGAGTAGAGGTTATAATGCCATGGTTGATGCGCAGTGGTTGTGGCACCATGGTTGCGGTGTAGTGGTTGTGGCAAAGAGTTTGTGGTGCTGTGGTTGTGGCACAGAGGTTGTGGCGTAGAGGTTGGGGAACAGTGGTTGTGGTGTAGTGGTTATGATGCAGTGACTTATTGTGGTGAGATGGTTTGGGAAATGTGATGTGATGATGATGGAGGATGTGAGGTGATTTGACAGTTTATGTGAGTTGATCCAGTTGTTTTATGGTGTGGTTGGTTTAGTTACCTGATTATCCATGGAATAAATGATGATGCGAAATGAATATGAATGGGTGAAATTGATATGCGATAAATGTAACACCCCTACCCCTCTAAAATGGAGCTGGTGCATTACTAATTACATTGTCATGGTTAGAAGGAATGAAAATACCAAAGTAACAATCCGTTTAGTAGTATTGAAGAAACTAGATACATAGATGTAACTCAAATTACATTGGAAAGGTTACAAAATACAATACATAACAAAAACTAAAAACCGCATCCACAAGAACTCAATCAATGTTCTCCTCTTCATCACCTGTTGAAAATAAACAATGAAAGGAGTTAGCTCTAATGATCAGTAAGGGTTAAAAATAGTGAAAGCAAGAATACAATAATAAGTGAATCATAATCAATATGACATAATCAATATGGCATGGTGAATAAATGAAAAACTCACGCCATTACTAAACTGAGAATGAAACTGCATCCATAGATTTTGTCATAGTGAAAACCTCATGGATAGTAATAACTGATAATGAATAAAGAGAATGATTATTAATTGGACTTCATGTATCTGGAACATGAAACCATAATACTGTTAAAATGGTTTAGTTCTATGGGTAGAAACCCATCTGATTATTTGGAAACAAACTCGAAGGGTTTGTCACCAACTTATTTGTCTCATGAGACCTACCGATGCATCGAGGGGATATAGAGGGACCCAATTGCCACTGCATGTCCAAAGTATTCTTTATACATTGATTCAATACAATAGCAATATGCCTTTTTAATATCTGTATAGAGCATAACATACAGATTCACCAATAATTCCATAGTTAAAATAACTTTCCAAATAAATGTCGTATGTAAAATGGTATACGGTTTAGAAAAAAAAACATATCCATGATATGAGATTATGGATATTTAATATAAATGTAATTCCAAATTAAAAGTGATCTCAATTGGGTAGTAGGTACACCACATAAGGATTATTAGGTTCATAATACAAAGTTAGTCACAACAAAATAGTAGTTGAGACAAAGTCTCTTACCACAATTTAATCGGCTGAATCACACGATCAGAACTTAATAACCCTAAAATGAGTCATTTAATACCATTAATATAAAGATAATCATGTTATTATATATCAAATGGAAGTACACATATACCACATACAAGAAATAATTAGTGAACAATGGAAATCTCACGGAAATGAAAGTGAGATGATAAACCCCTTACAAACATTTCGGTATGGTAACGAGTGTTATTGTGAGGGCTTCATGAAAGGTAAAGGGGTATTAAATTATTTATATGTCATTAGGGAATTATTTAGGCGGTTAAAAAACATACCCCATCATTAGGAATTAAAAATAAAATAGCACAACATAGGGGAGATTCTTGAACAAGAGTGAGAGAGAGGATCACTTACCTTATGCTCGGAGGTGTTCTTGATTGTTCTTAACAACATGAATAATCAAATTTAGCTTCATTAATTAATAATTAAAAAACCTCATCAACATGTAATTGATATTTTATAACCCTATTAGGTTCATTAATGTCCTTTTTGATGGGTTCAAGAGATTCAATTTAATTATTTTGGTAGCATTTTCTTCTTTGGATTTCATGATCTGTTTACTTGAATTCATGAAAGGAAGTTCATTTGAAATGTGGTTAAATATCCAGAATTTTTAATATATAATATTAGTGAAATTAAATATATATAAATTATCTTATAATTATTCTTGTTATATACCATGAGGATGACTCATTCGATGAGTTAATGATAAACACCTGGATTTGGCTTAGCAGTTTTGTGCATAATAAACTTGTTTAGTATTATTATTCCTTATTATTAGTGTGTAAGGATTACAGAACATTAAAAAAGATAAAATACATATATAAATATCTGGTTCAACCATTTTAAAAAGGTTTCATGACCAGTATTGAATATAGTAATGTAAATTGAAAACTCGTCATCCTTGAGTGTGATAAATTAACACATCTCGGACGGTGTTTGCATTTATTGTATAAAAGGAGGGGAAAAAGAGAGATTTTAATGAAATATTCCATTAGAATAATTAAAATATAGTACATGTAAGGTACTATAATTATCATTCAATTTTGATGAGGTTATGTGGGAAGAGATCAATAAAATAATAAAACTTGTAAAAAAATTTGAAAGAAAATAGAAGAGAGGTTCACCTCTTGAGTACTCCTCCTTGAGAAACTCCTTAAGACCTTTGTTTTTGGCCTTTTGGTGAGACCATCAGGTCTTTAACGTTGGGAGAGGACTTGGGAAGAGTATTTGACAGAAGTTAGGCAAGGATTGAAGCTTGGGTGGTGTGGGAGAAAGATGGGGTGAGAGGTGGTTTAAATAGTGGAGGGGAGAAGAGTTTTCTTAATATTATAATCATTAATTTAATATTTCATCTCAAGATAAGAAATAGTGAGTATTACATGACCAATAATAGTAATATATGCATGTGAGTTCTAGATTTGGGTGCTTATATCACTCATGATGCTAGGAATAGTTAATTCAAATTATAATGTATTTATATGGTAAATTAATGTACTTTACTATTCACAAAAAATTCAAGTATTTCAAAAAAATCCCAAAAATTCACCCTAACCATTTTTCGATATATAGAATCAAAAAATGAAGTCAACTTTTCAAAAATAATTTTTTAAATATGATTAATTAAATATTTAATTAAAATAATTATTTAATCAAAAAAATATAAACACTTAAAATATTCTTCTTCATTTTTAAGGTGCCTAAATTCATTTATACATTCAAAGGCATAGATATCATTCATAAGAGTCACATTACTATTCATAAGGGTAAGTTACTATTCATAAGGGTGGGTTACTATTCATAAGGGTAGGTTACTATTCACCAAAAATTAAGTTAATTCTATCAGATTCTAAATATCATCTTGAACACAACTGTGTAAGTTAGGTTTTTAAAATTCAAATTATAGATCTAACAAATTTATGTTTAATGGCTAGGTTATGGATATCTCCTATAATTAACCATGTTTTGTTCCATAGAGGCTCAATTATTCATGAAATATAGGATATAACTAGAATGTATTTAAGAGAAACATACCTTAAAATGTTTGGGGTGCTACAATAAACACATTAAATTTAATAGAATGATTGAATTAGTGGTGTAATGTGTAATGAAAAGGATAATGAATTAATGCGGTGAAACTTGTAAGTTGAATGTGGAAAATGTGGTGTGGCTTGTGTGGTGGTTGTGTGGACTTTCATATAGTAGTGGAAGTGGTTGATACAATTGATGTGTGGTACGTGGTGGTGATGTGGTTTGTGCTAGTGTTGTTGATGTGAACCCATAGGTTGGGTATTGTGCGCTATATCTATATCATGTGTGTTTTTATTATTTCATACGTGTCCCACTTGAGTTGGATAACCTTACCAACACTCCAAGGTGCTATGTTCTGAGTGTTTTCCCCAATATCTAGGATGGTAGTGATATAAATGGATGGCTACCCCCTTTCCCCCTCTCTTTATTTAGTAGTGATGTGTTGGCCTAGGTGTCTACGAGTTAGAGTGATGTGTTGACCCAAGTGTCTTCGGGTGAGATGTGATGTGTTGGCATAGGTTTATTTGGGTGAGATGTGATGTGTTAGACCATGTGTCTATTAGTGAGATGTGATGTGGTGTGATGTGATATACAGTGAGAGTCATGCATGGTAGGAGAAGGGCACAAGGTTGATGTCCTTAACATTCATGATATCATACTACTATGGTTCTGGTTGTGATGTGTTGGACGATGTGTCTACGGGTGAGATGTAATGTGATGTGTGGCTTAGGTGTCTATGGGTGGGATATTATGTGATGTGATGTGATGTGTTTGGAAGGGATAAAGGCATAGGACGTTTGTTGTTAGGGCACGAGAGATAAAAATTAGTGGAGAAGAGGCAGCAAGATGCCTTTCTTTGTTATGATCCTGATGTTATATTATTATATTGAGTGTGCGATTTGGTGAGTGTGCCATGGAGAGGCTGGGTTTGGTTAGATGACATGTATAGGTGCTTGATGGTTTTGTTGTTTTTTCATTGGTGCATTAATATAATTTTTTCACATGTGCACTTGAGGCCATGATTATGTCCCTACTAAGTATACTTGTTATGATCACCCTATTCTTATAAACTATTTTTTGGTTTCCAAGGAGACTTTGGGGACTGAGCAGAACATTACTAGTTGGGTTAGAGTTTCTTCCATAGATTTGTATTTTGGTATTTTACTTTGGAGACTTTTATATGTATTACTATTAATTTATTCACGAATCATGGGATGGTTTTTGGTTTACCTTTATATTGTTTGTTAGAGTTTTTTATTGATTCTTTATCTTATGCCCCAATCTAATTTTATTTATAGTGGTTAATGTCTCTTATATTGTGAGATTTTTATATCCTTGGTGCTAGTCACCAACCCAAGTCCTACTAGAGGTAGGACTTGAGGGTTATTATCTCTCTCTCTTTATTACAACATCTTTGGTGGGAGGGGGTCATGATTGAGTGGTATAAAAAATAATAGTTAAGAGATAGGATGAAGTTTAGAGTTATAAAAAATAAGGTTTGCATGGGTTGGTATGACAATTGTTCCAGTTGACCTTGATGTGTGACATAGTCCAGGGAGGCTGACTATAAAATGAGATTTTAGGGCCCCCATGATCCAACACACATACTATGAGCTTCATGAACAAGCAAGTGTGGTGGAACAGTTTTTAGGGTAGAGACCCCAGAGAGGTAGATGCATCATGATGACTTGTGCTCATATTTGAATTGAGTGTTTTGGAAAAATAAAATGAATAAATTAAATAATATTTGATAATATTCCATGATACTAGGATTTGGATGCTAAACTTGTTTTTGGGAATGGATCATGTTCACCATCCATGAATTCCTTAGGTAGTTGAGTTTCAAAAGTATAATATAGTTGATCATTAGAGGGTTGAACTAACAGAGGAGGATAAGGCATGGCAACGTGACTTTTGTGCCTTTCAAAGGTAGTGTTTGGGTAATTACAAGGAGAGTGTCTTAAATCTAGAGACAAAGCACTGGATAGAGGAACTCGAGATCACTTTAGGTATGATTTGGGAATGAGATGAGTTTTGGGTACCACTAATATTTAGTGAGATTTGGGGAGATGCACATTGGTGGTGGATGCTATTTCTCAGTGTCCTCAAGGAGGCAGATGTGTTGTGGACCTAATTTCAAAGGGAATTCCGGGCAGATTTTCTATCGTTGATGATGAGAGAATCCAAGAGGTAGGAGTTGCACTCCCTTTAGCAGGGGATTCTTAGCATTCAAGATCTTGGTATCAGGTTCAAGGACCTCCTCCACTTTTCTTCATATGTTCTCCTAGATTAGGAGTCTAGAGCATGGAGTCTGATGGAGGCTTTTCATTTAGTGATTGGGTATGCGGTCACTCCATTTATGATCTTGACATATTTAGAGGCACAAAATAAGGATGAGGTTATTGAGCATATTATTTCCTTGGTAGTTAAGATTCATAAGGGTGGCTAGTAGGGTGTTTTTAGGAGAAGAGATTTGGGAAGTGGGTTGTGGGTGTTCAGGCAGTCAGGGTTCCGTTCAGTGGGGAACTGACTGCCATAGTTTCTTTCTTGACTATCAGAGATAAGTGATTTTTGAGTGAATTTTGGAGTTTTTTTTGCATTCCATATTTTCAATATGTATGGGAATGTTCTGGATTAGTGTTTGACTACTCAGGGAGGTTAGTTTCAGATGGGTAGTCTATGCCCTTTTCACCAGTAACAGTTTCCTCTGAGACAATTCCAGTAGCAAGGATCGTATATTATTGTTCAGTAGTTGAGAGTAGGAAGAGTTGGAAGATGGTAGCCTCATTATGGTCCCTGTCCATAGGGACCTAGGATAGATCACAATCATGTAGGCTAGTAGTAAATATGTATAGGAGCTGGGTGTGGTCAGATTCACATGTTAGAGGTAGAAATTCCAGCAGAGTTGAAATTTTTCAAGGTATAATTAGTTTATCATCCACCCTTGGGTATTTATTATTTGATTTGGGATCCTCACAGTCATTTATTTCTTTTACTTTAGTATGTATGTTTGGATTGGATGTGAAGAGGCTTCTAGTTCCCCTGCTGTTGTCTATATCGGTTAGAGGCCAAGATTCCTTGTTTGATGTGTAAAAGGAATGTAGACTGGTGATGGGGAAAAACTAGTCAGTGGGAGACTTATTATTCTTATAGATAAATCCATATAATATTATCCTTTTTATGGATTGGATGTATTTCATCTGTACATTCATCGACTTATTTTTGAGAGGACTCTCATTGCCCAATGCAGAGGGCCAACGAGTGGCATTCTTTAGAAAGTGAGGTTATCAGTTGGGTGGTAGGTGAGTGGATCCACTTTTGTTACAGTTAGAAATGATGTCAATAGAAGCCTAGTTTGGGGAGTCTCTAGGGTTTTGGGGGTGTTCCTAGGTGTTTTCCCAGAGGAGGTTATGACACTACCTCCTCAACACGACATCGAGTTCAGGATAAAATTTTATCCAGGTGATTCTATAATTTTGATGGATCCCTATCAGATAGAGCACAAAATTTTCTTGAGTTGAGGCTTCTTGTGGATAATCTAGTGTAGAGGGGTTTCATCTGATCCACTATGTCACCATGGGGTATTCCAATGTTGTTTTCCAAGAAGAAAAATGGTAGTCAGAGGTTTCATATAGACTAATAGTGGTTGAATCCGGTAACAGTCAAAAATCATTACCCTCTTTTGAGGATTGATGATTTGTTTGAAAAGTTGAGGGTTGTTAGTTAGTTCTTGAATGTTGATCTATGGTCTGGATATCACCAGTTGAGAGTGAAATATGAGGATATTCAAACAACTAACTTCAGATGTGGGTATGGGCACTTCAAGTTTATAGTCATGTTGTTCAGTGTTATGAATGAACCAGCTGTGTTTTTGGGGCTTATGAACTCTATGTTTTGTGAGTTCCTAGACTAGTTCATCATTGTATGAGTCAATTATATCTTCATCTACTTGAAGTTAGATGAGGAGCATGTTGAGTATATCTAATCTATTTTGCAGGAACTTTAACACCCCAAACTTTATGGGAAGTTATCCAAGTGTGAGTTCTAGATGATATATGTTTATTTCCTTGGACATGTGGTCTCTTGAAAGGGTGTGGAAGTGGACCTTTCAAAGGCTGAAGCAATTGTTTATTGGGAATCACCCAAGAACGTGGCATAGGTTTACAATTTCCTTAGTCTCGTGGGCTATTATCAGATGTTTTTACCCAATCTATCTTAAGTTACAACCTTTTTAATTGTATTTAATAGTTAAGACTAGGATTTTGTGTTGATTGATTAGTTTTAGGTAGTGTTCGGTTACCTAAAGGAGAAGTTGGTTAGTGCTCCAGTGCTTCAACCACCAAAGGAGGGTGTATTGTTTGAGGTTTTCTATGACGCTTTCCATATGGGATTAGGATTCATGTTTATGTAGTAGAGAATGGTGATATATTATGGGTATATGTATTTACGTGCCCACAAGAGTAACTATGCCACCCATGATTTGGAGTTGGCAGTAGTTGTGTTCACACTAAATTTGTGGCAACATTACCTTATCAATGAGCATGTTGTGGTTTTCACGGACTATAGGAGACTGAGATATGTTTTCTCTCAACATGATCTGAATCTACACCAGCAGAGGTGGATGGAGTTTCTTGAGGATTATGATTTTGATATCTCTTACACCCTAGGGAAGGGTAATTTAATTTCAATGCATTGAGTCTAAAGTCTCAAGAGGATTTGGAATAGGATTATGAGGATGTTTAGAAAGGAATTTAGGATATTTTAGTGATGTATATTGACATTGGAGAGAGTAGTGGTCAAGGTTGTATTTATTATATGATCATGGATTCATCTTTGATGCAGGATGTAGAAGAGTCTCTATGGGGAGACCTAGAGGCAGGGGTGATGCACAATCATGTTGGTCATGGTGATGCTCCTGAGGGATGGTTAGAGGATGTTTGGAACTGGGTGTTGTTTCATGATATGATGTTTGTCCCATAGGTGAGGCATGAGGTATTTCTCCATGATTTTTATAAATCTCCTTTATTGGTACATCCTGGCATAAAAAATATGTATCATGGATTGAGGAGAAAAGTTTGTTGGTCATGGATAAAATAATCAATAGCAGATTTTGTGGCAGGATGTTTGGTTTTTTAGCAGGTGTAAGAAAAGAACCATATTCTAGGAGTTTTTTTATATTAATTGGATGAATTTGAGTGGAAATGGGGGAAAATATTGATGGATTTCATCACAGTTTTACCCCAATCTCAGGGAGGTTGTGATGTGGTTTGGGTGATAGTGGAGAGATTTATTAAAATCAAATCACTTTTTGGAAATACGCGAGTCGAGTATTGTGGATGTTTTGGCATGGTGGTATGTGGATGACATGGTTAGGATTTACGAGGTACTGAGGACCATAATCTCTAACCGGGATCCTCATTTTACATCATTAGTCTAGAGGGTATTGCATCATGATTTTGACTCCCAGTTGATCCTTAGATATACTTTCCACCATTAGACAGATGGGAACATAAAGTGGAATATACATACATTAGAGGAAATATTACGGGCAATCATCTTAGACTTTAGTGGATCTTGGGTATGAAACTTTCCCTTGGTCAAGTTTACATACAACAATATTTATCACTCATCCATTGGTATGACACCATTTGAGGTGATGTACAGGCGGTCATTTCATTATCCATTATATTAAAAAAATGATGGAGAGTTAACAGTTCTTGGTCCTGATGTGGTGTAGAGCATGACTGAGAAGATCCAGTTGGTTCATGAGTGAATGAGGGTGGTTCATGATCATCATAAGTCCTATTCTAATCCTAGGAATAGGCCTTTTTAGTTTGAGGTTGGATACCATGTGTTCTTGATAGTCTCCCCTTATCAAGGGTAGTATATGTTTGGTAGGGGGAGTAAACTTTATCCTAGGTTTGTTGGACCCTTTGAGGTGTTGGGGCATATCAGTGAGGTGTATTATTTTTTGGAGTTTCCACCATAGTTAGAGAGGATCCCTGAAGCCTTCCACATGTCCCAAATTCATTTATATCTTCACAATAACTCCCATGTTATTTACTGGAGAGAGTTAGATAATGAGGACGAAATTATTGCTGTTGAGCATCTAGTAGAGAGCCAGGATCATAAAGAGAAGGTGATTCATGGGTGAACCATCCCCTTGGTTTTAATGTTACGGAGGAATGGTTTTCTGGATGAGAGTACTTGGGAGTGATAACTGAAGATGCATTCCTAGTACTCATAAATGTTTTGAGTTTTTCTTTAGTCTATTTTTCTAATGATGTGATGTTTTTATCTTGATATGTTATGATATGTGATGTTTTCCTTGATGTGTGATGTGTAATAAAAACCTAGAAATATAGAAAGGGGATAACTTGATTCCTAATTGAGATGCATTAACCACGATACGATTAAACCCATACGAGTGAGTCAGTGACACCTATAGTGGATAATATCTTGACATGAAGGATTAAATTCCCTGATTCGTATGACTAGGACGGTGTGGTTTTCTAGTTTTGGAAAAGGTAGGTTTGGGCTATATGGAAATGTGGTGGTTTTGGATAGTATCCATATGATGTAGTGTTGTTCTCGGTGAGATATGGATATTTGGTTGTTTAGTGTGTTTCATGGGTGATATATTGGTGAGTTTGACAAGTGATGGTGTTGTAGTATGACAAGATCCTTGAGAGGTATCTCACAGGGTGGTTGTTTGGACCTCTTTCCTTTTGGGTTTTTTGTATTATTGAGGGTGAGAATAATTTTAAAGGAATCTAACGTAATGTTCCCATGCCCTCTAGGTCCATTAATTTTCTAGTTTTGGGTGTTAGAGGTGTTTTAGAGGTGGCTTGAGGAGGTTTTGGGGTACTTGGAGGAAGCTTAGAGTGAGAACATAGGTGTTGGATAACAAAAAGATGGAGGTAGTAGGAATAAAAATTGTATAAAGTTTACATGACATGAAATGAAGGTTCAAAACCTGTGAAGGATAGTTCACTAGGTGGTACATGACATGTAATAAATTCGGGATTTAATGGTTGAGGCTATGTGTTTTTCATTGAGGCTTGAAACCCGACATTTAACTGACGTGTAAATAGTATAAACCATGTAATTACCCTATGTATCATGTCTTTAAGGGTTGTTTGGACCTATTTAATTTGGGGTTTTTTGGATTCTTGAGGGTGATAATCATTTTAAATGTATCTAATGTAATGTTCCATGTCTTCTAGGTCCATTCTTTTTCCAGTTTTGGGTGTTTGAGGTGTTTAGGGGTGGCTTTAAGAGGTTTTGTGGTACTTAGAGGAGGCCCAGAGTGATATCGAAGGTGTTGGCTATTAAAAATATAGGGGTAAGAGGAATTGACACTGTGTAAAGTTTAAATGACATGAAATTAAGGTTCACAACTTGTGAAGGATAGTTCACAGGGTGGTACATGATGTGTAATAAATTCAGGATTTAATGGTTGTGGTGATGTGTTTTTCAGTGAGGCTTGAAACCCGACATTTACATGACGTGTAAATGGTACACACCATGTAATTCCTCCATGAACCATGTCTTTAAAGGTTGTAATGATCAAGTTTTTTTCAAACCCTATTTTTTTCTCCAAGAGCTCCAGGTGGCTAGCAATGTCTCTCCAAGCATCTTGGAATTCTTCCATCAGAGATCAATCCTTGTCTTCCCATCTTCAATAAATTTGTTCCTGTGGATACCTTGGTGATCCATGGTGATTTCTTCTCCCTTACCCATGGTTTTCATTCATTCTTCTCATGGAGATTCACTGTAGTAATGTTTCTTTGGTTTTAGAGGATTTATGGGATGAATTTTGACAACCCTTTGGTGTGGTGTAGGTTTATTTTCAAGATTCTTATGTGGAAGTGGTTTTTGGGTGGTTTATTATTCATCCTACAACACACAATGAGATTCGAAAGCTTCCTTGATGTAGGACATCACTCTTTTATGTGCTATGTGTGATATTTTCACGTTTTTTCTTACCTTTGGGTGGATAGTAAGGGTCTACATAATCATTTAATAAATTGTATTGTCTAAAAATTTGATGGGTATGGAGAGTTATCACATTCTTTAATTCTTTGTTATATGTTTTTGAGATTGTTATGCATGCCTGTTGCCAATTTAGAAAATAGTAGTTGTTGGGAGCCTTGTTTGTGCTATAGTTGTTATGTTATAACAACTCTTTCTGTTTTGTTGTGTGATCTCACCCAAATAAAAGGTTAAAGAATGTATATTTGAATAATAATTGGTTTCCATGGGAGATTATAGTTTTTTTAATAATACCCATGATAAATTAAGAAGATATATGATAATGAACCTGAATAATTGTGAAATTTGGTTTGTGTGCTATGATATGTGAATATTCTTATTGTATTTCCCAATGTGGTTTGTGCTGTTGTGCAATGATATATGTGATTGGATAGTCTATGCAGTGTTCAGGGCAATGATGCAATGGTTGGTTAGCATGGATGCGATGTGGGAAGTTGTGTGATGTGGCGTAGTGGTTGTGGTGTAGAGGTTGTGATGTAGTAGTTATGACACAATGGTTATGAAGCAGTGGTTGTGGAACAATGGTTGTGGCATAGTGGTTGTGGCTCAGTGGTTGTGGCATAGTGGTTTTGGTATAGTGGTTGTGGTATCAAGGTTTTGTTATAGAGTTTGTGGCATAGAGTCTGTGTCACAAAGGCTATGGTGCAGAGGTTATGGCACAATGGTTGTGGTGCAGTGGTTGTGGTGTAGTGGTTGTGGTGCAGTGGTTGTGGTTCAGTGGTTGTGGTGTAGTGGTTATGGAACAATGGTTGTGTAGTAGTGACTTTTTGTGGTGAGATGGATTGGTAAATGTGATACGATGACGACGGAGGATGTGTGGCATTGCGACAGTTGGTATGAGTTGGGATAATTGTTACATGGCATGGTTGCATTAGTTACCTAGTTATCCATGGAATAAATGATGATTCTAAATTAATATGAATGAGTGGAATTGATATGTGATAAATGGGTTAAATTTAATTTAATGAATGGATGAGAGGTGTAATGAAAAATTAAAATGTTAATAAAGTAATGTGGTGAAACTTGTAATTTTAAAGTGGAAAATGTTGTGTGTATTGTGTGGTGGTTGTGTGGTGTTGAATATAGTGGTGGGAGAAGTTGAGATGGTTGATGTGTGGTATGTGGTGGTGATGTGGTGGTGATGTGGTGTATGCTAGTGTTGTTGATGTGAACCCATAGGTTCGGTATTGTAGAATATCTATATATCATGTATGTTTATGTTATTTTATAAGCACCCCACCCAAGTTGGATAACCTTACAAAATCTCATAGGTGTTGAGTTATAGGTGTTTCTCCCAACATCTAGGATGGAAGTGATATGGATGGTTGGACACCCCTATCTCTTATTCTTCCTTTAATAGTGATGTGTTGGCCCAGGTGTCTACAGTCGAGATATGATGTGTTGAATCAAGTTTCTTTGGTTGATATGTGATGTGTTGACCCAAGTGTCTTTGAGAAATATGTGATGTGGTGATGTGGTATAATGAAATATATGGCGGGGGTCTTGCTTGGTAGGAGGAGGGGATAAGGTTGATTTTCTTCAGGTTCATAATTCCCCATTTCTCTGGTTCTAGTTGTGATGTGTTGGCCCATGTGTCTATAGGCAAGATATGATGTGATGTGTTGTGTGGATCAGGTGTCTATAGGTGGGATGTGATGTGATATGTGTGGATGGTATGAGAGAATAGGATGCTCAATTTTGGGATGTGAGAGTGAAAAATCAATGGGGAAGAGTTAGTGGGGCTCCATTATTTGTTATGATCTTGATGTTATATTATTATATTGAGTGCGTGAATTGACGAGTGATCCATGATGAGGATGTGTTTGGTTAGATGACCTATATAGGTGCTTGTTGGTTTTTCTCTTTGTTCACTGGTTCATTAGCATGATATTTTCACATGAGAACTTTAGGCCTCGGTTATGTCCCTACTTATTATACCTGTTATGCTCACCCAACGTATATAAACTATTTTCAAGTTTCCAGGAGGACTTTGGGGACGGAGATGAACATTACTACCTGGGTTGAAGTTGCTGTCATAGACTTGTCTTTTAGTATTTTACTTTGGATACTTTTATATGTATTAATATTACTTTATTAATGCATTGTGGGATAGTTTTTAGTTTACCTTTATATAGTCTTTTGGAGTTTTTTGGTGATTTTTTATCCTATCTTCTGATCCTGTTTTATTTATAGAGGGTATGTTTCCCATATTGTGATATTTTTATACCCCCAGTGCTAGTCACCAACCCAGGGCCTAATGGAGGTGGGACTTGGGGGGTTATTATCTCTCTCCATTCATCACAACATCTTTAGTGGGATGGGGTAATGACAATGAAAATTCAACCAATGAACTTAATATCAACCACACTTTGAAAATCAAGATTTTAATGAAGGTATTTAATAAATTAAAATTTCAACACAAAATGATGAATAATGGAGTACTTACTATTTAAATCCCATTTAAACACAAAAATCATCAAAATATTATAAGGAAAACTTGCATTAAAATATTTTCACATTAAATTCAAAAACACTTAACATATAATTGAAATAAGCTATCCAGAAGAAAACCCAATGAACTTTTATTAAAAGAAATAAAAATATAATAAGAGAAGTGGACTCCAACACTTAACATATTAATTATAATCAAGAAATTAGTTTATAAAATTCAATGGAAGTAAATTAATCTTAAAAATAAAAGATTTTTATTTCCAACTAAGAAGTGATTTTCATAAATCATTTCCCCATGGATTTTTATGAAATAAGTAATTATAATTTATTTTTCTAAAATAAATGGTTTTGGTAAAAATATGGATTATTGTTTTAAAAAAATGATTGAATGTGAAAATTATAAAAACAATTAATCTAATTTTAATTTTCATTCAATCATTCCTTCAAATTTATCCTTTTCTCCATGGTGAAAAAACTCACATATTTTAACACACAAATAATTAGCCACAAATTAATGGATGAGTGGGTTTAATAATTCTAAGTAATCATAATTAACACATACAATAGTTTTAGCTTAAATATGTAATTCTTAACCTAGTATTATGAGTGAATTTTCAACCTTATTGAATGAAAAACTTATTTTTTGAAATATTTTCAAGAAGTTCAAATCCAATTAAAAGCATAAATATTACTCTCAAAGTTTGAACTAAAGAAATTAATTTAAAGAGAGAAAATGATTTTTTACTCGATTGAATCTAAGTTTGAATATAAAATATTAATCACATAAGGTAGTAAAACAAATTTATTTCCATGAAAAATTTATGACTATTGAAAATGAAAACTAAATCTTTAAAATAATATATTTATAAAAATTTGGGGTTATTTTTGATGTGAAATACATTTAAATATAGTTTAACAAAAAATAGAACACTCCCACTAACTTAAAAATTTATATTGTCATCAATATTAAAATCCAAGTTGGAAGAAAAATTTAAATAGTTTTAGTACAATCAAAATTTTAAATTTTTAGTAGTTCCAAAATCTTATAGAAGGGTCATAGAAAAGTAAAAAAATATATTCTCACTCAGTAGACTTATTAGAAAAATTTCACTCTATTCAAAGAATTTTTCAGTAAGTTTCCACATGATATTTTCATAACAATAATAATATTTTCTTAGTAGTATGCATGCATAAAATTTAAATAAAAAAATACTTTCAAAGAAGTATAAAACAAGAACGTAAAGTCACAATTTCAACACATGAATATGTATAATTTTAGCAAAAACCAATGGATTTTTTCTAAAGATTTTAGTATGTAAATGACATTGTCAAATTAATTTATAACATTTAGCTCATTAAAAATATAAAGTTGTATCTTTTATCCAGAATAAGGAAAAAACTAGTGAAAAATTTAAATAGACATTACTTTAGAAGTAAGAGATTTACTTCTTTAGCATTCAGATCCTCCAATACTAGAAAAAAAACTAAATTACACTCCAAATGTTGTAAATTTATGCTCTCAAATTGTGGTACATAACATGTTCACTTTCTTCTAAAATTATAGGGGGGTTAAAATAGTAAAGGAACCCATAGTTAAATGCATTTATAGATCCCTCAAAATATTATAATGAGTAAGAAATACAATTTTTACATTAAATTACTTATGATTCATCTCAACTAAAGAGATCCAAAATAAAAATAATAATGCACATGTATTTTCACATTAAACCAAATAATGATTTTTTCAAGGAGGATCAAAAAATTAACTTGTTTAAAAGAATTTAACATATAGTAGAAAAATTTTAAAACTTAAAAAATTATCAAAAATCCGGAGATATTTTTTGGGTTCTAAGGAAATATTTATAAATTGATTTAAAATGATTTTAAAAACTATATACTTAAACAATTATAACACCTAGCAGTTTAAAATAGATTCAAATTGTATTTAGTTCCATATGATATTGAAATATACCTTCAAACTTTGATTCCAGAAATGATAAAAGATAAAATTTTAACCATAATCAAACTAACTTACTAGGTACTTTCAAAATAGAATTTAGAGTGTAAAAAATTCCAATAGTAAAGGTTTAAAAAGATATTTAGTTAGAATCTAATGAAAAGTAGGCATCACAATTATTTTATAAATGAATCAGATTTAAACTAGGCATAACACACATCTAAAAAAGGTTTCCAATAATTAAACAAGGGTAATATGCATTATTTTAATTCAACCATTAGGGAATAATATACAATAGTTCTAACCACCTAAAATTTCAATTCAGAATGAGAATGATTGAAAATAAACTCCCCCAAAATTTTTTATTTAATGATTCTAAAAGAAATAATCACTCTCTTTGATCACTTAAATATCCTCTAGGAATATTTATTTAATTCACCTAAAATAGAAAAAAAGTTAGACATTAAATTCAATAAATTAAATTTAATAAAGCTACACCAATTTAAAAGGTGATAGGATGTAGTAATAAATTCAATGCATTGATGATATATTTATTACTAAAATGGACTAATTTTTATCATTTTAAAACAAATATAAAGTGAGAAAGAATAAATATAAATAAAAAAGAATGAGTGTTTTTTATTTGAAAGAAAAGAAACAAGAAAACACAATTTTTTTTATATTAAACCATCAGTTGCCTCTCATGTAGTTCTAGTTTTAAAGTACCCAACCAAAATTTCCTTAATATATAAAAGAATACAGATGGAGGGTTTGGTTTCTTATCTAATAACTTCCACATGTGTGTTACCCATTTATTTTTAAGTGAGAAAAATATTTTATAGTATTCCTAGAATTTAATAAAATAATTATATTTTTTAATAGATAAATAATCACCTAAGAAACACCCATTGACAGAGTGTATAACTTACCATAAAATTCTAAAATTTACTTATAATTGATGAATTTCAAATTTTTTAGAAGGTACACCAATTATATGGTGTTTATAGGGGTGGTTCATGAGCCCTAAATCTTTTCTCACCAAACACTCTCATTAACCATGGAAACTGGGATGAAAATTGAAAAGTTTTGAAAATTATTTTTAGGAGAAGGTTATTCAATTCTAGTTTAAAAACATATTTGAGTTATTTAAATATAGTTTTAAACCCCCTTTCATATTTTTCTATACTTCTAAGTCAATCTTAGAAACCATTGTTTCATGTTTAGAAATATAGGAGTGTTAAAAATTAAAAATTTATCAATGATATCCACCTCAACCTCTATAAAAATAGACTCCACTAAGAGTTGATTACTCATTAAATTTTCAGATTTTTAAGGTTAGATGTTTCCTTCATCACATGGGAACCATGTTGAAAATCTTTAAATTTCATTTCATGAATATTTTAACATTCAAATTCTTTGAAACCTTGAATTTCAATTTCTGTTCCTTGAAAAATGTCATCCTTTGAATCCCAAATAGATCTGGTCAATTGATCACTTCCCTTAAATAGATGCTTCAATGTAGAGGTTCTATATTTGTATTCAACATTTTTAGATTCCATAAATCTAAAAAATTATTTTACTTCACTAATAAAATGTTCTAATATATTATCATTTAAATATTCTAAAGATGGATAATTATCATTTAGAAGATGAGATTCAAAACTATCCTTTTTGGCTAACTCAATACAGATTTCTCTCAATTAATCATTACTATGATACACTAAAAACCCTTTATGAGTCTTTCCAATTATAATCAATCATTTTCATTTAATAAAGCATAGAAATAATGTAAAAAAATTAAATGGATTATATGACTAGGTGTTTAATGTGGGTGCCCTAAACCCAACTTATGTATGTACTTTGATTTCCATTATATGTATATAATTTTATGTATACATGTGTTTATTTTACCAAAATACCATTGATAATTTTTACACTATATTTATGGTAATTTCCTTAGATTATATGTCATATCAAAGAGTTATAGTAGTTCCTGAGCTATAATGAGAACCAATAAATACAATGAAAATAATCTTAAAGTTATATCCTATGGTCCAGATACATCATACTGAAAGGACAAAAATGATGTATGACCATCAGGTTCTGGGTGCTCTTAAGCATTGAGACTTATTCTCATTAAGTACACACTTGGTGATATCTAGTTGGTGAGATTATGAGTACATACCTTCC
The DNA here is from genome assembly GCA_963277665.1 of Viscum album. Classification (NCBI taxonomy): domain Eukaryota; kingdom Viridiplantae; phylum Streptophyta; class Magnoliopsida; order Santalales; family Viscaceae; genus Viscum; species Viscum album. The sequence goes on along the minus strand of OY728131.1, from coordinate 900,255,089 downwards.
AATAGGAACACCACATGTTTCAGGTGTCATTGCTTGTTCTTATCTATGAACATGTGTATTGTTCTCCTAAATTGAGATCATTATCAATGTTTACCATTTGATCAAATACTTTTTTGAAAGAAAAAAACCATGAAATTGAAGTTGGGGTGTGGTATCTTGTGTTGGGTGCATCATTGGTGCTATGAAATTAGTTGAATGATCAATATATAATTTTTCACTATCAAGTTTAGGAAGTGATATCTCAGACCTAGTTGATCAAGATGGAAATACTTTTATAAATCCAAGGCCATGGTATATGAAGGTAATTCTATTTAGTTACATCAAAAAATTATAAAATAATAATGGTTGATTACACACGATATGCACCTTACTTTATGAGATATCATGATACAAAAAGATTATATTAGTTAGTGTGTGTTTTTAGGAAATTTTTTTGTTGCTACGACTTTTACTTATCTCCTTAAGGTACTTGATGGGCTTCTTGAATCCACTTTTGTTATGTGAATAGTAATTCATTTTTATCATGATAAGGTCCTATATGGTCACACACAATAGCATATTCGAGTGTTTTCCCAATTCTGATGGATAGGTTTAAAATACATGGTGGGCCACACCACAAGGTCCAAGATTTTTCCAAGTATTATTGATCACCTATGAATAAATAAGTTCATTTTTATTCAAATATAGAATAATTATGATGAATTTATTTATTAAAATTATTCACAAGGTACTATGTGAATATATGGAAACATATTATATGAATGAATATTTTTTTAATATTTAAGGTTCATTAAATATTAAAGGAATTATGATTTGAGTTAATGAATCATTTTTATCAAGTAATATATTTATTATATATTACAAGTAGGTGATAAAATATGAATGATATTTATAACAAAACTTGATCTTTATAATGTGTTGTTTATGGCTTAATTTGTGGGTGTTAAATATATGAGGGCTAGGGAACCCTATATAGGTAATTTTCTATCCACTATCTAAGTCTGGAGGAGCTTATTCCCATTAAAATATTCATTCCAATGGATTGAGAGATTCTCTCTCCTCTCATATCCTAGAGATAGGAAGGCTCTATCTAAGTGATTGATATCCCACAGGGCATCGTTAATTCCTACGAGGATACAAAAATTTACTAATTTATTAAACTCATACAACCAAACTAAAAATGTAGTATCTAGAAATTCTAAGTGTTGAAACCATAGAGACAAACCTTATGTTGTAAATTAATTAAAGAAATTGAAATTGAAATTATTTGTTTGATTCGATGGAATGAGAAATATAATAGTAATGATTGGGTTGTGAATCAATATGAGAGGAAAGCCAAGTTCAGTGATTTTAAAGTTTGAGTGCTAGGGATTTAATTGATAATGAATTTATTTAGGTTTTGAGTCAGATTTGGGTCAGAAGGAATTCTTGGCCTAGTTACCCTTCCCTAATAATGTGATTAGACCTTTGGAATTTTCATCTACTTGGTAAAAACAAAAAACGAGTTGACCCAAAAACATATTTAAACATAATAAGACTAGATTTTATAATGGTTATACAAAAACAGAGGCGATTAATTTTTGTAATGAAATAATAATCCTAAAACGTAGAAATGGTCATGTAATATGAAAATAAGATGAATTGGAATTGATAAATGATGTTCATAATAATCCAAAACATGAATAATAATAAAAAAAATCCCTAGAAAAAAATCCCCCTACAATCACATCACAAAAAAAATAGAACTACATGCTCATGCTAGGCATGATGAGGGAGAGAAACATGGGCACATGAAGAAGAAAGGAAGTAAAGAATGGTGGCGAATCCAGGCTCCAAAACATCACTCCATTGCCTGTCATTTTTCTCTTGGTGTCTCTTAGCTACATATGGTCCCATAATATCTTGTAATGGAAGCCAAGGGGATCATTTTATAGAAAATGCCATCAAAATATCAGTTTTGTATTAATTTATTTTTCTACTCACTAACAAAGTCATGATGTGTAATTGTATTACCTGATGTGTAATCCTTCGATTTTCAGGTGTCATGAATGTTGGTGTAATCTGATCTAAAAGATTGTCTGGGAAATTCTCACGTCATGTAATGTAGTTACATGATGTGTAATGGTCTTTCACATTAGGTAATTAAGTAATTAATTTTCTAGATGATGCAACTTCTCCTAATGAAGTCATAATATGTAATTTCATTACATGTGGTGTAATCATTCTGCTCCAGTTTTTCATCTCTACTTCTTTCTAAAAAATTAGATGTCATGTCACTTCAATTTTCTCATGAAATAAAGTGTCTTTAAGCTCATAATTTCTCTGATTGTTTTTCCTTTTTCAAAGATTCATCAGTTCCTTCCATAAAACATAAAACAAGTCAATTGTCTCCAAAATTGGAAAGATTCATCATTTAATTAGATAAATTAATACAATAAAATACCATAAAATGTATGCATAAAATACACTTATCAGCGATCAATCCAAGAACGTCTTAGTATATCAAAGACATGAGATTGAGGTGATTGATTCAAAATCAAAAGAATCATCAGATTTCTATGATAACACCCAAAATTCAACGATCAATGTACATGTGGATTGTTGAAGCGTGTGTGGATAATCTAGAGGGGTTTGGCCTCGAATCCTTCAAGCAACAGTTTTTGATGAAAAGATGCAGATGAGTGTGATTCATTCGGAATGAGGAATTTTTTCTAGTTTTATTTTAGTGCATAATTAATTCATCTAAGATCCTTGGACCCTACCGGGGCTTAGATCGCTGAAGACGACATAGTTTCATCGCTACAGTGATGAAATTTTTTAAATCCTCATCCCATAAGATTCCACTGTGTGACCTAGTACTATAAATTGGTATCATTGGGATTGTGTGAATATTTTAAGCCAAGAAAAAGTTAATTTTCATTAAATTAAGCAGAGGTATTTAATTTATTCCCAATAAACAAAAACACATATCGATCTGATACCGGTTGACCAAGATACGGTCATCAAAAAATTTAATATGGATTATTTGCGGCTTGTTTTTGGGTATTAAAAATTAAAGAAAAAAATATATTTGTTTGTTTGTATGTATTTATTTATGTATGCATGTATGTTTTTGTTCTTCATTTTTTGGTGATGTCATGTGACCTCAAGTTTACCGGACAAGTACCGACCAAAATCCGACCACTGGAATAGTGCCAATCAGAATCTGAGCACTGGAATAGTACTGGCCTTTGTGTCAATTCCTGGATGGAATATTTTTTTTCTCAATCCTGTCATTATAGGATATGAAAAACGTAGAAGAAAAAATTGTAAACAAAATTTTCAAGGGTGATGGATTGGTATTGGTAGGTGAATACAAAATCACATAATTTATAAAAAATCTAAGAGGACAGCAGGGAAACATAGTGGAATTTAAAATAAAAAAAGAAAGATTAAAATAAAAGAAGAAATATTAAAATAAAAAAAGGATTCTTTATGACGTGTTATATTGGAAGTCAATGGATTTTTAAAGAAAAAAACTTTTATCAAAGAAAAAAGGGGGTGCGGCCCCTTCCTCTACCTGGTGCAACATCACACTGATGTGACACCATCACTCCCACTTAGCCATCACCACAACCTTCTCTAACTTGATGAGGTCACACCCCAGCTGCTCATCGAGTTCCCTGATGATGGTTGTCATACTGAACAACCACCCCTATCTAGATATGCTATAATGTCCAGGTCGGCATGTGGACACCACCTCCTCCGCTGGACACTACACCTCATTGGCTATCCTCCCTATCCGCTCATAGCTAGATAGTGCCACTGTGTTGTATCGGTGAGATGACCTACTCTAGTTTCATCACCTGACCAAGTACTTGACATGTAGACACACCCTCTGTGATTGGTGACCCCTGACATCAAACCTCAGGCCAGCCATGATCTAGCTTTCCCGGATTAGGCTCCTGCCAGACTCCTGCAAGCTGGGTCCTTTTCAACCCACCCCATAACGGTCCTGGGTGGGTCAACCCAACCCAGAACGGGTCAGGGAGGGTCATCCTAACCCAAAACAACCATAAATAGGTATTATTGTCCCGGAACGGGACTACATGGTTTCAATATAACCCTCACAGGGTCTGGATGGGTTTTGGGGCCCATGTAAATAGTTTTAAATATCCAAATTTAATTTAATTTAATTTATAGTATTTAAAAAATAGTATTAATAAATTTATTATTAAGGAAATTAGTTTAATTTTAAAATTGAATTAAATTAATTCATATAATTTATTTCATATCCCTCCAATTTAAATTCAATGAAATTTAATTTTACTGTGCATTTACTTTACCTGTTGACTGGTCTTGAGCAGTGACCAACCCATGGATTTGTCTGAGTTATTTTTTTTAATTATTTATTACTTGTGTGCGATGGTTTTAATATTTAATTAGTTTTATTGACAGTTTTATATTGTCCTATTTTATTCAATATGTATAAGGTCCCACATGTCCATTCTTATCTGTATGTATATTGCGCTTCTTGAAATCACCTCACCTATATTCAAACATTTTTACTATTGATGATGATGATGTAAGATTTAGAACATGCTAATATGAGGTGATTCCCTAGACAAGAAGTGAATAAACTAAACCGGGGGTGAGCTATGATATGAGTTAAGACTCAAATTTGGTATGATACACTTAGGTCATGGTTCATCCATTGTGTTTAAATAGATCAACCAATATTAGATTCTCAAGACTAGTTGGGTAATTTATTTCCTTTATGCATCATTTATTATTTTATGTATGTGCGTGTTTACTATGGGAACCACATAAAATAATAAACAAAAAAAATCATAAAGATCTTTTGAGTGTTTTTTATATTAATACATGTTCATTTGTGAGTGTGAAAACATAGTATGAACATATATAATAGGAATGGATTACGTAATTCAAGAAATTTTAAAAGTCCCTCAAAGAAATATGAAGTCAAAAACACCTTCCGTCGCTCAAATTTGAACAAAACCAAGTGTAGGGGTGCTCATAAGCCAAAGTTTAGGGTGAATCCCACTATTGGGGAATTATTATGAGAGTGATCGGTTGACATAAAAAAATTTGGTGTAAAAGGAGTGACCAAATCTAGTTTGCTACCACTTTAAAGGAAAATTATTGAGGGAACCAAGGTTATGATTTCGATAAGCTGGATATTTAATCAATATTTCAAGGAACTGTGAATCAATGTGGTTGGTTAGTTTAGTGCTTACCTAGAAAATATCCAAATAGTGGAATATACAAAAATTTTAGATTATGAGGAGAGGTTTCAAAGATCCTTTCCACGAGAATACTCAAGTTATAGAGTATTCTGAATCTAGTAGTGAAGAGTAATAGAGTTCAAAAAAATAGTGGAAGACATTTAATGATTTAATTAATTAATCAATAATGTCTAAAAGGTAATAAAGATAAATCATTAACTACTAAAGTTTATTTGTTTTATATAAAAATGGAAGTCACCAACAACAACATAATATTATCACTACAATCGGTATCAGATAAAGAAAATATCCTAACCAGCCATAACTTTTAAGAGTGGTACAAGCACTTGTGAATAATACTACACCAAGAGAGGAATATTTATGTGATATAGTCCTTACATCCTATTGAACCCCCTCCGGAATCAATCAAGGAGGATAAATACAAGTATAAAAATCATATAGATGATACAATATATGTACAATGTATCATATTATTATCTATGTATAGTTAATTATAGAAAATGCACAAGGATGAAAATGCCTACAAGATGATCACTCATCACCAGCAGTTATATTAGGAGAGAGCTAGAAAATAAAGGCATGATATATTAAGTGCACTTTATAGGTGCACGCTAGAAGAAGGTAATCATGTAGGACATCATGTACTCAAGATGATCAAGTACATTGAAAAACATGAAGCCCTTAGGTTCAAGCTAACTCAAGAATTATCAATTGATATCATTCTTTCCCCTTTACTAGAAAGTTTCTCAATTTTTATTGTTAATTAAAATATAAATAAAATGGAAAATTTACTCTCAGATCTTATATATTTATTTCTCTAAGATAATAATGTTAGCGAAATTAGATTAAATTCCCTGGGGGTGAATCAGGGTATGGAAGATTAAAAAAACTACCCCTTCAGATTTTAATTCGTCCTTAAAAAACTATCTTCTCTATTTTTACCATAGAAATATATGAACATAAATAAAATCATGCATGATACACAATGATTTTTATTTTGTTCAAACTCACTGGGCTATGTCCAAGGAGCATACAATGACAATGTACTAATGTACCAAATAAATTAAGGCTCATTTCCAAAATACAATGTTTGAGCTTAATCACTTCTATGACCAGGTTCACTACCTTTACAAGATTTAGGGTCCTCTCACTACATTCCCAAGGGTCACTCCCTATGTCTCTTTTTTTGGATCACTGCTAATGAAAAGGATCATCGTCTTCCTCTTTCTTTTCTCACTGCTCTTGGAAGGGATCCGCTCAAAATTTATGGACTTGTAGGTCTTTTAATTTTCCTGAAATCACACATCATAAACTATAGATAGATTCTATATTAAAGTACCTTTTTCAAACATAGATGAAATCCACTTTTCCATGTAATTTTAGTTAGTGAAAATTGATTTCGTGAACTATTTAAGTCCCTTCACGAACCACTTACTTTTTCTAGAAACTGTGCTGCATCATGTAGCATATATGATTTGCAGACCACCTCTTCCATTTACCACCTCTACATACTACCTCCACATACCACCTCTTCATACCAGCTCCACATACTGCCTCCGAGTACCGCCTCTACGTACTACCTCTGCGTACCCCCTCCACATACCGCCTCTCTGTACCACCTCTACATACCGCCTCCACGTACCATCTCCATGACCCACCTCCGCAAACCACTTCTTCCCCATAGACTATTTCTCATCCACAGACCACTTTCCTTTCCAAGATGAAGAGACCAAAAAACAAACTTTTGTGGAATATTTTCATGAAAAACTTCGACCTTCATGGAATACTCCCTCACGAACCACTTCACTTTGAAAAATCCATCATCATGATCCACTTTCAAACTTAGTCAAATTCTTTCAGATAAATATTGTTTTTAATGAAAATCACTCTACTTAATGAGGGGATTAACACTCCTTATATAGGAAAATGGATCCAAAAAATTCATTAATCCATTTTAATCAAACATTTGATGCGGTAAAACCTTAACTGTGTACTAAGATTACCATGAACTGCTTCCCTACACGGTCCACATACCGCCACTCTTCCTTCGTGGTGAATGATCTCTTATGTGAATGATACTCTTCACAACTCTAAAAATCACTAACTCATTCACAAAAACAAGGAGACATCCTATGTAACATAATAATTTTGTAAACCATTTGACTTCCGCAAACCACAAGCCTCCTCGCAAACTATTTTCCATACAAGTTCTGCATACTGCGCTTCACGGACCACATAACACTACTATAAAGAATCCTTCCTTTACTGATTTCCATAACCATTACAAGTAACTCATATGTATTCTATTAATAGTCCTTCATAGTCCATGAATTGTATAATCATACAGGGAAAATATTCCTTTTCTAAAAACAAACTCCTGATTTTGAGGCCCAAAAATTTGGAAAACACTGGGAAAATGCCCCACCTTACACACCTTCTTCAGAAAACACAAACCATACCCATTTGAAATCATCTATTTTTTTCAACAAACAAAATCACATCCAAAAAAACTAAGAGGATACCTTGGGGAATTTTTCCCTAAAATATCCCCCTTTGGGTTTGTTGACATCTTTTTACATTTTGATACATCATTAAAACTCCATTACATCTTCAACCATCATCCACTTCTTGTGATTAAGATAGAAATCAAGATTTACTTAACACACACTCTAAGGACACATGAGTAATGATCAACATGAAAAACAAGAGTAGATTGCAAAGTATATTAATGAAACACTTCATCCCATGACTGATCATGTATTTGATGAATATTTTTATCATTATCTATTATAATTACATCATGGCTTTCAAAAAACTTTCCTAGCTAATTATTGAAGCATTTATATGATTTTCTTTTCTTTGAGTAGATAAGAAATATCCCTTCATCTCCATGGGATTCAAAATTCTTATTTTTCTCCTTATTGAGAATGAAACACTTACTTCCGAATACATAAAAGTACTTAAACATTAGATTATTTTCATACCATAGCTTATATGGAGTATTCTCTTCTTTTGAACACAACACAACACTATTTTATGTGTAAACTAATGTCATCAATACCTCTTTCCAATACTTATCTAACAGTTCTTTCTCAATGAGAATTATTATATCCATGTTGTTGATAATTCTATTTCTTCTTTCAACAACTCCATTTTTATTGAGTTCTCACTACTGAAACTTGATACATTATCCCATGTTTCTCAAGATAATCCCCCCTTGGCTATTCATGAATTTGGTTCCATTATCTGTTATGATATTTTTTATTTTCTAACCTAGAATCTTTTCAACTTCATGTTGATATATTGTAATGAAATTGAAAACCTTAGACTTGTGGGTTATGATTTATACCCACACCAGTATGATAAAATCATCAATGAATAGAATATATTATCTCCCCATCAACATCTATTGGTGAAATTGGTCCGCACAAATCAATATGAACCAACTCAACCAATCTTGTTGACCTTTTCTCTTTTTTCCTTATATGTATTTTGAATGATCTACCCTTGTTGGTAGGCATCACACATATGGGTACACACCTGTGATAATCTAGGGAGATCTCGAGAAGAATAATATGTCACCAGATCTTCTAAGGACATTTGGCTCAAGTGGCCAAGACGTTTATTCCATAACTTGTTTTCTTATTCCTTATAAAGAAAGTATATATCTTCTTTTCCACTCACAAGGTTGATATTTTATTTCATATGATTTCTCTGCAAAATAACTACGCCATATTTTTTTGATGACACATAATTTCTTTGAAAAGTTTGTGGAATATCTTGAGTTAGGTAATTTACTGACACTAAGTTGTGATTGAGACCTTCAATAACTAAGATATCATCATGTCTCATGTATTTCCCCCAAAACATGGCTTTTTCCGAGCCAAAAATCTTCATGCCTTCATCATTTCCAAATATCATGATACCTTCCTTATCATACATGATTCTGGTCACTGGATCTTTATTACCTATCATATGAGAGGTGCATCCACTATCAATAATCCATATTCTAGTGTGATATTATTCTTTACAAGCAATATCCACAACCACTACTTGTTCAAATATATTCTTCTTTTTCATCCACGTTTTTTACTACACACCCGGTACTGATTGATAAACATTATCTTCCTCGAGGTATGATGGACCAGATTCATTTTTCAATAATAAAAAATTATTTTGAATTTTCATCTCATTTGATAATACATTGAATTACTTATTATAACCACATTCATTCTGTTTCAGTACATTTATCTACATTATTGAAGAACAATATCTTTCCATGTGCCTGAATCCTCCACACCTAAAATAGAAGAAATCAAATTATCTTCTAGAAAATTGAGTTATATATGGCTTAATCTATTGATCATATTCCCTCTGATACCTCTTATCTATGGAACATACATTTTGTGAGTGCCCCATATTTCTATAACAATAACATCTCATGCGGGTTTCATTCTCATATGGAAATACAACACAACTTGTTCCCCCTTGGGTTCTCTAAATTTTCTAATTCAAATTCATTCCTAAATCAATCTTTAATATCAGAGTGGGAGCATGTGCTTTAAATTCAACCATTATTGATTTATTTTTATGATCAATCACCCTAACAACTATATCATTCTGATCAATCATTTTCATTTCCCAACACTTGTTTTTCAGCTTCACTAGAACTCTAAAATATAATTTTACTTTTTCTATTGCCTGTACATTCTGCTTTGCTGGAATCAATAGTTTCTCATGATCTTTCAATTTTCTTCGCATACTAGAAACTTAATCTTTAAGATATTTGATATGTTTGATCTAATCTTTTCCAATATTAGTCAGACAATCAATCTCTTTTTCTGTTATTCAATTTTAAGCTTGTACTCAAGAACCTTTTCTAAGATTTCTAGCATTGAAGACTTCAGTTTTTCAATTTCTTCATTGAGATCATAATTCTGTTCTTCCTACTACTACATGTAGAATTTGGAATTACAAACCACTTTGTTGGATTTCTTTGTTTTGGATATCCAAACATCTATCTCTTCAAGAGAAACTTCTAATTTAGCCTGAAGGTCAACTCTTCCTTATACTTATCCCTCATCACTATCACTTTCTTCCTTTGTTTGATAATTTCCCACAACTACCACCATATCAACTATTTTATGATCCATGTAGTCCTCCAACTCTTTTGCCTTAGATTCTTCTAAACTTTTATCTTCTTCTGAAAGTACATTCTTATTTTTAAATAATTTTCTCCTTTTACTTCTCCTACCTTTTAGATTGGATGAATACTTCATATGGGGAATTTCATCATTGTATTCATCATCATCTTAAATCCTATTTGGAAACTTTTTGGCAAAATGTCCAATATTTCCACATCTAAAGTATGAAATTGGAAGTTTACCTTTGAAATTTTTTGTTCTAATTTTCATATTTGAAGAGAGAAATAACATGAAATCATCCAAACTGTCTTCCTCTTGAATATCTTCAATATAGAGATTCTTTATGGGCTTGAATATGACTTATTTGGACTTCCCCTTTTCCACAACATCGTTATCATCATTTATCATTTCATATGAAACAAGAGTACACTACAAGTTATCCAATGTTAGATCCTTTGGTTCTTTATCATCTAATACAAAAACATTCAGATTAAACTGAGGTGGAAATTTTCTCAAGATATGATTGAAAATATTTATATCTCTAATAATTTCTCTGAGACCACACATGTCTTCCACAAAAAAATTCACCCAATCAAAGAATGTATCAACAAACTCATTAGGATTCATTTTGAGATCCTCATATTTGTTCCATAAAACCCGCAACTTTACTTCTCTGGATTTGAGTCACCCTCATAAATGTTCAATAGATTTTCCCATATATCATGTGATGTTTTAAATGACATCACCTTTGTATAGATTTCATTGGATATGGATCCCCCAAAAGCATTAATCCATTTAGCATCAACATCTAATTCCCTTTTATCAAATTCTGATAAAGCACCACTTTTGATATTGACTGATATTCCATGTATAGCTACTGTAAGGAAATCCATTCCTAATTATTAGAAGTAGCGCTATATTCAATTCTTCCATAATTGAAATTTTTTTCCATCGAAGATCAGAATCCCTTTTTGATTAACAACCTCACACTTTTTATTTTGACAACAGGAATTAATTTTAAATTAATTTCTGCCACTTATATGTTTTAAATTTTGAAAAAATAGATTCCATATTTGTAATTAGGAGTTCCAAATTGTGTAAATAGTTATCTTTTATTTTTATACATTATGAATATTTATTTTAGTAAATATTTTATTTACCATGGCTAAATAGTAAATCTGGTAAATAAGGGTAAACAAATATTATTATAATAATATTAAATTACCCTAACATGTGTCCTATTACTATTGGTTGATATATTTCCAACCATGGGAATCCTTGGGTCGATTTTGGGACCCCATGGAGCCACTTGAGAGCGATAATGACACATTATACAAATTAATTTAAAGTAAAGACAAAATGACATAAACATATATCTTTTAGTAAAATAATTTCTACAAGGTTTTATATAAGTTATCTTTTCAACTATAAATATTAATTTGAAATATAAAAGGATTTACTACATTATGGAATTTTTTTTATAATTTTTAGACATCAAATAAATAAACTTATTTATGAAACAATAATGATGCAGTGTTTAACTCATTAAAGAATGATTTAAATAAATAAGAATATAAAAATTAAAAAATATCCAAAACCTATCTAATTATTATTGAATGATTTTATTTAAGAAATGAGTCAAATTATCTTAGACTTTAATGAGTTTTGGACTTCTAGAAATCGAAAATCATTATATAATAAAATAATATTTTCAAACATTCCTAAAGAGCCCCTCACCCCTTATAAAAAGGCCACACATCTAACCCATTTACCACACCTATCAAGCCCCTTGGCTCATCCAAACTCTGCCCAGTTAAGCTCCCTACATCCCTCACTTCCTCTTATAAGCCTTACCTTAGGCAGAATGAACTTTAAGGAAGCCTTTTGGTTCAAACCAAAGGGAGTTACCTGATTTAAAGGTAACATATCCTCTTAAGTTCTTTTCTTTTATTTTACTTCTCCAACCCCATAAACTCTCTTTATTCATTTATCTTATAAAAACAATAGTATACTCAATATACTAGGTTTTTTTATGATAATTATTTGAACTACACTTACACACACCTCCATCTAATGGGTATAGAACATAATGTTTCTGTGGATGGTGAACTACTGCCTCACGAAATGGTGATTGTTCAATCTTCTACTACCACCTCTTATGGTTGCCATTATGATGGAACTATAATTATATATGATATATATGATATTTATTTTATCTATAATCTTCTTTAATTCTCTTTTATAGCATACCTTTATTCTTTTCATGTTGTATATATATGATAATTTCAGTTGAGTAAGTGCATACTACCTCCCCCTCAAAGTGATATAACTCGTTCATATTATACATGGAATTTATGAAGGATGGTGTTAATGAACTTATGTAATGTATATAAAATATTATATTATACTGTAATAGTAATATACCTATGTATCATTTGGTCTTCTTTCCTTTTATAATAAAAAAATGAAATGGAAGTAGCGTTTGTGCGTTCATATAGATTACCATCTCCACGAACGCGATGTGATTCATTCGCCATCGTAACCATTCAAGAATAATTTTCATTTTATTATTAAAAATAATATTTAATAACATTATATAATTCTTTATATGAATCAAATACATCCTATCCATAACAAACATGACTTACGTAACAAAACATATAAAGGAAAATGAATTAGTTAACACCTGAAACGATGATACTACTAAAATATTATTAACAAAAAAATATTATACAATCATATATGATATCATATTTATGTATGTGGTTCTTGTATAATTTAATAAAAATTATTTAACTATTATACAGGAGGTTATCATACCCTTGACCAAGGAAAAGTACAAGGTAATAGTTAATTTCACAATCTCTTTATTATCTGAGGTTGTTTTTATGTAAGTGTATACTGGGACCTATTTATCATCCACATACATGTTTCTTAAAAATGTATTTCAAAACATTTTTAATATTTACTAGACTATGGGTTAAAGTCGTTTATACCCTTGTTTTAATTTTTATAAAATGGTTTCAAATGAATCTTTTCATCATTTTCCAAATAAGGTACTTTATGACCTTTTCGACAAATTAAGGTAAGAATACTTTTTAACTTATATGGTGAGTGTGGATATTCTCCGCCATTATAACAACTTGGAAGATTAACTTACATGCTTATAAGAATATTTTCAAAATAAATGTTTTCTTTTTTAATTACATGATTTTTAAAAGATTTCAAAATAGAAAGATATATTTCTCTCAAATAGTTTTGATATCATCTATGTCAACATCTTTTAATGGATTTTATACTTGTTTGAAGTTGATTTATTATGATAAAAATCTTTCATATTGTATTTAAGGTTTTATTATATGTTTGACTGTGGATGTCTTATTTTTATACCATTCATGGTTTATGGTTAGTGTATTAATATTTTGTATTCTTGTTTTAATACTAATGTTTATGTTATGTTTAAACGTTTTAATATAAGGAATGCATTGGACATAGTAAGTGACGGGGTGAGCCTTCTATAGCTCCTTGATGCATCGGTAGGTCACATGAGACAAACTAGTGTCTTGGTACAAGGCCTTGACAAAATATTATTGGCCGTCTTGGCATGAGGCCTTGACTATGTGGTTATGATGTCCGACATTATGCATTCCATCATTATGAAATTGTCTATTGATATTACAAGTGATTATTAGACTAGTAGAATATCCATGTGAATAAGTAAATGGAATTATTTGATTTATCATTGCTATATTATGCTGAAGTTTAAGTTCAAAAGGCTTTTGTTTTAGTTTTATACATTGCCTTAAATGTTTATGTTAATTTATGAAAGTTTCTGCTATACTGTTATCCTTACTAAGCATCTGATCTCACCCATTTCTATGTTTTATTTTTCCTAGGATGCGAGGAAGTATTTTATGGTTGACCTAGAGGGATAGGCTAAGGGACATGAATGTGTCAATAGAGACAAAATTTTGTTGTTGTTTTTATTTCAGGATGTAATGTAAAACTTATGTATGTATCTAGTAATTTCAAGCCTACTAAATCAATTTTTCTTTTGGGATTTGATCCCTTGTGATCATGCCATTGTTATATAATAATGCACTGACTCTGGGTAACTAGGGTCGGGGCGTTACACATTTTGTATTTTTTGTTTACTTAAATTATTATATAGGTCACTTTCATGGAAATGTGTCCCAAAAACTCATAAAAATATATAATAAGAACAATAGGTTCTATATATGGCTATAAAATAGGATCTAGACACGTTTTTTTGTTCATTTTTACTCTTATGTTTTTAGTCTAACCCTATGATAAACTCATTTTTACCATAACTGTGGTAATTAATTTTTACTATTTTCACTATTAATTATGAAAAAATAGGTTGAACATATTTTATAATATAAATTATTTTTATTGAAAATATGTAATATATTTTTCAAAATTAAATTCACTAAAGTAGAATAATTCAATTTAAAATCAAATCATAGACATGACAAAAGAGCAATTTTCCAAAGAGAAAATTCTCATATGTATGGAATGTTTTAGAATGAAAATTCAAAATGAAATTGATTGAAATGGCATAAATTATTTACATTGTAATATAATTGAACGAATTTTAAATTTAAACTACATTAAAATATAATTCAATTTTAAAAATTATTTAAAATAAAGGTTAGTTTTTAATAAAAAATAGTATTTTCACTATTCATCAAAAAATAATTTATTTAAAAAATTCTTAAAAATTTACCCTAAGATAATTTTGATATTATGATTTTGAAAATGAAGTTAATTTTATAAAATAAATTTTATAAAATTTGTAAAAAGTAATTTTAAATTATGTTTACAAAGCATGACTAATTATCCCTTCAGAAAAATACAGATGTTCAGAAAACATTCCTTCCACTTTCAATTTCCTCTTATTTTGTTTATAATTAATATATAACCATTGATTTTTTTTATGAATGTGTAAAAAAAATAATTTTCATAATTTAGTTATTACTATTTATACCCACTATCTTAACATCTAGGTTATAGTGGTCATTTTTAAATTATAATATTTTAATAGAGTATCACGTTTCATTCAAACCCATTATTGCATGCATTACAAGATATTAAAAGGATTAAATTTATTTTAAAATAAAAATAACATAAATTATTAGGGTGTTATATTCTCTTCTAATATATTTTTTTCATGCCATACACACAATTGAACATGATACCCCACTTTTAAAATGTCATGGTGCTATATTCATTAAAAAAATTAAATATATTTTTTACTTATATATAATGAAAAGAAATATTATTTTATAATTATATTTAAAATTACCCATTATGAAAGGAGTTACTAAGATTAATGGTTGTAACCTATTGAGTGATTTATCACACCCAACATACACCCTTTATGTGTATGTATACCATATTATATATGATAATAGTAAAATTAAGGGAGCTACTTCCAACGATAGTTTTCCTTGAGACATTATTGATGCTTTTGGTTATGTGGTGATTGGGTGGTGACTGTGAGTCATGCAGATGGTTTTTGTGTCATTTTGGGAACATTTTTCATTTTGGGTATGTATATGTTTAAGACACTATAAATCTCCCTTTATTTTGGTCACTATATATATTATGTTCCATGTAAGAACCCAAATCTTCTTTTCAGGTATGTTTTTTTTTCAGGTTGTTTTTGAGGGAAAAGAGAAGTTTCTGGAGATTTCTAGAGTACACGCCGTGTACTTATAAGTACACGCTGTGTACTCAGTTTCCACACATAGTCGTGTGTTGGCCGTGTAATGACCAAGCACACAACCATGTGTGGTGACCTAGAGATCACCTAAAGTAAAGACTGGAAAATGAAAGTACACGTCATGTACTTTTAAAGAACACGTTGTGTAATTTTTTTTCATTAAATGGATTGGGGTTGTGTCTAATTGGCAGAACACCCTTCTTATAGGTCTGACTCATCCAGGAGCTTCCGTACACCGAAAAATATTCTTTGATCCCCCGACTCGCCGTCCGTTCTTCAAATCACTGTCATCGATTGCGTTGGAATCGCATCGGTGATTTCTTACTTCTTCTAGAACTTCATCTCCTAATTTATTCTCTCTCGTGAGTTATCCTCGGTTGAACTTTTTTATCATTTTTCTAGATCTACGATATTATTGGGTGATTCAAGGCCTGAGGTTCATATATACTGATCTCACGACACCGAGGTTGGTGGTTTGTTCCTTTCCATAGATAGTATTTGAGTTATATCTGCAAAAGTTCCCAATACCCTTGTGAGGGGTATTGAGTGTTTATGGTTTTTAGCACTGCTATTGAATTCTATTACTTGTTTTTTTTATAGAGGTTAATTATTTGTGAATAGGGTTAACTTTGACATTCTATAGATGTTTTTCCCATGTTTTCTTGTTTTGACCATCTGTTCTAGCTTGCCTATTAGGCTGATTTACTTTCCATTCCTATTATTGTTAGGATGAAGTGATTTCTTTTATCTGATATGTTGTTCCACACCTTGTAAATTTTTAGCCAAGTTGCACTTGAGGTTTAATTTGGATACTGATTATCATTTTTGTATGATTTCTTTACAGGGGGATTCAGGAACCTGGTGTAGTGACACCGTAGGGGAAATTGACGTTGAGGGCTTTCCTAGAGTATCTGTTATAATTATCACACTATGAGACCATATGGGGGATTGACATTGAGTGCTCCCTCAGAGTGTCTATAGATACGTTACGAGAACACAAGAGGAATTGACGTTGACTTCTTCCTCAGAGTGTATATAGTATACCACTACAAGATTATAGGTGGAATTGATGGCGAGTGCTTCCTCAAATAGTATTTGGTTATATGAGACTATAGTGGGAATTGATGGTGAGTGATTCCTCAGAGAGTCTTCACTTTATGCTTCTTGTAAATTGAACCAGAGGGGTTAGGTTGTGAGAACTACCTAGAGGGTGACCTAAGATTGTTGGATGAACCAGAGAGGATAGGCTATGAGAACTTTTCCAGAGGGTTTATTGTATTTTTTTTGGTTGGTTGAATTGTTAAATGTAAATTGAATTCATTGAAACAGTAGGACTATTTACTTTTGAGTACTTTCTTATTTACCACTTCTTTTGCTTATTGCCTGACATATTTATTCACTGACTATTAGGCATAGATCTTTGGGTGGTTTCCTACTGGGATTCATCTCACACCCTGTTTGGGTCATGCTTTTGGGCCCAAACAGATTATATTGTTGTAGGTATAGAAAAGGGCAAGCGCCCTTCTACTTCAGGTACTTGACTGCTTGGAGCTGGAGAGCATGGGACCAAGCTGAGGCTTGCGATGCTGAGGAGTTTTTTTACTTTCTTTTCTTTTGTACTTTGAATTAGTACTATATTTTAACATTGTGATTTGTTGGGATGCTTTTCTAGAAATATGTATCATGCATCATTTTATATATGTGCACCAGTTGTTACTACTTCTAGTCTTCCGTTGTTTACTTTTGTATGGTATTAATACTGCTTCTGCTATTATATATATGTTTATTTACACTATGTTACTCTACTAATGAGGGAATAGTTTCCCCACTATCACACCCAAGGCCCTCATTGCTAGTTAGCAGCCTCTGGTGTTTGGGGAAATGCACTTGAGGTCATGTGACCAACCGGGTATGGGGCACCTCTGGGCGGCACCTAGAACCGAGAGATTACAAAGTGGTATCAGAGGAATTCTTTTCTTCTTGACTTACTGTTTGGAGCCTATAGCTAGGTATAGGAAGGAAATAGGTACTTGGTAATAAGATGTGCCCATGAGTAGCTAACCCATGTACAGGGAAAACCCAATTTACCCCATATATTGAGATTATCCTGGTTTTGCAATTTTATAGTTGATTTAATTTCACCGTTGGGTGATTCAAATGTTTTGTGCTATTATCATTAATATTATTAAGGTTCTATTTATGTTTCAACCTGATGAGATGAGGGTATTACATCTCATGCATCATATATGCACTTGTTAGAAACCACTTGTTATGCATTCCTGCCATGCCATTTAGGGTTCATTAGTGATTGCATGTTGTTGTGACAAATATTGTGTTATATATTCATGATATTGTGATATATGTCTTTATAGAATACCTTATTTTCATAGTGTATTTAATTTTGTATGGTTTTATTTGAAGGAACACCAAACTTTGGTTCTTGAGGTGTTATGGGACCTCACAGATCAGAATTTGGCACTTTAATGTTCGTTTTAGTGTTTTTTTGGGTTCCAGAGCAGTTTATGAGGCTTACTGTCTAGAAAAAATCAGAATGAACAATGTGTAATGATAAATACACTCCATGTGTCCTTTTTTTTCAAGAAGGAACTATTTTTCTTAAGTACACGCTGTTTAATGTATGTACACATCGTGTAGTCTCTAACCGTGTCACTAGCTGTGTGGGCAGAGACACGGGGTTGGGAAATATTGGTAGAACATGCCATGTGCCGGACGTACACGCCGTGTTGTGTAGACCAATTGTCCACCCATGTGACTAATGACACATATGGGTGAAAAACTTAAGTCTTACATGCCTTGTCAATCTTGAACACTCCATGTAGTGTAACCCATGTTTTCGGCCGTGTAACTAACAACATAGGTCGGTGTAAATCCTCCTTGTACATGCTGTGTCAAGAACTAACACACCGTGTAGTCTTGTTCTAGGAGAATTGTGTGGCTTAGCCGTGTAAGGGTACCCAGTTAGGGGAAGAGGATTCAAGAACACGCCGTGTATTTTTACAACACGCAGTGTGTTTGGGGTGTTTCATGACCAGTTTTGGAAAAAGTACACGCTCATGTGAAGGCTTAAGGGAACACACAGTGTATGCATTATACATGTCGTGTATCCATGTTTTTAAAAACTTTAATGCTTTATTTATCCTGTTCCTTTATTACACTTCTATTTTTCAGTCCTTGATAATCTTGATCTAAGGTGTGCACTTGACCTTGCAGATTCATGCCACTGAGACGTCCTCCAGTTGTACACCTGTTGCAAGGCCGTGATCATACACCAAACATGGCCGATCAAGGACTACCAGAAGATCCTCTAGTTGTGCTACTCTTGGAACCAACCGTCATTCTGGACACAGGTTCGGATGCATATTTCAGAGAGGGATTTATGAGGATGATGCAGACCTTTCAGGGAGCACAACCTCCTACCCTTTCGATGGAAGAATTGACACGGGTCTTTTAGCAGCATCATCCTCCCACCTTCTTAGGGGATGGAGGACCCAAGATGCAGAGTCATAGCTAGAATCCATGCTGACGATCTTCAAGCATCTGGAGATGCCTCAGGATAGGAGGGTCAGGATCACTATGTATATGATTCGGGATTCCACCAAGAGATGGTAGGATGTGATCTCACAGGTGGGACTCCAGTAGGATATGGTTTGGGAGGAGTTTCAGCATACCTTCTACGATTACTTCTATCCAGAGACCTTTATGTCCGATTGAGACGAGAGTTAATGAGTTTGAAGCAGGGTACTCTTTCTGTTATGGAGTATTCCTATCGCTTAACTGAGCTACAGTGCTTCACACCCTTTCTAGGGGGAGATGAGTTTTTCCTAGAAAGGAAGTTCGAGGATGGTCTCAGGTAGGACATTCAGGCTTAGGTAAACATATTCATGTTGACTTCCATCACTTCTATAGTTAACCAGGTGTTGACCACATAACATAATCTGAGGGATTTTGGAGCTGTGAGCCAGGGTGGTTCCGCATCTAGAGTTAGTGCCTCTCCAGATTATAGTAGAAAGCGTCGAAGGGAGTCTACATATAGAGATCTGAGTAGGCGGGATGCACCTTTAGGTATCTAGGTGGTATGCTACTAGTGTGGGAAGGTCGGGCATACAAGGCCACATCACCTAAGAGACCCAGTTGAGTGCCGATCTTGTGGAAAGATGGTCCATCTTCTGCTCTTCTGTCAGAAGTTCTCACTAGCAGCTGGTGACAGGTTCTATTCTACGACTCCTCATTCCGAAGTAGCACCACTAGTTTCTGACCAGTTTGGGAACTGGAGTTCTTTCGGCCGTTCAGGCCGAGGTAGAGGTCGTGGCTGTGGTAGCCAATCTCCAGGCTTTCAGTAAAAACAGGGAGGATCTGCTCTGAGTTGTTAGGTAGGGTCACAGGGCCGCGGTGCAAGTCATACTTTTGAAGTGAAGTAGACCCAACAAGAGTATGATCCTGGACCCTCTACAGTTAGAGGTACAATCCGAGTTGACACAATTTTATCTTCTTTTCTTTTCGATACATGGGCTTCCCATAGCTTTATATCTATTGCTATTGTGGAGAGACTTGGGCTCTGTATCTTTTCTTCTGCTGATGTCTTGAAACTGGACACTTCATTGGGGACAAGAATAGCTATACTACATTAGTGAAAGTAGTTCCCTCTTGAAGTTGGCGGGTTTCACTTCTTATGGGACCTCTATATCTTAGAGATGATAGGCTATAAAGTAATTTTCATTATTAACTGGTTGGTTCCCTTCTAGGCTATTGTTGATTACTATCTCTGTAGGGTGAGTTTCACATCACCGAGGGTAGATCATTTCTTCATAAGGGCGAATGGGATGTACAGGTGAGCAGAGCGGGACCTGAGCATCATGGGTTGGGAGGAGTTAAGCCTAGTTTTCTATTTTGTATCTGGATGACCAGGGGACTTCATATATGGACTTTTCTACAGTGGTGGATCATTTCAAAGATGTATTTCTAGAGGAATTTTCAGGTTTTCCTCCTGAGTGAGAGGTGGAATTTTCTATTGAGCTTGTACCAGGAGCGGCACCAGTATCCATTCCTCCTTATAGGATGGCTACACCAGAGTTACATGAGCTTAAGAAGTTTTTGGAGGAGTTGCAGTCTAAGGGGTTCATCTGACCCAGTACTTCTCCTTGGGTTTCGACTATCCTGTTTGTGAAGAAGGCAGATGGTACCCTCATACTTTGCGTGGATTATTGGAAGTTGAACTGGTTGATGGTTAAGAATCGACATCCCTTGATGAGGATTGATGAACTCTTTGATCAGCTTCAAGGAGACCAGGTGTTCTCAAAGATTGACTTGAGATCTGGTTATCATCAGTAGTGTGTTAGACCATTATATGTACCTCTTACAACCATCCAGAGTAGGTACGGTCTATATGAGTATGTGGTTATGCTGTTTGGTCTCACGAATGCACCTACAGTCTTCATGGCATTGATGAACCGAGTGTTCCATATGTACTTGGATTATTTCATGGTAGTCTTTGTGGATGATATCTTGGTGTAATATCAAAATCTACACGACCATGTTACCTATCTTGAGATCATTTTTTGTACACTGAGAGAGCATCAGTTATATGCTAAGCTCTCAAAATTCTAGTTTTGGATGGACTAGATTCACTTCTTTGGTCATGTTATCTCAGAGATAGAAGTATCATAAGAGCCAGAGAAAGTGAGAGAAGTAATTTTTTAGGAGCATCCAAATATCTTCTTTTAGTTATGAAGTTTTGTAGGGATGTTTGTTTACTATAGACATTTCATATAGGACTTTTCACGCTTAGAAACACCACTAACGTTCCTGACTAAGAACGATGCGATGTACTTGTGGTCATATTCTTATGAGTCATTCTTTTAGGAGCTGAAAGGGAGGTTGAATTCAACACCGATACTAGTTCTTTCAAATCTGGTCAAGAGATATACTATGTACTATGATGCATCAGGTATTGGGCTGGGAGTAGTGCTTATGCAGGGAGAAGGGTTCATTTCGTACTGGTCTCGACAGTTGAGGACACAGGAGAGAAATTACCCAATGCACGATCTCGAGTCAGCTGCAGTTGTTATTGCTTTACACTATTAGAGACACTACCTTTTGGGAGAGCATTTTGTGGTTTTCACTAACCACAAAAGTCTCAAGTATATCTTTACTCAGTGTGACCTGAATTTGAGACAGTGAAGGTGGGTTGAGTACCTTCAATCTTTTGACTTTAAGCTTTCCTACACACTTGGGAAGGTTAACAAAGTGGTTGATGCATTGAGAAAGAGGAATCTGGTATAGGTAGTTCATGAGGCTAGTAATGAGTGGAAGCTTATGGCTCTGTTCTCTGAGATGCATTTGAAGGTGCACGACAGACAAGGACAGAAGTTTCTATCTTCTGTAGCTGTAACTTATACTCTTCTTGATTGAGTATGAATGAGGAAACTATCAGATTCAAAAGGCATTTTTCTATAGGAGAGTGTGTCAGGAGATGAACCTATTCTTAGATGGACTGTAGGCAAGGATGATATCTTGTGTTTTTATGGATGCATGTAGGTTCCAACAGACATACACGAGGAGTTGATGCATGACTTTTATTCCTCAGTTTGGGAAGTTCATCCTGGTGTCACCAATATGTATCGAGATCTACACCATCAGTATTGGTGACCAGTTATGAAGAGAGATGATGCTGGTTTTATCATGAGGTGTTCCACCTGTCAGTAGGTGAAGGTGAAACATCAATGACCAACAGGGGTTTTGTAGTAGTTACCCATTCCTGAGTGGAAAAAGAACGATGTCACGATGGAATTCTTGACAAGTTTTCTAAGGTTTCCTTGAGGGAATGATGTAGTTTTGGTTGTCATTGACAAACTCAAAAAGCTTTCTCACTTCTCTCCAATCAAAGAGACCTTCAGTTTTAATGAGATAAGAAGGTTGTACATCTGAGAGATTGTACATCTACATGGGGTACCACACTCCATTATTTCAGATCGGGATGACCGTTTTACTTCTCTGGTCTGGCAGGGACTTTAGAAGGCTTTGGGTACACAGGTACTTCTATGTTCAACTTACCATCCAAAGATAGATCGGTAGTCCGAGCATACAATTCAGGTGCTTGAAGATATTCTTCAAGCATGCATCCTGTATTTTTGAGGTTCTTGGAAGAAACACATACCTCTTGTAGAGTTTGGCTAAAATAATAGTTTTCAAGCAACTATTCAGATGGCACACTTTGAGGATTTTTACAGTAGGCCATGTTGATCACCCTTATGCTGGATGGAGGAAGGACATGCAACTATACTGAGACCTCATCTTGTCTAAGAGACCACAGATAAGATAAGTTGATTCAGAAGAGGATAAATACTGCATAGTCAAGACATAAGTCTTATGTTGACCGACAGAGACGACCTCTAGAGTTTGAGGTCGGAGATCAGGTTTTCCTATGTGTCATACTGAGGTTGGGACATAGAAGTATTAGGAGGTAGGGTAAGCTTTCACTGAGGTATGTCAGACCATTTGAGATTTTGGAGAGAGTCGGACCGGTTTCCTATCGGCTGCAGTTACCTTAGATGTACTAGAATATGCATGATTTCTTCCATGTTTCTCATCTTCGACATTACTTCTCAGAACCGTCTCATGTTTTTCAACCTGAGGAGGTTGAGTTAGATGTGGGCATCTCGTTTGAGGAGCATCCTATCTAGATTGTTGATCGAAGTGAGAAGGTTCTCCGTGGCCAGTCTGTTCCTCTGGAATGAGTGCTATGGTGGCACAAGTGAGTACCAGACGAGACTTGGGAGAGGGAGGCTGATGTACGATCACAGTGGCTGGGGCTGTTCGATGATTCTTCTTCTATGCCGACTTTCTAGGTAAATTCGAGGACATATTTCTTTGAAAAGGGAAATTTGTAAGAACCCGGATCTTATTTTCAGGTATGTTTTCTTTTCTGGTTGTTTTTAGGGAAAAGAGATGTTTTTGGATATTTCTGGAGTACACATCGTGTACTTATAAGTATATTTCATGTACTCAGTTGTTGCATGTAGCCATGTGTTGTCCATGTAATAGTCAAGCACAATGACATGTGTGGTGACCTAGAGACCGCCTAAAGCGGAGGTTAGAAAAGGAAATTAGACACCGTGTACTTTTAAATAACACGCCGTGTACTTTTTTTTTCATTAAATGGACCGAGGTTGTGTCTAATTGGCATAAAGCCCTCTTTTTAGGTCTGAATCTTCCAGGAGCATCCATATGCTGATGAATCTTCTCCGAGACCCCAACTCACCATCTGTTCTTCGAATCGAATTCTATCGATTTCGTTGGAATCACATCTGTGAGTTCTTACTTCTTCTAGAACTTCATCTCCTTATTTCTTCTCTCTTGCAAGTTATCCTTGGTTGAACTTTTTTAGCATTTTTTGTAGATCTATGAAATTTTAGGGTGATTCAATCCCCTAGGTTCATGTATACCAATCTCACAATGCCTAGATAGGTGGTTTGATCCTTTCCATATATAGTCTTTGAGTTATATGTGCAAAAGTTCCCAATACCCTTTTGTGGGGTATTGCATGTTTATGGTTTTTAGCCCTGCTATTTCCTGCTATGCCTTGTTTTTTTGTATAGAGGTTAATTATATGTGAATAGATTTAAATTTTCCATGCTATGGATGTTTTTCCAATGTTTTATAGTTTTGACCATTTGGTCTAGCTTTCCTGTTTGGATTCTTTACTTTCCATTCCTAGTATTGTTATGATGAAGTGATTTATTTTATCTGATATGTTGTGCCATGCCTTGTAGATTTTTAGCCAAGTTTTACTATAGGTTTACTTTGGCTGCTGATTATCATTTGTGTATGATTTCTTTACACGGGGCTGTGAGAACCTGGTGTAGTGAGACCATTTGGGAAATTGACATTGAGGGATTTTTCAGAGTGTCTATTATAATTATCACACTGTGAGACCATATGGGCGATTGACGTTGAGTGCTCCCTCAGAGTGTATTTAGATAAGTTGAGAGACAACAAGAGGAATTGATGTTGAGTGACTCCTTAGAGTGTTTGTAGTTTACCATTACAAGACTATAGGGGGAATTGACAGTGAGTGATTCCTCAGAGAGTATTTGGTTATATGAGACTATAGGGGGAATTGACGGTGGGTTCTTTCTCAGAGAGTCTTAGATTTATGCTTCTTGTAATTTTAACCAGAGGGGTTAGGTTATGATAACTACATAGAGGGTTACCTGAGATTGTTGGCTAAACTAGAGAGGATAGGTTTCCTGTATTTGTTTTCAGTTGGTTGAATTGTTAAATGTAAATTGAATGCATTGAAATCGTTGGACTATTTATTTTTGAGTACTTCCTTATTTACTACTTCTTTTTATTATTGCCTGACATATATATTCACTGACTATTAGGCACATATATTTGGGTGGTTGCCTACTGGGATTTGTCTCACACACTATTTGGGTTTTGCTTTTGGTCCCAAACCGATTATATTGTTATAGATCTAGATAAGGACAAGTGCCCTTCTACTTTAGGTACTTGACTGCTTAGAGCTAGAGAGCATGGGACCAAGCTGAGGCTTGCGATGCTGAGGAGTTTTTTACTTTATTTTCTTTTGTACTTTGGATTAGTATTTTATTTTAGCATTGTGACGTGTTTGGATGCTTTACTAAACATATGTATCATTCATCATTTTATATATGTGCTCCAGTTGTTACTACTTATAGTCTTTCACTTTTAACTATTGTATGTTATTATTACTAATTCTGCTATTTAATATCTATTTATTTCCATTGCATTACTCTTCTAATGAGGGCATAGTATCTCCACTATCACACCCAAGGCCCTCGCTGCTAGTCGGCAGCCACTGGCATTTGAAAAAAATGCACTTGAGGCCATGTGACCAACTGGGCATGGGGCACCTCTGACCAGCACCCGGAACTGAGACGTTACATTCCATATATCAATTTACATTATATTTAAAAAATTATAGAAGCATATTTATTTTTAAACTTAATCTTATTGCATGTTTTGCTGAGATTTATCTTGAAATTACTTATTTACTTTGTGTGACTATCCAATGTATGTATAACTAATACTAGATTCCTAGTTAGAGTCTCTTATGTAGTTTTTTGAATTTAGAGGGTGGAATCATTCCAAATGTTCATGTTTTATACCATAAAAATTTGTTTCTAGCTTGTGGTGACTGGGAATGAACTTTTGGATTTTGGTGATCTGACTAGGGTGATGTAGTCGGTTGACCTGATCTGGATTGTTATATGGTAGTGGGGAATTGCCAAACATTGACTTGAAACCATAATTTTCATGTACCTACTTCCTAATAATCATTATGATCAAATTATAGATTTCTATAATGAAGATATTAATAATTTATTTTTTTATGTAAACTGTGATTTAAGTTTCTAATATTTTAGTTTTTTATATTATACTATATATATATAAATGAAAAGAGTGTATTAAGCGTATTTTTTATGATTATTATTTCTATTAAATAAAAATTTGGATGAAAGATTCATTAAAAAAAATATCATTTGATGGAAATATATATGTGATTTAATATTATAAGTGAAAGATGTTTTTATAGGGAGGATTTATTATCATTAACATTATATTTTCCTTATTATTATGGAGAGAGGTGATTATTTTCTTAGTAGTAGCACAATGTGTGAGGGTGAAATGTTAAGGTGTAGGGCATTAAGGTGTGAGGAGAGGTAGGACACTAGTTATGTCGTCCAACACTGTAGGTAATTAGCGGTACAATAATATTTTAGTGATGGTAGGAGACATGATAGTGCACCAATAATGACATGGTTCTTATTTGGGGCTACCTCTGTCATTCAACATGACTTAGGAATCACACTATTCTTAGGGCCACTCATAATTATAACTAGAAAAGTAATTAAATGTGATTGGAAATAGAAACTTGGTACTTAGGCCATGGTTTGGCCTTTTCAAAGCCAATGGGGCTTTGGAACTTCTAATTGTATTGGTCATTGTGGGTACTTACTAATCCCAATGAGGAGGGATGTGTTTTGACCAATTTGTGTACCTTGGATGTGTGTTCTTGTATTTTTTAATATTATCAACCATAATAAAGATTACTATTACTATTATTATTATTATTATTATTATTATTATTATTATTATTATAATTGACAAGTAAAAAGGGGATATATCCCTATTTATCCTCAAATTATTCTAAGAGATCATGAGAAAAAAATAAATATGTATTTACTCCACTTATCCTTAAAATTTATTCTTTTTTCCATGGAATATATTTAATATATTTCACTAATGTAATCATTCTTTAATATTTTTCTTCCTCCTCCCTCTTCCTCCTCCTCTTATAATGTTTTTCTCAACTTAGGATTTACGGAGGATTGTGGTTTTACCATTCAAAGGAAAAAATCTGAATTTTAGGGGGGGTTTAATGTAATGAGGATGAAAAATACATTTCTAAACCCAATATATATTTATTTGATGAATGATTCATGGTTTCGCAAATTATGGGTATTCGGTTTTACCCCTTTTATATTATTTGAAAAATAAATGGGTTATTTTATTGTTAAAAGTGATTTTAAACTTATGAAATGTATCTCTAAATTATACATGATGGTTTAAAAAATGATTTCCATCATTTAATTTTTTATTTCATGTTATATCAAAGGGGCTTTTATGTAATGTTTTTGTAAAATTATGATCATGTATTTTTATGATCACTTGGTGTTTGATAATATTCCATTATTGTTTTATTATGAAAAAAAATGATAATTTATTTCATGGAATGTTTAATATGATTTTTTAAAAATACAGATGATTGTTTTTGAATTAATTCAAATGGTAAAGAGGTATTTGACATATTTAATGTTCAATTACTTTTTAATTATGCCTATATTATTATTTCTCATTTTTAATTATTATTAAACGAAAATATAAAATTATGTTACATCTTTATGTTTATGTTTCTATTGATTTTATAAATATAATTCAATGACTTTATATTTTTCATTTTATAAAGAAAAAAATGTTTGTCTATAAGATTAAGGCGTTTATAGTGTTTTCAGACCCAAATGTTAGTAACCTTGATATAGTTTATATTTTTGATGAATTCAATTTATTAAATAACGTGATATTGATAATAAGGGGCTATTTTCATGAAGGGTAAATGGTTAGGGAGATGTGGGTTTATATAAATGTTTTAAATTTATTTATTTATTTCTTGGTGATAGAATGTTTATATTTTATTGTTTGACTTTGTTTTTATTTATAAAACTTCATGGGAAGAATTAGGTAAATAATATGTGATTTTAGTGACAATTACAGTCTTTAGGTTAGATTACACATTATATATACGTGCCCCTATTTTAGTCCACACACTGTCTAGGATGGACTAGTTTAAGATTTTTCTCTGGATAGTTTTATTTAGACTATTTTCACTAGTTTAGATTATAAAATGGTTAATTAATTTCTATTAGTTTAAGATTATGCTATGGATAATTCTCTACACCTAGTTTATAGAGTTCATGGTTGGTTATGAGGATCCTATATTTACTTTCCTTTGTCTCTATGTAGTTTTCCCATGTTGTATGATGATTGATTCTTGATACTTGATGGTTTTTTATTTTTCATGGTCCCTTATTATTATTCTTTGGTACTTGAGATGAAATTTGATTATTTTATGATGTTATCTATTTTATAATGGTTTTTTTAGTGGATAATTTCCATTTATAAATGGAAAAGGTATTTTGAATTTATTTTTAAATTATAAATAATTTTTCTTTTGAAAAGATATATATAAAGCCTTAATTTAGTATCTTTATTCCCTTAAATGTAATAAATATATTTTTAATAGTTATTTTAAAAAATAGTATTTATGATTTTTCTTGTAAAATAAAATGGGTATAATCTTGTTTATATCCTATTAGGAATTCAATGACACCCTACACACACACACCCACACCTTAGTGTGCATATATTCTCATCTTATCTCCTTTTTATTTTAGGTATGATTGATATTACCATTTATAAGTGTGGACCTTGAGCTCGATTGTAGCACTATGGATGTGGTTCCATGAAAAGTTGATCATATTTCACATAAAGATAGTTGGGTTCTTTATTTAATTTATGTCTAGACTTATGTTTTATACATGTAGACTTTGTCTCCATATTTTTATATCCATGATGTACCTTACATGGTAGAGTATTTTTTGTTTAGTTGATTCATTATAAGGTCTCGTTTAATATTTATAACCTATAATGGGTAAATTATTCCCATTATTTATATTAATAACCTTGGAACTTATGATAGATTATGGAAATCTATAATTAATCTTAGGTTTATTGCCTACTAGTTTGGATATTTTGGTCAAACACTCAGATTTATAAGTTACATTTAAACTGAGATCCTTTAATTCTGAAAATTTATAGGTACTTTGTGTTGTTCCAAATTCACTTCCAAAATAATGTCATTAATCAATGAATTTCACAAATATATATAAATATAAAATAAAATAGTTTCATGAAATTCAATATAATCCATGTATTTAACATAACTTACCACCCTCAGTTTATAATAGAACCACCCATCATAGGTGAAAAGGATAATTATCCATAGGATTCACTTAGTAACTCTTTGATGTTATCATCAATATTTATATAAAACTTAGAATTAGGGTGATTAATTTATATGTGAGTATGATAAACCAATATAAGTGGTAAGGTGAAGGTAAAATTTTAGGTTGAAATTACGCAAGGGAATACCATAAGTAATATAGGTTCAAAAAATATGGGATTAGGTACTGTCATATCTCAAAATTAAATTAAATATTTCTTCTTCCTCTCTATATTAATTGAAACATTACCTTTATTTAAATTTCACTTGAACACCACTTTCTTTATTTTCTTTCCATTATCTTTCTTCTTCTTCTCATTTTCCTTATTTTTAAATTTTTTTCCTTCTCTATTATATATGTTTCTAACTATGAATATGATTCATCAAACATTTATTTCAATTTGATTATTTCAAAATTAGAGAGAGAATTAGTGGTAGAAGGAGGGGTAATCACAATAACATCCCGAGAACATTTATACCACAATTAGAGGATCTTTTTATAAAGTCATTACCTTATTAGTAATGGTTAGTCTTAAAAATTCCTCTAAATTAATCCAATAATTCCTCATTATTGAACTCACATTACACTGTGTTGTATTTATTATCAATA
The DNA here is from genome assembly GCA_963277665.1 of Viscum album. Lineage (NCBI taxonomy): Eukaryota > Viridiplantae > Streptophyta > Magnoliopsida > Santalales > Viscaceae > Viscum > Viscum album. The sequence continues at coordinate 900,224,719 of OY728131.1, read as the reverse complement.
AGTGTAAATAAGAATGAAGGAAATATGTATGATGTCAATATTTGAATGATAAAAATAATATGGAAGTATATTGAAGTGACCAAAAATTTTGATAATAAGAAGGTTTGAATTAAAAAGACTAGTTTTATACATGAACTGAGTTGAGATTCCTGGAAAATATGTTATAGTATGGTCTTGGAATAAGTAACCAAGGTACTGTCATTATTCATATGAAAAATTATGTGAGATACTACTATTAGACATTCTTGGATATCTATTCACATATATAAATGGTTGAAATAGTGTTTTAGTTTCTTCCAACATTTATATTTCATGAAAAACATTTAGTTTGAAAAGATGAATTGAAGATTATGCTAATTATTACTTTATAATAAGATTTCATTAGAGAATATTTGATGAAAAATAAAATAGACTAGTCCCATGGAGTGTTCATAAGTTCTAGATATTTTAACTCTATGAAGCAGCCAATAAATAATTTGAGACACATGAAGTGATTCTAAAAATTTATATCCTTTCATTTATCCATCTTGAAGAAATAATTTTTCATAATGTTCGGGGAATTAAATCTATGTTTTGGAAGTTAAAGGTCCATTGAATTAGTCTAAGAAGTATTTTTATGCTAAAAATCCTTTGGAATATATGTTCTAGTAGTTATTTAAGATGATTTGAAGTTATTACAATGAGTTTCAAATGGTTTTAGATAAATTTAATAAGTTTCTCCACTTCATTGAAGAAATATTGAAATTTAATTCTAAATCTAGAAAATGTCAAATATTTGTGTTTTTGTAAGAATTTTGGATGATGTAACTATGTGAAATTTTATTAAATAAAGGGTATTCTATAAGGATTATATAATTTCTGTAAGGAATATGAATTATTGTAAGACTCTTTATAATTTCATAATAGTTTTTAGATATTTTTAAGACTTTAACTTATATAATTTCTATAAGAATTATAAATTCTTATAAGACTTAATATTTTCACAACAGTTTCTTAATTTTTTTTAAGATTATGATATTTGGTCATACTTATGCTTAAAATCACTAGACTTCTTTAGATTCGTGTAAGACTCTCTAGTTAGAGTAATTTAGAAATATAACTGTACTAAAGACTTTATTTCAGTCTATAAAAGGATTTGTTTGAAAATCATAAGACATTGTTTTAGAGTCAATAGTTTGCCAAAATATAAAGATTTAAGGTTTTTAGGTTAAGATACTAAAATATAAACTGAAAAATTCTATTCTAATCTTCAATGCCTAAACACCATGATGATACAATTTAAACCAAGAATCTAGTTGAAGTCTAAGGAGATATATAATGAAGGAAATTTGGTTCTATACCATATAAAAGATGAAAATTCCATGAATATTACTGTAAATATAAAATAAGATGAATACTATTATATATTTTGGGAGGCAATCACACTGCAATAAGAGTTTCATGCTGTAGTGTGTGACCAAATGAAGGGAGAGTTGCAGGAGAGTTTTGTGCTATAATATATGGTTCTACAATAATGAAAACTTCATTTCCTATCTTCATGAAATTACAAAGGTTTAATTTCATATAAATGTTTTGGACGTTTAGATAATAGAGAGAATATAATTATATTTCTGGATATCATGTTGAATTAAAAAGATCAAGCCTTTAGTAGAATTAAAGGGACATTAGATGTGACCAGTTTTATATGAAACTGATGTTCAAAGAAGTTGGATATTTGAACCTAGAGATATATGAAGAATTAAATTAAAAATATTATAAGGATAATATTCAAGTGGTTTGTTGATGTATATTTTTAGAAGAAGAAGAAAAAAAGACCTGGCCCCTAATACAAAAATCCTAAGTATTATATTAATATAAAATAAGAAGACTCAATACTACTACTACCTAGAATATCTTTTGTGTTGAACACTTGGAGAGATTTAACATTGCTATAAATGTTAGCATAACTTTTCATTAAAAATGGGAAGAATAGATATTTTAAACTTACTATTATATATAATTTATATACTAAAATAGTGAGTGATCCTGGCTTATAATATTCATATATTTTAAGGCCTAAAGAAGTTAAAGGCATCCATTTTCACTGTTGTAGTTTGAGGAAGAAGATCAAATCTATTGAAGTCTAATGTGAAGAATCATTCTACATAAGTGATCTTACTTTAATAGGTGAAAGTATATATACCTTTTACTTTGTAGAGAAAGTCTTGGTTGTTTACTTAGACTATTTAACTTCAAGGGAGTACTTGCATAAAATTTCGTCCAATTCTATAATTTTTATAGGTTCAAGTTCATACCCTATCTTGATCTTTATCTTTATAATAAAAAGTAAGATCTGTAAATTTGGGATAAAAACAATAACACACTGGGGACATAGTTATCCATCTTTGATGAAAAATTAATTAACAAATCATGGCGTTGCTTTTTGAGATTTCTTGATTACTACAACATGCATGATAACCAGGGAGTGACGATAGAGTGAGAGATCCATTCACTGAATATGTATAGAGGTTAAAAGGGTTAAAGTTTTACTTTATCTAAAATTCAACAAATATAATTCACCTCCACTGTAAGTGTTAAACATATTCAAAAGTGATCATATGAAGTGGTATCAGAGCACACAAGAATAATATCCTAGAATAGTAAGTCTAGAAATAAGATATATGAGTATAATTTGGGAATGAGATATAATAAAAATGCTAAGGAGACTATTCTCAAGAAGTCAGTGAATATTTTTGTTAATTTTTCCTTGTGTAATTAATAAAAGATAATTATTTCTAAAAAACAACGAGAATTAAAATAAGAATTCAACACCTAAGAGAAAGATATGATTCAATTATAGAAGAAGATAACACATTATATATTTTTTCAAGCAATACATGTGTACTGGTACTTGTTAAATAAATATAGAGAAATAAAAGAGTAAATTTGTCCAAGTAAAAAAGGGATTAGTTTGGTGAAAATAAATTTTGAGATTCCTTGTGTAAGTTCCATGAAAGATCACCACACTTCTAAAGAGTGCATATTAATTTGGATGGATCAATTTTAAAAGGTAATAAGATTTAAAAAAGTGTATGATATTTCATATTCCAAAGGAATTCAAATAGATCCACCTGAATAATTCAAAGTTCATGAGATGTTGTCAAAATATTATTTCCCAAGATCTCATTAGGATTTTTTTGGAAGGTAAAAATAGGCTGGACATATTTATAAGAACTGCATAACTATGTTCTCATCCTAGGAATATATATTAAAGAAGATACACTAATCACCCAAATATGCATGTTACTTGATGGACAATGTAAAGAAGATTATTCCACACAAAGATTTTTTTTCAAAGAATGGAATCCATTCTCCCTAGATAAAACACTATATTAAAAATTAGTAAATCAAGAATGAATAGTTTAACCAAACATATATACTAAAATAAATAAGTATCTTTCTTGAGAAGAAAATCTAAAAACTATTTCTATCAATGATGATAAAGATAGTTCCACCTTATTCCCTTATGCATTATATCGTTTTTATGCTTCCTATACAAGGAAATAAAATGTGATACAAATTATCAGTGGGTGAACTAAAAAAATAAGTATGTTGTAAAAACATGAGAATAAATAAGAAATTAACCATAATGGATCTAATCACAATAATTGGTATAAATAATAACATCAGATGAAAATATTCACCTTTATAAAGTGATACTAGAGATTATCCCTTGAGGGTGAGAAAACTAAGTGGCTTAAAGAACCTTATATTTCATATAAATCTTAAATTTATGGAAATTACATTAAAAGAAGTCATTTATGAGGTATTTATGAATATTTCATATTCATTTTTCAAATAATAATTTCTTGTGTTAATGGAAATATTTAGAATTAATAAATGACATAAAAATAAATAAATTTAGATATGTTCTATGGATGATTTCTAAAGTTTTATCCTATTGGAAGTATTTGAATGTTTATTACTTGTGAATTAATATGATTGTATGGATTTTGGTTTTAAAAATATCATGAGAATATATTTATATATTGGATTTGTTTAAAATTTATTAAAAACCCCCTAAGGAAAGTATGAAGTTGGAATTATATTATATTGATTTATATATATATATTTTACCTAAATTATATACCTTTATTTTTTTACTTAGATCATGGATCATAAAAGTGTAAATTATATTAATTGATATCACATTTATTAATATTTAATTTATACCTTCCTCTTGAAAGTACTTTGAATTTTTTCAATAATAGGGAGATAATAAAATAAAAAATGAAGATAAGGAGAATAAAATTAAAGAAAATATTAACATAAATTTTTTATAATTGGTATTGAAATAAAATATAAGGGGTATTTTTTTGAACTCACATTGTATTTTGTTTTATTTTTTTTCAATAAGTTCTAATAATAATGATGGAAATATAGACGATTTCAATATGTGAAGAATAATAAGAAATTAAAAGTATAATGGAGTGCCCAAATATATTGATGAGATAAAGTTTTGAGTTTCCAAGCACAATTTTTAAATGATATTCATTAAGATGTTTGAAAAATACATTTTAGTTTGGTGTTGGAATAAGTAACTAAGGTAATTCAATTATTTATTTGAGAAAGTATGTGATAAACTACCATTACATATTCTTTTAGATACATTCACATATGTAAATGGTTAAAAGTGTATTTCATTTTCATTAGCACTTATATTACATGAAAAATATTTATATTGAAAAGATGGTTTAAATATATTACTACTTAATACTCTATAATCATATTTTATTCTAGAATATTTTATGAAAAGGAATGAATATGAGTTCCATGGAGTGTTCATAATCTCATGATAGTTTAACTCTATGAAGTGGTTGATGAAAAATATGAGAAGAAACTAGTGATTCTATGTAGTAACATCCATGTATTTATCCATATTAAAGAAATATTTTTGAATTTTTTTAAAGAATTAAATATTAATTATTGTAGTGAAAGGTCCATTGAATCACTATAAGGTGTATTTATATACTTCACATCATTTAGAATATATTCTGATAATTATTAAATATGGTTTGAATTTATTCCGAAGAGTTTTAAATGGTTTTAGATAATTTGAATAAGTTTATGTGATTTATCGAATAAATCTATAAATTTAGTGCTAAATATTGAAAATGGATAAGTATTAGAGTTTTTGTAAGACTTATAAATTATGTTAATATATTATATTTGGTCAAAGGGAACTCTTTTATACTTACTAAATCTTTACAAGTGTTTTAAATTATCATCATACCCTTGAGTATTTAATTATGATTTGTTGAAGATTTCATATGACATTGATTGTCACGAACCAGATCTGGTCGCCACCATTAATGGCACCAAACCCGGCCCGTGGAAAGGCCCGAAGGGCGTTCCCTATCCCCACGGGCTGGCAAAAGTGCCCGAGTATCAAACAAATCTGGTTTGGGAACGATTTACCCGAGTATGAAAGCATAAATCATAAAAAAACAATCAATTATTAAAATCTGAAATTTTCATGCTAAACAATTCTTAACAAAACCAGATCTGAATACATATGTTTAAAAACTCTAAAATTGGTCTAAAAACAAATAATGACAACATAAAGACATCCCAATGGACTCCACATGACAAGGGGATCATCACCCGCAAGCCGTCCCCGCAACTCCGCCCCAACGATGGGGACTAACATCCCGAACCGCCATCACCCTTAGCCTTCCCTTTACCTGAGTCAAGCATAAGCAGGTCTACTTACACCCATGGGGTGTAAGTAGGGTGTGAGTCTAAGCCCAATAGGATACCACCAGTTGATTCCAAAGAGTATGCAATACAATGTGAACAAAACAAGCAATTTTAATACACAAGGTGAAACAATGTTAAAATTCAAAGAAATGCAACTTTCAAATGAAAACAGTTTTCAATACGAGAATTTCAGAATGTTATCAAATTAAATAGACATGTGAGCTACTGTAATTTACTTCCAAAAACAACCCACAACAAGGGTAAATACCACAAATACTATGAGCATCAAAATCGGGAACACCCCTAAGCACTAGGTTGTCTCGGGCCCTATGTACCTCGTACCTCGGTGTAGAGTAACCATAGAAAAATCCGTTCTCGTGCACGAGCCACTAGTAGGGAACATACCCATAACCTAGTGGTCCCCAATCATCATCCAAATAGTTTAGTTAGAGTTGTCGTTATCCATATGCTAAGTGGAATAGGGACAAAACCCATCCGATCCACTAGCCGTACTAGTACAAATCCGCCCCACCTAAGTACCCAGGCTTCCCCTTTTTGTGCTCAAACAATTTCAGCAAACAACACACATCCATTTTCATATAAAATATCACTACTGGTCACAAACAAATTGTACAGTAGCTACACACATTTTATACCATTTAAAACACACAATAAAATAATTTTATTTCCAATAAAACAACCTCTCAAAACATCACATTGTTTTTCACCCAAAGCTCTTTAAGATATCCACCTTTCACACTATGATAACAATTATAAGTTATTAAAACAAAATTTCAGTTTAAAAACCTTTAATGAAACCAAAAATTCAGTTATGGGGCATCCCAAAATGAACCAATAAAATATTTGAATGGAAAACCCTCAATTTCACCAAAAATTGGAACTTAAAATTCATTTGCATTATAAATGCAACTAAAACCAATTTTTACAGAAACATTCAAGTGAAATAAACATTAGGGTACCATGAAAACATCAATCTAATTCACAAAAATTTCACACACAATGAAATCACCTACCAAATTAACAAAACCCCTTGAATCTCCGTGCGAAAATCAAATCGCACCCCCGCCGCACCAAGAGAGAACTAGATCAAACCTAAAACCACACAAATTGGCCAAGAAATCCCCAAGTTAAACCCTAGGTTAGAAATCCTAGTTTCTGGACATTAGTAAACTCAATTATAACTGATGAAACCCTAAGAACAATGAGTTAAACCCAAAGTAATTTGAAAGAGGAAAGAAAAGGGATCATTTACTTGAAGTATCTTGAAGTAATCACTCCAAAACTCCAGTATCTGAAATTTAAAAGAGCCAAAATTTAGGGTACGTTCGAACAAGATGTATTATCTCATTTAGGAACTGTAATGGAGGAAAAATATTGAGAATTGAGAGAGTTATGAAAGAAATACTTTACCTCTTCAAATCTGGGCGATTTGAGGAACCCTATGAAGTTCGGCAGAAAATCGAGATTCTACAGAGCTCCAAATGGGTGAGAGAGAGGTCAGACGCGCGGCTGTGTTACTTGGTCTTGAGTGAGACTTAGAATTACTGAAAAATCCCAAATATTGAATAAGTTATAACAAAATCAAATTTTATTTTTAAAACAGGAATTGGGATTTCGGGCAGGCCCAACCCCTTAGATAAAAACCCAAATAACCCCTGGTTATGGATTTCTAAAAGCTCCAAATTACCTTGGTGGTGTTAATAGGTTATGGGAGGTAAATTAGGAATTTGAATGGATGAAAAATGTTGAAAAATGAAAAAGTTATAAAAGATACAAAATTTATTTTTTAATCTGGAATTGGGCTCACAGTTTGGCCCAATTCATGAATACTCATCTATTCCTCCCTAAAACCTAGGGAAACCCCCAGAAAAAGAAAGGATGTAAATTAAATGAAAAAAAATACCTTTAAAATATGTCTTGTATGTGAAAATTCTTCCCACCATGAAGGACTTTCCGCCCCGGAAAGTCAACATGAATCTCGGTTGGAAAACAAGAATGGGTACTCTTCCTCGACCCATGACTTTTGCTCCCATGTCTCATGTGTATCATTCCCATGTTGCCATAGAACCCGGACTAAAGGAATAGACTTTCCTCAAAGTATCTTCTCTTTGGAGTCCACTATTTTCATCGGTCTCTCAACGATAGACAAGTCAGGCTCTATCTCCAGTTCTTCCCAACTCAACACATGGGATGGATCCGGATTGTATTTCTTCAACTGAGAGACGTGGAAGACATCATGGATAGACGTCAACTAAGAAGGTAAGGCCAACCTATATGCCACATTACCAATACACTCAGTGATCTCAAAGGGTCCGACATACCGTGGCATCAGCTTACCTTGCTTCCCCAATCGACAATGGCCCAGACGAGGGGCCACTTTTAAGAATACCCTGTCACCCACAGAAAACTCTAGGTCTCGACGCCTCCGGTCAGCATAAGATTTATGACGACTCTGAGCTGTCAATAAGCGCTGCCTGATCAACTTGACCTTCTTAGAAGTCTCCTACACAAGGCTCGGCCCCAACAGTGAAGTCTCACCTACCTCAGCCCAACATAGGGGGGACCGACAAGGCCGACCATAGAGCGCCTCAAAAGGGGCCATTCGAATCGTGGATTGGTAACTATTATTATAAGAAAAATCTACCAATCCCAAATGGATATCCCAAGAACCTCCAAAGTCCAGGACACATGCACGAAGCATGTCCTCCAATATCTGATTCGCCCGCTATGTCTGACCATCTGTCTGTGGGTGGTATGCCGTGCTCATCTTAATCTTAGACCCCAAGGACTTTTGAAGGCCTTCCCAAAATCGAGAAGTGAAGCGGGGGTCTCTATACTAGACAATAGCTGATGGTACACCATGGAGTCTCACCACTTCCTGAAGATACAAATGGCCCAACTCATCTACTTTAGTTGTATCTTTTATCGGAATGAAGTGGGCTGATTTGGTCAGACGATCAATCACAACCCAAATAGCATTCTTACCCCGAGGTGTACGAGGTAAACCAACAATGAAGTCCATGGCAACCTGTTCCCACTTCTAGGTAGGAATGGGTAGTGGTTGGAGCAAACTGGATAGCCTTTGGTGCTCTGCTTTCACCTGCTGACATGTGTAGCATCTCGAAACAAAGTCTGCTATGTCCCGTCTCATACCAGGCCACCAAAACTGCCGACGAACATCATAATACATCTTAGTGGCACCCGGATGGATAGACCACTGAGACTGGTGGCTATCTTGCATCACCACCTTCCACAGAGATAATGGCACTACTAAACGGCCCTTGAAGCACAAGATACCCTCGGGAGACGACGACCAATCATAGGATGTCTCCCCACAATGAAGGAACTGCTTAGACCACTGAAAAAGATCATCACTGGGCTGTTCCTGCTGAATCAACTCCAATAGAGAAGGATTCAACTGGACACTTGCCAAGAATGCCCCTCCACTGTATTCCCTAGTCCCCACATGCATCTAAGAAAAGAGACCCATCAAAGCCCACTCATCACTAGACTTCCTCAAAGCCTGCACTGGAACTCTTCTGCTCAAAGCGTCGGCCACTACATTACCCTTGCCTGGGGTATAGACAATGTCAAAGTCAAACCCCTGCAAGTACTCGATCCAGCGACGTTGCCGCAAGTTGAGGTCCTTCTGCGAGAAGATATAATCCAAGCTTTTGTGATCAGAGTATACCACAAACTTCTCCCCAAAGAGGTAGTGACGCCAAGTCTTCAAAGCATTCATCACCACTTCCAACTCCAAGTCATGGGTTGGGTAGTTATTTTCATGTGGTCGAAGTTGGCGAGATCCATATGCGACCACATGATCATCTTGCATAAGCACGCACCCAAGAACCATACCTGAAGCATCACAATAGACCACATATCCCTTTCCAGCCTCTGGAAAAATCAGCACGGGGGCGGTATTCAACCACCTCTTCAGCTCCTCGAACGATGCCTGACATTCTGGACCCCATACGAACTTCACCCCTTTCCGGGTGAGGGAAGTCATCGGTGAAGCAAGCCGAGAGAAATCCCAAACGAATCACCTATAATAACCGGCCAAGCCAAGAAAACTCCTGATCTCGAACACATTCTTCGGTTTCTCCCATGACATGACTGCACTAATTTTCTCAGGGTCCACTGAAACTCCATGCTCTGAGATCACATGCCCCAGAAATCTCACCTCTCTGATCCAGAAAGTGCACTTTGACAACTTTGCATAGAGGCTGTGATCTCGTAATGTACCCAAAACGATCCTCAAGTGATGTTCGTGTTCCTCCTCAGAGCAAGAGTATACCATAATGTCATCCACGAACACCACAACAAAGGAATCGAGATACTGATGGAACACCCTATTCATAAGTTCCATAAATACTACTGGAGAATTGGTCAATCCGAAGGGCATGACCAAATACTCAAAGTGGTCGTACCTGCTTCGGAAGGCTGTCTTAGGGATATCTGACTCCTTCACCCTAAGTTGATGATACCATGAACGCAAGTCTATCTTTGAGAACCACTTTGACCCCTTCAACTGATCAAACAAATCATCTATTCTGGGCAAAGGGTATTTGTTTTTAATTGTTACCCTATTCAGCTTCCGGTAGTCAATGCACAACCGGAGGGATCCATCAGCCTTTTTTGCAAACAACACAGGAGCGGCCCAAGGAGAGACGCTCGGGCGAATGAATCCTTTGGATTCTAAGTCATCCATCTGTATCATTAATTCCCTTAACTCGGTGGGGGCCATGCGATAAGAGGGAAGAGATATCGGCTGTGTTCCCGGTGCCAGATCAATCGAAAAATCCACATCCCGCTCCGGGGGAAAACCAGAAAAATCATCAGGGAAAACCTTGAGAAACTCATTCACTACACGAGGTAGTGCACCTTCAGGGGAAAGACCATCCTCTAGCACAATCGAAGATAACTAGAAGATAACACTTCCCAACTCTGGGAGTGGAGGCCCTGCGCGACTTGATCGTGGATCCCATTCTCCATGAAAAACCTCACGACTCCCATCAGGTGCTATGAAACTCACACGCCGTCTGTAGCAATCGATGTGTGCATGGAAGTGTACTAGCCAATCCATCCTGAGAATGACATCAAAAAGGTCCATATCTAAGACCAAGAGGTCCCACTCCATCTCGACCCTGACACAGAAAGTGCACATGAGGGGCACCTGAGGCCCTGCTCCTTCTTTCCCAAAGGTGTCACCAACTCCATCGCAAAAGACATTAACTCAGTTGGAAAATTCAGAATGTCCACAAAATGTCCAGAAATGAATGAAACAGAGGCATCAGTATCAAAAAGAGCAGTACCTATAGAAGATGCGATCATAACGGTACCTTGAACTGTCGATGGTCCCGCCTCTGATCCTGCTGGTGACTGATCCACTGCATGGAGATGTCCAGTATCTGCCTGAGGACGACCGCTAGTCTGTGGTTGTGCCATGAACTGGATCTACCCAGAAGATGATCCAACCCTACCACCACGACCACCAAATCGAGATCCCCCAGTCCTCGACGGATCAAACTGTGCTGGCACTCCTCTTGAAGCCACTGACCCTGCCCCACTTGGGAGTGGACGTGCCACACCTCAGAAGCGCTGCAAATGACCTATACCTCCACACTGGTAACAAGGATTCGGAGGAAGAGGACATGCTGGTCGAATATGCCCAGGCCTCCCACATTGGTGGCACACGACCGATCTCGCATCAGAAGCCGCAAAAAAAACTGCCTGGAAGAGTGGCCTGAACTGCCCCCTCCTTTCTTCACATGATCCTCCTGCTTCCTTTTCTTCTCTGAGGATCTGCCACTACCCACTGCTGACACTGAACCATTGAAACCAGCCCTGCCTTTCCTATAAATCTCCACCATGCACGCCCGATCAACAACCTCAGCATAGGTCCTCAGCTTAAACAAGAACACCTGGGAGTATATCTCTGGTCGCAAGCCTTTCTCAAACCTCTGGGCCTTCGCTTGCTCATTAGAGACAATTTATGGAGAATACCGAACCAATTCAGGGAAACGGTTGGCATACTCCATCACAGATAGATTCCCCTGAACAAGTTCCATGAACTCTCTAGACCTGGCATAAGCCAACACCTCAGGACAATACTGTTCATTGAAGACAGCCTTGAAATCTCCCCAGCACATCTGATCATTCTTCCCAGCCTAAAGCACTGACTCCCACCATTTACGACTGGGACCCTCCAACAGGAAGGAGGCACACTTCACCCTGAGATCCTCGGGTGTTTCCAGGAACTCAAACATACGCTCGATCTTCTCGAGCCATTCTTCTGCTTCCTGGGGTTCTGTGCTACCTCGGAAGGCAGGAGGCCTGTTTTTCAGAAACTCTTGTTCTTTATCTTTTCTAGGACCTGTCTCCTCTGCCCTAATAGGAATAGGAGCATGAGCTGTTCCCTGTCCCAAAGCTTGGATAGCCCGAACAACAACCTCCACAAGCCTATGATCAATAGGCGTGGGAGAACTCTCTCCAGCTTCCTCCTGTGGGTGCGTGGGAGCTTTCCGGGGAGGCATGTTGCTACAAAATGCAACAGTCACAAAACAATAGTCAATACCACAATTCTGAAAATTGTAATCAAATACATCAAATATAAACAAACTAAACACATTCTTTTAATAAAAGAAACAACTACTCCACATCTGCCTGATGTCCACATGTGGTCTGCAGCCCACACGTCTCACCTAGAAGTGAAGTCAATCAGTAAATTCCAACATCCTCTGGTGACTCAAGGTCTTCCATGAGAGGTGCGGGCCAGGCACCCTACTCACAACCAATACCCCGAGCCCCGACAGTCCTAGCTTATGTCTATCCCGACTCATCTCAAAATAACAATATAACCCAAAAACATTAACCTCCTTTGATACCATTTTGTCACGAACCAGATCCGGTTTGTGACATTGATATTTCCTATAACTTATGCTACAAGTTGAAAGACTTATTTAGATTCATGTAAGAATATTCAGTTAAGAAAATTTAGAAAAGAAACTCTATGTAAGACATTGTTTCACTCTACACAAGTCCTTATTTTAGAATAATAAGAACTTATTTAAGAGTAAAAAATTATAAAAAATATAGAAATTTCGTTTTTAAAAGTTAAGATACTATAATATAAAATTGGAATTGGTATACTAACCTTCACTAATTAAATATCACGATTATTTAATTTAAGACATGATTCTAACCAAAGACTAAGGAGATGAATAATATATAATTTTTTTACACCATGTATAAGATAAACACGCCATAATTATACCTATAAATATAAAATGAGATGAATATAGTTATGTAGTTTGGGAGGAAATCATGACATTAAGAGTGTGAAATTTCATAGTGTTTTATGAAAAGGTATGAAGAGTTGTGGGATAGATTTTTGTATTAATAGAATGTTACATGACTATGATGATGACTTTGAATATATTTATGCAACTTAAAATGATTAATTTTATGTAGATTTTTTGGTAGTTTAGAGAAGACAGACAATGAAATGATATTTCTAGATATTATGTGGAATTAAAAATGTTAAGTCTTTTGGTGAATTAAAAGGAAACTAAATGTGATTAGTTTTATAAGACATCGTCTACTAAAGAATTTGGATACTTTAAACTATTGACATATATATATATATATAATATTTAAGTGTGAATATTATGAGGATATTATTCATGATTTTTTTAAAAATATATTCTGAGAAGAGGAAGATCAAAAGATATGACCCCTGATAAAAAATTACAAAATGTTATCTGAGTAATGAATAAAAAGACCCAACACTGCTACTACTTGGAATATATTTTGTATTTAAGGCTTCAAGAGATTCAATGATTCTATAAAGTTAACCATACCCATGCATTGAATATAGAAAAAAATAGATAGCTCAAACTTACTACTAAAAATCATTATTTAGGCCAAATTAATGATTAATACTAACTTAAAAGATTAAAATATTATAAGTCTTGATGAAGATTAAAGTATCCATTCTGACTACTACTATTTGAGGATAAAGATCAGATCTATTAGAGTTTACTATGAAGAATAATGCTACATCTGTGATCTTAATCCAATAGGTATAAGATGATATCTGGTGTAATTTTTAGAGAAAGTCATGATTGTTTCTATAAACTAATTAACTACAAGTAGGTACTTACATAAAAGTCAGTCAGTGTCGATATTTTTATTGGTTTAAGGTCATACCCTTTCATGATATTTCTATTAATAATAAAAGCTAATTAATTTGAACTTAGGAAAAATCATAACACACCAGGGATATAGTCATTCATCATAGAGGAGGAACTCATTAACATATCATGTTGTTCCTTTTTGTACATTCTTGATTATTACTTGATGCATACTAACCAAGGAGTTATAATGGAGTGATACATCCATTCACCACATAATTGAATAGGTAAAAAGGGATAGGGTTTTAAATGATGTAAAAGTCACCAACACTGATTTACCCATTCTTTGTTTAGGGATATCCAAAAGTAATCTTATAACCCATTTTGGGTGAAAGATGAATCTCTTTCTTCAATGTGAATGGTGAAATTGGTTGGGGTTATAACTGAATCACCATCCTCTCTATAATGGATCTAAAACATTTAAAGTATACATATTAATCTTAATAAAGTATTTAAAATTAAATATAATATTGGTCAATGTTGGATAATAAGATGGTGTAAGGGTTTTACTTAATGATGAAGTTTTGAACTGTCTTTGAGAATAAATTTGTGTGTTTAATGTCAGCTCCAACAAATAATTTTCTTACCTATAATGGGAATCATTTTCTACATCCTTTAATAAATACAAATTCATAATATTTTCCACCATTAATATCTTTTATAGAGTATAAAAATCAATAAAATTCACTTTCCAAAGATATGTGATTAGATGAATATTCTAAAAAATATTCATCCCTATTGATACCTTTATAATTAAGTAAACTCCCATAATCCTACATTTTTTATTTTAAGTTCCATCTGTTTAAAATTATGAATGAAGAACTTGGAAAAATTTAGCGTTGGACCTTGAAAAATCATATAATGTATACATCTAACTAGTTCATAACACCTTGAATATCTCTGTTAGGTTTCCAAGATATTGTGATTGTTCTATGAATAATCCTCAAATTAGGGTAATTTGGTGAAGCTCTTTTTTACTTAGTAGGATTGAGATTTTAAAGTGGATCACTAACCATGTATTTCCACTTATAAAATGATATATTCATTATTGAGTGTAAGATAAGTATCTCATATGTGTTTTAATTTAATAAATCCTCTAAATTAATTTTAGTAAACATGAAAAATTTATCCAAGTAAAACATTCATGGTCGACCAGTTATGTGAAATGACATAATGTGTTGGGTGAAGCTCATTATATTAAGGAATTCCTAGGCCAAATAACTAAAGTTATCTTTACTAAATATGGTAATAATACATAGTTTAATCTTCTTTAGTCCAAAATTCACTTATTATTCTAATCTAAGTGGATAAAATATCATAAGATCTAAAATTTACTCACTTTATATATCATGGGATACTAAAAAATCTCTCTCCATGTATTTATTAAGATATTTAAATTTAAATAATGTATGAACTTATTATGAATCTTATTGATTTGAAATGTATGAGTAAGTGAATATGGTATGAGAGGTTATGTAGGTTTGGAGGTGGAATTAGGTTAGGTAATTAGATTAAGATCAGAATGTTAAATCTTGGTTTGTAAAATGAGTTCTTTTTAAAGGATGGTTTGGAGGGGTTTGTTAGTTACATTGGGAAATCTTGATATAATACTAAAACTTTTAGGATCTATGAGTTTGGGTGATCTTGATGGATATGATAGGTTTGGGTCGGATTATTGGGGGGTTTATGGAAGGTTTTATAGGGAAGGATGAGTAAATGAAAGGTAATGGTGTTAGTTTAGAGAATATGAAGAATTTGGATGGTAGTAAATTGATTGGAAAATTTTAATAGGATGGAAGAGGAATGGGAAGGGGTTTTTTGATCTTGTATTATGGGACTTTGATATTGGGAGGTGAAGTTTTAGAGAATTAGGGTTTGAACAATGATATTACCTTTTAGGATTCCAGTATAAAATATATAATTTTATTAAAAACCATAATGTGGTTTGATAATCCATGATGTTGGTTGGGTTTTTATCAAACTAACATATTGTATTTTGATGAACCATGACATTAAACCATGACATTATTGATGTCATGGAATAGGTTATGTTTGGGGTTTAGGGTTTTAATATAAGTTCCATAACATAATTTTTTTATAATACATCTTAGTTTTGGTCGGTTTTAGGAAAAAATAGGAAGGAAACTTAACTATACTATACCAGTTACCATGGTTCTAATTAGAGTTTTAAAAAATTTATTGATACCATGACTTGGGGTAAAAAATAGTAGGGAATAATTCATGGTTTTTAGTATGGAAAGGTAAAATATGAAAATTATTTCTTATGTAATGGTTAGTCATTATGGTTTGGGCATGAAGTTTGGTACACTCACTAGTTGGAATAAATAAGAAATACAGGTTTAGATATGGAATGGTTTAGTTAATATTGGGGAAAAATAGTTTATTTTTGTGGACATTGTGAAATAAGAGTCATGGTTTGGGATTTATTATTAAAAAAAATCCTTGGAGGCTATTACTTGTAAAAACCATGACATGGTAAGTTAGGTTTAATACATTTTTAGGATTGAGACTTAAAAATTGGATAAAGAAAATAGGGAGGGGGTGGTTTTAGGTTGTGGTTATAGGCTAAAAGTTTTAAGAAAAATAGGGATGGAAAAAATGGGATAGTCCTAACCTTGTTTTGAAATATTTTTTATATTTTCCATGTATGAAAATGTAAGAATATATATCTTGATGTAGTTTAAACCCATAGTTTGGTTTGGTTGGAAGAAATAGTTGAATAAACTAGTACGACATAGAGGTTTTTGTATTTTTTTGGTTAAGGGTATGAGGTGACTGAAAACCACAAGCATGGTGGTTAGAACCCACATCATGGAATGCTACTCATTTTATATTTTTCCTTTTCTGGTCCTAACTAGACCTACTTAAAATTACTTAGAAACAATAGAAAATTTGATTTACAAAAAAAACTTATCTCTATGTGTAAATTCTCATAGGCTTATCCATTTATTATTAAACTTATTTTTTATTCTTATAGACATTTTTATTCTTGTAATAATCCCTACTTATTTCTCTAAGTTCATCTAGATGAATTAATATTCATTTCCCATTTTGTTATTAGTATATATTTATTGTTTTAATAGCCTAATAAGGCTTATTAGCAACTAATATTAGTAGTTTTAATGGTTTAAAATATACAAAATTAAATGATTATATAACTATTTAGGTTTTAATATATATTCAATATGCTTATAGTAAATCATTAATATTTTTCACCAATCTTTTCTAGTTTTTTATCTTCCAAAATTTGTTGCATATTTTACTTAGAAAAATATAATTTGATACTTTTGTTGTGGTTTATAAGAAGTGTTAATATTCTATCTTACTCTATAACACAAAAAAACCCATAAAATGTGATTGATGAAGTGTGTTCCCAAATAACTTATGAGTAACATTGGTGTTTCTTACTTGGAAAAGAAGTACCTATTCATGAATTTTATTATGAAAATTATAGTATTCTTTGATTTCACCTAACATTTTATCCATTTTGAGACATAATCTACACAAACATAGATGTATTTATCATTTAAAGAGTTCAAAAAGGGTCTCATAAGGTTGAATCCCCATATGTCAAACACTTCAACCTCGAATATAGTGTTTTGAGACATTTTATTCATCCTCCACATTTTTTTATTTGTTGAGAATGATAAAAAGATTTAATATGCTCGCTTATAAATTTATATATAGTTTTCTAAAAAAATCCTCTTTTTAAAATCTTAAACATAATTCAATATGATCCATGGTGTCCTTTTATTAGATAAAAAGGATAGAAATCTTGATTTTTTTTCACCTTGATTTTGTGTTCACAATGACAAATTATTTCATCCTTATATTACATGAGGAGAAAATTAATAATTAAATAATAATAAAAAACTTTCATTAATAACTAATGATTTTATTAGTATATGAAATACATATAAATTGATTCATCATTCAATTAATTTTCAATATTAGAGAATTATGGATGACTATTCAAGTTGATATTAAATATTTTTTCATCCAAGAATTCATCATGCATTTCAATTTACTCTTCTTGTTTTATATATATTAGTGTAAGAATAAATAAAATGTTTATTAACACATTCTATATTACTTTATTATATTGGATAATGTTGTTGTACCCCTTTAATAAGATTATACACCATATTAACCTTGTTTTCACTCTTTTTTATTTAATAAATATATTAATGTTTCATGATTTGTATACATTTTTACCTTAGAGAGATTATGATATGGTTTAGATATAATAAAGTAAAATAATACCAATAAAATGTACTAATATGTAGTTATATAGTTGATTTAGGCATCCTTTGGAGTCAGACATGCATAATATATTGGTAAGAAAATTAATCCAACTTATAGTCCAATAGATAATTCCAAAACACAATTTATCATATTACACATAAGATTAAATATATTCTTCAAATTTAGAAATATTATGATTGGGGTGGCCACCGAGTTCTTTTTGATTATGGTGAATGATTCTTTTCATGAATAATCCAATATAAATAGAAATTTATTCTATAATAAATGCACGAGTAGATCAAATATCATGGAAAAATATTTTACAAATGAGTGATAAAAATATGCATACCTAAGAAAAATTTATATTCCTTTCACTATGGTAGGCTCGAGCAGCTCTTAATTTAATTTGATATTTATTGGATAAACATTTGTTACATATTTTGATATTTGGTGATGAATAATAATTTCTTCTTTATCCATGAAGTGAAACTTTATGAAATTAAATACTATTTTTTTATTCACGCCACTTAAGTTCCATATCAAGGGTTTTTAGATACAATTTGAAAGATCTCATAGAGAGAGACAAATCATTCCTAAATAAATCAAGGAATTCCTCTCCTATGTTAAGAAATTTATGTTCATACACATTTGGAATGTCATAAATGCATTATACACCCCAAAAGACATGTGAAGTTAGAAAAAGGTTCCATACAGACACATTAAGGTTATTTTTTATTGGTCTATCCATTAACCAAAATTTGATTGTAGTAAAAATATCCATCAAGGAAATTATAATTTTCTTTAACAAGCTAACCTTTTAAGTATTTTTTCATTGAATAAGAGTAGAATGAGACACTTTAATATGTCTACATTAAGCATATTATAATCTACACATAACCTGTAACACCCCAAGATTTTTAAAATAAATTTAATATTGAATGCACTAAGTCGCTACCACTTTGTTATAACCTAGCCAGTAAACATAATTTTTCCACCCCTGTGATTTGAATTTTGAAAATCTGACATAGACGGTTGTGTTCAGAAATATATTTAGAGTCTGGTATGACAAACTTAATTTTTAGTGAATAGTAAAACACCCATATGAATAGTAATATTACCCTTATGAATAGTAAATCATATTATTATTTTATTGTCTTAAAGTTATGATCTTGATTAAATTTTTAATGTGATATAACACGAATTATAGAGTTAAAATTGTTATTTTTTGAACAAATTATGAATTTATTTTAAAATTAAATTAATCATATTTAGAAAATTATTTTTAAAAAATGGAGTTCATTTATTAATTCTACATGTTAAAAAAAATTTATGGTGATTTTTTTTGGATTTTTCTAAAATACTTGATTTTTTGGTGAATAGTGAAATTTGATAATTTACAAAATATGTTAAATAAGTGAATTTATGCATCATGTTTGAGTCATGGATGATTTAAATGACCATTGGTTCAAACTCAAATTCACATATTACTATTCTTGGTCATAATAATCAATACTGTTGGTTGTATTTGGAAAAATAATAAAATAATGATGAAAATAATGGTAAAACCCTCTTCTCCTCCATTATAACCCCCTCACTCCCTCTTATCTTTATTCCTATAAGCCTTTAATCTCCTCAAAGTTCTATCCAAATACCCTTCCCTAGTCACTCCCCATGTCGAGGAGATCTTGGTCTTTCTAAAATACCAAAACCCCTTCCCTTAAAGAGGTTATCAAGGAGGTTATTTCAAGAAGTAAAAAAATACCTCTTTTTCATTTAATTTCATTTAAAATTTTCTTCTTTTATTTTCTATCCTAACCTTATCTATACAATTGATCCTTATAACTCTAGTATCATCTATACAATATAATTATACCATTTTAATGTAATAACCAATATCAACCTTCTTACTCTCTCTCTCTCTCTCTTTTATAAATGAAATCATCATCCGCGAGGTTTCAATTTACAACCTTCGCAAATGACGAAGTTTTGTTCTTCAATTTATTTTTCATTAATGGTAATGAAACCATTTTTATGGTTTAACCATACTATAAAATATTTATTATAACCTATTTTATATTCATTAACCCGTATATTTACATAGTATTAATTTATATAAAAAACTATTTCATAATAATCCAAATACCGCCAAATAATCTAAGTGATTATCATTAATATTTCATCCAATTATTCATCATCATACCATGTAAACAAATTCTATATACCAAAATTAACACATATAAATTTTTAAAAATAATAAATAATTTCAATTCTGGAGAATTACATCCTTTCCACATGAACATCCATACTCATACACAAATATATCGATCATGAAAACCATGGAAATGAACACTCCAAAATGATGGAATTGAATATTATAACTTATCAATAATAACATAATTAACTTAATAAAATGTTGGTATACTAAATACATGTCTAATATGTTCAGAATAATGTTATTAATAAGTCCAATTTCATATTCTATGATCTTAATTTCAAGAGAAGAACACATTCAGACTTAAGGTAAAGTTTTTCTACCCGAACCTCCATTTTCATTTGGGTTAATTTTATTATCTACTTACCTCAATTAAATTATTATTAATTAATCTATACTCTTCATAATTTCTATTTAAATTATCTATATATTTTTTCCAACCAGAATCATACCTTCATTTATGGGGAGTTATATGTTTTAAAAGGATCTTTCAAAAATCCTTCTTGATAAACAATCCCGTTTCAAGGGAATTCCAAAAATTTGTACTAATTTTCAAGGGAAATATATAGTATGTTTCTGGGAACCATTATATATATAAAATCACTCATTTTATTATGAAAATAATATCTTAATTCACTTTAGTTTTATACAAATATGTTTCCAAAAGGACTCTTCTTTTTAAAGAAAAAGAGTATTTTTCTAAAGAATTACTTGGAGATTTTTTAGAGTATTTTCATTTATTTCAACCCTCTTATTGATTCTTATGTATTATTGGGATTAATATTTTATGGTATCATATACCATATTTAATTTAATGGGTTATGATTATTTTGGTTATGGATGTGCTATCTTAAAACCATTCAACATTTTATTCTGAATGGTCAGTGTTTATGCTTAATGTTTGGGGAAAGTTATTTACATTTCATATAATTGTTTAAATATGAATGTATATGTTTATTTTTATCCCAATTCATATGAGGAATGAATTATACAAAGTAAGTGTCGGCTGGGTCCTGTTATAGCCCCTCAGTGCATTTATAGGTCTCATGAGACAAACTACAGTCTTGGCACAAGGCGTTGACAACCTGATTATTTATGGTCTTGGAATGAGGACTCAACAATATGATTATCATGTACCGCATTCTGAATTACCTCTTTATAAAAATATTATTAATGGTTCATGTGGTTATTAAACTACTAGAATACCCATGATTATTTTTTTACTATGGAATTATTTTTTCATCTCTTATTCCTACCATAATGTGTTCAAGTTTTTTATAAAAGATATATGTTTTTAGTTATTAAACATGCATAATGTTTATGTTTATGATATATTCGACTGTATAGTTTTCCCTTATTGAGTGTTTGAGATCACCCCTTTCGTATGTTTCATTTTCTCAGGACATTAAGATTTTTATTATGGATGACATGCTGAAATAGCCTAGGATTTATGGATGTTGTCGAAGGAATTTATATGTTGTTTTTCGTTTCAAGTTGTAATGTTGAACGTATGTATGTATCTTGTTTCTAATGCAACTAAACTACTTAGTACTTCAGGATTCATATTCATTTTTATATGAAAATGAAATTAAATAAGGAATCGGCTCAAGGTAATCAGGGCCAGGTCCTTATAGTTGGTATCAAAAGAAGTTTATTCAAAAACATGAAAACTATATTTAGAGAATGTAGATTAGGGAACAAAACCCTAAGATAGTCTTTGAGGATAAACATATAAGAACATCCTAGAAGATTTTTTAAGGAATAGATTATGTGGATCTTTCTAGTAAATAAATCCCTGTCTGGATACTACACATGGACGTGTTTTTGAAACAAATGTACATAGGAGTGAAAACTATGACAAGGAGTTTCGGGCTTAACCTATGGTATCTTGGTACACGACAATGGGCCTTACTGTGCAGCTATTTTTCCATTCCTCAAGGATAATTTTTTTATAATTCACATTTTATTTACAAGCCATTACGAAGGATTTAAATGTAAATTTTTCATCAAAGAAACCATGTTTATGATTATGAGATTAGTTATGTAAAGAATTTTAATTTATGATATGTATTTTTATACATTGAGATTATACATTTTGATTCATACCCTAATCTAGTGTATACCATTATTTAGAAATGGTTCCTAGTAGAAGGAATGGAAACTACATGAATGTGCATGTCCCATGAATGGATTTACCTATGATTCAAGATAATGATGTTGTATCTGGTGCTATGAATAGTGTTGAGAAACTTATAACCATACTGGGAAAACTGACTCAGGTTATGAATAATAACCTTACCCATATGGAACATCCGAATCCAAAATGTGTGGGAGCTATGTTGGATTGCTTTATGCAACAACAAACTCCTTTATTCAATGGGATTACAAACCCATTTTTAGTTGAGTAGTGGATATGTTCCCTAGAGAAGATATTTCTGTCTTTGTGATGTAACGAAATAGTGAAGGTTTTCCTCACAGTTTATCATCTATTAGGAGATATGGATCAGTGGTGGTCATTAATCCAAAACACAAAGGATGAGGAATAAATAAAAGATATGTAATATAGGAATTTTAAGGAAATATTCCTAGAAAAATATTTCCCCCATGAACAATGAGAAGATATGGATAGGAAATTATTGAATCTGTGGTAGGAAAAGGATGAAAATGCTTCCAATTTTGAATCCAACTTTACAAGGATGTAAAGGCATGCCACAGACTACGTACGTAATCCAAGGAAAAAAATTTATTAATTATTTTATGGTTTAAAACCATTCATATGAAGGGAACTAGTCTCCCAAAGTTTCTTATCATATGAAGATATAGTCTCAAGTTCTATCAAGATAGAAAATGAATTTTCATGGTATTATGACTTTAAAGGAAAACAAGAGAAGAAGGGGGCTACTGAAAAATATGTAAAAGGAAATAAAGAAATGGGGAAGAAGGGAAGAGTTGACCTTCTATCTTGTAGTAATTATGGGAAGAAACACCCTGAAACTTTCTTGAAGGGAATGGGAGTCTATTACAAGTGTGGAGAAAAGGCCACCTATCTCGATATGTTAAGGGGAAGAAAGAATCTACTAATGTTAAATGCCACAATTGTAGGGAGATGAGACATTATTCACATGAATTTACTAAGAATTAGAGAAACATTCCCCAATGAAGTCCAAGGGAGCAAGGACAAGCTTATGCAGTCACAAATGTAGAGTTTGAAGTTCCTAACAATATGGGGGTAGATACTTTAATCATTTCATCAAACTTATCCAATGCTTTATTTGATTATGGATCATCGTATTATTTCATATCTTTCTAGTTTTTAGGAAAATTAGATATTTCCAATTTGATTTAATAAGGAATTTGTCTGTCAAAACTCTTAAGGGACGTATCATTACAACAATGTTATATTAGTAGGTCCCCATTATGGCATATAAATGTGATTTATCTACTTATCTTATTTTCATACCCATGATTGAATTCGATATAATCCTTTGTATGTATTGGATTTTGAACCATGATGTAAAAATTTAATGCAAGAAGAAGGAGGTTACAATTTTTGTGGACGATGTGGAATCCCTTATCTTTAGGGAAGAAACATCACCTTCTGATTCTCATCTAGATCCACCCATAGTAACTCTAATGAATTGAATTATTAGGGAGGAAGGGAATGCAATAACTATAGGTGAGGAAAATAATGTTCAAATATAGGACTTACCTATTGTGCAAGAATATGTTGATTTCTTTCTAGAGGATTTACCTGGACATCCTCCAGAGCGTGAAATTGAGTTTTCCATTAACTTAATTCTTGATTCAAGGCCCATATTAAAGAACCCTAACAGAATTTGCACTGTGTAATTAGTGGATGTGAAGAAACAACTAGAGGAATTGAGTGATAAAGGATTTATTAACCCAGTGTTTCTCCATGGGGATCCCCTGTTCTTTTTGTTAAGAAAAAAGATAAATCTATGAGGTTGTGCATTGAACAAAGGGAGATCAATGCTATAAAAATAAATAAAAAGTATCCCCTACCTTGAATAGATGATTTATTTAATCCAGTTTATGGAGATCAATATTTTTTGTAGTTTTACCTTTGATCTGGATATCATCAGTTGCTTATGAGGAAGGAATAAATTCCAAAAACAACATTTCAAACCAGGTATGGGCAATATGAGTTTATAGTAATTCCTTTTAGACTGATCAATACATGCTCTGTTTTCATGGATCTAATGAATATATTTTTCAAGGAATATCTTGATGACTTTGTGGTGGTATTTATTTATGATATCTTGGTATACTCCAAAATCTATGAAGATCATGAAAATAAATTGTGCAGTATTCTGAAGACTCTTAGAATAAATGAATTATATGAGAAGTTTTGCAAGTGTGAATTTTGGCTTCAATGAGCTTCCTTTCTTGGCCACATTGTCTCTAAGGATGGAATATCTACTGATCCAATGAAAAAAAGGTTGTTCAAGGATTAACTAGTCCAACAAACATAACTGAGGTACATAGTTTTATTGGTTTAGCAGGTTATTATTGGTGTTTCGTTTAGAAAATTGCTTGATTAGCCATCCAAATGACCAATCTTACATGTAAATGGATTATGTTCATATGGAAAAAATAATGTGAGGACTGTTTTGAATAATTGAAGAGGAGATTAGTGAATGCTCTGATCCTAACTCTACCATCAGGATATGATGGGTTTGTGATCTATAATGATGAATCCAAGAAAGGACTTGGTTGTGTCCTTATAAAGAATAATAGAGTTATTGACTATGCATCACAATAGTTAAAATTCATGAACAAAACTATTATACTCATGATCTTGAGTTAGCAGTGATAATCTTTGCTCTGAAGATATGGAGACATTATCTTTATGGAAAAAATGTGAGATATATACAGATCATAAGAGTCTAAAATATATATTCTCACAGAAATAACTCAACACGAGACATAGGTTATGGCTCATACTACTCATGGATTATGATTGTTTTACACACTATCACCTAGTAACGGCAACAAGGTAGCTAATACATTGATTAGAAAGTATTATGGAGTTCTTTATAAAATGAGGATCAACAAGGATTGTTTGTACATGGATTTAGTGAGTATGGATATGGGAATTATCAAAGAAGGTGAAACATATCTACAAATGGTTTCCAAAATATATTTATATAAAATAATTAAAGCTTTATAGTCTAATGAAGAGAATCTTCAAAATAAAATTAATGCTGTGAAATATAGGAAGTTAGATGAATTCATGTGTGAAGATGGAGTTCTAAAATTTAGGAAGAGGCTATGTGTTCCCTCTCTACCCGAGATGAAAAGGGAGTCATTGGATGATGCTCACAGATAAAATTTCTCTATACATCTTTATAGAACTAAAAATATAGATATTTTAATGAAAATTTATGGTGGGATAACATGAAGAGGGAAATTTATGATTATGTATCAAGATGTTTAGTCTGTCAACAAGTGAAGGCCGAACGAAAATATCCTAGAGGGGTCATAAAACCTCTACCTATTTTTAGATGTAAATGGTATAGAATCCCCATGTATTTTGTCAGTAGATTACCCCAAACTCCAAGAAAGAATGATGCAATATGGATAATTGTGGATCGACTTATAAAATCTGCACATTTCCCTACTATAAGGGAGGATTTTCCACTGGAGTGCCTAGGAGGACTCTATATCAATGAAGTTGTGAGACTTCATGGAACACCTCTCTTAATTGTTTATTATTGTGATCGAAGATTTACATAAAAATTCTAGAAAATTATTCAGAAATACTTGGATAATGATCTTTGTTTAAGAACTTCTTATCACCCACAAACTGATGGGAAGTCAGAAAGGAAGATGAAAACTTTAGAAGACATGTTGAGATCATTCTCACTTTACATTCAAGGTATATGAGATAAGTATTTACTCTTGGTGGAGTTTTCCAACAATAATAGTTTCCATTCCAGTATTCAAATGGCACCATATGGAGAATTGTACGGAAAGAGATATCGTGCACCAACATATTGGGTTGAAGTTGGTGAAAGGAAGCTAGTGGGCCCAAAGTGTGTAGAAGAAACAACAATGAAGGTAAAGACTATTCAAGGCCATATAAAAGTACCTCAAAGAAGAAAAACTAGATATATTTATAATTGAAGGAAGGATTTATAATTTCAAGTGGGAGATCATGTTTTCTTAAAAGTATCTCCATGGAATGGTGTTATAAGATTTGGGGTGAAAGGTAAACTAAGTCCTAGGTACATAGGACCTTTTGAAATTATGGATAGAATTAGAGCTATTGCATATCGTTTTTCTATGCCACCTAGCCTGTATAAAGTTCATGATGTATTCCATGTATCATTACTGAGAAAGTACATGCCATACCCAAAGCATGCCCTCACTTTTGAAGGTATTGAATTGTAACCTGACCTATCTTATTGTGAAGAGCCTATCTAGATTTTGGACAATAAAGAATAAGTGTTGAGTAATAGGATGACTATATTGGTAATGATACTTTGGAAAAATCATAAAATTTAAGAGGAAACATGGGAGAATAAGGAGTTTATGATAAAGAACTACCCAAATCTTTTTATGAGGTAACATTCTGGTAATTTTAAGGAATTTTTTTTTTAAGGAGGGGATAATGTAACACCCAAATATTTTTTAAATAAATTTAATAATGAATGCACTGAGTCTCTACCACTTTGTTATAACCTAGCTAGTAAATATAAATTTTCCACCTCTTTGATTTGAATTTCGAAAAACTAACATACACATTTTCATTCAGTAAGATATTTAGAGTCTGATAAGAACAAATTATTTTTAGTGAATAGTAACATACCCTTATGAATAGTAATATAACCCTTGTGAATAGTAAATCATATTATTATTTTATTTTCTTAAGGTTATGATCTTGATTAATTTTTCAATGCGATATAAAATGAATTATATTTTTAAAATTGTTATTTTTTGAATAAATTATGATTTTATTTAAAAATTAAATTAATAATATTTAGAAAATTATTTTTTAAAAATGGAGTTCATTTTTAAATTCTACGTGTTGAAAAATGGTTAGAGTGTATTTTTGGGATTTTTCTGAAATACTTGAATTTTTAGTGAATAGTGAAATTCGATAATTTACAAAATATGTTAAATAAGTGAATTTATGCATCATTCCTGAGTCATTGATGATGTAAATGACCACTAGTTCGAACTCACATGAACATATTACTAGTTTTGGTCACAAGAATCAATACTATTGGTTATCTTTTTCAAAATAATAAAATAATTATTAAAATAATGGGAAAACCCCCCTCTCCTCCACTATAACCCCCTCACTCCCTCTTCTATTCATTCCTCTAAGCCTTGAATATCCTCAATTTTATGCCCAAATACCCTTCCCTAGTCAATCCTCACATTTAGGAGCTCTTGGTCTTTCCAAAAGACCAAAACTCTTCCCTTAAGGAGGTTCTCAAGGAGGTTATTTCAAGAGGTAAAACATCTTTTTTTTTCATTTAGTTTCATTTCAATTTTTCTTCTTTTACTTTATATACTAAAATAATCTGTCCAATTGATCCTTATAACTCTAGTATAATCTATGTACTATAATTATAACATGTTAATGCAATATCCATTATCAATCTTCTTACTCTATCTCTTTCTCTTTTATAACTAAAATCATCGTCCGTGAGGTTCCAATTTACAACCTTCGTGGACGGTGATGTTTTGTTCTAAAATTTATTATTAATTACTGGTCATGAAACCATTTTTATGGTTTAAACAGAATATAAAATATTTATTATAACCTAATTAATATTCAGTAACCATTAAATTTAAATATTATTAATTTATATGACAAAACTAGTTCATAATAATCCAAATACCGCCAAATAATCTAAGTGATTTTCATTAATATTTCATCCAATTATTCATCCTCATAACTTGTAAAAAAATTCTATATACAACCATTAACACATATAAATTTTCAAAAATAATAAATAATTTCAATTCTGTAGAATTACATCCTTTCCACATGAACATCCATACTCATATACAAATATACCGATCATGAAAACCAGGGAAACTAACACTCCGGAATGACAAAATTCAATATTATAACTTATCAATAAGGACATAATAAAATTAATAAAATTATGATACACTAAATAAATTTCTAATAGGTTCTTAATTAAGTTATTAATAAGTCTAATTTCATATTCCAGGACCTCATGTTCAATAGCGGAACACATTCAGACTTAAGGTAAGGGTTTTCTACCCAAACCTCCATTTTCAACTGGGTTAATTTTATTATCTAATTACCTGAATTAAATTATTATTCATTAATATTTAATACTCATAATTTATATGTAAATTTTCTATATATTTGTTTCAACTAGAATCATACCTTTATTTATGTGGAGTTATATGTTTTAAAAGGATCTTTCAAAAATCCATCCCGATAAACAATCCGGTTTCAATGGAATTCCTCAAATTCTTACCTATTTTCAAGGGAACTATATAATATGTTTTTGGAAATAATTATCTTTATAAAATAAAAAATTTTATTATTAAAATAATATCTTACACCACTTCTGGGTTAATACAAATTTTTTTCCAAAAGAATTATTCTTTTCAATGTAAAAGAGTATTTATCTCAAGAATTACACGAAGATTTTATAAGAGTATCTTCATCTATTTTAATACTCTTATTGATTATTATGTATTAATGGGATTAATAATTTATGGTATCATCTAAAATATTTAATTTAATGGATTATTATTAGTTTTTTTGTGGATATTTTATCTTAAAACCATTCACCAATTTACTCTGAATGGTTAGTGTTTGTGCTTAATGTTATAGGAATGTTATATAAATTTCATATATTAGTTTCAATATAAATTTATATGTTTTTTATGTTTATCCGCACTCATATGAATAACTAACTGAATATATTAAGTGTTATGTGGGGCCCTCTATAGCCCCTTGGTGCATCAGTAGGTCTCATGAGACAAACTACGGTCTTGGCACAAGGCCTTGACAAAATGATTATTTATGGTCTTGGAACAAGGCCTTGATGGTATGATTATGATGTCCCAAATTATCCATTCTCTCATTATAAAAATAGTATTGATGGTTCATGTGGTTATTATACTATTATAACATCTATGATTATGTTTTACTATGGAATTATTTATTCATCTCTTATTCCCACAATAATGTGTTCAATTTTTTTTGTTAAAGGTATATGTTTTTAGTTATTCAACATGACTAATGTTTATGTTTATGATATCTTCTACTATATTTATTTTCCTTAATTAGGGTTTGAGATCACCATTTTCTTATGTTTCATTTTCTCAGGACATGGATATTTTTATTATGAATGAAATGATGAAATAACCTTGTATTTATGGATGTTGTCGAAGGAATTTCAATGTTGTTTTTAGTTTCATGTTGTAATGTTGAAATTATGTTTGTATCTTGTTTTCAATGCTACCAAAATACTTGGTCCTTTGGGATGAATATTCCTTGTTTATATGCCAATGTAATTAAATAAGGCACCTGGTCCAGGTAACCTGGGTTGGGTCCTTACATAACCTTAATCCAATGATTATAAAAATCAAAAGTAGTTCATTATATTAACCATTTAATATCATTATGCATACTTTATTTTTAATGGATTGATGATAGATTACTCAATAACTATTTAAAATAGAAAAAATTATTCCAATGTCCAGTTTCGTTAAAACTTTAATATTGAGAACCTCTATATTATAAGGTGTTATCTTTCTTTAATATCAACGATGAGTCTTGAATCATACTTTTAGTAATAATTTTTATTTACAAATAATGGGGTTAATTCCCTTTATACCAATAATTCCTAATGATATTTATTTCTTCATATTAATTAACACTTTAAGGAGTTATTTTCATTATTATTTAATTAATTTTTATTTATTATAGGTGAAAGTGTTTCATTTGTTTTTATAAAAATGACTACGATAAAGTATTATTAAATTTATTCATCTCAATAATTAGTAGTTTCATGATTAAAGGGACCAAAACTTGGTGGGAGTCTTTTAGGAACCATTTTAACCATTGTTTCCCTCCTGTTTCTTCCTTATCTTTTGAGTTAATTTGAACTCCATTTCTACCCACTATATTATCAATATGATCCATTATATTGTCATTATATTGTTTCTTAAAACTCATACAGTTTGATTAATTTTTAGTAGAATATATGGTGTATTAGTCCATTAAATCTGATTTGTTCATTACAAATCTTGTTAAATCAATATTTATTTGTTTGTCACATACTCAAAATATTCTCCATCATTGGTTGACATAAATAAAAAAATTACCCATAGTGAGGAAGGGTCTTCCAATAATTATTATCACTTATCACTCTTCTTGTATTTTCAGTATTTAAAATATAGTAATAAATATTAATTTACCCATATTTATAATATTTTCCCTGATAATAATACCTATATATTTCATCAATTAGTTTATGAGTTAAAGAAAAAATCATCTTTGATTCATATTTTTTAATCTTAATATTCTAATTATACTTAATAGAATTAAATTAATGCTTGTACCCAATACATGAATTTCCTCTCCAAATTTACATGATCCAATAGTGCTTGCAATGGGGAAGCTTTCTAAATCTCTTAAAATTATAGGAATTTTACATTGAACAATTGTGAGGCATTCCTCATGTAGAGAGATTACTTAAAAATCCTATATATTTTTATGTTAGAGAATAGATCCTTCAATAATTTCAATATATTTGATAAATTCATTTATTGAATGGTATGTTGATATGTATGAAGATCTCTAGGTACATATTTTACCAAGTTTCCATGCTTCCTTGCCTCATCCTTTCTGATAATGGATAAAGGGTCATATATAGATATATATTCTTATATGTTTTTTAATATTTTTCAAATATATTTTCAATATATTTTTGTGATTCCTCTTGGTTATATCATTTCTCTTGATTTCATCATTATTTCTCATTTACTTTAACTTATTTTATGGAATCATTTTTCTCAATTTTATTATCCTAATCAAACTCTCACCAACTAAAAGGTGTCAACACATTAACTTCCTCTTACAAATTATCCTCTATGTTACCCAGAACAATACTAAGAAATCAATCTAATAATATACTTTATATTTTCCATAATTATTTATCAAAATTATATAAATCTATTTATTTTTTTAAGATAATATTATATTTACTATTCATTTACTTATTATAAATTGGAATGTAGAGTGATTCCATCTTTAAGTAAAGGTTTTTTTTCATATTATTACTTGTGAATCTACTACTAGAACTGATTTAACTAAGGCCTAAAAGGTTGATATTATTCTTTAAAAGACCATGGGCCTTAATTTTGTGAATAACATTCATGAATACCTTATTTTTATTTAAATTATTTAAATTTTTTATTGATTCCAACACATATTTTTATTTTTTTCCCACCAATATTAATTATAATTGTTTTCAAATTATTGTGAAGGTTAGTCGAAACTCACATAGTTTGTATTGAGTGGTATATTATTCTCATATCTAGATCTAAAATTCTAAAAATATATTGATATATATATATATATTATAAAAGTTTAAAAAATTTGGAGTGGGTTTAAGAGGTGTTGAATTTACCACCTGAATGTTTTCAAGATTCATTTATAAGTCTTCCAATTGTGTTTCAAAGTGGGTTGTCCCTTCTACTTGATTAATAAATACCCTAACTATACCTAAATCAATTTTATAAAAATTTATATTGTGAGATATATCATAAATCACCCCCACTAAACCTCTCTTGAGTTATCAATGAAGATAAATGTAACCCTTAAAGCCCACCTCTAATAGTCCACGAGTTATCGACTATCAACGAGGGTATAAAAAAACACATAAGGTGAATTTACCTCATAAATCCTAGGAACATAATATATAAAGCACCAATAAATTCCATCCCATAAATATGAAATATCCCATAATACCATTATTTTTTCAATTTCATATATAAAAAGATCTCAAAAAAATACCAAAATACGATTCCTATATAAGTTACTCCAATAATGATCACAAAATACACAAGAAAGTATGGTCTAACCTGATCACCAACTCCCTCCTAAAAATTTATAAAAATAGAAAATATATATAGAAAGTGGTAATTATAAAATTATACCCAATAAGATTTCCCCAAAACCACTTATGAAAATGTGGAAGTATCATACTAATGACTTAGTGAATAAAAAATATAACCTACTCATTGTCTATTCTAAGCAAAACAATTTACTATTCTCACCAAGGATCACTTACAAAATATCATATTTGAATAGTAATATAATATTTAGATAATATATGAGAAATTTACCCTAAAACACTTCCACACTGAACTAGTCCACCCACGCCCAATGAATTGTGTCCTGACACTCCCATACCTTCTATATCCACATAACCATCTAACAATATAACATTATAAACACATTAAAAATAAAAATTACATATCCATTACAACATAACATATACCACAACCACATATCCACAACTTTAAATCCCATAACCTAACAACATCATAAACTCTCTATGATAAGATATATAATCATGAAGGACATCAACCCTTTTCCCCACTTCTTTCATGTATTCCCCCTACATGCATCTATATCATCACCTCAAAATAATCACATACCACCCTTAATGTATCATATCTTATTATAAATTTAGGCCATAAAAACCAATACTATTTATGGAATAGAGAGAGGGGAAGGTGGTGTAGTCATCAATCTATATCACCTCTAACCTAGATGTTGGGAAAAAAATTGGAACACCAAACATAATATGGGTATCAGTAACATTTATTGACTCAAATGGTGGTGTGTAAAAAATTAAATTAAAATAAAAAGAATAAACTCAACTGATTAATATAAACATTTAATTGTTTTTAGGTTATTTTTCAATACTATTTTGTGTGTTTTTATGATAATATTAGTATTTAGATAACATTTTTTATATTTTTTTAGGATTATTGAGTATAATTATTAAAATCAACCTAAAGTGATAAATTATATTGAAAAATTAAAGTCCCATAAAACAATGTTTAAAGCTATGAATTTTAGTTATTTTTTTTGTTAAATAATCCAGGGGAACTAGCTGTGGGAAATTAAATGGAGAAATTAATAGGCTATGTATAAAAAAATTGGGGGGACTTAAGATAGATCCAAGGGACAACATAATGTGAATTACTTCCTAAGGAAGTAGTCCCTATCCAGCTCTATCTCAAGAAATCAACTCAAGAAGGTGTTGGGAAGATAATGTATCATACTTCATACCATGTGAATGTGTTTTCTTCTAACAAAACCTCTCAATAATCCATTATATAAAATTAGGTATCCAATGTTGTTTACATAAAATACTAAGTCTACATCCTAAAACCAATATAATCGATAAAAATGAATCATACTATGCATTATCTATAACATTGTGAGTGTTTCAATGCTCTATTTAGAGAAAAATCCCAACCTTCATAATGAATTATTCTAAGGAATTTCTAAAACATCCTTAGTGTTCAATGGTGTGACTTTAATAAGTTAATTTAATCTCAAAAAACTAATATATACAACATCATATCCAATTTAATTATGAAAATAAAACACATCTTACATTATAAAATAAATTTTAAATCATAATAATTCTTTATAAATAATTATCTTACTGATGTATTCACACTCCCAGACCACAAAAAATAATTTTTTAGTATTAAGTTCTATACATTAACATTTACAAGATAAAAATGTGATGAAAGGTGTACTGGGAAAGTGAAGAAGAATCTCACCCATGGATGAAATGTGTATTTCTATGTGGATTAAATACAAGACCTATGGGAACACTATATATTCCCCATAATAAATTGAAAAACTAGATTAGTAAAAGGCTTCAATAGAATAACACATGAATGATGATCATAGAGAGAGGATTGGATATTGAAAACAATTTTTAATAAGGAAGGAATTGGAGATACCATGTGGAAGTGATCCAAGCTACAACTGATACATTCTTGAATAACACAATAAGGAACCAAATGAAATATATCAATGGTTAATAAGAAGATAATGAGGGTAAATAGAGAATGATTCCCACACAATGTAAAAATTAGTAAACATGTGGAAGTATTGGGAATAATATATTAGGATGATATAACTGATAAAAAGATAAATATAAAAGAGTGCACATGAAATCCAAAGGATCTACCCAACATCCACCACAAGGATCCACCAATTTACTCTCTTCATTATTCTTTATTTCATATATTTGATTTTAAGGGTATATCAATTTATTTTTTATATAAAATATACTATTTTTTTTTAATTTTTTCACTCAAGTTATGTTTTCTTGAATGATTTTTCTTATGATAATTTCCTAAATACTTTATGCTTCTTCCACAACACCGATGGGTAGATGATCATAAGGGAATGAGTAAAGAGATAAGGCTTAAGTTCATTCTAGGAAATCATAATGGGATACTAGAATATATGTTAGGGTAGTAAAAAAGTGACAATATATGCTACGATGATTGATAACTACCTCTATTGGGATTACAAACCTGAATAGAAAATAATATTTCTTGGGAAAGTGGAATCACAATTCATCATAGATAGTGGAAGAATAATTTTATAGTTATAGAAAAACAAATCATTCTTAGTTTTCTAGTATTGTTTTCTCATAAAATTTATAAAATCAATAGATGAAATTATATGAGTAGGTTGAATAAATCTCCATCATCATGTGAATAACACATAAGTTAATGTTGAATTTTGGTTGTAAATCCCATGTTTGGTTTTCCATACACTATCCTTCTATTTATATTAGTATAATATCAGTATGCTTGTACATTCTATCCACTTTTTACCTTTAATTTCCTACTTTCCTTTAAAATTAACCAAGAATACATGTATACTAAACCTATTCATATAGATTGATCTAAAATCCAAGTAAAAATTTATTTTTTCTCGATATAAAATATAGAACAAATTAGTTTTACTTCTATGGATACGTTTCGATTAGTTGGTGTTTTTTGGGGGAAAAAATTAAAATAGAAAAAATATAAAAATAATACAATAAAAAACAACTCAAATACATAATATCTTTAGTTTTAAATTCTTATTAAAACACATCAATTGATATTATTTCTTGTTTAACTTATTGTAATTGATTATATACAACATTTCATTTAGCTTTAATTTTTTTAGGAAATGAATAGAATATGGTGGAGTGATAAATAAAAGTAACCATGTGTCATCTACTAAGGAGTTAGATGAAAAATCTAGATCTGCAATGCATTAAGTATTTGGTAGAACAAATTAAATGAATATGAGCCTAATAAGTCTTAGTCCCAAACATTTCAGTATATATTAGAAAGGATTAATTAAACAATAGAGAAACTTGATAGGAGGGAATCCTAGTTGATATAATTTTATTCAATCATAAGACCCAAAATAGATAGATGAATTATCAATTTGATGGACTAGGCTACCAAAATCCAAGAACTACAAGTGAACATATGGCTTGTGATGAAAAAAATATAAGAGAAAGATAAGAAAATTTAACCTAAAGAGTAAGAGAAATAGTTGGATGAGGTTTTCTAGAAAGAATAAGAAGAGGAAGAATCCATACAAGATGTGGCTAGAGGCTATGAATAACATGGTATCCTTAAGGAGAAGGATCCCACCATTACACCCCCCATGGACTTAACTTTATTCATTTACATTAAAGAGATAATGGATTTTATACACTGGAAATGGGAAACTCTAAGGAACAATAGTAGTATATCAACTTGAGGTTTCATTTGCAGAGGATCCAATATATAAAATATATGTTTTCATTATAAGAAGAATATGATAAACCCAAATGTAGTGGATCCTACCCAAAAAGAAGAAGAGAAAGAGGAGGAATCCATAAAAGAAGTGGTTTGAGGCTATTAATAACATGGTATCTCTAAGTAGAATGACCCCAATAGTATACCACCCCTGATACTTAACTTAATCTATTCACATTAAAGAGATAATGAATTGTATACACTAGAAAAGGGAAACTCTAATGAACAATAGCAGTATGTCAACTTGAGGTTTCATTCATGGAGCCTCCAAAATATAAAGTGTATGTTTTCATTATAAGAGGAATAAGAGAAACCCAAATGTGGTGGTTACTAGCCAAGAAAAAGAAGAATAAGAGGAGGAATCCACAAAATAAGTGGTTGGAGGCTGTAAATAACATGGTATCCCTAAGGAGAACGATCCCACCATTGCACCACCCCTATAATTAACTTGATTAATTCACATTAAATGGATAATAGATTATATACACTGGAAAAGGGAAAATTTAAGTAATAATAGTATTATATCAGCTTGAGGTTTTATTCATAGATCCTCCAAAATATAAATTACATGTTTTCATTATAAGAATAATACGAGAAAACTAAATGCGGTGGTTCCTACCCAGGAAGAATTAGAAGAAAAAGAGGAGGAATCCACACAATAAGTGCTTTGTGGCTGTGAATAACATGGTATCCCTAAGTAGGATGATCCCACTATTGCACCACCCCTTGGACTTAACTTTATTCATTCACATTAAAGAGATAATGGATTGTATACACATGGAAAGGGAAACTCTAAGGAACAATAGTAGTATATCAACTTGAGGTTTCATTCATACATCCTATAAAACATAATGTATATTTTTTCATTATAATAAGAATAGGAGAAACCCAAATTTGGTGGTTCCTACCCATGAAGCCACACTACCTTGTAAACTAGGGATAGTTTATTGTGGAGCCTAGTCAAAGGGATAAAAACTCAAGTTCCCTTAGGGGGAAACCTAATAAAAATTAGAGACATTTATTCTTCTTATTTGTATAAATAAATCATATTTCTTCCCATTTAGGGTTTCTTGTATTTTTATAGGATATTCCTAGAAGTGAATTTATAGAAGAGATGACTAAGAAAATATATACACATATCTTGGAGAGAATAAAAAGGGAATGAGAGTAATCTACTAACCCTTATATTTCAATTCTATTTATGCATGGATTCTTTGATTTATAATTAATATGATGTTCTTGATCATTCATATCATAATAAAATTATAAAAATAAAATATGTGTGGGGGATGGTATTTTTTATATGAATTAATAACTTAAGAGATTATTTACATCATTATCTAGGAGAAAAAATCACTTTGATACATGGATCCCATGGAAGAAATTTTGTAATGGAGTGTAATTGAATATATTTTATGTGAATTAAAACTTTGATATGTCTTCACATGACTTATGTACTTAAATTTAGGTGAATTGATCATTGTAAAAAAGTAACACCTCACAAAGGTAACTTAAATGATAATTTCATAAGTCATAATAATTAGAGTAAATTAATTTATCGAGAACCAACTTGTAGTTTCATAAGATATATATGCATAGGGTGTATGAGTGAAAAATAAAATCCATAAATAAGTTCCAATGGAAATTTGAGAGTCATTTTACTTTACCCAACTTCCATGCCCTAATTATAACAAATTACTTTAGATAATTAATATTAAAAATATTTATTGTGTCTGGTTATTAAATGAGATGGATAGTAAGGAGAATTATAAACTCAAATAATGAATTTGAAGATGACTTATAAGATTATTTCATAAGTTGAATCATTGAAGTATGAAATGGAATAGTGAATGAAGAACTTATGAGATAGGGATTTAAGAAGGTATTTATTATTATGATTTTAATTCAACAAATTTCTTATAATTTAACATTCATTAACCTGGGACTAAAAATTGATATGAAATAAAAATAGGGTAATTTATTTTGAGAGTAATTTCTTGAGGAAAAGTAATTACTTTAGTGTGGGGGAATGTGATTAGCATAAAATTTTCATTATTTTTAGTATACGTTTTTGTGATTTTTTATTAATTTCATTAGTTAGATAATAATTTTAATATTTTTTGGAAACTTTGGGAAAATTTTTTACACTAAATCTAAAGTTATGGATTTCATTTATTTTTCTGAAATAATGTTTAAGGATGATAATTTTAGTTATTTTTGGAGTGAAATAATGAAGTGGAACTAGTTGTGAAATATTAAATAGAAAAATTAAAAATATACATATGAAAAATGCTAAATGAATTGAGACAACACTAAGGGACAATGAATTATGAATTATATTTTATGAAGAATTATCATGAGAAAACTATGTTAAGCCCTCAATTTAAGATGGTAGTAGGAAGTTTATATAGCCTAATCTAACCCTTGAGAATATGTATACTTCCAACACTTCCTCACAATGATCCATGTGAGTATGTAAGGGAGACAATGTTTTTGACATCCAATCCTAAGACTATTCCACTCAATGAATGTAATCTAGAAACCCAAAACATACTATAAATCCACTCTAACATGTTATGCATTACAACACAATATTTATGCATAAATTCAAACCTTTATGATGAGGTAGCATAAAGAGTGTACAATATATACTCAAGGGGGGAAAATTAGAGGTATTAGTGGGCCAATATAATCTTAGAATCTAATGAATACAACATTGAATCCAATTTACTCTCACAAAATCAATATAGCTATGTTATCAAATTAAAATTATCTCACCATAATCCCTAAGAAACCATTATCATTCCAACACTACCACACTCCCATGCTTCTTAAATTAATTTAAGAGTATCAAGTTTTATCTATGAAAATTATAGAATATCATAAGTGGATAAAAGGGGAGCTATTAAAGTGAAGTATAACCTCACCATGGATGAAAATTTTATTTCTACTTGTATTACATGAAAAATTAAGGGGACCAATGAATATTATCCATAATAAATTTTCTTACTAAATTGGTAAAAGGTTTCAATAAAATTACATATGTAAGAAGATCATGGAGGGATGATTGGGTTTAGAAAACAATGATTAAGGAGGAATTATTTGAGTATACCATGTAACATCTTTCTCAACTCACTTTGACTAGTAGATGAACCAGTTTGTCATATAACCTTAGGAATGCATCCTCGTTATCCAAAGGATTCCAAATAGTAATGAGGGACTAATGGAAAACATGGAGATACTATAACCTATTTATCATAGTAAATAAATATCATAAATAATAAGTAAAAATAACCAGTAGATAATCATACATCATATAACACATTCCTAAAACTGGGTAAGTTCCAAAAAACTAATACAATAAACATTCCATGACATAATATTCTCATGTGTTAATGGGAAACCCCAAATAATAAACAATTTAAAATCCACAAATAGTTCCTGACATAAATACATATCCTTTCATCCTTGATCCATCCTAATTTCCAAATCATCCATATATCATAGGGCATTTTCCCTTATCTAGACCTGCAACCATGATGTCTGCTTGGTTACCAATGATTTCCTGAGTAGGGTGTGAGTACAAATCAATAGGTCACCACCAACAATATCTAAATAAATATCCAGTATAAATGATAGAGTATGCATATTTATAATAGGATAATATAAATGGTAATACATTAAAATGTTTTAAAAAATAAATAGTGTTCAATTAACCACGTTGACCCTCTGGTTCCCATGTGACACCTGACCAAACCAACCTACCTCAGCCCATTCCTATCAACTAAACCATATAACATGGGGTTATATACCTTAAAAAAAATTATGTGGCTTCATAAATTATTTAAAACTATGTATAAAGGAGCCTGAATATATGTATCTACACCACAGAAAAAGCCATTAGTGCTCAAATTATTAAGCTAGAACCAAACCAGGGATACCAAGAACCATGTCCAAAATTTCAATTCAATGATGCAGAGCATCATGTACAACTATCCATATTCTAAGATATGGAGTTTCATGTCC
Source organism: Viscum album (assembly GCA_963277665.1). Classification (NCBI taxonomy): domain Eukaryota; kingdom Viridiplantae; phylum Streptophyta; class Magnoliopsida; order Santalales; family Viscaceae; genus Viscum; species Viscum album. The sequence continues at coordinate 900,184,387 of OY728131.1, read as the reverse complement.
AAAATCATCACCAAAAGTTGTGAAACATCATGTAAAATATCTTTAACTATCCCATTAACAACCAATTTACAAGCTCCAATACACTTGACCTTTTGAAACACTATGATAAAAAGGGATCACTTTTTCAACATTCATTATTCCCCATGGTATTTTATATATGAAACCCTTGAAATAATTACATAAATAAACAATAAAAATATTAATTCATATATAACATCTATTATTTGTTTTAATACCATTTAATAATTAGAAGAATCCACTTTAACCATTTACCAGTTCTTTCATTTCAAGTCATAAAACATTTAATTCTCATGTAAACCAAACTTCCCCTTATTCCTTGATAACAAAAAAAATAAATAAACAAGTCTAATCAAGTAAAACTCATAAATAATCTATTACAACATTTAAAACCCTATTATACCATTTATAAGGAATTTTCACACCCCATGTGTGGCCATATATCTAGTGTCATAGTAATGGACCCAACAAGGTCTGTGAAGGGTCTAATACATCATTTAAAGGACCAAACCATTTTTATTATTTAACAAAACCATTGTGAAACACATAGACCCCATAACACATAAAATATACACCTAAACAAAAATCAAGACTATAGGAAACAATACTTAGGCCACTTACCTTATACTCACAAATAACCACTTTTCCAACCCCAATGTTTGATTCAAGAAAAAACATCCACACCATTAAAAGTAGACAACTCCATGGAAATAGGGTTTAGGAGACATAAAATATGAGAGAAAAAAAATAAATGAATATTATAGAGAATAAAAGGGAAAAAATTATAGATTTACCCATGGATTTGAATCATAATAAAATATACTTTAAATGAATTTGAATTGAAGGAGTTATAACCTTGTAAAAGGATAAGTTTGGGTCACACCCTAGGCTACTAGGAGTGAAATGGGGGAGAAAATTTGATGACAACATATAAAGGTTAGTAGGGAATAATAATTAAACTACCAATTTTAAAGTGGTTCAGAAGAGTATTCAAATTTCAAAATAAAAGAGACTAAAACATTGAAATACATTACCATGATAATACACTAGATTGGAACATTATACATTTATTCAGACATCACCAAGGTTCAAGTGAAAGATTCAATATCCATATTTATTAGCACTAGAAGTTGTAGAATATCTCTAGAAGATCTAATAGTTCATCTCTCGTGATATCCACTTATATAATCTCTAAATTTTTTATACTCCTATAATTTCTATATATTTTCATCAGGACTCTTTTTATTTTTTTAAAAATCTCACTCTAAATTACTTTCTAAAATTAACGAGTTAGTCATCAATACATTTATTAACTTCATTAAGCCTTATTTCACCACCACATCACTCAAATAAAATTATTTAATCAAATCTACCCCCGATACATGAATTTAATGCTCATGGTGAAAATATATCTATGTAATAAAAAATTATTTCTAACCCTCATCACCAATATTTACTTATCATTAAGACAAATTCTTCTTCAAGAAAAATTATTATTCAGACATTGAACCAATTTGGCATCAACTGATAGAAATTTATCCTCAATTCACATTTCACTACCTCAAACAAACTCATCATATATCAACAACTAATTCTACATTACAAAATTAGATCCAAAATCGGGTTCTTCATTCATGAATGGAATTTATCCATGGGTTTAAATAAATTTTCCTCCCTTTTCTTGAATTATAAAAAAAATAAACTAAATAATTTAAACATTAGTTCTTAATGAGTCTATAATCTCACATTTAATCTTAAAACATCAGGTCTTCTTCCCACAAACTTGACAAACTTAGCTAATCTGAATAACTTGACCAACCATATGTAAAAGATACAATACTTAGTTCACAAATAATTATCCACATAATAACATTATTGGGGAATAAAATCAATCATTCAAGGTGCATTCAAATATGATTCTATAACCATAACAATGGGAATCTTGACACCCCATTATCTTCAATTCATCCCTAGACGGTGAGAAAAATACCTAGTATCTCCGTTAATCATGTTGGAAATTACTACTAAAAAACAATGAAACATGACTAAATCTTATTTGGTATCTTAAAAAATATTTCTATTCTACACTAAAACATATAACCAAATAATTCATCTTCATCTTTGGGTATCAACCCAATACTCTTTGTTTATTACCTAGAGAGATTTGATGTATCTTGTCATCTCAAATCTCAATTAGAAGAACTAATAATTTATATAATTATTGGATGTAAAAAATCTTAATGTTGGATAGATGATTCATCCTTGATCATTTTCACATATATTAGAAACACCTGATTGGGGTCATTGAGTTACATTATATAAATGAACATATAGCTCATAGTGGTTTTGAAATCTCCTGATCTTCAACGCTGATAGTTTTTACTAGTCTATTAATGATCAACACATCAAGTTTCTTTGGTAGTTTTTGTTATAAGGTGTCACTAAAACTAATTATTTATCAACAATAAAAAATTCAATTTCTTTATCGAGACCATTAGTTCATCATCTTTAGTGCTATTGATTTTAATAGAGTACTTCAAACTCGGTTCTGACATAACTCCTCAACCAAAGTTCATCTAAAATATATGATGTTCTTTATTTATCAACACCTGGTTATACTCAGTTTAATGGTTGGCTATAGATTTTAATCAACTAATATTCATTACCAAATATCCAACTAATATTGGAAATCAATTTACTTAGAAATCAATATTCAACATCATTGACAGACTTGTCATCATTCTTATTTGATGGAGGTTCTATAACAAATAGCCTCACGCATGGCTTGATTTATTCTTCACTAGTTCGGCTAGATTCTACTAGGTTTGATAAGGTAAACATCATCATTAACTAATTTCTACATCCTCCTTTGAAACATAATATTGTATTATTCATTCTGACAAAATTCTAGGCTTGATCTTCACTTATCTCTTTGGAATTGACTTTATTTCAATGAAATCTTCAACTTAGGCATGAATTTATGTTCCGATTCATAAAAACCATAGATTCTATTTGTATTAAATTAAAAATGGGTTCAAAAATCATGTAATATTAACCATCTTATGTGATATCATCTTATGCACACCTTCTTTTAATTTTTTCTTATAGTAATTCTAGAATTATCTTATACCAAGTACCTTAATTTTTGGTTGTATAAAACCATGAAATTATCTCATGGGATAACTCCAAAATTCATTTATGTGAATATAATATTTATCTTACATTGAAACTAATAGAAACCATTTATATTACATAACATCCAAATATCTTCTCATGAACATACTTCTAGAAGAGTCACGAGGTGACATACATTTCTCCTATGGGCTAGGTGCTAAATTTATCTAACTCATGAATGACAAAAATTATCAAATTAAAAAATATAAAATCCCTTTTAGAAATAAACACCCTAAACCACAGTGAATAAAAATCAAAATTATAGAATAAATACAAGATAAATCTAAAATAAATTAACATGTAAGAGAGAAAAAGATCTAAGTTAATTAAACATTTAAATGAATAAATTGAAAATTAAGCTCAAATAACATTTATTAAAATTTTGGTAGAAACATAAAGATCATAAATTAAAATTAAATATGTATTTAATTTAAATATTAAATTAAAAAAGTATTTATAATATATAAAAGAAACATAAAAATGAAATTTGAAATAAAACATCAAAATAAAATATTAAAAAGTTCAAAGAATGATTAAGATAAACTTAAACCATAAAAAACCTACATAATAAATAAATAAAATATTTATTATTTCAACATAAAATTAAAACAAAACATTATTATTGACCACATTAAAAAATAATTTGTAATTTTTAGTAATTATTAAATTAAATTACATCTTTAACACAAATTTTCCCAATAACTAAAAATACTTTATTAAAATAATATTTCAATATAAAAACAAATTAATTCACCATAATTCTTTTTGAAAAAATGAATCAAATAAGAACACATATAATTCTTCTATAATAATAATTTTCTTGTCCTCAAGAAAAAATATTATCCAATTTCAGTGGAATGAAATGAATCTTAAGTTAGAAATACCATATGTCCACAAAAAATTGGGTTTTAAAAATGATTTCCCCTTTGGATTTAAATTAGGCGACACAACTATTTCTCCTTAATAAATTAAATATTTTTAGTGAAAAACTGATTCCTATTTTACAAAGATGATTAAACTTAAATGTTTTAAAATATATTAAACACACTTAAATTTGAATTCAATAGGAAATAAAAAATTACCTTTTCCTTTAGGTGAACAAACTCACATAATTAGAAGTCAAAATAATTTAGATACTTTTTTTGGATGAGAAAACATAAAAATTTAAATGTGTAGAATAAATAAATCTTCCATGAAATTAAAGAATAAAATAATGAGTTCAACATGGATTAGTATTTTCATTTAATATTTCATTTAAATAAAAAAATTATGAGTTTAAATCCGAACTCTTAAATTCAAGGGTAATGATAATTGTATGACATTCACACAATAGTTTACCAAAGTCCACCTATTTTAAATAGGGTAATGAAAAATGTTTTGAACAACTAAATCCCAGGGTTAATATATAATTAACCCTCTGAATGCATATTATAACTTTCAAAATTTATAATAATTTAATACCACTAAAAATGGTTTATTGAAACATGAAAAAGAAATCAAATTTGAAAAATTTTAGAGGGTTGTTGATGGCTTTACATAATGGTATAGTTTTGAATTTTGAAATACCATTTCCCCCCACACTAAAACTAAATATTTTACCCAATGTTGCATTCAAGGTGAAGGAACTTAGGAATTCAGTTTTAAAGTTAAAAAATATATTTGTAAATTCAGTAGATTAAAATCATATATGAAATTTCACAAGAAATCTCAAAATGTTTTTCGAAAAAACAAAAAAATTTAACAACTTACAACATACTCAAAAGTTTAATACTGGTTAACACTTCAAAAATTCAATTCAAGAGTGATGTTATAATGTTAGTACATATTCAAAAACTATTGAAAAATATTATCAAAAAATAAAATAATATTTTAAACTAATAGACTATAAAAAATAAACAATTTATTTGTTGTAACCATCATGTTTCAACACCAATTTCACATACTAAAACTCTTAAATTTCAAATTTTCTTTTGAAAAATTAAGTTCAAAGTAGTAGAGTCATAAATATTTTAGAAAAAATAAAAACATGAATAATTTTAAGAAAAAACTCCACTAAAAAAGAATCACCTTTTTCCTTCAAATATACTAAAAATCCCCCCTTCTTCACTTTGAAAAAGTTCCCTTGGTTAGCTGTAAATCTATTAAAGATGGAAATAAATAAACATTTATGTCGAGAAAAATTCAGCATAATTGAAATAAAACTATATTTTAATGAAATAATCAGTTTATTAATGTTTCTTTAGGTTGTAGATTCTTTAGATGAATTTATATTGTAAAACGTATACTCTAATAGGAAGATACAGTAGAGAGAATGTCCAAATTGATTCCCCAAGATGAAAAAATAGGAAAATATCCTCTCATCAAGCTCAATTTATTCTCTAAAATGAAATATTATGAAGAAAAAAGAAAAATACTAACACTAAAAAGGGTTATTACCTTCCCACATGCTTATTCTAAATAAAAACAAAAACTAATGGAAGAGTTAACTTTTATTATTTATTAGTATTCAAGATCCATAAATTGGAACTCCTCCCCTAAAGGTTCCTTATTTCCAACCTCAATGTATTTCATCTTATATCCATTAATAGTGAATGCAACATCTTTCCCAAGGTCTTAAATATGAACAAAACAAAAAGGGAAAACAAAAGTTATAATAAAAGGTCCATATTCTTTGGAATGAAATATATCTAGAAAGAGTTTCAACCTAGAGGTGTACAACAACACCTTATCCCCAATTTGAAAATATTTTTTCACAATCATAATTCCATGAACAACTATAGTTTTTCCCTTAAAAATACTATCATTTTTATATATATTGTTTATTATTTCTTCCAACTCTTTTAGATATAGATTCTTCTCTTTTCCAGCTTAAAAAATATTCAAATTTCATGACTTGATATCTCAAAAATATGTATATTATAACTTTATTGTAAGTTAAAAAACTCTTAAAAAATATATAATATAATCTTAAATCATTATTGTAGTCATATTTTAAATCTTATATAGCCAAATTAAATCATCAAGCCTTAAACTACAATATTTCCTTTTCTGATTTACCATTTTCTCAAGAATATTCTTGATATCTCTATTCAAAAAACCATCCATTCCATTTGTGTAGTACCTTAGTTTCTGGTATTTAACCCTTTGTTTATGATTTTTTGTATATAAATTATAAGGGTAAAGTTTGGGAGAGTTTGGAGAACTTTCAAGGAGTTTTCAGGGATAAAGGAGAAGCGCACGGGCTACACACTTTTTTTCAAAACTGTGTGAAAACCCTAAGAGAAATCATGCACTTTGGCAGATGTTTTATAATAGATTTGGCATGGTGTGAACACGATTCAGGAGACTATGTGAGGAGGATGTGCAAGGGTCTTCCTAAATAGTAGCTAATGCATGGTTAGCACACCATTTATCTAACTATGTAAAATGACGGTGCACATGATCAAAGTGAGATCCTAAAAAAATGGATCTCACACATTTTTGACTCTAACTCACTCATTTTTTTCTCCTTTGAGGAACTAACTCAGTATAATTCTCTATTTGAGGTTTTATAACCTCTCCTAAAATAATTGGAATCGATCTGTATCCATCCTTTGGTGTTTAGAAGCCTGATTCATGTGGTATGTCATCATTTTGCATCTTTGTTTTCATGTTTCCTTAGATATAATTCACCCCTCTTCTTGGATTATAATATCTACACCTTATGTGGTTAGATCTAATATTATGGATTCAAAATAAGTTGATATTTGGTCTTGATCATGTTAGGGGAAGATATATGAGGTGGTTTCATAGAGAATCAACATGGTTTCTTGAGTGTTCTTTATCCGTTTTTGTTTTAGAAAAATACGGTCAAGGTAGGTAGACTCAATCTCGAATCCTCTTTGTATAAACGATTGGAATGATTTAAAATAGATTAGTTTTTGGGTATTTTATTGGGAATTGGTTTCTTTATGATTGTTAGAACACCTCTTTGGTAATGGCTTGTGGAAATATGGAAAATTGGCATCCTTGAATAAAGATCTAGATTCATGATTTTAAAATGGTATTTTTATAGAAATTTGGTAATTGGATTTGATTAAAGGTTTTTCAATAAAAGGAATGATTTTTTTTGAAATGGAATGATTGAATGGAATTGGTTTGTTTAATGGTTTCTATTAAATGAACGGTTTTATTGAAATAGTTATAAATGGTTATTTTAAATGGTTTTGGAATACATGAGGTTTTTGTGAGTTCATGTTAATGGTCCATGAATAAAGGACATATACTTGTGGGGTACAAGGTATGTGATCCTGGATTGGGGGACTATGTTAGTGGGATACAAGGTTATTGTACAAGATACTTCTCGTGAGTATAGAACTGTCTAAACAAGCATGCATGTGTGGGTGTGTTATGAACCATGTAATGGTGATGGAAAATGATTTTGAGAAATAGTTTAAAATATTTGTTTTTTTGTTTTTCTAGAATTGTGAATTTATGGAAAATTATTTGAAAATGGAACTTGTTTACTCTTAGTTATAAATGGTTTTTGGAACTTGTTTATATTTAGTTATAAACTATATTGTATAATTGTTTAATATAAATGGTTTTAAATAAAATTTGCTAACATTTATATCTAAGTGGAGTGAGTAGAGAAGTCAATGGGGAAAACAAACTGAGTTTTATGAAGGACCCTGGGACACCCTGACAGGGGAGGGGTGAATCAGGGTGACAACTTTTTCTTTTAATGTGATGGATCTTGTTCCCACATTGGTAGGAACTTGTTGAACCTGTATGATGAAAATGATCAGAAAAACATTCACATGCACAGAGAAGACACAACACTTTTTACTTGGTTCACCACTAAGGGCTACATCCAAGGATCATACGCCGACAAGTTATCAATCGTACCAAATTCCACTAATCTTTACTAGCTATGGATTTCAAAGGTTCGAGCACAGTCACTCTGTCCCAGGCTCACTGCCTTTACAAAAGTTCAGGGATACCTCACAGCGTCCCTCGGGTCACTCCCTTTGACTCCCCCTAGCTCACTACCCTTGGTGAAGTCACACTCAGTTTATAGACGTGAAGGTCTCTTCATCATTGCAAAATAATGCATCCTCTGTTGAATTTAGATTCTCTGTTGAAGTCCAACTTTCACTTGTATACTAATCCCACTATGCACTGAAGGTATTGGGCAATCTTCCAGTTTTTGTGCAGCTCCAAAATAACCGGCGTACAACAACCTCACATGGCACGCTTCTCCAAGACCGATGCGCAAGTTTCAAGAATGGTGCGCAAGTCAATTGCGCGGTACAAAATAGGCACACAGGTGACACCAACAAACTTGTGCGAAACTGCCTCCTTTAACTCCAAACTTGCGCGACTCTGCACCTTTAACTCCCAAACCGACTTGGTTGCGCAACCAACAACCGGCGTGCAACCCCTACTTGCGCGACCCAACTAACACTTGCGCGACTCAACCACTTGCGCGATGAGAGCTCAAAAAATCTCTAAGTCTTGAACTTCATTCCAAATGAGGAGGGGTGGCCCTCTATTTATAGGCAAACTGGACCCCCTGCGCGGTGGCGCGCAAGTTTCCTCACGGCGCGCAAGTCCCGCCGCGCAACTCCAACCACCCTAGCCTCTGTCGCAATGCTCACTTGCGCGATCACACCAATACTTGCACGAACTACTTTCCTTTGCCATATTTTTAAGTTATGACCATGAAGAACAAACAGAACGCAAGTTTCCAAACCTCCTAGGAATCAACGCGCAAGTCCTTTCTCGGCACACAAGTCACTTGCACGACCAACCCAAAACTTGTGCGACCCTAATCCCTTTACCATTTTTCCATGTTCTGATCTTGAAAAACATATAGTACGCAAGTTCCCTCTCCTTCAAGTACACGACACACAAGTCTCTTTACCAAAAACACTTTTCTCCATTTGTCGATTTTCAGGCCCAAAAATTTGGAAAACATTGGGAAATGGTGCGACTTTCAATACCGTTGTCTACTTGAACTGTATGATCACTTTGCTGGTACACATTTTGAACTTCCACTGAGGATTGACAACAAACACAAACCATACTCTAATTCATGCATATAAGACCATGGTTCCAACATTTTATACTCACCCCTGATTTGGAACTTTGGTGTTTTTGAAGATGCTATCTTCCAGGACATGGGAAAAGGTAAAGTACCACAGATATTTAGCACCACCTCATGATACTTGGGATATTTGGTGATTGGATTTTGAATCTTGTAGATCATGGAGTCTTGTTGTCATATTAGAGTTTATTAGTTGTATTTCTATTATTTACATTGATTATTAGTTTATCTTCCATTGTTTTACACTTTGTTTGGTTTTTCTGTAAAAGAAAATTGTTGAGTTTTCTTTCTTTATCATGTATCATATGTTGGTTGTTGGGTTATAGTTGTGGATTTTTGGTTTTTATTATTAAAGGTTAAATAATCCCCCACTTGTATTGAAACCCTTTAGCATTTATTGCTAGCCTTTGGTACCTTGGATATGTCTCATAAGGTCTAGTAATTATTCATTGTATTCTCAAGCCAATGAGAATAAGTGAGTCATTACAAATGGTATTATCTTGTTCGGTCCATGCCTAGAAAGTGGTCTTCAGTTTCATGGTCTTGGAGTTGAATTCATTCTTATTTATTCCCTGGGTTGTAATCTTAGAAAGAAGTATAATTTTTAGGACTTGAAATGTACAGAAAAAAAATACATAACTAACTTTTTTATGATAAACTTCAAGTTACTAGGAAGTTTGGTACATAAATATTTGGGATTCACTTATAGGATTATGGAAATATCATTGTCATAGGTTTATCTAATGAGATGAGCATGAAATGCAACATAGGAATAAATTCCCACTAGTATTTCATATTTCATTTTGAAAAAAATGATATATAATGTGATTCATTGTGTGGATTTTTTAAAAATTTCTAAATTGTTTTCAAATGAATGATTTTGAAAAGGTAATGATTGGAAAATTTTAAAAATAGGTTGATTTTCAAAAGAAATAATTGGTTTTTCAAAAAAGGTTAAACTTGGAAAAGGTTTATTTTGAAAAAAATGTTGTGGTATTTGATGTGATCGAATTTGAAATGCTATGCCTTCAGTTGATAGAGATGGATCCTTATAGAGTGTTGTTTGTTTAGAAAATGACACCCAATAGGCTTCATAGAAACCAATCGGAATAAGCTACAGAGAATGTGGTTACATTTAAACTATAGGCTAACCCAGAACTAGTTCAAAGTATCATCCAAGAGTTCTAGGATATGGACACGGGGAACTGGAGGGATGAGCCAAGGCATATGGACCATTCCATCTAGTTCATGAAGAATAATCCACTCATTTTTCAAGGTGATTCTAAACCTAAAAAGGCAGAAGTGTGGATGAATATAATGAATCATATATTTGATTTCATCGGTACACTAGAATAGTTGATAGTCAAAATGAAAATGTATATGCTTGAGGATCTTTCACACTGGTGGTGAGACCTAGAGGTCCAGGATAACTTCTATCAAGACCTTAGTTGGGAATATTTTGAGGATTTTTTTGACATAAAATTATATCCTCACACATTCAGGATCCAGATAATGATGAAATTCTTAATCCAAAAGCATAAAAACCTTTCTGTCATAGAATATGTAGCTAAATTCATTAATTTAGTGATCTTTTAACTAGAAGTTATAATGATTATGACCTTAAAGGCATGGATCTTTGAATCATGACTAAGGAAATAGATTTGATTGATGATTTTGGTGCACTGTATTATATATTATATAGAGATGGTGAAAAGAGAAACAGTGGATAAACATGATTTATCAGGAACTATGGGAGGAGGAAGTATGATGATACCTATAAGAAATGGTGGGAACTCGAATGCTATAATTACAAAGAAGAGGGACACCTATTTCCTAGGTGGTAACGAGACTCAAAATCAAATGGTTGGATCAGTGAACCTTCCTCCATAACCCAAGAGCAAAGAGGGATTTTTCCAATGTGGTTCTCTTGACCAAATAATGTAAGATTATGATTATATGTTAGAACATAGAGAATGTCATAACTTTAAGCAGATGAAGAATCTTTAGTGCTATTGTTACAGTGCTCTGTGGTTAGGTGCTCAAGAAAATTCTCAAGTGTCACCAGCATTATATGCTTTTACAAGGTGAGGATTGTAGAATCAAACAAATCATTAGAGAATATCTAGAGATGGGGACTCTAGGAATACAATGAATGCTCAGGAAGAAAAATCAATGAAAGGAAACAAGGAGAAGAGCACAACAACAAAGAAATTTTATAGAGATGAGAAGGTGATTGTGGATGATCAGGCTGGACCATTTACATTGAGAGGTACAATTCTATTGAATTATACCCTTATGAAATTTTTGTTTGATATTGGTGAAAAACATTTCTTCATTACTTCTCATGCTATTAATTTCCTAAGTTTTAAACTTGAGAAGATTACCTCTATGTTAAAGCTTCAAAATCCTCTCAGTAAAAGGGAATATTGAGCCTCTGTGTGTAAAGAATGGTCTATAATTGTTGATGGAGATGACCTATAGTGATAATTTTTAGTGTTAGAGATATATGTCTTTAATGTAATACTGGGTACAGATTGGTTGAAAACATTCAAATATCACATCAACTATTATAGTAGAATGATTAGTTTTAAAACATAGGATGACATTAAACATCTCTTCAGGGGACAAAGGCTTGTAAAGACAGGTGAAACAGGCTTGTTGGCACCAATAGTGGGATCAATTTCTTACCAGGTGGTGGTTTTGACCTTGGAATCAATAGAAGAGATCAAGGATATCAATTTTCCAACAGTTTTGGATCAATTTCGAGATATATTTCCCTAAAACTTCTTAAGGTTACCACCTATAATGGAAGTTGAGTTTATGATTAATCTTTTCCCTGGGACCAGTCCTATTTCACTTTTGTCTTATAGGATGGAACCAACATATTTAATGAAATTTAAAGTGCTATTGGAAGAGATGGAAATAAAATGTTTCATTCAGCCGAGCACATCTATGTGGGAAACACCACTCTTTTTCATGATGAAAACAGATGGAACCATAAGGCTGTGTGTGGATTATTGTAAGCTTAACCAAGTTACAATAATGATTAAACATCCACTTCTATGAATTGATGATATATTTGATTAGTTGAGAGGAGATCAATGGTTCTCCATAATTAACTTACGATTAAGATATCACCAATTGGGAGTTCGAAAAGAGGATATTTCGAAGACAACTTTTAGAAGAAGATATGAACCTTATGAATATGTGGTAATGCCTTTAGATCTTACAAATTCACAAGCAGTCTTTATGGAATTGAGGAATCATATATTTTAGTGATATCTGGAGTCTTTTGTTGTGGTGTTTGTGTATGACATATTGGTGTATTTGATGGCAAGCTGTGAGTATGATAAACACTTGGAGATAGTGTTGAGAATATTGAGAGATCATCAGTTGTATTCCAAACTATCTAAGTGTGATTTTGGATACAAGAGATACACTTTCTTGTGGATTTAATTTCAAAAAATTGCGTTTCAATGGATTTTGAAAAGATACAAGCTGATATATCTTTCAAACTAAAAAAATATCTTTGAGATACAAATATTTCTTGGACTCACTATGTATTAACAACATTTTTTTCATGACTTTTCATGACTATCATCACCTATGTCAGCTTTAAAAAAGAAGAATGTTCCATTCCAATGGACTGAGGAATTTCAGAAGTCCTTTTAAGAGATAAATAATCACCGAACATTAGCACCTATCATGAATTTTACAAAATCAGGATAGGGGTATGTGGTGTATTGTGATGATTTAGGATATATTTTAGAATGTGTTCTCATGTAAGGAGACCATGTAGTTGGTTATGGTTCTAGGCAGTTAAGATTTCATGAGAAGAATTACCCAACACATGATTTGGAGTAAGTTACAGTTGTCTATGCCTTGAAGACTTTGCGTTATTATCTCTTTGGTTAGAAATTTACTATGTTCATATATCATAACAGTTTGAAACATATTTTCTCACAATGTGATTTCAATCTTAGGAAAAGGAGATGGATGAAATATCTTAAGACGTTTGACTTTTACTGAATGTATACATCAGGGAAAGGTAATTCAGTGGCTGAATCATTATACAGAAAGTCATATACTTAGTTGGGAAAATAATCTTTAGAGGAGTGGAAGTTGATGTTGGTCCTAGAAAATATTCATGTAAATTGTGGAGATTAAGGTGATGTTGCAGTTTTTTCTATTTTCCATGATTCTATATTTAATAAATATGGTTAAAGGGGCATAAACATTCAATACATAATTCTTGTTTATGAGTTAAAAACTCAATGGTGGGGAGACCTTTGAGGAATAGAAACATGATGGGAGTTTGGTTTTGTAGTTTAGAGATCATATGGTTGTACCTAAGTATTTTTAGTAAAAACATCCTCATGATTACCATCACTTGAGATAGACTATACATCTGAGAATACAAAAGATGTATAGATAACTACATACACAATTTTGGTGGATTGGTATGAAATGGAAATTGGATGAGTTCATTTCAAGGTACTTAACATGTCAGTAGTTTAAGGAAGAACAAAAATGACCAGAAGGTATGTTTTAGTATTTATCTATCCCAGTGTGGAAATGGGAGCAGATATCCATGGTTTTGTATAGGTCTCCCAAGAATGGTTTGGAAACATTATTTCATATGGGTGATAGTGGATCGACTCACAAAGTAAGCCCATTTCATCCCTATTTGTGAAACTCATACGGTGGAGGATCTATCCAATATATATATCCATGAATTAATAAAAATACATGGAATACCAGTTTTGATCATGTTAGACAAAGATATGAGGTTAATTTCTCATTTATAGAAATCCTTACCGAAATCCCTTGGGACTCAGTTGAATATGAGTACGGTGTATCATTCTCAGATGGATGGGAAATATGAAAGGATGATACAAATGTTGGAAGACATGCTGTAGGATTATTTAATGGATTTTGGTGGCTCATAAGAGGATTATGTACCCTTAGTGGAGTTCTAATATAATAACAGATATCAGGACTCAATACATATGGATCCTTTCAAAGCATTTTATGGGCATCCTTGTCATTCTCTACTTTGTTAGGTATAAATAAGTGATACATCATTAGTGAGACCGAGCCTTGTCCAATAAAAAACTGAGAAGATTTTGTTGATTATAAATAGAATGGATATGGATTAGAGTCTTCATAAACCATATGTGGATCATCATCTAAAACTATTGTTGTTTGCGGTGAGTGATCATGTGTTCTTAAGGATCTCTCTATGGATTGAGAATATTCATTTTGAGAAGAAGGGTAAGATATCTAATCGATACATTGTCCCTTTCGATATACTATAATTTTTTGGAGAGGTTTCATATCAGTTGGAATTTCCACCATGGTTAAGTTCAGTGCATAATGAGATCCACGTATCTCAGTTGAAAAACTATCAACATGATCCTGTCTATGTGATCAGATGCGATCACATTGACCTAGAGTCAGATGCTTCATTGGTACATTTCCCAATGATTATTTTGGATATTAAGGATAAATTATTTCATGGAAATATCATAAATCTTTTATGGGTTTAGGGAAACATGGTTATATTCATGATGAGAAATGGGAACATGAGAAAGAAATGAAAGAGAAATGAACTGAACTCTTTCAGGGCAAGGGTGGTTTTCTACTTTCCAAGGATGAAAATACCAATGGTGGGGAGAATGCAGTACCCCCAATTTCTGCTATGTAACCCTTTATTTATGTTTTTATGTATATTATTTACATGGTTGAATTTTGGGAGAGTCTGAGGAACATTCAAAGAGTTTTCATGGATAAAGGAGAAGCACATGGGCTGCACACCATTTGTCTAAACTGTGCGGAAATCCTAAGAGAAACCCTGAATATTGAAAGATGTTGGAAAATAGCTTTAGAATGGTGTGAACAAGGTTAGGGAGACTATATGATGAGGTTGTGTAAGGGTCTTCCCAAATAGTATCTAACACATGGTTAGCACACATTTTGTCTAACCGTGCAAACTAACCGTGTGCGGTGTCAAAGTGAGATCCTAAAAAATTTATCTCACATGTTTTTGACTCTAACTCCCACATTTTTGCTCTTATGTGGCTCTAAATCGGTATTATTCTCTATTTAATGTTTTATAACCTCTCCCAAGAAAATTGGAATCAATACGAATCCTTCCTTTGGCATTTATAAGCCCGGTTGTTGCAGTATGTCATCGTTCTGTATCTTTCTTGTCATGTTTCCTTTGATCTACTTCACCTATTTTATTGGATTCTTAGATATAAACCAAATTGGGTTATATATAAGATTATGGATGAAAAATAAGTTGATATTTGGTCTTGATCATGTTAGGGGAAGAGATCTAAGGCAGTTTCATGGTGAATCGACCTGTTTTCTTGATTGTTCTTCGTATATTTTCTATTTTTGCCAAAACGGTTGAGGAAAGTGTATTTACTCTTGAATAATCATTATAAAACTAATTTTAATGCTTTAAAATTTAATAATTTTCATGTATTTGATTGTTAAGTGGTTGATTTTTTATCCTTAGAACCCCTCTCTAATGATGTTAGGTGGAAATATGGAAAATTCGAGTCCTTGAATAAAGTTCTTGATTCATGAGTTTAAAATGATGATTTTAAAATAGAATTTCTCTCGAATTATAGTAATTGGATTTGATTAAAGTGTTAAAAAAAGGAATGTTTTTTTAAATGGAATGGTTTATTTTAATTTGTTTGTTTAATGTTTTTCAATAAAAGGACAGTTTTATTGAAATAATTTGAAATGTTTATTTGAAATGGTGTTGGCTTACATGGGGTTTTGTGTGAGTTCATGTTGATGGGCTCTGAATAATGGATGTGGACCTCTAGGGTTCAAGGTATATGACCCTAGATCAAGGGCATGTGTTATTGGGACATAAGGTGATTGTACAAGATACTGCTCATGTGTATGGAACTATTGAAATAACCATGCATGTGTGGGTGTGTTGTGGACCATAGAATGGTTATTCCAAAATGATATTGAGAGATTATTTTAAATAATTGTTTTGTTGTTTTTTTAGAAATGTGAATTTATTGAAAATTGGTTGAAAATAACCCTTGTTTACTCTTGGTTATAAATGTTTTTTTGGAACTTGTTTATATTTAGTTGTTAATTTTTTTGTAGAATTTTTTTATATAAATTGTTTTATGTAAATGTTGCTAACTTTTATATCCTAGTGGAGTGAGTAGGGAAGTCATTGGGGGGAAACCTACTATTTTTTATACTCACCCTTGATTTTTCACTTTGGTGATTTTTCTAATGCTCTCTTCTTAGACATGGGAAAAGTTAAAGTATCACATGTCTCTAGCACCGCCTCATGATACTTGGGTTTTTTGGTGATTGGATCATGAATCTTGTGGAGTAGGGAGTCTTGTTGTCATCTTGGAGTTTATTAGTTTTATTTTCATTGTTTACTTTGATGATTAGTTTTCCTTTCACAGTTTCACACTTTGGTTGTTTTTTTATAAAAGAAATTAGTTGTGTTGTCTTTCTTTATCAAGAATCATATGGTGGTTGTTGGGTTATGGTTGCTGATTTGTGGTTTTTATTCTTAAATGTTAAATCGTCCCCCACTTGTAATGAAACCCTTGGGCATTTATTTCTAGCCATTTTCATCTTGGGGATGTATCTTATGGTCTAGTGATTATTCATTGTATTCTCAATTCAATTAGAATAATAGGGTCGTTACAATTTGTTTGAGGGTGATAGGGTGTAGACACATTATGACTAACCCTATATATTTTCAATAAATATTCCAATGTCCTATTATAGAAATGAGTACCCTGGTCTGTGAGAATAAATCTTGACATCCCAAATTGACAAAACATATTTCTCTTCATAAATTGGTACACCACTCTAGAATCATCAGTTCTAGTCAGAATAGTTTTATGTAACAACTTGGCCCCATTGATAGCACATACACCCCTCCATAACATGGACATTAGGTCCTGGCCAACTAGGTACCACTAGATTCCCCATATACACGTGGTACTAGACCTTGGGCCCACCCACGTGCCTGAATGGGTCATCTGACTAATGAAAGTCCCCACAGGCCAACATATGTCCTTTATAGTGTGTTTTCCTCACTTACACACACCCTGAGAAACTTCCAAGAAGGTCACCCATCAAGATCACTACTCTAGTCCAAACACTCTTAAATGTGGAGTTCTAATCAAGTAGTCTCATGAAAAGGAAGGTTCACATTTCTGACATGAGTCATATCATTTAGTCACTTAACCCTTTATCATTTAGGGGTGTTACATTTTGATACAGTTTAACACATATTCCACAACAAGAATGATGAACAAATATCTAAATGAATTTGGAAAAGGGCCCATAAACTCCATTCCTCAAACATAAAAGACATCACAAAACATCAAAGGTTATTGTAGAATATCATGTATTTGGGGAATGTTTCTAAGGAATTGAAAATCTTTACAAGTCATACAAAACTCATGAGAATCATTGAAAATGGAAGGCTGTAATAGACCTAGATCCAAAAATTTTATAGCAGTATTCTATAGCATAAAGTGACCTCCACAACTCAAACTATAAAAAAATTATAAAACCAAATGAATTTCAGAATTTGAGAAAGATATCTTAACAATTTGATCACTTCCCAAATTCAACAAGTGAGGAACATCCCAAACATATTTCTTGGATTAAAAAATTAGTTTAGAAACCTATTACTTGGAAAATCAATGAGGAGAAAATTAAACAACTAAGTAATTAAAAATGTTTGTAAACCATACACACTTGTAAATAATATTATAATACAACTTCACCCTCAGGAAAAACATTATAATACTTTTAAAAAATATTTATCTTAAAAAAATTCAGTAGAGTTCCTACTCAAATGTTCAACTATAGTGTTTTGAATTCCTTCACTATCTTGGAATTATATGTTAAATTCATAATGAAACAAAATCCATCTAAAAAGACTCAGTTTTAATTATCTATTATTCATGAGAAGTCAATAGTAGAATGACTAGTGATAACCAAAACATTAGATCCAAAAATATAGCTTCTAAAATTTTCAAGTTCAAACACAATTTCTAAAAAATACTTTCCTATTATGGAGTAATTGTATTGGGAAATATATAAAGTCCAATAAGAATAGAAAATGACTCAGGATTTGATCTTCAATATTTTCCCCAGAACATACCCTTAAAATAATTCTAATCCATCATTCATCAGCTCAAAAGGAAAGTTCTAATTAGTCTATTTAACTATGGATGGGAACACTAGCTTACATTTGAGTTAATTAGAGGTTTACTTACACTCATTATCAAAAGAAAAAAGGAAGTTATTTCCAAAGAATTATTTTTAAGGAAAAGAAACTTGGATAAAGTATTTTATGAACCTCCTATAAAACCCAACATGGAAAATAGAATATCTAACATCCTTCACAGTCTTAAGAAAAGTTAGTGAAGAGATGATGTTAACCTCATACCCATCCACTCAAATTTCATTCCAAAACACTTCATGACCAAGAAAAATTCCACTTTCATCCATAAAATTTCACTTCTCAAATATAAAAACAAGTCTATTCTCAAATAAAAATCTAATTACTACTCATAATATTCTTATAAATCTATAAAAAGATGGAAATAAAATGTAAAATCATCCATAAACACCTCCCTGAATTCATAATGAAACATAAAAAAATGATAAAAATGCATATTTGGAAGGTTAAATGGGAATTACATAGTCCAAATGGCATACCATGATATGAAAAAGTACCAAAAGGACATGAAAATGTTTTTTTATCTAATTCATCTAGAGCTATGTGAATTTCAAAGTATCCAGAAAAACTATCTAAGGAGGAATAATGGGATTGGCCAGCTAACATTTCTAGTATTTGATCAATAAAAGGCAAGGAAACAGTTTCATTCATAATAACTAAGTTCACCCACCTATAATCAATACATAACCTCCACCAATTGGGAAACCTAGTAGGAACTAACTATCAAAACTAATTCTTAATAACTATAAACCCACCCTTTTTAGGAGCAATTTAAATTGGAATTATCCAAAAACTATCAAAAATGGTGTAAATAATACCTAAAACCAATAAAATAGCCACTTACATTTTAACCATTTTTATATGGGAAGTATTTAATCTCCATTTAAGTTATCTAATAGGTTTCTAATTTTCTTTTAAGAGAATCATATACATGAACACTAAAGGAATAATCCTTGGAAAACCATATAAAGACCAGTCTATGGAATTATTACTTTCTATAAGGACCTATAAAACTTTATTTTTCTTACTCACTAGACATCCCAATTGAAATTATAAGATGGATTTTTTTTATATTCCAAGTAGGTATATTTCAAATTTTAATTTGAGGATTTATGTTCGAATGTGGATGAGCTATACCCTTTGGAAAAATAGGTTCTATAGTTCATTTAACTTTAATTTAAGCCTCTAAATCATCCTTAAGAATACTATAATTGTAAACTTCTTGACGAAAAGTGAATTGATTTTTAGGATTTTAAAATTTATCATCCTCAAAATAAATTTTATATTCAGTCTGAAAAAATGAGGCAACTTTTCAATAACATTATGATAATAATTTGAGTAAAAAACAGCCGGTTCACAAGAAAAATTTACATATAAAAAATAATAATCCATAATACCATTGATCATAGTATAATATAAACCAATTTCAAACATTTCAGGATCAATTTCGCCTAAAAATTCATAATTTGAAGTAGTATTACATGTTACAAGAGTCTTAGAAAAATTCTTATACATTTAACAATCATTTTCATAAAAATATTCATCTTTATCATATTCATAAATTAAAAAAAGGGATTCCTTTTCTTCAAAAAAAAACTTGGTTTCCACCTCTTTACAGTAGATTTTATAATTTTTATATGACACATTTTAAATAGAAAGTTCATTTTCCAAAAAAATTACAGTTTGTTTATCTTTAATAAAATAAATAAATTACTCTATGGAAAACTAATCAATCATGTTAAATTTTTGTGCATAATTTTCATCTATAGGGTGATTTATTGATTCAAATATAATGAAAAATAACCACATGACCTCCAAAATCTAATGAAAGAGTCCCTTTATGAATATTAATTATTTTCTTAATAGTTTTCAAGGATGATATTCTTAAAATTAGTGGTGTATGTGAACTAAAATTACCACCCTATATGTATAAAAAATTAAAATTAGTAGGAAAAATAAATCTTTTATCATTACCAACAAATCTTCAATGAACCCAGCTAAATTAGATAAGCTTTTATTGCAGGATGACAATTCCATATTTCTTAAGCTCTATACCACATAAAGATGAAAAGAAAAAATCAATAATAATATTTTTGTAGGCTCCAAATATAACATAGCATCTTCAAAATCATGATTACTAATGACACAAGGATTATAAAACATGCCTGGACCCTTTCATTTAATAGAGAGGGAATATTAGATCATGGAAGAAACATTATACTACAAATTCAATTTCTCACCTCCCTTGAACTTCCTTTTTTGAGTGAACATATCCTTAATAAAATTAACTTAAGGAGGGATATATTTCAAAAAATATAACATAGGTATATTTAACTGGACATTCCTAAAATTTTCAAGAACTTAATTTTCAATTTCAGTTTGAATATTGAACTTCATAGGGGTTATTGAAAGGATAAGGCAGTGTCTCCCTCTACATTTCCAGACCATCTTATAATTTGATGTTTTCCTTTGTAAGATACCATAAAATTTCTAAAATCTATATTGGTTCTTTAAAGATGGATTTATTTTTTTATTGTTCTATTAGTGTGTGTATAGTAGGTTAATTAATAGGTTTAGGAGGTTTTAAAATAGTTTCAACATGTGATTTAACATACTAAACAAGAGGTTTTGACACTTCTTCATGAAATTTTCCATTGGATTTAGAAGTAGGACTATTATTTTCAGGTTTTTTTTTCATGTTTTCATGTTGGGGGATTTTGAATTTCAATTCCAGTTTACAAAATTAATAAACTAACATTCTCTCTTCCTCATGGGTTAACTTCATATTGTGATGGAAAATTATCACTTCTATGATTTTTCAAACCACTAATTTTAGTTTCCATTTGAGCCATTTGAGTAACCATATTTTTTAACAACACCAATTGTTGTTTGAGAAATATATTATTTAATTTTAACAATATCTTCAATATATTAAACATTTATTTTTTTATTTTGTTTTTTTTTGGATTTTATTGATTTTGAAAATTTGTAACATTCCAACCAACTTGGTTTACATATTGATTCTGATTATATCTATGTTGTTGACCAAAATTTTTAGGATATAAACTCTTATTTGGTGGATCATTATACCTAAAACTACTTTTTTGTTGGTTATTGTATCCTTGTTTGAAATTAGGATTTGATTGTAATGTCCTAGATTAAAAATTATGGTTTGGAATTAGATGTTCAGGTTGTTCTAGAAATGTTTTCCATGAAATATCTCATAACATGATTCGGGTCCTTATTGAAGTTGAAAACAATGATCATTATATCGATCTATATTAGAAAAAATTCCATAGTGCATCTAAATGGGATAAAATATTTTTGGTTGAAATTATGAAGGGATAGTGTTAGTTAACACCTATCTCATCATGCTTATAATATCACTAAACTAATTTTCAATTTGGTTATTATTATAATTGGATACAGACACTTCCATACCTATTTTAACATGGATTAATCCTGTATAACCAAACTAATATGAATTTTGGGCCATTTTTGAAATGATATTATTAATATCTATAATAGTCATATTTATTAAAGCTCCTCCAGCCTCAATATCAATCATATTCCTATCCATAAAAACTCATTATTCATAAAAATAATCGATAAAGAGCTGGTTGGAAATTTGCTGATGAGAGAATCTAGAACAAAACTTTTTAAACGTCTCCCAATAATCATGAATATCCCCCCATTGGAGCTCCCTAATGATAAAAATATATTTTCTAAGAGAGGTAGTCCTTGAGGCTAGAAAAAAAATTTCTAAGAAGATTTTCTTAAATTTGGGCCAACTCTATATTGTAGTTGATTAGGAGTAGTAAAACCCTTCCTTTGAAAATCCATCAAAAAATAAAATATAAATTCTCTCATTTTTATTTAATCCTCACTTACTCAATGAGTTTTTTGGTGATATACATCATGTGGAATACTTATTATTTATTAAGAGGATCCTCTCTCGGCAGATTGTGAAATTTTGGTTAATGGTTAATCACTCCTGATCTAAGA
Organism: Viscum album; assembly: GCA_963277665.1. NCBI lineage: Eukaryota > Viridiplantae > Streptophyta > Magnoliopsida > Santalales > Viscaceae > Viscum > Viscum album. The sequence continues at coordinate 900,161,840 of OY728131.1, read as the reverse complement.
TCAAAATAAAGAGTAATTTCAAGATATCCGAAGAAGTTTTTTCTATTATAGAAATCTATATCATCTAGCTCCTTTAATGTTCTCTGGTTATCCATGTTTTTAAATTTTTGTAAGTTTTCTATTTTTACTATGATTTATCTTTGAACATATTTTTATATTGTTTTACTTTTTTTTATATTTTTATTTTCTTAAAGTTGTATATTTTATTATTTTTCTACAATTAGATTTCTCAGGTTATTAGAGTTTTAAGTTTCTAAAATTTCCATTTTTATATATAACATATAGTAGGGTTCAAAAAAAACTATTTTTTTAAATTTTGATTAATAAGATTATGATTTTTTATATTTTTATACCGTTGGAAGCCTCCCCAGTAATGGTTCTAATTGAATTGAGGATTTTATTTAATTTTTAACTCACATGAAAATTAAAAGCTATATACTATAGTAAAATAGAGACCAAAGTTTTCACCAAATAATACTTCTAAATAAGAGTGTTCTATCATGAATTTTTATTTTTTTATTTATTAATTTTAATATTTAAATTGTTTTTAAGGGGAAAGATATGTGACTACAAAGTAAATTAATCCAATTAATAAGTATATGAGATTATAAATAGAATTAAAAAAAATTAAATGATCACTGGTGAATTTAATTATAATAATTAGAAGTATCATAAATATAAATTCTTATGAATTAATATTTTCTGATCATTTTAAATGAATTTGTAGACTATAGATCTCTCAATGCATAGATTGAAATATATTATATTTAATATTATTTGGTTCATTAAATTAAAGTCTAAAATCAGTATCTCAATAGTAGATATCATCTATATTAGATCTAATCAATGTATACAACAATTTTGGTGTGTAATGAACCCATATGATCCCTCAATACTCACAATATTCAATTAAAGATTTAGAAATTTAAACAAAGAGTATCAAATTCAATCTCTAACTCGAATTTAACTAACAAAAAACATTCATTAATAATCACACACTAATAAAAAATGTTTTATTCTTATAGAAGAAGATAAATTATTAAGAAAATGATAGAATAATAAAAAATTAATCAATGATCAAATTTCAAATATTAATATTCTAGATAGAGTTACAAATGTGAAATAAAAGAGATGAAAAATAATAAATACATAACCATTAGAATCCACAAGATTCAATCATAATAAATTTATCCAAACATAACTGAGGTGTAATAGTGAGCTTCGATCTACATATTTAACATCATTAAAAGTTTTAGCAGCTATCCAAAATATCTATTAGTTCCTCTCATACCCTCTTCACTTCTGGTGTCTCCAAAATTGTTCCCCTCTAATTACTGTATGTTTTTTCCAATGAATTTTTATTTTTTTAAAATATGCACACCAAATTAATTTGATAAATTGATGAGCCAATTTTCATTGCTAGTATTAACTTTATTAGGCCTTATATCACTACAAAATCACTCAAATAAAATTCTTAAAAAAATTCCCCACCAACACAGGCATTAAATTCCACTTATGATACCAGATTCACGTGATAATGAATTATTTTTGACCTTCACCACCAATATTTTATTCTCATCAAGATGACTTCTTTTTCAAGAAAAAATATTCTTCATACATTAAACCAAGCCAGTTTTAACTAATGTAAATTTATCCTCAATTAAAGTTTCACTGCCAAAAACAAACTCAGCACATACTGACATCTAATTAAACATGGTGAAATAAAATCAAAATTCAAGTTCTTCATCCATAAAGGGGATTTACCTGGATTTGTATCCATTCTAGATCCCTTTTCTTGAAGCATAGAAAATTAACTAAATAATTTTAATATCAGTGCTCAATTAGTCTATAACCTTTCATCTGATCATTAAATATTGTTTTCTCTTCGTACAAACCTGAAAAACTCATCTAATGTGAAAAACTCAACCAACCATTTGGAAAAGATATACCACATAGTTGAAAAACAAATTCTCTGCACTGGAACATCATTTGGGAATAATATTGAGCATGAAGGGTGAATTAATCTTCGATTCTATAACCATAATAGTGGGATGCTTGATTCACCATTGTCTTCAATTCTTCCTTCCACAATGATCAAAATACCCTATATCTCTCTTAAGCATGTTGGAACTCATTACTTAATAACCATGAAACAAAACTAGTCTACTTCATTCTCTTCCTAAATACTTCAAATCATTAATCAATAAAAAACCAGTATATTCATATTTATTATCAAGTGTAGTGACACTAACCCCATTAGCCTAGATCCAGTTCTGTGCTTTATTAAATTGGCATAAGATACAAGTAATTACATAACAAAGGATAAAATAGTTTTGAAGTCTTGGTAAAATGGATATATACATGAATTGATATTACAATGAAGAAACTAAATACAACATATTTTTTCTCTTTTCTTCAAGAATAACTTTTTTCCCTCTAGCATATTCTTACATATCATTCTGAGTACAATTTACAGATTCCTAAGTAAGGGAAAAATATAAGTGCGACTCAAATTTCTAGTAAGGGTTAAGTACAATGGAACCAATAATGAATCAATGAGCATAATAAATATAGAAAGATAAATATCTAAAAATACATGCCACGTAATTAATAAACATAGAAGGAAGTGTATACATAGAAAATATAATTTTGAAAATAAAATATATAATAATAAATATGTAAGGTAAATAATTTAAAACACATTTTATTTAATCAATAACATGATTATCATAACAGGGTAAGGAATAATCAATATATAAATATAAATAACCCAAAAAACATAACATTTAATCAATAAAATGAGAATGAAATGAATCTAGAGATAATATAAAAGTGAGAATATCCTAGTTAATAATAACGAAATTTTGAATGAAGGAAATTTTTAATTATTGGATTCCATGTTTCCTAGGTACATGATACCTTTACTATAACGACCTTTCACAAGACGGTTTAAAACATACTGGGTAAAACCCACTAAAGATAGTCTACTAATTCGTCTTATGAATCTACTAATGCATCAAGAGGCTATCTATAAATTATCCACACCCATGTCATACTAGTCCAAAAAATTCATCATATATCAAATAATCTATTAAATTCATTACAAAGTTCCTTATTATTAAATATCTGTATTGAATAAAGGATACAAATTTATCAATATTTCCCTAGTTAATCAAATAACTTTAAAAGTGAACACCATATATAAAAATGGTATATGATTTAGGAAATAATTATATCCATGATAAATGATATGGATATTTAGATTAAATTTAATGGACAATCATTATAGGAAAATAAATATTTCTAGGGGAAGTCAATGACTACAAAAAATGAATAAAGTAAGTGAATGTTAATAATATCCTTGATTAAAATGATCACAAACCATCAAAATAAAGAATAAGTATGGTATAAATTCAATATATAACCATTAGAGTAATAATAATGGGTTGTTTTCATTTATTAATATAAATAACATAAAAATATCTTTAAAAAATTTTATGAGGAAAATACCCTATTTATTTTTAAAATCACATTTTAAAATATAATAATTTTGAAAATAATTTCCTTTGAAAACTATATTTAAAATATAATAATTATTATATGTTTTAAAAAAAAAACTACTTAAAAATAACATTATAAACTTTAAAATTAATCTTCAAATAAATGATGGTCATTTTGATGGGTAATTCCATACATTCCATAAAGAACATTCCCTTTACACGGTAAAAAGGTTAGAAAAGTACCTTGTTCTAAAAGAGATTAGAATATTCCTTTGAAATATTTTGTAAATGAAAAAATGGGTAAAATATTATTTAATAAATCATTTTTAAAAGGATAAAAATATTTTTGAATACTTTTTTATAAAACACGTTTTTAAAGAAAACTGATTTCTGGCCGAAGTGAGAAATAGAGTTGGGTTTTATTAAAACAATTTCTGAATAATTTCAAGTACCAAAGAGTAGAAAAATGCTAAAATAACTTGAAATATATCATGAATAAAAAAACGATAAGAAAATTAATGTTTTTATAAAAAAATGATGAAATAATTTAATTTAATTGAAATTCAATAATAAACAATCTTGATTAAAATGTGATTGTGAAAGAAACCCTTAAAATGATCATGATGTAAAAGTGAGAATTAATAAATGAGTTTATTATGTATATAAACTATAAATCCATATAAAACTAGTGGAAATAAAATAATAGATATTAAAAAGTCATTATATACAAAATTTTAGAATGTCAAAGACAATGTGTGAGTAATATAACCCAATCAAATGAAATTGACATACGAAATTCTTTACAACTTGATAACTTTTGATTTAAACACCCTTAGATTAAATAATTAAAATAAAAAAATAAAATAACTTTAATAATTAATTATTAATGATATTAAATGTAAAATGTTCATTATATACACCATAAAATGAAATTAGGTTCATAACATTACAATATGCCTCATTGAAATGAAATTGAGACAAAACTCTTTACCACTTGGTAACATTTGAATCATAAGTCCCATAAAATAAATAACTTAAAATAAAAATTTAAATAACATTATGGTAAAATTATTTCTAATATAAAATAAAATTTGGGTAGTATATACACCACAAAAAATAAATAATTTGTGAATATGGTGTATTCCTCACAAAAGTAAAAGTGAGACAAGAATCCCTAACCGCTTGGTAACATTTTAATCATAAACCCATAAAAGAAATAAATTCAAATGAAACTTTAAATAAAATTATTATTAATTTTTTAATGATATAAAATACAATAGGGAAAATATATACACAACAAAAAATAATTAATTGCTGAATATGGTGTATGTCTCACATAAGTAAAAGTGAGATGAAAATCCATTACCTTGCATTTCCTTTTGGGTGAACATAATTAAAATAATTTATATTTGTTTTAAAACTTTTATTAACTATGAAAGAAACATAATAATGTTTATAATATAATATATTATCTTATTATAATATTTTACCACTTTTTTGATAAAAATATTTCTTTATCTTTATTGTTTTACAGGTTAATCGCCTTGTTTTCTCATGCATGTTCTATTTTAAAAGATATAGTTATTTTTAATATTATATAGTTAAATGATCTCAAGAATCAAAATTATGAAATAATTATTATATTTTTACATAAATTTCACTTTTAAAAACAATAATTAATGATGGTTATGAAAAATGAAGTACGTTATGATCACAGAGAGGGTAGTTTGTATGTATGCATGAGTAACATTTCTGTTTTTCACTAATCATTATTAAAAGGAGTTAAGTAATATTATACCTTTTAAAAATAACAATAATATCATTAATACCATATTATATACTTTTATATAATCATAAATTTATTGTGGTGATGAAAATAGAGTCACATTGCTTCGTAAAGGTAGTAGTTCACATGTACACAAACGACGCTTTCATCTTGATGTGAGTGGAATGTAAATAACGTGAATGATATATATATATATTATCTTTAAAGAATTAAAAAAATGTAATTAATATAATAATTATGTAATGTATATCATATATAATCCTTAACATTATTCGTCATCACCTTCCATGTAAAGCATTAGAGAAAGATGAACCAGATCGCTTCGTGAGGCGGTAGTCCACCATACACACGAGCAACGTTATGATGTCTTTTAAAGAATGGAAAATAATAATTTACATATTCTAAAATGACTATATAGGTATAATAATGTTATATATAGTATATATATACTTTAAATCAATCATAATAACCAACCATAAAAGGTGGTAATGGAAAAATGAATGACATTGGTTCGTGAGGTAGTAGTCCTCCGTACACAAGAATGATGATTTCATAAACCATTTAATGGAATTGTGTGTGTTTTTAGGTCTTATAATTATCATAAAAACATATAAGTATATGTAAGATAAAATTTTTATTATATCAATATGTTTTAAAAAAAATTGAATGAGGTGGATAAGTAAATAAAATGAAGATGCGTGTTGAAGAAAATTACCTCTTCTTTAGGTATCCTCCTTAGGTTTTCGCTAAATCATTCCTACTTTATATTTTTTCACAAGATAATGAATATTTTACAAGGTTAATAAATTTGTGGAGTTATTTGGTCAAGTATTTTATTAACCAATGTTTTTTTAAGGTGTGATGTGGGGAGGAGAGTGCGTGACCTTTTATAAGTGAGGGAGAGGGAATACATGGAATTTTCTCAAATAAGTTAGGTGTACACAAACTTTTACATAATAAAGGATTAAATAATGAACCAAATTAGATAAATTAAGGGTTATAGTCTAAATATTTCTATAAAATTGGGGTTTTTAAAAGTTTTTAGGTCATTTTGATCCTTAATTATAAATTTTAGTCCCTCAGTAAACCCATTTTTCTCTTAACCATGATGATTAAATTTAACTGTTTTCACTGAAAATTATGGTAAAAAATTAATTTTAAATTATTATATAATATATACTATTATAATTCCAAATATGGAGTCAATGTTTTCAAATTAAATTAATATTATAGGAAAAAGTTAATTTAAAATAAATCCCACAGGCACGATGAGAAATGAAGTTTATCAAGTGAAAATGTTCAAAAGTTTACTAAATTTTAGAATAAAAATTATTCCAATGTCCTGAATTTTATAAATAGTTTTGTAAATGATATAATTTAAATTTAAAACCAATCTAAAATATAATTTATCATTATAAATTATATAGATGAAAATACATTTTTCAATTAGAATTCAATATTTTCCACTATTCATTAAAAAATGAAACTTCTTAGAAAAATACCACAAATTCAGCATAAGATAATATTTAAATTCATGTTTCAAAAATGAATTTTTTTATAGATAAAATTTATTATTTAAATAGGCATGTAATTAAAAATGTAGTAAAATTGAGTTTATGAAAAATACAGTTTTTATGCATAAAATCATATTTGTTCTTATCTTATGCATATCAAATCTATTTGAAGAATATAAAAACATTTTATTTAATATTTGATATATAAATTTATTTTAATATAATTAAATAATAGTAATTAATTTAATTTATTAAAATAAAATTCCATTGGGTGCATAAAAATAGTTCTTTATAAAAACATTTCATTTATAATCAACTAGTTTTTATTTTTATTTCTAATTAATTAAGAAAAAATGAATTCATTTTATTTGAATTTAAACAATATATTTTCATAATTTAGATATTCATATTCCAACCCACCATTAACAAGGCTAATAAATAACTATTAAATAATAATAATAATAATAATATTTTTTTTAATAAAACTCGATCTTGTGTGTAACACAAGTTATCATACAGACTCGTTATCGTGTACAACAAATGATAAAATCAGTGTTTCATGTAACATAAAATAAAAGTAATGTTTTATATAATGAAATATAAAAAACGTGTTGAGTGGAATATAAGCTAAACTTAGTATTGTATGTTATAAAAGCTATTAAAGAGATTAAATTTATTTAAAAATTAATATATTATAAAGACATGGGGTATTAAATTCTCTTATAAGATTAGGGTTGTGTTTCATACACACTATCAAATACAATTCTCATATTTTAAAATCTTGGGGTGTCTTATTCTACCCAACTTAAATAAATTACATCCTCCTAATTTCAACTTGATCTCAGAAATCAAGGGTTTTACATTTGAAAATACCATTATTGATAAGCCTACATCATAAAAATATTTTATAAAACATACTCTTAATAAGATATAAAGGAAAGTAAAAAGTTATTATGAAATAACACATAACCAGGGTTCCAATTATAAGAAAATTTGGTTAAAGTGAAGATATGGACATAGAGGAGAATCTTTAATATTTTTAGAGAGTGATTGAGTTTATTTATCATAATAAATTAAGTGATCAATGGAAAATAAAGGGCCTCAAATACATAAATATATGATGATTTATATTACCATTTGATTTAGTAGGTATAAGGGTAATAGGATAACATTTTTGTTTCAAGATCCTTTCCCTATATTTGAGGAACTATATTACTGTCTTTGAGTATATGGAAATACACTTACTTGTTATATTACTATTTCATAAGAATGGTTCCATTCTTTGGTTATTCTTAGATTAGTTTTTGATTCATATCTTACTCCAAGAAATGAATATCCAAAAATTATTTTCTACTCCCGATGCACTAAAATTCAATTTTAATAGATAATGAGATCCATAAAAGAGTTAAAGGTCTTTCCTTATGTCTCTAACTATTTTACAAATCCAATATTGTTATCACAAGTTATCCAATATAATAAAATAATATCTAAACCTCAAAATTAACACCATAGGTTCATCATTGATATTTATTTATCAAATACTTTAACTAAAAATAATGATATATTAACCTTGACATTACGTAAGTTGGTGTTAAACCCTTACCATCCTTCAGTTATAGGTTCAAGACCTATGGTTTTTGAGAAAATGATGTGTTTCCACCTGTCATTCTAGTTGTCCTTTTTCTATAACCATATTAATATAATTCCAAAAATAAATATGATGGACATACTTGAAATTTAATTTATCATTAAATAAAATTTTTAATAAGTTTTTAACACATCTTTTTTTCTAAAAATTATAATAATATTGTTTTACTATTATTTTAATATAATTAATGATAATATTAACCCTAAAATTATAAAGACATTTAATCATATGTCTATAAAACATAATGAATTATTCCTAAAATAACTTTGCTACTAAAACATATTCTTATCATATATTTCTTCCAAAATAACCCTAATCATGGTAGACTCTAAACATATAAAACCCCAAAAGAGGTGTTTAAGACATTGAACTTTTGATTAGTGTTGAACTCATAACCCTTGATGGTATCTATAACTCTTAAGTTAATGAAGATATATTTGTTTCTAAAATTTAACACAATCCTTAAATGCTTCATAATACAAATCACCAAAAAAATTGTAAAAATAATTCTAACATTTAACTCTTGAATCACATTATATAAATGCTTCATATATTTTATTTAAACATAGGTCCTCCCTTGGTATAGTGTTTAACCTAGGTAGTTCATTATCATTATCCATTGAAATAATTTATAACAGTTTGTAAAGAAAAATTTAATTATCCTAAGAATATCCCGTAGGAGTGTCAAACCATGTGTATAGTAAGGCCTGTTTTTATGCATCGGGCGATGATTGGGTCATGATTAATGCACTCTTTTTGAATTAATTACCCCTAGGTACATCTATTTCAGAATGAATTCTAATTTTAGTATCCATACTGGATTGTATTTTCTAGAAAAAACCACATAATATCTTCCCCAAAAAAACTTTAGTATGTTCTTATATACTATCATCAATGTTTATCATATAATTATGTTTTCTAATATGAATTTTTCTAATTATAGTTCCCAATATTTCTACTAAACTTTATCTCATACCAATTTTAGTGATCTCGACCCTAGCACCCCAGAGCCCATGTCTCGCTTCATTACATTATCATAAGACATAAATAATCACATCCAGAAGGAATGGATAGTTTTATAGTATTGGTAAAATAGATACATACATAAATCAATATTACTATGAGAACACTAATTACAAAATATTTTTTTTTTATGAATAACTTTATTCCCACTATAATATTATCACATATATTTAATATTATACTTAATGGATTTTTAAGGAAATAAAAAAATATGGTTGAGCTCAAATGCTTGGTAAGGGTTAAGTACAATGGAATCAATAATGAATCAATGAGAATAATCAATATGAAAAGGTAAATAACTGAACACACATGCCATGTAATCAATTAAATGAGAAGGATTTACATCCAGAGATAGTATCATTGAAAAATATCATGGATAATAATCAATATAGAAAGGTAAATAACTAAAAACACATGAAATTTAACCAATAACATGGTTATCATAACTGGATAAGGCATAATAAATATAGAAATGTAAATAACTAAAAATATATTCTATTTAATCAATAAACTGGGAAATAAATTCATCTAGTGATAATATCATAGTGAAAATATCTTGGATAATAATAATTGAATTATGAATGAAGAAAATTATTAATTATTGGATTCAATTTTTCCTAGGTACATGATACCTTTACCATCAAGACCTTTCACAACATGGTTTAAAACATACTGGGTTAAAACCCACTAAGTCTAGCCAACTAATTCATCTTATGAGAGTATCGATGTATCAAGGGAGTATCTACAAATGGGCCTCACCATTCCGTACCAGTCTAAAGAATTCCTCATATATCCAATAATTAGTTTAATTCATAATAATGTTCCTTATCATCAATTATCCATATTTACTAAAGTATACAAATTTATCAATATTTTCCCAGTTAATCAAATAAGTTTTAATGTAAACACAATATGTAAAAATGGTATATTTTATAGGAAATAATCATCTTCGTGATAAATGATATGGATATATAGGAGAAATTTAATGTCGAAAGATCATAAAAAATTTAATATTTCAAGGTGAAGTCAATAAATTCAAAAATGAATTGAGGAAGTGAATTTCAATATTATACTTGGTCAAAATGATCATAAAATATCCATAGAAATAATAAGGATAATATCAATTCAACATATATCAATTACAAAAATAATAATGGGTTATTATAATTGATGAATATAAATACCATATAAATATCTTTGAAATAATTCTTAAGGAAAATACCCTTTTTATTTTGAAAATCACATTTTAAAATATAAAATAATTTGAAAATACTTTCCTTTAAAAACCATATTTAAAAACCAAGAAATTATAGAATTTAAAAAAAAAATTCTTTAAAAATAACCTCATAAAATTTCAAAGGATGTTTTGAATAAATGAAAATTATGTCTATAGGTAATTCCATATATGCTGTAATGAACATTACTTTTGTATAGTAAAAATTTATAAATTTTCCTTATTCAGAGAGAAAAAAGAATATTAATTTGAAGGAAATTGTAAAATAAGAAACGGGTAATAATTTATTAAATTAACCATTTTTAAAACGTTAAAAATATTTTTTAATTTTTTTAGAAAACATGTTTTCAAAAGAAAACCGGTTTTCAAATGAAGAGAGAAATGAAGTTGGGTTTTATTAGACCATTTTCTACAAAATTTCAAATACCAATGAGTAGAAATATTGCACTATCACTTAAAAAATATCATCAAAAACCAGATTATAATAAAATTAAATGGTTTATTAAACAATGATAAAATAATTTCCAAAAATGGAAATTCATGAATAAAAAATATTGATTAAAATAAGACTATGAAATAAACCCTTAAATTGATCATAAAATCAAATTTATAATTAATCAATGAATATATTTTGTGTATGAAATATAAATACATATAAAACAAGTATAAATACAAAAAATATATAGTCAAAATTCATTACAAACATAATCTCATAATATCAAAGACAACAAATGAGTAATACAACCTAATGAAAATAAATTTAGTTATAAAATTATTTACCACTTAGTAACATTAAATTAAAATAAAATTCGATGAAATATTTAAAATTTAATTTTAAAATACTATGATAAATTTAATATTCATGATATAACATGTCAAAGGGGCATTATATACACCATAAACATAAATTAGGTGTATAACATTATAATATGCCTCAATGAAATGAAATTGAGACGAAATCAGTTTCCACTTGGATACATTTGAATCATAATCCACATGAAATAAATAACTTCAAATTAAACTCTGAATACCATGAAAATGAATTTATTAATTATATAAAATAATATAGGTTCATTATAAACACCACATAGAATAAATAAATGGTGAATATGGTGTGTGCCTCACAAAAGTAAAAGTGAGACAAGAATCCATTACCACTTTGTAACATTTGAATAATACGCCCCATGAAATAAATAACTTCAAATTAAACTTTAAATAAAATGAATATAAATTTATTCATGATATAAAATACAATTGGGGCAGTATATACACCACAAAAAGTAAATACATGGTTAATATAGTGTATGTCTTATTAAAGTAAAAGTGAGACGAGAATCCCTAACATTGCGTTTCCTTTTGGGTGAACATACTTTAACATACTGTATAGTGGTTTCAAACATGTCATTAAATTATAAAATAAAAATAATCATGTTTATAATATCATATATTATCTTATTATAATATTTTACCATCCATTTGATAATAATATTTCAATATCTTCATTGATTCAGGTGTTAATCACCTTATTTTCTCATGTGTGTTCCATTATGAAGGATATGGTTGTTGTAAATGTTATATAGTTCCATGATCTATTGAATAATAATAATGACATAATTATAAAATTTTTTACAAAAAATTTACCTTTAAAATCAATCATGAATGATGTTTATGAAAAATGAAGTACGTTATGATCATATAGACGATAAACCATACATACACATGAGTAACATTTCCATTTTTCACCAATCATTATAGAAAGGTGTTAAGTAATATTTTAACTTCATATAATGATCATAATATCATTAATAAAATAGTATATACTTATATATTATCATCCATGTGGTTTGGTGATGAGAAGAGAGTCACATCACATTGTGAAGGTGGTAGTCCACAGGTACACGAACGATGTTATCATCTTTATGTGAGTGGAAAGGAAAGAAAGAAAATGATATATATATATATATATATATTAACTTTACAAAATGATAAATATGTTACGAATATATTATTTGTTTAATTTACATAATGTATAATTATTAACATTATTCCTTATCAACTTCCATGTAAGCGTTAGTGAAAGATGAATAAAATCACTTCGCGAGATGGTAGTCTACCGTACACACGAGTGATGATATCGTGTCTCCTAAGGAATAGAAATTAATAAGTCATATATTAAAAAATGACTACATGGGTATAATAATGTTTTATATTATATATATATACTTTATATTCATCATAATACCCAACATTGAAAGGTGTTAATGAAAAAGTGAGCGATATTTGTTCATGAAATGGTAGGCTGCCATACACACGAATGATGATTTTGTAACCCATTTAATGGAAGTGTGTGTGGATTTAGGTTTTAAACATAGCATAAAAATATCTCAGAATATGTAATATATTTATTTTAATATATAAATATGTTTTGAAAATAATTTATGGATGTGGAAAAGGAAATAAATTGAAGATGAGGGTTGAAGAAAATTACCTACTCTTCAGGTATCCTCCATAGGTTTGAACAAAAGCCTTCATAGTTTGTATTTATACACAATATAAGGATTATAAGATGAATATAAATAATTTTTGAAGTTTTTTTGGGAATTTATTTTAAAAAAATAAGTGGTTTTATTTTTTAAAGTGGAGAGGAGAGGGGATGTCTTTTTATAAGTGATGGAGAGGACACACTTGATTTTTTTTGAAAAAAAGTTAGGTGTAAACATGTTTTTATCAAAAAAAATTAAATAATGAATAAAATTAGATACAAGAATTATTATGGTAGAAATATTTATATAAAATCTGTTTTTTAAAAGTTTCTTAGTCATTTTCCCTATGTTTAATGTTTATTCCTTCGATAAACTCATTTTTTCTCTTAATCACAGTGATTATGTTTAAAAGTTTTCTATAAAAATTATGGTAAAAAATTAAGTTAATATTTTTATATAATATAAATTATAATGATTAAAAATATTCAACCCATATTTCCAAATTAAATACATTTAAGTGGAAAATTTTAATTTAAAATTAATCCTACAGGCATGATGAGAAAACTGGTTTTTATATGTGAAAATGTTCAAAAGGTTACTAAGTTTTTATATCTAAATTCTGTATCAAAATATTTTAAATGTAATAAATTGGATTAATAAATGTATAATGTATCCAATAAACCTTCTAAAATTATTTAAAATATAATTTATCATTATAAATTATTTATAGAAAAAGGCAGTTTTCAATTAAAATTCAGTATTTTCCAATATTCCTCAAAAAATAAAACTTCTTAGAAAAATCCCAAAAAATCACCCTAAACTATTTTTTAAATTATACTTTAAAAAATGAATTTTATTTTTACAAATAAAATTTAAAAATTTTTCAATATTTATATTTAAAATATGTGAACTATTAAAAGACGAAAAATTGTCTTTTAGAAAAATACATTTTTTATGCATAATATTCGATTAGTTCTTATATTATTACTATAAAATGTATTTGATGAATTTAAAAGAATTTTATTGAATATATAATATATAAATATCATTAATATCATTCAGTAATTGTAATTAATTTATTTTATTATGATAAAATTCCTTTCGGTTCATAAAAATAGATCTTTATAAAATATTTTTTTATATTCAATTTGTTTTTATTTTCATTTATAATTAATTGTTTACCAATTAATTCATTTTGTTTTAATGTAAAAAATATATGTTAATAATTTAGTTTATCCTATTCATACCCACCATTCAATGAATATGAAATATCTATTAATTAATAATTATAATAATATATTGTTGTTTGATAAAACTCGGTCGTGTGTGTAATGTATGTTATTGAAGAGACTCATTGTTGTGTGTAACATAAGATAAAATAATTATTGCATGTAATTCAAGGTAAAAACAGTGTTTTTTGTAATTAAATCTAAACAAAGTTGGGCATGAAACACAAGATAAAATAAATGTTGCATGTAATTAAAGCTATTGAAGAGATAGAATTTATTCAAAAATTAGTATATTATGAAGTCTCAAGGTACTATATTCTATTCTAAGATTGGTATTACATGTCATACATGATATCAAATACAATTATTGTATTTTAAAATCTTATGGTGTTACCTGGGTTATCAACTATATCCTCTTTTTTGAATACCTATAGATATTTGATGCTTCTCATCATCTAAAATCAGTATCTGATGAACTAAGAATTTCTATAGTTATTGGATGTGAAAATTATCGAGGTTAGATGGATACTTCATCCACAATAGATATCACATATCTCAAAAGCACCTAATTGGGTTAAATGAGTTGCATTATATGAAGGGTCAGACAAATTCTTGTGGTATCAATATCTCACAATATTCAATGATATCCATTCTTACCAACCCATCAAAGATTCACACATTGAGTTTATTAAATAGTTTCTATTCCTAGGCCTCACCAAACCTCCTTCTTTATCAACATTCCTGATTGTACTTCCCCGATTGAGGCCATCATTTCATTATCTTCAACACTGTTTGTTTCAATAGATAATGTTGAACTCAGTTCTGGAACAACACATTAATCAAAGGACATCTCAAATCTCAAATGTTCTTCATTATTCAAAACCTGATCAGAATCAAATTCAAGGTTAGATCTAGATTTTAATAAATGAATAGTCAGTTCTATATATCCGACTGAGCTCAAAAATCAACTTACATAAAAATAAATATTCAAAATCATTGACAAATTTATATTTACCTTTATCTGATTGAGGTTCTATGGACACCAGCTTCAGGAATGTGTCAAATGATTCCTTGCTAGTTTAGTTGGCCACTCCTCCAAGGTTCGATAAGTTTAGATACATCATCAATAAATTTTAAAACCCCTCTTTTAACCATCACATTATCTTCCTCATTTTGATGAAATTATAGGTTAAACATTCATCTATAGATCCAGCATTGATTTTGGTTCAAAAAAATATTCAGCTCAGGCACAACATCATGTTTAGATTTATAATGACCCCGAATGATCTTTCTATTTAGTGAAAACATGGGTTTAAAAAATAATGTATAATAATTTATCTTACACAATATCATCTTACAAATTTATTCTTTTAATTTTATTTTGCATTAATTATGAAATTATATTACATTGAATTAATTAATTTTATGATGTGGCTAACTTTGAAATTATCTAATGAGATAAGTCCAAAATTATTTTATGCATATAGAATATTTATCTTACCTGAAAACTATTTTCAACCATTTTTATTACATAACATCCAAATATTTTCTCATGGAAAACTTACAGAGTACTCACAATGTGATAAGAATTTCTATTATGGGTGAGGTAAAAAATTTATCTAAAGCATGAAAAACCAAAATTATCTTAATAAATTATATAAAATCCCTTTCATAAATAAATTCCCAACACCATAGTATATAAAATAAATTGACACAAAATATTAAAAAAATCGAAGTGAATTAAAAATTTAAATGAAAAAATTTAAAATTAAATTAAAATATAATTTATTAAAATAAGAAATAAACATAAAGATCATAAATTTAAAGTAACTAAGTACTGTATATAATTATTAAATTAACTAAGCATCTAAATAAATAAAAACATTTAAAATTTAAATTTGAAATAAAACATCAAAATAAAACATTAAAAATTTCAAATAATGACTAAACAAATATTAAAACACAAAACACACCTAATTTAAAAATAATCAAAATATTTATTATTTAAACATCAAAATGAAACAACAAATTATAATTGATCACATTAAAACATAATTTATAATTTTCGATGATTATTTAATTCAATTATAACTTTAACAAAAAAGTTTCAAATAACTAAAAATACTCTATTAAAATCATATTTCTAAATAAAACACATTAATTCATAATAATCAATGTTGAAAAATGTAATAAACAAGAAAAAACATTGATTCTATCCATAATCTTGAATATCCTGGTATATCTGGGAGTAAGCATTCCTTATTTTTGAATTTGATGGTGAACCAGTCTCGATGAAACATTAAGGAATACATAGCCACCCTTTGAAATCTCAAGATATTGAAGACTTCTATTAGATTATGACTTCTATATACTATGGTATGTATCCATACGATTCTGAATAAATATGATATGATATGATGTCTCTTTCACAAGAATATTCCCCAACAATCCCGATTCTTCTTTTTCTATCTAACACAAGGGGGATGTTTATGTACTACCTTATAGTTCCTTGTATGGTACTATTATATTTTTTACCTAATAACTCTTATTATAGGAAAACTCAACAGGTTCTAGGTTCTTTTATTAGGTTACACAAAAATCTTGGACGCATGCTATCTTCATACGCTCTAACACCTGGATGGTCTTCTTTGATTACCCATTTATATGTGGGTGAATAGTTATAAAAAAAAAACCTGTGTACTGAGCACCTTCTAAAAACAATTCCAGAATCATGAATAAAAATGAGTAATATGATATAAAGAAATACTTTGAGGAACACTATGAAAATCCACTATCTCTAAAAAATATAAGTTACCCAAGTCATCAGTGGTAAAAGTCTCCCATGTCAGAAAGAAATGGGTTACCTTCATCATCTTGTCCATGATCACCCATATCACATCACTCTTCCAAGGATTACTTGATATACCCACTCTAAAATCATGAAATCCATGGTAACATCATCTCACTTCCTTTAAAAAATAGACAAAAACTTTAATATACTAGAAAGATGATGATTTTAAGTCTTAATATATTGATAGGTGTAACATCGCATTAGAAAACCAATGATCTGCTTCTTCATTCTTGGCCACTAATACTATCTACAAAGATCACTATACATTTTGGTCAAAATCGAGTGCACCGCCCACTTTGAGGAGTGAAATTAAATCATCAAATCCTACCATATTATTATAATAACATAAATGCATCCATGAATATTGAAAATCTCATCACTATTGATAGTATAATTAGGAGGTTTCTCACCACCATCAAAACATCTCTTAAAGTTAGGCACTATGGATTCTCATATTACCTCCCACATATTTTTCACAGAAGGGAGTGGACAATGGATAAGAATGTGAGGTTCATATATTTACACTCCTCTTGAACACCTATATGTAATCAGTGAGTTAGGCCATCATCTTACACTCAAAACTAAACTCAAGAACTATATGAGTCTATGCCTTATGACTCATAGCATCAACTTCACTATTAAATTTTCTAGGAATATATGATCAGTCAAAATCAAAGGATTTCATACACTCAACCCATTTATGTTGTATAAGAATTATATTACACTAAGGAAATATGTATTTAAGGATAGTATGGTTAGTGTAGACACAAAACTTTTCAACTAGGAGATAATTCCATAAAAACCTCGAGGCATGAGCTACTATGACCAACTAGAGAATGTGCATATGATAGTTTCATTCATGTGACCTCAACTTCCTTAATCCTTATGCTGTGAATTTATCCCCCTAAATCAACACCACACCAAGCCCAATTCTATATACACAATAATATATCATATAATATTTATCCAGTTTGGGTAAGATCATAATTAGGGTAGTGGTCAAATGCATACTCAACCACTAAAAAGAATTCACACATGCCTTAGATCACTCAAATCTTATGCCCTTCTTGTTCAGTCCTGAGAGTAGTACTACTAAGCAAGAAAATTTATTGAAAAACCTTTGGTAGTAACCTACTAAACCCAAAAATCATTGGAATTTAAAAACATTCTTAGTATTATCTTAAGAAACGACTACTCAGACCTTATTAGGGTCCATTGACATTCCTTCTTCCGAGATGATTTGACCTAATAAATGCACCTTATAAATCCCAAAATTAAACTTAGATATCTTGGTATATAGTCAATTATCTCTCAGTGAACTCAAGACAATGTTAATATTACTATCATGATTGTATTGAGTTTGGGAGTATACTAATATGTTGGAGTTGGTGTTCTAGAACTAACTATTTGTACATAGGATTACATTTATATTCAAATATTTGAATATAAACAAATCATTTTATTATATATTGTTCATTTTTATGCATTACATTAATGTTATAATGTCCTAGATTATTTTTTCATTGATAAGGTAATAGAATCTCTTTGATATTATGAGAACCTTGAAATGTCATGATGATATTTTTGAATATAGTAATATGGTAATATAATATTCTATGATGGGTTATATAATATATTTACTATCAGATGTGAGTACTCATAAGAAGAAAAAAAATATTCTCATGACAATTGGTAATCTCCATGATAGGAAATTATGAGAAAAGACTTGCTGATAAGAATTACACATATTTATGTCTCATTATATATCCCTAAACACAAGTGTTTTTAATGGTTATTAGACTTTAATATTATTATTAATTGATGTTATGACTGATGGACTTAAATTCACTAACGAAAACCATGATTTCATATGTTCGCAGGATGTAGGGTATGATTGGTGTGCCACAAATGAATTATTATTAATTGATATTTCAAGGAATGATTAATCTCTACTATATTTATTGATGTTGATATATAAACCCTTTTATTGAAATTAAACCATCACATTAAATTCCATGTACATGGTGTAATGGAGAGTTTATTTCAGATTCTCAGAGAAAGACATATCAAGCATATAGGTGGATGACAAAGATGCGCAATCTTCTTGATGAATTTTTTTGATAAGGGGATTATATTACATAATAATCATTCATATGTGGTTTTTTATATTGTTACATTATGTTCTTTCTATTGGGTTCCCTGACGCTTTTCTAGCTAGTAATTTTGGACTTTAGGCAAGCCCGCCGAATAGAAATGAGAAATAATCATAGAGGGCCACACACTAAGTGTTTTAATTGATCTCTATTAAATTCTATTTGAATATAATTACTAGAATATAAATTATTCTCAAGATAAAGGAATAATTTTATTCAAGCTTTACTGACCGCATAAATATTAAATAAATATTTATTCACCAAATTGTTAATAGAATATTTATTTTATTTAGTTGATATTTAATAACTATTTATACAAGGAACTGACCGTATTACATAAATAATATTTAATTTATTCAAGAAAAAAATTCCTTTTACATTGAATATCTTTTAAAGTTTATAGCTTTAATTAATTAGGACATAATACTTTAATAACATTACACATTATTACAGGGTGGATACCATAAAAACAGTTTCCATTTTTTTCAAATTTTAAAATGTTAAAACATAAAACATGATTCCTTGACAATTATTCAACATTTAACATGGCTTCCTTATTTGTATTACACATCCATTAACCTATTAAAATCATTTAAAACATGGTATGAGCACAAAAAACTCAGTAAGGGATATAAAAAGAAGTAAAGAACACATTAGTCCATGAATACTTGTAACGTATGAAATCATTTTCAAATGACATACTTACCACATGTATATATATACATAATTTTCAAAACATGATATTTACACAATAACTAAGAAAACAATTAAAACCATAAATGTATCTTGGGGCATTACTTACATAGTCTTGTAACCCTCTCGGCTACCATATAATTTGTAACCCTCACGGCTACCTTACTATTTGTGTAACCATCACAGTTACACATGGAGTAACCATACGACCGACCTACAAATTACACATAACCAATGCATTGGAGGGAAATATAGGTCCCAAAATTTATTATAAACAATTCCCAAGATCTATAACATAATCATACAACATGAATATTAGCATAAAAACATTGATTTTGAATTTTGTAAAACAGAATTTTAAAAGAGGATTTTAAAAGAAAAGTCCCTTATAAATATCATATAATTGAAGTGATACTTAATAGGGTAGATGGAATATGTATATACTATATAAATATACATAATTAAACCTCGTATAATTAAAATTCACAACACAAAAAATTTAAATACCACAAAAATAATCAAGAATAAGGTCAACCCAAAGGATGGAAATCAGGTTAAAAATTCCCTTACCTCAGGCTTGTCTTACTTCAAACTTGTTTAAAATTACTGTATAATGGATAAAAGAGTGTTATTAGTGTTTTAAAGAAACATTTTAATGTTTTTAAAATTTTATATGATCATTTCATAACCACATTTTACCCCTTAACTATTAGTATTTTGTTCCTTGCACTATTTTGGGTGAGTTCCTTACATGATTTCCATGATTGGTTCATGATAGATGTTCTTGTCGATTGGAAGTGAAACTCTAGAATTGGAATTTTAAGGTATTTACATATTTCCAGTACCATAATTTATACCATTTATCATATTTATTTTTTATATGAGGATGATTTATAAGTTAAAACATTAATGATGTTTGTTTAGATCATTTTAGTGGTTCTTTGATAATAACAACCTCATTTTGACTTATAAATTAAAACCATGAGTAAAAAAGAATTCCAGAAACATGGATGTGACATAATAAATATATTATAACCTGTTTAAACCATATAAATGGTTTCATGACCAGAATTTAAATAATTAATGGAAATTGAAATCACATTGTCCACAATGTCGGTAATTCAACACATCACGGACAATGTTTTTATTCCTTAAATAAGTGGGAGAGCAGAAGAATAATGATGATGAGTTTTACATGAACATTATAACATATATAATATACATGATTTATAGAGATTTCATACCCCTTGTTTTGGAATATATGAAGAAATAATAAGAAAATAAAGGAACTCAAAATAAAAGAATAATTGAGAAATCCCTTACAAACAATCGGTAGCCTAACGACTATGCCACATGGTTTTAGAAAATTTTAAAAAGAGAGGGGACAAGGGACACCCATATAGAAATGACTCATAATACAGAATAGATCAACAATTATAAGTAAATAAGAACATGATATGTAAACTTGAAAGTTATACCACATAAAAGAGAACATGAATGGAAAAAGAACGAAATTGAGAATTTTATTACCTTGTAGAGTAACTCCTAGAGCTTGAAGGTTCGGACCTTGGGGGCTTGAAGAAACATTGGGAGGGATAATAGGGTCGTAAGGAGTCCAGATATTCGTTGATGAATAATTTTTAATGAAGTTAATGAAAGAATAGGTTGATATTTATAGAAAAAGTGATGGATTATTTTAATAATTTCCAAGGGAAACCTCATTAGTGGTATCTGCAAAACCATGGGCTTTCCCATGGTATTTTCCCATGGTATAAGGCACTTGGGAAACATCATAACTTATATTACTGTACAAAATTTTACCAGATTTATTATATCATTATTACATCATTAATGATGTCATTAACACACTGAAACTCAAAACTGTATTTTTTTTCTATTCACCGAAAAATCAACTATTTCAGAAAAATACCTAAAATTCACCCTAACTATTTATCTACGTGTAGAATTCAGAAATTATGTCCATTTTTTGAAAATAATTTTTTAAATATTTTTAATTTAATTTTTTAATAAAATCGTACTTAATTCAAAATTTAATAATTTAAAAACTATAACTACTTTTATATCACATTTAAAAATTAATCAAGATGTCATTATATTAAAGCCTTAAAAAATAAAATAATAATTCAATTTTCTATTCATTAGGGTCATATTACAATTCACATTACTATTCATAACGGTATGTTACTATTCACTAAAAAAACAAGTTGGTTCCAATAGATTCCAAATAACATACTGAACACAATTTTAGATGACCATTTTTCAAAATTCCAAACATTTAAGCAGTAAAATTATGTTTAAAGGATACTTTTAAATATCTAAATTAAAAAATTTTCAAGCATTTCAATTTATTTTTAGAAAAACATGGGGTGTAACATTATCCCCACCTTCTAAAAATTGAGTCCTCATAATTTTATTTACTTATTAAACAAGTGAGGGTACCTTTCCCTCATAGTATTTAAGACTCCCATGTTACTTCTTCAACCATGTGGTTTCTCCACAAAACCTTTTCCTGGTGGATTAACTTATTTCACAATACCAGTTCCCTTCGATCAAGAATCTAAACCGGTTTCTCTTCATATGAAAGTTCTCCTCTAGCTGGACTCCTTCTAGGCACCAAATATGAGTGGAATCTGGTACATACTTCCTCAGCATCAAAACATGAAAATCATTGTGTACTTGAGAAAAATCAGAGGCAAAGCTACTCGGTATTAAACTTCTCCAAGTTTCTCTAAGATTTAAAAAGGACCAATGAACCACAAACTTAGATTTCCTTTCTTACCAAAATGCATCACACTTTTCAAATGAGAGATTTTAAGGAAAACATGGTCACCTACCTCGAAAGTGAAGTATTTCCTTCTGTTATCTACATTACTTTTCTGCCTGATCTGAGCTGTCCTCATGTGATGATGTATCATCTTCACTTTCTCAACCACTTCCTCTACTAATTATGTCCCCATCAACTTTCTTTCACTGTCTTCATCCGAAAATGCTGGAGTCCGAAACTGCTTTCCGTACAATGCCTCAAAATATTCCATCTGTATACAAGAATGAAAACTGTTATTATAAGAAAACTCAACAAAAGAAAGATGTTGATCTGAAACTTCCCTTGTAGTCCATTGAATAAGCTCGAAGCATATCCTTCAATGATTTAATCGTTCGTTCTGACTGCCCATCTGATTGAGGATGAAAATATGTAGTGAAATTTAACTCTATGCCCAATGACATCTGAAGTCACTTCCAAAAGTTAGAAGTAAAACCGGGATCCCATTCAGATATAATGGAAATAGGAACTCCATGTAACCTGACAATCTCTTTGAGGTACAATCAAGAAATCAAATCCAAAGACATTATATCTTGAATAGAAAGAAAATGTGAAAATTTTGTCAGCCGATCCACAATAACCCAAATTGCATTGTTACCTCGAGATGTCTTAGGTAGTACCACCAAAAAGTACATGGATACATTCCCCCACTTCCATTCTGGCACTGGAAAAGGCTGAACCATCCCCTTCGATAACTACTGCCCAACTTTAACCTGCCGACATGTCAAACATTTCATGGTAAAATCAGCAATAACCCTTTTCATTCCATCCCACCTGTAATAATCCCAAAGGTATATATACATCTTAATTAGTACTACCAGGATAAACCAAAAATGGAGAAATATGAGCTTCACATAACAAATCTTTCTTCAACTAAGAATCACAGGGCACACACAACCTTTTTCCAAATCTTAGAATATAAACTTTATCAAGGTTATTTTCTAGAAGCCTACCCAATTTAACCAATTATACCATTTTTGTAACTTAAGGTCTTCCTTCCTCTCTTTATTAATCTTGTCTGATAAAGATGACTGCACTAAAACCCGAGACAAAAAAGAGGTATTTCCTACACCCACAACTTCTAAGCCAAAATTCATCAAATCATTAATCAAGGGATCATGTTCTAAATGTAAAATGGTTAATAATCCATGATGTTTTCGACTCAAAGCATCCGTCACATTGTTTGATTTTTTAGGATGGTAATTGATCTTGAAATCATAATCATTTATAAGTTCAAGCCATCTTATCTGTCTCAGGTTTAATTTCTTCTGAGTGAATATATACTTTAGACTTTTATGGTGAGTATATATTTGACATTTGGCTCTGTATAAATGATGCCTCCAAATTTTCAATTAAAAAACCACACCTTCCAATTCCAAATCATGTGTGGTGTAATTAAACTCATGAGGTTTAAGTTTTCTTGAAGCATAAGCAATTACCTGATCATTCTGCATCAAAACACAACCAAGTCCCTTCATAGAAGCATCAATATAGATGAAAAACTCACCATTTCAGGAAGGTAAGGCCAAAACTGGATCATTCTCCAATATCTTCTTCAGTTTTTGAAAACAAACATCACATTCTTCTGCCTAAACAAATTTAACCCATTTTCATGTTAACTTAGTTATCGGGCTAGATAACTATGAAAAGTTCTTAACAAATCGTCAATAATAATCCGCTAATCTAAGTAAACTACGAATCTATGCAACATTTTTTGGTCTTGGCCATTCATCAACCACTCTTGTTTTGGATGGATCAACTGTTATTCCATATTTACAATTCCCAAGAAAAGAAATTTGTTTCAACCAAAAATAACAATTACTAAATTTTCCATATAGTTTCTTTTCTTTTAAGGTTTGTAAAACAACCCTTAGACGTTTTTTTCTCCTCTTTATTTTTAGAAAATGCTAGAATTTCGTCAATAAATATATTCAAAAACTTATCCAAGAACTCATGAAATAATCTATTCATAAGATTCATGAATACAATAGGCACCTTAGTTAACCCAAAGGGAATAACAAAAAATTCATAATTCCCATTTCTAGTACAAAAGGTTGTTTTTGGGATATCATCCTCCTTCACCTTTAGCTGATGGTATTTGGATCTCATGTCAATCTTTGAAAAGTATTGAGCTCCCTGGAGCTGATAAAAAAAGTCATCGATGTGAGGAAAATGATACTTGTTTTTAGAAGTGATGTTATTCAAAGCTCTATAATCAATGTAAAGTCTCATGGAACCATATTTCTTTTTAACAAAAAAAATAAGAGCTCCCCATGGTGAAGTACTAGGATGAATGAAGCCTTTATCAGGCAAATACTGCAACTGATTTTCAATTCAAGAAGTTATATTTGATCCATAATATATGGGGGTTTTAAAATTGGCTTATCATCAAGAAATAAATCAATTGTGAATTGGAATTCCAGATTAGGTATGACCCCGGGTAACTCATCTGGAAAAACATCAAGGTATTCATTTACCACATGAACATCATCAATCTAAACAGTTCCCTTATTTTCAAAAATATGAGAAATATAACTTTCATTTCCATCTTTCAATAGTTTTCCAACATCCCGATATGTTATCAATTGTATGGGTTTATTCTTGTATACAAACTGAAACTATTTCTAAAAAACAATTTCTTTAGATCTATAGTAAATCTTAGTATGATAAATAGAAAGACAATCCATTCTTAGAATAACATCAAACTTGACTAAGAGTAAAATAACAAGGTTTTTAGGTAAAGTCTTTCCACAGACCACAATATAAAGATCCGTATAATTCCTCTTTGCTATAATATTTCCCCCTAGTGTTTTAACAACAAGTACATGTCTCATTTGTTGAGGTGATATTTCCAATTTACCCAAAAATCTCTCAGAGATGAAGGAATGTGTAGACCCTGTATCAAACAAAACTTTAGCAAAATCTGAGTTAACAAACAAAGTACCTAATAAAACTTCATTGGATGGCCCAACATCTGCTGATGTAGTCATAAAGGATCTCACTACACCTTTTTCTTATAGTTTGGATTCTTTTCATCATTCAGATCTCTCTTTGGGTAGAAATTTTCATAATGAACCATCTCACCACATTTAAAACACTTTTCAATTTTCTTATCAATATTAGTATTAGGATCATTTTCATTTCAATCTATGGCCATATTTCCAAACTTACCATATTTAATACACTTCCCAGTTTTTCTAAGACATTCCCCAGGGTGTTTCTTACCACACTTTTCACAAATTGGAAACTGGATTTTCATACCATCAGATTTACTTGGTTGATTCTTACCCCTTTCTTTCCACTTGGAACACTTATTCTTATTGTTTCCAAAATGAATGTGATCATTAGAAAACTCCATCTCTACCCTCTCATCATATCAGACAAGTTTCTTATAACTTTTGAATTCATAGGAGGCCAACACCCATTGATACCATGGCTTAAATCCCGAGTAAAAGCAGTTGATTTTTCTATCATGATTCAGAATAATATTTGTAGCATACCTTTCCAGTCAAGTGAAGTGTGCTTCATACACAACCACTGAATCTTCCTCCTTTTTCGTCAATTAAAGGAATTGATTCTCCATCCTAAGTCGCACCACCTTAGGAAAATATTTTTCAAGGAAAAGACTTTTAAATCTATCCCAATCAAAGGCATCAATATCCTCTCTATCCAGGATATTCTTTACCATTGATCACCAATGATTAGCTTCACCTTCAAAATGATAAATGGAAATAATTTCCTTTTCATTTTATAAACATCACATAACATTGATTATCTTTTCAAGGAATTTGATCCATCCTTCAGCTGCTACTATGTTAGAAGATCCATTGAAAATAAGAGGGTGTTGTCTTATAAAATGTTCCACCACTTTCATGTTCAGTTGTGGTGCCTCTATTTGTTCTATTTCATGGATGCCACCACCATTTATTGTCTGCGTTAGCTGAACCATTACTATCACAATCTGTTCAGTTCCAATCCCTACCATTCCGGGCTATAGATCTGGAAGGATGTCATTATGTCAATGCCTCTCCTCTTCAGTATCCATGTTCCTTCTGAGGACAACCATTATAAACAAAAATATCTTAGATGAAGCAACATGGTAATCTTTAAAAGCTACAACATTTATAATTAATGATAGAGTAAAACATTTTTAGGGTATTATTTTTAACATCATCCTAACCCCTAAAGTTATCTAAACCATCCTCTAATACCAACTATAAGGACATGACCTTATTACATATATAATATTGAATTTAGTCAAGAAAAAACTTCCTTTTACATTTAGGATATTTTTAAGTTTAGAGCTTTAGAGAATTGGAATATAAAACATTCATAACATTACACATTGTTATAGGGTGGATACCATAAAAACAGTTACCATTTTCTTCAAATTTTAAAACATCAAAACTTAAAACATGATTCCTTGACAATTATTCAAAATTTAACATTTCTTCCTTCTTTTTATTACACATTCATTAACCTATTAAAATCATTTAAAACTTGGGATGAGCACAAAAAACTCAGTAAGGGATATAAAAATAAAGAAAGAACACATTATTCCATGAATACTTGTAACATATGAAATCATTTTCAAAAGTATACGTACCACCTGTATATATATACTTACTTTTTGAAACATTAAATTAACACAATACCTAAGAAAATAGGTAGAACCATAATGGTATCTTGGGGAATTACTTACATAATCTTGTAACCCTCTCGGCTACCTTATAATTTGTAACCCTCATGACAACCTTACTATTTCTGTAACCATCGCAGTTACAATTGGAGTAACCATACAACAGACCTACAACTTACACATACCCAATGCATTGGAAGGAAATATAGGTCAAACCATTAATCATAAACAATTACCAAGATCCATAACATAATCATACAACATGAATATTTTCCTAAAAACATTGCTTTTGAATTTTGTAAAACATAATTTTAAAAGAAGATTTTAAAAGAAAAGTCCCTTATGAATATCATATAATTAAGGTGAGACTTAACAGAATGGATGGAATATGTATATAATATGTAAATATACATAATTAAACATAGTATATTCATAATTAATCACACAAACAATTTAAATACCACATAAATAATAAAGAATAAGTTTAACCCAAAGGATATAAATTGGGTTAAAAATTCCCTTGCCTCATACTTTTATTACTTAAAACTTGTTTAAAATTACTGTAGAATGGTTAAAATAGTGTTATTAGTATTTTAAAGAAACATTTTTAGGTTTATAACATATTATATGATCATTTCATAACCTCATTTTACCCCTTAATTATTAGTAGTTTGTTCCTTGCACTGTTTTGGGTGAGTTCCTTACATGATTTTCTTGATTGGTTAATGATGGATGTTCTTGTCGATTGGAAGTGAAACTCCAGAATTGGAATGGAAAGGTATTTAGATATTTATAGTACCATAATTTATACCATTTATTATTTTTATTTTCTATATGAGGATGATTCAAAAGTTAAAACATTAAGGATATTCATTTCGATCATTTTAGTGGTTCTTTGATAATAACAACCCCATTTTGTCTTATAAATTAAAACCATGAGTACAAAAGAATTCCAGAACCATGGATGTGACATAATACATATATTATAACCCGATTAAACCATAGAAATGGTTTCGTGACCATAATTGAAAGAATTAATGTAAATTGAAATCACATCATCCACGGTGTCGGTAATTCGACACATTACAGACAATGTTTTTATTCCTAGAATAAGTGGGAGAGGAGAAGAATAATGATGATGAGTTTTCCATGAACATGAGAAAATCAAGAATATAAATTATTTCTAGAGATTTCATGCTTCTTGGGTAATAAGATATGAATAAATAATAAGAAAATAAAGGAACTCAAAATAAAAGAATAATTGAGAAACCCCTTACAAAAATTTGGGAGCCTAACGGCTAAGCCACATGGTTTTAGAAAATATTAAAAAGAAAGGAGACAAGTGTAAACCATACAAAAATGAATCATAATAAATAATAGATCAAGAATAAGAAGTAAATAAGAACATGGTATAACAACTTGAAAGTTATACTACATAAAAGAGAACTTGAATGGAAAAAGAAAGAAATTGGGAATTTTCTTACCTTGTTGAGTAACTCCTAGAGCATGAAGGTTGGGACCTTGGGGGCTTGAAGAAAAATTGGGAGGGATACTAGGGAGGTAAAGAGTCCATAGTTTCATTTATTTGGAATTTTAAATAAAGTTAATGAAGTAATGGGTTGGTATTTATTGAAAAAGTGAGGGATTATTTTAATAATTTTCAAGGGACTCCTCATTAGTGGTATTTCCAAAACCATGGGCTTGACCATGGTATAATCCACTTGGAACACCTCATAACTTATTTTAATATAAATGTTTTTACCAGATTTATCAAATCATTATTACATCAGTAATGATGTCATTAACACATCGAAACTCAAAACTGTATTTTTTTTACTATTCACCAAAAAATCAACCGTTTCAGAAAAATCCCCAAAATTCACCCTAACCATTTATAGATGTGTATAATTAAAAAAATAAGTCTATTTTATGAAAATAATTTTCTAAATATTTTTAATTTAATTTTTAAATAAAATCATAATTAATTCAAAAATTAATAATTTAAAAACTATAACCGCTTTTATTTCAAATTTAAAAATTAATAAATATGTCATTATCTTAAATCCTTAAGAAAATAAAATAATAATACAATTTACTATTCATTATGGTCATATTACTATTCATAAGGTTATGTTACTATTCACCAAAAAAACAAGTTGGTTCCAATAAACTCTAAATAACATACTAAACACAATTGTAGATGATCATTTTTTGAGATTCAAAACATAGAATCAGTAAAGTTATGTTTAAATGCTACTTATAAATATCTACATTAAACAAAATTTCAATAATTTCAATTTAGTTTTAGAAAACCTTGGGGTGTTATAGTTTATTAACTATATTTTGAATAAAATATTTACTTGTGAATAAAATATTAAATATTTAATTAGGAATTAAATAAATACTAAGAAATATGAGAATATCAAGATCATGTCCAGTGAAAAATATCAATTTAAAAAATGGTAAAATAATATTTATTGTTACACTTGTTAGTGTACGCCATAAAATAATAATAATAATAATATTATTATTATATTACTTAGAGTTTTACAAGGTTTACTGTTTTAACTAAGGGTTATTTTGAAATTAAATAATACTTTAATTTAAACCCTAACTCTATAAATAGATTTTTATGTCGATTGTGTTGGCATAATCAAGAATTCAGAATCATTAGGAAAAAATATTTGCCTCTCAAATTCCTCCTTCTCACTTTCCCTTAAGGATAATAAGAACAAGAGACTTTCCTTTAAGGTTAATGGAAATATAATTGATCAAGATGAACAATAAAAGATGATAGATCCTTTATTTTTTCACTTGGAATTCCATTAGTGTTTCTTTGAGATCAAAGGATTATGTATGGATCACCACTAGTGGGATTCTATACTTGGATCCTACCAATAAAATGATTGTAATCCAAAATGGGGTTTTAGAAGATCAAAAACACCTTTTAAGAAAGATCCTAAGATGATGAATTATTTTTTAAGATAAAATTGAAATTAATTATAAATTTAATATGAAAAGATATAATCTTGATTATAATATTTCTTATGTCTATACCAGAATGAATTTTTTTTTTGGTCATGATGTTCACGTCTTGTATAATATAAAAATGATCCATTAGATCATCAAAAGCCTTTATGCCCATTTTCCCACCAATGAACCTCTACCATCTCCAAAACATTAAAGTGGTATCAAGGAGTACAAATTTTAAATTTATAATAATTTATTTTTATTTTTGATTGATTATGTAAAATAGTGGTTATATCTTTAATTTTATAATTATTCATTATTTAATATGAAATTTAATTAACACGCTTTAAACATATTAATTATAATTATTTAAGGTTTCATATCTTTATAAAGGAATAATAAAAGATGAAGAACAATTGGATATACCATCATGAAGTGAAAAGGATTCTAGCTACTCATATTGGATTACAAGACGTGTATCCAGTGTACACACCATGTACAAAAAATTAATTTCACCTGGACATGTCGTGGGATTATTGAAACCCTGAGAAGAAACTACCCATAGTGTTTTTACTAAACACTTCATGTTGATTGTTCCTACTTGGTTGAAAACCTGTTGGATTACATGATGTGTAGTCAGTATACATGTCATAAATTCTATATGGTTTAAAGAAAAAATGCACGCTAACCATGTAGTCAAATACATAGTTTCTACCCATGTGAGATAGTCATTGTATACATTTAATAAGATACATGGAATGTAATTGGAATAAATGGTGTGTAACTCATTATTTCACATGCCAGAAATACACATTGAGTCATTTAGTGAGTTCACCAGACACACGAAAAGCAGAACACATGGTGTAGTGCTAGAGTAAACATCGTGTGGTACAACATCCAAAGAACACACCATGTATTTCGACGGGTTTCACAAAAACACATAAAGTGTGATACACTGAGTGTAGTTGGTTAGTAAATTCCGTGCAGTATGTCTATGGTATACAATGAATCCCCATACATTTATTCCTGGTACCTGATAAATGAGGAACACGACATGTAACTGGAAATTATATGCCTTTTAGTCTCTAAATAAAAGATAGAATTAAATTAAAATAAAATAATTAATCATAGTATTAAAACATAATAAATATGATTGAAACCGAACATGTTTGAAATTTTAATAATGGTTTTAAATAATAATTAAATGATCAATAAATTTATTATAATAATATGTAATTATTGTTCATGCCATTTATTTCCCATTAATGCATTAATGATATAAATATATAAGAGAATTTAGATTTTCATTAAGATAAAAGTGAATTAATTAATCAATTATGTAATTTTTTTATCTTAATAATAAATAATGAATATAAAAGAACGTTAACCAGTCTAGTTTTTCATATTTGTTGCATGTGTATGACCGATCATGAGCTTGAACATACCTATGCATGTATTGGTTTAATTTAGTTTAATTTATTGCTTTATTTTTCAATTATTAATCATTAAATTAAATATGATGGATAGTGTTTCATCCATCCATCCTTTATTACATAGTACCTACATGACCATGGTTATTTATATAATTCCCCTAAACCAATCCTTTGGTTCCACTATCACGTGAATGAGTTATAAATACATGTAATAAAAGGAGTATCCCAAGGAATGTATAGGCTATTGAAGAAAAAAAAAGATGATACTAACCCAGGGGATATACATGAGGATAGGTGGAATGCCGCAACTCATACCAAAACCGACACAATGAGTTTTCACCTAGGTCATAGGTTGACTTATTTTCCACTCAATAAATCATGTGTTAGATAACCTCATGATTAGTTCATTAATAAATTAATTTATTTCTATATTATACATTATTTATTTTATTAATTTAAGACTTGGATAACAAAAATAAATGAATTAATATAAAGGGATAGAATTTAAATAAATGCATTATGTGTAAATATTTTATCAAAACATGGTTAATCACTTAAGTAAAATTCACTTAACATTAAAAATACATGTAAAGGATAAAAAAATATATTTTTTACAAATAATAAATAAAATCATTCAAATTAATATTAAGTTAGACTAAGCCTTTAATTATTTGATTATGAATGAAATACATAGAACTAAGTTTTTGAACAACCCTCATTGGGATACTAATTTTTATCATGGAGTTCTTATGAAAGATTTTGGATAAATTAACCAATTTACATCAAGAGATATATACCTCAATATATATTGAATAAATTGGAGGAAAGTGTTGAGGAAATTAAAGTTATGATTATAGGCTTAGGTAGTCCACTAAAAATATCAAGGATCTGCAAGCCTGTAGTTTTCAAAGACATACATACATAAATACCTTAATGTAATTGACCAAACCCTCACTTGGGTTATGAAAAGTGGTATATGGATACTTTCCATTAGAATATTGGAGGAACAAGACATTATCAGTTCAATGGTGAGGGATTTTAGGTCTTGATAAAATATTAAAAAACTTACTAAAATTAAATTCATTATTATTCACATAAATTGTAATCAAGTGAAGTACTATTAATTTTCTAATTTATAATTTTATAATAATGGAATATAATAACTCAAATTATCCTTATAATAATCTTTTGATAAATACCATCTCGTTTCTAATAGTAAATTCCAAGAATAGTTCAGATGCTCATGGGTTATGTTGCTTCGTGAATAAAAATATTATGTGATAAAATCCTCACCTCTTGATCTGCTTGTAATAGAGGTGAGTGATGAAGGGTTTTTTCTATATGATAAACACATGAGTGATATAGTTTGTGTTTAGTGTTTAATGATATCACCCACATATTCTAAACTCATTTAGTAAAATAAAGACATAGACGATTATAGTATGCTCTAGTATCTCAGTGGCCTATATCAAGAGATATCTATATAGGAATGGTTTGAGATATCTGAGGTCCTATTTTATAGTAAGCGGGGACAAGATGTTCCAGATGTCCTGCATGTATTCAAAATCATTGGTATATTGAGTTCTTAGTGGTTCTAGAGTTTAAAAAACTTAAACAAATGTGCATCGATCTCATTATTACATCACTCCCTCTGATCTTCTCTATATATTTTTTACAATTTTTCATACGAAAAACATAAAAAAGTATCTCCCTTATATTCTTACCTTACTTATATTTGTTTATAAGGATATGAATCATGAAAATAATACCATCCTTATTGTAAATAAGAGGAAAGTCTAGGCAAAGAGCCCTAAGTCCAAATCTTTTTTCACAACTCCCTTCTAAGAAGAGAAAGATCAATGGGAATGTAATGGAATACGATGCTATTTTTTTTCAAATATGGAAAGAAGGTATACTAGAAGAAAAATTACACCCATAAAATGAACAAAGGGAAATATTTTGGAGAATTTATTATCAATTTAAATCTACTAGTTTTTATAAATTTGGTATTAGACATAGTATGTGGTGTTCACATATATATTAAAATACCAAAAAAGTATATTTAGGAAGATTAACTGAGGTGAGGTAGATCTATGAGAATCCAATGGATTCAAGCTTATTGCTGTGGATATTAGGGACTACCACCTCATGTTACTAACAAGAATGATATTAGTTTTGAAATATTTTTATTATGTTCTATCTATTACCAATAATGTTATTTATGTTTCTTGACTTGATACTGATGGATTTATTTTCAAAACATGGAATAAATGTTTCCTCTTTTATAATGATATAATTTTTTATGTGAAGAAACATTTAAATAAGGATATTTATGTTTTGGATTACACAAAATAAGTAATTGAAATTGATAATGAATATACTTCACATGACTCATATAACACCTAACTAACATCAATGTCTAGGTTATATGAGAAAAAAGTTTTACTAAATTACACCAAGATGGATATTTAGATTCCTTTGAACTACAGTCACTTGGTATATGTCATGCATATTTACAATGAAAAATGACTAGAGGAACATTCAGTAGAAATGCTTAAAGATACAAAGATATTATTGAATTATTTCACACTACTATGCGTGGACTAATTTTTTTTGAATAAAGGGGTGGGTACTCATACATCATAACTTTAAATGATGATTTAAGTCGATAAGGACATGTCTACTTATTGAGGTATAATTCAGATTACTTTGATATATTCAATTAATACAGGAATAAACTTGAGAACCAACTTGGTAAGAAGATATTGCAAATCCTCTTAGATTATAGTGGTGGATATATTAATCAATAATTTATTGATTATTTATCTGAGTTTGTGATTCTATCTCAACTCAATTCTCTTTAAAAACCTAAGTGGAATAGTATAAGATAATGGAGGAACCAAAGACTTTTGTAAATGGTGAGATCAATAACGAGTCATAAAATTATTAGATTATCCTTTAGGGATACACATTACAAACAAAAATATAAATACTACACTAGGTGCTAACTAAATAGGTATATGGTATTCCATACAAATATGGAGTGGAAAGAAACCCATGTTGTTATACATTAATGTCTGCAAATAAACCCTTGTTGTTATCACCCCAATGAACATGTTTTACCTTTATATGATACCTAAGGGAAATAAGAGGATATTATCTATATGACCACTCTGAAGAAAAGGTAATATTGGAATGAAACTCCATATTTATCAAGAGGGAGAAAATATCTAAAAGAGATAGTGGAAGCAAGATACAATTTTATGAAGTCAAGTTTCATGGTACACAAGAGTTGGAAAAGGAAAAAATTCCAAAAATCCCTATGGAAGAAGAAGTTCTAAGGACAAAAGTACTATGCAGGAGTATAAGATAGGTTAGGGAACCTAAACAGTTTAGAATTTTTAGTAATTGAAAATTGTGACTCATTATTAGTTTATAATAATTATCCTGTAACCTACAATGAAACAGTAAGTATCACACATGTTTCCAAGTAGAAATAAGCTATGAATTATGAAATATATTTCATTAACCAAAACCAAGTATATATTTTGGTAGATAATCTAGTGTATATAAAGCCTATTGGTTATAAATGGGTATTAAAGAAGAAACTATACATGGATGGACAAGTAAGTACTTGTAATTCATGGTTGGTTTCAATATGGTTTAAATAATGTCAGGGCATAGACTATAATGAAACATTTTCACCAGTTAAAATGCTGAAATACATCAAAACACTACTTTACATTATGGCATACCATGACTATGGGATTTGGAAAATGGATTTCAATATATATTTCCTTAACCAAATTCTTTGTAAATATACATATATGATACAAGACAAAGGTTTTATGATTATAAAGTATTCCAAAAAAGTATGAAAATTGTAATTATAAATTTATGTATTGAAATAAGCATCCAGGTTATGGAACATTCATTTTTATGAATCCATAATGAAAGTTTGTTTCATAAATAATGAGTGTGAGCCATGTGTCTAAAAAAGATTTACTAGGAGTGCATTTGTTTTATCAATAGTATATGTCGATGACTTATTACATGTTGTGATTGAAATACTAGTCTTATAGTATGTTAAATATAGGTAGAATAAATTCTATTTCATGATGGAATTAGGTGAAGTAGTATATATTATTAGTATCAAGATCCATCATGATAGACCCCCTATGCTTCTTATTCTAATTTAATATAAATATATTGAAAATATTCTGAAGGGATTCAGTATGGAACAGTACTTGAGGGGATTGTTTCCTATGACACATGGAATTAATCTTTATAGGAAAATGTATCCTCAATCACATGAGGAAAGATATATGATGGAAAGGATTCTATGCATTTCAAAAATAAGGTTAGTCATGTATGCAATACTATGTACTATGATAAATGTTCCAATACCTTATTTTTGGTAGGAAGATATCAATATGACCTAGGTGACCTCCATGGGATGGCATTCAAGACTATCCTAAGGTATTTTAGGTGTACTAAGGATATTTTTTTGGTATTTCTAGGAGACGGGGAACTAGTGATAAGAGGATATGAATATGTTAGTTTCTATAAAAATAAATATGATATCGAATAGATAATGGGATACATATTTACTCTCTATAGAGATTTTGTGAGTTGTAATAGCTCAAATCATATCGTGGTAACATATTCTATAGCTGAGTATATGTATATTGTAGATTCTAAGGTAACTAAAGAAGAAATTACAATATGAAACATAATCTAAGATCTTTACTTGGTACCTATAATTAAAGATACTATCACAATTTATTGTGATAATACTATAGTGTTGGCCCTTACTAAAGAGCTAAGGTCACATTAGAATATGAAGCACATTATTTAGAAGTATCATCTCTTGAGGTATTTTCTTCAAAGTGGTGATGTTCTTATAAGAATAATATCCATGGAAGACAACACGGTATACCCCTCAACTAAATCCTTAACTCAGTAGAAACATGATCATCAGGTGAGGTCCAATAGACTAAAATTCATAAGAAATTAGATCTAGTTCAAGTGGGAGTCTGTTGGAGTTTTTGTTCTGGAACTAACTGTTTGTACATTGGATTACATGTATATTTTAAGATTTTAATATTAATAAAACATCTTATTACACATAATTCATTGTTCTTAATGAATTTAATGTAATAATATCCTAGAGTATTTTTCACATTTATAAGTTCACAACATTTCTCAATTATAACGAGGACCATGAAATGTCATTATGATATTCTTGAATATAGTTATATGGTCAAATAAAATTATATGATAGGGAACATAGTATGTTAAATATAAAGTGTGAGTACTCATAAGTGGATGATAATTATTCTATAGAAGTTTTTACTTGTTAATGATTACGCTGATATATTTTGACAATAAACATGCAACTAGGAATTCCGCTTGGTTATGTGTTATCAGATATTCCTATTTGTGACTATGGGTAAATTTCATTAAACTTTAAGAATATTTTTAATGAATTTCATGACTCGTGAAGCAATATATATTTACTAAAACCATGATTTTATATTTTTATAGTAAATAGGGTACGTTGGGTGTATTATGAATGACATGTTATTAATTGATAAGTAGAGGAAGGATTTTATCTTCCATATTTATGGAAGTTTATATCTCAGACAATTGATTAAAATCTAAATATAACATTAAATTCCATATCCATGGTGTAATGATAAGTTTATTTCAGATAGTCCAAGAAATACATATCAACCATATAGGTTGATGACACAGATGTACAACTTTCTTGACGAGATATTTTGATAAAGAAATTTTATTACACAATAAGAATTTGTATGTTCTATTCAACATTGCGACATTAAGTTATCTATCTTAGTAAATTTACCTATTTCCAGAAAATAATCTTAGACTTTTGAAAAGCCTTCTTAAGGCCAATGAGAAAGATTACTAGGGTTTCCTAAAATAAGTGTTTTTGTTGATCTCGATCAAATTCTATTTGAATTTAATTATTGAATAAATAATTTTCTCAAGACCATGGAATAATTTTATTCTGGTTTTATTGATTGTATAAATTTTAAATAAATATTTACTCACTATATTTTAAATAATATATTGATTTTATTTATTGAATATTTAATAAATATTTATTCATCATATTGTGATTAAAATATTTATTTAGGAATAAAATATTAAATATTTATTCAAGTATTAAATAAATGTTGAGGAAAAAGAGTATACCATGATCATTTCTAGTGATAAATATTAATTTTTAAGTTTGTAATATAATATTTATTTTTATGATATTTTTTCCACATGACATAAATTAATAATAGTAATAATATTATTATATGGAATGGGGTTTGATAAAGTTTATTATATTAATTAAGGGTTATTGTGCAAGTAAA
The DNA here is from genome assembly GCA_963277665.1 of Viscum album. Classification (NCBI taxonomy): domain Eukaryota; kingdom Viridiplantae; phylum Streptophyta; class Magnoliopsida; order Santalales; family Viscaceae; genus Viscum; species Viscum album. The sequence continues at coordinate 900,123,453 of OY728131.1, read as the reverse complement.
TAATATTTTAACCTAAACCCTAACTCTATAAATAGATTGATATGTCTATTATATAATTTTAATTGAGAATTGATAATCGTTGCACATAGAAATTTTATCCCACATTTTCTTCCTTCTATTTTCCCCTCAAGAACGAGAAGCACAAGAGCGATTCCTTCAAGCTCCAAGGTACTAAAAGTTATCAAGATGGACAACAAAAGATGATAGGTCCACCATGATAGAACTCAATAATCCATTAATTTGTTTTGGAGATCAAAATAGAATGTGTGGATCACCACAAGATTTATTCTACACTTGGATCCTACCAGTGCAACAATGGTAGTTCGAAAAGGGTTTTTATTTAAGATGATCAACAACACTATTAAAGAATTATACTATAATGAAGTATCATTTCTTAATACATAAGTAAAATAAATTATAAATTCAATATTAAAATATTCTCATTGGGTTTCATTATTTCTTATGTATATATCTAATTGGATTTTTTTGTTCATAACTTTCACATCTTGTACAATATGAAAATGATCCATATGACCAAAAAAATCTTTTATGACTATTTTTAAACCAAGGAACTTATTTTATGACAGGAACATTTATATTATATCATTAATTAATACCACTAGAAATTTATATAATTACAAGAAAAATATTTGGTTCATTAAGGCCATCAACCCAACATGATTATTTTTCATCCTAAATAGAATCACAACAAACTCATTTAATCCATACATATTTTTAGAGTAGTATGAGGTATATCAGATAGTATCACCCTCAAATGGGGGTACCCTAATCTCAAATCAATATTATATTATATACAATAAACCCTCAACTGGTCAAAAAAATCATTAATATGTGGAAGGGGATACCCTTTATTTTTATCCAATTCAACTTCTGATAATTGACACAAAAGTGAAACATCTAATCCACCTTTTGAGAAAATAGTATATAGAACCCCAAGGTGATGTAAATGGATAGATGAACCCTTTAGGTTCCAATTCTTCCAAATGAGTATTTTTCTTTTAAATAAAATTTAGTTCTATTCTATAAGGTTGAGTTGAAACTAGATCATCCCAAGAACCAAGTAAATAGAAAAATCAATATCTCTATTAGGTGGAAACACTGAAAACTCCCTAGGAATCGTATCATGAAAGTGATCCACTATAGAAGGGAATAAATCTTTCTCTACTTCCCCATAATCTAGAACAAGACTGACAACCTATTTTATGATCTCTCCTAGCTACTAACAAACCTGATCTACACGTCTTGTAAGTATATCCCATTATTCATGATGAACATAGTTTTCTACCTCAAGATACATAAAATTCACCCTATTATAGTAATAGTCAATGTGATTTTATTATATATCCAACCAATCCATTATAAGTATTAATTAGAAACCTAACATCTCAAGTATGAAAAAATACCAAAGGATATGGTTCCACCAATATAGAGGGAACACTCCTTATAACGATTGATAACCCCAGATTGCACCCCTAATAGCATGTATATCAACTTAATCTCATACAAAAATACACTTATAGACCCATACCATTCAGAAGACGAGTATATATAAAATAATTTGAATTTATAGTTTCAAATAAAGTACTTAAAATCATAAAAACCATAATAATTTTACCTCATAGAGTCGATGAACCGGCCTCACTACTGATGGGTGTAGACTGAACAACATATAACTGAACTATCCCTCTACCTTGGGCATAATTCTATGTCCCATGTGATTCATTAATTAGATGATATTTTCCATACTATCCTATAGTAACTCTTCGTCTACCATGAATGGTAGGTATGTTAGAACACTATCTTCCAGACTGATACGAGTTAGAATATACCCTTTATATTCTCTATATTATCCAAGGTCCTCCATCAACTTCCATTTTCTGAGGTTTTCTATAGAACCTTTTTATGTAACCCATACTACCAAAATATTATCATTCCTCTATTGGTTGAAGACACTGACCTTGTATGTGTATAGACTTTCCAAATATATAGTAAACCACATGATCATTTATTTGAGTGTCCAATCCTCTCCATGTGATGCTCTTCCTACTACCACCTTGGCGAAAGTTTTCATAATAAAAATTATTACTATATGAGGATGCACTACTAGATCATCCAACTGAAACTATCTTCCCTCCACTAGATACCTCTTTCAGGTTCCCCTCAGAGATGAAAGTCTGATTCACCAACTCAATGAAATTCTACAAAATGAAAATATTAAAATGGTACTTGATGTCACATCCTACTATATCTTAGTAATTTTTCTCCTTAGTTTCCTCATATCCTACAAACATTGGTACACAAATTATCAAGATGACAAAGAATACAACATAATCCATCAGTGATGTAGTCTACTAGGTCAAACATATAAACTCCATGGATTTTTTCTGTCTCAGGGTATCTAGGTAAAAGTGTTCCAAGAAATTATCCTAGAAGTCCTCCCAATACATTACCTATAGTTAAAACTCCTGTAATTGAATATCCCACCATCACTTCACTATTCCTCATAACATGTAAGACTCCAAATTAGCCCTACACTTTGTAAGAGTCTTCAAGTAATCCAAAATCATATGGATTGAATCAATCTAGAACTCGGCTACCATTAGTCCACTATCTCTAGAGAATGCTGAAGGACACTGTAGTTAGTAATCCCTAGTCAGATCAAACATACTTAGAATATAAAACATTATAACTTTTTATATAAACTACATAATGTTATTGAAGTTATTTTAGAACTTATCCCACCCTATCATATAGAATCAACGGGGAATCTCATCCCACTAGTAGAGTTGTATTCTTAGCAATGTACTCCTATCACCCTACCAAAAACAATCATCATAAAGGAATCCCTCTATTATACCAAATACATGTTTTTGGTCATATATCATGTAACATACATAATTACACATAAAAGTGTCACATCAAGATCTAAATAAGAAACTCCACATATACTTTCCCAATGATCATAACTGTATCCATGTCACTACACCCAACCATCCTTATCTAGGGGAATTGACTAACTTGGGGTAAAAATATTCTTTCAAGTTATAATCTTTACATTTAATACTATTTTGAGAAATTAAGTGATCATATTTAAATTTATAACAGTTGTGACCAATCTGTTAGGAGCTGTCCCTTTAAATTCACAATGAAATAGAAATTCATTTTACTTCCCAAAACCCAATTTTTTTTTTTATTTCAAGCACCATATCATAACATGTTTTTCTATATGTGCAAATATGATGCATGTCACATAAACCCTGAGTACCTAAAATACTACATACATAAAAAAACTCATTCCAAATCATCCCAAGAGTAATATCTCATAAATCATTAATATCACAATATAAGTGAATTACCAAAGGTGAAATAACAATACAATTTTGAAAATAAAACCGCAAGAACAACTGTCCCATCCTTAGAAATATGAGTTTTCCACTATACATGGGTTAAATACTCTTAGATATGAGATCATTATGTAAAGACCCAAAATTATAATACATTAATATTATATATTAATAGACAAATATTCATTACATAACATGATTACCCACACCAGAATCATTTAGGTCTAGTGCCTTTGAAAATGTTAAAACATAAACAACTAGTTCAAATGTAAGTTACATTATATCCTACTATGTTATCCATAACTAGAACCCTTATTATAAATATCATACATAATATCATTATCCATATCTTGGGGAAAGGAAACATAAGAAAGGGTGAGGTCAAATTCTTATTAAGGGTAAACAAGAGATATATTGATTTTAGCACCCCTGATTTTTGGTATGTAACCCTTAATTAATGTTTTTTACAATTATAAAGTGTATGGGTGGATTATGGGAGATTTTGTTAAACTTTTAAGAATATTTTTTGGTCCAAAGTAGTGGTGTATGGTCTATGCACGGTTTTTACAAATCATGAAGAGTTCCTCAAAGAAATCATGCACGCATTCAGTTTCGGGATAAGGGAAAATGCATGGTTGGCACACAGTTTTCCTATCCATGTGGACTAACTATGTGTAGGAAAAAAGTAAGATCTTATTTTGTAGGATCTTACTAATTTTTTATCCAACTTTCTCATTTTTTCTCTTAAACAACCCTAATTTGATATTTCTATCTATTGAAGGTTGGGGAACCTCTCAAAATCATTTATAAATAGATCTGGAGCTCCCCCTTAGCGTTTGAAAGCCTAATTCTCTAAGTGGTATTCTTCATTGTTCTCATAAAGTTTCTTTAGATATACTTAGATATACTTATCATATTCTCTTTCTTTCTCTTATCAACACCTATTATGGGTATATATAAGATGGTGGGTGACAAATTTGATGAGATTTGGTCTTGGTTGTGATAGGAAAAGGGATCTTAGACTGTTTTTGTGGAGAATCAACCTAGTTACAAGAGATTTCTTCTTCTGTTTTTAGTTTTCCAAAAAACCTTTGAGGTAGGTGGCTTATCTCTTAACTCCACTTAATAAAACTAATTGGAATGATTTCAATTGAATATCTTCAATTGAATTGGTTGTGATTTGGCTGTTTAGAAATCGTTAAAAACCATTATTTGTGATGGTATGGTGAATTAGGGAAATATGAAAAATTGGGTATTTGAATAAAGTGTTTGTGTTATTGATTTTAAAATGTGAATTTTAAAATGGGGATTTTCTATAATTGTGGCACACGGTTTGGATTAGTTGTTTTCGATAAAATGGAATGTTTTTTTTGAAATGAAATGGCTACTTTGAAAATGGTTTGTTCTTTTATTTTCAATAAAAATGTAGTTTTTTTTGAAACAAATTGTTTTGGTGATTTGAAATGGTTTGGAATACATGGGGTAAAAACTACTGAGTTTTATACTCACCCATTCTTTGGAACTTGGGTGATTTTGTAGATGATATCATCCAGGACATGGGAAAAGGTAAAGTATCATACATTTTTAGCACCACCTCATGATACTTGGGATCTTTGGTGATTTTGGATCATGTATCCTATAGATCATGGAGTATGGTGGTATTTTTGGAGTCTTATGTTGTTCATATTCTGTTTGATTTGATAGTTGTTTGGTCTCCCAATATTGCAAACTTTGGAGTGTTTTTGATATGAATAATGTAGTTATGTTGTCTTGATTTTATTCATGAATCATGTTTGGTTTTCTTGGTCATGGATTTTTGGGTCATTTGTTTTCTTCTTAAAGGGTAAATCATCCCCCACTTGTATTTAAAACCCTCCAACATTTATTTCCAGCCTTTGGCATCTTGGGGATATTGCTTGAGGCCTAGTAATGATTAATTGTATTCTCAAGACAATAGGAATAAGGGGGTCATTACATAAATGATTAAATAAGATTAACCTGAGAATAAGAGTATGAGAACATGATATTAACATTTTAATAACACACCATGCATTTCATATATCATAAAAAAGACACATGGAATAAGTCTTAACACTTAATAATACACGAGTCATAAAGGAATCAAAGAACATGAGCCATGATATCATAATCTAGGCATAAGATATATATTTTTGGTATACACATATGCATAGAAATTCATTTACTTAGTAGTTAAGGATCATTTTAATAACTATACTAGTCTAATGGGTTTACACCCTACACCATCATAGTAGTTAAGGTTCACTCCCAATACTATTATAGTAGACAATGTAACTTATTGAACTAGGTTCGCTCCCCATTACAATCCTATTTATCTCATGAGATATCAATCTTTACCCAATATTTGAGGTAGATATTGGTCCCACCCATCACATAATAAATATCATACATATGTGTTCCACAATATCAAAAAAAAATGAACATATGAAAACCCATGAAAATAAATGGGTTTCATAAAAATTTTATCATAACATAACCTATATAAAAGAAACAAGTTTCATAATCATTTCATCATTGCAAAAAATCATAAATCATGGAAAAAATAAATGTTTTTGATAAGCATTTTATCTTGGTGTAACTCGAGGAAGAGAAACAGGTTTTATAAACATCTTACTATCATAAAATTAATCCTTATAGAGAAAGAATCACAATGTTATCCTTATATTATATCCTCAGTAAATTTTAAGTAACATCAAAAGATTTCATATTAGATTGAAAATTATTTTAAAATATCACTTAAAACATTTAATAGGGAAAATATAATATTTTACTTTAAAAATAACCTTTTTTAGAACTAAAAATCCATAAGACTTTTTTAAAATCAATTTCCTTGAAAATAAAAATTGAAATATATAAATATATATTTAAAAAAAATTGTGGTCATGAAAGAAGGAAATTACATTCATGCAACACATGTTAAAACAAATATTACACTCACATTTTTGGTAAAATATAAATAGGCATTGTTTGGTAAATGAAATAGATATTCATTTTAATTTTTGAAAGTTAATGTAATGAACCAACCCAGGTCAATAATACAATCCATGAAATATAGTTCATTAAGGTGAAGTATTACAAAGACAATAGAAAAAATTATTGAATATAACAAAATAATACATACAACCAAATTAAAACATAGAAGAATGTGATGCATCTATGATTGATAAAACCCAAGACAAACTAGCTAAAAAAATATATTAAAAATGAAAAAACTGTAAAGTCTCTATGTAACTAATATTCAACTCCAAACCAGCCCACTTCCATGAAAATGACAAAGAGATAATCCAACAAGTTACATGATTCCATTCCCTTTACTCAGATCCTACAAAAAAAACTATAACCACCCAAAGGAAAATGTAGTGTGTGAAATAAAATATCAGTAAGACTCCACCATAGAGTCTATATATGGTCCAATATCCAAAATACAATAGTTCTATAATTTAAAACAAAAATAATTTTTTAAATAATTTTCATAAATCCAAACCCATTTGTAAACATTTCCTTTGGTTTTCATTAAAATAATTTCATATCCAAAAAACTAGGAATATGAAAAGAATAAGTGATAAAACATAAATTAATATCCATAAAATATTAGTTAATCAAGTAAATACATATCTATGAAATAATCCATCGTGCGAATCCCTGAGATACAACCTCATATGAAAACATGTGAGTAACTATCCATGGAAAAAATCCATCACACGATAAATAAAACATAAATGACAAAGTACATAATATTGGGACCAAACCAATGGGAACCCATAATAGACATAAAATAATATTAAACATGAATATGTTGGATCTAGACTATATTTATTCCTTCTATAGTCTATCGATATGAACAAAATAACCCATAGTCATGGCACACTCACTATGGTTACCCATGTCCATTTTCCAATGCATCCAAGGTTCCCAATGTGATATGTTTATCATAATCCATTTCAAAACCATTATAAAAATTTATAAAACATTTTAAAATCCAATTAAATCCTCTTATATGTTTGAAAATAAATATTTAAATAAAATCAACCATTAAATAATTTAATCAAACAATTGGTGTAAAAAACATGTTCTTAAAGAAAAACCATGTTAAAATCATGAATATTTTTAAGAAAATATTTTAAACCATAGATGAATTAAATTAAATGAATATACCAAAGTAATTTTATATGAATGATAATACATTCATATAATTATCCAATTATATAGAAACACCTACATAAAAAATAAAGGTAGAACTACTTCCTTTCGACAATGGAAACCAGGGAAGAGTAAATCAGGTCCTCAAAATCCTAGATCCACAAGAAAATAATATTTCCTCTGTCAAACCCAATATATCTAGAATTACATCCCAATTAGTTTCCAACAAGATGAGAAGATAAGAGATCAAGCGTAGATATACAAAGAAGAGGGGAAACCAGATCAAAACCATAACATACCTCAATGTGACTCATCAAGAATGATTAACTTACACCTGAAATCCCAGGGGACACATCATTAAAGCACCGATGAAGGATTTGGACGATCAAAAATGAGATTACATGGTTATTATACTTAATACCAACCATTGAAAAAGGGTAAAATTCCATTTTTAAGTGTTTGGAGGGTCTTCACACAGTTTCTTGGTGCTGGCCACATGGTTAAACTAACCGTTAACCTTAAACATGTACCCCTACTATCTATTTTGGATGGGTGAATGATTTGGAAACACTTTTAGTTTAACCATTCACCAACTATGCATGACCCTTCTATCCAAAGGGTGTATGGTTTTCACTAGAGTCCACACAATTTCATTAATTATTACCAAACCATGAAAAATGAATTGGTTAAAACACAGATCCATACCGCATAGTTTTTGTATGGTTAGACTAAACATGTGACAATTTTTCACCTTTCGTACCTTCTCCAAAATATAAAATTTCAAACACTGTTCCCCTAAAACCTCTATAATTACATTAAATACAAAGAAATATTAAATTAAATCATACTTGAGATCTAGTGGGTGCTGTAATTATCTCCACTTTAAAATCTTTTTGTCCCCATAAATTCTTTAAGATACTTGAACTAAAAAAAGAGAAGGATACTCTAACCTCACCAGTGACTACTATTATCACATCTCATGGCTATCCTGTACACACTACCATAGTACCCATACCTAGAAAATTGTTTTATTATACAATACCTCATCTTGGTGATCTATAATCAAAATTGGTTTCTCAACAATGATGGTATCAGGATCAAGATCAACATACTCCCATCCAATCACATGGGATGGATTCGGGTGATACCTCCTTTGTTGGGAAACATGAAACATGTCATGGATTTAAGTAAAAAAATATGGAAATTCCAACAGATATGCCATTTTCCAAATCTACTTATGATCTCAAAGGGACCAACAAACCTTAGTGCCAACTTACCATACTTACCCAACTGAAAATGTCCCAATTGAGGCGAAACTCTAAGAAAAACCCAATCACCAACCTCATACTCTAGAATTTAATGATTATGTTTCACATAATATATCTGAAGGTTATATACTATAACCAACATCTTCTGGATCAACTTCACCTTTTTCTTAGTCTCTTAAATGGGAAAAATACTAAGAAAGTACCTATCTCCCAACTATTCCCATATTAAGGGAGATATATATAGTCTCTTATAAAATTATTCAAAGGGTTACATATTTTTTTTGATTCCAGTTAACTATTTTTATAATAAAATTTGATCAGTGGAAAATCATATTCCGAATATCCTCCAAAATAAAGCATGAAATACGGTATTATATCCTTAAGAACTTGGATATATATCTCTATCTATCCATCTATCTATTGATTATAATACATGATCAATATCATATAGGAACACATCGCCTCATGTAGAAATTTCTAGAACATTGATGTAATCTATGGGTCCCTGTCAAAAATAAACACTAAGGGAACACTATGATGTCTCACAATTTATCATGCATAAAAGTGCCCAATATAATCATCTTTTGTCATCTCCTTGGTAAGTAATAAATGATCCAATTTCATAAGTTGATTAATGACAAACCAAATTGTATCCTTCCCATGAGGTGTACATTGAAAACCAATGACGAATTCCATTGAAATATCATCCCACTTCCTTATTAGAATGGGTAATGGTTGTCACAAACTAGAATTCCTCTGGTGTTTTGCTTTAATTTTTTTTGAAAAGTGAGACACTGCAAAAGAAATCTACAATAAACCACCTCATCTTAGACAAATAGTACTAACTCCTCAAGTCAAAATATATTTTGGATTACCTTGGGTGTATAGACTAACAAGAATGGTGTCCACTATCCATCGACTCCTACCTCAGGGAAAATGGAGAAACCAACCTACTAAGAAAGAAAAAATCTCCACTAGGATACTAAGACCACTCACCTAAGGTATCTCCACCAAAAAGTCTTTTAGTAAAGTGTTGGAACTTAGTTTATATTACCTACTTGAGATGAAATCACTCATTAAAATATGATTCATCTTTTGTAGAATCCAATAATGAATGTCCTCCAACCTCTTTATCTCCCAAGCTCATCTAAAAAAACTCATTAAAGAAAAATTCTCAACTGATTCCTTTATGGATTTTGTTGATAATTAAATTATAAATGCATTAGAAACCACCTTTACTTTTCTAGGAGTATTAAATATCAAATTTAGAATTCTAAAGATTTCCCACCAAAAATCTATGTTTCAATTTCAGATTCCTCTGATTAAAAATATATTTCAGGATCTTGTGATCAAAATAAACTATAAATATCTACACAAAGAGATAGTGACACCACATTTTGAGTGAATACATAACCACTACCAACTCAAGATCATGGTTAGGGAATTTCGTCTCATGAGGGTGTTATTGGATAGAGTTATAGGTCACCACATGTTTTCCCTTCCTCAAGACACATCCCAAACCCATACCAAAATCATCATAGAAAACATCATAACCCAAACCTAGTTCTAGAAGAATCAAAATTGGTCCTAAATTCAACCTTACCCTTAGTTCCTCAAAGTATCTATGGAATTTATCATCCCATTCAAACATTAATCCCATATAGGATAATGTTTTCATTGATTACGTGAGCTCAGAGAAATCCTTAATGAACCATGAATAGTAACAATACAAACCCAATAATCTCTATATATGGACCCTATATTTTTACACATTAACATTACATTACCTTTTCATAATTTCTTAATACATTACAGAAACAAATTCCCAAAGACCATATTTTTATAGTGCCTTTGGAAACATATAAATATAATCAATGGAACATAAGTGAGCTACATTATCTACCACTATGTTCTTCTTGAATATCACCCTTCTTAGACACATAAAACATAATACATATCTTCATAACTTGGGAGAAAGGAAAACCTAAAAAGGGGTGCGCTCAGATGCTCAATAAGGTTAAAAAAGGGAGATATGTATATAGAATCATCAGAATAAGGGTATGAGAACATGATTATGAAATTCAAAGATCATAAACTTAATATAAAATATCATATACATGAATCATGCTATAAGGATTAGTAGTTCATAAGACATGAATCATAAGGAAATAATGAACCTAATCCATGAAATCATAACATAGTAATAAAACATGGAACTATGGAAGACACATATTCATATAATAATGATTTCTCTAGTAGTTGAGTAATCACTTCCAAGGGTATCTTGATAGTATGGGTTCACATCCCAAACCATCTTGGTAGTCATGGTTCAATCCCATGACCATATTAGTAGGAAAAGTCCCTTATGTCTTTCTCATGATATATTAATCTTTACCTAATGAATTGTAGGGAGATATAGGTCTCACCCATCTCATAATGAAATCATACATACATGTTCCACAAGATCATAAAAAATCATACCATAACCCATGAAATGAAATGGGTATCAAAAACATGTACTCATATAATAACTTGTGGAAAAAAGACAATTTTCATAGTCATTTCATCAAAGCATAACCTGTGAAAAGAAGTCTGTTTCATAATAATATAACCAATGGAAGAGAAATAGGTTTCATAAACATCATTCCATCATAACATAAACTATTCAAAGAAATAATATGAATTTAAACTTGGACCATTTTCCAAAAAGGCAAGAGTAACACTAATGGATGTCATCTTAGATGGGAAATAATTTTGAGATATCACTTGGAAATAATTATTGAGTAAAACATCCTTTCTTCTTTGAAAACATTTTATTTTATTAAAATTATGAGCAATTTTAAAAGAAAACATTTTATTTGAAAATAATCTTCTAATATTATAAGGGAATCTTCAAGAAAATAAAGTGTCATGAAATAATAAAAATCTATTCATGCCATATAAGTTAAAATAAAACATTCTCCTCATATATTTTTTTTGAAAAAATCACAAAGTCCATTCATTGGAAAATGACCAAAAGATTCCTTTAAAATCATATAGTAAAAAGTCAAAAATGGGTAAAAATGAATTTAAACACCCATAGGATAATAATAAAATATTTTATGAAAACATTTTTAGAAAACATGAACATGGATGATAAATTTTCCCCAATAGATTCTTATGTATAAAAAACCACATATAATAATGGGATTGAAAAATTAAACCGTACCTTATGTCTTGACTCTCATCATACATTTTAAAACTTTATGTATAATAAATAAAAGTTTACAATACATCTATCACAGAACCATATTAATATATTTAATACCATATATGATTTTCTTAAGACTTTATATTAATAATTTATTATTAAATTCTTGATAATGTTAAGTTTCGGGTGATAACCACCTTGTTAATTGTATGTGGTTTAACTTTTTATTCTTGATTATCATAGTTATATTAGGATTTAATTATTTATATAATATGAAACATGATATAAATATCTTATATATTCATTATAAAAGTATTTATAATAATCATTAATGACAAAGAAAATATACTGTTCATGGAGACAGTAAGTCGTACGTATGCATGAACCCTACTTTCATTTTATTATTGGGCTAAAAGAAAAGAAAGTATATGATATATTATTATTCTAGAATCATTTTAATTTCATAAATTTTTTTTTATTAAATTCAACCTTATTACTATCCAGGAAATATAGATGAATAATGAGTTACATCACATTGTGGATATAGTAATCCATAAGTACGCACAAGGGATATTATCATTTTCCCAAAATATTATATGGTAAAAAGTCAGGAATGATATTATTACTACATTGGTATAATTATATTATAAATATTATATATAATCATTTAACTCATCACAATTCTCATTCATAAAATATGGTAATGAAAAATAGATTACACCATGGTGTGGAGACGGTATGTTGTACGCATGTACGTAGAGCGATATTATTTTTCATTGAGTGGATAAAAGGTGGGATATGATTGTCTCATAATCATAATAACATCATGGTATATATATATATTACTTTAGTTATTATATAATTGTGGAAAACAATAATAATAATAATAATAAGTAAAAGAAGAAAATAAATTGAATTGGATTGGTAAAATAATTACCACTTCTTCGGTGGACTTGATTTAGATATCCTCTTAGGGACACTAGGGATGGTATTTTTGGAATACCAAGTCCTCTAAATCTTAACTATGAATTTTTATAGGAGAATTGGAAAGGTTTTGGTTGGTCTAGAAGGCTCATGGTGGTTTGAGGAAGTGAGGGAGGTGGTACCCTTTATAAGAGGGGGGGGGGGGTACCCTAAGAAACTCTTAAAAAATTAAATTAATATAAATTTATTTTTGATTTAAAATATCTAAAATGCAAGTTATTTATAATATATTATGAGTATGGGTCTAAATACTTTGAAAAAATTATTTTTATACAGTTTTAGGTAACATTACTAACCTTATATTTCAGTTTTAACTCTAAGTTAAACCCTTTAACTCTTACCACGACAACATAGTTTTTTACTTTTTAGGGTTGATATAATTACTATAAATTCCAAAAGAACCCCAAGTGGATCATTGATGACATATTTAACCTTATAATAGTTATTTTTCTAAATTATATATTTTTATGAATTTTATATCATTTAATAAAATACTATTTATTTTAAATATCATTTATGTCAATTTAGATACAATTTATAAATTTTCTTTTAAAAAATTTATTCAAAACATTATAACTTCGAAATAACACATCTTATATATCTATAACATGTCTAGTTTTTTCTAAAAAAATTATGGTTTTCATTAATTATGTCACAATATATTTAGTTTTAATTTTTAATATCATTTAATGTTTTAGATGGTATGGATTTTCCATCGGTATCGGGCCTGTGAGTTCTTACATGGGACAACTAACCGTGCAGTGATGGGTTGGTGGAAACTGGGCTTCATGATTTTGATGCTGGGTAGGGGCCTTTCTCTGCAGTCTTGAATGGTTTTTTTGTCTTTGACTTTTTTTCCATGGAGACATGATTGTTGGTCATAGCCTTTGATGTCATATTGGGTTCCCCTTTACCCCTTAAAAGGGGATTATGATAATAAAAAATTAATTTTCAGTCCATTAATTAAACAATTACTATACCATTATTATACAAGCCTTTAATTTAATTATTTATTCTATAAAAATTAAAAAAAATATAATGTTTAAGAAAAATTTATTGGATTTAAAATGAATATTTATATTTAAATTTATCTTCTATATAACCCAATATTAAAAATGATTTACTTTTTAAAATTATGAGTATGATATTTTTAACTTATCTTTAAATAAAATATAATAAATATCATATTCTTACCCAAGTGGCTTAAAAAGGTTATAATTTTATCCTATGGTTGATTTTAGTCGAATAAAAATTATCCAATTAAATTAAGACAAGTTTTAGGGTAATTTTATAATATAATAATATTATTTTTACCTTGAATTACCCGGTTTACCCTTAACCATGGTAAATAAAAATACTAAAGTTACTATTCACAAAAAAAAAAACAAGTTGATCCTATTGGACCAAAAATTTCATACTGATTAAAATCACATATTTACATTTTTTCAAATTCAATTCACATAAGTGTCTAAATTTAGTTTAACACTAATCCCGCAGAAGTGGTGAGAAGGCAGGAAAAAGCGAAGTTCAAAATTTCAATACGTTTTTATATATAATTTCATTATAAAACTAATTATAAAGGCCTAAATTTGATTAATATATGAATTATTGATATATTCTGACTTTAAAAATTAATTTAAATCATAATAATTATTAAAAATTCCCTTTTTAACTATAATGAAATATATTTTACTATCCATAAAAAAATAAAACTTCTCCGAAAATACTAAAAATTAAACCTAAGTTAATTTTGAAATTCCAAATTCGAAAATGATGGTTATTTTACCAATTTAAATTTATATGAGAGTCTAAAAATAAATTTTTTAATGTTCACAAAAGGAAATAAAAAGTAGTTCTTTTAAGATAATAGTATTTCTAAACATATAATGATTTCACCAAAAAATATTATGTTTCTCATTATCATTATGTTTTATTTATATAGTAAAATTAAATATAATATTTTAAATGAAGTTATTACTATTCATATTACTATGTTCAATGGTTAGATTATAACTATCTTATCTAAATAATTATAATAGTAAACTGTTGTTTCACAAAAACTCACTATTGTGTGTAATGAAAGCCAAGTTGCTATTGCATGTAACACAAACTTAACTTGGTGTTTCATATAACATAATCTAAAATTAGTGATTTTATATAATAATAAAAATAAATATTCTATGTTTTGTGAAGTGTAAAATCTCTAAAATACTAAATTAATTCAAAAAAATAAATTCTTAAAATTCCAGGGTGTTACACACTCGATCTCAACGACATTTTTGGGATATTCTGAGGAAATAAATGCCTCTATCTTTTTAGGATCCACTGAGATTCCCTTATTAAATATAACATTCCCTATAAATTTTTCTTCCTAGATAAAAAACATACATTTGGAAAGACTACCATATAAATGATGTACTTTCATGGTTTAACTAATGATATCCAGATGTTCCATATGCTCCTCCACTACCTTGGAGTACACCAAAATATCATACATAAAAACTACACCAAAATAGTCTAAGAAACAATGAAAGATTCAGTTTATTAAATCCCTAAATACCAAAGGAGCATTTGAGATACCAAATGGAATAACATCAAACTGATAAAGTTCATATCATATCACAAATTCTATATTATGTATATCCTTTTCTCAAACTCTCAAATGGTGGTACCCTAACCTAAGGTCAATCTTTAAAAAACAACATGCACCTCGATTCTAGTAAAAAATATCATCAATCCTAGGAAAAATATATTTGTTCTTATTGGTCACTTGATTCTACTTTTGATAATCAATGCAAAGTATGAGACTCTCTTTTTTCCTTCTTAGAAAAGAGGAAAGGAAAATCCTAGGGTGACAAGCTAGGAGGAATAAATCCCTTAGCCTCTAGGTCTCCAAGCTAGAAATTAATTTCTACCAACTCAGTAACTGTTATTCGATAAGATAATATAGAAATATGCACTATACTAGGGATCATGTAAATATTAAAATCAATCTCTATGTGGTGGTCGACAAAAAAATCATCTAAAAATATTTCATGTTATGTACACACCACTTTAGGAAGAAGAACACCCAAAAAAGGGTCATTGACATCAAGAAAAACCTCTGACAAATGGAACAAGATTACCCTATCCTATCGAACAACAGGCCCTTTACTTCCTTTCCTAGTGTCCCACTCACCCTAAAAAACACGAGTGACCATGTCATAAGTTAAAAACTAAACCCAGTGATGATAAAAATATATTTGGGCCTTAATGATCATCATCAAATCCAGGCCAAGTATTATGTAAAATATGTCAATATTGAGAACTAAAAATCCCCCTATCACCTCATAGTATTCTATCATCACCCAATACAAAGGACACATGAAACCTTGTTCTTACCTATTTCCCAAAGGTGTAAGAAGATCCAACAATAATGACATAAGTTATGAACATAAACCCAATATGTCAACTATAACTGATGATATAAAAGAATGAGTAACACCTGTATCAAAGAAATATAGCCCCATTAAAGATAACATAAACACTATACCTATAACTATATTTAGATATGCCTTAGATTTTTATGGAGAATAATAAATTTATATGGTATTAGTGGCATGAACATCTCCCTCGACATGATGATTTAACCCACCACCCTTGAAGGCATAAACATGAACATAAGAACCCAGGGCGACGGTAGATCCGACATTAATGCACTAAGATATTATTTGAAAAAAAATGATTTAAGTGACCATAGTGTTCACAATAATTCTAATTCTTAGGAGCCTTTACAAAATTAGGCTTGGTATGACCACACCTTCCACATTGGTAGCAGATGACCTACTACTATCTAAATGAAGCTCCTAAAACAGTTCCTAAAGAAGTCTAATCACCCTAGTGATTCATTTTCCATCAAAAAATACACCTTGTAAAATAATAGCAATAACCGAAGCTCCACCAAAAACTATCTTTCCAACTATTCCTCCCTCATCCAAAGATTTTTTTTATCAACCAACTCCACAAAGATCGAAAGGGACATGATAATAAACATCGACTGAATATCTAGACTAAATCCCACCTCAACCCTTCGAGCCTTTAAGAACTAATTAATGACAACCTTCGGTGAAAAATGAATAAACTCCACAAATTGGGTGTAATACACCTGAATTATACACCCCTTTCTCCATGGTCAAAAACTCCTGGGTCTTCTACACACATAACATCTCAGGGAAAACGTATTGATTGAATATTATCTTGAAATAAGTACCAGTAAGATCCTCGTACAACTTAACACACACAACAAAGTCCCATTGTATTTTTTCCGGTCACTTGATCATGTATGTGAAAAAAACCACCTTAGAGTCTTTAAGAGACTTAAAAAGTTGAATATTATCTTGATCCCCTCAAGCCACTACTTATATTCTTGTGTTCCCTTTTCACCATGGAATATGGGTGGATGCTTCTTAGTGAATTTAGATCCACGATCCAACACACCTCCTGGGTTCTAAAAACCCACTTAACCCATGTTCTGGATTGTATGGATTATAGATTCAACCAAAGAAGGGCCCACAATAGGATTCTATTACAGATCCAATCACAAATATTACTCTCTAAAAATATTAATAGATACTCTCAAAGGGATTTTATATTAATAATAAGATAATAAACAATTATATTCTGAGAATATTCCAAAAATATTAGGACCAAATTTTTAATGAACCAAACCAGGTCAACTAGAAAAGACAATTGAGAAAGTCAATCATGGTGTGGTATAACAGAGATAACAAAAACAAGTATTGAATTAAAAAAAACAGGATATACAACCAAAGTAAAAAATGGAATAAAGAGATACATCCTGAATCTATACAACCCTAGAAAAACTGGAGAAACCAATGATGTAATACAAGACAAAACCATCAAGTCTCTATGTAACCAATCATCACCTATGAACCAACCAACTACTAAGTCTGAGATAAAGGGAGAAGCTAACATGCTTTATAATTCTCTTCTCTTTACCCATATCCTGCAAAACAACATCTATAACCACAAAAAATAAAATTAGGATGTGAGATACAATCCTAGTAGAATTCTACCACAAGGTCTATACAAGGTATAATATCAATAATTAAGTAGTTTTATCATTTAAAAAAAACATTTTTTAAAGAAATTTTCATAAACCCAAAACCATTTTTAAACTTTTCCTTTGGTTTTCAAAAACGTACTTTCATATTTACAAAACCATGAATATGAAAAGAAGAAGTGATAAAACAATAATTCATATCCATAAAACATAAGGTAAGAATGAAATAAAATATCCATAAAATAATCCGTCATAGGAATACATGTGATATAACCTCATGTGAAAACATATGAACAACTATCCATGAAAAAAAATCAATCATGCGATAAATTAACTGTAAGGACCTAACCTTTAAACATTATAGAATCTAGTTAATTTAACTAAAATTAAATTTATTACATTCCTAAACATCTTTTAGTTTTATATTTTAATATAATTATCTCATAATATCATACATAGAAACTCATATATTACAAAGTATACACTTCTACTCAATATCCATTTTTAATAATATGAAACTTTTAAAATAAAACATGGTTTATTTCCATGATAAAAAATCATAACTTTAAACTTCAATTAATATTTTACTTTACCCATACATAAACCATATAAAAACATGTTAAAACTTGGGATGAGAATAAAACGATAAATAAGAGACATAAAAAGAAATAAATAAACCATTAGTCTATAAATACTTATAAAAACTTTCCTTTGATCATAATCTTAATAACATACCTTATGAAAAAAGTGATTCCTGTAAAACATTGAAATAATAATTAAAAAAGATAGGTAAATTGGGTAATAATTTTCTTGTCATACTTATTATGTAACCCTCATGTATTCCATATGATTGTAACTATTATGGTTACCTTATGAATGTAACCCTCATGGATACCTTATGATTGTAACCATCATAGTTACACTTGTAATAACCATTAGAGTTAACTTCCAACATAGCCAATGAATTGGAGGGATATAAATAACCCAAGCATATTTGTTTTATAATGTAACCATATATTACTATAAACAATTCCCATGAAGAATAACTTAATCATAAAACACTAATACTTGCATCATAGAAACATACTTTGAAGAAAATCTCATATTTTAAAAGAAACCTGCACACTCATAAAGGAAATAATTTTTTTTTGAAAAAATCTATGTAATATTGTAAAGGATGATTCAAATTATTAGGGTGTAAAAAAATCAAGAAAATACACTCATTATATATAAGTTTAAAAATTATTTATTTATTAAAAATATTTGAAACTTTTAAGGGGATTTTTATGAAGAAAGTACCTTAAGTTTTGTCAGAATGCATTCTAGAATTTTAATTAATATCCATTATAATGAAATTATATTCATTAAATAATTAATTTATAAAATAATTCACATATAATTTATTTATAATTATTTTATTATTTCTATTTATGGCCATTTCAATGAGTTATAAACATCAGAATCGATGTTCTAAGAGCGTTCATCCCATGTCTTCATGGCCGGTTAACTTGTCTATATTTATGGTTGTTCTTGTAAAAATAGTAATTGTACTCTAGAAGTGATATTATATGGTATTTATGAAATTATATATGTTTTAAATGGTCATATGTATCATTTTTCCTTATAATAAGAGAATTATTCATTTGATAAAACATTAATGATAATTTTATCGTTTATTTTGGTTGTTTTTCTGACCATCCCGAATTTGTCTCATTTTATTTAATATAATGAATATATATTAATCACATAACATTAAATAACTCATAAAATACTAATTAAAACCTTTTTTAACCTTTATAATAGTTTTTTACAATCCTTCAAGCTGATAATGGAAAACAAAACTCATTATCCACGAAGATGCTAAACCACCATAATTTGGACAAAGATATTGTTTCTTTGAATAAGAGAAGATGAAAAAATGGATTGATATAAGATATTAAATTAGAAATATAAAATTATAGTATATAAATTATAATGGATTTAATATTTCTTCATAGATGAATTAGGTAAGGTGAAAGTAAAAGAGGAAAATAAATTAAAAGAGGTAGTTTGAGAGTGTTACCTACTAAATATCACCTCCTTGGAGGAACTTTTTAAGAACTTATAATTCTCATTTTTATGAGGTGATAAAAAATTTTATGTGGGGATAGTGGGTAGGAGTGTATTTTAAAGAAATTTTTTAAAGTTTCAATTCTTGGATGGTGTGATAAGAAGGGGTTATGAGGGGTGGTATTTATAATGGATGAGAGGAGTGTTTTTGGAAATTTGTCAAAAGTTTAAATTATAATAAATTGATTTTCAATCAAAATACAACCAAAAGGTAATGTATTAGAATATAAAATAATATAAAGTTTTAATCCCATAAAAAATGTATTTTAGATATGGTTTGGTCATATTTTAAGCCTTATCATTTTGATTAACCCTTAATTAACCAATTTTAATTTTTATTTGGATAATAAATTTATTAATATTAAAAGGTTTTATTTTTTTACTTATATGGTTTAAATTAGATTATTAATAAACAATTCATGATATTTTATTTTATTTTTATTTTTTATGATTTTTATGATTTTTAAATAATTTAATAAAATATTAATCTCATAAAAAATTATTATTATCAACATTGATACTATTATCTACACTAAATTTTTAAAACATTAATAAAATATTGAAATTGAGAAAACCTATTTAATTAAATTCTTTATATATAAAAGTCCTATATAAAATTCATTGATCACACTAATTATCTCAAATTATATTTATTTTAATATTTTAATAAAATTTATTTGATATTTTCATTAATAAAATAATTACTGCATCAACATCATGTAAGCATTTATGTCAGTTATTTTTTCACTAAAAATTAAAAATAAATTCCCATGATGAAGGTAATTACATTATATTTTGAATTAATATTTATATTCAAATATATATTATGTTACCCCTATTAAAAATACTATACTTATTAAAAATATGAATGTGACATTTTGTAATTTTCAATTATTTTAATAACATAAATGTAATTTTTATGGAAAAGTGTACATTAATTAAATAAATTTCTAAAATTAGGTGTTAAGGGTATAATTAACCCCATACAAAAAGAATTAGGATGAAAAATGATGGCCTTATTATTTATTTTTAATCCTTATTTACCCATTTTATCCTTTATTGAGGTAATAAATCGTACCACAGTCACTATTTATATTGACCTAAAATAAAAGGGGATTAGTTACCAAATTTTAACCTCATAAATATAAATATTTATCTTATTTAATCTTATATAAACAATTAAATTGAATAATTTAATTTAAAATTAAATCATAAAAACACATCGAGAATGTTTGTTTTTGAAAAAATGGACTTTTTAAATATTAAATGTTTATATACTAAATTAAAGTATAAAATAAAATTTAAAAACCATAATTAGATTATAATAATTTAAATTTATTTAATTAAAATTTAAAACTGTTCTAAAATATAATTCCAACTTTTAAATAAAATACATTTAATTTTTTTTGTGTTTTCCACTATTCCATGAAAAATCAATATTTTCATAAAATTATCAAAAATTCATGATAATATCATTTCTAATTTCTGAATTAAGTAATGTAAATATTTTTTTCAAAATAAAATTATATAATATGAAAATAAGGAATTAGTTTAATATAACTTGTTCCTTTTAAATTTTAATAATTAATTAACATATTTGTAATGAATTTAACTATGTAATTCCAGAATTAAATGAATTATTCTTGATGTACCTGTGTTATTACATAGACCCAAATATTAGAAATTGAGTCCTCAATATTATATCCAATTATTATACAATTGAAGATACCTCTCATTCATATCATTTAAGGATTCCCATATTTCTTCATCAACCATATGATTTCTCCAAAAAACCTTAATGAGGTGAATTACCTTATGCCGAAATACTTGTTCTCTACAATCAAGAATATAAATAGGTTTTTTTTATCATAAGAAATTTTATCTTCCAACTAAAAAACATCTTGAAACATAACATGAGATGAATCTGGAACTTACAATCTTAACGTCAATACATGAAAAACATTGTGTACATGGAAAAAACTCAGAGGTAAGTCCACTTGGTAGGAAATAGATCCAAATTCATCCATAATTTCATATAGTCTATTGAACTATGGACTTATATTTCCTTTATTACCAAAATTCATAACACTTTTACATAGAGATATCATAAAGAAAATAAAATAACCTATCTCGAATGAAAATCTTTCCTCCTGTTATGTGCATAACGTTTATTCCTACTTTGAGTTATCCTCATATGTTGATGGATCATCTTTACTTTCTCATCCACTTCCTCTTCTAATTTTGGTCACACCAACTTCCTTCATCTAAACTAATACAAAAAATTCAAAAGATCAAAACCACTTTTCATATAATGCCTCAAAAGGTTCCATTAGTGTACTGGAATAAAAACTGTTATTATAAGAAAACTCAACTACAGAAAGATGCAGACCCCAACTTCCCTGGTAATCTATTGAATATGTTTGAAGCATATCCTCCGAAGTATGAATTGTTCACTTGGTATGTATATTATTTCAAGGATAAAAAGCAGTGTTGAAATTTAATTAAGTCCCCAAAGCCTTCTGTATCCCTTTCCAGAAATTTGAGGAGAATACAGGATCATTATTAGATAAAATAGAGATAAGGACTCCATGTAATTTTATTATATCTTTAATATAAATTCTATAAAGTTGATCTAAGTACATAATATCTCGAATGGGAAGAAAATGATTATAATTTTTTAATTGGTAAAAAATTACCCAAATTACATTTTTACCTGGTGATGTCTTTGGTAATCCTAGAAACAAATTCATGGATATATTCCCCCATTTCCACTCCATCACTAGAAAAGGCTAAAGAATCACCTTTCATAATTTCTATTATACTTTTACTTATTTAAAATTCTAACCTCTAATTATAAATTCAGAAATATATCTTTTCATTACATCCCACAAGTAATACTCTTGAAGGTCTCTATACATATTAGTGCTTCTAGGATGAACAAAAAATTGAGAACTATGTGCCTCACTTGATAACTCTTTATTTAATAAGTGATCATAAGAATCACATAATAATTTTCAAAATCTAAATATATATTCTTTATCAATATAAAATTCTATAAAAATAATTTTCTTTTCTAATTCAACCTTTTTATGTAACTCAAGGTCTTCTTTTTTAGCATGCTTAATTCTGTTAGATCGAGATGACTACACTGACACCAGAAACAAAATAGAGGAATCTCCTGCACTCACAAATTCTAATCTAAAATTCATAAAATCATTAATTAAAGGGTCATGTTATAAATGTAAAATGGTTAATGATGCATGATTCTTTCAACTCAAGGAATTCTCCATTTTTTCTTTTCTAGGTTAGTAATTTATCATTCAATTATAATACATTACTAATTCCCAATATATTCTCTGCCTCATGTTCAATTCTTTTAGAGTGAATATATAATTCAAAATTTTATGATCAGTATATATTTCACACTTTTTTCTATATTGAAGATGCCTCTAATTATAATAAAATTCTAGATCATATGTAAGATTATTTAAATAATTAAGTTTTAGTTGTTGTGAAGCATAATCAATTATATAATCATTATACATTAGAATGA
This sequence comes from Viscum album, assembly GCA_963277665.1. Taxonomy (NCBI): domain Eukaryota; kingdom Viridiplantae; phylum Streptophyta; class Magnoliopsida; order Santalales; family Viscaceae; genus Viscum; species Viscum album. Next base: position 900,099,743 of record OY728131.1, on the reverse strand, counting down.
ATCCAAGATCCTTTAAGTAACCACCAATATAGATGATGAAACCATTATTTCTTGAGGGTAGGTCCAAAACTAGAGCACTTAAAAAAGTCATTTTTAATTCCTGAAAACAATATTTACAGTGTTTTTTCCAAATAAATTTAATCCATTTTTATGTTAACTTAGGTAGGGGCTAGATAACCATGAAAATTTACAACAAACTATCAGTAGTAGACTGATAATACAAGATAAATTAAAATATTGGTAACATTTTTGGGTTTTGGACATTCCTCAACCACTTTTGTTTTGGAAGGATCAACTAAAAATATATATTTACTTACAATGTTACCAAACAAAATAAATCCATTATAACAAAAAAAAAATCACATTTTCTAAATTTATTATATAACTTCTTTTCTTTAAGGATTCTTATAAGAATCCTTAAATTTTTTTCATAATCCTCATAAATTTTTGAATAAACCAGAATGTTATCAATAAAAACAACCACAAACTTATCCAAATATTCACTAAAGAACATATTCATAATATCCATAAATACAACAAGATCATTTTTCAAACAAAAATGGATAACTAGAAACTCATAATTATCATATCTAGTCTGGAATGTTTTTTTTGGAATTTTATCATCCTTCACCTTTAGCTGATGGTATCTCGATCTGAGATCATTCTTTCAAAAGTACTTTTCTTCTTTGAAATGATCAAACAAATCATTGATATGAGGAATATTATACATGTTTTTAATAGTGATTTTATTTAATTCCTTATAATCAGTGAAAATATTTAAATAACCATCTTTATTTTTAACAAACAAAATAGTATAAACCCAAGGTAAAGTAATTATACAAATGAAACCTTTTTCTAGAAACTACAAAAATTTATTTTTTAGCTCCAAAATTTATACTTAAGACATTAGATATGAGGGGTTTGAATAGTTTTAGCATCAGGGACTAAATTAATAGTAAACTCAACCTCCTAATAAGAAACTAAACCAAACCAATCATCTGGAAAACAACTATGTTTTCATTATATACTAAAACATCATTAATATGAAAAACTCTCTTATTTTTTTTAAAAGAGAAAGATACCTTTAATTTCCATATTTTAAAAGTTTCTAATATTCCTGATATGTAATTAATGGTATGAGTTCATTATTTTATAAAAACTGATACTCTTTATAATAAATAACTTCTTTATCTCTACAATTAATTTTATCCTGGTAAATAAAAAGATAATCCATACCTAGAATTACATCAGATTTTACTAGGGTAAAAATAACCTGGTTTTCATGTAATATCCGTCCATGTACAAAAACAAGAATAATTTTCTAATTTCTTTTATCCTTAATCCCCTAGTGTTTTCCATAATTTTTGGTTCCATTATTTGGAGGTGAAATTTCCAATTTAACAGAAAATTTTTAAATATGAAAAAATGTGTTGACCCTAAATAAAAAAACAAATTAGCATAATTTGAAAAAATAATCAATATACTTAACACCACTTCATTTGATAGGCCAACTTCTGCAGAAGTAGTTTCATTGGGTTTCACCACAACTTTCTTCTAGTAGGCCAGTGACATCACATCATTCAAGTCCTTCAAGAATTTATATTCGTAATTCCCAATCTCACCACATTTAAAAAATTACTATTTTCTTATGAAAATTGAACTTTCCACTACCAAGATATTTTTCATTTCAATAAAATGCTATATGTACATCCTTAAAACAATATAATATCTTACTAGATTTGATAAGTCATTCCCCAGGGGTATTTTTACCATACCTTCAATATATTGGAAACTATATTTTCTTACCTTCATATTTTTTTATTGGTGCTTTCCCGATGTATGACCTTTGGAATTTTTCTTATACTTGTTTTTATAAAATACATGATCATCAGAAAAATATATTTCTACCCTCTCAGCACATTAAAAAAGTTCATCATACTTTTTTATTAATGTAAAGATAACACCCTTCAATACTTTTGTTTTAATACTAAGTAAAAATGATTAATTTTACTATCAATATACTGGATGAAATTCAAAGAATACCTTGATAATTGAGTGAAGTTTTCTTCATATGTGTCTAGTGAATATTCCTAATTTTGTTTGGATTAAATGAATTCCTTTTAAATATTAATTAAAAAGTCCTTAGGAAAATTTTTATCAAGAAATATATTCTTTAATCCACCCCATTCAAAGGAATAAAACTCCTCTCTTTCCCTGATATTCATGACCATTGAACACTGCTGTCCAACTTCACCTTCAAAATGATAACTTTAAATACTAACATTTTGATGATCTGTACACCCCATGACATCAAAATTTTTTCTATGGATTTAATCCACCATTAATATATCACTACGATAGATGATATGTTGAATGATGGAGGGTGATACCTTATAAAATGTTTCACTATCATCATTTTCCTTTGTGGAAGAACTTGATTATCACTTAAATGGATACCACCAACATTTATATCTTGCATCAACTGATACATAAAAGAAACAATCTATTTATTTATGAGTCTAACCATTCTAGGTTTCTGATTTATAAGGATAACATCATGTTGGTTCCTTATAGTTTCAGCTTCCCTATTTCATTTTTAGAAAACCATTCAGAATAATTATAGTTTAGTTTAAGAAACATGGTAATCCTAAAATTCTCAATCCTTTCAAATTTACAATAAAGTAAAATATTTTAATTTAATTCTATTAGAATTTTCCTAACCTCTAAAGTTATCTAATCCTCACTCTGATATCAACTGTAAGGAATCAACCTTTAAACATTACATAATAAAGTTGATTCAAATAAAATAAAATTTATTAAATAAAAAAAAGGATCTTTAGGTTTATAGTTTTATATAATTTGATTATAATGACATACATAGAAACTCATATATTACAAAGTATACACTTATTCTCAATATCATTTTTTCACAAAATGAAACTTAGAAAAATGATTTATTTTCGTAAAAAATCTTCATGGATTTAAAATTTATTTCTTCTATTCTGTTACCCGTACATAAAACCTATATTTTTTGGAAACACAGTACGATCACAAAAATCTTATTAAGGGACATAAAAAGAATTAAATAAATCATTATTTAATAAATACTTATTAAAACTTTCATTTGAACATAAACTTAATAACATACCTTATGAAATTAAGATATTTCTATAAAACAATTTCAAGTTCAAATAAAACATATAGGTAACTTGTAGAGTCATTTTATTATCATACTTAACTATGATGTAACTCCTACAACTACTATATGATTTTAACACTCATGATTACCTTATGATTGTAACAACTATAGTTACACTTGGAATAACCATTATAGTCAAATTTCAATATACCCAATGAATTAGAGGGATTACACAAAACCACACATATTTTGATTATAGTAGAACCATATCATAATCCTAAAACAAGAATACTTGCATCATAAAAACATACTTCGAAGAAAATCAATTATTTTAACAGAAAGATATTTACTCAAAAAGGAAAAAAATTTATTTGAAAATATCCAAGTAATACTATAAAGTATGCTTCAAAAAATTATGAAATCCTAAAATTGGGAAAATAAAATCATACATTAAAAGTTAATAAAAACATTTCTTTAATAAAAAGAGTTGAAACTATAAAATGATATTTTTAAAAATAAAATCTCTTACCTTATGTTTGAATGCATTCAACACTTTTATTTAATATACAAGAAATTAAAATTAGATTAATTAATTAATTAATTAAGAACCTATTACACATATAATTTATTTATAATAATTTTATAAATTTCATCTATTTCCATTTTACTGAGTCACAGACATCTGAATCTCCACTCTAGGAATGTTTGTTTCATGGCTTCAAGGTTAGTTAACTTGTATATATTTTTTTATGTTATTTTAAAAATAGGAATTGTACTAAAAAATTGAGAATATTTGGAAGTAATTAACTTAAAAGAGTTTTATATAGTCTAATATATCATTTCTTATTCTAATATGTGAATGATTCATTTGATAAAAATTTAATGATAATGGTTTAGTTTATTTGGGCTGCTTTTCTAACCATCACAAATTTGTTTCTTTTTATTTAATATCATGTATATGTTTTAGATATAGAATATTAAATAAGTTATTATATATTTATTAAAATATTTTTAAACATAATAGTATTTTTATTACCATCCTTGAAGGTATTAATGGAAAATGTAAACAAATTATTCACAAAGATGGTAAACTCCCATAATTTAAACAATGATCTCGTTTCTTTGAATAAGAGGAGATGCGAAAAAAATGGATAGAAGATATTACATTTGAAATATACAATTCAAATATATAAATTATACTGTAGTTATTATTCCTTAATGGATAAATAAGGTGAGGATAAAGTAAAGAAAATAATTTAAAATACGTAGTTTGAGAGTGTTAGCTCTTGAATATCACATCTATGAGGGATCCATTTAAAAACATGGAATTTGTATTTTGGTGAGCCCAATAAAACTTGGATGCAGGGATAGTTGGGAGGATATTATATGGTATAGATTTGGGAAATCATCAAGGCTTAGAAGGCATGACGAGAAGGGGTTGTGAGAGGTAGTATTAATAAAGAAGGGGAGGGGCGTTTTTGGAAATTTCTCAAAATATTAAATTATAATAAATTCATTTCCAATCTAAATAACACAAAAAGGTGATATATTAGAATATAATATAAGATACAATTTTAATATCACAAACCAATATATTTTAGATAGGTATTGGTTATATTTTAAACTTTATCATTTCGATTAACCCTTAATTAACCTATTTTAATTTTAATTATGATAACAAATTTTTGAATATTGAAAGGTTGAAATTTTTACTTATATTGTTTCAATTGGAACATAAATAAGAAATTTATGATATTTATACCATATTATAATCAATATGTATTTTTTAAATAATTTTATTATTTTTAAATAATATAATAAAATATTAATCCCACAAAATATCATGATTATCAATTTTGATACTATTCACTACTTTGACTTTAAAAAAAAGAATTTTAATATTAAAAAAAATATTTAATTGAATTATTAATATGTCATGGTCATATATAAAACTCATTTATCATATTAATTACCTCAAATTATATTTATATTAAAATTTTAATAACATTTACTTGATATTTTCATTAATAAAATAATTACTCTATCAGTATTGTGTAAGCATTAACGTAGTTATTTCTTCCCTATTTTTTTAAAAAATTAAAATGATTATGGTAAATATTGTATCTTTAAAATTAAATTTTGTAGTATAATATATATTCTATTTAATCATATATTAAAAACCTTATACTTATTAAAAATAATAATGTGACATTTTGTCATTTACTTTGATTTTAATAATATTTAAGTAATTTTCATTGAAAAGTGTTCATTACATAAATAAATTCTGAAACATAGGTGTTAAGGGTGGAATTAAACTCACACAATAAGAATGAGGATGAAAAATTAAGGCCTTATTATTTATTTTTAATCCAAATTTACCCATTTTACCATTTAACAATGAAATACATTTAACACAATCACTATTCACATAACCAGAAATAAAAGATGATTAATTAAGAAATTTGAAAATAATAAATATAAATATTTATTTTATTTTATCCAAATTAAAAAATATAAAAAATATAATTTAATTTAAAATTAAACCAGAAAAATGCATCGAAAACAATTTTTTTCTAAAAAAAATCCTTTTTAAAATATAATTTTTTTATCCAAAACTCAAGTATAAAATCCATTTAAAAAACCATATATTATTATAATTGAAATGAAAATATTTAAAATTTAAAAAAAATTCCAAACATAATTTTAATTTTAAAGTAAATACATTTAAAAAAATATTAAATTTACACTATTCACTGAAAAATCAATATTTTAAGAAAATTCTCAAAAATAAATTATAAGATAATTTTTACTTGACTAATTAAATAATTTTATTAATTTTTAAAAAATAACATTCTATAATTTTAGAAAAGTAGATTAGTTTAATAAAACTAGTTTATTTTTAATTTTCAAAATTACTTAATATATATATAATGAATTTAACTATTTAGTACCAGAATGAAATAAAATTATTCTATAAGAACCTGGGTCGTTACATAAACCCTAAATAAAAAATCACATCATATTGGTCCAAATACTATGGGATTATATTATAGAAATAAAATATCCCAAAAGAGGAATATATTTGATCCATCCAATATTGAATACTACCACAGTCCATCAATATCAACAAAATAACCCATAGTTACGCTACCCTCATTATAGATAAACCTATCCATTTCCAAATTCACCAATGGTTCACAATGTTCCATGTTTGTCAAACTAAATTTCAATACCATGTTCACCATTTTTAAAACACTTTCAAATCCAATCCGATCTGTTTTGTTGTTTGAAAACCAATTTCCAAATTACATCCACCATTAATGAATTTAATCAAACATATGGTGTGAAAATTCATTTTTAAAGAAAAACCACTTTAAAAACATGCATCTTTACAAGAAACCCTTTTAAATTGCAAATTACTTCAATTAAATGAACACCCAAAAGGATTTTTATAAGAATAATAAGAAATTTCTAGAATTAAACCTTTTTGTATAAATACATACCTTAAGAACAGAGGTGGGAATACTCAACATTGACCAAGATGATGTAGGAAGAGTTTATCAGCTTCATATGATCCTATATTCATGATAAACAATACAATCCTCTATTAAACCCATTATATTTGGAATCAAAACCCAATTGGATTCTAACAAGATGAAAAATGAATAAATTTTATGTAGATCTAAAAAAAGAGGGCAAACTAGATCAAAACCACAACAGACCTCAATGTGGTCTACATAGAATCCAAGGGTAGATAACTCAAAAATCATTTTGGGAGGATTAGGGTGCTATGAAATGATATTAGCTGATGACTATACTTAAAACCAATAAAGAGAAAAGGATAAAATCCCATTTTTAAGAGTTTAGAGGGGTTTTCACAGTTTACTAGGAAAAGACACAAGGTAAAACTAACCATGAACCCCTATTTTACACTATGGATGGATGTATAATTTGGAAACATGGTTATTTTAACTATGCACCAATCGCGAAAACCCCCTCTATCCTAAGGGTGAATGTTTTATACTTGAGGTCACATGGTTTATTTAACCATGCCAAAATCATGAAAAACACATCTATTAAAACAAATACTCATACCTCATGGTTTGTAAATGGTTATAATAAGCATTCTTGAACCATTCTCCTTTCTTGAATTCTAAAAAAATATCCATTTTCAACTGTCATTCCCTCAAAACATCTAGAATGTCTTTAAAGACAAATTATGTTTAAATTAAATAATACCAAAGGTCCAGTGGATGATATTGTAAAAACAACTAAAAAATTATTTAAAAAAACCATTAGAGAGTAGTAAATAATTCATTAAAACATTTTTTAGAAAACATGGATATGGAATAAAAAAAATTCGATCGAAGAGAAAAATAAATTCAGTTTTTCTTGAAAAATTATTTTGAACACTATAGTTAATAAATAGTGTAAAATAAAGGAAAAATATGTATTATCATGACATAACTATAGGAGAATAAAATTAAATTTTTTATTGAGATAAATATTATAATTTTTCATGATAAAAAATATAAATATAAATAACCATGATAAACAATGAGATTGTATCATAAAACCATTACACTTAAGCAACCTTGAATCATAAGATCCATTAAAGAATAAAATTAAATAAAACATAAAATATCATGATAATGAATAAATTCATGATATTACATGATAATGGGATGGTATATTTACCTCATAAATGACGATATATGCATAACAGAACATATGTCCCAAAGAAGACAAATTGAGACAAAAATTCATCACCTAAGTCTTTACTAACTTTAAACACATTCATAAGTCCTGTATAATAAATATAATTTTATAATAAATATTTTATAGAATCATACTTATAAATATCATACCATATTATATTTACTTATGAACTTTTATTACCCGTTTGTTAACAATTCCTTGTTAAAATCACGTTTTAGGTAATAACTGCTTTGTTTTTTATGTATGTTTTATTTGGTATCTTTAGTAATTTCATTTTGATCATGGTTAAATAATCTATATAATTTTAACCATGATATAAATATAATATATATTCCTCAAATAATCATTTATATTAATAATTAAAGTTATACCTATAAAATGAATTACACCGTTCATGGAGATAATAGGACGTATATACACATGAACATTATTTCGATTTTCTAGATAGGTGAAAAAAAGACGGTATATAATATGTAACCATTATAGATTCATTATGAATTAATAAATATAAAGTATATTAAATTTATCCTCATTTTATTCCTTCTAAAGTTTAACTGAGAAATGAATTACATAACCTTACAAGGTGGTAGTTAACCGTACACATGGGCGATGTTATCATATACCCCACAAAATAAATAGTAAGAAGATATATATGATATAATAACTAAAGAGGTATAATTATGGTAAAAATATCATATTTATTCATTTAATATATCCTCATTACCATCCATTTAAAATTTAAATGGGGAAAACACATCACATCAGTTCGTGAGGCGATAATCCACCATACACACGAGCAACGTTATTATTTTCCAACATATTAGAAAGTAAGAAGGTAGATGAAATATTAAAATTTTAAAAGTATAATAATATCATAAATATCATATATAAGAATTTAATAATTCATTATATACATTTTTGAGGGGTGGTGATGGAAAATAAACAATATCAATTCGCGGGGCGGTAGTGTGATGTACACACGATCAACAACTTCATCTCCCATTTGATGGAGGAGAAGATAGATGTATTCCATTAAATTTGAAAAATAACATATAAGTATATATTATATACTATTATTATTATATTAACAAAGATTAATATTATTTTTAAGAGTTGAAAGAATAAATAAAACAAAAACACAAGTTTAATAATTTTACCTCTTCATAGGAGAACCTCTTTAGGATTATACATAAATACTTATTAGAAGGTTTTCCCAATCCAAATAAGGACTCTAGAATGTGGTTATGGAATAAATGAAGGTATTTGGGTATTTATTTTCTGATCCAAATGGGTTTTTAAAGTGTGAATAGGAAAGGAGACGGTGTGGCCTTTTATAAGTGGTAGAGAGGACACAATTAGAATTTTTGAAAAAAATAATGTGTACCCATGTTTTTACATGATAAAAGGATATAAAATTGTCCATTATAAAACTTTTAAGCTTAATATTACCATATATTAGTTCTTGAAATGTTTCTATGCTATTTTACCCCTATTTTTTAGTTTAACCCCTGGTGAACCTGTTTTATCCTTAACCACAATAATTGATTTTACTATTTTTACTAACCATTTTGACCAAAAATTAAGTTAAACATATTATATAATATTTAATATATTTATTAAAAATATGTACTAAAAATTTCCAAATTCAAGTCACAGAATTGGAAAATTTTAATTTAAAATTAAACCCACACAAGTGAGGAAAAAGTGGTTTTCCAAAGTGAACTTTTTCAAAAGTATAGAATGTTTTAATATAAAAATTAAATTTGAAATTGATTAAAATAACATAAGTTGGATTAAAATATTTATAATTTAACTAATTTTACATTTAAAACCATATCAAAATAAAATTCATCTTTTAAATTATTTAAATAAAAAGGCTATTTTTAATAAAAATCATAATTTTTTTTATTATTAATCAAAAAATTAATCTTTTTAGAAAATTATCAAAAAATCAATTGAAGATAATATTTTCATGTAGATATAAAAATTTACATTATTTTTTAAAACTAAATTTTCTAAAATCTTTAAAAATTAATTATATTATTTGTTCTAAAAAATCAATAAAAAACATTTTTTTAAGAAAATAGATTTTTGAATCATATAACAAGTTTACTAAAAATTATGTACTTTTTTATCAATATGTTTTCTTTATATAAAACAATAATTATTAATATTTTAAAATTTTCTTTTCATATTAATACCTCTAAGTTTAATGGCCAGGTTATAATAGTCTTATTTAAAAACTAATACTAACAATAAACCACATGTTTTTAAAACTTAGTGTTGTGTTTAACACAAGATATGAAAAAATTAAATTTATTTGAAAAAATATTTCTTAAAATATTAGGGTATTATATCCACACCACTTAAAATGAATTTCACCGTATAAATTTAACCACTTTTTTACAATAAAATGAGGATATTTGGCCTCATTACATCATCATGTTCCCACAAAGTTTCCTTGAACTAGTGGGTTCACCACAAAACATTGATCAGTGAGTGATCATACTTGATAGAACTTTATTTGTATGATCCATAATATGCATTTTATTTCTCTCATAATGAAGACCATGCTACAGTGGTATGGCCTTTGAGTTTAGTACATGTGAAGGATTAGTTATGTAATTTCTCAGGGGAGATACATGGAACACATCATGGAATTGAAAGAGGTTTGATGGAAGTGCCAAGAGATAAGCTAGGACCAGAATACGATCAAAAATTTAAAAGGAACCAATATAAATCAGTCTTAGTCTCCCTTTTGTCCAAAATATCATAAAATTATTCTATGGAGAAATTATTAAAATCTCTTTATCACCAAATTCAAATTCAAAATCATTCCAGTGATTATTAATATAATATTTCAGCTGACTTTGTGTTTCCCATATCTGTTATTGAATGGATCTAACCTTTTCTACTATTTCTTCCGCTGTCTGAAGTCTAAATATATTTCTTTCTCTAACTTCATCCCAATATATTGGATATGTACACTTCTTTACATAAAGGGATTCATAAGTGAAAATATAAATGTATGAGTGAAATGTATTATTGTATAAGAACTCGACTAGAGGATGGTGGTTATCCCAAGCACCATTAAAATACATAGATAAAGATCTTATCAAATTCGCTAGGGTTTTATTTTTTCTCTTAAACCGACCATCTATATAAGGATGATACATAGTATAGAAACTAAACTCTATATCAAGAGACTACTAAAGACATAGTTAGAAAATCGATGTAAGCGTTGGCTCTCGATCATATACAGTTAAATGTGGCACTCTAGGAAACATTACTTCTTATTTAATGTATATTCTAGAAATCTAATATTGAGAGAAATCTTCTCTTATAGTGATGAAGTGTGCTAAAATTTTAAGGCAGTCGACTATAACCCATATTACATAGTTTCCATTAGATGTTTTAGGGATTCCGATGAAAAAAATACAAGGTGATGTTTCCCAATTTCCATTATACTATGGGTAATGATTGTAACATCCCTTTAGATTTTTTCTCTCATACTTAACCTGCTGACATACCAAGCACCATGATAAAAACTCTGTTACATATCTCTTCATATCATCTTACTGTAAATACTATATCAAATTGTTATACATCTTTGTACTTCAAGGATGAATAGATAATGAAGAACTATGAGCCTCTTCTAACATCTAATTCTAAAAATTGGGTATGGATGGAACACATATATGGTTTAGGATCCTTATTATTCCATAATAATCAAGGTTAAACTCAAGATAATTTCTCACCTTCTTTCGCAACTCTATGTATTCATTCCACACCTCTTTAATCTTCATTTGGATATATTTTTAAACCCTTAATTGAGAAATAAAAGATTTCTCCATTTCCTTTAAGATTTCAAGATCTATAATTTTTAAATCAATAAATATTGGGCCTTTTGTGATCCTAATCATGTATAATATAACATTATCCTTTTGAATCAAAGTATAAACCACCTTTTTTATTTCCTATGGTGGTAATGTAATGAGAAATCATATTTAATCAGATCTAACCATCCTTTATAGCGCATGTTCAATTTATTTTGTGTAAATATATACTTTAAAATTTTGAAAAAAGTATATATATCACACTTTTATACATAAATATATTTCCACTATACGTTCAATGAAAAAATTACCACAATTAACTCTAAATCACGAGTTCAGTAATTTTTCTCACGAACCTTCAATTTTCGGGAGAGCTAAGATATTAACATGTCATTCTACACGAGAACACATCCCAACTCCTTCTTGGATGCATCACTATATATTACAAACCCTTATACATTGTAGGTTAATGTAAGAACAAATTAAATGACTAATATTTTATTACATTCCTTGAAATTTCCCTGACATTCATCTTTCTAGAGTAAATTGGCTCCCTTAAGAGTCAAACAGACAAGTGAATTAAATATTCATGATAAATTCTCCAAAAACTGTGAATAATATCTAGAAAAACTAAGAAAACTATATATCTCATTCACCATGGTTATCCTGGTCCAATAATTAATATCCCATATAATTTATGGATCTATTGATATACCCTCTTTTAGAATTAAATGATTCCAAAATTAAACCATTTGTAGATAAAATTTATTCTTTTTAAATTATGAATATAGTTTATCCTTAGGGTATTTAGAACAATTTTCATGTTATATTCTATATCTTAATTTCTCTTTTACACAAAAAAAAAATATATTTTTATTTTCTTAATGGAAGAAAGAGTAAAAAGACATAAAAAGGACAAACCCAACGAACTGGGGACAGGGACAGAGATTGGGGAGGCCTGAATTAATGGAGCCCAAGGGTGTCACCTCTAATGATAATCACACACTCTGAAGTTAAGGACCCCAATCTAGATAAAGAAATTAAATTAGTGTTGTGGGTGTACCATAAATATAGGAAGTCATCCACCTTGTTGCCCTCCCACCAGTTGTGAAGTCAGCTGGTCTTGTAGTTAATTAGAGACAGGAACCTCCAAATATGATAGTAGATGGTCCAGGGAGTGTTACTTTAGTCTTTGAGAGAGTTGTAAACAATATTGGAATCAATTTCAATGATTGAGAAGGAGATATGCATGGACAAACACAATTGGAGACCCCAGAGTAAGGCTCAAGCCTCTACTTGTAAGTAGTTACCTCTTCCAATGTTTGAACTAAAGGATACAACCACACCACCTATTGGGTCCGAACTACCCCTTCTCCCACATATAACAATTAACAAAAGAGACATCAATTTTTAGTTCCAACCCATCTACTAGGGGAATCCATCATATCCACTGAACTTGGGGATGATCTCTATAGCCTACATGATGACTATTGAACCTAGCACCTACCTCATCAAGGGGGACTCGTCCCACATTTTCATAAGAGTACCCAAGTCGGAGATCAACCACCTAGTCAGATCAATTAGGGACACCTTGGAGCAGGGCCCCAATTGAGTTACTATATAATCACAGTGTCCATAACTTGTATAGAATTTGTTCTTGGGTATATCCTCCTTATTGAACATCAATTGATGATATCTATAATGAAGGTTAATCTTGGAAATGTTATATGCTTTGTGTAGATGATCAAATAAGTCATCAATATGAGGTTATGGATACTTGTTGTTAATTGTGATCTTGTTTAACTCAAGATAATCAATGGATAGTTTCATGAATCCATATCTATTATTAACAAAATAATATGTTCCCTACAAGGTGAAATACTTGGCTGAATGAATCCATTATTAATGTTCTATTGGAGTTGTTTGTTCTATTATTGTAACTAAATTGGGGCCATTCTATATAGAGTCTTTGAAATTGGTGTGGAACCAGGTATAATCTCTATTTAAAACTCAACTTCATGATTCAGTTAAATAATATGACACTATTCTATAAAGATATAAACTAACTCCCACACAATTAGAATATCATCGATGTAAAATTTCTCCCCATCAAGCTAACACAAACACCCCATCTAAATGGGAACCAAGACCAATAAAATAGATGTGATCTCCATCATATGTTCATACAAAATGTCACAATTATAGATGATTAGATTTTGGTTTGGAATATCAATAATGACTTCCATTCCTTGATAATTGATGTGGTATTTATGTTGATAAAGCTAATACATGCAAAATATAACATCAAATTCAACTAGAGGGAGAATAATAAGATTTTGGGGAAGAACATTCCACAAAATTGAATTGGAGAAGAATCATAGACTTGATATGATTTCATTGTTACATTAGGGGTTTTCACTACTAATTCAATATCAAATCATTTATGTGGAACTTTTATACCCATATAAAATTATTATATATAAAATATTTGTTATAAATAAATTCAAATAAGACATTAATAGTTCTAGCGTGTATGTTATGTATACCTTTCACCAAATTTTTTCACACCAGTCATCAGAAATTTTGATAACATCAGATTTCCATTTTTATATTAGCTTAAGAGGCTACTGAATTTGATCATCATCATTAAACTTTAGGTTTGGTAATTGGTTAGCATAATTATTATACTCCTTTCATTTGAGACGCTGGAGTGTTGATGGTCCATTCTGCGGATATTTCTCTCTATTAAAATCCTTATCTAACTTTTTTCCATCAGTTTAGTAATCAATTTCTCAATGAACTTCTTATACGCACTTAAATCATTTAATAGTCCTCTTAATACAATTTCCTATATGTTTCTATCTTCAATTTGATCATGAATGAAAGATAATTTCTTTTCCCTATAATTTTTAGAGTTTCCTTTGAATTATATCTTAATTTTATTATCAAAACCATGCGATTGATGGGTAACCCCAATCTTTATTTCCACCTTTATAGAATAATGAATGATTTACTAATAGCTACTAATGTACATTATAGAAAACACCCTTTAGAGTATTGGTTTTAATTCATTGAAGAATTGATCAACCTCACTTTTAGGTTGGATAATAATTCTAGATGTTTACCTCACAATTCTTAGAAAAATCTCCTCATAGGTCCCAATGGATTCATCTTCCTTTAGATTTAACTCAATAATTACTTCTCTATTTTCATTTAAAGAATATGATGAACATACATATTGAAAAATATGTTCTTAAACTCATAACATTCCATAAAGTCAATTTCTTATTATTGACTTATATTCTTGATAAGCAGTAACCATTGATACTCTCCACCTTTCTAACAATAGAGAACCATAATTAATCTTTCATGATTCAAACATTAGGTAATGAAAAATAACTTTTTAATGGTACCAATCAATTTTTCCTCAAAAATTAAATTATCAAAACAACTAAAACAAGGTGGTTATTTCCTCACGAGGAACTCAAAAGAATGTTGTTAACTCATTTTATCATTTTTAAGATCAATATGATTCATATCTTGAGAAATTTTTTGAAGCATAACAATGAGATTTTAAATTCTATCTCCCATAACATTTGGTTTCTCAGGAGGATAATAATTTAATTTTCCATCACACTCAACATTAACATAGTTCCTTTAGGTTCTATCTATTTACTAAAACCAAAATGTATAGTATAATAAACAATAATCATAGAGGGATCCACATAATCATAAAAAATAACCTATAATATGTATAAATCATGGAATATTATTTTCAATCTAAAGAACCCTGGTCATAACCTAGTTCATTCATGGTAATTATTTAAATACTTCATGATGGTTAGTAAAGTGTTTTTAAATTTACAAAGAATATCCGATGATAGTGTCAAACTAGGTGTGAAATAAGTCCCGTTTTCAAGCACCAGGTGATGACTGAGTCCAACTCAATACACCCTTTTTGAGGTTATTACCCCTATGTACCTTTTTTCTAGATCCAAATCCACTTTCAGTATCTAAATAAGGATGCAATTACTTATAAACCACTCACTATATCCTTTACCAAAATTCGAAGACATTTTCCTATAATTTGAATCATCCTTAGACCTATGCTTATACATAACCCTAGATATATACTCATACACATCCCTATGGATCACACAAAAGTTTTCTCATCCAAGATTTTGAAGGTTAACTAAACCATTTCTATGATACTAACTATAAAAAACCAAACTTTTCCTATGTAAATATTACATATTAATAGAAAAATATTCATTATATAATAAAAATTCACAAAATAATCATTTAGTTCCTGTGCATTTTGAAACATGGAAACATAAACAGCTAGTTTATAAGTTATGAATGTCACATTCCACTATA
Source organism: Viscum album (assembly GCA_963277665.1). Classification (NCBI taxonomy): domain Eukaryota; kingdom Viridiplantae; phylum Streptophyta; class Magnoliopsida; order Santalales; family Viscaceae; genus Viscum; species Viscum album. The sequence goes on along the minus strand of OY728131.1, from coordinate 900,083,672 downwards.
TTCTCTATAACTAGAACCCATGTTAGTCATATTATACAAAATACATTTCTTCACATTCTGTGGAAAGGAAACATAAGAAAGGGTGAGATTATATGATCAATTAGGGTAAAAAAGGGATATGTCAATGGACACATATTAATAAAACGAGGATAAATATTTGAGAATATGTTATTAAAATTTGAAAAAAACAACTACCATAAAATAGATCATAAGCATGATTCATGGAATTAATCTTGTCAGTTTATATGAAATGATTAATAAATTAATAAAGAACACAATTAACGAGAACATAAAATTGGTATAATTTGTTTAATTTTAGAAAAAACATAAGAACAAAAGGTATTTACTTACTATCCAAGGCTCATTTCCAAATCTATCCTAGTTTAATGGGTTTACACCCCAAACCATCATAGTAGTCATTGTTCACTCCCAAGACTATCACAATGGACAATTTCCTTTACTTATCTAAGTTCACTCCCCATTCTAGTCGTATTTATCACACGAGATACTAATATTTAAGTAATTCATTGTAAGGATATATAGGTCCACATGTTCTATAATGAAAATATTATATATGTTAGTCACAAGATCATAAAACATTCATCATATTAGAACCCAAAAAAATAAATGGGTCATATAAAAATTTCATTATAACATAAAGTATGGAAAATTAATAGGTTTCATAATCATTTCATTATTTCATCATATCATAGACCATAAAATATTAATTGGGTTTCATAATCATTTTACCATGGTATATCCCATGGAAGAGAAATAGGTTTCCTAAACGTCATGTCATCATAAACATAAACCATCTAGAGAAATAATCGGAATGTTATCCTTATAATATAACCCCATTAAATTATAAATAACATCAAATAATGTCACATTTTATGGAAAATGATTTTAAAAGATCACTTGGAATATTTATCAAGGAAAATAACCTTAACTTTGAACATCACATTTTTTAAAACTAAAAATTCATAAGAAATATTGAAAATATATTTATATGAAAATAACATTTGAAACTTATAAATGAATATTTAAATTATTGTTTAGTCATGATAGTGGGAAATTATATTCATTCTATACACATTAAAATAGTGATTCCTTTCACATTTTTTATAAAAGAAAAACCGACATTGTTTGGAAAATAACATGAATATCCATTATAATTTTTTTTAAAAATGTAAATGGGAAAAAATGTCTTCAAAAAAATCATTTGATATTATTATAAACATTAATTTAAGAATTTTTTAAAATACATGGATATGGAATAAAAATTATTTTCGACTAAATAGAAAAATAATGTCATTTTTTCTTAAAAACCTCATTCTAAACTCTTCAGTATATAGAGGAAAATGAATGAAAAAAATGTATTCTCATGAATTAACTATAGAGGAATAAAATTCATGAGTTTCTTGAGATATGGAATATAATATTTCATTATCATAAGTATAAACAAAAATAATAACAACAAATGATGAGATTGCATCATAAAGCCCTTACAATTTTGGTAACATTGGATCGTAAGCCCCATAAAAAAATGACATTAAATGAAACTAATATTATATTTTTAATAAATAAATTCATGATATTACATATACATGGGTCTGTATATACACATCAGAAAAGGAGAAAAGTTCATAACATAACGTATGTCCCAAAAAAGCCCAATTGAAATCCCATACCTTAAGTATTGAATTCTTTCATACACGTTTAAAGATAAAATATAATAAACACAAGTTTATTATAAATTAATTATAGAATAATACTTATATTATATATATCATACCATATTTGATTTAATGATGACATTTTATTACCCATTTATTAATAGTTCCTTGTTAAAATTTCATTTTAGGTAATAACTACTTTATTTTTCATGCATGTTTTGATTTGGTATCTTCAGTACATTAATTTTGATTATGGTTAAATAATTTATAAAATGTTAAACTGGAATAAATATCACATATATTCACAATATAATCATTTAAATTAATCCATTAAATTTAGATATAGGAAATTAATTACATTATCAATGGAGATGATAGACTCTACATACGCATGAACACTATTTTTATTTCATTGATAGATATAAGAAAGGAAGGTAATAATATATCATATTTATAGATTAATTATGATTAAATAAATAAATAAATTATATTAAATTTATACACATTACCTTTCATATAAAGCGTAAGTGAAAAAGGAATCAATTCACTTCATGAGGTGGTAGTAGACCATACACAAGAGTAACATTATCGTATCCCCCATGGAATGCTAATTAAAGAGGTATATGTGATTATATAATTATATAGGTATAATTATGTTATAAATAATATATATATATATACACACACACACATTTAATCTATCCTTATTACCATCCATGTAAAATGGAAATGGGAAACACATCACATTGGTTCGCGAGGCAGTAGTTCACCATACACACGAGCGACATTATTATTTTACAATGTGTTGGAAGGTAGTAATGTAAATAAAATATTATAATTAAATAAGTATAAATATATCATAAATATCTTATATAATTATATTATTCATCATTCTATCCTTCTGTGATAGGTAGTGATAAAAAATTAACTACATCAGTATGTGAGGTCGTAGTCTTCCATACACACAATTGACAGTTTCATTTCCCATTGGATGGATGAGGAGATAGATATAGGTCACTAAATTTATATAATAACATATAATTATATGGTATATAATTGTGTAGTTTTATTTCCATATTTTAATGTGATTTTATAGAGGAGGAAGAATAAATAAAAAAAGCATAAGTTTAAGAATTTTACCTCTTCTTCAGAGAACCATTTTAGGATAATAAATATAGTTTTATTATGTGGGTATAATAACAAAAATAATGACTATATAATGTGGGGAGATAATTAAGAAAATCATTTTTTAAGATATTTTCCAAACTAAAGCTTTATGGTAGTGTGGAGCAGAGAGGATAGGGGTTGGCCTATTATAAATGGGGGAGAGGTCATACTTGGAATTATTAAAAATAATAAAGTGTAAACATGTTTTTCACATTAAAGAAGGATAATAAATGGGTAATTATCAAACCTTATAAGTTATGAAGTTTACATATGGACATAAAATGGGATTTTTATTGGTTTTTTGGTGATTTTAACCATTATTGTTTTAGTTTAATCCCCAATGAACCTGTTTTGACCTTAACCTCATTAATTAATTTTTAAAGTTTTTTTCATTCATTTTTACCAAAAATTAAGTTAACATAATTATATAATATTAATTATTAAGTTTAAAAGTATTTAATCAATTTTAAAAGACTCCATTAATATATTTGGTAAAATTTAATTCAAAATTAAACCTGTAGATGTAATGAAAAATCACTTTAACAAAGAGAAAATTTTCAAAAGTATAGTTAGTTTTAATATCAATATTCAATATGAAATTAATTCTATTTACCTAAATATTATTATTAAATATATTTTTGTAATAAAATTACTTTTAAAACCATATTAAAATAAATTTTATCTTTTAAATTATTTAAATGAAAAGGAATTTTTTAATAAGAGTTAGTATTTTTTTCTATTCATCAGAAAATTAATCATTTTATAAAATTGTCAAAAATTAACTCAAAGAAAATTTTGAAATGTATATTTTGAAAATGAATTTTTTTCTCAAATATATTTTATAAAATTGGAAAAATAACTTTTATTATTTTTTCACAAAAAGCAATAGAAATCATTTTTTGTGAAAATAGTTTTTCAAATCATATGAAGACTTAACTAAAAATTAAATAATTTTTCTTAATATGTTTTCCTTATATATAAACATTATTCTTAATAATTAAAAATTGGTTATTCTTATTCATTCCATCATATTTAACAAAAAAATATTTCAATGGTATTGTTTAAATAATAATGTTGATAATATGCCACAGTTCCTCAATACTCTGTGTTGTAGGTGACACAAGATATCGAAAGAATTAAATTAATTAAAAAAATCAAAAAATCTCAGGGTGTTACAAATTACTAATACCTAGTAAATACCAATCTCTTATCCACATTTCCTAAAATTCTAGATCAAAAGAAAATAACAAATTATCTAATACTTCTTTGTAATGTCTTATCCCATCTCACTCTTACTAGTACCCAAACTATTTCATAATGTGACCTTAGAAATGACTACCAAATATGACAGGGGTTACTGACTAATAATGAGTGTCTAATGAGAAACAAGGGAATAATATACCCTATTTATCAGAAGAATTCAATAGTATAATTAATAATAAATAATAACCAATAGATAATCATACATCACATAAAAAATTCCCAAAATACGGTAAGTGCCCCCAAACCCATACAATAAGAATTCCATGACATGATAACTTATGTGTTAAAGGGGAACTGAAAATAAGACACAACTAAAAAACCAGAAATGGGTCTCAAAATCAATACCATTCCCCTAATACATCCTTTATCCCAATTTCTAAACCATTAATTTATCAAAGGGACCTTTCCCCTATCCAGACATGTAACCAAGAAGTATACTTGGGTGCCAATGAAAGCTAGAGTAGGGTGTGAGTATAAATTAGTAGGCCACCAATGATTATGTATTAATCATTATCCTATCTAATTTTTAATGTATTCATATGTATATAATGATAATATATTGGGAAATAAATGAAAACATGTTTTAAAAAAATAAATATTGTTCAATTAACCACTTTTTCCATTGGGTTCCCAGGTGACATCCAGACCACCCAACCTAACTCATCCTATAAGGGTCATATGAACCATATACCATAAGGTTATATAATTTTAAAAAAATAAATGGGATTCATAACTTAATTAAAAATAGGTATCATGAAACCTCAGTTCAAGTACCTATACCACATAAAAATCCATTAGTACATGAAGCATTAAGCTAGAACCCAAACTAAGGACATATAACTCCATGTACAATATTTCAATTAAAGTAAGTGGAGAATAATGGAAAGCCATACTAATTCAAGGATATAGATCTGGATATATTACCATCATAACTAAAGGATATAGAGAATCATGTCTAACATCCTTATTCTAGGACATAAAGCTTTATGTCTAACATCTTTACCCATGGTTGTCGAGCATCATATCCAAAATCTTTAACTAACAGACCAAATTTTTTTCCAAGGTCTAACATAATTGAAATTTAATATACTATGATAACAAGGGTTCACCTTCCTTAACATTCATTATTCCTCGTGTTCTATTATATTCAACACATTTAACAAAATTACACAATTAAACCATCATAAACTTTATCCATATAGGAATTCAGGTAAATATTCATTAAAACCATTTAACAATTTAAAAAAATTCCCTTTAACCATTTCAAATTTATTATTTTTCAAGTCATAAAACATTTAATCCCCGTGTTAATCTAAACAACTCCTTTTTCCATGATTGAAATTCATGAAACAAGTCTAATTGGGTGAAACTCATAAACCCATTATTCCAAAATTTACAACCCCATTATACCATATCCAAGGAATTGGAACACCCCATGGGTCGACATAGATCCAATATCATAGTCATCAATGGACCCAATGAGGTTTTTGGAGTGTATAACACATCATTCAAAGTCCCAAACAATTTCTCTTATTCAAGATATCCAACTTACACCATCATGGTTTTATAACATATACCACATAAACATGAATAAAAATAAATACAATGGGAAATATTATTTATACTACATACCTTAGGCTTGTAGATAAAAACTTGTAAATCCATGACCTTTAATTCAATCTAAAATGGCTCCAACCAAAAAAATCCAAAAAATCCCAAGAAATAGGATTATGAGACATATAAGAAGTGGTAAAACCAAGTCATTAATCTTACATATAATAAATTGAAATAGACTTGTAGACTTACCCATAGCTTAATATAATAAGAAATGGTACTTAAAACACCATATAATTGAATGATCTATACACTTGGAAGACGTGGAGAAGTTTGGGTTGCACCCTAGGTTACTAAGAGTGACATAAGGAGAAAATAATATGGAAATAGATAAATTTTGGGAGTGTAAAATAGTAAAATCTTCACTCTTAATAGGTCACATAGTTTGGTGGAAGAGTTTTCCAAACCATTCACTCACTATGTGAGATCCTCTATCTCAAAAAAGTTGATGAATGGTTTTCTATGCTCCACACATGTCTTGTAAAATCATACAGAAGCTATGAAAATGTCTCTAGACCCAACTCATTTGGATTCCAATATGTCTTTCATGGTTTGTTAAACATTGATCCCAATTAAGTTACACTTCGTGGTCATGGTTTATGGTTAGTACGAACCATGTTCTATGTACTGTAAGGTAATTTTCTATACATTCTATTACCTAAACCCCCAAACCCCCGAGACCTTCCATAATCTTGTTAAGAATTCCATAAACAATTTTTAAAAATTGGTTAAGAAAAATTAAAAATAAAACCTACCTTAGTAAAAGTTGTGATCTTATATATAATATTGAATTGATCCAAGATACCACCACCATATGTCTAGATCCCAAAATTTTCCACAAAATACCAATTACTAATAGTGAATAAGAATAGGTCATAGGAAAATAGGGAAGGATTCCCAACTACTGAAAAAAAAATAACATTGAATGATGAGTTGTGTATACTAGCTTAGGAGAAGATAACTAAGTGGTTGCTGAAGTATAAGGAGTGCACTAGTGATTTAAAGGAGCTATCTAGAGATTGTGTAAGAGAGACTGAGATTCATACACCAGGATTTTGTGCTAAAAATCCATTCCGTACATACTAGCTTTAATACCAACCAAAGAGACACAATTTTAACCATATATAATAATAATATCAATGGCTAGCACCAAGTCACTAACATACACATGAACTTTTAAGATTAGAGTTTTAGAGAATTTGAAAAAACCCTTTATGTTATAAAAACTATAAATTTCTCATCAAATGGGAATTTTTCCCATTATACCTATATATTATTGTTCGAAAAGAAGAATTTAAAATATCTTATAATATCCCCAAATTATGATACTATTCTAGATATATCTTATATAATATTATTCTTTGTAACTTAGTAAAATATAAACATAAGAAAGGGTATGGTAAGATTCTAAGTAAGAGTAAACATGTGAGATATAAATTAATGATCATAAGTGAATATAAGATAATAATAATGGTATGAGAACATGATTATAACTAACCATAACATTCCCAACAAGTCAAAGACCATAAATCCTGATCCATAGAATATATATTTTTCATAATAATAGATATGAATAATAAGAGTGGTAAATCCTTAATAATTAATCATGAACCATTAAATCATATCATAAGTATAAGGCATAAGTTTATAGAATAAAAATAAGTATATAAATCATATTAGAGATTCCCACAAATACAATCATCACATAACAATCTTGGTCTATACACGAGTGAACCTTCTTGGGCATGGGATACCAATTTTTATACCCTCTTGTGGTTGGGATAAATACTCATATACCCTCTTGGGATTGAGAAAAACCCCCATGTACTTTTGAGATCATGAGTTATTAAAATTTAACTAATACATTTTAGGGATATATAATTATAGGTCCACCTATAACATAAGGGAAACTATATATAAGTTTGACATAATATTGTAAAAAACATTCATCATTTCATCATATCATCATCCATGGAAAATAAATAGGTTTCATAAATATTTCATCATCAAATAATCATAATCTATCCAAAGAAATGGAGTGAATTATATCATAAAAATAATTATTAATATATCAAAGCTTAATTAATCTATGAAAAAATGGGTTTCATTAAAATATTCTTAAAATATCATCTTCATAAGTCATCTATAGAAACAAAGTGGACGATATCATAATGGAATATCCATAGTGAATCATAATAATCCTTAAAGGACATTGACATAGATGAAAAATATATTTTATAAATTCATTAAAATAATATTTGAAAATAAAAATATAACATCACCTTTATTTTGGTAACATTTAAAAAAAATTCCAAGAAAAATATAAATAATATTTTCTTTGTAAAAACATTGAAACTTGTAAAGATATATTCATGATTTTTGAAGGACATGATAGATGAAAAATATGTTCATACTGTATAACTTAAAAGTGATAATTATTTTCAAATTTTTATAAAAAATTAAAAATAAATTCTTATGAAAATTCTTTTAAAAGGATCCTTTTAATTATTTGTGAAGAAAGTAAAAGTTTGTAATACTTGGTGTTGGGATGGGTTATAAATTTTATAAGAAATTTAAATTTTTGATTTGGTGGATGGCCTGTTTTTATAACTAGGACTCAAAAGAAGTTTTTTAGGGTTTATAAAACCCTAACAGTTATTTTTAGAAATTATTCAAGGCTCAGATGGTGACTTGAGGGGTTTAGGTAAGTATCTGGGGGGAACTGGTGAACAGAGACTTTGGAAAACAATATTAACACTCTTTTATGGTGTGAAAGACATGTTTATTCCATGAATGTTTAGGTAGAGGAAGAAACCCATACCTAGGATGTTCATAGTGTGGACCGCAAGTTCTTCCTATTAACTCTTTAGGCTTACTTTTAAAAAAAATGGGATCATACCCTTTTTTGTTCTTGATGGAGTATCATGCATGGGTAGGGTGTCAACTGGACCTCCCCCTCTCCCTTCTTCTACCCATTTAGGCAATTTTTTTGGGATTCTACGATATTTCCTAATAGGTTCTTCCTCCTCTTTCCTTATATCTATATTTCCATCCATCATCCAAAATTTTGGGAAATTTTGTTTTAATATATTTCATTTATTTCACCAAATTATAGTGGAATATACTATTTCCAATTAGGATTTTTCTTGGCCTTTCTAAAGGAGAAACTAAGATGATTTCGGTATTCCATTTTAGTTATGGTACATTTCTATTTGTATTATTCAAGTTTTTTGAACCTAAATTGATTTATTGGCCAATTAATAGAGGATAGTAATTGGGTTTTTTTGTTTCCTAATCCTGTGTTTGTGTTGAGAGTGGACCACACCCCATCCCTCGCAATTATAATGTGAAAAGGTCCACCAATGGGTTTTATGAATTTATTACCATTTAAATTAAATTTATTAATTAATATTAAATTGTTATAATATATATTTTTTATTTTTTCACTTGATTTTGGGCCTCATGTGATCTAACAATGGCCAAAAGGACTGGTCCAATCTTATGAGAGTGTTACTAGGAAATACATAAATAGGGGAAAGTAATTGATTAATGTTTTTGGTTCCTCATACATTCCCTATATTATTATGATTTTTATTTAAGGTATGTGATATATCATCTCACTAATTATATAAATTAACCTTCAATTAAAAATTATTTGTTTAATGTAAAATTTTATTCTTATTAACTGAACAAAGTTCCAAGGTCCATGAGGGACCCTTGGGTACTGACTCGATTAACATGGATGTCAATGCCTGAGACCTTAATTGTATATGTATGTCTTAACACATTTAGAAAATGAGGGGTGTTAATTAAATAAAATAAATTTAATGTATTGGACTTATCATAGGATCCCTTAGAGAAATATATGTATAGGTGAGTGATGAGCTGATATTGAAAACCCTGGATTATCCATGTGGGGACTTGAGAGGATTTAGAGACTTTGGGATATTTAAGATGAGTGTGGGTTTATCAATCTCCACACAGAGATGTGATCACTATGTTGGTAAACTTGTAGAGAATGATAGATGGGTTGAGTGTTCAGAACAACCTAGAGTGACTTAAAAAAAGGATATAATTGAGGTCATCTCCCTTGTGAGATATACCTAAGAAAATAGTAAGGCCTTAGTGATAAATTGATGTTTTTGTGGGACATGATTCACATATAGTGTTAAGTGTTGACACAAGAGATGTGTATGTGGTATGAGGACCTATGAATGGTGTCTTGGCTATGATGTGAACTATGAGAACCCCAGTGGGTCTCCAATCACATGTTGAACCCTATGAGGGAGCTTGGGAAATGTGTAATGATGAATAATGGTGTTACATTATAACATGAATTAATTATTTGACCCTATTATGGATATGATGGGGACATTTTATACACTAGTGTTTCCAACCTAAGGTAATTGATGGGTTATAGTAAGAGGTTTACCCCATAATGATGCTTTAATATTTGTGTGGAATCCATTTCCCACTAATATATACTAGTTTGTGTTACATAGTAAACAATCCCAATAGTTAAAAGAGCCATATGATCATGTTCTGAGCTACCACAGATTGACCATGGGTTCATGATGACTACTAGTCTAGGATACTTAGGGAATTCTCCTAATAGTTAGATGAGGGCTACAAACATGTTTTTTGGTTTACATGTATTTGTATATAGAAGTACCATGATTTTTGATGCCATGGATTTGGAGTCAGGAGTACCAAAATTTGGGCTACCATAGGTTTAGATCTCAAAGAACCATGATTTAGGAAACATTGTATTTGATTCTCATAGTCATGATAATGAACCATGATTTGGGCTACCTTACATTTGAGTTGGGAGGATGATTATTTGGGATACCTTTGATTTGATACTTTAAGTAAAGAGGACACAATAGTTATGTGGTTAGTTATAGTTCTCACCATAGGATTGGTTTACCTTGGAGTGGTTCCTTAGGAATAGGATGATATTTGGTTGTAATGGTTGTATGAAATTCTTAGATACACCTCAACACTGGTCGATGTAGGACTATGTTGATCTTATGTTTTATAAAGGACTCGAGTATCAAAAGTGTTTATTTCTTTACTCTTACACAATTTTGGTTTATTATATATAGTTGATCATGTCATGTTCACATATACCCTACATTACTAGTTGTTGGTGCCCTATTGAGTTTTACTCACACCCTAATCAGGAAACCATGACATTTGGGTACCCAAGTAGACTTCACTGGTTGTAGGTTTAGGATGGGAAAATGCTTGGGGTTTCATGATCAAGTGATATAGATCATATGGTAATATAGGTTGGTATTGAGGTTGGTCCCAAGGATATAGTAGGGACTCATTGTATTTTTACTCTTATTTTATTTGTATATGTGGTCATCTGGGTAGAAAATCATTAATGTTTTTTAACTATATGATTCCACATCATTTTATTATTGATGGTTATGATTATATATTTAGTGTACCATGTTTATTAATATTGTGGATGATGTTTGGTTATTTCTTTAGTATAGTACAATATAATATGGGGGGTATAATATCCATATAGTAAAACCCCAGACCACCGCTACTTGTTGGTAGCCTATGGAATATGGGGAGGTGTGCCTGAGGTCCCATGGTGACCCAGTATATTTACTATTTATATTGAATTGAGATGGGAAAATTAAAAGGTGGTATCAGAGATTTATTGTGACTGATATCATAGAGTTTATCTGAGTTTTAATTTTTATTACTAATTTGGGAGATGATAAACAAATGACATTGGAATGTGTATTATATTGTGATGGACATTAAACTGTAACATAAAAAAAACATTTTCTAATAACAATTATAGGTTACCAAGGATATGAGATTTCTCTTATTGGTTTTTACTTTTATGGTAGTATGACTTTTACCTGGAATAACACACATGATATCTAGATTTTGGATTTATGGTTTATTATTGGTTTTTGGATCTTGGCCTAGTGAAAATAGTCCACATTCATGCATCATATTCATCAAGTCAGATTCATATGACATAAGTGTTTTACTTGTGGTTAATATAAATAATGGGAGGGTTCATCTGTTTAAAGTTTCAAAAATAATAAAAATAGTGTTTTCTAATAAAGATTATCAGTGAAATTCTACTCTTCTGAACCATAGTATAGTTTATTTTTTATGAAAGATCATTTGTATCTATGGGGAGATTATTCATGATAATGACCATTTATTCCCTCAGTGAAAGGGGTGTATTGTGACCCTAGTAGGTTGATAGATGAAATTTATTCCTTAGTGATGAACCCTTTGTGGGTGAATTCAATTATAGAATAGGTTATAAAAATAAAATGAGTTCATTTACTTAATGTTCTAGTAACAACTTATTTTTTATATTTCCCATATAGATTGTTAGTTTCATTCAACTTAAATAAACCTGATGGCTATGTTATACATGATATAGATCATAATGAGTGATTTTTTTATATGCTAACATATGATATTTTGATCCTAGAGGGGGTGATTCCCATATATAAAGGCCTACTAAGGAACTCACTGAGATTATGATTATTAATGGGGTAGTACCATATATAGATTCTCAGTGAAAATTAGTTTACTAGTAGGTGGTGACTTGGAATGTGATGACCAAGATTAAGATGAGACCCTAGTGTGGGTAGTTGGACACTTGAGTTATCATGTAATATTTTAGATGGGAAAAGAGTGGTGTTTCCCAAGAGTTATTTTCAATGTGAGATGTGAACTATGGGTTAGGAGTTAGAGCCTAGAGTTTTAGATACAACTTATGATCTTTGAGTGAGGTATTATGAATGAGATTATATGTGGAATATGATAGTAACATATGAGTGGGTTTGATCAATCTTATGAGTGACTTAGATATGGGAAGATTGGGTAGATGCTTTGTGTATTAGATTAATGACTAGATGTGCTACAGAATATGGGATATAATCATGGTAATTCCTTGGATATTGTGATCGTAGAATGAACATTTTGGTGACTTTCCATGAAATTAATACATATTAGGTGCTATTGGAGAATTGGTATATGCATTGAAATTCCTTGGTATTTTTATATAGAGAACATTAATTTCTAGTTCTATTAGTATCAATGTTTCGTCTTTAAGGTAACTTATAGATGATTACCCCTCCCTATTGATTTTAGATACACTTTTATCAGCATGGTGAGAGAGTGGGTTTTCACTTATGATTTTGGTATGACACTGGATTGATGGGTGATTGTGATATTGACCATGACTATGTGAGATTCCCATTTTTTAATTGGATCACTAAGGGTTATTCTAATTTTATTATTTTGACATTCCATTGATATTGGAAAATTATTTAGGTTCACAAGCCTAGTTTTAGTGACATATTACTCATGGGATCATGAGTTGGGATGTGTTACTTGGTGGTATGGGAATTTACGCCCATTAAATTTGGGTAATATTATGGTAGTTAGTGTCAGACACATGTGAAATTGTTGAATTATGAATTGGTGACTCGTTGTGAGGAGTCAAGGATTTATGGGAATAATGGGTACTTTCAGCTTGGTTTCAAAGGTTTGATGGATGAGAAACACCCATGTAGCGAGGGGTGTTGTTTGGATTTAATTAGAGTGTGGTGGAATGATTGATCAAATATTGATCATATATAGGTTTTTTATTGGATGAAATGGGCATGGATTAGGACAAGAAACATACATGTATTGATTGAACCTATTGGAGTGGAACACAAGGAGAGGTATAGGGAAAACCATTTTATGGGGAGTTCAATATTGGACATTTGAAGGTGTTATCCTAATAATGATCTAAATTTTGGTGGCTATCATGGATAAAGTTACAATGTTTTGGGAACAATATGTGATTAATATTTCATAATTACCATTAGTTAAGAGTGGGATTGTCACATATAGTCATTACATAAAGTAATGGATGAATCATGTGCCATAGAGAAATGACCTAGTGTCTGTGGGTCAATGGTTATAATAGGACCAATCATAAGAAGGTAAATATAGTATTTATATGCATCTGAGTAGGTGGATTCCAATATGTCTTATCCCGTGGGAAATATGAGGTTGGGGATTTAGATATTATTTTAGATGGATGATGATTTTTTACATAGGTATCAAGGTAGATTCAGTATGATCCAATGGTGGTTCATGAGGTGAAATGTGGTTTGTGAATTGTTTTAAGGGATGTATCATTGTTTGTTTTAGGTTTTAGGGGAGGGCCTAATTCATTATGTGGTTTATGGGGTAAACCAAGGATTCGTGACTTGGCTCAATGGGTGGACCTATTTGATTGCCTAATTCTAGGGTTAAACCAAATTTTTCACATGATTTAAGCGGACAAACCTGATTCATTACATGATTTAGAGGATGAATCATATGAAAAAATTAATTTAAAATGTTTTTTCATGACATTGGATTTGGTAGATAGTAGGGAACATCGATTATGTTGTATTGGGTATGATGGGTGTATTCTAAGGTTTATGCAAGATCTTTTGATGAAAGGCCAGTGTATACAAGCCTTATTCACGGGAAATGGAGACTAATGTGATTTTCATTGGAATTAGAGATGATAGGAAATAATGGGTTTAGAATGGTGTTTTAATATTTATTTTGGTGATGTAATATGGGAGAGTCCCTGAGTAGGTCTTTGGATAATTAGAATACATGCTTTCAGTGGGTTATCCTGATGGTGAGGAGCACCATGGATCAAGATCGACCATTATGTGTCAAAGATTTTGGTGGGGATAACCATAAGCTATATGATGAATTTATGGATGAAAATATAGTGTATTAGGAGAGATGAGTGTTTTGGAGTTCATTCTAGAGGTTTCCAATGATAATTGTGAGAGGTATCTTGACTTTTGATGAATGACATGCCTCATGTTTGGAGTTTTACAGTGGGAGTTCATTCAACATTCTAGATTATAATGTAGTGAATTGATGATGAATTTTTTACCCAATTAGGTTGAGTGTTTTAGTTTAATGGTTGAAAATACTTATTCGGGATGTGAAGTTCTATGGTGGGGAGATTTCAATACCCATGTACGAACATGTTATGACTTTCATAAAAATTTATATTTTTGATTTGGTGGATGGTGTTTTGAGAAATGTAACTAAAAATTAGTTTCCAATAGTTTTTATGATCTCAAGAGGTGGTCATGGACATGAATCAAGGATTGGGTGGGGACCTGAGGGTTCATATAGGAATTGGAAGGTGAATGAGCTACTAGAGATTCTGGAAAATAGTAGCAGTATCCTTTTAGGGAATGAAATTCCAGTTAATTCCATGAATTTTTGGGAAAGGGATAATACCTATCCATTGGTGTTTCATAGTGTGAACCATGGGTTTACAACCTGAAAGGATTTGTATTATTTTTTTTAAATTTGTAGAAATATTTTTTTTTCTCGATGGAATAACATGTGTAGGGAGGGTCTTGGTTGGACCTCCCCCCTCTCTTTTTCCCTCCATTTAGGGTGACCTTTAGTGTGATTTTATGGTTTTTTCTCATAGTTTCTTCACCCCCTTTCCTCGCATGTGAATTTCCCCTGACCACTGCTAATTTTACATGATTTAATTTTATGGTTTGGTATTTATTTTACTAGAGTCTAGTGGAACCATCTATTTCTAATTTCCCTATATACTTCGACAATATATGGAAAGAATTTTTGGACTGTTCTCAAAAAGGGAAAAGTATTTCATTGAGGTTGGTGGTTTCTCATACATTCCCTATGGTATTATTAATTTAATTTATGGATTTTTCTATGTGTTTTCACCACTGAGGATGATTTATTTTTTTTAAAATAAAATGTTTAATTTAAAATGATTTACATTTATACTAAACAAATAATCAAGAGACATGATGGGCACTTGGGAATTGGATTGATTACCTTTCACATTGTTGGTTGAGTATTTAATTAATTCTTTATATCATTAACATTATACCCCTAAGGGGTGTTAATTAAATAAAGTAAACATAATATAGTTTACCTAGTGTAGTATACCCTAGATACCTATAGGGAGAAGTGAGTGATGAGTTAAGATGGGAAGACTAGGGATTGGCCATGTGGGGGCCTTGAGAGGATTTTGATTCTTTTGGATATTTTAGTTTAGAATGGGGAAAGTGTTTATCCCTCAATGAGATAAAATCAATAGATTGGTATAATTTAAGAGATCGATATATGGGTTGTCTTTTTGTGCTAACATAGAGTGACTTGATATAGGGATAATATTGAGATTGTCTACCCTGTGAGATATTCCTAGGAGTCCATTAACTCCTCAATGAAACTTTGATGAATTTGAGGGATACTATTCCCTCAGAGTGTTGGGAGTTGACACAAGAGATGCAGATTAGGTAAGAGGGCCCCTAAAAGGCATCCTTTATTTGATGTGACCAAGGGGGATGCTGAAGGGTGCCTAGATACATGTTAACCCCTATAATGAAGCATGTGAAATGGGTAGTGACTATTGTAGGATATATAATAGATTCTAAATTGAATATTTGGTTATATTTTAGACATGATGAAGATATTTCTTGAACCACTATGGCTAACCTCAGTTTGTGGATGGGTTCAGGCTAGAGGCTATCCATATCAAGATGTGTTATATGATATGATTTGGGTGGTAAATAATTCCCACTAACATATATTTATTTGGGATACCTAGTAAATGATTCTAGAATCTATATGAGAACTACATGTATGTTTTGGGATACCATGGATTGATCCATGGAATTGGAATGAATGCTTTTTTTGGGAAACATTAGACATGCTCCAAGAATTCAGAAGAGGCCTACAAGCTTGTTTTTGGCTCCCTTGAATTTTGTGCCAAGAGTATCATGATTTTTGGATTTCATGGATTTGGATTTGGGAGTACAAAAATTTGGAATCTCATTTATTTTAAGTTATGAGTAACATGATTTGTGATTCCTTGTTTTTGATCCTTGAATTTGAGCTGATATACTATGATTTTTGATTCCAGGAATGGGATCTAGGAGTACTATAATTTAAGATTCCTTGGATTTTATCCTTATAGTTGAGAGGATACACTGGTTATGTGGTTAAACATAGACCCTATCATAATCTTGGGTCAATTGGGACAAGTTCACTAGGATATATAAGATATTTTATTATAATGGTTGTATGAATTCTCACAGAAACCCCATCATTGGATGAATCAGGTTTGGGTCAATCTTGAGTGTTATGCTTGACCTAAGGATTAAAAACAATTATTTATTTATTCTTTTATAGTTTTTTTATTTATATTCATATTATCATGTTACATAAACATATACTTTTCACTATAGGTTATGTATGGAGCAGTGTTGGTGGTACCCTACTGAGATGTACTCACACCCTGATCAGGTATCCATGGAATACGGGTACCTGATCATACCTTACTATTTATAGGCTTAGGTTGGGAAGAGGCCCAGGGATTAATGATTTAGTAGGATAAATTGGATAATATTTTAGGATGAGATTGATGTAGGGATTGGGTATGTAGTACAACCTCAATGTATTTTTTTCTTATTTTATTTATATTTGTCATTAGATCTGTGGGATATCATTTTTTGTATTAATGTATGATTATGCCTCATTTTATTATTTATTATTGTGATTATGGATTCTGAGTACTCTATTCATTACTGTTTTGGGTAATGATTGGATATTTGTTTATCAGTTAGTAATATGACATGGGGTTACAGTCTCCCCGTGAAACTTCCCTAAACCCTTATTTCTAGTCGGATGCCTTTGTTATAAAAAGAGGTGCACCTGAGTTCCCAAAGTGTCATAGTAAAATTTCTGTTAACAGTAAACTGGGGTGGTAAATTAAAAAGGATGAAAAAATGACCTTTATAAAAATTTAAATTATATGTAAAAACTTTCACCAAATAATCTTAAGAGCACAGATATAGAAGAGAAGGATTATAGACCAAAAAGAGGAAATAAGGTCAACTTTTCCTAAAAACATTTTCTTGAGAATTTTATATATCAATGATTGGAGAATAAAGGGATGAAATAAAAAATCTATAAATGAAAAAAGTTTTAGAAAAAAAGGCATAATTGAAAATATAATGATTATATAATTTCACTCATTGAAAATTTAATAAATACAATCCAATAAATAAATGATATTGTAATATAAACACTTATAGATTTTATAATATTTGAATTAAAACCTAAAGAAAGAGAGAAATTTAAATGGATTTATAATTCTTCATAATTTTCAGGAAAATAATTATAAAATACATTCATGGGTAGTACATATATCACATAAAATAAAGAACATGGTGAACATAAAATATATCTCAATGATAGGAAAATGAGATGAGGAACCCTTAAAAAAATTTGAATTTCTCGAATCAAAAGACAATGTAAGAAATAAATTGATATATATTTTTTAAATCCATTTAATTTAATTTATGTTTGATAAAAAATAAATAGGTAATAATATACACTGAGCAACATAAAATAGGTGGTGAATATGGAATACAACTAAAAGAAATAAAATTGAGATGTGGAACCTTTTCATCAAGTCCCAAATTGCTTCATAAGTGTTTAAATATCATATCTAATAAATTTAGATTTATTATAAATATAAAATAAATCCATATTAATATCCATCCTACCATATATCATTCCATTAAAATTTTCAATTACCTATTTACGAGAAAATTTTATTAAAATTAACAATTTGGTGTTAACCATTCTATTTCCCAAGAATGTTTCCTTTCAATGATTTTAGTACTTAAAACTTGGATGTGGTATCATATACATAATATAAATAAATGCATAAATATCAAATTTATTACTTATACAATCATTTAGTACCAATATCATAAGAATGTGATGAAAAATTAATTACAACACATCGTGGGGATGGTAATCTATTTATACACATGAGTAATGCTTTCATTTTTAAATGAATGAAATGAAAGAAAGATAAATAATATAATTTCTTTATAGAATCATAAATATTTCAAAATTATCAGACATATTTATAAAATATATCTTTAATAACATCCTTGTAATGTACAAATGAAAACTAACCACATCACTTTGTGGTGGTGGTAGATCACACGTACGCACAAGAAACATTATAATTTTCCAATGGATATGAGGGTATGAAGGTAGATAATATTTAAATTTTTGAATAATACATATGTCATAAAAAACATATATATCCAATAGATCCATCTTTAAAACCATCCATGTGTGGGGGTGATGGAGACAATAGTCCATATGTATGTATGTGGGATTTTTCATTTTCCATTAGATGTAAAGGATAAGAAACATGTTATAATATTAAATTAAAAACATATCATTATATTAAAGATACTTATTTAATTATATTAATATAGTTATACATTATTTGGATAAGTTTTAAGAAGATACTTGAAATATATCTGAAAACAAAAATGCCTCTTCTTCAGGTATCCTTCTTTCAGTTGAAGTTATGGAATTTGGAGCATAGGGTTGTGTTCACGCCAAAGGATTACAAATATTGAATGGAAATTTTTGGAAAGTTATTGTTTCATATTTTTAAGATAAAATTGAACTTATATTATCCTTTTGAAAGGTTATATCAAGTCCCTTTTTAGAGAAAAAATGAATATCATTTTCACAAATATTAAGTCTTTAAGCGATTTGAAAGTAATATTAAAATTGTAAATTAGATAAAAAATTGACCATTTATGAAATTTATGAAAATTTACCATCCCAAATTTACTCTTATAATATTTATTTTATAAATTTTAAATCAATTTATAAAATATATTTTCACATTAAATTCCAGTAAATTCATTTTCAAGACTTTTATTGTAATTTTAATTTAATGAAATCAAGATTATAACGGAGGTAGAATATCAATAATGAAAAAATTAATTAAGTTTAATTTTGATCCATATAAATTAGTTAAGATGATAAATTATCTAAAATACATCATTTTTAATATTTTTGAAACTATCAACTTGGACATTTCATCTGATTGCACTAGAATTTCATTAGAGATAAATAAGTGTTCTAGGTAATTATACAATTTTTAAACATAATAATAAATTTATGTCATAAAAATAATTTTTTAATATTAAAAATAAAAATTTATAACCATTCATAACTTATTTTTATCCCTATAACCACATACTAGTGATATTAAAAGAAAGAGAGTGATAGTTTGTTATTATTCTTTACATAAAATAATATAATTGTTTTAGTAAATGGAAAGTGGCACAACATTTCCATAAATTTTAAGATAATTGTATTATTATTTAAATACACCCATAAAATAAAATAAATACATGTGTTGGACATATATTTTGTGATCTTATCCCATAGTTTTAACTATATTTATCCCATTTTACCCTTTATAGTGGTGATAAACTTTTACCCTGGATACTATTCATTATGACTAAAAATAAAATAGTAATTATTAAATAATTTGAATATTATTATTTTAAATATGTAAATAATTTTCATTGATTAAATTTTCCTAAGGGGGAAAGGTATTTTTAGTATATGTTCACAATACAAAATGAGAAACCATTTTTAGAAAAATACCCATTTTATGAATTGAAATGATTTTATAATAAATTATGAATATTATTGATTGTTATTTATTTTATTTGCTTAAAATTTTAAAAAATTATAATAAATATGGTTTTTTTTAATTTTAATGGAACTTTACTACCGTACTATTAAATAGAAAGATTAAAATTCATTTTTATTTGAATAAAATATAGTTTTAGTACTAAAAATTCAAACAAGGATTTTTTAATTTAAATAATTTTTTAAATGAAGTATTTAAATATTTAAATAAATATACAGTCAATAAAATGTTTTTATAAATTTTCAAGATAATAATACTTCTTAATGAAATCATAAATATAACAATATTTGAAAGATTGTTATTTTTACAATTCACCCAAAAAAAATTCTTTAGAAAAATCAAAAAAATTAACTCTAAGAAAAATTCAATATGATGAATTAAAAAATTAATTTTAATTAATATAATTTAAATTCTAAAATTTACAAATAGAAATTTTAAATATAAATTACAAAATATATGGAAAATTATCTTTTATAGAAAAATGAACCTTTTAAACATTAATTGTGTAAGAACCCAGATCTCTTTTCAGGTATGTTTTTCCTTTTTCTGGAGTTTTTGAGAAAAATGAATTTTCTGGAAATTTCAGAAGTACACGCCATGTACTTTCTGAGTATACGCCGTGTACTCTTCCCGGCTCGAAGCCGTGTGTTGGCTGTGCCCGGGCCACACACACGGTGTGTAAGGCTGAGGTGGAGGCCGGTTTTTTCGGAGTACAGAAAAAATTGATGTACACGCAGTGTACTTTTTTTTCATTAAATGGACCAGGGTCGCGTCTAACCCCCATATTCATATTCTTCTTCAGTTTTCGACTGCCCGAGAGCGATCGTATGGCCGGATCTTCGACGAACTCCCGCCCCGCCGTCCGTTCTCCGATTCGAGCACGGTCGATTGCGTTGGAATCGCAGTGGTGAGTTCTTCCTTTTTATTTAGCCTTGTTTCTTGATTCCCCCTCGTTAGCAAGTTATCACGGGATGAACGTTTTGTGCGTTTTCTAAGATCTACATCATTCTAAGGGGAATCTGTCGTCGAGGTTCACGAATATCGATCTCATAGGATCGAGGTAGGTGGTTTGTGCCTTTATGTAGAAAGTTGATGAATATTTTGTGCAATTTCCACCAATACCCTTGAATGGGGTATTGCGTGTTTCCTGTTTTTTCCTTATTAGTTTCCTGCTTTGCTTGATTGCTTTAGTAGAGGTTATTGTTTGTGATTAGAGTAATTCGTTGTGCTCAGATTTATTTTCCATTCTTGTTCTGCCGGTTTGACGTTTTTCCAGTTGCCCTGCCTAGTTATAGGATAGTGGAACTATTGTTTTATTATTACTATTGAACCTTAGTTGTTAGCCAAGTAGTTCTTGAGGTTTACTTGGACGATAGACATGCGTTAAGAATGTTTAGTTATACTCAGGACTGTGAGAACCTAGAGTAGTAGACCAAAGGGAGAATTGACGGAAGGGCTTCTCCAGAGTGTCTTTTAATTACGATGCAAGACTATAGGGGGAATTGATGTTGAGTGCTTCCACATAGAGTCTATAGATCTACGACATGGGCCATAGGGGGAATTGATGTTGAGTGCTTCCCTAGAGAGCCTTTAGCACGATACGAGACTATAGGGGGAATAGATGGCGAGTGCTTCCCCAGAGAGTCTACTTAATTTACATAGCTGAACCAGAGGGGTGAGACTATGTGTGCCTCCCAGAGGTTTTCTAGTACTTAGAGGTTGAACCATAGGGGTTAGACTGAGAGAGCTACCTAGAGGGTTACCTGTTTTCTTCTTGTTGTTGACTACTTACTTGTGTGGTTTACTTGTTAAAACTGTGGATTGTAGCTGCTTGTGTTTTCCTGTTTACTGCTTCTTGTTTATTTACTCCCATGTATTCATTGACTGTTAGGCACAAATCTTTGGGTGATTGCCTACTGGGATTGTATCTCACACCCTATTTGGTCCATGCTTTCGGGCCCAAGCAGACTATGTTTCTACAAGTATAGATAAGGGAAAGCGCCCTTCTACTTTGGGATCTTGATTGCATCAGGAGCTGGGGAGCATGGGACCGAGCCGTGGCTCGTGATGCTGAGGAGATTACCTTGTTTTTCTTTTTCACTTGGTTTCAGTTGTATTTCAGCACGTTGTTGTGTTTGTTGTTTCCCTTAGATACCTGTACCTACTGCATCATTCTCATCATGGTTATATATACATTGCTTCCGCTATTTGGTTTCTGTTGTTATGCATGTTGTTTACTGCTTCCGCTGTTTATCGTTGTTTTCTTACCTTGTATACCTTACCGAATGAGGGAACAATTTCCCCACCGATAAACCAAGGCCCTCGCTGCTAGTCGGCAGCCTCTGGCATTCGGGGAAACGCGCTTGAGGTCATGTGGCGAACCGGGTACATGGCACCAGGTCTCTAGAATCGGGTCGTTACAAAGTGATATCAGAGGAGTTCTTTTGTCTTGCTTTACTATTTGGAGACCTTAGCCAGGGATAGGACAGATTCGGTACTTGGAATTAAGCTGTGCTTGGGAGTAGCTAACACATTTATAGGGAAAAGCCATACTACCTCATTAATTGTAGTTTCTGGTTTAGAAATTTTATGGTTGACCTGATTTCACCTAGAGTGATTCACATGGCTTGTGCTATTATTGTTTTGATATTTCGGTTCTATTTCTATCACAACCCGATGAGATGAGGGTATTACATCTCATGAATCATATAGGCACTTGTAGAAATCACATGTCATGCATTCTTTCCATGCCATCTAGGGTGCATTAGCGATTACATGCTGTTGTGATAGGCTCTGTGTAGATTGTGCATGCTGTTGTGATAGATTCTTGATAGATTCTCTACTTATGTTAGAAAACTATTTTTTTGTTTCTTGCTTAAAATAAATGCCAAATTTTGGTTCTTGAGGTGTTATGGGCCCTCCCAGATCGAAATTTGGAATCTCTTCCCTTATTTTTAGTGTTTCTGGAATTCTGTGAGTTTCTGAGCTACTGTCCAGAAAAACCCAGAATACACAGCGTGTACTTTTTGGAACACGCCGTGTGGTTTTCAGGCTGTGTCACTGACCATGTGAGCAAAACATGGTGTCGTGGGAGTAACTTTGGGAATATGCCGTGTACGATTAGTACACGCCGTGTGGGTTCAAAGTCGTGTACCAGGCCGTGTCACTAACAACACGGGTCGGGGAAGCTCGGGTAGAACACGATGTGTCCATAGGGAACACACCGTGTAGTCCGTCCAGGTACCCGGCCGTGTCACGAACAACACGGGCCGACGTTACCTTCTTTTCCACATGCCGTGTTTGTTTGGAACATGCTGTGTAGTTTTTCCCAGGTACCCCGCCGTGTCACGAACAACACGGGACAATGTGACCTTCGCCTATGCACGCCATGCTTGTTCGGAGCACGCCTTGTAAGGTCCAGCCGGGTAAACGACCATGTACTTAACAACACAGCCCGCCGAAGCCCTTTCTAGTGCATTCCATGTTTGTTTCGAACACGCCGTGTAGTCTCGGGTTGAGTCGGACCTTGTGGGTTAGCTGTGTAAGGAGACTCGGGTAGGGGAATAGTTTTAAAGTACACGCCGTGTGTTGGGGTCAACACTCCGTGTAGTTTTAAGTGTACATGACTTGTAGGGAAGGGGTACACGCCCATGTCAGTGGCTTAAGTAGACACACCGTGTAGTTTTATACACGCCATGTAGTCATGTTTTCCAATCTAATGTGTTTTTCTTCCCCTGTTCCTGTTTTTTGATCTTGTGTTCTCTGTCCTTGTCTTCTTGATCTAAGGTGTGCTTTTGATCTTTCAAAGCTATGACTCTGAGACGTCCTCTGGATGTACGTCTGCCGTCGGGAAGTGATTAGACACCAGATATGGCTGATCAGGGACTTCCTGTCGATCCCCCAGCCGAGCCAGCTTTGACACTGGTTGTCGTACCAGTTGCAGGCGCTGATGCACAGTTCAGGAAAGGTTTCATGAGGATGATGTAGGCCTTCCAAGGAGCCCCGCCTCCTGCCTCGTCTATGGCAGACATGACACGGGTTTTCCAGCAGCAACATCCTCCCACGTTCTCGGGGGAGGGAGGACCTTAGGATACAGAGTCATGGATGGATGCCATGCTGACTATCTTCGAGCATCTGGAGATGCCTCTAGAGAGGCGGGTCAAGCTCGCCACTTATATGCTCCGAGAGTCCACCAAGAGGTGGTGGGACGTGATCTCACAGGCGGGTCCGCAGCAAGCAATGGCTTGGGAGGAGTTCCAGCACGTGTTCTACGACTACTTCTACCCAGAGACCCTGAGGGCCGATCGAGCCCGGGAGTTCACGAGCTTAGAGCAGGGTACTCTATCTGTCATGGAGTATTCCTCTCGTTTCACCGAGCTGCAACATTTTACACCCCTCTGGGATGGGAGTGGGGTGTTCTTGGCGAGTTATTTTGAGGATGGACTCAGGTGGGAGATCCGCTCGAAGGTGAACATCTTCCTGCTGACTTTTATTACTTCCATCGTCAACCAGGCACTGATTGCAGAGTGCAATATGAGAGCCTTTGTAGCTGCGAGCCAGGGCGGTTCTGCTTCCAGACCTAGATTTCTTTCAGATGACAACAAAAAGCGCTATAGGGAGCCTACGCGCGGTGATTCGACGAAGCGAGACGCATCTTCCGGCGGCCAAGTGACATGATACCAGTGTGGCCGGATAGGGCACACGAGGCCGCAGTGCTAGAGAGACCCTGTGGAGTTCCGATCATGTGGCAAGATGGGTCACCTTCAGCGTTTCTGCCAGGTTTTCTCACCACCAGCAGGTGACCGGGGTTCTTCCATGACTCCTCGTTCAGGAGCAGCCCCGCCAGCTTCTCACGAGTCAGGGAACTGGAGTTATTCCGGCCATTCGGGACAAGGTGGAGGTCGAGGCCATGGTGGTCAGCCACCAGTTCCTCAGCACCAGTAGAGCGGTTCAGCTCAGAGTGGTCAGCCAGGGGCACGGGGCCGTGGCACGGGCCAGTATTTCACAGTGGAGTAGACTTATCAGGAGCAGGATCCCGACCCTTCTACTGTTTGAGGTATGATTTTAGTGGCCTCAGTTTTATCTTCAGTCCTTTTCGATACTGGTGCTACGCATAGTTTTATCTCTGTTGCTGTTGTGGAGAGCCTTGGAGTCTGCAACTTTTCTTCTACTGAATCGTTGACACTAGACACACCCTTGGGGACGAGGACATCTAGTGTACGCTAGTGTAGAGAGTGCCCTCTCGAGGTTCTAGGGTATCGCTTCTTATAGGATCTCTATGTCCTGGAGATGACATGCTATGATGTCATTCTCGGCATGGACTGGTTGATTCCCTTCTAGATATTCGTTGACTGTTATCACCATAGAGTTAGTTTCATTTCACCAGAAGGCGAATCTTTCCTTCATAGAGGCGAATGGGACGTTCGGGCGAGTCGGGCGGGACTCGAGCATCTTGGTCTAGGAGGGGTGACAACCCAGATTGCTAGTCTTTATCTGGATGATCCGGGGACTCCACAGTTGGACTTTCCTCCAGTGGTGGATCGCTTCAGGGATGTATTTCTAGAGGAATTTTCGGGTTTTCCTCTGGAGCGTGAGGTAGACTTCTCTATTGAGCTCATGCCAGGAGTGGCACCAGTGTCCATTCCTCAATATAGGATGGCCACACCTAAGTTGCAGGAGCTCAAGAAGCAGTTAGAGGAGCTACAGGCTAAGGGTTTCATTCGACCCAGTACTTATCCTTGGGGTTCGCCTGTTCTGTTTGCGAAGAAGACAGACAGTACCCTTCGGCTTTGTGTGGATTATCGTAAGCTGAACCAGTTGACGGTCAAGAACCGATATCCCTTTCCACGGATCGATCACCTTTTCGATCAGCTTCGAGGAGCCCGGGTGTTCTCTAAGATCTACTTGAGGTCCGGTTATCATCAGTTTCACGTTAGACCATCAGATATACCTCTGAAAGCCTTCAGGAGAAGCTATGGTCTATACGAGTATATAGTCATGCCGTTTGGTCTCATGAACACACATACAGTTTTCATGGCACTGATGAACCGAGCGTTCCATCCTTACTTGGACTCTTTCGTCGTGGTCTTCGTGGTTGATATCTTGGTGTACTCTCACACTCGACACGACCATGCCACACATCTTGAGATCGTTCTGAGTACACTGAGAGAGCATCGGATTTATGCTAAACTCTCTAAGTGCCACTTCTGG
Source organism: Viscum album (assembly GCA_963277665.1). NCBI lineage: Eukaryota > Viridiplantae > Streptophyta > Magnoliopsida > Santalales > Viscaceae > Viscum > Viscum album. The sequence continues at coordinate 900,057,149 of OY728131.1, read as the reverse complement.
ATGGATTAGATTCACTTCTTGGGTCACGTCATCTTAGAGGCAAGAGTATTAGTGGATCCAGAGAAAGTGAGAGATATAGTTTTCTAGGAGCAGCCGAAGAATGTTTTTGAGGTACGGAGCTTCCTAGGGCCGGATGGATACTACAGACGCTTCATTTAGGACTTTTCGCGCCTAGCAGCGCCTTTGACAGGACTGACCAAGAAGGGGGTGAAGTTATCATGGTTAGATTCTTGTGAGTCAGCATTTTAGGAGCTGAAAGGGAAGTTGACGTCAGTACCGATACTAGTCTTTCCAGAGCCAGGAAAGAGCTACACAGTTTATTGTGATGCTTCAAGTATCAGGCTAGGAGATGTGCTTATGTAGGGAGATGGAGTCGTTGTCTATGAGTCTCAACAGTTGAGGCCACATGAGAGGAACTACCCTACGCACGATTTGGAGTTAGCTGCTGTTGTTCATGACTTGCGCTGTTGGAGACATTATCTTCTGGGAGAGCACTTTGTGGTCTTCACTGACCATTGGAGTCTCAAGTATATCTTCACTCAGTGTGATTTGAATATGAGGCAACACGGGTGGGTTGAGTATCTACATTCTTTTGACTTTGAGCTCGCCTATACGCCGGGAATAGGCAACACCGTGGCAGACGCGTTGAGCAGGAGAACTCAGATTCAGGTAGTTCAGGAGGCCAGTAGTGAGTGGAAACTGATGTCTCTATTCTCTGAGATGCATCTGGAGGTGCACGACATATGGGGACCGACTTTTCTATCTTCTGTAGCTGTTACCTCCATGCTACTTGATCGGGAACGGATGAGGCAGCTATCACACTCAGAAGGCTTAGTCCTGCGGGAGAGTGTGTCAGGAGAGGACCCTCTTCCTGGATGGACAGTGGGTGAGGATGAGATCTCGAGTTTCCAAGGATGCGTATGGGTGCCAGCAGACATACATGAGGAGATGATGTGGTATTTCCATTCCTTTGTTTGGGCAGTTCATCCTGGCGTCACCAAGATGTATCAGGACCTTCATCGCCAATACTGGTGGCCAGGTATGAAGAAGGATGTTGCTGGTTTTGTCATGAGATGTTCTACTTATCAGCAGGTAAAAGTAGAGCATCAGCGACCAACGAGGCTTTTACAGTAGTTACCCATTCTGGAGTGGAAGTGGAACAATGTTGCGATGGACATCGTCACTGGGTTTCCAAGATCACCTTGGGGGAACGATGTTGTTTGGTTTGTCATCGACAGACTTACGAAGGTTTCTCACTTCTTGCCGATCAAGAAGACCTTCAGTGTCAATGATCTGGGATAACTTTACATCAGAGAGATAGTTCGTCTGCATGGAGTTTCGCGCTCTATTGTTTCAGATAGAGATGTGCGCTTTAACTCTCGGTTCTGGAAGGGACTTCAGAAGGCCTTGGGTACACAGTTACTTTTGAGTATAGCATATAATCCCCAGACTGATGGCCAGTCCCAACGCACGATCTAGGTGCTTGAGGATATGCTCCGAGCTTGCATCCTTGACTTTGGCGGTTCTTGGGAGAAGCATATTCCTCTGGTGGAGTTCGCCTACAACGACAGTTTCCAGGTGACCATTCAGATGGTGCCATACGAGGCTTTGTACGGTAGGCCATGCCGATCACACTGATGCTGTCTGGAGGCAGGAGAGGCAGCTTTGCTGGGACCTCATCTTGTTCAAGAGACTTCAGAGCAAATAGAGCTGATTCGGAAGAGGATGGCTACAACACAGTCTCGACAGAAGTCTTATACTGATCAGCGGAGACGACCTATGGAGTTCGAGGTCGGTGATAAGGTTTTCCTACGTGTCACACTGAGGTTGGGACACAAGAGGATTCGGAGATAGGGTAAGCTTTCACCATGGTACATCAGACTGTTTGAGGTCTTGGAGAGAGTGGGGCCGATCGCCTATCAGTTTCAGCTACCTCAGAGGTATCGGTCCATGCACAACGTCTTCCACGTCTCTTAGCTCCGACGTTACTTTCCAGACCCGTCTAACGTCTTTTAGCCCGAGGAAGTCGATCTTGAAGCGAATGCGTCATTCGAGGAGCATCCTATCCATATTGTCGATCGTAGTACGAAGGTTCTCCGTGTGCGGTTTATTCCTCTGGTACGAGTGTTGTGGCAGCACGGGTGAGTACAGGACGAGACCTGGGAGAGGGAGGCCGATGTTTGATCATAGTGGCCGGAGCTATTCGGGGTTTCTTCTTCTCCGTCTTGTTAGGGAAATTCTGGGACGAATTTCTTTAAGGGGGGAAGTTTGTAAGAACCCTGATCTCTTTTTAGGTATTTTTTTCTTTTTCTGGAGCTTTTGAGAAAAATAAATTTTCTAAAAATTTCAGAATTACACGGTGTGTACTTTCTGAGTACACACCGTGAACTCTTCCTGGCTTAAAGTCGTATGTTGGCTATGCCCGGGCCACACACATGGTGTGTAAGGCTGAGGTGGAGGCTGGTTTTTTCGGAGTATGGAAAAAATTGAAGTACACGCCGTGTACTTGTTTTTCATTAAACGGACTGGGGCCGCGTTTAACTCCCATATTCGTCTTCTTCTTTAGTTTTCAACCGTCCGAGAGCGACAGTATGGCTGGATCTTCGAAGAACTCCCGCCCCGCCGTCCGTTCTGCGATTTGAGCATGGTCGATTGCGTTGGAATTGCAGTGGTGAGTTCTTCCATCTGCTTTAGCCTTGTTTCTTGATTCCCCCCCATTTCCAAGTTATCGTGGGATGAACGTTTTGTGCATTTTCTCAGATCTACATCGTTCAAAGGGGAATCTGTCATTGAGGTTCACGTATATCGATCTCCTAGGATCGAGGTAGGTGGTTTGTGCCTTTCTGTAGAAAGTTGATGAATATTTTGGGCAATTTCCACCAATACCCTTGAACAGGGTATTGCATGTTTCCTATTTTTCCCTTGTTAGTTTCCTGCTTTGCTTGATTGCTTTAGTAGAGGTTATTGCTTGTGATTAGAGTAATTCATTGTGCTCAAATTTCTTTTCCATGCTTGTTCTGCCTGTTTGACATTTTTCCAGTTGCCATGCCTAGTTTTAGGATAGTGGAACTATTGTTTTATTATTACTGTTGAACCTTAGTTGTTATCCAAGTAGTTCTTGAGGTTTACTTGGACAATAAACATGCGTTGAGCATGTTTAGTTATACTCAGGGCTGTGAGAACCAAGAGTAGTAGACCAATGGGAAAATTGACAGAAGGGATTCTCCATAGTGTCTTTTAATTACGATGCGAGACTATAGGGGGAATTGACGTTGAATGCTTCCCCAGAGAGTCTGTAGATCCACGACGTGGGCCACAAGGGGAATTGACGTTGAGTGCTTCCCCAGAGAGCCTTTAGCATGATACGAGACTATCAGGGGGAATTGACGGTGAGTGCTTCCCTAGAGAGTCTACATAATTTACGTAGCTGAACCAAAGGGGTGAGACTGTGTGTGCCTCCCAGAGATTTTCTAGTACTTAGAGGTTGAACCATAGGGGTTAGACTAAGAGATCTACCCATAGGGTTACATGTTTTCTTCTTGTTGTTGACTGCTGTTTCGCGCGGAATCCGGGGATGACCTCCTGGACGGGAGATTCAAACGTTCCGATCGGTTTCTAACGGGTTTGTTCGTAGAACCGGAAACATCCAATGATTCCACATCCGTTTGGACCTACTTTCCAAAGGCAGGCGCTCATTAGCTTGTGGGCTAATGAGGCTTAGGAATTTGCATTGGTCGAGAGGATGGGAGGTCGGACTCATCACACCTTTTTGAGGGGAATTATTGTCTACTCCGGGACTCTCTTTATAGATTTAAGTTAAGTTCGTGAATCCTTATTACATTACCAAGTATAAAATGAGCTTTCCTTTAGTTTTAACAATCAATGATTAAATATGCAAGAAATTTAGAGAATCTTTTATATGTATTCGAGGTTCTTCATCAATATAGAATCATCTATATTTGTTTAGAGATTCTTGGTCAATGGTATCCTTCAAAACATTTATATAAAAGTCTCTTGGTCATTTTGATGACCAGGCTGGTTTTAAAGCCACTCAGTGGGGCACTTGAAGTTTATCGTCATTCAGAAGGACAGAGATTATTTCAATGTTGGGATCGAACCCATGAATGGGCTACCTACGTATCCTTTGTTTTGAAAAAGGAATCAGAACCCACGTAGTTCGAGGAATGGGATATGATGTTTTATGATTGATGGCTCAAAGATGAATGTCATAATTACTTTTACACTCTAAGCTCACGTGAGTCATGCTCGGTGTGAGAAACAAGAGGTATTGGTAAAATTTAGACAATTGTGCCATAAAAGATGCAATCATAAGAATTTGTTTTGGGGCTTATGTATAGATGACTGCCCAGATAGGCGAAGGTTTAGGATTTTACTTTTAGGAAGAAAATCCATGAACAGGGTCCACAAAGTTATATGTGCTTCATGGAGATTTGAATACTCTAATCTTGGGGCTTACTCCTAAGGAGGATGCCCAAGTTAGGAGGGGACTTATGATTGGGTTTTATTCCTGAAAAGGAAACCCAAATCAAAGGAAATTTATGACTGGTTAAGAGAAATTTTAAGAGACTTGGGGCTTACTCTTAAGAAAGATGCCCAAGATTTATGACTAGGACTTATTCCTGAGAAGGAAGCCTAGGTTAGGGGACTTGGGGCTTATTCCTGAAAAGGAAGCCCAAGGTTATGACTGAGTATTATTCCTGAAAAGGAGACCCAGGTTAGGGATTAAGGTTTAGGGCTTACTCTTGAGGAGGATGCCCAAGTTTAAAGGACTTTGATTGGGGCTTATTCTTAAGGAAGATGCCCAAATCAAAGGTTTTATAACTGGGGATTATTCCTGAAAAGGAAACCCAGGTTAGGATTCTCTCATCTTAAAGGATGAGGTTGAATGAATGAACTCTCAATCTTTTGCGACATAAAGATGTTTAAATCACTAGGGTTTGAGAGATATTTCAAATAATTCCTTTCAGATAAGGATGTCAAATCAAGAAATCATGCCATAAATGGCTTTGAAGAGTATCTTGAAGACTGAATCTTGAATAGGAAGGGTGAAATGGCTTAAGAGGGGTGAAAAAGGGCAAGATGGGCACCCAAAAAGATAGGGGCGCGCAAGTATTTGAAGGTCGCGCAAGTCCTGCGGCGGCGCGCAAGTATTGGTCGCGCAAGTATACTTGCGCGACATAAGGGATACTTGCGCGATTTTCAACCAGAGTTGAATTACTTGAGCGACTCTTTATTAAACCCTTTCCCATCCTCTTGAGGTTCTTCCAGAAGAGGGACGCGCAAGTTATATTGAAGGGATTAAGTCGGCGCGCAAGTGTTTGATAAGTTTCAACACTTAGGCCTTCCTTCTTCCCTTTAGATCTTCCATTCTAGGTAAGAAATTACCTTAGAAGTGTTCTGGAAGCTTTGAGAAGAGACTTGGGCGTCGGGAGCTTTGATCCGAGTTTCTGGGAAGAGATCCTCTTTGAATGGGGGGCCCACAGGGTCTATTTATAGGCAAAAGAAGACCCCGGGCGGTTACTGGGCGGTTATCAGATCTGTCGCGCAAGTCCCTTGCACGACCATGATTGGTCGCGCAAGTATTGAGGCGGCGCGCAAGTGTACTTGCGCGACCAAGAGGGAACTTGCGCGACTTATGGGCAATGTTCTCCTTTTCCATCCCTTTGTCGATTTTTGATGTTTCTTCAAAGGATTTAATCACTTTGAGCTCAGATATTCCCTTTTCCGAACTTTAGATTCTGTGACGAAAGGAGCGTCAACAAAAGTCCCCCCTCAGAGTTGGATCCGGAGAGAAATGAGGATTTGACTCTGAGGAAATCGAATCCCTCCAAAGGAAAAGGGCGGCGCGCAAGTCTCCAGTGCGCAGAGGGAGGCGCGCAAGTCTGCGTCGCGCAGGCCTTAAACCCTCTGGTATGGCGCGCAGGTAGGCCTCCTGGCCTATAAATATACGTCCTTACCTCCGTACAAGTATCCGGATTTCCGGACTTCATACCTTCTCGAGCTCTCGCCGCGCAGGTCACCTAAGCCGCGCAAGTCTGCTCTGTTTTTCCTTGATGTCGCGCTCCTGTAAAGGTATTCGTACTTGCGCGGTTTACACTTGCGCGACGAAAACTAGCGCGACACGTGAATACTTGCGCGCCATTTTGTAGACTTGCGCGCCTTAATGCCTTAGCCATTTTTTCAAATTTCTTCACAAAATTTGTGAAAAAATAAACCCATTTAAGAGTTAGTTTATTCATCTTTTGTGCAGATTCAGTGGTTCCCAAGGGAATTGGAACGACTTATGAACTGGCTAGCAAGCGGATTGATGACATGATGAACATCATTGGCCCAGATTACCATGACATCTGCGACAGCACTCTTCCAGATTTGGCAAAGTACTTGAAGAAATATCATCTTAATTTCCCACAGAGCATCTACCTGTCTCTGTGTGTTCATGGTCATCTGCAAGGAGTTAATGTTCCAAATGCAAACAATTATACACCTGAGATGCAGCTGCACTGCTACTTCTCTATTTCGGTTATGCTGTGCATTAAGAGTAACAACAATGGTGTGAACTTTCAAATTCTCCTTGCATGCCATTTCCTTGCAGATATAAAAATGGCAAAGCCATGGGCTGAAATGTTTTCCACTACCGGTTGGTGGAGAGAAGACAAACATGGTATTAGAGCAATATCTGAAAAGAGTACTCTCTTCAAATGGCTCTTTACTTCCAATGCTCCATTCTCAAATCCATGTATCCATCTTTCAAGTCTCTTGGACAGAAACAGAGTCACTGTTTGATCAGCAGAAAATTTTCTCAAACCGCACTCAAGAACATCCTTTTACAATTGTTCCAAGAAGAGCTGGTATCACTGCATCTCCTTTTTGTTTCCAGTTGAATGAATGAATTCCAGGTGGTTGCTGATGAAGCTCGGGATGCCGTAAATAAAATGAAGTGTTATGTTGAAAGCCTCTTGTAATTCTTGAAAAAGAGAAGAGACTCCAATCTGTGGATGTCCTTCTAACTCTTGTGTATCAATGAAAAACACTTTCGTCTCCAATCATTTGTACCTGCATTCTTTCATTACCTGCTTCAAATTTACTTAAGCCAATGGGCCTAGTAATCATAGTTTGATTTTTACTAGGATTATTACAAATAACCCTACAAACTTTGAACCTTTTAACTGCTCAATATTACCTAAATCATACAAAAAAAAATGTATATTTAGTGAGCTGGAACTTGACTTTTATTCAGAGTTCCTTTGTCTTTTGTGCGGGCAGTTTAAAGTCATGCAAGCCGGACATAAAGGGGCTAATGTTTAAGGTCGAAATAGCTTTGACCAAAAAATGGATAAAATGGATTCAATTCCTTGATAATTTATCTGAAAACAAATTACCATACTCAAGTATGAGAGAAAATATGTAAACTATGACGTAAGAATATTTTAATCTGAGGAATGATATGAAAAAGAGCTAAATAGCATTAGAAGAAGTAGTTTCCAAGAATGAAGTTACTATTATTTAACAAAACCCGTTAGGGGGTTGAAATATGCAGGGCCACCTATGGGCATTGGCTGCATAGTCAAATAAAATAGCATCTTTTGGCTGACAAGTCTGTTATGTGGACTGTTTATGCAAGGCCACCTATGGGCACGTGCTGCATAGTTAGGCAAAAGAACTCTCAGAAATTTACTTTCCTAGTGCTAAAAGCCAGTGAAAGTTTATGGAGATTCAAATTTTCTAAAGCATAGAGTTTGTTGTATGGAAAGAGGTACTTGAATATGGAGAAGATATTTTCAAACAAGAATATCGAAGAACTGGATGAATATCACTCCTACGAAGGTCTAACCCAAACATAGGGAAGAAGAATAAACCATAGACTTGAATACTTTCAGATCATGAAAAAGGATATGGGACAAATACGTTAAGGATGGCTATTTTTGCGGATCCCTACATACTGTCGTTTAAGACAAATAAGGACAAAAGAGGCATTCTTCCCAAGAATGAAGTTACTATTATTTAACAAACCCGTTAGGGGGTTGAAAACATGCAGGGCCACCTATGGGCATTGGCTGCATGGTCAAATAAATAGCATCTCTTGGCTGACAAGTCTGTTATGTGGACTGTTTATGCAAGGCCACCTATGGGCACGTGCTGCATAGTCAGGCAAAAGAATTCTCAGAAGTTTGACATTTTTGTGACCATAAGTCATGAAAAGGGTTATGAAGATCTGAAAATATTTAAGGTTAGGATTATAATACATAAAGATGGGTATTTTCCAATGTATATAGAGATACATAGGTCAATGAAAACCATAATCATGTTGTGGCTGGGTCCTGAATTGAAACTTGGACTTCACTACGTATCTCATAAGAATGAGAATCAAGCCATACGTAGTTCTTGAAATGCAGTTTAATGTCGTGCAGGACGAAAGGATGAGTGATCTTAGTTTTTGGGGTCATAGAATTCGGACCATAATAATGAATACACAGTGTGTGTTTTCATGAGTACTTTTCAGCCAAGGGACTGAAAGTGAAATTTGGGGTTAGGCCCAAAAGACTTGGGACTGGATTCGAGGGACACTCGAATGTTCCTACGTATCCCATAAAGATGGGAATCAAGTCCACGTAGTTCTAGAAACTACCCTTTGTACAAATTTGGTTCGTACATGTGAAGGGTGAAAAGGGACTTTAGTGCAATGATGGTTTTAACCTAAGATAAAAAGTTTAGGCATTACCATGTATGTACGTAGTCTTTTTGAAAATGAAAACCATGATTGAAAAAGAATAAATGTTAATAATGGTTCCTTCTCAAATGAGGAAATCAAAGAATATTGTAGTTTATTGTCGTACTGGACAAAAGTGTTGTATAGTTTAACGTCATATAACAAGGACGAAAGTGAATCAATGTAAAGATATTGATTCCAAGGGTGGTTTCACAAATCATCATCATATGAGATTGTGGTGAACCAATGTGAAGAGATTGTTTTTGGGCTTGAACCTTTGGGAGGTTGCCTACATACCCAGCCTGGAGGGCAAGGATCAAAGTCTGTGTAGTTCAATTAAAGAATGAATTAATGATCAAGTTGTTCTTGTGGACAATGATCTAAAAAAAATGTTGTTGGGACTTACACATGGTTAGTGGCCCAAAGGGAGTGTTATGGTTGATGTTCGCTCTAAGCTCACGTGAGTCATACTCGGTGTGTGAAACAAGAGGTAATAACAACCTTAACGATGCACAGTTTAATGTCATGTAGGACATATCAAGGATTTTCTGTACAGTTTAGCGTCATGTAGTTAGGACGATGGGGACAATACAGTTTAACGTCATATTGGACGAAAGGGGGATTGTGCAGTTTTAATGTCATGCTGGACTTTTGATGATTATATAGTTTAACGTCTTTCCGGACGTGAGAGACTTTTATACAGTTTAGCGTCATGTAGTTAGGACGTCACAATTTAACGTCTTGCTGGACATATTTGCAAATAGTTTATGGTCGTATACATGGACCAGGAATGATGCAGTTTTAAGGTCATGCTGGACTGTTTATGGAACTTTTTCACAGTTTTAATGTCGTGTGGGACGAAGTTGCAGTTTAAAGTCATACTGGACCATTGCTGTATAGTTTTAGCGTCATATAGCAAGGACGAACTGATGCTGTACAGTTTAAAGTCATGTAGCTAAGACTAAGGTGAATCAATATGAGGATATCAGTTCTGATCTTTTTACAGTTTATCGTCATGCTGGACGTTGGAAGTGCCACACAATTTAATGTCATGTTGCTAGGACACAATATAGTTTAATGTCATCTCGGACAGAATACAGTTTAGTGTCATGTAGGACAATAAGGGACTTAACACAGTTTAATGTCATGCTGGACGATGAAAGTGCCACACAGTTTAATGTCATGTCGCTAGGACAAAATATAGTTTAATGTCATCTCGGACAAAATATAGGAACTTCTTATACGGTTTATTGTCATGTAGGACAAAATCAGGGACTATGCAGTTTAAAGTCTTGCAGTTAGGACTATTGGTGCTGCACAGTTTAGTGTCATGTTGCAGGGACATAAGTGCGAATAGTTTAAGGTCATATGCACGGACCATACAGTTAATCGTCATGCTGGACGTAGTTGTAGTTTAAGGTCATACTGGACCATTGCTGTATGAACCAAATGTAAGAGTCTTAGTTCTGTGAACAATATTTTGTGTTTATACAAAATACTTCTTCAGAAATCTGGCATTAGTTGGAGTCGTGATGTGTTCTCCATCCATTGAAATCAGAGAATACGCTCCATTGGAGTAGACCTTATGTACTGAATAAGGTCCTTCCCATTTTGGTTCAAGCTTGGGAGGCTTCTTTCCTGGTATCATTGGTGTTCTGAGAACCAATACCAATTCTCCCTGAATGAATGAACGAAGACGAACTTTTTTGTTAAAAGCTCGTGCTATTCGATTCTGATAGATTTCCAAGTGGTGCAAAGTGCACAATCTTTTCTCATCTAACTGTTCCAATTCATTCAACCGCTTTTGGGATTGCTCATCTATTGATAACTGATCACAAATGGCTATTCTGAGTGAGGGCAATTGGACTTCAATTGGCAAGACTGCTTCTGTTCCATATACCAATGAATATGGAGTAGACCGCGTTGCATTGCGAGTGGTAGTCCGATAAGCCCATAAAGCATGATAGAGTTTATCAGGCCATGACCTCTTATCTTTATCCACCATCTTTTGCAGTATATTTGAAAGAGTCTTGTTGAAGGCCTCTATCTGGCCATTAGCCGCTGTATGATATCGAGATGAATGGTTGGACTTAATGTTGTATTCTTGATACAATCTCTTTACCTCAGAAGAACAGAAGTTGGTGCCGTTGTCTGTCAATATGGTATGAGGGACACCAAATCTAGTAATGATGTTAGACTTGATGAAGCTAACAATGCATTTAGAACTGACTTCTTTGAGAGGTACTGCCTCTGCCCATTTGGAAAAGAAATCAGTAGTAGTAAGAATGTACTTCAACTGCTTGGCCGTAGCTGAAGGGTAAGGTCCCACCACATCCATTCCCCATGTGGAAAATGGCCATGAGTATTTAGCTGTATGAAGAAACTCTGGAGGTTGATGAATGAAATTGGCATATACTTGGCATGAATGACACTTCTTTGTGAAATTAACACAATCTTGTATCATTGAAGGCCAGAAGTATCCAAGTCTTCAAATTTGATCAGACAATCTATGTCCAGACTGGTGGGCACCACAGACTCCTGCATGCACTTCTTTTATGACAGCCATTGTCTCTTCACCATCAATACATCTGAAGAGAACTCCATCAAAACCACGTTTGTAGAGAATTTTCTCGAGGTGGTTTGGACCATCATAAAGAGTAAAATTGACCACACGTCGCCGAATTTGTTCTCTCTTGGCTCTATCAGGTGGAAGTGTTCCATTTTGAAGGTATTCCCTGATAGGTGACATCCATCCTGTAGTATGACCATATGGTTCAGGAATGAGACTAATTTCATTAATTTCCTCTGTTCTGACTTGAACATAAGGTGAAATTGCACGACGGTGGGCAATACCGATGGTTGTCTCGTCCCGATTTGGATCTGCTAAAGCTGTGGCTATATTAGCCAGTGCATCAGCTTGAGCATTTTGTGATCTTGGGACATAAGAAAATGTCGGTTCTGAAGGGAATTCCGACATTAACTCTCTGACGTAATCATACAAAGAGATTAATTCTTCTTTTCTGATGGCATAATCCCCATTGACTTGTTTGATTACCAGGTCTGAATCACCTTTCACCTTTAAGTGATTCACTTGTGCTTGAAGCGCTAACTCCAAGCCTGCAATGAGAGCTTGGTATTCAGCTTCATTATTGGTACCACCTTCCCACAACAAAAAGGAATAAGGTAACACTGCCTTATCTGGAAAAATGAGCACAATTCCTAAACCAACTTTGTTGAATTTAGGATTTTCCATTTTCTTCCCTGTTGGACTTCTAGAAGCACCATCAAAATACATTTCCCATGTTTGAGGATTCTCTTGAATAGAAAAAACTTCCTCATCAGGGAGTTCGATATCTGAATATGTGTCTTCCACTGAAGGGTGTTCAGCCAGAAAATCAGCCAGAGCTTGGCCCTTAATTGCCTTTTGAGACACATATTGAATGTCGAACTGCTGTAGAATAACCGCCCACCTTGCCAGACGTCCTGTAAGCATTGGACGACTAAGGATGAATTTGAGTGGATTATTACGAGATACCAATTGGACCTCGTGATGTTGCAGGTAGTGTCTCAGTTTCTGAACTGCAAAGATTAATGCTAGGCAGCATTTTTCAATACTCGAATACCGGGTTTCTGCTTCAAGCATAGTTCTACTGAGATAGTAGAGACTATTTTCATTCCCAGCATCATTCTTTTGAGCGAGAAAGGCACCCAATGATCACTCTAAAGCTGTCACATAGAGGATAAGAGGTCTACCCTCAACAGGTGGCATGAGTACTGGTGGTCTTAAGAGGTATTTCTTGAGAACATCAAATGCTTCTTGACATTCTTTAGTCCACTGGTAAGTGACTCCTTTCTTCAAAAATTTGGTAAAAGGTAAACTTTTGCCTGCCAAATTGGCGATGAAACGCCGAATATAGGCTAAGTGTCCTTGAAGTCCTCTTAATTCTTTCAAATTCTGAGGAGGTGACATACCAAGGATTGATTTGGTCTTCTCAGGATCGACTTCAATACCACGATGGCGTACAACAAAGCCGAAGAATTTTCCTGAGGTTACCCCAAAAGCACATTTTAAGGGGTTCATCTTCAAATTATGTTGTCGAAGCTTGTGGAATATGATTTCCAAATCAGCCAAGTGATCAAAACGTTGTTTGGATTTAACCACCAAATCATCTACATAGCATTCAACAAATTTCCCTAGAAAAGGTTTGAAGATACGATGCATGGCGCGTTGATATGTTGCACCTGCATTCTTTAAACCAAAGGGCATCACCCGGTAACAAAACACACCTTGAGGAGCTCTGAAGGCTGTATATTCCTCATCTTCTGGGGCCATTCGGATCTGCTTATATCCAGAATATCCATCCATGAAAGAAAGTACTTCATAGCCAGCCGTCGCATCAATTAAGAGTTCTGTAATCGGAACTGGAAAATCATCTTTGGGACAATACCGATTAAGATCTCTGAAATCGATGCAAACCCTAATTTGTCCGTTCTTTTTCTTTACTGGGACAATATTAGCCAACCACTTGGGATATTGAACTTCTCTGACGAAGTTAGCTTTGATAAGCTTATCCACTTCAGCCTCGATTTTGGAAGCATAGGTTGGGTGTGTTCTTCTCACGGCTTGCTTGAATCCTCGATGTTCTTTTGGCAAACCCAAATGATGGGTGGCAACATCAGGATCAAGGCCAGGCATCTCTGTATAATTCCAAGCAAAGATATCTTTATTTTGCTTTAGAAAAGAAATATACATCTCTTGTTCTTCAAGGGTCATGGCCGCACTAATTAAAGTGGGGCGTGGATCTTTCTCTGTACCCAGATTTACTTCTCTGAGTTCATCCACAGTGGTAGAGATACCCTCTTCAAATGCTGGAGGAGCATCTCTAAGATCTTCCTCTTCCTCTTCATCATGTGTTATATCTTCCGTTTCTACTTGCAAAGTAGATGAAAAAACGAAATTCTCATGATCATAAGAGATGTCAAAATTTTCACATTTTGAAGAAGAAGCTTCCATTTCCGTCCCTATTGATGAAAAAGGGTCTTCTTTGGGAAATAAAGAGGAGATGATGGATTGAGAATCGACATCAACATTCACCTCTGGTGTTTCTATAACTTCTTCTGGCCTGATTAGCGAAGTATAGACTTGTTGGATTTCAGCAGACGAAATGAAAACGTCACCACTTATGCTTTCATCATTGCTTGGTAAGTTACCAATTTCTCCCATGTTGTCTGGCTCGATTGCCGTAATTGACATTATGGATCTTTCCATAAGAGTATTTTGATTTGGGCCTATTTTGTCAATTTGACTGATAGGTAACACATAATCTGTACTCACATGTGAAAATGGATTTATTGGAATTTTTTCCAAACCATATGGAGCATTAACTTTGGTAATTTCCTTCATTGTAGATTTTTCTCTTCCCTTCATGTGATAAAATTCCGCCTCAATGTATTGAGACTCACATGTTTTGAACGGGGCCTTATCACCATATAATGTTCCAACTTGACCATCAAAACAGTATTTGAGACATTGATGGTATGATGACGGAATAGCTGCATGCTGATGTAACCAGGGTCTTCCAAGCAAGATATTGAAAGCTGAGTCTTGATCAACAATCATGAAATCTGAATTGGAAACAAGATCTCCAAACTGAGTTCTGAGCGTAACTTCTCCCAGTGGTTCTTGTTCATTTTTATCATATCCTTGCAACATCATGGTAGAAGGAGATAAATCAGATTCTGTGAGGCCCAATCGACGAAGTGTGCGAATGGGCATGAGGTTGACTCCTGAACCATTGTCAATGAAAGCTCTTCGAACATCTATACCATTGACTTTGCCAGATAAGTACAAAGGTTTTATGTGCCCATGCACAACATCATCCTCATCTTTATCAGTAAAAGATATCACTGCATGGCATTCTGCAGGATTATTCTCTATGTGATAAATTTCAGCTGCAGCAATCTCAGCTTCAAACTCTTGAGGACTTGACAAAGCTTCGATGAGTGCTTCCCGAAGATCTCTTGATAGATTCAAAGCATCCAAAATTGATAATTTGGCTGGTACTTGGGCCAAGTGTTTCAATATATCATACTTTTGATCTAGAGGCCTGCGTTTCCCAATAGGAATATGTGGTTTAGCAGGTATCTTGGAAGAAGATGCTTTGGAAGCTGATGCATCTTGTATTGAAGTTGGCAACATCTTTGGTTTTGGAAAATTAGACTGATTAGATCCATTTGCTTGCTGAGATAAAGAAGATGGAACCTTTAATCGGTCTTCCAAAATAATTGTGCCGAAGCTGAGTTGGCCATTAGCAGAAGAACTTGCTTGTTCATTTTGAGCTCGCTGAAGGGCTCTACCACGAGTTTCTGCTGCATATACAGTGCTAGCAGGGGTAGAATTAGAGTAGTGGCTTCGGAAAGATCCACGTCTTCCCCTATATCCTGAACCTCTAGAACTTCCTCGGGTTCCTTTATTTGATACAGGGAATTCAGGCTCATCAAGACTGGAATATGAATCTGTTAATTGAATCATATTAACAGAACCAAAGATCAATTCTTCGTCTGATAAAGACTCTGCCTGGTTGGCCTGTTTAAGCTGTGCCGTTTGGTGGGACGGTGCCCGTTGCTTTGAAGTAGATGGCATGAAATCTGCCAGAGTCAAAGACAATTTAGGCTTTGATACATACCCATCTTCTCCTGATTCCTCTTTCTTCTTTGAATTGCGCTGCCCTTTTGAGGATTTGTCCTTTGATGGAGGTTTTACTGCAGCTTTTGTAGGAGACACAATTGGTTTCTTCAATTGTGTTCGCAAAATGGAATGAGTCCGATTGATTGTCTTTCTGACCATCCAATCATCATATTTTTTCGCAGTTTTGCTTTTGACTTCCTGCCACTCGCCTCCTTCCTCTGGATCTGTAGCGGTAATACACGCTACATGAGCTGAAGAACCCTTCAATTTGACTTGTCCCAAGTCAACCATCTTTTGTAGGAGGTCTTTAAAGACAAAACACTCCTGGATGGGATGTCCCAACATTTGATGAAAGGGACAATAATTGGGACGGTCTTCATCTCCTTCCTTGTTTGGTCTCTTCGGCACTGGTAATTGAACCAAATTATTTTCCAGAGCTGAAATGAAGTAACCAGGAACTTGCTCACTTCGGAAAGAGTATGTTTTACTCTTCATATCCTCAAATTGTTTTCGTCGTTGATCTTTTTGATCATTTGGACGAAACAGCCTTTGTTGTTGGCGTTCAGGAGGTGGAGCCCTTCGAGAAGATGAAGGTTTTGAAGTAGAAATAGGTACAGATGCCTGTTTAATCATAACTGTAGCAGTTTCTGCTTTACCCATTCTTCTTCCTGGAGCTGATGGAATTACACGAGATTTAACCTTAGCCTGCATAAGGGAATCTTCAATCTGTTGAGCGATTGAAGTAAGGTCTCGAAACCCTCCTGTGTATTTCACAGGGATCAATGGCGTGCGTAATTCGTCACGCAAATTTGCCACACAGATTGGCAATAATTCCTCCTGAGGGAGTGATAAACTCAAGGAATACGTTAATCCCTTCCAACGAGCAATGAAATCAGAGACTCTTTCATTCTCCCTTTGCTTGCAGTTTGTAAGATCGAAAACTGTCGTTTTTGGCAAAGTTGAGCTGAACTGAAGAAGGAATTTTTGACGAAGATCCTCCCATCCGATGACTGACCGGGATTGCAAGCTTGTATACCAGACAAAAGCTGGTCCTTGCAAGGTTCGCACGAAGCATCTGAGTTTCACTGCTTCTTGTTGTTCTGGAGTTCCCATCATAGGATCACAACAAGACACGTAATGCGTCAAATGTTGTTCAGGGTCGCCTGATCCATTGAAAGTAGGGAAAATAGGGTTTCCAAAACTGGATGGAGGAGAAATTGAATCTACCCATTCAGGGTAAACTTTCTTTTCAGGTTGAACTTGCGCCCGTTTCCCTTCCATAGTTTCTAACCGAGCTGTTAGTGACTCAATAGTAGTTATTAACTTTTGAGAAATGTCAGGTTGAACTTGGTTTTGGGTAGGTGCAATGAATGGAGCTTGGACAGCCGTGGAGGTTGGTGCTGCAACTAATGGTAGTGCTGCCAACCGTTGTTGCGTTTGACCCGTAGGATTAGGCCTCTGTGGGTGTACTGACAAAGGAGGATATTCCTGATCCATCTCAGTAGTTACAACAAATTCCTTCGGCTGTCGTACTTCAGCATTCTTAAGAAGAAGACTACTCTGAAGTAGTTCTGCATTCAACCTTCTTAATTCTTTCATTTCTTCCTCCTGTTGTGCAAGCCTTTGCTCTAATGAGAGCGATTGACCTCCTTCAGAGGAAGGGTGAGAAGTAACCTGATTCTTTCCTTTCCCCTTATTGGATCCTTTTCGGAGAGGGGGAAGTGGGTTACTTGAAGGAATACCCAAATTTTGGGTAAGCCTTTGATTACGTGTGCACACACCTTCTTCATTTAGGTCTGTGTGCGCAACTTCTTGAGCAGGAACCTCTTCATCTGATCCCTCTGATTGAGCCTCATCTGGTGAATCAGCAGCAACGGCAGTGATGACATTAATGGATGCATATTTCATGAAATCCTTTCTATCAGCATTTCTATGATATTGTCTCCTTTTATGTCCATGATAAGACATGGCATTCCGTTGACTTGACCCCTCAGGAATTTCTTTGTGAACCGTCACTTGGAGAGAATCTCCTGACATCTTGGCTCTTCATTCCTCTTGAGGCTTATTCCCTAATCGAGAGAATACTGACTTTCTCTGAGGGAGGGATTGAAGATTTGAAAAAGTCCCCAGTCCGGTGGACTGGGGGTGTTCCTGTTGCTTCTGCTCAACTCTTCGAATCCCATTCGTTGATTCTGAGGGTTGGGTTAGAGAAGTCCCCAGTCTGGCAAGCTGGGGTGTCTCTTGACATGCTATGTCTGAGATCTTCTTGAAATCTCTCTTGATCTTGCGGATCTTAGTTCGGAAATTAGCTGGATGCATTAACCTGTATCCACTTTTATCACCTGGTTCAACAGACCGTTGGATGATTTCCGAAACTTCTGTCATTTGATGACATGTTTGCTCCAGACGAGAGGTTTGCGCAATATTCTCGCCTGCTTGATGTAGGAGCAACTCAACAACCTGTTCTCTATATACTTGATTTTGAGAGGAACTAGTTGAAGCTTGATCTCGAGCAAGATTTTGATTATGAACAAAGCCCATTGACTGTGGCCGGCCATGGGCAATAACATTGCATGAGACCATTTTCGGCGGGCTTTGCTGACCGGAAAGCACTGTGAAATGTAGTGCTCCGTGAATACCCCATCCTCTGATATGAACATTAGATGGAGCATTGGAAATTAACTGACGCAATTTTCTCAGCGCGCCAAGGCATGAACGTTGAAGGGTTCTCTGTTGCTTTTCAGCCTTCGGATACCGAGAGACTGATAGAGATGCCAAATCAATCTGGCGTTGTAACCCTTCTATTATCTTAAGATGATTTTCATATTCATCGTAAGATAATACCTTCTTCTTTAATTGACAAAGAGTTTTCCATATGTTAAGACGAATATCATGGATTCCATCATCCGTCAACATCTTTGGAATGTCATACTGTGAATCACCCAAAGGCCAAAACATGACTGGTACTTCACCTTTTGCCAGTTTTTTCCTCATGTTCAGCATTTCTTCTTTATCATTAAATGAAGATTCTTCTACCTGTTTGGACCAGAGTTGGTGTTTCCTTGTTGCTTCATCGGATTCAACAAGATTGGTAGAGGAATCACTATTCATGCTGGAAGATGAATGACCTAGGGAAGGTTCGGAGAATAACCTGAACCCCAAGCTATCTTCTGATGGAGAAAGAGTTTCACCTGCCGATAGTAAAATTTCAGACATGACTGGTTTTACGTTTGCAAGTGCCTCGAGATAGGAGGGATTTCTCGTCACTACATTGCCTTCTGAAGAATTTTCGAGACAATGTGAATCACTACTGCGGAGAGGAATTTCGCAGCGAAGTTCATCACCATGAGGAGGACCTTCATGATGGGTTACAACAAAAGATGATATCTCTTGCTCCTTGGTCTTCTGACCACACAGAGGGTTCCTGTGGTTCTCATCTGAAGAAGAAACTTCAAGATTGACCGAATTTTCATGAAGCAAGTCTTCATGAGGAAGTGTCTGTTGAAGACCTTCGGGATTAATGTTCCTGTTATTGGGAACTGAGGGAGTAGAATCTTGAATTCCGACAGATAAATGTCTGAGGGCTTCAAGAACTCCAGCATCGAGCAAGGCCTTGTTGTAGATTGGCCTTTGATCTCCTGACTGTGCTGGGCGGATCTTTTTCTTAGATGCCTTCTTACTTGCTTTAGAAATCACTTGATGACGAAAGTGATTGCTCTGAGCAGGTGTATGTGCCTGATCAGGAAAGATGGTCAGGTTAGGCTGACGATCATCGCTCAAATCAGGTGTATGTGCCTGACTTGGTTGTCCATATGATATGGGGGAGTAGGCCCCACAACCCTCTTGGACTGGAACAGATGTGTGTGTCTGTTCCGGAGTGAATTGTTGATGTGTCACTCCACTGCTAGGGATAGATTTATGTGTCTGTCCCTGAGATGATGCTGAAGCTGTTATGATATTCTGGCAAGCATCCAGAATATGAGCAGGAATTTGCTTCTGCTCTTTCACCATTGACAAAATATGTTTGGTGACTTCAGCCGCCGGAACAGGGATATACGTCCATTCCGGGCTTGGAGTAGGTGTATGTGCCTGCTCCTGTCCTCCTTTTCCTATCAGTGAATCCTGACAGTACTCAAGTGTGGAGGCAGAGAGTTTAGTCTGCCTCCTGTTTGTCGTCGGGACTTTCCGACTGACTTCTCCGTGCGCTACCAAGCGAGACTGTTGGTAGGCTTGATTAGTATTAGTAGGTGTATGTGCCTGCTGATTACACTTCGCTAAACGCGGTTGACGAGATCCATCATATGTAGTCAGACGAGCCTGCTGACTAACTGCTGATGTATAAGCAGGTGTATTTTCCTGCCTATGGTACTCCGCCGGAATTGCCTGGCGGGATCGGCTTGATGCTGCCAGACGAGTCTGCTGGACAGCGGGATTAAAACGAACAGGTGTGTATGCCTGCTCGTTATTTGCCACCAAGTTAGGTTGGTGAACTTCTCCGGAGATGGCAGGGATGACAACCTGCCTATTGTTAACCGGATTCCGTCTCTGGTGATTCATCTTGCCTGCTCGGTTTCGAGGAACCTGAGCTGAATGCCTGGAGCCGGTACCCTCATCATGTTGAGGGTGCACTACCGCACGAGTCTGGCGGCGATTGTTGATGGGAGCCCTTGAGAAGGACTCCTGTCTCTTTGAATTAAGGTCCTGCGGGACCTGCTCATTCACTTCCTCAGAATAAGGGAGTGAATGGAAATTGCGTTCCGGGGATAACGACCCGAAACGGTTGGAGACGGTAGTCAGCACCGCCTGCTTCTTGATTGCTGGTCGCCGTTGTCCGGACGACCAGGTAGAATTGTTAACTTGGAGGGCTTGACGAGCGGCCTCCAGAGTTGGGATAGTACCGTTATGACGGTACTCCTTAACCAGTGCATTTGAAACACAGCGTTGAAGACGCTGAGTTGGTGATGTCATCCTCAGAGCGGATGACGTTCCAGCAGGAGTAGCAGCATTGGTTTTCATGGCAGCAGACCTCACAGTAGAGGTGTTCTCAGCATCAGTATTCACAGGGGTGAATTTAAGGAAAGCCATTTTTTTGTAGAAAGATCTTGAAAAAAGAGTGCCTGTTCCATATAACAGACATAATCAAGATGAATCCGGCTACTGCATCTTTTGGATGATCATACGTCAATGATTGCCTTGTTGGCCCAAGGGGCCTAACATCTAAGAAGAACATCACTTTAACTTGGTTAAGGATTCACGTCGGGTTCACCATTTTTGTTTCGCGCGGAATCCGGGAAGACCTCCTGGACGGGAGATTCAAACGTTCCGATCGGTTTCTAACGGGTTTGTTCGTAGAACCGGAAACATCCAATGATTCCACATCCGTTTGGACCTACTTTCCAAAGGCAGGCGCTCATTAGCTTGTGGGCTAATGAGGCTTAGGAATTTGCATTGGTCGAGAGGATGGGAGGTCGGACTCATCACACCTTTTTGAGGGGAATTATTGTCTACTCCGGGACTCTTTTTATAGATTTAAGTTAAGTTCGTGAATCCTTATTACATTACCAAGTATAAAATGAGCTTTCCTTTAGTTTTAACAATCAATGATTAAATATGCAAGAAATTTAGAGAATCTTTTATATGTATTCGAGGTTCTTCATCAATATAGAATCATCTATATTTGTTTAGAGATTCTTGGTCAATGGTATCCTTCAAAACATTTATATAAAAGTCTCTTGGTCATTTTGATGACCAGGCTGGTTTTAAAGCCACTCAGTGGGGCACTTGAAGTTTATCGTCATTCAGAAGGACAGAGATTATTTCAATGTTGGGATCGAACCCATGAATGGGCTACCTACGTATCCTTTGTTTTGAAAAAGGAATCAGAACCCACGTAGTTCGAGGAATGGGATATGATGTTTTATGATTGATGGCTCAAAGATGAATGTCATAATTACTTTTACACTCTAAGCTCACGTGAGTCATGCTCGGTGTGAGAAACAAGAGGTATTGGTAAAATTTAGACAATTGTGCCATAAAAGATGCAATCATAAGAATTTGTTTTGGGGCTTATGTATAGATGACTTCCCAGATAGGCGAAGGTTTAGGATTTTACTTTTAGGAAGAAAATCCATGAACAGGGTCCACAAAGTTATATGTGCTTCATGGAGATTTGAATACTCTAATCTTGGGGCTTACTCCTAAGGAGGATGCCCAAGTTAGGAGGGGACTTATGATTGGGTTTTATTCCTGAAAAGGAAACCCAAATCAAAGGAAATTTATGACTGGTTAAGAGAAATTTTAAGAGACTTGGGGCTTACTCTTAAGAAAGATGCCCAAGATTTATGACTAGGACTTATTCCTGAGAAGGAAGCCTAGGTTAGGGGACTTGGGGCTTATTCCTGAAAAGGAAGCCCAAGGTTATGACTGAGTCTTATTCCTGAAAAGGAGACCCAGGTTAGGGATTAAGGTTTAGGGCTTACTCTTGAGGAGGATGCCCAAGTTTAAAGGACTTTGATTGGGGCTTATTCTTAAGGAAGATGCCCAAATCAAAGGTTTTATAACTGGGGATTATTCCTGAAAAGGAAACCCAGGTTAGGATTCTCTCATCTTAAAGGATGAGGTTGAATGAATGAACTCTCAATCTTTTGCGACATAAAGATGTTTAAATCACTAGGTTTTGAGAGATATTTCACATAATTCCTTTCAGATAAGGATGTCAAATCAAGAAATCATGCCATAAATGGCTTTGAAGAGTATCTTGAAGACTGAATCTTGAATAGGAAGGGTGAAATGGCTTAAGAGGGGTGAAAAAGGGCAAGATGGGCACCCAAAAAGATAGGGGCGCGCAAGTATTTGAAGGTCGCGCAAGTCCTGCGGCGGCGCGCAAGTATTGGTCGCGCAAGTATACTTGCGCGACATAAGGGATACTTGCGCGATTTTCAACCAGAGTTGAATTACTTGAGCGACTCTTTATTAAACCCTTTCCCATCCTCTTGAGGTTCTTCCAGAAGAGGGACGTGCAAGTTATATTGAAGGGATTAAGTCGGCGCGCAAGTGTTTGATAAGTTTCAACACTTAGGCCTTCCTTCTTCCCTTTAGATCTTCCATTCTAGGTAAGAAATTACCTTAGAAGTGTTCTGGAAGCTTTGAGAAGAGACTTGGGCGTCGGGAGCTTTGATCCGAGTTTCTGGGAAGAGATCCTCTTTGAATGGGGGGCCCACAGGGTCTATTTATAGGCAAAAGAAGACCCCGGGCGGTTACTGGGCGGTTATCAGATCTGTCGCGCAAGTCCCTTGCACGACCATGATTGGTCGCGCAAGTATTGAGGCGGCGCGCAAGTGTACTTGCGCGACCAAGAGGGAACTTGCGCGACTTATGGGAAATGTTCTCCTTTTCCATCCCTTTGTCGATTTTTTATGTTTCTTCAAAGGATTTAATCACTTTGAGCTCAGATATTCCCTTTTCCGAACTTTAGATTCTGTGATGAAAGGAGCGTCAACAACTGCTTACTTGTGTGCTTTACTTGTTAGAACTGTGGATTGTAGCTGCTTGTGTTTTACTGTTTACTGCTTCTTGTTTATTTACTGCCATTTATTCATTGACTGTTAGGCACAAATATTTGGGTGATTGCCTACTGGGATTGTATCTCACACCCTGTTTGGGCCATGCTTTTGGGCCCAAGCAGACTATGTTGCTGTAGGTATAGATAAGGGCAAGTGCCCTTCTACTTCGGGATCTTGATTACATCAGGAGTTGGGGAGCATGGGACCGAGCCATGGATCGCTATGATAAGGAGCTTACCTTGTTTTTCTTTTGCACTTGGTTTCAGTTGTATTTCAGCACGTTTTTGTGTTTGTTGTTTTCCTTAGATACCTGTACCTGCTGCATCATTGTCATCATGGTTATATATATACATTGCTTCCCCTGTTTGGTTTCTATTGTTATGCATGTTGTTTACCGCTTCCATTGTTTATCGTTGTTTTATTACCTTGTATACCTTACCGAATGAGGGCATAGTTTCCCCACCAACTCACCAAGGCCCTCGCTGTTAGTCGGCAGCCTCTGGCGTTCGGGGAAACACGCTTGAGGTCTTGTGAAGAACTGAGTAAGGGGCACCAGGGCTCCGGAATCGGGTCGTTACAAATTATTATTAATGTTATATGATTTAATTTTAGTCATTTGAACCTGAGTACTTATTTCATGAGAACTAATCAATAAATTTGAATAAGGAAAAAAATTTCAAGATATATTTCATAATGTAATTACTCCTATTCATACCCTCCAAACCAACTGTAAAGTTATAATGATCATATTTAAGTCATAATATGTCAAAATTATATCATGTTTTTTTAAGATTGATGATTCATAGGGCATATACAATATAACATAGTATTTATTTAAAATAAAATAAATTATAAAATATGAAGGTGTTACATTCTACCCTCTTAAAAAAATTAAATCTTCACAATTTTTTTCTCATGTCGGATAAAAATGGTTTAAAACATTTTCAGAATCAATTATATAGATTGGAAGATAAATATAAATAAGTTTTAATAAATACCATTTAATAAAAATGATAACATTTTTTTGAAAGGACTTTAATGTATAATTTAACAACAGGAAACCTTTCATATTCTAAATACTTCTTAAACCAAAAATTTACCATTGCAAGAATCTTGTTAATTAATTTTATAAAGTGTAAATTCATAATTAACAAATATTTTACAAATAGGATTTTATAGATTTATCTTACAATTTCTTTAGTTTGAAGAATTATTTTACTAGTCAGGTAAGGAATTCAAGAAAATATAGTTACTTGATTTTTCCCAAAATTTCATCTTTTTGTTCTTTTTTTGAGCAGTTTTCCACTGCTTCTTCATTTCATACGATAAATCACCATGATGAATTTTTAATTCCTAAAATACAAAAAATATCTTTTCATGAATTAAAAGATACATAAAAGGATAAAAAACTATTCCTCTTATTTCTTACCTTTAACCAAAACAAAAAATAACTTGAACATAATAATATAATATCTAATATAAATAAACCTTTATACACGAATATCTAAAACCAAAAAAAACACTAAAATTTAAACTTAAATCATTCCATAAAAATTTGACCTTAAAACTCCTCGAAAATATGTTAGATCAAATTCTAAAAAAATCATAATGATTTGATAACATATTATTCCAAAAAAACAAAATATTCATCTATAGATAACTTTACTCACTCATAAATTCACATACTAAAAATTTATATACCTTAATCAAATATTCGCCAAAATTTGGTAATCATTTATGAAAATAATATAAATCACTATAAAATAACAAAAAAATCTATGATTTTATAACTTAACTCGATATTTATTCCACAAATAAAATCCCATATTGGGAAATAATATTCTTTTTACCTTAATAATATAATTTTCCTAATATAGTGAACATTTAATAAAATAAATTTAAATAATTAATCACTAAATCAATAATCAATCAAATGGTTATCTAAAAATATACTCTCAATATATGATTATCCATTTATTCCAATTAATCCTAAATACCTCATCATCATGGAATATATTAACCATAAATGTTTTATGTTTCTCTTACCTTATGTCCCCAAAAAAATTCTTCCCCAATAACTTCACACTATTCACAAGTTAAACTAACAGTTACAAATACATTAATTATATATTAAGACCCCACAAAATTTTTTCAAAATATCATAAGTAACCTTAAAATCCTATAACATAAAACCTTAAAAGGATATACATTCTTTTAAACTTATTATCATACTTGAACTTAACAAACCATTAAGGTATCCTTAACTATTAAATTATCCACATATGATAACTTCCTAACCTGTAATATTATCTAAACCCTAATATGATATTAATTGAGGTAGCTCAAGACCTATAGACCTAGATGCAGTGCTAAAAACATATTATTTACATACTATATTTTATTCCTACTAAAATGACCCAATTATAACCATATATAATTAATATATCAATATCTAACATTGAGTCACTTATATACCCACAAAATTTTAGGTTGTGAGTTATAGAGAGTTAGGAATAACACTTTTCATAAAAAATCCATGTATTTCTCATCAAATGGGAATTTTTACCAATATACCTAGAATATCTTATTGCAAAATAATACTATATACTTTTTTATAAAATTCTATACACATGATAACTTTTAAGACATTCTTACATAATATAATTATTCATAACCTTGTGAAATGGAAGCATAAAAATGGTTATATTATATGCATAGAAATGTTAAATGTGGGAGATTTAAATTGATGATCACAAGTTGAAATAAAATAAGCATATTGGTATGAGAAAATGATCATAACTTTAAAAAACATACCCAATAATTCATAGACCATAAATCACGAGTCCTAGAATAAACATTTGTCAATATAAAATACGTGAGTCATAAGAGTGATAACTCATCAATAATAAATCATGATTCATGAAATTATATCATAAGTATAATACATAAATGTGTGGTGTAAACATAAATATAGAAATCATATGTTATGGCTAACCACCAAGAAATTCATCCCATAATAGGCTTATTCTATCCAGCATCATACATTTTTAAGCTTGTGTTACCAGCCTATGTACCCTCTTAGGCTTAGGAAAAATACTTTTATACCCTCTTGGTCTTGGTACAAATACCATTGTAGCTTGGAGTTCCTAATGTATCAAAATTTACTAAATGAATTGGAGGGATATATAATTTTACCCCCACCTATCATATAATGAGAACTATATATAAGTATTCCATAAGATCATGATAAAAAATCATAATTAATTTATACTATAAGTGATATAAAATAATTAATTTTCATAAATATTTCATCATAACATAATAATTAGACATATAGATAAATAAAGTGTATGGTATTATAACAAATTCATTATTATATCATAGATTGATTCACCCATGAAAAGAAAATATTTTCATAAAAAATAATATTAAAACATCATCATCACAAGCCATACATAGAAGTAATGTGGATGGTATCTTAAGAAAATATCCCTAGGGAAGCATAAAAATCCTTAAAGGAATTTTTCATTGATGAAAAATATCTTTTCTAAAATCAATTAAAATACACTTTGAAAATCATTAGAATACATCCCTTTTCTATTGGTAAATTTATTAAAAAATTCATAGAAAAATTTGAATGATATTTTCTTTGTAAAGACATTGAATATTTTAAAGGAATCCAATGATAAAGAAATTACATGATAGTGGAAAAATCCGTTCATGTTGTACATGTTTAAATAGAACATTCATTTCACACTTTTGTAAAAATTTAAAAGCGAGTTGTATAAAAAACCATTCAAAATATTAGTTTTAATCACTTATAAATAATGTAAAAGGTAGTGAAAATTAAAATTTTAAAACATTTACAGATATTTATAAACTTCCACAAATTAATTTTAATAATACCGATATGGAAGAAAAATATTCCAAATCAAAAATATGAAATAAGGTTTACTTTTCATAAAAAAACTATCTTGAGAATTAAAGTCACCAAAGGGAAGAGAATGAAAGGAAGAAATGAAAAACCAAAAAATAAATAGTGGAGAATAAAATATATGGTGTTTGAAATATAAATATCATATAATTTTCCTTAATCAAAATTCAACATATACAATCTCATAAATAAGTGAGATTGTAATATAAACCCCTCAAAATTTAGTAACCTTTGATTTAAAAACTCATGAAAATGATAAAAATATATGGATGTTTAAATCCAGTAAATATTCATTAAAATAATTATAAAATAAATTCATGTGTAGTATATACACTATAAAAAATAAAGAAGGTGGTGAATATATAATATATCTCAATAAAGGAGAATTGAGATGAGGAATCCCTTACAAAATTGGTATCTCTTGAATCAAAAGACCATGTAAGATAGAAATTGATATAGATTTGAAAGTACCTTTAATTTCTTGAATATTTAGTATGATCATTTATATTATAGAATATACACAACACAATATAAAATAATTAGTTAATTTGTATATATCTCAAACAAATAAATATGATATATGGAACCCTTACATCAAGTACTGAATTGATTCATTAATGTTTAAAACCCTACCAGAATAAATAAATATTTATTATAAAAATAAACCATAACCATATTAAAACTGATATTATTACATATCATCCCCTCAAAAATTATAATTTCCCTTTTAAGAACAATTTTTCATTAAAATCAACATTCGAGTGTAAAGCATTCTATTTTCTATGAATGTTTGAGTTTGAAGATTTCAATAATTGCACCTTGGTCATGGTTTAATCATATAAAGAATATCAATAATGAACTAAATATAACATTTATCAATTATATACACTTATATAACAATCCTTAGAAGGAGGTGATGAAAAAATTAATTACAACACTTCATGAAGACAATATTCTGTATATATGCATGAGTGATGATTTACATTTTCAATGAATGGAAAAGAAAAAAGATAAATGTTAATATATATTTATAAAATAATAAATATATCATAATTATTATATATATTAATTAAATAAATCATTATTCCCAACTATGTAAAGTTTAAATTAATAACAAATCCAATCGCTTCGTGGAGGTGGTAGTCCACACGTACGAATGGGCGAAAATATCATTTTCCAGTGGATGGGAGAGTAAGAAGGTAGATATTATTTTATATTTATAGAATCATAATTATTTAATAAATGTAATATATATCAAATAAATTCATTTTTATATCCATCCATGTTATGTGGTGATGAAAATAAAAATACATTGCTTCGTGGAGGTGGTAGTCTACACAGGCATGCATGGGGGTAGCAGGACACATCGTGCACCCTATGGTACACAGTGTGTACCCCCTTTAAGAGTTCTTATGATTCTTGTTTTCTTATTTTGTACAATTATAGGTTGAGTACCTTCCCTTTGTCCTTTATCTCAAGGGTATAGTTTGTCATTACATCCATATCATTGGATTATGATCCCCTATAGAGACTAAGTCTCAGATAGAGTTGAGTTATCCCTCCATGAGACTAGAGTGAGATCCTCTATCATCATTTGTTAACTAGTTTTAGTTTTTAGAATCCACTTGACCTCCCTGAGTAGGGATTTGATCCTCTATCTAGAAGTACGTATTGGTAGGGTTTGTGGAATCAAGGGAATTTGATCCCCAATGTAGCGAGTTGACCCACAGTGGGTTTATGGTGACCCCAAGTGGTTCTAGGCGTGATGCCCTATCTGTGTATTAGAGTCTTCTTTGACTAGTTATATTTTATTAGGTAGGGCTAAATGATCTATAATTCTTCATAGAGTGTCTCTGATCATAGTATAGATCATGGAGTGAGTTATCCAGAAACGAGCATTGCTTCGAGAAGAATCCTGGGGTTGGTAGTTGGTTATGACTTCCTGGTGGTGTGGTACCTTTCCTGAGTATATTTGGGTGTTATAAATTGATTGTTATATCTTATATTGAGATTAATATACTTGGTGATTCATGTTTATTGTCTTCAGGGTTCCCTACTGAGCATTGTTGTACTCAAACCTATATGGTATTTACCCGCACGTGTTGTGTCTTATGAAGATGATGACACTTTTGATGGTGTCTTGGTAGGATATAGAGTGGGTGGAGCATAGCTTGAGCTTTTCAAAATGAATTTTTTTACCGATATATTGATTTTGACTTTAGTCCTCTCCCTTGGAGAAGGTTGTAATTTTATAGTTTTTGGATGGACTTGTATTTGGTCCCTTTTCTTCTTTGAGTAATTTTACTATCATACTTTGTTATGGGATCTTAGATGTATGTATGCATTATTATATTTATATTAAATTTCAAAATTGTGTGGTATTGGATATGTGTGCATGTGTATAAGTAATATAGGATAATGCATCCCATTTGCGGTATATGCCTACTCGGCATTGGCCGCCATCCCCTGGCCTATTGGAGGTGGGCTTGGGGTTGTCACAAGTTGGATCTCAGTGGGTTAGGTCATGAAAGAGGGGTATAAGAGCTTGGTTATACCTTATAATTAGACTCGGTGATATTGGGTTGGAGAATTAGTTTTTAGTGTTTGGATTTTGGCTTTTAGGATAGTGAATCTAGTGTTTGTGTGGAAGCCAACATATCCATACACCCGGATTATGATCACCTTCCATTCAACTCGAAACATGTAAACATTGGTTGTGGGGAATTTTTTGAAACAAGCATCATATATGAATGTTCGTGTTTTCCATGTCCCTATTGTGTTAGATCCCCAGATACTATCTTTTGATTGAGGTACATCTTGTTTAATTTCAGTATGCCTCCACACAAACAACCATAAATAATTCCACTGCATGATCATGAGGATGGTCTTCCTAGTGAAGAGGCATTAGTGCGTGGCCTTATACTAGAGATAAAACCTCTATGTGGTTTACTATCTAATACACCTCATATTTAGTAGTATATAGAGAAAGAAATACCAGATGATGATGCACATAGGTTTAGTTAGTTTCAAAAGTTGCAGAGGTAGTGAACTCTAAGGTCTCAAGGAGGTATTCACATTAATTTTATGACTTATGATGGAACTGTTATATCAGATAGAAGTTCTCATGATGAGTCTTTTTCAGGGATCTTCTAGATAATGGTGGAGATTGGTGAACCGTTCACATGGTGAGACTACTCTCTCTTTGATAGACTTTGATAACCTCTTTAGGGAGGAGTTCTATCTATCCAATTTTTAATCGGTAAAAATAAAATAGCATATACATCCACAGAAGGGAATAATTACCGTGTTAGAGTAATCAAATAGGTTTAATAATATCTCCCTTTACTCCTTGGATACGATGCGAGAACATTTCTTCCGAGCTTGGACCTTTGAGCAGGGCTTTCTCCAGAACATCAGGACATCTGTGATATCTCTTTGAATTTACACCTATGATGGAGTTCTTGATAAATCCTTATTGGTGGATAGAATTCTAGAAGATGAGACACCACTATTGGGAGCTAGTAGTGGGTACCCAGTAGCTAATACATCAGCTGCAGGTAGCCAATAGTGGTCATAGGGATCCAAGCATTCTAGATGATTTTGGAGGTAATAAAAGGACTCATAGCTAGTCGTGTAGGGTTCTCAGGGTGGATCAAATCACCCATGGTAGAAACAATGTTTCTCCAATGATGGTTGGGGACATTTGGATTTAGATTTTTCAATTAATTTCATACTAGATTGTGAGATGGTTGAGAGACCACTGAGACAAAGAAAGTGGAAGGAGCAGGGTGGTCCATAGGGAAGTGAACATGTAATAGGGGTCATAAGGGAAACAAGAGGTGGTCAGAGGTATGACTTATTTCCAACAACACCCCCAGGTGGTTAGTTTTAGGCTTAGAAAGCTGGTGGGAAGGGATGAGACTAACTGAAGGCTATAGAGGCCTATGACCCCAATGCTCCAGGGATAATATGAGGTACGATATGTGTGTTTTATACATTAGATGTCATAATGATAAAAATAGGTGATAATAATTCATTCCTTCCCACTTTATGGTTTGAGAATTAGAGATTTTAGTTGAGAAATTGGCTTGACCCTTAAGGTTAGATACTCCAACATGCAGTGACTTAGCGATTGTACACTTATGCAGACAATGTGATCTGATGGTTGCATGTGAGAGTATTATATGGGATTTAATTGTTGCATCAAAGATGAATTATAATTTCATCATAGGAAATGATGGAATATCTATATTTCACTCCCATATTTACTTCTTTAAGTGAATTATGTTGTGTTTCCATAGCGATAGAACAAGGTTTTCCTTTGTGGGTGATAAGGAGACCTTATAGGAGAATGATGATCTCAAGCATAGGAGAGTGAAACTGATAACTCACCAGTTTGCTGGAATGACTCTTAGATAATTGGTATCCTTAGGCTATCAGTTTCCTATGGTGGTAGTAGAGTATGGGGAAGTCTTTCCTAAGGGAATATCAGGTTTACCTCCCCACCGAGAGATAGAATTCTGCATCAACTTACATCCTGAGAAAACAAAAAAATCTACACCAGTATATCAGATGGATCCCATAGAGATTGGAGAGTTAACAATTCATTTAGAAGAGATGAAAAATAAGGGAATTGTGAGACCCAAAATTCCCCCCTTAGTATCCCCAGTGTTGTTATCCAAGAAATTGGAAAAAAGTGTTGGGATATATGTAGATTATTGGTGCTTGAATTAGGTTATTGTGATGAATAATTATCTACTATCAAGTATCAATGAACACTTTGATCAGTTGATATTGGAATGGTTGTTTTTGAAGATTGACCTTAGGCCAGGTTATCACCAGCTGTGAGTACGGGATGAGGATATACTGAAGATGACATTTATATGTCACTATGGTCACTATGAGTACTTGGTGATGCCTTTTGGTGTGATGAATTACCCAGTGGTGTTCATGGGACTCATGAACTGTATCTTTCATCCTTTCTTAGATCAGTTCAGGGCGGTCTTCCTTGATGAAATCCTAGTGTATTAAAAATCCAAGGAGGAGAACCCGAGACACTTAAGGATTGTATTAGACACACTTTAAGAGAACCAAATTTACAAGAAGCTCTTGAAGTGTCAGTTTTATATTAGATAAGTCAATTTTATAGGACACGTCATCTTAGAGGATAGAGTAGTAGTGAATCCAGCAAAGGTTTGAGGCAGTGAAATCATGGGAGCCACCCAAGAGTGTTAATTAGGTGTAGAGACTCCTTGGGTTAGTATGGTACTATCATAATTTTTTACCCAGCTTATCAAAAGTTACGACACCATTGGTACCCTTAACTCAGAAGGGGTATCATTTCATGTGGATAGATAGGTACCGATAGTTGTTTTAGGAGCTAAGATAGAGGTTAATGTGCACTCACATATAGATAGTTCCAGAAAAGGGTGTCAGGTATATAATGTTATGAAATGAATCCAGGAATTGAAATGGTTGTGTGCTGATGTAGAGGTAGGACTTTATTGACTATTATTCACACCATTTGAGACCACATGAGCAGAACTATGAAACCCATGATCTTAATTTAGTAGCGATAGTATTCTATTTGAATATGTGGTGACACTATCTGAGGGGTCAGCAGTTTATTATTTACTTAGACCACATGAGTATCAAGTATATATTCTCTCAAAATGCTGATGACATGAGAAATAGGAGATGGAAAGAGTTACTTTAAGATTATCACATCAAAAGTTTCTATTCTATTGGGAAGGGTATTGTGGTAGAAGATGATCTCAGTAGAAGATATGATTCTCAATTGTTGGCTGATGCATCAAAATAGTTATCCTCATTGTAGTTGTACTTCATGGACAAGGATAATGATTCATATATTCATAGATGGTTGTTACCCCACCTCTTTTACAACATGTTAGAGATTATAAATGAGGATTTACAAACTATGAGACCTTACATACTTATATATCTACTGGACATGCTCTGGATGGATATTCAAAATGCGAGGATCACATTATCGATGATACCTTTGATGTTTCGATAGGAGGTGTTTTAGGAGTTTTATACACCCCATTTGGTGATAAATCCAAGTGTGGAAAATATATACCAGGACCTTTGACATCAGTTTTGGTGGCTAGGTATAAATAAGGGATTGGTAGAGTTTATCTCACAATGCCTTACTTTTCAATAAGTGAATTCTGAATACAATGTTCCAGAATGTTTAGCTCAACCCTTGAGGTTCCATAGTGGAAGTTGGATGATATTGATGTGGGATTAGTAAAGGTATTACAACATAAATCCAAGGTACATGATTCTATATAGGTATTCATATAAGGACTCACTAGGTTTTCCCACTTCAAAGATATTTGAGATAAGAGTTTAGTAGAGATTTTGATAGTACTCTACATATAGAAGATAGTCAGACTCAATGGAGTTCCCTCAATGATCATATTTGAATGTGATGATCTCTTTAAATCTCAATTATGGATGGGATTATATGTATCTTTTGGGACTCAGTTTCACTTGATCACAACATTTCACCCCCATATTGATGGCCCGATAGAGCGGAATATTTAGGTCTTGGAGAACACGATTCAATCATGGGCATTGGAATTTTTCCATAGTAAGGTGGATCAAATACCCTTGTTAGAGTTTTCATAAAACAATAGCTACCATTACAACATTGGTATTACTTCATTTGAGAATTTATACGGGTGAACCTACAGGAAACCACTTTGTTTGATTAATCCATGTGATTCAACACTCATGGGTTCCCAGTTGGTGTGAGATACTTTAGAGAAGGTGAAAATCATCTCGGATTGGATTAAGGCTAGATAGATATATCATAATTATTATATGGACTGAAGATGAAGACATTTGGAGTTTGAGGTAGGAGTCCATGTGTTTCTGATAGTCTCACCATGATGTGGATTGAAGAGATTTGGCCGTGGTGATAAGTTATCTCTAAGATTCATTTCATCATTCCAGATACTATATTGAGATGATGAGGTGGCATAACACTTAGCTCTAATATTGCAGTGGTATTGGGTACATAATTTATTCCACATGTCATAGCTAAGGAGGTACATGCATGACCCGTCTCATGTTATCAACTGGGGTGACTTGGACATTGAGGATGGAGATACATTTATAGAGTACCCATTGTGTAACATCCCCAAACTGGGAGCCACTAAAACAGTTCCCTAAGTTGTGTCTTCACATGACCTTAATCACACCTCCCCATATGCCAGAGGTTGTCGAATAATAGCTGGGGTCTAAGTGTCTTGTTGTGTGGCTATACCCTCTTTTGCAGAGTAATCCATGACATAAAACAAATAGAATAACAGAAAAATATATAATAACCAATGAACATTCATAAATATCCATATCCCAAAACTTTTCCCAAACCACAACCAAAAATAAATATGTCATATCATACAACATTGCCAAGTGAAACAAAACAAAAAATAGAGACAAATAGAAGAATCCCCAAAATGGTCTGGACTCTATGTTTGGAACCTTATCAATGTACCTCTCAAGCATGACTCAAATCCCAAGAACATGGACCTTGCCTCTTTTCTGAATAGAAAGCATGAAATATGCTCGGGTACCCAATGGATGCCCAATAAGGGTGCGAGTACAACTAAATATGCCACAACCAATGGTTTATACAAAATATTTAGTCTAAACAAATAGTGCATGAAAATATGAAATAAAGGACAATTAAATAAAATACTTTTTAGGGGACACTAGTTAAAAATATTTACTTAACTATTACTAGTCATAGTTCCAATTCATTATATTCATCTTCTTAATTACTTGGTTCATCATCAAAATTTGAACCATGGGATAGGAATTTAAAATATTCACACAAGGTTCAAGGAATTTTTCATTATGCATAAGGGAATAATCCAAGTCCCTATCTCACTACGGATTATACATCACAACATCACACTATCCTAACTTTAAATCATAGTCCTTGTACAATGTAATTATTAGGGGAATATAGATCTATCCCCTTCCCTAACCCATGAATTGTGGGTGGAGTTAGAGAAATAGTCTAACTAAACCCATGATAGGAGATGTAATCCTTTTACCCTCTCCTCAAGCCACGTACACCTATTTTTTCATCCATTCACCATAAATAAAACACATCACAACCAAACAAAACCAATACATGAAACAATAAAAATCCATAATAATCAACATGGAAATTAATATTATGCCATAACCCATTAACACAATTTCCATTTACATTACTCAGCACATTTATCCCAATTCCCATTCTCATGCCAATCTCACAAAGAAAATTTAATAACTCCCTTTTACCATCCCATTTCACATATTCATTAATTCCCTTATGAAATACATTTTAACAAACTTTCTTTTCAAATACTATTTCTAATAGAAATATTCCCCATTTGATATAGACCAACTCTCTTAGGAACTTCTAATATAATTCATAATCCACATGTCATGATCTTAATTAACCAAATTAACCCATTTTTGTGCCATAAAAAAAACATTTAAGACATTAAAAAAACTAGACACAGTGACTATATTCAATTTTTAATTCCATTAAGCATATAAAAATTCTCAATAAGGGCTCTACATTATCCCACAATGACCAGGCGCTTACTTAACCTATTTCTAGACTCGAGATTTCTTACACACACCATGAGTGGCCTCAAATTGGTCAAATCATCCTTTATGTTTAACATGGGGAAAATTAGGGGTTCTAATCATCATTGGGACTCCCATTTTACCAAATATTACCAAAGAAATAAAAATAAATACAAGAGGTGACCAATAACAAACCAAACGTGAACAAATATTTAATGATACTATGAAATATAACTTGTAGACCACCAACCTTGAATTAATTGATGAACACACTCTTAATAATATCCTTTGATCACAATTAAACCACACATTGAATCCTAAACCTAGATATCACCTGAAAAAGAGGGTTTTAGATATTTGGATGAATATAAGAGGGAGATGAAAACCCTAAACCAAAAAGAGAAGCAAGAGAGGGACTAGATTCATCCGGTGCTTTGATCCGCAACTAACGACAATCCAAATAGTTTGGGATTGAAGGAGAAACATCAGAATCTTAGGTCTATCAGGTTCATACCAAGGGTTTTAAGAGGTGAAATTGAAGAGAATCCTGAGTTAGAACATAAACCCCAGGGTGGAGATTTTGTAATTTTTTCAAACATTACTGGGCCACATAGTTTACCCACATGGTTTTTTAAATTGTGAACAAACCATAAAAGAGAAAATATATAAGAGAATTCGGGTCACATGGTTATCTAGGTAGTTCACATGGTTTGAAAAACTGTGCTTCAACTATGTATTAATCTACTATCCAAGGTTTCATGGTTTTACTCGGAAGGCCGAATAGTTTACTTAACCACGCACCTTGCACAATTTCACCTTTTCCCCTTCCTTTCATGTCCCAAACCCCCGAAACACTCTTGAGTCTCATAATACTCCTAGGAAGTATTTATTTATCTAAAGATATGTGAATTAAATTGAAACTTAAATGAAAACATACCTTAAGAAAATACAGGATCATATAACCTCCCAGCCTTATAATGACTCATCCTTGATGAGCCATACTTCTAAGAATTCTTGAGTTTCAGATGAAAAGATATTGGGACATTGGGCCCATACACTTAACTCTCACTCTTAGTTTTCTTTATTACTTTTCCATGTTTCCATAAAACTATAACTAAGGGAACCATCTTACCCTACAAGACCTTGTCTCTACAATCCATAATACAATCCGCATGCTCCTAAAAGGATGCATTAGCTGCATTCTCAACATCTTCAACATTAATCACATGATATGAATCAAGGTGATATTTCTAGATATTAAAGACATGAAAAAAATCTTGAATTTCACTATACCACTATAGAAGATCCAATCAGTAATCCACTAGTCTGATCCTCTCCAGGATCTCAAATAGCCCCACATACCTGGGTGCCAATTTTCCCAATTTTCAAATTTGACGTTGACCCATCCTTGCTGACACCCGAAAAAACACATTATATCCCACCAAAACTCATGATTTATATGAAGCTAGTCATCATATTACATCTACCTACTATGAACAATTGTCATGTGATTTTGAATCAATAAAAATTTTTCTAACATCTCTTGTACAAGACTCGACCCTAACAGATCAGACTCCCGAGATTCCAACCAATACAATAGAGATCTACACAGTCTTTCATAAATTGTCTCAAAAGGTTCCATCTGAATTTTATCCTGTAAACTATTGTTGTAAGAAAATTCAACAAGTGACATGTTTTTTTCCCATGAACCACCAAAATCAAGAACCTAAGCTCTCAACATATCCTCTAATACCTTAATCATATGCTTTGAATTCCCATCCTTTGTTGGGTGATATGATATACTCAAAAATACCTCAGTACCAAGTGACTTATGTAACCCCTTTCAAAAGCATGATGTAAAATTAATATCATGATCCAAAACTATGGCTCTCAACACACCATGAAAACACACTATTTCTCGAACATAAAACTCACCCAAATGATCGATTGTGTAAGTCTCATGTATTGGAAGGAAATGGGCCACCATAGTCCACAAATCCAAAACCACCGAAACCACAACATTCTTTTGAGGTTTACATGAAATAACCACAATGATAGCCATCATTATGTCATTACACATCCACTATGGAATAGGAAATTTTTGTAACAAACCACTTGGGTGATGATTCTCGACCTTCACTTGTTGATACATTAGGAATCTTGACACAGAACCCACAACCTATTTTTTCATTCCTAGTCACCAATACTACCTGTAAAGATAATGATACATTTTAGTCAATATAGGATGAAGCTCCCACTTTTATGAATGGATATCACGCATCAAATATTCCCACAAACACATTGGAACAACCACAAAACCATAAACACTGAAAATTCTATCATCACAAAGAGAGAAACTAGAAGGTGACTCCCCACCATTAAGAATTTATTTCATAGCTAGACACTTTGAATCCTCTAGATGAATCTTCTTGAATTGACTAAAAAGTATGTACTCAACTACTGTAGTCGCAATGTTTATTTTCTTGTGAGCATCCCACACCTCTAGGGGAATCTCAGCAAATAAGGTCATCAGTCTCCACTCAGAGTTGGATTCTTGAACCACCTGATTCTAAGTCTTCTGGATCAAATCATCTATAACATTAATCACTTTTCCTAGTTTATAAACCAACTTGAAGTCAAATTATTTCATGTAATCGATCTAACTTCTCTATCAAAGATTAAAATCCTACTGAGAGAATATTTACTTAAAACTTTTATGATCAGTACACACCGTGTACCACTCTCGCAATAAGTAATACCTCAAACACTTTATGAAATAAACACAATTAGATAAATAAAGATCATCCATAGGATAATTTCTTTGGAGGCCTCAACAATCTTGACCCATACACTGTAACCCTATCATCTTGAATCAACACTGCCCCACATCTAACACCAAATACATCACAAAAAAAGATGTACCAATTACTCAGTTTGGGTATGATTACAATCAGTGCAATAGTCAATCACTTCTTTAACTCTTGAAAATATTTCCTGCTTTCCTCCAACCACTCTAACTTAACTCTCTTCTTTTTTAAGCCTGATAGTGGAACTTCAAGATATAGTAATTCTTTAACGAACCTTCAGTAATAACCAACAAATCCTCGAAATCTATAAACATCTGAAACATTCTTAGGCTTCTCATAAGGAGAAAACAAAACAACAATTTCTCTAGATCCATTAACACAATTGACTCAAAAATGATGTTCCCCAAGAAATTCACTTTATCAATCCATAACTGACATTTTGATATCTTGGATTAAATCCTATTCTCTCTTACTTTACTCAAGAAGATATCAAGATGTTTGGAATGATCATAAAGAGTTATTGAGTACACCAATATTTCATCAAAAAATACCACAATAAACTAATCTAGGTATGGGTGAAAAATCTAGTTTACCAAAGCCAAGAACACAACTGGTGCATTGGTCAACCCAAACGACATCACCACAAACTTAGAAAACTTGTACATGCTCCAAAAAGATATCCATTGTATATCATAAGGTCTCACTCTCAATTGATGGTATATCAATCTCAAATCGATCATGTTGAACACCGAAGCACCCCTCAGTTGGTCAAATAGGTAATCAATTATGGGAAGTGGGTATCATTTCTTAACCGTCATCTATTTCAATGTCCTATAGTCAACAGAAAACCTCAAAGATCCATATGAATTCTCATAAAACAACACAGGAGACCCATAAGGCCACATACTAGGATAGATAAACCACTTTATCTCCAAATCTTCTAGCTAAACCTTACTTTCCTAGAGTTCGGTGCCATTTGATATGGCGGAATGGAGAATGGTTCTTCCCCTAGAATCAACTCGATCGTAAATTCAACATCCATATTAAGTGGTATCCCAGAGATGTCCTTAAGAAAAAAAACATGTAATCGATCCACAATGGTAGGGAGGGATGGTTTATCCCTTCCTCCTTCATCTAGCACAAGACAATCCACTTAGGCCATGGGTTCTCCCAAATGCTGGAAATCTAGCCCTTCATAACCTTCTCGAACATCCCACTCACCACAGAGGACATAAGTATCTCTATTGAGTGATGTTAATGTTACTCGATGTCGGTAAAAATCTAGATAGTCTTGAAAAAAAACAACCAGAACATACCCAAAATCAAGTAAAAACCTAATATCTCAAGGAAAAATATGTTCCACAGAAAATGATATCCACCAACCTCTAAAGAAAAACCTTTACGTTGTCTAATATTCTCAACATGCACCCCCTATGGAGTATCAATTGACATAACCCACAAGAACTTTCTATTGATAGGCCCAAACCAACTACAAACTATATAGAAATGAAATAATGTGTGGTACCTATGTCAAATAAATCACTAGAGAGCATGGAACCTACATGAGTCATACCTAAAATAGTAGGCAATCCATCCTTTCCACCTCCAGGTGTACACCGAATTGTGTAGAGATGACCTACCCCTATACCCTTTGATCTAGCCTGATTACCTTGCACTAAACTTCCCTATTGGTATGGATGATATTTCCCTGATGTTCCACATCCACCACCCCTACTAGTAAAACCCATGGAGCTCTAACTTTCTGCATGGTATGTGGTGACCAAACCCCTTCCAACACTCAACATTTTCCTCTAACCTCCATATGTTCCTGATTGTCTAGGGTTCTTATAGAACCTTTATATAGTCCCCAACCTTCCACATGACCGACACTCAACTGGTGGTTGAGGACATTGACCCCGCATATGCCCCTTCCTGCCACACTGGTAACAGAACACCTGATCATCACCATGAGAAACTGGTCCTCTCTTATAACTACACTTTTCACTTTCTCCCTATTAGAAATTCCCAAAATGATGCTTTCTTACCTTGGAAGCGGCACCACCTATCCATCCAGATGGCATAAAAAGTCCGTCACCTGATTCTCCCTTCAGGATCAGTTATGAGAGAAGGGCCCGATTAACTACCTTTTCACACCTCTTTAGATAAAATATATTCACATGAGACCTAATCTTGTGCCTAAGACCATTCTAGAAACAGTTCTCCATAGTCTCCTCATCCCTTGCCTACATCAGAATTATGTGGAATAAGTTAGTGAAACGACTAGTATAATATATCATTAATATAGACCCTAGGCCAGACTCATAAACTTCATAGCCTTATTTAATCAAGGACTCTAGGTAGTATTGTTCCAATTTTTTTCCTGAAAATACTTCCATACCATTCCTTTATCATGATCTGTCTGAACCATAATGTCCCACCAATGCTTTGTCTGGCCCCATAACATATAGGCTAATAACTCGACTCACCTCTCAAATAGAGTCTCTATATGAAAAATAATTGTTTGAATTGAATCTATCCATAACTCGAATTCCTTATTCCCACCCTATCTAAAAAGTTTGGAGGGTGTTGTAGCTGAAACTCCCTGGTCAGCTCGAACATACTCGGTCCAATCCACCCTAGGTCCCATTCCATAATTGGTATGAAATGAGAGAAGTTCTCACTAAACTTATCTTCACTATAATCTTGAAAAGAAGGATATTATTACTCAAATACTGGGAAATTATTCTTGGTAACGTCCTCTTGTTTCCCAACTAGTACATGTGTTCGTGGTGGCATTTCTCTACAATGCTAAACATGATCTTTAGAACATAAATGATAAAGCTTCCAAAAAATATAAATTATGGCTCACCACTAAACAAAAACAAAAACTTTAGTATACACATTTCAAAAGGGCCCTATCATACTGAGAACACACCCTCAACCATCCCTACTGAGGACCATGGTTAACAAAGGGTGACTAACTCACACTGTTACAAGCCTTACCTTCTATACCATTTTGAAACTATTTCCCTATCACAACATAATTCAACAACATTTCAATTCACTTTCAACACCTTATTAATAACAATTGGAAAATTATTATTTAATTTCATCCTGTTTTACTCATTTTCATCATGTCATTATACACCATTTTAATCAATTTCAAGATTATCAAAGGCATCATAGACTTTATGTCCAACACACCCATCCTGCTTGTGTTCCTACCATGATGCATGTCACTTATATATATAGGTTCCTAGAATGATGCATGATTGCACTACCTCGTTTCATTTTTTCCATGAGAAAATAATCATAAAACAATCACATCACAAAACAAGTGTGTCACCAAATAGTGAAATATTATCAAAAGTAGTAGCACACAACAAGAACAACAATTCATACCCTAGTTGACTTGGGTTTTCTCTCATACATGGGATTGCTAATCCCAATAATGAGATCATTACCAAGGACTTACACATTCCTAACCTCCCATATACCACCCCACTTAGTAATTCATAGAAAAGAGCTCATATGATACCACTTTGTAATGACCCTGACCCAGGATCCACTAAACCGGTTCCCCATTCCGGGTCATCACATGACCTCAAGCATGCCTCCTCGTACACTAAAGGTTACTGACTAGCAGAGAGGGTATAAGGGTCATATGGGGAGACTATACTTTCTTTACCAAAGTAATAAATAGTAGAAAACAAATAAAATAGTGGAAAAAATATTAAATAACCAATGAAAATGCATAAATAACCATCTCCCAAAATTGGGCACAAACCATAACCAAAAGTAAGTATGTCATGTCATATGAAATTTCATTATAAAACAAAACCCAAAATAAAGACAAACAATAGAATCCAAAAAACGGTCATGAATCAATGTCTGAAACCTCAACCATGTACCTCCAAAGCATGAATCAAATCCCAAACACAAGGCCCTTGCTCCTTTTCCAACCTACAAGCATGAAATATTCTTGGGTACCAAATAGATACCCGAGAAGGGTGTGAGTACAACTTAGTAGTCCCCCAAAAATGGTGTCTACAAAATATCTAGTCTAATTAGATAGTGCATGTAATTATAAAATAAAGGACAAGTAAAAAAAAGAGACTTTAGGTGCCGCTATTTAACAATATTTACTTGGATATTACTATTCATAGTTCTAATTTATGATGTTCATCTTCTTCATTACTTATTTAATCATCAAAATTTAATCTATGGGTTATGAATTTACATCATTCACACAATGTTCATAGAATTTATCATTTTTCATAAGGGAACAAGCCATGTAGCTATATCACTAGGGTTAATACATCACAAAATCAAAATTTCCACAAATCAAATCCTAAATCGAGGTGGAATGAAATCGTTATGGGAATATAGCTCCATCCCCTTCCCAAACCCATGCATTATGGGTGGATTTAGAGCATCCGTCCATCTCAACCCACGAGTGGAACCTTAGTTCTTTTTCCCACACCTCAAGCCATGTGCACATGATTATTCATCAATTAAACACATATAAACTATATCACATCCAAACAAAAATAATATATTTAAAAAATTTAATCCATAATAATCAACATGGGAATTAATATTGTTATATAACCCATTAACACAATTTCTATTTACGTTACTTATCCCATTTATCCGAATACAAATTCTCATGTTTATCTCACTAAGCACATTCAATAACTCCCTTTTATCATACCATTTCACATATTCATTCATTCCAT
Organism: Viscum album; assembly: GCA_963277665.1. Classification (NCBI taxonomy): domain Eukaryota; kingdom Viridiplantae; phylum Streptophyta; class Magnoliopsida; order Santalales; family Viscaceae; genus Viscum; species Viscum album. Next base: position 900,014,075 of record OY728131.1, on the reverse strand, counting down.
TATGAAATACAATTTAACATATTTTCATTTCACATACCATTACTAATGAACATATTTACCATTTAATATGCACAAACTCTCATAGTAATTTCTAATATAAATCATAATCCACATGCCACAATCTTAATTAACCAAATTAACCCATTTCTGTGCCATTCCAAACAACCCTTTAAGAAATTAAAAAAACTAGGAACAATACCAATATTCCATTTTCACTTCTATTAAACATATAAACATACTAAATAAGGGATATAAAATTTCTTACAATGAACATGTGCTTACTTAACCCATTTCAAGACCCGGGATTGCCTGCGCACCCAGTGGGTGGACCCCAATGGGTCAAATCATCCTCAATGTGTCCCATGGGGACCATTAGGGTTTCTAATCATTGTTTGGACAAACATTTTACCAAATATTACCAAATAAATCAAAATCATAACAATAGGCGACCAAGAAAAAACCAAACATGCACAAATGTACAATGAAACTGTGGGATATAACTTGTTGACAACCTACCTCAAAAATGTTGATGAAAACACTAGTAATAGTAGCCTGAGATCTTGATTCAACAACCCATTGAATTATCAACCTAGATCTCATCATAAAATAGTTTTTTAGATACTCATATGAAGATAAGAAGGAGATGAAAATCGTAAACCAAAAAAATAAGCAAGAGAGGGACTATACTCACCAAGAGCAATGATCCACAACCAATGACACTCCAAATGACTTAGGATTAAAGGAGAACCATCTATTAAAATATTGGGTTGATAGGGTTCATCCGTAAGGTTATATAAGGTTAAATGGAAGAAAATATTGAGTTAGAACATAAAACACTAAGGTGGAAATCTTGTAATTTTCACAACTTTATTGGGCTTCACGGTTTACCCACATAGATTTAAAAACCCTATAAAACCCTGAAAGATACACTATCAAAGGTAATTTGGGTTTCACAATTACTTAGGAAGGCCACAATGTTTGAAAAACAATTCTCCAACCATTCATTAAGACACTATCCAATGCCACACGATTTTCTTGGGAAGGCCACACAATTTACTTAATTATGTTCCAACCGTGCACCTTGAACAGTTTGGATAGGGTTTCCTTCCTTTCATGTCCCAAACCCCTGGAACACCCCTGAGTCCCCTCATACACCTAGGAAAAATTTATTTATCCAAATATAAGAGGCTTAAACTGAAACTCAAACAAAAACATACCTCAATAAAATCTGGGATTTTACATGGGGGATCAAGGATCTATTAGAGAGGATCCTTCATTGGTGATCAATTACCCCTGTGTTTGTATAGTAGTAGAATGGGAATCATCAAAAGAGAACATGAGAGTGAAGAAAATGTGAGTGGGAGGCTTAGATTCATTATCAGTTCCCACATCTCTTTTTTGTAGCCCTTGTTTTGGGTTTTAGGGGTGTAAATATCTAAGGTAAGGAGAATGTAATATCTCATATTTTATATATATTAAATTTGGATAATATATGTATTATTTTTGAGACAATACACTAAGATAACATGTGATTATAAGGCCTGGTGTGCCTGAAGTAAATATTTGAAAAATATTAGACATATTAAATAGCATGGATGTGTAGTTTTATTAAAATAATAGAATAACTCCTAAACAAAGGTCTGGATCAGAAATTTGAGGGAAATGTTGAGTTTAGAATTCGGGGCTTACCTTAGGCATGACATAATATTTTCTATCACAGTATGTTTGTGAACATATTTTCACAGGAATGAAATTAATAAAATAAATTAACTTTAGAATTTATTTGATTTTGTTCAATATAGAGACTTACATCCTCTTTTAATACATGTATATGAATTTTTTCTTAGGGTTGGATGCTAAACCTATGTGTACTAAGATATATTTGAGGAGATATTTCTTGGTTCATGAAAAAATATCAAGATTATATCATGGATAATTAATCCAATGGAGATAGAGGATCCTGTAAAAAATGTAAATGTAATCATTATTCATCAATTATCTATCCAAACTCTAGGTAGGATGTTTTAATTATTGGATTTATTCTCTGTTTTTTATTTCTACAATGAATGCAAATGAATAAATGAATATATTGATCTATTTTTTGGTAATATTGTGGTATTGGTTAGATTAATTAGATTTTGGGAGAAATATTTCGTAATTATTTATTTCCTCATTGTTATTATCACGCCAATGAAGTGAGATAAACATGAACGGTTATCATGTTTTCTTCCTCTATCTTTTCTTATCTTTTTCCCTCATGATTCTTTATCCACCGTAAGAATTATTTGTTTAGCTTGGGGTTTGAAATATCCTGAACAATTGATCATTTGACACCCGTTTATTAGAGTAACGATATGAAATTTTAGATCTAGGATTGTCATGATATGATGGTAGTGTGATGATGAAAATGTTAGTGAATCAGATGGTTTTGGATACCCAATTTAGTGTTATTCAGTTCAAAATTAATAACTATGTGTATATCAATTTTCCAAATGGATTTAATGGAAAAATACATTAGTAAATGATGATAAGGATCATGCAAGATGAGATCTTGTTTTATTTACTAATATGGTTTTCATATTGGTGACCAAAGGATCGGTCGAAGGTGCATGTTGTGGATCTAGGTTTCTAGATTTTTTCATGCAACACAATGTGTAATCTGAATCTACATGCCATGTGGGGCCCCTAGATATAGCACTAGGGATTTATCCAGAGTTTATAATCACAAAACATGTGACCCCTGTCATATGGCTTGTGACCCCTTCTGTGTGACTTGGTCTGTACTTTCGATAGTACATAGACACGAGAAAAATTACATGACTATATGGAAAACCATGTACTTGTATATGGAAAAGACTTGGTGTACATGATTAAGTACAATGACATATCCTTGGTACATGGACCTGACTAGATGATGTGGGTAGGGAACCATGTGTCTCTACATTCCATGCACTCCTTGAACAAACCATGTATACAGAGACTATAATCCATGTGAGACTTTTCCATAGTGGTATACAAGATGATATTTAGACACGCCATGTACCCCTTGGTACATGCTATATAACACCTTCAAGTGTTATTGTGACTCTTTATATTTATAGTTTTATTAGTATAAGATGAGAAAATTCTCTTATTCCTTTATCTCAAGGTCACTTGTGGTATTACATCCATATCACTGGATTATTATCCCCTCTAGAGGTGAGTCTCATATAGAGTTGTGGTGTCCCTCTAGGAGACTAGAGTACAATCCTCTATCATCCTTTATTCCCTAGTAGGAGTTTGTGTAAACTATATAACCTTACTAATAATGGTGTTAATCCTTCATCTAGTAGCCTGTATAGATAAGGTTTGTGGAATCATGGGCGTTTGATCCCTTATATAACGGGTTGATCCATATTGGGTTCGTGGTGTCCCTCAGTGATTTTGGGCATGAACCTTATCTAAGTATCAGTGTTTTCATAGAATGGTGAGTTGTAATTGGGTGGGTACCAATGAGATATACCTTTTTTTAGTGCCTATTATAATGTCATGGATTGTGGAGTGAGTTCTCCCAGAATTCACATTTCTTCGAGCTAAATCTTGAGCCTGGAAGTTGGTTATGACCACCTGGTGGCGTGGTGTATTTCCTGAGAATATTTCGGTGTTTCTATTATAAAATGATTTTTATATTTTATATTGACTTTAATATACATGGTTATTTATTTTTAGTGTTTTCGAGGTGTCAAAATGAGTATTATTATACTCACTACTACATGGGATTTGCCAGTATGTGTAATGTCTTATAGAGACGATGACCCTTTTGGTGATATCCTGGGAGGACAGGGAGTAGGTGGAATATAGATAGAGATTTTCAGACTATGGTGTTTTAACACAATACTGCTTTTGACTTTATTTATAACCCTTGGAGTATGTTGTACATTTATAGTCTTTGGCTGGGATTGTATTTACCACCTTTTCCACTTTCATTACTCTTACTCTCATACTCTATTGTGGGATCATAATTGTATGCTTGTAATGTTTTAGTTATTTTATATTTCATCATTGTCTGGGCTTGGAAATGTGTGAGTGTATACATGTACTTTAGGCCAATTCCTCTCATTTGTGGGATATTCCTACTTAGCACTATTTTCCATCCCCTAGTCTATTGGAGGCAGGATTGGGGTAGTCCTGAAACATTTCTCTGTGGGTCAGGTCATGACAAAAACTAAATTTTCGGGTGAAGCCTATTATGAGAATAAAGAGACTTTTTAAAGGTTGTAATGTTCATATCCCTCTATAAATTATACTCTATGTCATATTTATAGACACCCTTTACTAACATCATTAGTAAGTAATAATTAAAATTGCAAGGACACACTTTATTTAAGGGGGAGAGAATGTAAAGACCCAAGATTTAACTATATCATCCTTAAATAAATAATACATTAAATAGAATGTATCACACTATATAACAAATTAAAAAATAGCCGTAATATATTTTTAACATAAAAAATGACTGTTAAAACATAACCATTAAATTAGTTAGTTTAAATTGAATAACCCTATTGAAAAATCAATAAAGGTAGTGGGAATAAATGGCATCCAAAAGAGTAAATATTCATTATAAATCCCACTTTTCTAAGATTATAATGGATTTAGATTAACAAGGATTTTTCCTAGAAAAATCCAAAGTCGAACACATGCGATTATAGTTTGAGAAAAATTGTATACAAGAGATGTTCAAGATCATGAATATTACATCAGCATCCTTGCTAACTGAACCACCACCAAAATGAAAAAATGGATCTTATCTAATGCTTAGGTCTTAAAAATATATCATAAGGGGTTATGTATGTATATATTAGGATTATATCAAATAGTAATAAAATATTTATTTGTATATATATATCCATAATTTTTATACTTTTTGAAAGGTAATTTTTACTAAATTCACTTTCTGTTAAGAAAATATATTTTTTAGAAATTGGAATTTTATTTAAAGGAAATAATTTTATTTTGATTAAATAATAACAAGATATATTGATACTATATTAGTAAGTAATTTATAGGGAATGAATTGTTAATACAATAAAAGTTGTTTTCCTATAAAAATAGTTTTTTCTATATTTTATGTTTTTAATTAAAAAATCTATAAACTAAAGGATTTTAATTTTAAAAATTTAATAATTTTTTTAGATTTATAATTTCTATATTCTATTTGGATATATTTTTAATATTTTTCTAAAATGATTAACTTTTAGGTGGAGAATGCAAAATACCATTTTTACAAATAACATGACTTTATGACATTATTATTATATAAGTATGAATTGGAAGTTTAAAAAACCTTTTTATAAGAAAATATATATATTTTATATGTGAATTTATTTTTTTTTTAAAATATTTAATTTATTGACTCATATTTTACATTTTTTGAATTTAAGTTATATTTTTCAAAAACATTGTTCTTAATACATTATATATTTAGTATTTTAAAATTAAATTTTATCAATTTTAATAACTGAATAAAAAATGGATTTAAAATTTATCATAAATATTTTCAAATTATATTATAATTTCTACATAATTTTTGAGCATAAAAGATAATTTACATAGTTAAAGAATAGTCATTATGGTGAAAACTAAAATGAAAAAAAGATATAGCTTAGAGGTAAAGGGCCTAAAAAGTTTAAAAAATGAATTTAATTCAGTTTTGGAAGTGTTTATTAATCTTATATCTCATACTATCTATTATTTCTCAATTTTGGATCTAATTTCTTTGAGGGTGACTTCCTACTATTGAAAAATATAGGGTATTTAAATTAATGTTGTCTCTTTTTCCTTATAAAAGGCTACTTCTATCCTAACTTACCCTAACACCAAAATACCTTAATTTTTCCCAAATATTTGTCAAAAACTCTCCTACACAGTTCTATAAACCTTAATCTGATTTTGGTATTCTCCAAATACCAATCCTCAAAGGTTTAATCCCCTTCACAAATGAGATAACCCAAGAAGTGAGGTATAAGTTCCCAACATCACTTTATTTTTTCTATTTCTTTATGTGATTTTATTCTTCCAAAAATTTTATTTCACCATATTAAATTGAAAACATAATTATAATTATTATAATATTAATTTATTATAATGATGGTGCATGCATTACCAACTTCCCCTTTCACATTAAGTAAAACAAAAATGTTAATCATTTGCTACGTGAACTACCACCTCCATGGTGAAATGTATTTTGTTTTCCACCACCACATTAAAAGGATGGTAATAATATGGAATTTAATATATATTTTTATAATTATGAAATATTTTATATTCTGAAATGATAAACCAAATTATTCCATTTTCCCATTCTATGGAAAACAAAATCATTATCCATGCATACCTGTAGACCACCACCTCCATAGAATGATCATTTTCTATTTTTCATTTCATAACCTCTCTAAATTTGAATTCATGAGAATGGTTTTAAAGGAAAAATATTAAATTTATTATATCATTAATTTATAGTTATTACAAATTGGAGAAAATGTTAATTATATGGTCAACAAACGATTATCGTAAAGTCAATCATTTAAAACAAGTGTACCAAGAGGAAAATATTTAATTAAAATTATGAAATATTTTAATATCCATTACTTATTTGTGTTATTCCTTTATTATTCTCATATATAACACTAATAAACACTATATGATATCATTAGACTACTAGTGTAATGATATTGAAACAAATAACCCCAAACTGATCCATTAAGCATGATATGTACATATTTGGGTGTGTTTGACCACTTACTTGAACATTACAAGGAAATTATAATGAAAATGATTATAAAAACAAAATTAATGGTACAATATTATATATATATATATATAAAATGTTTTTTGTTTTATAAATGATACATCAATGTTTAACTCATTAATTAAGAAAACACCCTTCATTGATTTAAAATAACTCAAAAATTTCTTTCGTCAATTTCATCTTATAAGATAAAGACTAAAGTAACAATTAAATAAAATATAAAATTTATAAAAAATTATAAGTTATAAATTATAGTAACAGTAATTAACTTTTAATTATTCACTTTAAAAGAATAACTCATAGCCATATTACTCATACGAAACTAATATAGTAAGTCAAAACTATAAACATCCGATTTAAAAAACTATAAAAAAATAACTAATATACATGTAAAAAATGATTATTAATGGAAATTATAATTATTTTGAGGTATAAATATGGTAATAAAATAGTATATTATGATAGCTATGTTTTTTATAGGAGGTTAGGGCACATTAAACTAAGAGAGAATAAAGGTAAATAGTTTTCATGACTCAAATATCATTCATGGTCAATAATCACCCTTCTTTATATATTATCTTTAAATGTTAATATATTATAACCTATGATGGAGTTATTTCTTATTTTTTTTCTGGGGACATCATGTGTCACACCAAAGTCTTCTTCCTTGGTGATTATATTCTTTCCTTAAAACACATTGTGTTAGAAAAATTCTAACTACTTTTAATATATTTTCTTCCAAATCTATGTTCTTACTCCCCAAAAATGTTCTACTTTACCTAATGGAAACTTAATTTATTTTTATCTATAATTATAATTTTATTCTCTATAATTAATTTTAAATTAAATTTTCTTTATCCTTTTAATGAAATGGTTTTCAAACAAATGTATTTCAAAAGATAAAAAAGGGGATTGCATCCATTGAAGAATCAAATGTTTTATCTTATAATACACATTTTTTGATAAACATATTGTATTTTTTTAAAAAAAATTATAACTCTTTATACTAAGGTTTTCAAAAGTTTACTCTTTAATGTCACAATTATTTTTAATTAACTTGTACTTTATCTTTTATAATAACGTTTAAAATGTTTTGTGAAAAAATTTATATTTTCACTTATATTTTTACACTATGATTTATTATTTATGAGGTGTTGTTTTTACCTCTATATATATTATTATGATATAGTTACTTTTAAAAATTGATAATTTTTATATCTTATGATTTATCAAGTTTGTGATATACGATGTTATTAGAATGTTTAAGAAACCCATTCTTTTTCCATGAGTTTCTTAAAAAACAACAATGATTGAATTTAAGTGGAACATATATGTATGGATGAGGATGGGTGTAGTACTATATCACCCTCTATTTCATTGGTTTAATTTTATATATAATGATATAGTAAGGTGTGAACATAATGTGTTTGTTCACATAAGCATGGTATTGGTGGGTTTTCTCACAATGGTTTCTTATGCTTATAGTTGTGCTACATTTCCAATTCTATTATCAAGTTATGAGAAAATTTTAAGATGAATTTAATTTCTATAAAATGATGTGTTTTTATGATAATGAATTATTTTTAAAGTATTCCACACTTTTATGACATTATCATATGTTATATTATTATTATGATGTGTTTTGATTCAATTTATATATTTTATGCTTCATATAAATGTTTTAAGATATTTTGTTACTATAACACGTTTTATTATTATTATTATATAATTACTTTTTATCTTGTATTATGATATTTATGTCTTCCTCATGTTCTACTTCATGTTATGATATTTTTTCCCTTACTAAGAATCTGAGCTCACCCCATTATTATATTTCTACTCCTTTTGTTATGAAGATTATTATATCTCGTGAGAAGTTTGGAATGGTTTTCTTGGATGAAAATCATATAAAAATGTTTACAAGTGTTATAAAATAAGATGTTTATGTATCTAATCTCCAAGAAACTAAATCATTATGTCCTTAGGTTGTGTAACTATTTTTGAGATGTATAATATAAATCATGATATTATTATAAAATTTAAGTTATGCTTAGATTGGATAATTTTAAGACACACCTATAAGAATTCAACATATTTATGTGTCTTTGGATATTCTTATATAGGATCATGTGTACTAATCCATTTACATCAAATTATTATTAATGCATGTCATGACTCACACACTTGGATATATTACCATAAGTCAAGATGTCATATGATCACAACGAAGTTGGGTTATCTAGGAATGATTTATTATTAATGAGTAAGTTGGGAAAGGATTTTTACCTTCCATATTTATAGATGTTTATATCTTAACCCTTTAATTGGAATGGGAATATAAAAATAAATTTCATAGATATGGTGATGTGGATATGCTCATTTCGGAGAACTAAGGTTGATTCCACAAGTATGCAACCTAAAATATTAGATATCATGATAAAAAATTCATATTATACAATAATCATTTGTATTTGTTTTTTCAATGTGATATATCTTCTTCCTATATGGGTGAATTGAGGCATTAATAGAAATTAATCTTTGAATTTATGCAAGCTCTCCTAATTCCACCAAGGAAGAGTTGTAGATGGTAACACACAATGTGTTTACTTTGATATGAATTAATTATTTTTTTAACAATTGGAATAAATATTATTCTTGATACCATGTATTGATATTTATTCAAGATCTATTAAATGGTCACAAAATATTTAATATATATATATATATATTAAATAAATAAATAATTTATTCAGTAATGTGAATATAAAATAAATATCTATTTTATAGTGTGTGAATACAATATTTATTTATTTATTTGATGAATAAATGTATAATAAAAATATTTATTTGGGTATTCAATAAATTATATAGAGGATAAGTGAATCGATATTAGGTTTGATGATATGTATTAATTTTCAAGATGGTAAAATAATATTTATCATTGCTTTAATTAGTACACACCATGAGAAAATAATATTATTATTTTACTTTGTGGCATGAGTTATTAAATAGGTTTAATAAATTATTAAGGGCCCTTATGAAATTAGTAAAATATTAAACCTTAAACCTGGTTCTATAAATATACCGCACTCATATTCTTGATATGGATAATGGTTGCACACAATGGTTCTCTCTGTATTACCATCCTCCTCTTATCCTCTCAAGAATGAGAATAATAACATAGATTCATTAAAGCCCAATGGAATGAGAACTGATAAATGGATAATAATGTATTGTGAATAATACACCATGCTAACACATGATGATTTATTTGTGTTATTTAAAGATCAAAGGAGCATATGTGGATCATTTCTAGAGTGGATATATTTTGGGTCCTAGCACACAAATTTGTTATACTGATTGGGTTATAATTAACAAGATCCCCAATGAATAAAGATATCATGATTAAGGAAACATTTCATAATGTTCTTAAATTAATTATATAATTGATGTGAAAATATATTCTCTTGGTTTTCAAGTTTTATTTATTAATATTATTTTTAAAAATGTTAATTAGTCATTATGTTTATGCATTTTACATTACTAATGATTTTTCAAATCCAAAAAACCATGTTAGTCATAGAACCAATAGTAAATTTTATTATATTTAGAACCATAAAGTGGTATTAGAGCATTAATGTTCAAATTTATAATTATTAATTTGATTCTTGATCATTATGCATTTAAAAGTTAAATTTCATTCCAAGTTTTATTCATTAATTATTTGATCATTGAGACCTATTTTTTATTCTCTCTATTTCTCACCCACATAACCAAGATTGGGTAAAAATCAAAAAATATCGCATATGAAGAACCCATCTAGAGGATCCAAGAACTCTGGCCAGATAACACTAGGTTACATGGAATGATATACTTTGACAGATGACACATATCTTTATTCATTTCACCAAGACACCTATGTGTATTTTAGGTCATCATGTAATGAATACAATACATGTGCATTAAATAAATCCCAAGTTGACTGTCTTGGGTGAAACATAATTTTTATCGACTAAACATCATGTATATTTCATACACGTCATGTTGTCCAAGTGTTTTCATGGTAAAAAATACATGGTCAAGACACATCATGTAATTAATAGAACACATGAATTTAATACACAACACATACATGATAGAAGTCATGAAACTTTAAGTATACATCATGTATCATTCATATATATAATTTACTTCATAAATGTCCATAAGAAGTAAATAACAAGTCCCTAGGCATGAACCATGGAAAATAGTTGAAATAAAGTACACGCTGTGTGGCTAGGCTGTGCATGCCATGCACATTACCTTCTTACATTGAAATATTAAATATAATTAATTACTATATGAAACATCATTGACCAAAGATATATGAGTCATTAAATTGAAATTACATACTGGTGATTATGTTTTATATTATATCATATTCTTAACTAATTCTATATAATATTCCAAACTACAAGTCATTTATGGTAATTGCATACTAAAAAACCCAATGTGAATTAAATAATACAAGAAATGTAATTTTTATGTGTTCTATGTATCATTAATTGGATTTTAAATACTATGATATTATGGAACATTACTTGTATATAAGTTTTTTGTCAGTTCATTGTGTACAACATGGATCAAACTGAGTAGTTTGAATATATACTAATTGAGTTTCTTCCATGTAAAAATCTGTATACATTTTTAATAAAATTTTAATAATATAAAATAAAATATTTTATTTAAAATCACAGTGGATGGAAATATACAGGATAATTGTATGGATTATGATAAAATGAATTAATTTATTATTAAGATAAATAATCTTATTAATTTTAGCATGGTTTATCTTATCGAATAATTAATTAAAATAAATGATAGTTATATGTTTTTAATGTTTAGTCGTCGCATGTGTATGGCCAGTCACGCACATGACTAGATCTATGCATATTTAGTTTAATTTAATTTATTTTTTACATGGTTTTTCAATTATTTATTATTAACTTAAATATGATGGTTTGTGTTTCATCCCTCCCTCCTTTATTATATAGGACCTATATGTATAAGAATGTTTTATATAATTCCTCTTAACCAATCCATTGGTTCTGCTCACCAGAATGTGAGTTATAAAACATATGTAATAAAAGGAGTATCCAAGGGCACATGAAATTAGTTCAAGGAGGAGTTTAGGTAGAGGTTGTTCAAGATGGAATTGAGAAGAACCAACCTTAGTGATACATAGGTGGTTTGGTGGAATGCTACAAGTCACACCAATATTATCACAAGGAGTTTTCCCCTGGCTAAAAGGTTGAATTTTTTTCTCAATAAATCAAAAATTAGATAAGCTCGTGAGAATATATTTTATATATTTATTTTATTTCTATATATGAATGATTTATTTTATAGATAAAATACTATTATAACAAAAATAAATGGTTTAATATGAAAAGATAGAATTAAAATAAAGTAATATGTGTAAATGTTTTATTGGTACATGGTTAATCACTTAAGTAAAATAAACTTATAATTAAAAATAAATTTAAAGATTAAATAATAAAATTTACAAATAATAACCAAAATACTTATTTTAATATTTTGTCATTATTCCTTCCATTATTTGAATTAAGAAAAACCATAGTTAAAGTGAGGATTCATTCCATATTTGCGAACAATTTTAATTCGAGCGGAGTCTTAAATAAGTTAATGGGTTGACTTAATAAAACTATTATTAAATTTAAATGACATAATTATCTCACTAAAAATTTTGAGGCCTGTGTTAAGGAAATTCGAGTTAAGATTTCAAGATAGGGGAGTCTACTCAATAGAATATGGATGCCCATAGTTGGAATTAATTTCAACCTTAAGACATTCTTATAGATTTCATGACCATACTATGGATCCTATGGAGGGAAAATATGGATCATTTATACATGAGTGTAAAGTGATGAGACATTCGGAGTCCAACAGTGATGGTTTTTGAGACTTGATAAAATAGTGCGAGGCTTAATAAAATTATTTTTTTATTATGTCTCACATAAATTATAATCAAGATAATTAATAATAATATGATATATTGTTTTAGAATAATTAAAAGTTCATCAACCACATTTTCCATATGGTAAATATTTGAGAAATTACATCTCTTAACTACCAGTAATTTCTAGGAATGATTTAGACAATATAGGTAGTGTTTCACCATGAATGGAAATCTTATGGGATAGAATCCTCAATACCTGATTCACCTATTAAATATATGTGGGATGAGGAGTTAATTGTATATTAAAAACACTTAAATGATGTACTATATGTTCAATGTTTAATTATGTCATCCATTTCTATATAACTCATGAAATTTCGTGAAAACATGGATGCCTATATCATGATCCATAATCTCTATGATTTTTATCAAGAGAGATAGATAAAGAATAGTTTGATATTTCCAAGGAAATATTCACAAGAAAATTTTTAAATGGTATGCTAGATAGACCTTACATAGTCAAAATTATTGTATACATTGAGTGGATAATGATTTTAGGTTTTAAGATTCCCAAAGAACTGCACACATATATCATTCATTCACCACTCCCTAATAGTTTCTCTGGTTTTGTTGTAAATTTCAATATGAACAATATAGATTGTTCTCTCTCATACCTTCTAACTACATTTCTCCAAGTTGAGAAGTATACTAAGCGTATAAATCCTTCTATTAATGTGGTGAATAAAAGAAAAATATAGAAAAATATCCCCAATACTAAATATAAGTCTAAAGATTGAATATAAATACCTTCTAAGAAGTGGAGGATCAAGGGGAAAGGAAGGAAACAAAACACAATGTATTTTTTATGTGGAAATAAGGGCTACCTGAAGAAAAAATGAACCCATAAAAATAAGTAAGGGGAAGATTCCAGTACATTGATTATCATGTATAATCTATCTATCTCTAAAAATTAGTTATTTGACATTGAATTTGGTAAAAATATAAGTATTCAAATATGGGAACTAAGTATATTTTTTAATATTTCATGATGCAAGGAATATCTACGAGCATCCGATATACCCAAACTAATTGCCGTGGCTATTGGGGACTACCAACTCACATTTCTGACAAAAATGATCTTGGTTTTTAAATATTTTTATTATGTGTATTAAGTTACCAAATAAATTATTTATCTATTCTAACATGATACATATGGACTTATTTTCAAATTTAGAAAAATGTATTATTTCTATTACAAAGAAAACATTTTTTATTGTCTAAAAATAATAGTCTTTATTTGTTGGACTACACAAAACAAGCAATTAAAATCGATAATGAAGACAATTCACATAAATCTTACCAAAACCAACAATAACATCATTCATCCCACTTTTTAAAAAACATAATTTGAATTGATTACACTAAAATGGATATTTTGATTCATTTAATCTAAAACCAATTGGTTTATGTCATACATGTTTGCAAGAAAAAATGACCAATACCCCCTTTAGTTGGATAGTTGAAAGGACCAATGATCTTCTTGAGTGGGTTCATACTAATATGTGTAGACTTAAATAAATTTCATACTCAATATACACAAGAGTTTGCATAAGAAAATATTCCACAAAGACTCATGGAAGAGGATGTATTGGAGACAGAAACACTATATAAAATTACGAGAGAGGTCAGATAACCAAACAGATACGATTTTAAGTCACTGATAATGGTTATTATTACTAATTGATAATAATGATCATATAACCTAAAAATGTGGAAATTTGAATAGAAGCCCATGAAGGGAAACAATCTATGAATTCTAAAATGGATTCTATACACTAAAACATATTATGGGGTTTGGAAGCTCATATAGTGGATGTAAATATCATTGGTTATAAGTGGATATTCAAAATGAAAATGGACATGGATGGATAAGTCAGTACCTATAAGGCATGACTTGCTTAAAAATGGATTAAAAAACCTTAAGGTATAGTTTCTAATGAAACATATTCACCTATTACTATGATAAAATAAAATTTTAATACTACCTTCCATAATATCTTACCATGATTATGAGATTTAATATATGGATTTCCAAAAAAACCCTTAATGGGGACCTTCAAGAAGATTTCTATATCACACAACCAGAATGATTTGTAACCCCAAATGATGTAAAAATGTACAAAAATTGCAAAGAACCATTTATGGATTAAAGAAATCATATAGGTCATAGAAAATAAATTTTGAAAATTCCATAATTGAATTTGGTTTCATAAATAATGAATATGATCCCTGGGTCTATAAGTGGTTTAGTGAGTGTGTGGCAGTTTTACAAATAGTTTATGTTGATGAAATACTTCTTAATGGAAACAAAATACCAGTCTTATAGTAAGATAAATCCTAGTTAACATATAATTATCCAATAAGGACTAAGTCAAATTAGTGTATATTATTAGAATCAAGATCCATCAAGATATATCCAAGAGGATTATTGGACTATATCAAATTACATACAGTGACATGATACTGAAGAGATTCAATATAGACTAATCCAAAAGTGGATTATTTCTATTGTCACATGGAATTAATATTTCAAAGAGAATGTGTCTTAAAACACTTAAGGAAAGGAATCTGATGGAAAGAACTCCACGTGCATCATCAATTAGGTCAGTCATGTATGTTATGATATGAATAAGGTTAGAAGTCACTTATGCCTTAAGTATAGTAGGACAATATCAAGTTGACTTAAGTAACCAAAATTAGATGTAAGTTAATACTATCCTTAGGTTTTTGGGGAATAATAAGGATATGTTCTTGGTCTATGGAAGATATGAGTAACTATTCACAAGGTGGGTATTTATATTATAGTTTTGAAATAGATCAAGATGACATGAAATCATATTCAGGATACAACTTCTATATCAATGGAGGCACTGTTAGCTGGAAGAGCTCAAAGAAAGCGATGATTAATGATTTTATAATAGAGTTTGAGTATATTTTAGATTTTTAAGTAGCTAATGATGTAGTTTTAATGTGAAACATAATCTATGATCGTGAAATGGTGCCTATAAATAAACACCCTATCACACTCTTTTGTGATATACTTCAGCTGTGGATCTTATAAAAGATCTAACACCACATTAGTATATGATGTACATACTTAGTAAATATAATATATTGATGTTTTTTTCTCTCTAATAGGTGATGAAATCGAGATTATATTTTCCATGGAATAAAATATAGAAGACCTATTAACTATGTATAAATAAGATCATCATGCGAGAGATAGAGGATTGAAAGTCATTTGTAGTTGGCTCTAGTCTTAGTTGGAGTCTATTAGAGTTTGTGACCTAGAAAAAACTCTTTGTACTTTATATTTCATTTATATTATTAGAAGTGAATATTTATTAAAATATTGTTTTTATTATTATTCATAGATATAAATTAATTTAATGTAATAATATCGTAGAGTATCTGTTACATTGAAAAGGGCATAGACGTTCCACAATATAATGAGAACCCTGAAGTTATATGGGAATATTATTAATTTTTTTATATAGTTAGATAATAGTTTTTGATGTGGCTTATATCATATTTACCGTTAGGTGTGAGTACTCATAAGAATATGAGACTTCATCTTATAAATTTTACACTTGGTTATCTACAAAAAGAGAGATTATGAGAGAAAACCATATTATAAAAATTTTACATATTTATGTGTAATTGATATTCCTATATGTGAGTATGTGTAATGGTCCATAGACTTAATATTATTAGTAATTCATGTCATTACTCACTTACATTGATATATTTTCATGAACCGTAACAACATATGACCACAATGAAGTTGCGTACATTGAGTTCATCAAGAATTATATGTTATTAATAAAAAATACATGAAAGGATTTGTACCTTCCATTTTTATAGAAGTTGACATAAATTCAATTTAATTATAATAGAACCATTGAATTGAATTTCATTTCCATGGTTATCTAAACATGTTCATTTTGGATAATTAGAGAAAGATATGTCAGTACATAAGGTTAATGACACAAGTATGGAACATGCTTGATGATATATCATGATAAATAGTTTATATTACATAATGAGAATTCAGATTTTGTTTTTTTATTATGATATATCTTCATATTTTGTAGGTTCCTTGAACCGTTACTAGATAGTAATTTTTACTTTAAGAAAGCATGACTAAGGCCACTGATGAAGAGGTCTAGAGGGTCACAAAAAAATTATTTCCTTTGATCTCAGTTTAATATTATTTATTTAACAATTAGAATAAATATTATTATTTATACTTGGAATTAATATTTATTCAATATTTATTAAATGATCATGAAATATTAAATAAATACTTATTCGTAAGATAATTGTTTTACTATGAGAATATATAATATTTATTTATCTTGTGTTATTCATTCCATAATAAATAATTATTTATTTATTAAATAATTAATTTATTTAATTATTTTAATATTAAATGCATATTTATTTTTCAGTCTATGAATATTTATTTATTGAATGAAAAAATATTTAATAAAAATATTTATTTGGGTATTTGATAAATTCCATATAAGATGAGTGGATCAGGATTAGGTCTGGTGATAAATATTAATTTATAAGATGGTAAAATAATATTTTTTTGTTTCACCAATTAGCACACACCATGAAAAAATAGTAATAATATTATTTTATTACATGAAATTGCGTCTTATATGGGTTTAACAAATTACTAAGGGCCCTTGTGAAATTAATAAAATATTAAATACTAAATATGGGTCTATAAATGGTTTGCAATCTTATTATAGAGAAGGATATAGGTGGTGTACAATGATTCTATCTAGAATTATCCTCCTATCATCTTCTCAATAATGATAAGATCAATATATATTCCTTTAATCTTGAAGGAATGTGAAGATATCAATGAAAAATAAAAAATAATTATCAATCAACCATGCTAGCACCCAGTTATTCATTGGAATTATTTGGAGATTGAAGGATCATGTTTGAATTACCACCAGAGGGGAACTTATTTGGGTCCTAACTACATAATGAAGCTATACTGAATAGGGGTTTCTGATCAAAATCCTCACTGAAGAAATATACCAAGATCGAAGAAACCTTCATTATTATGCTTAAATTAATTATAAATTTCATGTGAAAATATCTTCTCTTGGTTAGAGTGTTTTATTTTTCAATATTATTTGGTTTTTTTGTTGGTCATGATGGTTACATAATTTACATTTTGAATGATCCATCGAATTAAACAAAAGATAAGTTGTCCATAGTCCCAATAGGAACTTCAACCACATTTGAAACCATTATCTCTGATATACATTAAATACTTATGTTCAACACCTAAAGTCATATGTTTCGAGTGAATTTTTACAATCAGTAAGAAAATTCTTATACTTTGGAGTTAAAAATTTCTTCATAAACTCCAAAACCATATTTTTATAGTAATCTTAATAATTAATTCCAATTGCTTCTTTCTATTTTCCAACATCTTCAAATCATTCGAAAACATCATAGAATGAATTTTTGAATTATTAGAATAATTCCAAAGTCCTTCAGATAGATTTCCACGGTGTTACAACATATAGAATACACAAATAATAATATTTCCTTGTGTTTCACTACCGAATCAGCTACAATCTTCTCTAATTAATTGTGATCCATCTTTGATAACTTCAACCTTCAATGAAGAGCGTTTAAACAATAATTTAACTAGATGACATAATTCGTACTCCTTAGATGGGTTCTTCTCTGTTAGCTAGCTTAAAAACAACCTCGAATATATCCAACTAGATCTCTATAGGTAACAACATAATCCGTTCAACTTATTAAAGATATGGATCTTTTTGTAAAAATTATCATGTACATTAAGAACATCTCTTTCAATTATCTGATTTGTGTATGAGCTTCCCACTTGAATAATTCCATCCATGTATTTAAGGGCATCAAACTATAGGTTACTCTTTTCTCTTCATGTGGGAAACATCTTCTTTAATCACACTTCTATGTACCCATAATGGGAGGACCTAGAAAAACCATTACCCAAAACCAAATGAATATTTACTACTCCTTTAATGGGTGGATACTCTAATACATCACCCATATAATCCAAGATATGTATTGACATGTACATTGACACACAACCATTAATCCAAAAGTCACTTCAAACAAATTAATTACAAATTTATGTAGGGCATCATCCCAATCAGATCTTATATAAATCTTGGATAATTGAATAGAAAATACTTTTTCCTGATCTATGATATATATAATCCAAACAATATTCTTATAGTATATTAACTCTTATGATTTCCCAGCTAAGTGTAACCCAAATTTCACAATGGGATTTATCTAGCTAACTATTAGGGTTATCTGTTTCCACCATTCTTTACACAAGATAATCTATGAGAAACCTACATTTAAAGAACCTACCAAGTTGAATGAACATGTTCTTTACATGTGTTTACTTTGTAAGGAATCTAAAACTTAGTATTATTTAAAGAGGATTTATTCTCACTATCCAATCACATGTTATTCCTTTTATGTATGAATTATTCAAATGATTTACTTTCAAAATCACTATTATATCCACTAAATTAATATGTTCAAAACATATTAATTTGTATCTATTTGTGAAACCCATAGTTTGTTTTACTTAACCAAAAAGAGAATCTAAACATTTTTACACATATAACAAATTCATATTATATATAAGCTGTATGAAATTTCAATTAAAAGCATTAGAATTATTTCAAATTCATAATATCTACCAGAGTATGCTTCGATCAATTGTTAGACAAACCCTACCTTTCTAGAACAAGGCACATGCCTCCATTACATCCACCAAATTAATATGTTCAAACCATATTAATGTGTAACTATTTACATACCCACCGTTTGTGTTACTTACCAAGAAATAGAATCCAAACATATTTACACATATCTAAATTAATATTATGTATAAGGCACATGAAATTATATTGTAAATGTTTATAATTATATGAAATTCATAATATCTACATGAGTAATCAAGGATCCATAGATATCCAACACCCGCCTTTCTAGAATAAGGCACAAGCCTCCAGAATAGTGGGTAGTCTGACCCCAAGTCCCTATACCCAAGGATACTTTACTCAAGAGAGATTAAAATTAATCATAACTCCAATACCTAATATATAAAAACTATATTCAACAACTAAATTTAAGATAATAAATTTAATTATAAACCAAGGTCAAGGTAGATGAAAACTAAGTCTTATGTTTTTATACCTAGCATGTAATGCATGATGAAAAAATTTTATAAGAATAATTTTATCAACTTTAAACCATAGCATGCACATATATTTATAATATAAACAATTTATATCTATGAATATAAAATAAGAGAAAAAAATTTAAATAAATGAAACATTTTTAACTTTAAACATGAGATAAACATTTATGAAAAATTCACATACACATTCCACAATTAGATAAATATAAACGGTTTATATTTATACCCTAATAGGAACTACTTTATACTATTCATTATATAAAATTTACCTAAATAAATTATATTTCATGACATAAAAGCATTTCATATTTTGAATTTCAATTATGAATTTTTTTACATAATTTAAATATTTGATATTAATACTATTTAAATATTTGATCAAGTAATTTATAAAAAATAATTTTGATTAATTTTTAATAATTTCAAATAATTACTTTTATTTTGAATGATTAAAATTAAAATTTTTGAATAATTCATAATTCTTAAATATAAACACTTTATATTTTTCCTTATTTTCATAATTTATAATTTTTTTAAATTACTATTATAATTTCAAGATAAATATTTTATATCTAAATTATAAGCCATTTTATATAATTCTTAAAAAGATAATTAATATTATCACCTAATATCGTGGAATATTTGTTAAAAAATATTCCATAAAAATTTAAATAATTATTTATAAAAAATTTATTATTAATTAATTTATCAAAAACTTTATAAATTAAAAACTTCCCAAAAATACCATTTAATAGAATTTATAAATTATATAATTCAATTCATAAATTAATTTTAAGAAAAATAACTTTTCTATAAAAAACATTTTTAATGATATAGGATAAATCATACAATAGATAAGCTTCCAAAACATAATTTTTTTTAATTTCAATCAGCATTATTTTATTATTGATAATCATATCACCACTTATGATAAAATTATCACAATTTAGTTGAAAAGTCAAGGGTATATATACTTGGAGGTGGAGATAAAACCCTTATCCAAAAAGTAACCATTATATAAGGAACCCTTATGTATATGTGTTATCTTCTATAGAAAAGGGAAGGAACTTTATATATTTTGTGATCCAACTGTAAAACTTATTCATATAGGGAGTAAACCTTGTGTATTAGACTTAACTTTACATATCAAATACTTTTACCTTCACACATGAATCAAAATTTAAGATTCACATTGACATTACTAAGAAGATAAAATGAACTATTTTTTAATACCCATGACACAATGTTTTCATCTAATATGAAATCCCAATGTCATATTGTAATACTAATAAATAAATGTGGGGTTTTTACTATTTTTCTTTTAATGATATTCCAAACCATAATCCTCGATTCAATCAGGCAGAACAAATTTATCACTTTTATTTTATGTTAGAGTATGGTATGCATTATGATTTGAAAAACCTTAATTTTATAGCATGATTTCATGAATCATAATATATGGTAAGGCTTTTATAACACTGATAAGTTTTTATAGATTGATTAAAAATTAATAAAATCTGATGAAATGTATAGAAACATTAAAATCTAAGAGCACTATACCTTTGTAAATGAAATCAAATAAAAATGGAAATGAAGAACGTGTACCTTACACTATCGTATGCAATATGATTTTTCTTCATTATATGATTGATGTAGACCACCAAAGAATAACCAAAAGTACCTTCCCTTTAAGATGTATTTATTAATTTCATTGAATCACTGAAAATAATATTGGGTAGGAAATTCATATCCTTTATGATCTAATAATATCTCTGAAACAAAGAAGAAATTAATAAGAGATATTTGGGAGGGGAGAGTTTTGGCTATTGGGTATCCCAAAAAGTATATACATGCCTCATATCCTGGAACACATTATGTAGGATATTGGGATGAACTTTGAGTTTATGCATTTACTCATATGTTTCATAAATGTATGAGAAATTCCCATGGAAATAATTCATCTAACCACTAAGCATTAAATCTCCAATCTATTTTATCTAATGTAAAAAATTGATTTTCCTTTTTAGTAATTAAATATAAACCATCCTTATTGAGTCACTAATAAATTTCACCCAATATATTGACCCTCTACAAGATTTTACCTATGCATGTCCCAAAACATCTATGTGCATCGGGTCCAGTTTTCCATCATTTAAGGTTCTCCCTACTTTCAAATATGACACCATCTTTTGTCTTTAAAAGATATAATTTTCACATAGTCTAACTTCCATTGAATTCAACTCTATTATAATTTATTTTCCATCCATGACCTTTATCCCCTTTTTAAAATTGTTTCTTAACATATAGAACCACAAGTATAAATCCATAACTAAGATTGTGGTTGTATTCTTTCCCATAATACTTTCTATCATATTGTATATGGTTCCATTCTTCACCTATTCAGATATGACCATTGCCCCCTTTGGTAATTATACAAGAACCACTAGTGAGAAAGGAAAAAAAACCTAAACCAAAAAGTATTCTAAATGAAATGAGATTCATTCTAAATCTAAGATTATGTCACAAATTCTTCAAAACAAAAAAACTCCCATTATTAGTGTTAATTTTTGTATCACCCTTTTAGATTATTTTAAGGACCCATTATCCCAAAGATATACCTTGTAAAAATTTCATAAAACATAATTTTTCATAAAGTAAATCTCTAATGATGAATGTGATTATTTCTTTCAATATAAAATCCAAGACACTATGGAACTATCTATACTCAATAGTTAAAAATCATTAGTTCCATAAAACATTGTGCTTATTGAATTTTTATTAGGTTCCCTATGTTTATCCTTTCTCACCAGAATACTAATAGGTATGTTCAAGACCTTTTGACTTGATTCAAGTATTTTCTCTTTATTTAGATCATTCTATAGGATTATCTTGATTCTTACATCTACATCTTCCTTTGGTATTTATAACCGAACCAAAGAAGCTTCCCAACCCCCTTCACAAATATCCCCATAGAGGATTAGTTTTTTCACATCATTTAACTTCAATCTTTTATTCCCTATATACATATTCATGATTTTTATAGTAAATTTTAAGTACAATTGCACATACCCCATTATAAAGAATAATTTTCACCAATTAAAATTGACTTATGATGGTGTTCACTCTAACATCATAAATTTTTATTATGGGAAAAGTGATAATTTCCTTTAGGATCAATGCATCACTGAGATGGGTAGGGGTGAATCAATGATAATTTTTTTAAGTTTACTTTCATTTGAAATAACTTACTCTACTTGTTTAATAGTTTTTACCATTCTAAAAATAAATACAATCACATATCCAAAAGAACACAGTAATTTTCATGGTTCACTGCTCAGCAAGATTAGTTGCATCCTTGGTATGGTTTTGAAACAATCCAATAAAACACAATCTACTAGAAATAAATCCTTTAGTGTGGATACAAATAATATGATATGACCCTATAATTGTGTAACAATATGTTCAATAAAACAATTAATGTGCTTCAAGAATCATTAAATGATGCAATAGAATTTGTTTAATGAGTTAAGAAACATTCACCAGATGATTCAAAACAAGTTATTGTGCTACCTTGTAATATTTCCAAAATATTCTCTTGAAAAAAACTTCATCACATTCCTACCTAAGAAGTCGGTGATAAATTCCTATAGTTTATAATGATTATTAGTTCAATACCACAGTCAAATATACCTTGTTGGATTTCTCTATCTAATAAAACAACTCTACTATAATACATCTGAAATAATTCTTAACTATTTATACTTTAGTCCAGGAGTCCCAATATGATTCTTAGTCCGATGGTATTTCCCGATAAGATGAATAGTTGAATATGATTTTCATCATAATCATATTTTTCCATTAAAACATCATAAAAAATCCCATTATGAAAAATCCTTCTCCCTATAGTTTCTTCAGTGCTCCGCCATCTCTCTTCTTTACGTGAAAAATACAAGTTTTAGGAAAGTAAAAAGCACATCTTATATTTATAGGTGAGCCAAACATGGTTTGGGTGGGATTTTGAAAACTTTTCCTACTCAACAAAATTTCCCATACATTATGTGTGAATATTTTACTTATTCAGTTATTCTTAACTTTTCTTGATTATTCTCAAACCTACTCAAATCTTCTTACGACTCCAGATCACTTCATAATTTCTTAACAAACTTCAGTTTGAATCTGATTTCCATTATGATTTCCCCATTTCAATGGGAGAATATATTCTACAAAAAATTATTAATTTTGTTTCACTACACTAATTGATAAAATAAAGGCTTCAAAAGCATTCTACTAAAAACATTATTTCTACTTTGTTAGACTCTGGTTTCTTTTCATTTTTTCATAAACACAGTGGAAACTTCTATGGATTCCAATTATTTCTCAAAATAACTTCAGCACTGGCTTGAAAACTACTTCAAAAAAATTATTTAAATATCCCCCCTTGAAAATTTTTTTTTAGGTACATGAAAATGATTATGGTTTTCTTATTTTCCTTAGACCTATGATCCTGTGTTCTATAAGGTTATCAGTGTTAGTCTATGTCTGATGGATCTATCTCTCCTTTACTTTGATAAATAGTTATAGTGCTAGTATGATGATTTTTGACCCATTTGATAAGATAATTAAACTTATTTTCCTCTTGATCCAATTGAAAAATAAATCAGATTATAGATATCACACTTATCCAAACAATACATATTGATGAAAAAGGTTGATGATATTGTTGATTGATATATGATAAAATTTTGTATTAGTCCCAAAAACATTAACTTCTTCATATATTTAACTTGTCTCAAAATCACCCAATAATAAAAATTAGGCAAATTAATTACCTTTTTCAACCATAATTATATCTAATGATCAGTGTGAGTGTAACTCCAATAATCAGTGACACACCATGTCCGATGAACTGATGCCATCAAATTTGACTTTAGTAAATCATTTCCTTATCTAATAATGATTAATAATTATGAAATAAAACAAATTAAATATCCAAATATTTGTTTCTTGTGGTTTATTGATGTATTTGAAAACAAATATATTCATAATTTCATATTCCGAACAAAACATCACAACCTTTAATCTATTCTACATCCAGTGATCTAACACCGATGAACTAATACCGAAAACATGGATTTAGAAACTTACTTGTTTCAAGAAATTCTACATGTATCATGACTTCCACATGACTTTGAAAATGTTTAATATTGGATTAAACATCATCTAAATTACATTGGAAATTATTGTAACTTCCCAGTAACTCATTTCTTTTCAATACGATCCTCTATATGATTGGTGGTACTTGTTCTCCCACTACATTCATAATGTTTCCATCACAAGTTTTTTTCATATAACTTATGATTTATTAAATATCCAAGATCAAAAAATCATTATCAAATTTACATTGGATCCATGTAGAATCTGATACAGCTTCTCATTATGATCTACCTTTCATTCCAAATTTGAGGTGAGTCTGATTAAACTATTATTTTAGAAAAGTTCTCCTCAAACTAATGGACTTTATTAAACATTTTTTAGTCTAATATTATAAATACAATGGTCATTAAAATTCCAATTTTTTAAAAAATTGAATTTAATTCCTTCTTCTTGACCATAAAAGACAACCATTCTCGAAACAAACATATTTCATCATAAAAGAAACAAATTCCAGCAAACTTTTTCCTAAAAAACCATATAAAAGAGATCAAGGAGACTTGTAATTATGAAAACTAGGAGAACCACCAAAGAAAATATTTATATATTTATAGGGAATGAAATATATATTATATTATAATTGGTGGATCTCAGTGGGGTTTCCCTTCTCTTCTAACTTGCCAGCTGATATGATGCCTTCTCGATAGATACATCAGATCCATACACCTTGTACTATTAGACTTTTACAATTCATTTGGATGTAAAAAAACTATAATGTTGTAGATAATGACCTGATAAATAAAGAAAAAGAGAATAAATTCTATCACAATGGAAGATAGGATAATTCTTTTGTCACTATATATGTAGAGGCCAGTGGAAAGAGATTTATCTTTTTAATGATTGATTTTCCAATACAATAGTTCTCACTGAAGCCCAGTCAAAACGATGCCCCATAATCATTAATAAATCCCCTGACTTTGGTTTCACCTTGCATGTACACTCTATTATTGTTATTTTTGAAGCTATTTGAATGAGGTATCCATGTGACCTACTTATCTTTTATTCCATTTCCAATATTTGTTATGAGAGAAGGGATGACTTTCGGGAGTTTTTTGTAAGCATGAGTCCTCTCATATCCCTTTTTGATGGAAACTAGGTTGTTGATCATACTAATAATAAGTGGTTCTATGTGGACATTATTAAATATGGAAACATTGTTTCTTGAATTTTTCTCAATATCCCAAAAGAGTGAAGTTGCTAGAAATAAAGATAATTTTTAACTTCACCTAGTAATGGAGAGAGTGTTAGTGTTTTCTTACTAAATGAAAAAGAACCAATAGGAAGTATCATGTCTAGGAATTATTCCAAGGTAACATCCATGTAGAATCAAAAAAGAAGACCAGTCTCCTCGGAGAATCAAATGAGTCTCCTTCTCCACCTATGAACCATTGTAGAAATTGAATTTAAATATATGGGAGATAACATTATGTTATAAGGTATAGTCCATGGCTAATTCACATTGTCATAAATTTCAACATAATAAGTTGTATTTATAGGGTAACACACCATCCCATAAAGATAACAACCTAGTGATATGAGGTCTAGAAAGTTTTACTGATCATATAGAAGTCCTTCATTTAAAACCATCCAGACCCTATAATGGTGAATATGAAATGATGTTCCTCATTTTTGAGAGAAATATTACTAAACATCTACTACTGGTTCATGTTGAAAACAACCTTAGTGAATGTGGGAAAATAGTAAGTTGTTATAAAGGTGATATTTATGGAGGGTAATAGGGGAGTGAGATAGTATCACCCATCCAATAATTTTACTAAATAAGAGAACACCCTCTCCCTATTATCAAATAGGATTGGTCCAACAGAGTGTGAAAAGGGCCTTGTAGAATCCACTTGGAGGGGGGGGGGATTACATGACCTCATAGATGATAGGCTAAAAAACCTTCCAATATTTTCTTCCAATGAATTAGACCCATAAAAAGTTTCCAATATTAAAATCCACAGAAATATTGTCTTTTATCTTCTTCACGGACATACTAATGTTCCTTATGTTGATTCCCCCTTATTTGAGTGGTTCAGAAAAGTCTCTCTACCTGGATTAGTGAATACACCCCTTACATTGAGTATCCCATAAGATATAATTTAGTTACTTCTATGTGATGGATAAAATGGGTTTTGGAACTTTAATAATTAATATAATATTCATGGACATTGAGGATAGTACATGGTTTAGAGTTAGTCTACCACATAAGGAAAAAAACCGGATCTTCTATTTATTGTTACATTATGAAATCCAGAAGAAAAAACATAAAAATTATTAATTCAGATATTCATGAGAGGTGAAACTAGGTATTTCATGGGGAACTAACCTTTTGAGAAGTCAAAAAAACTTTCATTCTTTTTGATGTGCCTTTCTAGGAATTTTGAGGAGAATTATATATGACTTTTGGATGGGTTATCATTTTGAACACACCAGTTTTAATGGAAACTTAATAGTTCTTTATTTTTTTAATATACATGTATGGAACCAACAATAAACATTACATAATCTAGCTAATTAAACTAGAATTAACTTTCAAATATTCCTAAAGATATTTGAGTTTTATAGTTTTAGAGAATTAGGTCATAACCTTATATATAGAAAATCATATATTAAAAATTATACACTTTTACTCAATATCCATTTTTTTCATAAAATGATACTTTTAGAACAAAACATGATTTCATTCCATAAAAAAATCATAACATTATAATTGAATTATTACTTTCCTTTAACTATTAATAAACCCTATAAAAAACATTTCAAAACATAGGATGAGTAAAATAAGATTAGTAAGGGACATAAAAAGGAATAAAGAAACCAATTTTATACTAATGAAAACATGTTCAAAAATTTATAACTTTTACACATAAAACATAATCTCTATTGCTTGCCTTATGAAGTCATAAGTTTCATATAAAACCATAGAAAGGACACATAAATAATAAAAGGTAACTTATTGAATCATTTTCATATTACTATTGTATATAAAGTATCTCTCCTAGATATACATGGAGTAACCATCATGGTCACACTTGGAATAACCATAAAAATATATTCGTATAATCTCTTAGGAGAAACCTAACCAGTTAACTCCACCCCTTTACCCAATGCATTGAAGAGCTATAATGGGTTCACCCACCATAAGTTTATTAGGGAAATACCTATCATCATATAAATTACCAATAATTATAACATGAACATAACACATAAATCTTGTATAAAATAATCATTATTGAGGAAAATAAATTTTACATTTTGAAATCAATTTCAATTTTTAAGAAACTGTACACTTATAAGTGAAAAATATTTATTTGAAAATAATCTTGTAAAATTTTAATGGAAACCTCAACTAAATAATTCATCATGAAAGTGGGAAAATACAATTATTCCATGTATGTAAAAAATACTTTTCATTAATAAAAAGAGTTTTAACTTGAAATTAGGATTTTCACAAAGAATGTCCCTTGTGTTATGTCTGAAAGCACACTGTACTTGTACTTAATGTCCTGTATAATGAAATTAAATTAATTTATTAACTAATTTACACCCTTTTCCATATATATTTTTATTTATTAATATTTTATTATATTCATTTTGGGTCATTTTAATGAGTTATAAAGATTATAATTTTCATTATAAGAGTGTTCATTTTAGGACTTTCTGGCTGGTTCCCTTGAGTATAATTATAGGAGTTCATGTAAAATTGAAGAAAAAAAATCCAAAAGTGGAAAAAATAGTATTAATTTTATTACATAATTTAAAATTATCCAATAAATCTTTTTTTCTAAAATGAGGATGATTTATTAGATAAAATATTTATTATAAATGTTTGGTTTGTTTTTTTACAGTTTTTCCGACCATCATATCCGAGTTTCATTTTACTTAACATTATGAATATAAATTAGTTTTAGAACATTAAGAAATATATAATATGAATATTTAAAAATGGTTTAACCATAATAATGGTTTTATGACTAGACTTGAAGACATTAATTTAAAATGAAAACTCATCATCCATAAAGGGAGTGAATTGATACGTCACGAACAATGTTTTCATTTTTTAAAAATAAGACGAGAAGAAAAGAGGCCTGATGATAGATATTCCATTAAAAAAATAAATTAAAGTATATATATGATATTGGAGTTATAATTCCATTTTTAATTGGGGATTTGAGGATAATTTAGAAAGAAAGAAATAATACAATAATGTAAAAGAGAAAAGGAGGACTTTACCTCTTGAATATCGTCTCCTTGAGAACCTACTTAATGAACTTGGTTTTGGTCTTTTGGAAATACAATAATGTTTCAGATATGGGTAAGAGTATTGGGAAGGAAATTATTCTGAATTTAGATAATATTTAAGGCTTATAAGGTGTGAGGATAAGAGGTGGTGAGGGGGTGGTATTTATAGCTAGAAGAGAGGGGTGTTTTTAATTATTTTAATCATTTGTCTATTATTTGGGATCAAAACTATCAATCATGTAGATTATTGTGATTAATTTCATTAGATAGTTCTAGTTATTTCTATCTAATGTGTTCTTACATCATAAATGAATCACAAATTTATATATGTAACATATAATGTTAAATACTGAAAATTATTGTATTTCACTATTCACAAAAATTCAACTATTTCATAAAAATCTCAAAAATTCACCCAAAACATTTTTTAATGTTTATAATAAAAATTGGAACCCATTTATTGAAAATAATTTTTTTAAATATGATAAATTTAATTTTTAATTAAAATCACCATTTATTAAAAAAACACCGATTTTAATATTATTACAGATTTTATGACACATTGAAAAATTAATTCAGGTCTCAAAAAATTATCTTATAATTATGATTCAATAAAATATGAATTTTTGAGTCTATTTATTGAAAATCAATTTTATTTAAAATCATTATATTAATTATAATATTTTAAATAATCATTTACTTTTCACAAAAAATACAAACACTTAATTTATCTTTTTTAAAACATTCCTTTAGTTATTCCATAATAAAAATATATCATATTTTCATTTATGAGATACATAAATTTTATTTATATTTTCTTAGGGGTTGTTATGATTCTAATGGTCAGATTACTATTCCTAATAGTCACATTACTATTCCAATAGTTAGGTTACTTTTCCATTAGTATAGATTCATTAATTTCTATAAATTCCACATATTTTATTATACATTTTTAATGAATTTATTTTTTAATTGCAGTATGGAAGAAAATATTATATTAGTACCAAATATGTTACAATATTACCCCTTTTATAAATTACGTCCTCATGATTTTTTTCACCTATTAAATAAGTGATGATACCTTTCCCTCATAGAATTTTCAGATTGCCATGTTGATTCTTCAACCATGTGGTTTCTCCAGAAATCCTTGACCTAGTTAATTACCTTATTACACAATATATTCTCTCTATGGTTATGAATCTTAACATGTTTCACCTTATAAGAATGGTTCTTTTCCAACTAAACTACTTCAAGGCTCTAAACCTGATATGAATCTCAAACATATTTTCTTAATATCAAAACATGAAAAAAAATTGTGTACCTGGGAAAAAATAAAAGGAAAATCCCCTTTATAGGAAAATTAACTAACTTTATATAATATTTCATAGGGTCAAATGAACCTTTGAATCAGCTTCCCCTTCTTTCCAAAACGCATCACACTTTTTCATAGATAAAAATTGAGAAAGGCATGATCACCTAGCTCGAAAGGAAGATCCTTATGTTGGTTTTCTGGAAAATATTTCATATTTATATGAGATTTACTCAAGTCCTGTTGAATCACCTGAACTTTCTTTATCATTTCCTCTTCCAATTATGGCCCCGTTAACTTTATTTCTCTAACTTTATCACAAAATTCTAGAGTATGGCATCAATTTTCATATAATTCTTTAAAAGGCGCTATTTGTATATGATAATAGAAACTATTCTTATAAGAAAACTCAACCAAAGAAAGATGCCGATCCCAAAATCCCTGGTAATCCATTTAAAAAGTTCAAAGAATATACTCCAATGTCTAATTTTTTCTCTTTGACTACCCATTAGATTGAGGATTAAAGTAGTGTTGAAATTTTATTCAGTTCCTAATTACTTTTTAAGTCATTTTCAATATTTATAAGTGAAATTGAGATTATGATAATGTACCAGGAAGAGATGAACTCCATGTAACCTAACTATCTATTTTAGGTATAATTGCGAAAGAAGATCTAAATAAATATTATCATTTAGAGGAATAAAGTGTGAAAATATAGTTAGCCGATCAACAATAATCAAAACCACATTTTTACCTTAAAATGTTTTTTGAAATCCCACTGTGAAGTCCATTAATATATTTTCCCATTTCCACTATGGAAGTGTAAAAGGATAAATAATTACCTTTGGTAATTTTTATTCTGATTTTACCTATTGAAATGTTAAACATATCATGGTAAATTATGAAATATATCTTTTTATTCCATCATACTCATAATACTCATGACTGTATCTCTATATCTTAGTGATTCTTGGATGAACTAAAAATTGGGATCTATGAGCTTCACTTAATAACTATTTCTTCAACTGTAAATCACATGGAACACATAATCTCTTCCCAAATCTCAAAAAAATGATCTTAATCAACCTTAAATTCTAGAAAATTACCCTTTTTAACCTAATTTACCTTTTACATTAACTCGTGCTCTTCCTTATGTGCTTGCTTAATTCTGTCTAACAAAGATGATTACACTAACACATAAAGAAATAGAGGAATTTATTATACCAACTACTTCCAAGATAAAGCCCATAAAATCATTAACCAATGATTCATGTTCCAAATGTATCATAGTTAATACAACATGATATTTTCAACTTAAGGAATCCGCTAAATTGTTTTATTTTTTAGGATAGTAATTGACCGTGCAATCATAATCCTTTTTCAGTTCCATCCATCTTATACACCTCATGTTCAATTTCTTATGAGTGAATATATACCTAAAACTTTTACGATGAGTATATATTTCAAAGTCTTCACCATATAAATGATGTATCTAAAATTTAAAAGTGAAAACCACATCTGTTAATTCCAAATAATTTGTGTGATAATTTAACACATGAGGTTTCAGTTTCTGTGAAGTGTAAGAAATTTGCAACTCATTCTACATCAGAACGAAACCAAGTCCCATAAAATAATAATCACTATAGATGGAAAACTATCCATTTTTGGAAGGAAATGACGAAACTAAAGAATCCATAAATCTTCATTTCAGTTCCTAGAATCAAAAATCACATTATTCTATCCAAATAAATTTAACCACTTTTGTGTTAATTTAGTTAGAAATCTAGATAACCCTGCAATATTTTTAACAAACCATTAGAAATATAATGATAATCCATGGAAAATTTTAATCTTAGTAAATTTTTAGGTCTTTTCCATTAATAAACCTATTTTTTGGTGGGATATAATGTTATTCCATTTTTATTTTTAATGTTCTCAAGAAAAGAAATATGTGGTAACCAAAAATAACATTTAATAAATTTATTATATAACTTCTTTTCTTAAATGGTTTATACAAATATCCTTATATGTTCTCCATGATCCTCCTAATTTTTTTAATAGAATAAAATACCATCAATAAAAACAATAAAAAACATACCCAAATATTAACAGAATATTATATTCATAAGATCCATAAATATAGTAGGGGAATTTTTTTAAACCAAAGTATATAAGAACAAAATGAAAATTCCCATATTTAGTATGAGATTTTGTAATTAAAATGTCATTCTTCTTCACTATTAACTAATGGTACCCAGGTCTGAGATCAATAATTGAAAAGTAGTGTGCTTCTTGGATACAATTAAACAAATCTATGTTATGAGACAATGTATTATTATTCATTATAGTAATGTTATCCAATTGTCTATAATCTATAAAAATATTCATAGAACCATATGTCATTTTAACAAATAAAAACAGGATCACCCTAAGGGGAAGTACTTTCATGGATAAAACCTTTAACAATAAACTCTTGTAATTGATTTTTTAATTCTATATGTTCTACTTGAGACATTAAATAAAGGGTTTTTGAAATAGGTTTAGCATCAGGGACTAAATAAATAGTAATCTCTACCTCCTGATCAGGTATAATACGAGAAAACTCATCAAAAAAAACCTACAGATACTCATTTAACATTAGAAAATCATTAATCTGAACATTTCCCCTTATTTTAACAATATGTACAAGATAACATTAATTTAAATATTTTATTAATTTCTATAGTTCCTAATATTTTATCAATTCTATGTTCTCATTATTCTATGAAAACTATTTTTTTTTTCATAAAAAACTTCTTTACCTATATAATCAGTATTGGATTGGTAAATAGAAAGCCATTCCATTCATTGAATAACATCAAATTCTACCAAGGGGAAGACAATATAGTTTATAGGTAAACTCATTCCACATCCATTGACAAAAATATAATTATAATTTCTTATTTCCATAATATTTCCCCCAATAATTTTTATTTTATGTTATGGATTCATTTCTTAAGGTGGAATTTATAATTTACCAAAAACATTCTCATAAAAGAAATAATGTGTTGACCATATATCAAACCAAAAATCAGAACAATCAAAATAAAACAATGTATCTTATACCACTTCATTTGATTGGAAAACATATATTAAATTAGTTTTATAGTATTTCACCAAAAATTTCTCATTATATTATCACTACTTCCCATTATGTTGGTTACTCTTCAGACACTCAATTTAATAATGGCCCATATCATTAATTTTTAGTCCGTTTACCACATATATATATACATAAAAATTATTTGATAGGTATTTAATCCACCATTCAACTACCAATGGGTTAGAATATTAACTAAATGCATGAGGGTGTTTCTTTATAAAATGTTCCACCACTGACATATTTCTATGTAATTGATCTAGCTAATCTGAAGAATGGATGCTGACTCCATTTATATCCAACATCAACTAAGACATTATTTTCACTAAATTATTTGTTCCAATTCTCACAATTACAGGTTACAAATTTAGAAGGATATTTTCCTCTTAATGCCTTCTTTATTTATCTTCCATATTTCTTATGTAGAAATCCATTCTAAACTGTCCTATCTTAGAAAATAAAACATGGAAATCATTAAATGATACAACATTTAAACTTAAATATAAACTATAAATCATTTTTGGGAATTCTATTAACATTTTTCTAACCCCTAATGTTATCTAAACCTTAATATGACACCAACTATAAGGACCCGACCATAAACATTACCTAATCTAGTTAATTCAATGAGAATTTACTTTCCTACATTATTAAAAATATTTTAGGTTTAGGGTTTTATAGAATTAGGTCACTAACTCAAATATATAAACTATTATATTATTAATTTTAAACCATAACTTAATATCGATTTTTTTACAAAATGAAACATTTAGAAAAAATGTTATTTCTTTTCATAAAAAAACCTCACCACTTTAAAATTAAATTATTCCTTTCCTTTAACCATCTATAAAACCTAATATTTATTTCAAAAACTTGGGATGAACACAAAATGATCAGAAATGGTCATAAAAAAGATGAAATAAACTATTAGTCCATGAAGGAAATTTTTTTCACAAATTTATATCTTTTACATGTAAAACATAAGATCATTAACTTACCTTATGAAATCATAAGTTTCATATAAAACTATATAAATCATACATAAATCATAAAAGGTTACTTTTGGAATCATCTTCATATTACTCTTATATATAAAGAATCTATCCTGGATACACCGAGAGTAACCATCATGGTTACACTTGGAATAACCATCATAGTATATTTCAATAATATATTATGTGAAACCTAACCAAACAACCTCACATATTTACCAAATCCATTATAGAGCTATAATGGGATCAACCTCACTCAATTTATCATGGATCCAACCATCATCAAAATAATTCACAAGAACTATATAATGATCTTAACATATAAATAATTTTTAAATGAAACATTCTTGAGGAAAATAAATTTACTATTTTGAAATCAGTTTTCATTTTTAAGAATCCACACACTTAAAAATGAAAACAACTTATTTGAAAATAAAATTCTAAACCTGTAATGGAAAAATTTAGTCAATAAGGATTCATTAAAGTGGTAAAATTTTCATATTCCATTTAAGTAAATAAACATTTCTTTAATAAAAAGAGTTTTAACTTGAAATGAGGATCTTTAAAAATAAATTCCCTAAACTTATGTCTGAAACCATTTTGTACATGTAATTATTGTCCAAGATAATCAAATTAGATTAATTAATTACTTAATCCAAGAAAATTTACACTAATATTTTATTTATAAAAATTTTACTAAGTTTATTATTCGTCATTTTTATTATTTATAAATATCAAAATTTTCATTCTTGGAGAATTTGTTTCATGTATTTATGGTCAATTCACTTGAGAATAATTATGAGGGTTCTTTTCAAATGGTATAAAAAATCTAGAAGTAGAAATAAATGGTAATAATAATTTTCCATAATTTTAAATGATCTCATATATCATTTTTTTCTTATATAAGGATGATTAAATAGATAAGATATTAATGATAAATGTTTGGTTTTTTTGGTGGTTTTTATGACCATTAAAAATAGTTTTTATTGAATATCATGTCTATAAATTAGTTACATAACCTTAAAAAAGTTATAATATCCATATTTAAATCTAGTTTTACCATCATAAAGGTTTTATGACCACCCTTGAAGCCAGTAAATGTAAATGAAAACCCGTTATCCACGATGTTGGTGAATCAACACATCACAAATGATGTTTTCATTTTTCTGAATATGAGTAGAAGAGAAGAGGTTTGAAAAAGTATATTCTATTAAAACAATAGCATTACAGTATATATGTTATACTAGAGAGATAATTCCACTTTTAATAAGTTAGGTGAGGATAATTTATAAATAAATAAATAATGTTTGAATTTAATAGAAAAATGAAGATTTTACCTCTTGAATATCATCTCTTTGAGAACCTCCTTAAAGAACATGGTTTTGGACTTTTGATGAGACCAGAAGGTATTGAATGTGGGTAAGATTATTTTAGAGGTAATTAGGTATAATTTTTACTATCTTCAAGGATTAAGAGGTGTGTGGATAATAGGTGGTGGTGGGTGGGACTTATAGGGAGAGAAAAGGGATGTTTTTGATTATTTTATTCATTTGTTTATTATTTTGGAAAAAGACTAAAAAAAATGATGACTATTGTGACCAATTAAAATAAATAATGCATTTTAATTTGAAATAACTTTTTCATGCATCAACAATGTCTCAATGTTTTTATTATTTAACTTATAATGTTAAATACCCCAAATTATTATATTTCCCTATACACAAAAAATTCAACTATTTCATAAGAACTCCAAAAAATTGACCATAACCATTTATCAATGTTTATTATTAAAAAAAGGACTCCATTTTTTGAAAATAATTTTATAAATAAGATAAATTTAATTTTTAATTAAAATTACCATTTATTTAGAAAACCTTGATTTTAATATTATAACCGAGTTTATGATACTTTGAAAAATTAATCAAGGGCTCACAAAATTAAATTATAATTATGATAAAAAATATTAATTTTTTTTGTTTTTTTATGAAAGGAAATTTTCTTTCAAATCATTATATTAATTATAAAATTTTAGATAATCATTTATATTTCATAAAAATACCTTCACTGAATTTATCATTTTTAATACATTTATTTACTTATTCCATGATATAAATATATCATATTATCATTTATAAGATTCATAAATTTTATTTATATTTTCATATATGAGGCTATTATTCTAATGGATAGATCATTATTCATAACAATCACACTACTATTCCAAAGGTTAGGTTGATTTTCCATTAGTATAGATTCCTTAATTTCTATAAATACTACTTATTTAATTATGATTTTATAATGAATTTAACTATTTAAATCCAAAATTAAATAAGATTATTTTATAAGTGCATGGGTTGTTACAATAATTCTTGCTTCTATTCATGAATAATTACATTCCATTGGTGATAAAAGTTGATTGATACTAGTACCCCTATAACTTATCATGAATGGTTAAAC
The DNA here is from genome assembly GCA_963277665.1 of Viscum album. Lineage (NCBI taxonomy): Eukaryota > Viridiplantae > Streptophyta > Magnoliopsida > Santalales > Viscaceae > Viscum > Viscum album. The sequence continues at coordinate 899,976,673 of OY728131.1, read as the reverse complement.
ACCTCCATTAAAAATATCATTTCTCAGTTTCCTACTCAATATACTTTGGGATAGGATGAATAGATAAGTATAGGGGGGACCACCTTTACACAAACCATGGGTTGATTTGAAAAAACTAATTTTCCTATACATGAGGTTAACTAAGAAGTAAGGGGAGGAGTAACATCTAAACTAGAGATCACATGCCCATGATGGGAAACCACAACAACACTCTAGGATATTAATCATTATTTTCCATTCAATTTATTCAATGTAATTATTGATATCATTATTAACAATAATATTATTACCAAGTACCTTTATATCAAGATCCTTTAGCATCTCCTATGCAAGCCAAATTCATCCTTTAATACTATTTTATTTGATAAATATGTATGTATTACTTAGTGACTAAGATAAGAAGTAATTATGAATATTTGAAAGATAATATCCTAGTTATAATGCTATAAAAAAATTACACATACTAAAATGAAGAAATTGTTTGATGAAGTTATATGCTGATGTATTCTCATATATGTTTTTGAGTGTTTCAACAAACCTACCCATTATATTCTATGATCTAAATTTAAATGACACATTTTTTTAAATATAATATTAAAAACTCCCAAATCCAAAAAATCTAATTAATATCACACATCCTTGTCTATTTCTATTGTCTTTACATTTGAAAGTGATAAATATTTTTTTGATAAAGATAGTCCTTGATCTGCATTCTCTAGAAATTAAAGTCATATTTTTTTTAAAAATTAATATTAAACTTATATTCTTCCATAAACATTATTAAAATCATAAAATATGACATCAGTATATCAAAATCGGGCTCTAATACAAGTTATGTAACATATGAGATCAAATGAAAAATTATTATATAAATATGATAAATAGGAAAAAATAAATAATAAGAAGAAAATAACCCACAATTATTTACATGGATTAAGAAGAGTCCCTAAATATATATAGAGGCATAATAATTTTCGAATTTTTAGGGATATTAAATTATAGACAAAAAACACCACAAAAAACCCGAGCATAAAATTGATCTTATAAAGAAATGTGGTTCTACAGTACCCCATGTTGTTGTAACATCATTTATTTATTTAATACCATGTTCCCCACAATATTTGACTATGCTATAGTACCCCACATAAGTGTGGTCCATGCTACAATAGTAATCATTGTCAGTTTTTAGTGAAAGTATGTAGAAGTTGGCCCAAATCCTCTTGACTAATCAAGATCCCCTATTCCAACACACAATACCTTTTAAATTATAATTCATTCATATGGTTAACTTTTCCACCAATACATTTGACACCATTGGATTATTCATAATATTTTTGATAATTACCTTATAAGATTCCTTGGATCCATGAAATCTCATATCTTTATGATTATAGTCATTATTATATCATATTTATTTAAAATAAATCTTTTCTATATTACTACCTTTTATTGAGGCTTTTATAAATGAACAAAGATGTACCTTGTTCATGGTCCACATTTGATGATTGTTTTAATGAGATGGATGTTTTATATTTTGTGATCATGTATGAAATTTATTTCATATTTTTCATTGTTTGCTAGAAAATTTATGTGATGAGTGAGATTTAAATTATATAGTCCCTTAATAAGTTCAGTAATTTTTTATCTCCAGAGATACTATACAGGATCCATGATTTTTATAACATGACTTTGTAAAGTAACCTAGTATTATAACTCATTATTATCCCATGAAATTGATGGGTAGACTTATTGACACACCCACACGCTTCACTGATTCTGATGGATAGAGTCACACTTTAAAAATTTATTTAATTTTATACAATAATAAAAAATATAAAATAGTAGTATACTATAAATCCAAGGTTGAATCACCAAGAACACTTATAATCCTCATTTTTTAGCATTTAAATGGTTTTAAAAACTATAATGAAATAATAAGTACAAAATCAATTTCAAAGGATAGTTTTACTCAAGAATTGTAATATCATTCATCCATAAATTCTTTAAATTAATTATTTTTTGGATTATCAATTGTTATTGATTTTAATATATTAAAATCCACTAATATTAATTTAATGAATTAAATTTAGTTATTAAAATGACAAAATTGAAATTCATTATATTTTAAACCTTTTTAGGAAATGTTTAATCAAAATTATGTTTCAAAATTAAATTCAATATATTATCTTTGATGTTCTCCATTAATAACCGCTATAAAAAAATTACTAAATAATAATATTTTTTTAAATCTCAAGATAATATTCAATCAAAAAAACATTCTCCATGAATGTGGTTTGATAAAATAATTATGTACACATCCTTCTAATCTTGAATCCTTACCTATCAAAATACATATCCACTCATAAATTATTTCTATTAGATAAATAGTTTTTGAATTATCTTTAGATGTTGTGTTTTAAAATAAATAATTAAATTTTTATACTCATGTAGTAAATGAACATGAATTTTTTGTTTATTAAAATTGATGATAAAATGATTAAAATAACTCATCTAGAATTGAATTTTTTTTTACAAAAACATATAATAAAAAATCTCTCTAAAAATAAATTATTGAACATTTATTTTTAGAATTAATCAAACCATGTCATGGAGGTGAGGACCTAAATGTGAAAAAAAATATTTATTTATGAAAAATACCCTTCATCTGAGCTCTATAAAAAAAATGAAATCTCTATTTTCAAATCTATATCATACCATGGGGTATTACTATGACATAATTTTAGTGAATTTTCACCATTTTTATTCATATATTCTAAAACATTGTCTATGATGAAGAAACAAATGACCACATTGTATATCCTCTTATATTAATTCAACTAACTCACCCAAAATTTAATTTTTACTCATAATGGATCTGAAAAATGGGTGGGGGTGGGGTGGGGTGGGGGGGGGGTGAAAGTTGTCAAGTCCATGGGAATCACCACTTATAATGAGGTAAGAATTATATGGTAGAGACCCAATACATTAGTAGAGAAGGATACAATCTCTATATCTACCATTAGTAGTTATAATATCATATGTAATGTTCTATTCCCATCATGTATGACTAAATTTCATTCTATATTCAGTGATAATACAACAATTACTAATGTAGTTGACCGGGTCCCATGGAATGCTGACATTTTCACTGAGGAAACTGAAAAAAATGTTTGGAACAAACTCCACCATAGAGATATTAATCTGGTAAAGCTAGTATAGTGAAATATCACTATATATTGTTCTTGTCTCTTCCCTAATAGAGTTTCCCATACTATAGTATGTACTGAAAAATAAAGATAACTAAACCCCAACCATTGTGCACCAAACCACCCCCTCTCATTTCTACATACACATATGATACATCCACATTCATCTTCATTATAGTTCCGGATGAATTCCACTTAACCCACCACCCTTTGAGGTCCTTTACACCTCCCACTCTGAATAAGTTGATCCTTAGAAGGATCAACCTAATAGAAGCTAATGAACCCTACATTGGATAAGAGCACTGAAATCCAATAGAAGAAATTTCACATGAACATTAATGTAGAGGTGAGTGATGTGATTGACTTCTGTCATTTTATTCCTTATCTGCCATAACATACACCACAACATTCTGAACACATTTTAATATCATTTCCTTGCTAGATAACCCCATGAAACTAGACTATAATAAATTCAAAAATATAATCTTCTTTCACTATAATCCCTATAACCTGATTGGTGTTCTCCAAAATGATACTAGATAATTTTCCATTAAAGAAGAGTTTCATAGCCAATTTCAATTTTGGGGACTCACAAAACAGGAAACATGAGTCCATATGAATAACTTTATTCTAAAAACTATCACCCATATGAATGGATTTTTTCCTCAACCAAAAAACTAGAAAATTCTTCTTCATTGATATTTATTTTCACTATTACATTCTCTCCCACTAATATAACTCATGATTTTTATGTATCAACCAAAAAAACTATCAAGAACTGAAGAATCAAAACATTTAATTTAAAAAAACACACCTATTGGGTTTGTCCACTCGACTGATGTTCCCATGTAGGATCCACTTCTCATCACTGGGTGTCACATTAGTAAGTTTGGGATACATTCTCTATTATCTAAAAGATATGTCTAGACCTAGGAAGCCTAAGAAAAAGAGCATATAACTATCCCAATTATCCTTTCACTAAATAATGTTATTGTGTCCAACCACCCACCTCACCCCCTCGTTCAGAATTTTTATCTACTCGATCGTGAAACACGTGATGATATAAGTCATCCATGATCATTCTACCCATATTATTCAGTATTCCCTATACAAAAGCTTTATAAGACACCCCAAATATCATTTCACTCCAATTATATCCCATTATATCATCTCCTACATCCCTTGCATAGTTCTTGACATACTCCTAAATTTAATACCCCCTTTCTTTGACCAATTCACCATTATATTCGAAGAAACCCAGTGAAATTTTCCTCCTTAACTAGCATCCAAAATGAATTAAGTGATGATTTGTTCATGTTTTTTGATGATTCCATTAGTCAACTTGATGGATGGAATAATTTACATTTTCATAGATGAAAGTATACAATTCACCAGTATTATTCTTCCCCTAAACAAGGAGAAATGATTCATTCAGTTACAATAGAAGGGTAAGATATAGTTGGTGATTCATTAAAATAAAACATTCAAAATGTTACCATTTGATATGGTATCTCTAAGGTACTCAATCATAAGGTTTTTCTTTTCAATTTCTAGATTAACATGGATGAGTTTACCATGTCTATTTATGCAGATATCTTAAGATAAAAACAATACTCTTTCTCTGATTAATCCATTAGCCACTCAAGTTTCTATAGGTCTCCATTATCCTATTGAAGATACTCATGGATCTTTGACTACCATTTTTAAATACAAATTTTTCTTCAATGAACAGAAGGTTTGAAACAATTCACTACCAAGAAATATTTCGATATAAAAATATCTTCCCCTAGACATGTTACATTTTATGTCTCTACTGAGGTCCTCTTGTACTAGCTTGAACATACTCAGTGACACTAGATCTCCCTACCTTAACCCACACATGGTTTTTAATAATCCAAAAATAATCCCTATGATTGTAATGGTGATCCAGAATAATTCATAACTTCTGCAGAAAAATCCATATATTTATTCATTTTAATAAAACTATCTCATGACTCTCAAAATGAAACCCCACTCCATCCAGTCGTATTATTTATACATATCCAATTTGATCATAATTTTAGATCCAAGGGTCCTCTTGTTAATGTTATCCAAGTTCTATTTGAAAATCCCAATCACCCCTTGTACGATTCAACATTAAAATAATCCATGATATTCATTTCAATGGGGCCTTGGAATTACTTGTCTAAGTCTCTTATTCATGAGGTAAGTGAGGGTCTTGTTGGATATGTTTCAAAGACAAATAAATATATACTAGATCAGATAAGTGGTTTCCTTAACCTTTGGGAACAAATTAAGTGTGGATGTAAAAAAAGAATTGTAAGTTCTATTTATAAAAATAAAAAAAAAAATTAGTCACCTATGGATTGATGATGTCCCATACATCCTTGTATAATGAGAAGGTGAAACAATTAGGTCTTGGTGAACTTTTAATATTTCTGTTGAAAATAGATTCTTTGATACCTTTTCTTATATGATGTACTCTATGTCTTCATTTTCCAATTACCCCACCTGTATAGGGATATAATGTTGGATTTTTTCCTCTATATTCACCCATAGGAACCTCCATACATTATTGTTAAGTTTTTTTAAAAGGACATCTTCAAAGTGTTTCAATTTGATATTCCCTGACACATCTGCATCCCCCATATATAATCTATCATTGAGAAAAATTTTAATCTATCACAATAATTTATTCTGCTTCAAATATGAGAGAATGTAATTTGTATTTGAATCCCCTCCTTGATCCATAGATCCCTCAACATTTCCTTCATTCCTCTTTATTTCCATTTGTTTTTCACAATTTTTTTTATTACTAGCCATAATAAAAAGGCATCATCATCCCAAATCTCATAAAGCATGTCCTCCATCACATCAATGTATTTTTTGATCTAACATAGGATATAGCCATTATTATTTCTGTTATATTTCTACTTTTATAAATCCTTCTTCATCAATTTGATGTGGTTTCTTAATCCTACCCATGAGTAACCCTACACCAGTTTCTCCCAAGAACTCTTCACTATCTATATGATGTGTTCATTTTGAGACTAGTTTTTTAAATAGAAGAATTAATTTCGTCTATAGTGATCACTATCTAATTAAACCATGATAGGTTAATGATCTGATAGGTAATGAGTAATACGTGTAACATTAGTTTGGGGGAAAGAGTCGATAACTTGTAAGGTGGATAATCAAAGGTCTATTAAGCTCTAAATTACACCTTATCCTTTTTCTTATTACACTAGGTGAACATGTCAACCAAATAGCACAAGTCTATTATCTAATTATGAGTCCTGAAATCTATGAAGTCTTACATTTCTCTATTGTAATACCTCGTTCCACCTTTCCTTTCTAATGTCTCCACTATGATGTTGAGATCTTCTCTAAAAAAATGGTATGAGTTCTTTGGATGGAAGTTAGTGAGATGATTCTATAGTACCATCATTTTTTCTACCTTACATTTTGTATACATGAATGAGAAGAATATTTTTTTACCCCATTAAAAACTCGGGTAGATATGTGTCAATATGATACATCAATTCATTCCATAAAAACACTGTTCTTACAAAAAAATCATATATGTTTTTTAGTATGGATTCCCATGTATGAATTAATAAAAAAAATCTTCATGAAAGAATATTAAAGGTTCTCATTTTTATTAGGTTCTAGATTGACCATCAGGGATGCATGGTTCCTTATAAATGCATTAATAAGAAATATTCTCTTTCCTTGATCCCCAAGACCCCTAGAGTTCTATATGATGAAGGAGATCATTTATAAGAGAAGATGATGGATTTATAGCCTCAAATACCACTAGGTTTAGAAAAAGAATGTGATGATAGCAATGGATATTTTGAATTGGAATGAGATATAATTAATATATCCATAGGAAATGAGATATTCTTTAAATAACCACTATTTATATATTAAAAAGAAGCCAAAGTATCCACCTCAACCTCTAAATATACTAAAATAGAAAACAAATTCAACATAAACAAAAAATGGATTGAGGAATATAAATAATCGTCATCCAAGATGTCACCTAAGGATAAGATGATGTTTGAAAAAAACCTATCTAAAAGGATCGGGTATTTAGAGTTTCCAACCACAACCACCTTCTTTTGAGTGAAGAAATTATCCAAATATTTCAAATGACATGAAGGATCTACCTATGAAATATACATTGGTATTAGAAAAATATTGCATGAGGCATTAGCCTCCATAACTATAAAAAAACTAGTACTAAACTATATGAAAATAGAGGATCATCCCTCATAGGAGGCTAAAGTTGAGCCACATGAGAATAAGAATGACCCTTAGGCAAAGGATAATGAGCCTCTGATGGCGTAGGAGTTGTGAACCCTAGTGCTGGAGATACCACTATCAATATAGAGACCATGGAAACCTAATGGAAAGGAGAATATCCATAAACCAAAATATAAATAACATGGTTAGAGGAATCACCCAGAGTATCACCATCCATAGGGTTTACCACCTTGAAGCTGAAGCTCTTGTATCTACAAGTAGCCACAAAATGACCCTGTAGATGATATTTCTCATAGAACCATGGACGTGCTTGATATAAAACCCTATAAAATTATGAGAAGTATTAACCATCGTGATTGGTAATTCATAAGGGAAAGTACATTGACTAATCTAATTCCACACAAATGTGAGCTAATAGAGTAGTTTTTATACTTTGAGGGTCCTCATCTATATAAAGGAAAAAACCAAGAATAAAAAATTTATCCCCATTAATAATATCCTCCCAAACTATTTGTGATAGTTGAGATAATAATAGAGAATAGTTTTTATTATTAGACCAATCAATAATTTATTATTTGTTCCCTCATATATTTTTTTTCTTTTATCATCTAATTTTTTTAAAAATAAATTGAAAAATCAACTAATTACCATAACTTCTAATAGATCAAGGTGGTCATTATTCAATTATAAAACGAAATTCAAATGTTTTTATATCATAATCTCTCAATACAATAATTTTTGGTTCATTAATCAAATAAAAATAAATTCATTAAATATATCTTTATATAAAGTACATTATTTTTAACCTCATGTTTTGTAAAACATTTCACATGAAAAAATAATATTTCAAGAAAATTTCGTCTTTTAGATCAAGAAATAAAAACAAAGGAAGTGTTTTTTTATATAGTACATATACCTGAAAATATAAAAAATATTGTCTTTAATGTTTGAATAAAAATTATAGAGAACATAATGTTAATCCAATGAAATTAACAAAGACGGATAAAAAAATAGAGTAGTATTCCTTATTTTTCATGAATATTTCTCTGTGGTCCATTTATCTAACATAAAACCCTAATTTTAAATTTCTAATATATATTATTATAATTTTATTTTGTGTTAAAATAATTAAAATTTTAAAAATTTCTAAAATTCCTTTGATGATGCATGATCTATTTATTTTTTGGTAAATTGTACATAGTGATCATGTGGTGTAATAATTTTTAAGAAGTTTGTGGCATAAGGTTTGAGAAGGTTTGTTATACCATTCATGGTATGGGACACCACAAATATCACTAGTATGTATTTATTTTTATCTATATATTTTATTTTATGATATTTTTGGAGTTAGGAATTCCGAAACATGGAAATCAAGAGACAATATAGGATGCATGATTAGAACATTATTAGTGCTTGTTTGGAGTGTGAGATTCATTAACTGGTAGGGAATATTAAGACCCTCATAAAAACTAAAAGTACAATGAAATTATTTAAAATTTCTATAAGGGTGATGGAGTGATGAATCTGATTCAGTTCATTGGTAAATGCTGATTATGGTAGCTAGATGGAGTTGTAAGAAAAAACACTAGATATTTAGATCAATGATAAATAATTTTGAATATATATATCTAGAAATCATTATGTGGTGAATATTTCACAATAATATTTATTTAATGTGGTGGTATCCTTTAACTACGTAGTGTATCCCCTGTGATGGTAGGTCTAGGTGGATGATAACCTAAGATGGCCAGAAGGTGGTGGTGACCAGAAGTATTGGATGAGTTTCTATATTTTACCAGAGCGTAATTAAATTGTAATTAAGGTTCTAGAAAGTGTTTAGATATATTATTAATTATTTTATGTTTACTTCTTTTAATAGTAATATGATATTCCATCATGGATTAGGGAACATTCCTAAACCACAAAATACTTATTATTATTTATCCTCATTTTAATTCAATTGTTTCATTAATGAGTTTATGTTTTCATAATATGGTGGTTTTAAATTTTGGTGTGTTGGATTGTTTGTGGCTTTTTTGAGACCCAAATTTCTTATCATGGGGTTCATTATGAAGCATTTACTCCTTCATGTGAAGTTCTAGTTGAGTAATCTATGGTGGGTTTACTAGAATGTAGTTGTAGACCCAACAACTGGTATTAAAGATCAATGTTGTTGTGATTATGAAGGATTAGGATCTAGTGAGGTGATTTATATCTCAGTTTATTATCAAAATTATTCCATTTTCTTTATTGGAAAATAATATTTTTTAGTTACTAAACTAACATCTTACATTTAATGGAAGTAGTGGGAGTTCACAAGTTCTATAGGGATAGAATATTTGGAGAGTAAGGTATAGATAGAGAAGTGTGATGGAATAAAATTTGGGTTCTGAATGATTCAGATGAAGGATTTTCTCCTAAATAATCACCTTGATATTTAACTGATTGGTGTCAAGCCAAAATTTATGGAAGTGTAAGAATAAAAGTGTTTAGACCAGAAAACACTCGAGTTGATGTGAATTTAACTTTCCTGAAATATAGTGTACAAAATCAGAGAAGTAATAGAAGTATCATAACTCATGAATACCATGAAAAAAAGTTATTATAATCCCAAAACAATAAAAAAATTTATATATATATATATATTATTTAACATGTAAAGTTAGTAGGATTCATTGAAGGTAACCTTAGGATACCCCGTTAGGGAACTATTGTTACTCTCTTCACTCCCAGAATCTTGAGATGTGATGGTTATAACTGTGAGACAGTCCAGTGGAAAGGTAGGGTTGAATTTAAAGTATTTTCATGACCTAATATTGAATAAATAGATTCATTGAAGTTATATTAAAGAATATTCCAATGAAATATACAATTATAAAGGAATATGGAGTATCATTGGGAACAAAAGTCACCATAAGGGTAAAGGAAGAAGTATCCATAGTAGGAGTATCATGGAAGATGATTCTATCATGTGCTATAATTTTCAAAGGAAATAGCACATTAAGAAATATTATAGTAAAAATGAAGATAAATCTAGATGATATGGCTTTGGTTGTGGATATGTGGGTCTTATTTTGGAATATAGGAGTGAGTATCTTCTTTGTTTCATAAGTATGTTTGGATATTAGGTGACAAAATCAAAAGATATTTTTCAAACTATGTATGAGAGAGAAATCAAGATAATCTATACCACAGGAATGATATGTTTCATTTTTAATGAAAAATATATCAAGATAATGCAAAAAGGATATGTCTCGATCTATTTAAGAACACCAAAACACTAGAGTTGTAGGACATGTTATATAATCGAATCCCCTTGAAGAATGTTATTTTCATTAGGAAACTAGGTGATGTGGTCTTTTTTAGAAATTTTCATAGATGATGTATGTAAGATTTCACATAGATCCAATTAATCAAAATATGAGTTAATTATGTATGCTCTACCTCCCCAGTTCATCTAAAGAGCCTTGTATGTTAGAGATTTAGCTTCTATGAAGTGATAGAATGACCACCTTAGCCATCTCAGTGAAAAAGGGATAAAAATACTTACTTATAAAGGATTGACGAAGGTCAGAAGCACAAATATATAATGTTTGATGATTTCATCTTAAGAAAGAAATGAAATTTGTATTTTTTAATATAAGGGATATCTCCGAAGCATTGGAAGTTAAAGATGGTACATGAGGATGTTTAAGGACTAACACTGATGCATTATCATGGAGAATCATTCTTCTATGTGAAATTCATTGAATATTCCATATTAAAAGTGTGGGTCTAATTTATAAGGATCAATTATATGGTGTTTAATATTTTATCATTTGGTGGTATATAGAAGAAAATAAGATTATATTCATGTTAAAGTGACTACATCTAGACAATAGTAGAGATTATAGAAGTAGGGAGTTCCAAAGATTCTATTAGTGGAAGGGAATTCGATTTGAGAATACTATACTAGGGACTTTGGATCATAATGGAGTTGAATAGATGATAGAACAGACATTGGAATATAAGTAAATGAGTATGATAATTCATGTATGGTTACCTATGTTTTTTGGACAGAGGTTGTGAATTATTCCACACAATTAATCAACCAAAATTTGTTGTCTCTAATTAGAAATAAGCCTCCAAAGAATTTTTAGTCCAAAACGTATCTTAAATTCAAACACCTCAAAATATTAAATGTAATATCCTATGTCCATATTGATGATAAATAATTGGACAAGATAGAGGTTGAGTTTCTATCCTGTTAATTTTTTTTCTATTATATTAACAAAATTTATGTTATTTTTTTTCTATGATGATTAGGAATTTTAATTTCAACTCTTGGAAAATGACTCATAGATATTTATTTTAAGTTGAAATGTGATTTTAATGATGTGATCCTATGGCAGGATTATTACTTATTAGAAAATTATGATGGGAAAAAGTATCAAAAGAATCTTAGTTTTAGTTGGATAGACAACTAGAAGTTGTGGATGTTTTGATGAATCTAGTTAGCACATTAGGATCAAAAGAATCTAAAATTCAGGTGAGTTTACTAGAAAAAAAGGGTTAAATTATGATATTTTTTACTAGGAGATATGTATTGGAGAGTTTAGGGACCACTAAATCTCAATTTCTAAGAGTCTATATTTTGAAAGTTGTAGTACTAGAAGGAGTTCAACCGTAAAGAAATTTTTAAAGATAAATGATAGAGGTACCTAGTGAAATGGTATGGTGATAATTTTAATTTTATACTAATAATAAAATATGGATAACTTAAAAGATGAAATAATTTTCAAGGAATATAAATAGTGGCATTTTTACATTAGGAATGAAATCATTTCCCACCATGTGTTCGGAATATAGGATCCGATGAAGAGACTTGATGAGAAGAAGGTTCTTCAAAATAAATAGATTTATCAGCTAATGGAAGTTTCTAATAGTAGAAGGAGGTACACAGATAGGTATTTCATGAATATATTTCAATAAATTTAAGGTGTTTATTTCTTAGATATATTTTCACTAGTTGTAAATCAAATGACTATTCAAATTTTTTTTATTATGGTTTCTTTTGTAGGACTTCATATAGACTAGTTGGACATAAAGACAACATTCTTTAATGGGGACATAGATAAAAATTTTTCATGGAGTATCCACTTGGTTTAGAAGTTCACTTAAACCATGGAATTATGTTTAAGATCAAACATAGTCTTTATCGTTTTAATAAATCACCATTGTGTTATAATAAAATGTTCAATAACTATATGAATTAGAGGAATCTTTTCCAGATTAATGGCGATCATTTCTTTTATCGGAAGGAATTTATTTATCAAATTTTTGTGATCCTAATTATATACATCAACAAAGTATGGATTTCAGGTCCAGTGATGGAAATTATTTATGATATTAAGGATGATTTATCCAGAATTTTCAAGATAAGGACCTTAGTTTGATGAATTATATTTTAAGTATGTGGATTTTGAGGGACCTAAGCTATGGTACTTTTTACTTAACTCATGAAGACTATATTAATAGGATTATAGAGTAATTTTGGATTCTGAAGGAAATACTATTGTTGAAAACCATGGAAAGGAACTTTAAGATAAACAAGGATAATTTACTATGAATAGAGTCTATGTTTGAGTTCATAAAAACATTTTCATATGCATTAGATATCATATGTTTTATGTATACTATAGAGTGTACTCGTCTAGTGATTTCAAAAGTATTTGGAATCATAAATAAGTTTATGTCAAACCCTATAAGAGAGAAATATTAAGGTGTGAAGTGAGTTATATGTAACTTTAATGGTTCTAGAAGCTAGATACCTTATATTAGAACAAATTAACCCTATCAAGGTTTTAAAATCTTGGATTTTGGAAAAGACTCAAACACATGGAAAATAACCTCTAGTTATGTGTTTACTTTCGATGGAATGATTGTGAGTTTGATGTTGAATCTTTAGTTAATGGTTTTATTCTCAATAATGGAATTAGATAACATCAAAATGATGGAAATATAGAATGAGTTGGTATAGATAAAAGGGTTCATAGAGAATTTTCAAAGAGAAAAAAAAGATGAGAAACTAATTTTTGATTCCTAAAGTGTGATTCATTTGGATATAAATCCAATGTTTCATCCTTAAAATATTAAAATTAAACTAAAGTACCACTTCATTTAAAATCCATTTAAAGAATGATTATTAAACCTATGAATTATTTAATGTGTTTTTAATCTAGTATACATATTGATGAATGAGGTTTCCATGGAAGCGCTACGCCTTAATTGGACTTGGGTGGCTAGTCACCATGGTTGGGAAACCATGTAGCTATTTTATAAAAAGCTAAAGTGAGAAGTCTATAGAAGGTTGAAGAAGCATTTTTTGTACTAAAACCTTCAAATGAATATTTAGATAGATATTATTGGGACCATGAGATTTATTCTTTAGTGGAAGATATTAAGAAAATAAAAATTGAGAAAATACAATAGAATTATTTCCATTAACTAGATGGGAAATGGAGTGACATTAGTTGGGAGACATTTTACTAGTTGATATAGACTGCGATAATAGGAGGGGCTAGTATGATAGAACACCTGAAATTCAGTTCACTTTGATATATTCTATATTTCATATTTAGAGAAATAATCAAGATGGGAAAAGTTGGCCAATATATATAGTTATGGTGGTGTGAGAATTTTACTATAGAATGTATCAATTATAATTAATGGTGGTGTTGGGTGATAACTTAGGATGGTCTGATGGTTGTGGAAACTGGAAGCACTAAATAGGTTACTCTTTTTAAGAAAATAATAATAACATTATGATTAAGGTTTAATAAAGTGTGAGTGATATTATTAAACATTATATCTTTACTACCCTGAAATAGTAAAACAACATTCCCCCATAGATTAGGGTGAAAGGTTGAAACACATAATCCTTTTTGTTATTATTATTTTTTTATTTGAATCTTTGCATCCTCCAAATAATTTTTTTCATTTTCTAAATAAACAAAATTTTGGATTTGTGGGTCCCCCACAAATTACTAGATAACAATTCCAAAACTCAAAAAAGACCTCAATCTAGAGAAAAAACCAAATCCACAGATAGGAATTTCAAAAAGAAACCAAGAGACATCATTTCTACGAAGATCAAGCCCTTTGAGATGTACACCATGACACACCAAACACACCAGTCGGTATCATCATTAGAGAATGGTTTTATATTATGGTGTGAGTTATTAGTTTTTTTATATTCTATGTTACAGAAATAATATTTTTTGGTTCATTATAGATATTTTTTCTTTTGTGTATAATGTTCTAGTCAAGTGGTTCTAGGTGTATTTAATAAAATTTTCCATAGACATAGTGATGATAACCATGCATCCCAAATATGTGTAGGAAGAGATCAATTCCATTAAAATTTTCATGTTTGGAACATAATTTCTTTAATTGTGTGGAAACACTATGAAATCTCACCCATGCGAATCTAGAACCTTTCTCATTGTTGGCACACAATTTTCTAAATGACATTACTGAGCTATGTACGAAGGTGAGAATTGAGATTCGAAATTATTTAAACTCTCTATCTTGCTTTTTACTCACAATTAGGATTCACCCAATTATTTTAGCATTATTGGGATCTTTTATATCCATGGATCTCTCCTCTCTATGCCCCCATGTCATTCCCCAAGTGATTAAATTGTGTTTGTTTCAGGTGACCACTCATTTATCCTTAATATACCATTATTTACCTCCCCAATTCCCTTATTCTTCTATGTTATTTATCCCCCTTACCTTAATTGTACATGGGGGGAATTATTGTGGTTGAGGTATAATTTAATCCAATTTTTCTTTGTTATCGGGACTTTTTAAATATCTCTATCATTGTAATATCTTCGTATTATAGGAATGAAACAAACTTTTTATGGATTTAGGTAAGAGTATCATCATAGTCCCCTTTTATTTGAAAAAAAATTTTTACTTAAATTTTAATATTTTAATTGTTTATAGTAAAGAACCTATATAAAATTATCAAGTTTTTTCATAATTATTCTTCATGAATTTGAAGTTATATTCCACACAGTGGGAGATTCTGTCGGTTTATAAGTTTTATTTTCTATAAAAATATTTTTCACCTACAAAGTATTTATAAAAATTCTTCAAAGTTTGTTCTTAAATTATTTTATTGAAGAGAAGATGACTGAGATTATACTAAGATGGTTTTAACATATTAGAAGAAGACAAATGGATACACCTGTTAATAGGATACGATTAATGAAAAATGCATTTATTAAAATAATTATATATATAAATAAAATATCCCTTAAACAAAACATTCAATATGATCTTGTTGTAAATAGTTTTAATAAAAATAAGATATTAAATAGATATAATTAATGATGTCTGATCCATGTAGACAACCACATTTAATTGATTTTAAGGATTGTTTATTATTTTTATTGATTTTATAAAGTTAAATTATGATATGATTGAAGAAATTTTGTCTAATAGTGTGATATCTTTTCATTGATTATGTTTATTCTCATTGTGTTCTTGTCTTGGTAATATATAATATTGTTGAGGTTTTATATTGGGGCATAGGTTATGATATTTTATTAAGATCTGGATATACATGGGAACCATGGGTAGACATACATGTAATTAGTATGAGTACTACATGAGCTATGGCTTTTCTCTAGATCAAGCATATAGTCACAATTTTACACTCACTAGGGAGTGTTTCATGGAAAGGCTAAGGGTAAGTAAAAATCTAGGTCAGTTAGGTTCACTGTAGGCCGAAAGGTGTTCCACTAGTGAGGTACTAAGTTACCCCTCTACAACTCAATGTTAGAGTCATGCTGTGTTACATTCAAGGAATATTTATTATTTTCGTTAGTTAATTATGAATTGATTATTTTACATGTATTTTTGGATTAACTTATATGTACTTTTATTGTGTTTATTTTATAGAGGAGTTTAATTTCACTAAATAGAGTATGAATAATTTTTTGTTTTGAATTGTATAAAAAAATTATTTTACAATTTTACTTCAAATAGGTGATAATAGATTTCCTTACGAATAGAGTTATGTATATTCATTGTGGTTTCCTATAGGGTGATTTCTCATATCATGAATACACCTTTCATGTGTGTGTAGACTTCATTATACCCAATACAGCTAAATTAAAGTTATAGACTTCATGAAAACTTATTCATTCTTCTAGTGATCTTGTGATCCAGTTTTTACCATGAGACATGTGAAGATGGTATGTGTGAAATTTTGGGGTTATAAATGTATCAAACACTACAAATATCCCTTTATTTTGGTATCCATGTATATTATTATCCATGCATACTCCCCAAATGATATTTTTATACAATTTTTAAGAAAATATAATTTCGAAAGATGAGTGGTAACCTAGAAAAACAAGTAACACTAAAACAGATAAAGAAATAATCAGAAATTATACTTCATTCAAAATAAATTTTAATATGTTAGAAAATTTCACCCATTGAAGAATAAAATTAAACAGAAAGTTATTCCACTATAACACCTTTTGAATGTGGTCCTCAAAAAATAATTCCATTGTGTCCCAGAACTTAGTATAATCTTCTAAATTTATCTTCCCTTCACTAAATAAAAAACCCAAAATTTGATATTTATCATTGATCCATGAATAAATATATATTCAATTTATAAAACTATGATTGGATAAATATTTTTATACTTAGACCATATTATATGTTGGTTGAGATTTATCTTTCAACTTCTTATTGTATTTCCATGAATATCAAATGTATGGATACCTAATACCATATTTTTAGTTGGATTATATTATGTAGATTATTTTATTTTGATGGTGAAATCATTTATAGTGGTCATGTTTGATACTAATAATGCTTGTTACTTACCAGTGGAAGTTAGGAACATGCTTCATGCATTATAGTGAGTTGACTTGGGTGATATGGAAGGTTGAACAAGGTTGGTTGGATATAAAATGGAATCAAAGTCCTCTTTATATTTAGGGATTAATGTTATAGAGGATATAGAACAATAAGACATTAATAGATATGTATGATGAAGCATTTAACCAATTCTTTCTCATGCTAAATATCGAGTTACCATGGGCTGTCATGAATTGTGTTTTTAATTTGGAATTTTTATTTGTTTTTTATTAATTTTGATAAATTTTCTTGTTATTATGTGTTTTATGGAGATCACATGAGTTATTTTGGTAAATACCATGTCTAGGTGTGAATGTTGTAAGAAATTTATGGGTGTATGGTCTTGAAAAGCATGTGAAGACTGTGAAACCCATTGTAGAAACCTTCTAGTACACTCACATAGTTGCTGCATGGTTTTACAAACCATGTGAAAAAACCATAAAAAGTTGTATTTTTTAAATTGTTTTTCCTTTCAATCTTTTTTCTTACATGAGTTTCTTTGATAATTATTATTACATATTTATGATCAACTGAGTGATTTTTTGGCCAACTAATGTTTTTTTAAATTGAGTTATGTATTTATTGAATTTATTTTTTTGGTATTATAGATGATTCCTTATAGAAATTATCCAATTAACCAGATATAGGGAGTTTTGTATAATTTTCTAGAGTAAAAATATTATATATAATCAAATATTATTAATTTAGTTATTCATACCATCCAATTGTTTGTTCAAAAAAATAACTGAAATGAAGCTCGAATGGTGGATCATGCTCAAGAATTTTCTAAGAAGAACTTTATTTCTTTTCCTAGTGAGGCAGGGTTTTTAGAAACCAAATAAATCATGGATAAAATCATTAAAACCATCTATTTTTTCCATATTTATAAGACTTATAAAGTAAAATTATCCACCTACATATTGTAAGGGCCAATCCACAAGTGGTGGGAGATGATTGTTTTGGTCATGATACCTGAGGATCTCACCCTGAATAATTTCAAGGAGATGATTAACAATCAGTTTTACCTAGAGACTCTAAATATGGACAAGGCTCAATAGTCTATGAATCTTGAGAAAGGGTATCTATTTTTAATATTATTTTAATTTTCTATTAAACTCATTTTAAATGACTAAGTCAATTATCAAATATTTGAGATATATTAGATGCATGATTTTTTATATTATATTTCAACCTACATTGAGGTGTTTTATAAGATGGTGAAGGATAAGAACAATATGGAAGGGTAGATAGGTTTTTGTGGTTATACTATTTCAATAGGAGGGATCCGGAGTTACTTATCTAGTTAGAAGAGGAAGAGTGATGTTATAAAAGGGGTGGTGTTGGGAGTGTTAAATTCTTCTCTAATCCCACCCATTATGATCTATCAGGGAATAAACCTCTAATATTTTTCCAATGTGAAATGATGGGTCACTTCATGAATAAGTTTTAAAATCCCCTTAAGACTTTCTACTAGTATAGATGACTAGGTAACCTTAAATACGTTTGTAAATGCCTTCATCAGAGTAGCAAGGCTGGTTATTCCTATATTAGTGACTCTTAGTTGTTTTATGATGCATATAAGGGATAATAATATTATTTTTAGTGATGGAAAGAACATATTAAGATGAAGGGTGATTATCATCCTTACAGGAAATCTAACAGTGGAATCACATCCAAAAGATTATATACTATAGAGAATATACCTATGTAATCGGAAGGAGGCCCACAGTTATTAGAGGTATAATATTTATCATTTATTAATTGGTCCTAACATTGTTTTATATAGGTGAATTCCATTACTATATCTATTCTAAATTAATTGATCCATTAGAACTAGAATTTAATTGACGCCTTTTATGATGAAGCTTTATACAATTTTGGGAAAGTGCAAGAATAAAGGATTCAAGTGAAATTCATGTCATGTGATGGTTATTGATGGTAAGGTCATATGGGATTTTCTCATTTTTTGATTTAGATATCATTGAACTCTTTTTCTATATGGTATGTATGATAAAATATAATGCTAAGAATAATTTTTATAAATAAATTGTCCTAATAATTTTTCTTAATTTTAACACTCATGTTTTCTATGGTGGGTGAGAAACAAGATAAAGTAGGCTATGATATATTATTCCAGATATTGGTTCAATGATGCGTTAAATATCTAGGTTTCTCTTTGATACTATTTGAGGGAGTTTAGGTGATTATATTTCTTTATAGTGGTGGATAGGTATCACAATGTCTTTCCTAGGTTTTTATTTGAGTTACCACTATTGATTGAGGTTGAGTCCTCTATCAATTTTCCCCTATAGATGAGCCCCATATATTTTACATTGTATCAAATGGTTTTAATTGAGAAAAAGTAACCAGAATTCTATCTTGAAGATTTTTTTGGAAAGGGTTTCATATTTCCATGTGTGACACTATGGGTGACATTGTCACTCTTTGAAAAAAAGCCTAATGGAAGTTTCAAAATTTATATTGATTATTTAAATCTCAACCACATGAATTTTAAAAATTAATCTCCATTTCATTATATTGATAATTCTTTGATTAACCTAAAAGACCGAGATGATTATCTAAGATTATCCTCAGATCATGATATTATTAGTTGATATTAATAGAAGAATACTTTTTAAAGACCACATTTAGAAGTATTCATGAGATTTATGAGTGTCCTATTATGAATTTCAGGTTTAAGAATGTTCCTTAATTATTTATGTCATTCATTAATCAATTCCTTTACTAACTCCTCAACACTTTTGTCATGGTTCTTATCGATGATATACTAGTTTTCTCCAAAATGAGGGATGATCATGATAATGATATAGATATTTTTTTGAGGACATTGAAGGAGAATTTATTATGTGCAATATGTTTTAAATTCTTCTTCTAGATTCATGAAGTTAAATACATGGATCATGTTATTTCTAAAATGGGTCCTTCTATAGATCCTAATAAGATTCAAGTATTGATGTCTTGAGAGAGAACCAAGAATGTGTTTGATATTATAATATTATAAAGTTTCTATATATTAAATATATTTTTCCTATGAATTTTCTATGATGAATCAACCGTTGATGTATTTAGAATAAAATGGAGTAAAATTTAGATTGAGTGAATTTTTTCAAAATTTCATTGATGAATTGAAAGATAGGATAAATTCTGCATTTTCCTCAATTATTATTGAGCTATGTGATGATATATAGTATATTGTGATGAATCATGTATGATTTTGGAGTGTGTATTGATTTTTTATGACCATATTGTCGTAAATAGCTCTCGATTGTTATTTCATCATAAGAGAAAATACTCCACTTATGGCCTAGAAATGGTGGAAGTGATGTATGCCCTAATGAAATAACACCACTATCCCTTTGGGGGGAATTTTATAGTGTATAATAATTATAAAAGTCTAAATTATATTTTATCCTAGAAGGATATGGATATTAGGAAGAAAATGAGGGTAATATATCCAGATATTTGACTTTGATTTTGTATATACACTCAGGAAAGGGAACACGATTACTGATACTCTAATTTGAAAAATTGCCAACTCAATATTTTAAAGTATCTGAGGAATAATGAAATTTGTTCAAACTTTTCACTAAGTTGTATATAGACATAAATAAAAAATATGGTTAGGAATTTTTAGCTAGTGTGAATAGCACACCTTACTTGACTGACCTTACACAAAAATATCAAACATCTGATCCTGATTTTTAGTATATAATTAGAATTTTAAAAACTAGAAAACCTCAAATGATTGTACTTGGTCTCCGGATGGTGATATTTGTTTTAGGGAGAGGATTGTAGTCCATTTTTTACTAAGACACAATGTGATAAAAGAATGCATCATTCTTGATGGGCTACTAACCTTGGTGAAACCATGACTTTTTATTCCCTTAATTGATAGTAATGGTGCCTCGTGATTAAGTGAGAGATTGAGGAATTTGTATCCTCATGCCTGAAAAATCAGAATATAAAGGCCAAGGACCAGAATCCAATGAGATTGTTACAAACACTTCCACATTTTATAATGATATTTGAAGAGGTATTTATTGAATTTTTTATTATCCTGTCTTGTTCACTTAGTGGGAATAATTCTATTTTGGTAGTTATCATCAATTTAAATAAATCAACAAATTTTTTTATTATAAATGATATTATAATGGTGAAAGATATGGGAAAACTATATATCCAAGAGATTATAAATATATATGGGATGACAAATTTTTTTTGATCATGGAACATGCTTTACCTTATAATTTTGATGGGGTATTCGTAGTGTAAATTGGTTATTTGTTGAAGTTACGCACAACTTATCGCACATAAATAGATGGTCATACCAAAAAGTCAATTCATATTATATAATATATGCTTTGGGATGACATGATTGACATTGTGGGTTTATGGTAGAAATGTATATCTTTGATAGAGTTATATTACAATAAAAATTTTCAAGAATTAATAAGGAAGTATCCTTTGAAATTTATATATAGATGGATATTAAAATCCCCTCTTTGTTGGGATAATGTGGGTGAGAATCCTCTTTTAGGATTGAAAATTATTTATGAGAATAAAAATAATGTTCAATAAATTTAGAAAAGATATGAGGAGGATAAAAATATTTAGAAATCACATGTCGATCATCGATTTTATACAATGTAATTTTCTATTACTAAACATGTTTTACTCAAAGTATCTCTTTATCTCAAGAACCAGATATTGGGGAAGTATTATAATCTTATTAAATGGTATTTCAAGCCATTTGAGATAGTTATTTATCACAAAAATGGGACAACTGGACTATTATTATCATTCTAGTGGATGTATATTCATGATTTTTTCATGTGTCGTAGTTAAAGAAATACCACCCAGACCCATATATCATATTTAAATGGGATGATTTAGATTTAGTTCATAACACCACAATGATTAAACATATTTCTCACTTCCATAATTATTATAATAAGGTCTTGTGGTTCATGTATATCCCTCCAGTCAATGCGCTATAGAAACATAACAAAGATAGTTATGAGACATGGGGGAATGATCTAACGATGAGAGAGAAATAACCTCACCTATTTTATGATCAATAATGATTAGGATTTTCTAGATTTATAAATTGGAATAGTAGGGAGAATTGTGAAATCCCCACTATCACTTGTATGTATTTATTTGTGTCTATTTATTTATTTATTTTATTTTTTGAAGTTTCCAAAGTTTGGAATTGAGAAACATGAAAATGGGGAACCAATATAGAATTCATGGTTAGTGCATGATTAGTGTTAATTGTGTATCCTAACCATTTAGGGTAGGGAATTGAGTATTGTTTTATATGAATAGTTAATACATAGTTTTTTTAACCATGTAATCATCCTAGAATTGATATTTGAAATTTATAAAATTTACTTAGTCAATTTTTACCCTCAATTGGCCACCCCCTCTCATTTAAATCCTTAATGGATCTCTTCCAACCATGGATATTTCCTCTAAAATTTCCCATGGTCTTACCTAAGTTATTCAAGTGATTTGTTCCTAAGGTAATCCATCATGTCTTCCGAATTTTTTTATCTGTATCCATTCCATTCTTCATCCACATTCATTATCTTTTCCGTTCCCAAGTTTTCAATGATGGTAAATATTATGGATATGATATATCAAAATTAAAAATTTCTTGATTCCTAAAGATTTATAAAGATCTATATCATTTTATTATATTGTTATTTGAGGATAGAAACATGGTTTTAAAAAATTTAGGTAGGTGTCTCTATATAGTCCCCTTTCCTTTGGCATAATTTTGGTTCTTAAATTTTCAAAGTATCATTGTTGATACTAAATCACTTATATAAAATGACATGTATTTGTTTATAATTATTATTCATGTATTTGGAATTATATTTTAAAAAGTAGGTGATCAAATTATTTTCCTAGTGTTATTTCTTCTATATTTTATTTACTACCAACTAAGTTTTTTTTAAAATTTATTCATAGGATGTTTCTCGGTTGATGTTGTTTTATAAACGATATATGAAAGGGTGTGTGATTTCTAAACAATGTTTTTTTGAAATTAAATTCAGTTTTTATTGATGAAATATTTTTTGTTAATGTGATTACTTGACATTGATAATATTTATTCTCATTTTTTTCTTATCTTGTTAACTAATAATATTTTTGAGATTTTATATTAATTCTTATGTTATGTGATTTTTTTGATCATGATATAACTGGAATCCTTAGGTAGACATATAGGTAAATATGATAAGCGATAAATGAGCTATGATTTCTCTATAGGGGTTTACCCTAAATATTATTTATCTCTCCGTAAGGCCTATATAGTATTTTAATTGATTTATTTTGAAATTATTATTTGATTTGTCTCTTTATATTTACTCATGTGTACCTTACTTGGGTTTAATTTTAAAATCAGTTTATTTTTATTAAAATTACCCCAACCCTAGTAGCTTATAGTTAGTGGTTACATTATTACATAGGCACTAGGTATAAGATATCTCATCACAAATAATGAATAGTTAAGTAGTCTTGGTAAACTAAATAAAAACATTAATTTAAAATAAATTTATAAACAGAAAAAACACAAACCAATTTCTTTGAGAATTTCATAATTGTTAATATATTATCCTTGCATACTAATCAAAAAACACTTCCTAGCATCCTGGGTAAAATAAAACATAAGAAAGGGGTGATATCAAATTCTAAGTTAAGGTAAGAGTACAACATAAGAAATCATTAATAAATAAGAATAATCAATATGGAATGTAAAATAACTTTACACAACCCATTTAATCGATAAACTAAGCATAATATGGTAGAAATAAATGATGATCAAGTAAATCCCTCTGAATAACTACATGATATTGAAACTTTTCCATGGACATTATAACTAACCAAATAATCACATGGATATCAATAATAAATATAATAATGAGGGAATTTATAATTCCAAACATCTGAATCTATCAATACTTTATTAAGAATAGTTTAAATATATAGGTAGAAACCCATCTAATTTGGTCAACGAATTTATCTCAGGAGACCCACAAATGCATGGAGGAGATATTTATAACTGAGATATACCCCTAAAATACTACGTTTAATACATTCCTAATATGAAATTTTTGAAACATAACAAAAATTAACATTTATATTGAAAAACTAACATACAAAATGTTAATAATTACCCCAATTAATAAACATAACAATAAACCATCAAGGGAAATATGAATGGTATCAAACTGGAACATCCCCAGTCAAAATGATCAAAAAATATCTAGATAAAAAATAAGGATGGTATATTTAAAACATGTCCCTAGTAAAAAATAATTTAAATGAATTGTTTTTGTTTTTTATGAACATAAATAATATAAAAATATTTTTAATACATTTTCGAGGCAAAATACCATTGCATTTTGAAAATCACATTAAAAAAAGTATGACTAAAAAATAAAATAATTTTCTTCAAGAATAACCTTGAAATAATTTAAAATTATTTTTAAAAACATTGAGTGGTCATGTTGGGGTTAAATTCAATTCAATCCATTCACATTAAAATAATGATTCCTTTCACATTTTTTGTAAAATCCAAAGATGCATTGTTTTGAAAATGAAGCGAAGATTCCTTTAGTTTTTTTAAAGACAAAAACGGTTCAAAATGAATTTAATAAATCTTATTTAAAATGCTAAAAATATTTTTGAATATATTTTTATAAAACATGGGTTTTGAGGAAAAATATTTTCTGGGTGAAGAGAGAAATAAAGTATGTATTTCTTAAAAAATATTTCTCAATCATTTTAAGTAATAAAGAGTATAATAATGGTAATATTATATGATATGTATCATTAATAACAATAGTATAATAAAATATATTCATTTTAATATATAAATATCAAACAACTATCCCAAGAGATACATAAAAATAACCTCAAATAATGATGAGATTATGAAATACTCCCTCATAACATTGGTATCCTCTGAATCATAAGACCCATAAGATAAATAAAATAAAATGAAATATAAATACCATGATTATAAATATATTAATGATATAAATTTTAAAATATCTATTATATATACCACAAAAAAATAAATAAGTGATCAATATGGAATATGTCTCATGAAAGTAAAAGTATGATGAGAAACATGTACATCTAGTTTGAACTCCTTCGTATGTGTATGAAACTACTATAATATATATATATATTATAAATCTATAATATAACCATAATCATATCTATAATAGAGTATATTATCCTATTATTACATTTTACCACTTGGTTGTTAATAATATTTCATTATCTTCATTATTTGAGGATTAAATTGCCTTGTTTTCTCATGCGTGTTTTGTCATGAATGTTTCATTTATTATACATATGATATAGTTAAATCATATAAAGAATTGTAATAATGTTATAAATATTTTCTTTCATTATATATATTCTCATAACCTTTATTTAAAATTGTACTTAGAAAATGAATTTCATCGCTTCGTGGAGACAATAGGTCGTACGCACGCACAGACGAAAACATCATTCCCTTAAATGGTTAAAGGGTAAGGAATTTAATGATATATTAATTTGAAATAATTTACATAATTTAATATATATCCAATATATTCATATATATATATATATATATATCCTTTTTTACATTACATTTAAATCCTAAGTGAAAAATGAATCACTTCACTTCGTGAGGTGATAGTCTGCTATACACACAAGCTACATTATCATATTTTAAACAGAATGGAAATTAAGAAGTTAAATTTGATATTATAAATCCATAAGTTTAATTATATCATACCAATAATATATATGAATTAAATCCATCATTATATCCAAATGTGAGAAGTGCTGATGTAAAATGAGTTACATTAGTTCGTGAGGTGGTAGTAGGCTAAACACACAATTAACAATTTCATTTTTTATTTGATGGAATTGGAAATGGATAAATATAATTCCATTAAAATACTAACATATATTTAAATTAGTGATATTATTTTCATTATACATTAAGTTTTAATACATAATTTATGGTTGTAAAATAAGAAAGAAAATGAATGAGCATAGTGAAGACAATTACCTTTTCATAGAGAAAGCTCATTTGGAACTCTTCTTAATGACCATAAGGATGGTATTTTTGGAAGACCATAAGTTCTATAATTAGGATAAGGATGATGGGTATGTATTTTTTCATAATTTTTTGATCCAATTGTATTTAGAGGTGTGAATAATTGAAGGGTATGAGTTCTCTTTTATAATTGAGGAAGAGTGTCATTTTTTATGAATACCCAAAAGTAATCAATAATGGGAAGTCACTCACAGACAACATGATTCAAAATTGATAATTAAATGGGTTTAGTAATTATATGTTCGACAAAAAACCCCCCAAACATAATAAAAAACATATTTTAAACATGATGTTCCATAACTTCTAAGTTTCATTACATTTACCATTTTATTTTTCACTACATAAACTAGTATTTTTAACTTAGGTAATTTATTCATTAAGACTAAAACAAAATGGGCCTTATTATATAATAATTAACTACTTATGATAAATATTTAATGCAATTAATCAAATAAAAATAATATTTATATTGAAAATTAATTCTAACATAATCGCATGTAGCATGAAAAAACACCTCTTTAACCTCAACTGTGGTAGAAAAGTGTTTAATCTTCAGTAGTCAATATATTCATTAGAAAAGAAAAATTAGTACATTGATGGACAATAATTTTTATTTATAAATATTTTAATATTAATTTTAATTATATAGTATTTTTAGTAATTTTAAATCATTTAATAGAATATTATTTATTATAAAATAACATTAATGTAAAATTTGACATTATTCATTTAACTTAAATTTAAAAATATAAATAAAATGTTTAAATTTCAATATATTATGTTAAAAACTATATCTCATGATAATTTATTCTAAAAAATTAATTTAATAAATAAGTTATCAAATTTATTTTACTTTTAATTTTTTTAGTATCATTTAGTTTTTTTCTATTAATTAAATAATTAATTCATTGGAGTTACTGATGAATTTAAAGTAATTACATGATTAATAAAAATTAGATATCAATTAACCTAATAGAATTAATTTCAATATATTAATATTAATAATTAATATTCATTTACATCTTGTTTTTTCCCTATGTCAACACATAATTTAAATTTAAACACAAGAGGGTGACATTCAATCTTTTTATTTACTTAAATTATTATATAGTTCAATTTCATTGAAAATTTTCCCAAAAACTCATAAAAATATATCATGAGGACAATAGGGTCTAAATATGGATATAAAATGTGTCACGAACCAGCCTGAGTCGACCCTGAATCGGTCACCCAGGCCAGCCCGTGACAAGTCCCGAGAGGCGTTCCCGATCCTCCCGGGATGGTGACAAGCACCAAGGGCATCAATAGAGTACACAAGGGAATGATTTCGCCCATATATAAACAATCAAACAAACAGCAGAAATAAACGGACAGCCCAAAATGAATTTATATAAAAATTGAACTAAATATTATTTGTACAAGAAAATAAAATTATAACAAAACCAAAAACTCAACTGAACAATCCCGATAAAAAAATAACTCCATGTGACACTTCTGGTCACTCTCCAACACAATGATAAAAATTCGCCCAAGGTGATCGAACTAAAGATGAAACCTGCACAAGGGCTTAAAAAAGAAGAAGACTATAGGCGTGAGTATTAAAACTCAGTAGGTTAGCCCGATATTATATTCCCAATGAAAATTACTTTAAAATAAAAGAAACATCAATTTATATTTTTAAATTCAAGATTTGAAAGTATGGTTTTCAAATGAGGTTCCATGCTATAATAATTATGAGACAAAAACATGCATGTTTAATAAACAAAAATGCAAGTAACAGTTATTTTCAAAGAGGTGAAACTTCAAAATGAAAATAGTTTTCAAGAGGGCTGCTTTAAAAAATTTTAACATTCAAATAAATAACACATACTACTTAATTTACCAACCAAACACACCGTATGCCGACGGTGAGTAAAAAATAGCCAATGAGCACTAGTCACAGGAATACCCCCAGGCACTAGTTAGTTGTGAGCCCCAGGTACCTCGTATCTCGGTGAAAGTAACCATAATAAATATTTGTTCTCGTGCACGAGCCACTAGTAGGGAACATACCCATAACCTAGTGGTCCCCAATCATCATCATCATCATAGTTTAGTTAGTGTTGTCAACGTCAAACTTGCTACGTGAAACAGGGGCCAACCCCCACATAATCACTAGCATACTAGTACACGTCCGCCCACCTAGATACCCGGGATTCCCTTTAGTGCTCAATCAAGTTACACATATTATCAAATACACATTTCACATCCACATTCCATTCCAAAACCATAAAAACACAAACATCCCACAATCATTCTTCACATTTCTTACACTAATCAACAAACCGCTAAATATTTCGGTAAAACAATTTCATGAAGTGTATTGAGGCTTTGCACATAAAACTCTTTCAAAAACACTCTTTAAATTATAAGCACACATCATAAACAAACCAAATCATATTTGGAAGCCCAATAAACATTTAATAAAATCATTTAATGGACCATAAAACAATCCCAATTGCACAAATTGTTATATACATGTAAAACACTCCTTCATTTCTAGGAAATGCCAAAAATGCCTTTAATTATTTTCTCAAAACTATGCTTTGACGAAGGTATGAATTTTAATTATATTAAGGATCTGTATAAACAAAATTTACAGCAGAAAACCACATTCATAAATCTCTTATAATAATCAGGTTACATATTCAAAACACAACCATTTTCATAAAGATGTGAAGCAGTCCATTTTTGGGCAACTCGGGCCAAAATATGTTGTAAATCAAAACCCACTTGACTGTAAAAACAAATACAAATAGGAAATACATATAAGTACCCAAAAATACCATTTATCATTATTCCAATTCCTTTATAAATCCAAACAAATAACTTTTAAATCACACATCACACATAAAAGCCAACCAGGCAATTTACCGAACACATGACATGCCCTTTTTAAACAAAACAATTTATTTTAAGTACATGAAAAGGAATAAAACACCAATTGAAAGCCATATTTTCATTCAAGATACTGTAACATGTTAAAAATACCATAGACCAGATTATAAACCTCACAAAATATTTTCAAAAGATAACGGAACATTTAAACAAACACTTGTTGAGATCATTCATGACAAAACAACACTACCGTTCACAAACCAATGATTAAACAACCACTTTGAACACCAATAAAATTATAAAAAGTATGAAAAACAATAATAAACATATATATCTGGTGTTAAATATAATAAAATGATGAAACTTAAATAATAAAGTCATGTGCAAGGGGTATCCTACCTCAAATCTTTGGCGTAATTGAAACGCACACCCGAAATCACCCGCCACGGGTTTATAAACCATAAAACTATAAAGATCAGACCTAAACAAACAGAAACCCCATAAAAAAACATGTTATAACAAAACCCTAGGTTGATCAAGACTAGGTTACAATATAAAACCAAGAAATAATGAAAGGAGGGGGAAGAGGAAGAAGAAAGGAGAAGGAATCTCATCTTTCATCCTAGAAAACTCTTCATCTTCCATTAGATATGAAGCCCTAGAGAATATGGAATGGCTTGAAAATTCTTTGAGAGACTACTAAGGTCTGGAAGAACCAGGGGAATAAGATTGGTGGCTAAAGGAGTACGAATTGATTGATTTATGAATGATAAAAGTTACCTTAGAAATTCTGGGCTATTTGAGGTTTCCTGAGAACTTCTCCCTAATTAGCGACCCACATGAGCTCCAAAGAGGTAAAATATATTATGAGGGTTATTCTAGGGTTATTGGCTTCGAGGGGGAGGTGTAATCACCAAAAAATAGTAAAAAATGAAAAATATATAAACGAAACAAATTATTTGTTTAAAACAGGAAATGGGCCCATGGGCTGGCCCAATACCTAAATGAGTAACCCAAATTCACCCGGCCTATGAATTTATAATGGGCCCAAAAGGATAAATAAGTCTTAATATATCATTATAGGACAAGTGTGAAGTTTAATGGGTGAAAAAGGATGAAAAACGAAAGAGTTATAAAAGAAACAAATTCGGTTTTTAAAACTGGGAATGAGCTCACGGTTG
This sequence comes from Viscum album, assembly GCA_963277665.1. Taxonomy (NCBI): domain Eukaryota; kingdom Viridiplantae; phylum Streptophyta; class Magnoliopsida; order Santalales; family Viscaceae; genus Viscum; species Viscum album. Next base: position 899,946,062 of record OY728131.1, on the reverse strand, counting down.
GCCCAAATCATGAAGTAACCACCCTTTCTTCAAAAACTACTAAACAAACAATGGGGATCCCAAATTAGGGTGGTTAGACATATATGAAACTTAAAAACTCATTATTTATCTCATCAAATACCCATTAAAATGATCGGTATTTATAATGTGCCGGATCAATACAATGACAGAAAAGAAAAAAAACCGTGTGTGACAATTCTCCCCACCATTAAAGCTTTCTGCCCCCGGAAAGCCATAACACTTTCCGGCTGAAAAACAACAACACCTAAGGATTCAAGAATGTACTCCCCACCATTAAGAATCAACTATAACTAGAAATGTTCTTAGGATGGAAATCCGGGAGACCCATGGTGGGTCTCCCCACCATTAGAAACCAACTAGCAATGAATAGACAAGAATTGAACATGAGCTAGAGTTGGGACTCACTCACACAAGCCCAAAAAAAACCCTCCTACAAAAAACTACTATACCAAGTTAATAGAGTTACAACATGAACATATAAACCACCCACTCCCTAATGGAGGGGACAATAACTTGTTCGACACAATCAGCACAATTCTGGACCCCCGTCACTTGGGGATGGGAGGGAAGGGGACCCAATAATTTGGCCACTTAAACAACAAAAGAAACAAAGAAACTACCCAAAACTCACCCCCTATGAATAGGTAACAGCAAGACTGTATCTTATTTTTAAAGGCGGTCCACACAGGGACATTGATTGAAAACCCACATGCATGAAGGAATAACCATAGACACTGTGTGAGGGGTTAAGGCCACCACACTTGTTGCGACAAAGGGAAATTCATAGAAATGAAGAACCAAAACATTGACATAGAAAATAACATAACAAAACAGAGGAGTAAGGGTCATAATCGAGCACTCCACACCTTTGTCGATTTTCTGACTGCGTGAAAAGCTTCACTCCGAGGCCTATGGCTGGAGCCCTGATTCTTGAAGCATTTGCTGCACTGCAGTCAGGTGATAAGGATCACACCACTCAAAAAAACCACACTTGATCACCAAACAAAAACCTTAATCTAAATAGGAACTCATAGATACATATCAAAATTCTATCTCACTCCAAACGAGGGGCAGAATGGACAAGGAATACGGCGAAACACATCAAAATCACCGAACACAACTGCTCTGTCCAAAAGAATTATCATGACCTAGAAACACTTTTAATAGATCCCAAACAGCTCTCTATTCCAGCAAACAAGTTGAGGCATCATCAAAATAGGTGGATTTAAAATTTTAATGGAATCCTTAGGTTGATCAGCAGGAAATATTTCCAACGCAGAACTATCCATGGCCACATCACAACATCAAACACATTTTTAGAAACCCAATGAAAATTACTCCAAAACTGAGCCACCAACAAGATCTCATCACTAGATAGAACAAGAGTATGAATTCTGGATCACATCGAAGCTAACCAAATAAAAAACTCTTCTAAGACATAGAAAAATCAAGCCACATAACCATTGGTTTATAAAAAAGGCCATAATTTTCAGCTCAAAGCAATTTTGAAAAAAACAAACTAACTTGGTGGGTTTCCACATTCACAAATGGTGTTTCATCAAGTCTCACCCACATGCACATTTCCATGCCACCCCTGACACCCAAACACCATACCATATAGGCCATACTTCCAAATATAAATAAAACCATGCATGTGAGCACCCATGAAAACACAAAAGGCTAAAATTAAACATCATAATTCAAAAAAAAAACAATTTACCTTCAAAAGGAACACCAACCACCAAGTCAAAAAACATTTTCATGTTTCACAAAAAAAACCACAATTAATTAAGAACCATTTTCTTGAAAACCTACCCCTTTTCATTTTTAAAAAATTTTTAAATAACCATGACACTCCAAACAACCCCTTCACATTATTGTTTTTAAAAAAAATCAGAAATGTATATTTTCATAATCTGAGGTCCATTGAGACCAATAACGTTTCTAGTAAAACACCAACCGATCAAAACTAATTTCCAAAACTAATTTATCCGATTCAAAAACTTTTTAACATCCTAAAATACCCCATTTTAAAAAAAAGATCAAGAATCACTTTAAAATGATTCACAATTTCAAAACATTTTATTTCAACAAACCACAAGTTTAGATTATGGATAATCCAATCCCTTTAAATCATTTCTGCTTCCCTCCATTTTTCTTTCAAAAAAACACAACCTTCCAAAACCATTATTATATTTATTTATTGAAAACCCCATTTTTTCACTTTTCAAAATCTAATCCTTACATTAAAACCCATTTCCAAAATTCTCACACAAGGATTTTAAAAACAAAAAATCAGAATTCAAGAAAGGTTCAAGAGACCCAAGAAAAAGGGAACTAGTGTCGGTGGGTGACTTGACCATATGGTTGGAGGCCATATGCCAAACACAACACCAACACAGAGAGACTTATTAGGACCATTCCCCAGCTCCACATGGCTTGCCAGGCCCTATGAGCTCATGAAGGCCATTGGTCAGACTCCCCTTGTCATATCCCAATACCAAACAATCAACTAGAAAAAAGGACACTAATAAAACCGGACTTCCATGGAAACCTGAGGATTAGAACAAGAAAGAGTTTGCGATGATCTTCTTGCACTTAACCCTCAAGTCCCAAAAATCCTAATCCATCTACATTGACATCCCCAAAATAACAAGGGAACTCTAAAAGGAAAGGTCCGCTAATAGCCGACCTCCTTTGATACCATTTTGTCACGAACCAGCCCGAGTCGACCCTGAACCGGTCACCCAGGCCAGCCCGCGACAAGTCCCGAGAAGCATTCCCGATCCTCCCGGGATGGTGAAAAGAACCAAGGGCATCAATAGAGTACACAAGGGAACGATTTAGCCCATATATAAACAATCAAACAAACAGAGGAAATAAACGGACAACCCAAAATGAATTTATATAAAAATTGAACTAAATATTATTTGTACAAGAAACTAAAATTAGAACAAAACCAACAACTCTACTAAACAATGCCGATAAAAAAATAACTCCATGTGACACTTCTGGTCACTCTCCAACACAATGATAAAAAGTCGCCCAAGGTGATCGAACTAAAGATGAAACCTGCACAAGGGCTAAAAAAAGAAGAAGACTATAGGCGAGAGTATTAAAACTCAGTAGGTTAGCCCGGTATTCTATTCCCAATGCACATTAATTTAAAATAAAAGAAACATAAATTTATAGTTTTAAATTCAAGATTTGAAAGTATGGTTTTCAAATGAGGTTCCATGCTATAATAATTATCAGACAAAAACATGCATGTTTAATAAACAAAAATGCAAGTAACAATTATTTTTAAAGAGGTGAAACTTCAAAATGAAAATAGATTTCAAGAGGGCTGCTTTAAAGAATTTTAACATTCAAATAAATAACACATACTACTGAATTTACCAACCAAACACACCGTATGCCGACGGTGAGTACAAAATAGCCAATGACCACTAGTCACAAGAATACCCCTAGGCACTAGTTAGTTGTGAGCCCCAGGTACCTCGTATCTCGGTGAAAGTAACCATAATAAATATCTGTTCTCGTGCACGGGCCACTAGTAGGGAACATACCCATAACCTAGTGGTCCCCAATCATCATCATCATCATAGTTTAGTTAGTGTTTTCATCGTCAAACTTGCTACGTGAAACAAGGGCCAACCCCCACAGAATCACTAGCATACTAGTACACATCTGCCCACTTAGATACCCGAGATTCCCTTTAGTGCTAAATAAAGTTACACATATTATAAAATACACATTTCACATCCCCATTCCATTCCAAAACCATAAAAAAACAAACATCCCATAATCATTCTTCACATTTCTTACACTAATCAACAAACCGCTAAATATTTCGGTAAAACAATTTCATGAAGTGTATTGAGGCTTTGCGCATAAAACTCTTTCAAAAACACTCTTTAAATTATAAACACACATAATAACCAAACCAAATCATATTTGGAAGCCCAATAAACATTTAATAAAATCATTTAATGGACCATAAAACAATCCCAATTGCACAAATTGTTATATACAAGTAAAACACTCCTTCATTTCTAGGAAATGCCAAACATGCCTTTAATTATTTTCTCAAAACTATCCTTTGACGAAGGTATGAATTTTAATTATATTAAGGATCTGTATAAACAAAATTTACAGCAGAAAAACACATTCATAAATCTATTATAATACCCATGTTACATATTCAAAACACAACCATTTTCACAAAGATGTGAAACAGTCCATTTTTGGGCAACTCGGGCCAAAATATGTTGTAAATCAAAACCCACTTGATTGTAAAAACAAATACAAATTGGAAATCCATATAAGTACCCAAAAATACCATTTATCATTATTCCAATTCCTTTATAAATCCAAACAAATAACTTTTAAATCACACATCACACATAAAAGCCAACCAGACAATTTACCGAACACATGACATGCCCTTTTTAAACAAAACAATTTATTTTAAGTACATGAAAAGGAATAAAGCACCAATTGAAAGCCATATTTTCATTCAAGATACTGTAACATGTTAAAAATACCATATAAAAGATTATAAACCTCACAAAATATTTTCAAAAGATAACAGAACATTTAAACAAACACTTGTTGAGAACTTTCATGACAAAACAACACTACCGTTCACAAACCAATGATTAAACAACCACTTTGAACACCAATAAAATTATCCAAAGGATGAAAAACAATAATAAAAATATATATCTGGTGTTAAATATAATAAAATTATGAAACTTAAATAATAAAGTCATGTGCAAGGGGTATCCTACCTCAAATCTTTGGCGTAATTGAAACGCACACCCGAAATCACCCGCCGCGGGTTTATAAACCATAAAACTATAAAGATCAGACCTAAACAAACAGAAACCCCATCAAAAAACATGGTATAACAAAACCCTAGGTCGATCAAGACTAGGGTACAATATAAAACCAAGAAATAATGAAAGGAGGGGGAATAGGAAGAAGAAAGGAGAAGGAATCTCATCTTTCGTCCTAGAAAACTCTTCATCTTTTATTATATCTGAAGCCCTAGAGAAAATGGAATGGCTTGAAAATTCTTGGAGAGACTCCTAAGGTCTGGACGAACCAGGGGAAGAAGATTGGTGGCTAAAGGAGTACGAATTGATTGATTTTTGAATGATAAAAGTTACCTTGGAAATTCTGGGAGATTTGAGGTTTCCTGAGAATTTCGCCCTAATTCGCGACCCACATGAGCTCCAAAGAGGTAAAATATTTTATTAGGGTTAGTATAGGGTTATTGTCTTCGAGGGGGAGGTGGAATCACCGAAAAATAGTAAAAAATGAAAAATATATAAATGAAACAAATTATTATTTTTAAACAGGAAATGGGCCCATGGGCTGGCCCAATACCTAAATGAGTAACCCAAATTCACCTGGCCTATGAATTTATAATGGGTCCAAAAGGATAAATAAGTTTTAATATATCAGTATAGGACAAGTGTGAAGTTGAATGGGTGAAAAAAGATGAAAAACAAAAGAGTTATAAAAGAAACAAATTCAGTTTTTAAAACTGGGAATGGGCTCATGGTTGGCCCAAATCATGAAGTAACCACCCTTTCTTCAAAAACTACTAAACAAACAATGGGGATCCCAAATTAGGGTGGTTAGACATATATGAAACTTAAAAACTCAAGATTTATCTCATCAAATACCCATGAAAAGGATCGGTATTTCTAATGGGCCGGATCAATACAATGACAGAAAAGAAAAAAAACCGTGTGTGACAAAATGGGCATTGGAAATGTTTTTAGGTAATTTTAACCCTTATATTTTTAGTTTAACCGCATGGTAAACTAATTTTTACCGTAACCATGGTAATTAACTTTTACTATTTTCATAATTAATTATGAAAAAATAAGTTGAACTTATTGGATAACATAAATTATTTTTATTTAAAATATTAAATATATTTTATAATTTCAATTCAATGAAGTGGAAGAATTCAATTTAAAATCACATCACAAACAGCACAAAATAACGATTTTCTAAAGAGAAAATTATCATATGTATGTAATGTTTTAGAATGAAAATGTAAAATGAAATTGATTAAAATGACCAAAATTATTGAAATTTTCATATAATTGAACTCATTTTAAAATAAAATTAGTTTAATATATAATTAATATTTTTAATTTTTTTAAAAAAATGTTAGTTTTTAATATAAGACATCATTATTCAATATTCATCAAAAATATTTTTTTAAGAAAATTCTCAAAAAATTAACTCTAAGATTATTTTGATATTATGATTTCAAAAACGAATTTAATTTTATAAAATACATTTTTTAAAATTTTTAAAATTTAATTATGAATTTTTTGTTTAAATCATGTCTAATTATTCTTTCAGAAAAATACAGTTGTTCAGAAAACATTTCTTCATCACTCAAATGGTTATTATTTTGTTTATAATCTATATATAACAATTGAATTTATTTTATGATTGTGTAAAACATAAATTTTTATAATTTAGTTATTACCATTCATACTTAATATCTTAATGTCTAGGTTATAGTGGTCATTTATAAATAATAATATTTTAATAGAGTATCACGTTTTGTGTAACCCATTATTGCATGCATTAGAAGCTATCAAAGGGATTGAATTTATTTAAAAATTAATATAACATAATGTATTATGGTGTTATATTATATTATAATATTTTTTTCATGTCATACACATAATTGTACTCAATTTCCCTCTTTTAAAATATTAGGGTGTTACATTCACTAAAAATTTAATATAATTGTTTTTCTTTGGACTTGTATATAATGTAATGAAAAATTATTTTATAATTATATTTCAAATTACCAATTATTAAAGGGGTTATGTTGATTAATGGTTTTAACTTATTGAGTGATTTATTACACCCAATAAACACCCTTCATGTGCATGTAGACCATATTTTATCTGATGGTAGTAAAATAAAGGGTGCTACTTATATCGATAGATTGCCTTGATACCTTCTAGATGATTCTAGTTATGTTGTGATGAAGTGCTGAATAAGAGTCATGTGGAGAATAATTTGTTGGAATTTTGGGACCTTATTCATTTTGGGGATGTATATGTATAATCAAATATGACATTCTATTTATTTTTGTCACTATGTATATGAAGTTTCATATATCAAATTACATTATATTTATAAAATTCTATTTGGTTATTTACTTTGATACTTGGATCTTATGCCATGTTTTTCTGAGATTTATCTTAAAATTACTTATTTACTTTGTGTGTCTATCTAATGTGTGTATAACAAATACTGGATTCCTAGTTAGAGTCTCTTATGTACTTTTTTGAATTTAGAGGGTGGAATCATTCAAAATTGTAATGTTTTATACCATCAAAACTTGCTGCCAATTCGTGGTGATTGGGAATAAAATCTTGGATTTTGGAGAGAGGACTTGGGTGATGTGGTCGATTCACCCAATCTATCTCGTTACATAGTAGAAGTACATTACCAAACAGTGACCTAAAACCTTAATTTTCATGTACTGACATCCCAATACTCATTATGATCAAATTATATATTTTTTTAATGAATATATTGAAATTTTTCATGTAACCTATAATTTATGTTTCTAATATTTTAGATTTTGAAATTATAGTATATATACATATGAAAAGGATGTATTAAATGTATTTTTTATGATTATTATTGTTATTACATAAAAATTTGGATCAAAGGTTCATTAAAAAAATAGAATTTTATGGAAATATATTATTGATATATTATTATAAGTGAATGATGTTTTTATTATGAGGATTTATTATCATTGACATTATATTTTCCTTACTATTATGGAGAGAATTAATTATTTTCTTAGTATTAGCACAATGTGTGAGGGTGAAATGTTAAGGTGAAGTACATTAGGGCACAGGGAGAGGCATGTCATTGGTGATGGAGGTCAACACAGTAGGAAACTAGTGACAAAACAAGGTTTTGGTGATGGAAGGAGACATAACAGGGCCCCAATGATGACAAGGTTCTTTTTTTTGGATATCTGAGTCATTAAATATGACTTAGGAATCACACTATTCATGGGGCCACTCATAATTACATATTAAAAAGTCATTAAATGTGACTAGAAAAAGAAATTTGGGACTTTGGACGTGGTTTAGCCTTTAAAAAGATAACGGGAATTTGTCCCTTCTAATTGTATTAGTCATTTTGTGTGCTTACTTTTCCCAGTGAGGTGGGATGAGGGTAGACCCACTTGTGTATTTTGGAAGTTTTTTATTTTATTTTTTAATCTTATCAACCATAGTAAATAGTATTATTGTTATTATTATTATTATTATTTACAAGTAAAAAAGGGTATATATCCTTATTTCACCTCAAATACTTCAATGAGATTATGAGAAGAAAATAAAGAGCGATTTCCCTCACTTATCCATCAACTTTATTCTGCTTTTCATGGAAGATCTTAAATATTTTTCTCATATGACATCTTTCTTCAATATTTTTCTTCCTACTCCACCCTTTATATATGGCCCAAACCTTAAAACATTACATAATCTTAAGATAAGTCAATAATTATACTTTAATTCACATTGAGTAACTTTTTAGGTTTATAGTTTTAGAGAATTAGGCTATAACTATTATATTACATCTCAAATATTACAAAGTAGACACTTCTACTCTATCCAATTCCTCAAAAAATTAAAACTCCTTAAATAAAAAAAGAATTAGTTTCTTGATAAAAATATTCTTTAATTCTTCCATCCTCTTACACTTCTTTATATAATATTAAAAAGATTTCCAAAACGTGGGATGAGCATAAAAAGCTCATTAAGGGTTTTAAAATAAGGAAAGAAAACACTAGTCCATGAATACAAACAAATAAATGAAATCATAATTTTCACTCATAAGAAATTATCTCTTAAAAATACCTCATAAAATCATAAGATTTATGAATAAATAATAGAAATAAAAAACAATAAAGGTAACTTATGGCATCAATAACATACTTACATTATATCTTTCGCAGCTACATAGGGAGTAACCTTCATGGTTAAGTTTGGAATACCAATACCAATATATTCCCTAAATCTCTTATGAGAAACCATAAAATTTACCTGTTTTACATTACCCAATGTATTGGAGATCCATCTCAGGCTCACCCACCCTTAGTTTATCATGGAACCACCCGTATACGTAGACAATTCCCAAGAACCACTACATAATCATTACATATAAACCAACAAAAAAAGAAAGATAACATTTCCCTATTGAAGTCACAATACATCAGTGTAAAGACCCAGATTTTTCCATGTAAATTTTTTATTATATGGAATTATTCCGAGGCTTTGAAATCTGAAGACATTTTATTCTGATGCCCGGTGTTCCTGAAATGGAATTTTAATCTTTCTTAAGGTACGTTTAGTAAATCTGTGAGCGGGAAATCCTAAATTTTGAAATGGTGCTCGAAATTGATATCTGAGGGCACCGTTGAACATGCCACACCGAGATTCACTTAAGAGAGCCTTAACCTCGACCGTAGTGGGTTGAGAGAGGAAGTTGGTTTTTGCGGTTTTCGTGGAGGATTAATAAAATGAATCTAATTTATTTAAAATATCTCCCACCTCTTTTATAGGATTTGGTGGCAGGAACCACAAGGGGTGGATGGGCATTTAATACAGGACATTAAATGACGGGTTACAAAAAAACATGGAACCACCCTACATGAAATAAAGAAGGTTCATTAATTACACACATTATTGAACGCCTCTTAATTATATGTTGTAAATATTAACTCCCATCATCTCTCTTTTTTGAATTAATTGGTGAAATGAGAGGTGTTTTTGGGATAGGTGGATTTTGGAGGAGCCACTTGACAAAGAATGGATCCATCAAGAAAGAACTGAAGATCATCATTTGACCAACATCATGGGAGTATTTCTTCGGGATCGACGAACACTGACCCATCTTCAAATGTGGGATGCTCTCCAATGAAACACATGGTAGGGTTTTGTCTTTTTTAAATTTTAAGAGTTGTTGAATCACTTATCTTCTCTTTTGATAAGATGATAATGTGGAGGACGCAAACCAAATGAGCAAGGCTCGGTCCCTTCGACTCTTGTTCAATCATTGTGTTCTACGCGGCTTAATTTTTGGGTTGAATGAATCCAAAATCCGAGATTCATGAAGTGAAGAAGATGACCCAGGAAGCCCGTAGGTGCAATCATATGGGAAACATGAACCACCTGATCTTACCCAGTGGCTCTCAGAAGACTACCAGCAAGTCACCAATGAACCATGCCGGCAAGCGTTGGTGGCAGACCACACCGGCCAACCGCGGTGGGGGTAGTGTGCCGTCATGCTCTGCAGGTGGAGGTCGCGGCACCAGGCAGTGGGGGTTAGTAGGCGGCCCACTCCATACATCCATAGTGGGGGTAGGGTGCCATCATGTTCCATTGGAGGAGGAGGTCATGGGTTTTCAGCCGCGACGGTTGAGTAGGGCGATCGACACCGACCAGCTGCAGAGGCGCTGTGGCGCACCACAGAAGGCGGAGGCAGGGACACGCTCCCTACGGGTCCTGCGGCAACTAGGTGGTGCCACGTGGCCCCAATGCTTCATATATTGAACGACCTAGCTGTTTGGGAAGGGGGGGGGAGCGTTTTCCCCCTGTTCTAGCTAGGGTTGGCTCTAAACCCTTGTGCAGACTAAGCCGCGACCCCCTACAGGTTGGGCTGCACCCTCCTCTGGGCTGGGCTGCGCCCTCCTGCAGGCTGAGCGGTGCCTCCTTGAGGGTCGGGCGACACCCCCCTTGCAGGTTGGGTTGCGCCCTTTTGGGCTGGGCTGCACCACCATGGGATCTGAGCCACAACCCATACAGGTCGGGCTAGACTGCGGCCTGGCGGGCTGAGCCCACCGTGGCCTAGCCCAACCGGGTCAGACCGGTCGAGGACCCATCCTGGACCAGTTTTTCTTAAAATGACATAACGTGAAATCAAGAAATTCATTTGAAGAACCGTCTACAAAGCTTGGATCCTTGTAGAGAGGTGGTCCTTTTGTTATACTCCACTTGAATTTTCGAGAAAGTGGGAGTATGGTTGGGTTGGATCGAACCCAAATCCAACTGAACCCTCATTACTAAAACGCTTATAACTCATAGACCAGGTGTCCGATTAATGCACCTTCTATTGAATTGGAACCCTTACAACATGGCAGTCCTTTGGGATACTTTATTTTGGAACTTAGTGGTGGTCGAGGTATGAATGATATCTTGAGGAGAAAATTATACGAAACTCGAGCACATCGGGTGCAGGGAATCTTGTGGCTGACTGTCTCTGAAGATGAGACCCTGTGTGGATCAGCATCACAGTGAACCTATGTGGATCAACATCATAGATATTAAATGGGGACCGGTTTTAGAGTGGCTCATTGAGGATCGTCATCTAATGACCCTATGTGGATCAACATCAAGCGAACCTGTGGCGATCAACATTCCAGCGACCCTATGTGGCTCTTCATTCAAGAGACCCTGTGTGGATCAGTATTATAGAGAACCTATGTGGATCAAAAATAGAGTGACCCAATGAGGACCACCAATATAGTGTCCCATCATGGAATAGTGACTTACGTCCAAGAGTGGTTCTATTATAGGATAACTTCTTTGTAGATCTATTGTGGAACTTATAAATGGAATAAGATGATATAAATAAGACTAATCATCTATATTATTGATCTATGAGTTGTATACATGGTGTGAGATGAATATTTTATCGTGCTTTGTGATTGAGGTCTTTCTTTGTGGTTTTTCCTTTATGGGACTCTGGGAGACCTTTGGGGGTCTCGGGGTCCCTATTGAGTATTGTTATACTCACCCCTTCATGGGCTTCGCCTGCACCTTGTTGTGTCTTGTGCAAACAACATAAAGCTTTGACCATGGTTTGGGAGTGAGGAATAAATGGTTCTCAGAGGTGGAGCGTTAGACATGATGTGCCACAGTGATGACTAACCATGAGTTGTACCTACCCTTCAGGTAGGAACCTTGGGGAACAATTTCAGGAGCTATTGTTTCTTTTTCTATTGTAATTTTCTGTTTGGATTGTATTCTGGCCCCCTTTACTTACTGTACTCACCCTTTTTACTTGTAATTCACATCTTTTTACTACTACAGTTTTATGATGTGGGTTATGCTCGTTGTATTATTGGACTATGTGTTTTCTAGTTTAAAGGGAATGCCTTCCCATTTTTCAGGGATATGCCTTTAGTGGTAGTCTCCAACCCCTGACTTATAGAAGGCGGGCTTGGGGTAGTCACGACACGGGCCCTGGGGGATGGGTCGTGAAAAAGTGGTATCATAGGAGTCAGTTCTACCGAAGAACTACGATTCTAATATTTTAATGGATCACTAGTGTTAAGTGTTTTGAGTGTGGTTTTCAGTTTGGCGAGTCTAGTGTTTGTGTGGTGGCTGACATATCCATACAACAGGACCCTGAATTCTAATTTCTAACATGGTGCATGAAAACACTGATTTCCTATGTTTTGGAAATGTTTCTATATTGATCTTTTTTAGTTAGCTCACCAGGAATAATTTATTGACTGTGGCACACTTGTTTCCTTTCTGGATTTCTCCATGTAGACAACCATCTAGGATTCCTGAGAGAGTACATACTGATGGCCCGATGAGCTACGAAGCTTCGTTGTAGGGCCCTCTTATTGTGTTAGCACCTTCAGGTGGTGTACCAGCAGCACCACTCCCCGTTGGGTAGCCATTTCCACCAGCCACACTAGCATATGGTGTACGCTGACTGAGTGCATTGCCCGAGTTTCAATGACAGAGGCCTATGCGATTTTGAGGTGAGATGGATCCGTAGGTGACTGAGGACTATATGGAGGTTGTGGCCAGAGTTTTTCACCGGGTTGGGACCCCAACCAACCATATGGTGATCCTAGATTCTAGTCTTTTTCCAGGGAGTAGCAGGGAGATGGTGGGTCCTAACACTCTAGTTAAACGATGAGGCGACCCTCACCAAGGCTGATTTCGAGGGCCTCTTCATGGAAGAGTTATTTCCAGTGACTCAACGCTCTGTGAACATACAGAAGCTACTAAACTTATAGTAGGGGCAACCTGATTGTGGCCCAATACTCGGTGAGGTTCACCTACCTCTCTCTCTACTCTACCAACATGGTGTGAGACCCTTTCTTTAGGTTCCTAACTTTCGAATAGGGACTCTGATGGGAGATCATAGCTTCGATGACATCTCTCAGTATCTCGACGCATATTGGAGTGCTGTAGTGAGCACTCTTGGTGGAGAGCTTCCTTGCTGAGCCTACACTAACTACGAGACCCACCACTAGGTGACACGTACCAGAGTCATCTATGGATTTTAGTAGACAAATGACATAGAGGTCAAAGCAGGCCTGACCTTCTTGTGGAATTCCTCATGATGTAGGGTCGTAGGTGCGAGGCTCACAAGGTAGAGCATTCCATTAGAAGAGAAAATTGTGCTTCACTTGCAGTGGGCATGGTCACATGGATCGGGACTTCCCAACCAGCTACACTAATGAAAAAAAAATAGTTGAGGGACTGCCGAGGTAGAGGAAGAGTTTCGAGTGGGCAGGTCCATAGGTAGTAGGCAGATGTGGGAGAGAAGATGGACATGTAGTAGGTAGTGGGAGGTGATTCAATATTCTACTGCCACCACATCTAGGTGGTCCACCCTGACCATATGGAGTAGGTCGACAGGGACAAGCTCAACTCTAGGATGATGAATCCTATGACCAAGACTCTCCAGATATGATTTGAGGAAAAATCTATGTATACTACACCTTAGATACAATACTTATAGACATAGGTTCCAGTCACTCTTTAATTTCCACAAACCTCATTCAGATCTCAGAAATTCCGGTGGATCCATTGGCTTGATCCTTATGGCTAGTGAATCTTAAATAAGGGGATTCGATTATTACACACTGGTGTTAGTATTGTGAGATTAATCTAGGAGGTGAGAGCTTAAGATGGGATCTTCTAGTAGCAGTGTCAAGGCCATATGATGTCATATGGGGTATAGACTGGTTATCCACGGTCCATGCATAGATTGACTGCATTAGGAGAAAGTGCGGTGTGTCCGCAAGGATTGGACCAAGTTTTCCTTCACCAATGAGAAGCGAACATTTACAGAACAAGATGGATTTACCTGGAGGAGGGTGCAACTGATCACACATAAGTTGTGTAGCCTTATCCTTAGAGCAGTTGATGTTGACAGTCTGAGCTATCCTATAGTGGTGGACCAGTATGCTGATGTCTTACCTGATGATGTTTTCGAGACTATCTCTTCACAGAGAGGTGGAATTCTACATCGACCTGTACCCTAGGACGTCATCAATATCTACACAAGCATATCAGATGGATCTCGTAGAGCTTCATGAGTTATGGGTACAGTTGGCGGACTTGGGGAGGATGGGGTTCATAAGGCCCAATGATTCTCCATGGGCAGTCCCTATTTTGTTCACCAAGAAGGAAAATGGGAGTTTCAGGATCTGTTTGGATTATTGGCACCTGAAACTGGAGACTGTGAAGAAAAATTATCAACTTCAAAGGATTGATGATCTCTTTTATCAGCTGAAGGGAGCTTGTTGGTTGTCAAAGATAGACCTTAGATCATGATATCATCAACTCAGGGTACGTGATGAGGATGTGCAGAAGACAACCTTCAGATGTCAGTATGGCCACTATGAGTTCTTGATGTTTCCATTTGGCATGACCAATGCCCATAAAGTGTTCATGGGACTCATGAACATGATATTCTAGCCTTACCTTGATCGCTTCATGGTGGTCTTCCTTGATGACATCTTGATATAATCGGCGTCAGAGGAGGTGCACACCATGCACCTATAGATAGTTATAGATAGACTCTGAGAGCTCCAGCATTATGATAAGATCTCAAAGTGCTAGTTCTGGATACGAGAGGTTCACTTTCTTGGACATGTTATTTTGATGGATGGAGTTGCAGTGGATCTGGTAAAGATAGAGGATGTTCTTTCTTGGGATCCACCCAAGAGTGTGACCGAGGTACAATGTTTTCTAAGGTTGGTTGGGTACTATAGAATATTCGTACCTAACTTTTCCAAAGTTGTGACACACATGTCAACGTTGATGAAGAAGGGACATCCCTTCATGTGGAAAGATAGATGCTAGTAGAGTTTTTAGGAGTTGAGGCAGAGACTAACGAGTGCCCCCATCTTAAGGCTACCAAAAGAGGGCGCTGGGTATGTAGTATACCGCAATGCATCAGGGGCCGGACTTGCGTGTGTCCTGATATAGGAGTGAGTAGTGATCACTTATTCTTCACAACAGTTGAGACAAAATTAGTAAAACCATGCTACCCATGACCTGGATTTACCAGTAGTGGTCTTTGCGCTGAATATGTGGCAGCACTACTTGATGGGTTAACGGTTGACTATTTACTCTGATCACAAGAGTCTCAGGAATATATTCTCACATAAGGACCTGAACCTAAGACAATGACAATGTCTAGAGTTTCTCCAGGACTATGACTATGAGATAGTCTATACAATTGGGAAGGGGAATGTTGTAGATGATGCACTTAGTAAGATCTTTGGTCTACATTTGACGAGTGATGTGAAATTGCAGTTAGCTGTGTTGCAGATATCTTTTGTGGATAGAGATGGACCAACATACCTCTAGTGTATGATAGTCACTCCCCCACTACTTTAGTATGGCAGGGAGGAGTAGCTTGGGGACATTGACTGTGAGGCTCAACGTGCTCAGATATCCTCATTACAGGCACATGAAAGATTTTATAAAGGTGGGGAGCACATCATTATTTGAATTGGATGCACCATGGTACCAGTGGCACTATGGGAGGAGGTGTTGAGAGGGAGTTCCATACATGTCCTCTAGTTGTACATCTTGGTGTGGTGAAGATGTACCCGGACCCCCAACATCAACACTGGTGGCCAAGGATGATGAAAGCAGTGGAAGAGTTTGTTTCATGAAGCCACACTTGTTAGTAAGTGAAGCCCGAGCATTAGGTTCTAGTAAGATTAGTGCAACCACTAGAGGTACCAGAGTGGAAGTGGGATGGTACCTCCATAGAATTTGTGATAGGACTACCACAGAAGTTTCGGGGACATGATTCTATCTGGGTTATCATTGACCGACTCACAAAGTCGGCCCACTTCCTACCAATTTGAGAGTAGGGATCGGTAGAGGTCTTGGGACGCCTCTACTTATAGGAGATTGTACAACTTCATGGGGTGTCATAAATGATCATCTCTGACCGTGACACACGTTTTATATCCCGAGCGTGGAATGGATTATAGGAGGAGTTCGGGACTCAGCTACATATGAGCACCGCCTTTCATCCTCAGACAGATGGTTAGATGGAGTAGACCATTCAGACACTGGACGACATTCTTTGTGCTTGCATCCTATATTTTTGCCACATTTTGGAGGATCACTTGACCTTGGTGGAGTGCATGTACAATAATAGCTATCACTCCCCCATTGGTATGGAACCGTTTGAGTCCTTGTATGGTCGACCATGCAGATCACTTCTATACTGGATAGAACTAGGGGAGTCAACACTTATGGGTCCTGAGTTGGTACATGCTACCACTGAGAAGGTGCAGATCATCTAGGAACAGATGAAGACTACACATAGTAGGAATAAGTCTTATGCTGACATGAGACAAAGACCTTTAGAGTTCGAGGAAAGAGACCAAGCCTTCCTATGGGTCTCACCTCGATGAGGTTTTCATAGATTTGGTCGGGGCGACAAGCTATCTCCTAGGTTCATCAGACCCTTTCTGGTTCTCAACAGAGTTGGTGAGGTGACATATCACCTAGTTCTTTCCCCCATAGATACACCAAGTGCATGTCATTTTCCATGTGTCCCACCTAAGGAAGTATGTGATTGATCCATCGCAGGTTATCTATTGGGGCGAGGTGGATATTGATGATGGGGCGACATTTATGACTGTTCCAGTAAATAATAAGGATCAATAGGAAAGGGTCCTTCGTGGATGATCGATACCTCTGGTGCATGATCACTGGCAGCACGAGAACCTCCAGTAGAGCACAAGGGAGCAAGAGGCTCAGAGTCATACTTAGTACCCCCATTTGTTTCCGTAGTCTATGTTGTGGTTTTCAGGGATAAAAATCCCTAAGGTGGGGATAATGTAAAGACCAAGATTTTTCCATGTAATTTATTTATTTTATGGAACTATTTCGAGTATGTGAAATATGAATGCGTTTGATTCTGATTCCCGGTGTTCTCGGAATTTAATTTTAAACTTTATTAAGGTAAATTCTGTAAATGTGAGAGTCGTAAATCCAAACTTTTGAACCAGTGCTTAGAATTGAAATATTAGGGCACCATTGAACACACATCATTGAGATTCGCTTAAGGGAGCCTTAACCTCGACTACGGTGGGTAGAGATAGGAAGTTGGTTTTGTGATTTTCGTCAAGTATTAATAAAATAAATCTAATTTATTTAAAATATCTCCTTGCTCACTTTTAGGTTTTGGTGGCGGGAACCACAATGGGTGGTCGGGAAATTAATGCAGGATGTTAAATGCAAGGTTACACAAAAATATTTAACCACCCAACATGCAATTAAAGAGGTTCATTAATTAAACCAATTAATTAACTTCTCTTAAGTATGTGTTGTAAAGATTAACTCCCATAATCTCTCTTTTTGGAATTCATTGGTGAAAGGAGAGTTGTTTTTGGGAGAGAAAGATTTTAGAGGTGCCTCTTGAAAAAGAACAGATCCATCAAGAAAGAAAAGAAGATCGTCATTTGAGCTTCATCGTTGGAGGTTTGATTCAAGATCGATGAACACCGAGCCATATTCAAATGTGGTATTCTCTCCAAAAACTCACGAGGTAGGGTTTTTTCTGGATTAAATTTCATGAGTTTTTGAATCATTTATCTTCTATCTTGATAAGATGCTAATGCGGAGGGTGCGGGCCAAAAAAAACAAGGCCTGGTCCCTCCGCCTCTTTTTCAATCATTTCATTCTACGTGGGCCAATTTTCTGGTTGGACAGAACCCAAATCCAAGGGTCAAAAAGTAAAGGAGATGACCCGGGAAGCCCGTAGGTGTGATCAGATAGAATAACGGACCACCAAAGCTTACTCGGTGGCCCCCTGAAAACCTTCAGTGCTTGTGCACTAGTGACCCATGCCGGCAGGTGATGGCCGCAACCGAAACTCGACGACCGTGGTGGCATAAGCGCGTTTTCATGCACCACAAGAGGAGGTTGTGACACTAGGCCGTGATGGTTAGAAGGAGGTTGACACTAGCCGACAACAGAGGTGGTGGTTCCCTATCGCATGCCATAGTAAGAGGAGGCCGTATATTTTCAACCACGATGGCTGAGCAACGAGGCTAGAACTGGCTGGATGGAGAAGTGGTGTGGCGGGCCGTCACGCACCGCTGAAGGTAGAGGAGGGGACCCACTCTCTGTGGGTCCTGCGAAGACCAGGCGGTATCACATGCCACCACCACTTCAGATCCCAAACAACCTAGCTGTTAAGGAAAAGGGGAGAGTGTTCCCCCCCATTTCTGCTAGGTTGGGCCCCGCGCCCTCCTGCGGGTTGAGAAGCGGCCCCTTACGGGCTGGACTGCGCCCTCCTGTGGGCTGGGCTTCCCCTCCCTGCGGGCCGGGCCGCGCCCCTGTTGTGGGCCGGGCCACCCCCCTACGGGCCAGGCTGCACCCCCTTGCGGGCCGAGCCACGCCCCCTATGGGCCGGGTTGTCCCCCCCAGTGGGTCGGGTAGGACCGTGGTCTATGGGGTCGAGCTTGTCACGACCCAGCATAATTGAGCCGAGTCAGACCAGACCCAGACCTATCCCAGCCCAATTTTGCTTAAAATTCCATAACATAAAATCCAGACGTCCATTTGATGAACCATCAATATCATTGGGATACTTGGAGCAAGATGGTCCTTTTAGTATACTTCACTTTAATTTGGGAGAAATTTGGAGTACAAATGGGTTGGATCAAACCCAAATCCAACCGGAACTCGGTATTAAACCACTTATAACTCACAGACCAGGCATCCAATTAATGCGCCATATTTTGCATTGGAACCTTTACTACATGGAGGCATTTTGGGTTACCCACTTGTGGAGATTAGTGGTGGTCGAGGTACGACCATTATCTTGAGGATAAAATTCTATGGAACTTTAGCGCACCAGGTGCGGGGAATCTTGTGGCTAGCTATCTTTGAAGAAGCGATCCTGTGTAGAATAGCATCATAGCAACCCTGTGTGGATCAACATCGTAGCTACCTGACGAGGACTAGTTTTAGAGTGGCCCGTCGAGGATCAGCATCTAGAGACCCTTTGTGGATTAGAATCATTCGATCCTGTGTGGATCAGCATTCCAGAATCCCTGTGTGGATAAGAATACCAATGACCCTATGTGGATTAGAATTCTAGCGACCCTATGTGGATCAGTAGTAGCATGACCTGATGAATAATGGGCTTACAGTGGCCCGTCATGGAGTTGTGGCTTACATAAAAGAGTGGATCTATAATGGAACAAATTATTCATGGATTATTTATGGAACCTTTAAATGTAATAAGATGATACAACTTAAGACTAATCATCTATATTCCTGATATCTGAGTTTTATACCTGGTGTGAGTTGACTATTTATTCGTTCCTTGTGATTGAGGTATTGCTTTGTGGTTTTACCATTGTGGAACTCTGGGAAACCTTTAGGGTTATCAGTGTCTCTACTGAGTATTGTTATGATCACCCCTGCATAAACTTCACTTGCACCTTATTGTGTCTTGTGTAGATGACAGACATATTTGACCAAGGTTTGGTTTCCATGAGTAAACGATTCTTGGAGGTGGAACTTTAGATGTGACGTGCCAAAGTGAAAACCGACCATGAGTTGTACCTACCCTTTAGGTAGGAACCATGGAGAATGATTCGAGAAGCTTTTTTTCTGTTTTTTTACTTTTCAATTGGGATTTTATTCTGTGACCCTTTACTTACAGTACTCACCCTTTTTAAGTTTAGTACACATCTTTTTACTACAACATTTTTATTATGTGGGTTGTGATCATTGTATTATTGGACTTTGTATTTGTAGGTTTAAAGGCTATTCCTTCCTCTTTTTCAAGGATATTCCTTAATTTCTAGTCGCCAACCCCTATCCTAGGAAAGTCTGGCTTGGGGTAGTCACGACAAGAGCCCTGGGGGACGGGTCGTGAAAATTAGTTAAAGATATTGAAATAATAAATTTACTCTCAAAACTAATTTCAATACCAAAATACCATTAAAAGGAATATGTTATTTAATTTTATTTTTAAAAACATGATGGCTTTTAGAGGAATCCAAATACCAAATAATGCTCGTGGCAACAGAAATGTCATTATCTCCGTGCACATTAAAAAGAAACATTAGTTTTGTGATTTAGTAAAATGATTTTTAGGAAAAGATTCCTCTTGAAAATAATTGAATGAAATTAAAATTAAAAGGCTTTTATTATATAATTTATAAAATAATTTCATGTATAAATCAAAATATGCCTTAATGAAGAGAGATTGAGACGAAGTCCCTTACCTTGAGTCCAAATCGTCACGTATGTTCCTTATTATTCATGAATAGTAAAATTAACCAAATTTATACTTATTTGCGAACCTTTTTGAAGTTTATTATTCATTTTGTACTTCTTATTACTTGGTTATAACAATCACATAATTATTCCAGTTCATATCGGTTGGTTTGTCAATATTTGGTAATTGAGTCGAACATGAACTTGTTTGATGTAAATTGTCCATGTAGAAAAAATTCCATAATCCCCATAATGATATTAATAATTTAATTATCATATATATATATATTAAATATATATTTATTTATAATTTTCCATAATATTTGGATAAAATAAATGAAATACATCATTAATGGAGACGACATACCATACGTATGCATGAACACTACTTTCATTTTTTATCATATTTAAGGAAAGAAAACTAAATGATACATAGGTATGTTATAATTATAGAAAAATATATATGTTATATATGTTACATAAGTTAATTAATTCCATCTTTTATATGTTCCATGTATGGTATGAATGAGTCATATCTCTTTGAGGGGGTGGTAGTTCACACTTACTCAAATGAAATTATAGTATTTACACATTACAGAAAGAATAAAGGTATACTGTAAACAAAAAAATAAAGAATCATAGATATAATATAAATATAATATATATCATATATAACTACAGTGGAATCAAAATGGCCACCATGAGAGGTGGTATGAGAAAATTGAACAATCATCGTATCGTGAGGCACTAGTTTGCCGTACACAGAAATAATATGTTTGTTTCAATTAGATAGAGGTGTGTGTAAGTGTAGTTAGAATAATTTTCCTAAAAACATACTATTATATAGAGGATAATGGTTTTTTATGCAATAATAAAATAATAAGATCATAGAGAGTGAATAAATACAACAAAAGAAAAGAACATGAGAGAAGACATAACACCTATGTTGGGTAACTGTTTTTTTGATTTGAGCCAAAATGATTTATTGAATTTCCTTCTACCCAAGTTAAGAATTATAGTGGTAAGGGGTGGAATTTGAGAGATTATTTGATCATAATTTGGATGAGCCAAGGGTCTTGAGAGGTGTGAGTAAGTGGGTAGAGGTGGTGGCCTTTTATACGAGGGATGTGGGGCAGTTTAGGAGAGTCTTGAAGTATTTTTTTTAATAAATTTATATTGGAATTATAACAATTATAAAGTGAAATATTTCTAGTATAAGATGATAATGGGTTTAAATCCTCTCAAATAATAGGGTTTAGAATTGTTTAGGTCACAAAATTAACCTTATCTATTAGCTTTAACTCTTCGTTAAAAACATTAAATCTTGCAATGTCTTCTTGTATTTTCATAATATATGGTTACTGTAGTTTCTATAAATTGCCAAGAGAACCAAAAGTGGATAATTAATGATATTTTAAATATTATTTAAGTCATTTGGCCTAATATTATATTTTTAGGACAATTATATCATTTAATAAAATAGTATTTGTATTAAAAACTAATTTATGCTATTTTTTACACTATTTATTAATTGATTTTTGTTAAAGTCATGAAAACATGATTACTTAGAAACAAAAGCATTAACACAAAGATAATATTTCATAATAATATAGAAATTTTTTTATGGAATAAAAGCGTTCAAATTACAATTATTTTAATATTTATAATATTATTTATTTGAATCTTTCATTAACATGGTCATCACTGTATCATCATTGTGTCGTAATTAAATTAATTTATATAATATCTAAAAATTATAAATAAAAATACCATGATGTAGGAAGTATTTTTATATTTTTAATTACTATTTATATTCGAATATATCACTTATATAACTCCATCTTCAAATTTTTTTAGTAAAAAGATACATGTTTATGTAATATTTTCCTTTACTTTAAATTAATTATTATAACAATTCATTTTCACAACCAAGTGGCCCTCAAATGCCAAAAGTTATTCCTAAGGATTTTTTTAGTCTCCCATTACTCATATAATAATATTAGGACATGTGTTATGGTATTTTTATATTATTATAATATTCTTTTTACCCTAATATACCTAATTTACCCTTTAACCATGGTAAATAAAAATAATTACTTAAGTTACTATTCATAATATCCCAAAATAAATGGTACATATTTAAATAATTTGGACCTTATGATTAAAAATATGTAATAAAATTTTCCAAATTCAAAATGAAAAATTTTCATTAATTAATTTAAAATCAATTCCTGTTGTCAAAACCAAAAATCAGGTTTTTAAGAAATAAAAACTATCAAAAGATTGACATGTGTTTATGTCCAATTTAAATGTAAAATTACTGAAAATGACCAAAATTGGATTAAATGATTAGAAAAAAAATATACTATGAAACTGATATAAAATATAATCTAACTATATATAAAAATTAGACGAAAATGATGTTTTAACTTAAAATGCTATAGATTTCACTATTCATTAAAAAAGAACTTTATCAAAAAATTTCCAAAAATCTATCCAAAATAAATATGGATGTCTCGATTTTATAGAATAATTTTATTTTGTCAAATAGAACATATAAAAGTGACAAAAAAAGATTTTAAAGAGGTTCTCATTTAAAATGTGGTAAAATAACCTTTTAAAAATATTAGTGTATTTTGTGCTTAAAATTGGCTTCATTATCAATTTAAGCCTCTAGAATTATTTGGTTAAATGTAAAAAATTTAAACAAAATGAAAAATCATAACACAGTTAATTATGATAATTCCCGCTAATACAACATTTAGTTGTTAACTACAACTTAAATTAATAATAATATTGTTGTATTATTTTTTTTAATATAACCTGGTGTTGTGTGCACCATAAGATTTTAGAAAAACCCATTATTCCATGACGGGTACACTATCTTTCATATTTTCCCCTTTAAACTAAAATTAGTATTAAATTAAAAAATATTAATTGATATGAAAATTTGTTATTCTATAAATACCTGGGATCATTACCCCCTTTTGGAAATTTCGTCCTCACAAATTTATTCACTTATCAAATAAGTGGGGGTATTTATACCTCATATAATTTTCATTTTCCTATGTTTCCTATTCAACCATATGGTTTTTACACAAAACCTTCACAAGATAAATTATCTTTTCTGGCAACACTTTCTCTTTGTGGTCTAGAATTTGGACTGGCTATTCCGCATAAGAAACATTCTATTCCAACAGAACTACCTCTAGACTCAAAACATGACATAGAACCAACAAATTCTTTATTAACATTGAAACCTGAAAAACATTGTGTACCTGAGATAAACATGAAGGTAAAGCCACTTTATAGGAAACTGATCCAAATTTATCTAGGATTTCATAGGGTCCAATAAACCTCAGACTCAGCTTTCCTTTCT
Organism: Viscum album; assembly: GCA_963277665.1. Taxonomy (NCBI): domain Eukaryota; kingdom Viridiplantae; phylum Streptophyta; class Magnoliopsida; order Santalales; family Viscaceae; genus Viscum; species Viscum album. Next base: position 899,922,065 of record OY728131.1, on the reverse strand, counting down.
TACTAAAATACATCACACTTTTATATGGATAAAATATGAGAAAGACATGATCACATACCTCAAAATAATGTTCCTTCCTCTAGTCATCCAAATAACTTTTCTTCCTACTCTGAGCTGTTCTCAAGTTCTTTTGAATCAACAAAATTTTTTCTGCCATATCTCCTACCAAATCTTTTCCCATCAACTTCCTTTCACGTACATTATCCCGAAATGTTGGATTTCGACACCTCTTTCCATATAATTCTTTAAATGGTTCTATTTGTATAATGGAATGAAAACTATTATTATATGAAAACTTAAGCAAAGAAAGTTGTTGGTCCCACCTTCTCTAGTAATCCATTGAACAAGCCTGTAACATATCATTCAATGTATGAATTGTTCATTCTAACTTCACATCTGATTGTAGATGAAAATATATACAAAAATTTAATTCATTACCCAATGAATTCTGAAGGCCATTATAAAAGCTAGAAGTGAACATGTGATCATGATCATATACAATAGAGAGGGGTACTCCATGTAACATGACTATCTCTTTAAAATAAAATTCACAAAGTTGATATAGAGACAGAGTATCTCGAATAGAAATAAAATGAGTATATTTAGTCAATCGATCAATAATAACCCATATTGAATTATTTCCTCAAGAAGTATTTAGTAATCCTACTAGTAAATACATGGAAATTTTTTCCCATTTCCACTCTAGAATTGGAAAAGGCTGAAGCATCCCTTTTAGTGACTGTCACTCTGCTTTAACCTATCGAAAAATCAAACATATCAGGGTAAAGATAGTAATATCTCTCATCATTCCATCCCACCAGTAATACTTCCAAATATCTCTGTATATCTTAGTTCCAGTATGAACTGAAAACAGATAACTATGACCTTCACATAATCACCCTTTCTTCAACTCTGAATCAAAAGGCACAAATAATCTTTTTCCAAACCTGAAAACAAAATCCTTATCAATGTTAAATTCAGGTAACTAACCATTATAAACCAATTCTTCCTTTTTTCACAACTCACTGTCTTCCTTCTTCGCTTGATTAATTCTATCTAATAGAGATGATTTTATATCCACTTGAAACAAAATATAGGAATTACCTGCACAAAAAACTTCCAATCCAAAATTTATCAAATAAAAAACCAAAGGATCTAATTTTAATCATAGAATGGTTAATATTGCATTACTATTTTGACTCAAAGCGTCAACCAGTTTATTTTACTTTCCAAAATGGTAATGAATTGTGAAATCATAATCCTTGATTAATTCTATGCATATTCTCTATATCATGTTCAATTATTGATGATTAAATATATACTTCAAGATTTTATGGTCAGTATATTTATCACACTTACTCCATACAAATGATGCCTCCAACTTTTTAAATAAAAAACAATAGTAGTTAATTCCAAATCATGTGTAGGGTAATCTAACTCATGAGTTTTCAACTAATGTGATGAATAATAAATTACCTGATCATTCTGCATTAGGAAAAAACCAATTCCTTTCAACAAATCATAACTATAGATAACTGATTCACTATTTTTGGAAGGCAGTGGAAAAACTAGAGAATTCACTAATATTCTTTTCAATTCCTGAAAAAATTCATCACATTATTTTTCTAAATTAAGTTAACCCCTTTTCGAGTTAACTTAGTCAGTGGTCTAAATAACCAGGAAATATTTTCACCAAAACTTCGGTAATACCCTGATAAACCAAGATTACTACGAATCTTAGTTATATTTGTGGGTCTTGTCTATTATTAAACAACCTTTTTAAGAAGGATCAATAATTATTCCAACTTTACAAATAATGTGACCAAGGAATGAAATTTTTTGTTACCGAAAAACACACTTCCTGAATTTCCCATACAATTTCTTTTCTTTTATGGTCTACAAGACAACCCTTAAATTAATTTCAATCTCTTATTTAATTTTCGAATATACCAAAATATCATCAATAAACACAACCCGAAAATTATCCATGAACTCATAGAAAATTATATTCATAAGATCCATTAATACAACAGGTGCATTGGTAAACCTAAAAGGAATAACTAGAAACTCATAATGGCCATATATAGAATGAAATGCAGTTGTCAGAATGTCTTCTTCTATTACTTTCAACTGATGATACCCCTAACTAAATTCAATCTTCAAAAAATACTAACCAAAAGAGAGATGATTAAAAATCATCAATATGAGGCAAAGGATACTTGTTATTAACAGTGATGTTATTCATGGATCTGTAATCAATGCAAAGTCTCATTGAACCATCTTTATTTTTAACAAAGAAGATAAGACCACCCCATGGTGATGTGCTTGGTCGAATTAAACCTTTATATAATTACTCCTACAATTTCTTATTTAACAATAAAATTTCAATTGTATCTATTATATAATGGGGTTTTGAAATTGGATTAGCATTAAGAATCAAGTCAACAATAAATTCATCTTCCCGATTAGGTAATATTCCTAGAAACTCATCCGAAAAAACACCAAGATAAACATTGAGCACTAGGATATCATTAATATGAATAGTTCATTTTTTTCAAAAATATGTTCAAGGTAACATTCATTTACATCTTTTAATAGTTTCATAGCTTCATGATATGTTATCCAAAGTAATTGTTCATTATTGTACCAAAATTGAAATTATTTTTGAAAATAAACCTCTTTAGCTCGGTAGTCAATCATAACATGATAAAAGGAAATCTAATATATACCCAAAATAAGATCAAACACTTCTAGAGGAAAAATAATAAGGTTTGCAGGTATATTATTTCCACACACAAGGACATGAAGGTTCTTATAATTTCATTTTGTCTCTACATTTCCACCAGGTGTTTTTACCACATGCTTAGGATTCGTATCTTGAGATGGAATTCCCAATTTACTAGAAAATTTTCAAAAAAGAAATAATGTGTAGACCAAAACATTGTCATAATCTGAATAAATAAACAATAGAATTGATACTAATTTATTTCATCACCCAACATCCACTAAAGTAGTTTCAAAGGATTTCACCACCCCTTTCTGCTTATAGTCGGGATTCTTTTCATCATTTGAGGTCTTCATTAGAACTAATTTTCATATTTTCCAATTTCACTGCAAATAAAATGTTGTACTGATTATAAATCATATTTTTCTTACCACTTCTCCTATATTTTTTAGTGAAATTATGAGCCTTAGGTCCCATTTCCCCAAATCAGAAGCACTCACCAAAATTCAAAATGCATTTCCCAGTATTCTTTTTACCACAATTTTTGCAAAATGTAAACTTAGGTTTCTTACAATCTGACTTTTTTGAAGTGTTCTTTAATTTCATCTACCAGATAAACCTCTTATTATATTATTTTTTAAAGGAAACATGATCATTGAAAAACTCCATTTCCACCATCCTTGAACATCAAATAAGTTTTTCATAACTTTTGAACTCATAAGAAGCTAACACCCTTTGATAATTTGGATTTAATTCTAAGTAAAAATGATAGATTTTACTATGAAGATCCCATATGAAATTTGGAGTGTACCTTTCCAGTCGTGTGAAATTTTTTTCATAAGAAGCCATTGAGTCATCTTCATGCCTCAATTCCAAGATTTTTTTTCCAATTCTAAGTCAAACAGCCTTATGAAAATATTTCCCAAGGAATATACCTTTGAATTCATCTAAATCAAAAGAATAAATCTTCTCACTAACCTTGATATTTTTAATCATTGGATGCCACTAATCTACTTTACATTAAAATTGATAAGAAAAAAGACTAAAATTTTGATGTTCTGAACCCCCCCATGACATCAAAAATCATTTCTGGTGCTTAAATCCACCCTTCAGTTAGCAGTTGGCCAAGTGATCCCTTGAATGATAGAAGATGTTGCCTCCTTAAATTCTACAATACCGACATTTTCTTTTGTGGTTGATATATATGATCTCATTCATGGATACCACTACCATTTATAGCTTTATTCAACTATTCCATCATTGCAACAAACAATTCAGTTCTGATTCTGACCATTTCTGGTTACTAATTTGTTATATTGTTTTCCTCTGGATGTCTTCCCATCACTACTTCCCTATTTCCTCTTTAGAAAACCATTCTAAACACTGAAATATCATAGATAATTCAACATGGTAATCTTTAAATGCTATATCATTTAAATCATACCATAAAGTATAAATAATTTATAGATATTCATTTAACAATATCCTAAATCATAAATTTATTTAAATGAACCTATGATACCAAATATATGTCTCTAACCTTAAAACAATACATAATTTAGTGATAACTTAATAATTTGACTTTAATTCAAAATGAGGGTATTTTCAGGTTCATATTAAATATTCATTAGGCCATTATTAATACAATACATCTCAAATATTACAATGTAGACAATTCTACTAAATCCAATTTGTTTAACAATAATAAAACACCTAAGAAAAACAAGAACTATTTTCTTGATAAAAAATAATCTTCAATTATTCCTTTCTATTTCCTTTCCTTATACCATGTGATTTTTTTTCATAATCTTGTTATAAGCATAAAAACCACAGTAAGGTTTAAAAAATAAGGAATGAAAACAATAGTCCATTAATACAAACAAATAAACGAAATCATACATTTCACTCATAAAACATAAGATCTTTAACATACCTCAAGAAATCATAAGATTAATAAATAACTCATATAAATCACAAATCGTAAAGTTAACTTGTTGCATCCATAACATACTTACATTGTAGCTTTTATAGGTACATATAGAGTAAAATTCATGGTTACATTGGGAATACCCATCATTGTATATTACCTAAATCAACTAGGATAAACCATAATGTTTACCTATGTCACATTTCCCAATGCATTGGAGAGATATCTCAGGTTCACCCGCTCTCAGTTTATTACTGAACCACCTATATACGTAAACAATTCTAAAAAACCATAACATAATCGTAACACATAAAACAATCATAATGTAAGGACAACATTTTCACATTGCAATCACAAGATATCTGTTCAATATATTTACATAATCAATCCATTCTCATAAACATATTTAATAAAAAATAACCTAAAAATAAATATGGTATTTAATTTTCTTTTAAGAAACATTACAGCTTGTAGTGAAATCCAAATATCAAATAATGCTCGCGGCAGCGGAAAGGTCTTTGTCACTGCATACATTTAAAAAATTATTTTTTTTCATTTAGTAAAACATTACGTATAAAAATATTCCTCTTGAAAAAAATGAATTAAATAAAAAGTCAAAGGGGTTGATTATATACCGTATAAAAGAAAGTCACACATAAATCAAAATAAGCTTCAATGAAAGGAGATTCAGACGAAGTCCCTTACCTTGAGTCCAAATCGTCACATATGTTCCTTATTATTCCTAAATAAAAAAATTTGTTTAATTTATACTTGTTTTAGAAAATTTTTCAATTGTATTATTCCTTTTATATCACTTATACCATGTTATAACAATCAAATAGTTATTCAAGTTCATATCAGTTGTTTTGTCGATATTCAATAGTTGAGTCAAAAATGACATTTTTTGTTGTAAATTGTCCATTTAGTCAAAATTCCATCATATCTATAATGATATTAATGATTTAAATATCATATATATCCATTATATATGTATTTATAATAGTCAATAAAATTTGGATATAATAAATGAAATGCATAGTTAGTGGAGATGGTATGTTGTACATACACATGAAAGCTACTTTCATTTCATTGTCATATTAATAGAATCAGAACTAAAGGATTCATAGATATGTTATAATTAAAATATATTATATATGTTATATATTTTGCATAATTTCATTAATTATATTCTTTATATGTTCCATTTATGGCATGAATGAGTCATATCACTTTGAGGGGGCGATAGTCCGCACTTCCTCAAATTAAATTATCGTATTTACACATTATGAAAAGCATAAAGGTATATTGTAAATAAATAAATAAAAATCATAGGGAAAATACAAATATCATATATATCATATATAAATATATTCCCATCATAATTTCTACCATGATATGTGTTAGGAAAAATTGAACAATAATCGTTTCATGATGCAGTAGTTCAAAGTACGCAGAAACAATATGTTCGTATCCATTAGATGGAGGTGTGTGCAAGTGTAGTTAAAATCCATATCATAACATAATCCTAGAATATTTAGGATATCATTATTTCTATGTAATAATAGAATAATAATATAATAGAGAGTGTATAATAAAATAAAAGAAAGGAACTTGAGAGAAGACGTTACCTATAAATTGGGTTACTTCTTTTTATTTGAGCCAAAAGGCTTTCTGGAATTGATTATTCCAAATTTAAGGATTCTAAGAGGATGGGATAGATGATGGGAGATTATTTGAGAAGAATTTGGATTATCAAGGAGGATTTATTGGTTTGAGTAAGTGTATAGAGGTTGTGGACTTGTATTAGAGGGAGGAGGGGTACTTTAGCAATGTCTTGAAATACTATTTTATAATAAATTTATTCTCAAATTATACTTTTTACAACATGATATATTTCATTGATAATATGATAATGGTTCTAAATCCACTCAAACAATAGATTTTAGACAAGTTTAGGTCACAAATTTAACCTTATCTTTTAGCTTTACCCATTATTTAAAAACATTAACTCTAACCAAGTCTTCTTGTATTTTCATAATATATGGATACTATAGTTACTATATAATGCCAATAGAACCAAATGTGGATAATTAATGAAAATTTTAACATTATATAAGTTATTTTTATGAATCTTATATTTTTATGACTATTATATCATTTAATAAAATAAAATTTCTTATACAAACTCATTCACGCCAATTTTGACACTATTTAGCAATTAATTACTATTAATGTTATTAAAACGTGTTTCCTTAGAAAAAAAGTATTAAATAAAAGATAATAAATAATAATAATCTAAAAAAATCGTTTATGATATCAAAATATTCAAATTTAATTTATATTAATTTTCATAACATTCTTTATTTGAAACTTTCATTAATAAGGTAATCACAACATCATCATTGTGTTATAATTTAATTTATTTATTTAGTCTCTAAAAATTATAAACACAATAACATGATTTTAGGAAGTATTTTTATATTTTTAATTACTATTTATAATATAAATTATCACTTTCATTACCCCACCATATATTTGTTTTAGTAAAAATATACATGTTTATGTTATATTTCCTTTTAAATAAATTATTATAACATGTCATTTTCACACCCAAGTGGCTCCCAAATTCCAAAATTTCAGCCTAAGGATTGTTTTGGTCTCACATAACTCCTAAAATAAGATTAGGATATGTGTAAGGGTAGTTTTATATTATTATAATACTATTTTTACCCTTATTTACCTAATTTACCCTTTAACCATAGTAAATAAAAATTATTACTGAAGTTACTATTCATAATATCCAAAAATAAAAGGTACCTATTTAAATAATTTGGATGATATGATTCTAAATATGGAATCCATTTTTTCAAATTAAAAATATTGATGTTTCATTAATTAATTTAAAATTAATTCTTATGTTCAACACCAAAAAGTGTGTTTTTAAGAAATAAAAACTATCAAAAGATTAACATGTGTTTATATCCAATTTAAATGTGAAATTACTACCAATGAAAAACATTGGATAAAATTATAATGACTTAATAAAATTAAACATTAAAAATAATAAAAAATACAATATATCTACTTAAATTATTTAGATGAAAAAATAGTTTTTACTTCAAAAGCGGTATTTTTCAATATTCATTAAAAAAATAACTTTATCATAAAATTAAAAAAATTATCCAAATTAAATTTTGATGTCCCTATTATATATAATAATCAAAATTTTTAAAATAGAACATATAAATGTGAAAAAAATAGATTTAAAAAAGGATCGCCATCAAATGATTATATAACCACATTTTAAAAATATTAGTGTATTTTATACTTAAAATAAGATTCATTCTCATTTTAATCCTATAAAATTTATTGGATAAATTTAAAAACATTAAACTGATATGTAAAATAATAATATACTTAATTCTATTCATTCCAACCAATACAACGACCATGCATTAACTACTATTTAAAATAATAATAACATTGTTGTATTATTTTTCAATATAAGTCTGTGTTGTGTACAACGTAAGATTTCAGAGAAACCCATTATTGCCTTTCGGGTACACTATCATACATAGTTCCCCTTTTTAATTAAAATTAATATTAAATTTAAAAATATTGATAGATATAAATTTTTTTATTGTATAAATACCTGGGTTGTTACCCTTTATCTTCCTCCTCTCATGTTTTTATCAACCTAGGGTTTATGGACGATTGGGGTTTTACCATTAATAGGGAAAACCTGAATTTTATAGGGGTTTTAATTTTATGAGGATGAAAAATAATATTTTTACCCTAATATACATTTATTTGATAAAGGCTTCATGGTTGCACCAATTCTGGGTAGGTGGTTTCACCCCTTTCATTTTATTTGAAACATAAACAGGTTCCGGTATACTTAAAAGTGATTTTATACTTATAAAATGTATCTCTAAATTATCCATGATGGTTTTCAAAAAGGTTTACATCATTTAATTTTTTTATTTCATGTTATATCAGTGGGGTTTTTATATAATGGTTATGAAAAATTATGGTCACATGTTTTCATGATAACTCAGTGTTTGATAAGATGCCATCATTATTTTATCGTGAAAAAATGAGAATTTATTTCATGCAATGTTTAATATGTTTTTTTGAAAAATATAGATGAATTGTGTTTTTATTAATTACTTAAAAAGATAAATAAGTGTTTTGATTCATTAAATTTCACATACTTTTTAATTATGTCTATATTATTATCGATCATTTATAATTAGTATTAAATGAAAATATAGAATTGTGTTACATCATTGTGTTTAAGTTAGTATTGATTTAATAAATATAACTTCATGGCTATATATTTTTAATTTTATGAAGAAAAATAAGTTTTTCTATAAGATAATTGCATCTATAGTTTTTTCATACCCAAATGTTAGGAACCTTATTATAGTTTCTATTTTTGATGAATTTAAGTTATTAAATAATGAGATATTTATAATGAAGGGGTTATTTTCATGAAGGGTGAATGGGTAGGGAGATGTGGATTTACATTAATGTTTTAATTAATTAATTTATTTATTGGTGATAGAATGTTTATATTTCATTCTTTGACTTAGTTTTTATTTATAAAACATCATGATAAGAATTGGGTAACTAAGATGTGATTTTAGTGACATGTAAACTCTCAAGTTGAGATTACACATTATATGGCATCTCCCCTAGTTTTGGCTACACACTATATAGGATGGACTAGTTTTAGATTATGCTCTATATAGTTCTATTTAGACTATTATAACTAGTTTAGATTATACACTGGTTAATGAATTTATATTGGTTTAAGATTATTATATGTATAATTACCTATACATAGTTTATTGTGTTCATGGTTGGTTATAAGCATCAAAGATTTCCTTTCTTTAGTCCCTATGTAGTTTTCCCATGATGTATGATGAGTGTTTCTTTTTTAAAAAAGTTGTTACGTGAATTGGTCTATCAATTCATGCCCAAGAAAATTTTTAAAAAAAATAAGAGTTAAAATACAAATGCAAGGTATAAATAGCTTACACCCATAGTGGATTCAGGGGAATACAATATGCAATTTGAAGAAAAAAAAAGTTCAGATTGCATAAGACATGTTTAAGATGTCCTGTCATCAAAATGTCAAAGACAACCTCCACAAAGGGATGTGGCAGTGCAATACCATCAGTATGACTATCACTATTTGAGATGTAATCTACCATGTAGGAAATCGATCAAAGTTTGAACCAGAAAAAGGGGCACCTAAAACTCAAGTAGAAAGAAACAGAATATATTCTATATTTTTTCCTTAAACCCTATGTGAAAACAGCAACAATATCATCAAGGAATAATAAAATAAATATATACCATGCACAAGGTCCACCTCAGGATCGTACAACAAATTTTTCTTAAAAAACCAGATACAACATGGACACCATATTCCAGCCTCTTGAGGTCCTCATCAACATTTTACACCCACACATTCATGCACCTTGAAGTTAATTAAATCACAAAAAATAGATGGTAAATATAAGATCACCAGCAACTGTAATAGCATGCCCCAAATCCAGCCATCATAAACCAAGACATGAAAAAATACTCATTATAACAAAACCAACATGTCAAAGAGTATATTAAATAACCAAAAGTCGAATGTGAGAGAAAATACTGCCTCCACATCAACAAAAAAGAGAGAAACCCAAAGCATTGATCAGACACCAGCTAATATCCTCTAGGGAGAATATAATCCAAGTGAAGTTGACAGAGAAAAAACCTTAGGATAAGTCCTAAAAAAACACATCAAATCTAGATCAATAGGAGGAAACCAAAAACATAGAAACTAAAAAAATCAAGAAAATAATTTTTCATAAATAAACCAACACTAAAAATCATTCAAAAAAAATACTTTGGGTAGAGAAAATCATTCCCAAGTAATTTATTTATTGTTAAAGTAAGGATTTTTTTATATTCATCCAGCATTCTGACAAACATACGTTTTCTGATTTGACGGTATTTTTTAGTAGTGATTTTTCCATCACAGTACTTCTGGAATGAGATAGTATCATGTTAATCCATCCATGCATCAAATAATTCCCCAATCAGGTCTTCATTCACATAAGAACCTTTTTATACAGGATCATTTTTTTCCTTCATTCTCCCCCTCAAAGCCATAGGTTAAAAATGGCTGATCAACCACTCTTGGTATTATTGGGGTCTAATCTTTTCCTTCCTAGAAGAATCTAATAATATAGTAATAATATTTAATTCTATTTGAGAGTAGCCTCAACACTTTCTTGTTTTTTAGGATTTGGAGTGATGAATCCATCAGTGTCCACTATAGCTTTTTTCTTTCTTAGAACTTAATTTTAAGTAGTCTTACTCAATTTGAATAGGTGGATCATTATCCTCTTATGAAGATTAAATTGAATTAGAGAGATCACTATAGTACTTCTCTCATGAAACATGAGATTTAATATGCATATGCTGAAACTCCAATAGGGTGGGAGAGTCAATGATGAAATTTGTGGCAGTAAGCGTAGAATAAAAAACATGGAATTCCTTTATTTTCAATAGAATGATGTCCAGGTTGTAAGGGTTCCACATTTTCAAAAAAAATATCTATATTCTCATCATATGTTTTCCTATAGAAGGTTCCCTTACAATATAAGAACCAACATCAGCTATGTGTCTAACTCTACTCCTATCCAAGCCAAGTTTTTGCTGGTCCTTAACAACCCATGTACCATTCTTGAACTTAGGATGTGTAGTCTTACAGTCACATTCCTTTGAAACATGTCTAATATTAAGACAAAACTCACAATAATTGGGTATTTTTTCACATACATCATCCTAAAATAATCCCTAATCACCATTCTGAATCTATATTTGGGAAAGAAGAGTTTAAGAAACATAAATTTAAAAAAAAAATCTAGCAACTAATGGCCTTGAGAGATTCCTCATCGCCAAATCTAGTTTCAATGGGTTTCTTATAAGCATGGAAATCGAGAACATAATAGATTTTTTAAAAAGATGTAGCAGTAGCACATGGAATCCTATCCAAACTAAAACTATAGGAGATTAAATGTAGGGGTTGAAGTTTGGGGTCTATTTAAGAACTCTCATAGAATAACCCCCAAAAAATCATGAACATCTTGACCAAAGTCTATAATAATCATCCTCAAAATAAAGGTGAAATAATACCTTAGAAGTGTTTAATAGACCGATGTGAAAACCTAAAAACCCTATAGATTAATGCAAATTTATTAATAATTTCAAATACATTTAGTATTTAGCAAGGTTCCTAATAAGTGAAAATCATAAGTCCAATGCCAGAAGTTTTACCTTGTTTATTGAGAAATAAATCACTAGTTGTCCATAGTGATGATTTTATTTTGGTTTGATGCAATTATTATAGACCATACTAACATTTTCATAGGGCTCAGTGCTCTCATAATCTCTTCCAGCAACCACATCAGTGAAGGAATGTGAATCTACGGTAGAGTTTTTCACTTGTTCACCTTGAGTCGGGTCGATACTCATGGGTGATTCTTGATACTTGATGGTTTTTTTTATTTTTCATGGTCCTTTATTAATATTTTTTGGTACTTGAGTTTATATTTTATAATTTTATGATGTTTTTTATTTTAAAATGTTTTGGTTTTTTATTGGATCATTTCAATTTATAAAAGAAAAAGGTATTTTGAATTTATTTAGAAATTGTAAAGTTGTTTTCTTTTGAAGAACAATGTTATAAAGCCTTAATTTAGTATATGTATTCCATTAAATGCAATAAATATATTTTTAGTAGTTATTTTTCAAACTAGTATTTTTGATTTCTCGTGTAAAAGGAGATGGGTATAATCTTGATGATATCCTTATGGGAATTAACTCACACCATACACATAAACACACACCTTAGTGTGCATATATTCTCATATTATCTCCTTTTTTATTTCAGGTAGGATCGATATTCCCATTTATAGGTGTGGACCTTGACCTTGATTTTAGCACTATAGAGGTGTTTCCATGAATTGTTGATCATGTTTCACAAAGATATAGTTGGGTTATTTATCTAATTTATGTCTAGACTTATGTATTATACATGTAGTCCTTGTTTCCATATTTTTATATCCATGTTACACCTTATTTGGTAGGGTATTGTTTCTTTAGTTGATTAATTATCTAGTCTCATTTATTATTTATAGTCCTTAATGGGAAAATTATTCCAATTATTTATATTAATACCATTGGAACTTATGCTAGAATATGGATATCAATAATTCATCTTTGGTTTGTTTCTTACCAGTTTGGATATGTTGGCCAAACACTCTGACTTATATGTTACATTTAAATTAGGATCCTTTAATTATAAAAATTTATTAATAATTTGTGTTGTTTCAAATTAAATTCCAAAATAATTTCATTAATTAATGAATTTCCTAAATATATATATATAAAATAAAAAAGTTTCATGAAATTCAAAATAATCAATGCATTTTACCTAACTTCCTGCCCTCAGTTTATAATGGAACCACCCATCATAAATGAAAAGGATAATTATCCATAGGATTATGTCTATAAAAACTTTGATGTTATTATCAATATTTATATGAAACTTATAATTAGGCTGATTAATTGATAGGTGAGAAGGATAAACCAATAGAAGTGGTAAGGTGAAGTGAAAATTTGGGGTCAACAATATGAAATGGGATACCATAAGTAATATATATTCCAAAACTATGGGATTAGGTTTGGTCATATCTCAAAATTAAATTGAATCTTTTTTCTTCCACTCCATATTAATTAAAATAGTACCCTTCTTCAGCTTCTCCTTGAAAACCACTTTTTTTCCTTTCGGTTATCTTTCTTCTTCACCTTTTCCTTATTTTTATAATTTTTCCCTTATCCTCTGTTATATATATATATATATATATCCAACTATGAATATGATTTATCAAACATATCTTTTAATGTGATTATTTATATAATAGGGAGTGCATCTATGGTGGAAGAAGGAAAAATCAAAATAGCATCCTGAGAACATTTATACCTAAATAAGAGGATCTGTTTATGAATTCATTACCTTATTAGTATTGGTTAGTCTTAAAAAGTCCTCTAAATTAATCACATCATTCCTCATTATTTAACTCACAATATGTTGTGTTGTATCTATCATCAATAATTGTAAATATGAATGATGATTATATGAATGATGTTAATATTAGAATAAGAATAATAACATGGAAGTAGATTTAAGTGCACAACAATTTTCATTAAAATAAGGTTTGAGTTACCAATCCTAGTTTTATTCATGAAATGGGTTGATATGCTTGGAAAATACATTATAGTATGGTCTTGGAAGAAGTTACTAAGGTACTATCATTATTCATATGAAGTATTATGTGAGATACTACTATTGATATTATTGGATATCTATTAACATATATAAATGGTTGAAAGAGTGTTTGAGTTTATTTCGACACTTATATTACATGAAAAACATTTATTTTGAAAATATTACTTAATTATTATTCAACATAAAACTTTATTAGAATATTTTATTCAAGAACATATGAGGGAAAATAAATTAGATGAGTTTCATTGAGTATTCAAAATTTCTAGATATTTTATCTCCATGAAGTATCTCATAAAGAATTTGAGATACAAGAAATGATTGTTTAAATATATATCATTGCATTTATCCAGCTTGAAGAAATTTTTTTAATGAGGATTGAGGAATTACATATATGTTTTGGATGTTAAAGGTCCATTTAATTACTCTATAAATTAATTTTTTATGCTATAAATTATTTGAATATATATTCTTGTAGTTATTAAATATGACCTTCAGATATTCAAAACTATTTAAAATGGATTTAGATAAACTGAATAAGTTTCTCCTCTTTATTAAAGACATCTAGAAATTTAATGCTAAATCTAAAAAATGGATATGTCTTAGAGTTTTTTTTAGATACATGGATAATATGTATATGTGAAATTTTACCAAATGAAGGATATTATATAAAGATTATAAAATTTCCATTAGGGTTATATAATTTCTATAAGGTATATGAATTCTTATAAGACTCTTTAGCATTTCCGAAGAGTTTTTTCGATATTTTTAAGAAACTGGATTATATAATTTCAATAAGAATTATAAATTATTGTAAGACTCTTGATCATTTCATAAATGTTTTTTAAATGATTTTTAATATTCTGATATTTTTTTAATAATTATGATGAAAATTAAAAGAATTCTTTATATCCATTTAAGAATCTCTTGTTAAAGTAATTTGGAAAAGGCACTATGATTAAGAATTTATTTCAAAATCATAAGACATTGCTTTAGAGTCAAAAGTTATCCAAAATATAAAGAGTTAGGGTTTTGAAGTTAAGATACCAATAGATAAACTAACAAATTCTATATTAATATTTAATGTTTAAACACCATGGTGCTTCAATTTAAATGAAGAATCTATTTGAAGACTGTTGAGATAATGTATAGAGTAAATTTGGTTCAATCTAGTATATAAGTTAAACCTCCCATAAATATTACTATAAATATAAAATGAGATGAATATGATTATAGATTTTGTGAGGTAATCAGACTACATGGAGAGTTACATGCCATAGTATGTGACATAATGAAGGGAGTGCTACAGGAGATATTTGTTCTATGATTTATCTTTCTATAATCATGAAAACTATATTTCATATCTTTATGAAATTGTACATGTTTAACTGTATATAATTTTTTATGGTTTAAAGAATATATAGAATATAATGATATTTATGGATATAATGTGGAATTAAAAAGAACAATCCATTATTGAATTAAAATGAGATTTAATGTGACTATTTTATATGAAATTGATTATTAAAGAAGATGGATATTTGAAGAAATAGATATATGGATAATTAAAGTGAAAATATCATGGGGATAAATTTGAAGGGGTTTGTTGATATATATTTTGAGAAGAAGAAGAAAAAAATAACTGACCCCTGATATGAAAATCTTGAGTATTATATTATTATCAAAGAAGAAGACCCAATACTTATACAACCTATAATATTTTTTGCATTGAACACCTTGAGAGGTTAAACACTGCTATAAAGGTAATCGTCGCAACACATTAAAAAAGGGGAATAAGATAGACTTTTAAATTACTTTTATAGATCATTATTTATAAAAAATAGCAAGTGATCCTAGATTATAATGTTCATATATTTTAAGGTCTGAAGAAGTTCATGGAATATATTCTGACTGTTGTAGTTTGGTGAAGAAGATCCAATATATTGGAGTCTAATGTGAAGTATTACTCTATATCAGTGATCTTACTTTAATTGGTGCAAGTCTATATCCCCTTTACATTTTCGATAATGTTCTGGTTATTTTCTATTCTTGTTTACCTTTAGGTGGGTACTTCCATAAATTTTTGGTTAGATCTAAAATTTTTTTAGGTTCAATGTCACACCCTATCTTGATGTTTCTATTTATATAAAAAGGATTATGGGTTAATGTAGGATAAAAAATTACACACTAGGGACATATTTATCTATCCTGGATGACAACCTAATTAACAAATCATGGTGTTCATTTTTGTGATTTCTTGATTACTACAGCATGCATACTAACTAGGGAGTGAGGATAGAGTGAGAGATCCATTAACTGAAGAGTATTGAGGTTAAAAGCGATAATGTTTTAATTGATCTAAAGGTAACAAAAAATAATTCACCTCTCCTATTAGTGTTAGGAATATTTCAAAGTTATCTGATCAAGTAGTATTAGAGCACACAGTTCTACATCTATTTTTATTCTCTATAATCTCTAGATTTTAACAATTGTATTTTATTTTATGTTTTTTATCCCAGATAAACATGAATTTAAAAATTAGAGAAGAAGGATCAATTGATGACTAGATTTCTTATCTTCCATGAATCTAGGTAATAGGAGAAATAGATAATTAAAAAAGAAGAATAAGAATCATTATTATGAAATGAGGAAGAATAATTTATTCCCCATGCTATAATTATGACAAAGATAGATCTATCATGTAATAAGATGAATTGGTGGTTTAATCAACTACCAAGAAGATATATAAATTTTTTAACTTAGGTTGTTTGTAATCCCTCTATGAATAATAGGTAACTGAAATCCTTTTTGAAAATAGTTCTAAAAATTTACCAAGAAAAAGTGGGGAAGATCATACCTTAGAATAAATAGATGACAATTTATATGGTGTTTTGAGAAAAACCTTTCATGATGTTCTAGAATAAATTTCCAGTTTTATACATGGATCTCTTTAATATTTATATAACAAATCACCCATAATGAATAATAATATATAAATATGGATTACTCAATGGAAAATTATAACAATGAGCATTGATCTAATTAATAATTTAAATTATAAGAGTGATAAACATGATAAAAATAAACCAAAGTTGGGAATTATTACCCTAATGTGATACTGGTGAATGAATTGTCCAAACAAAGTCTTGAAGAAATGTTCCATGAATTACAAAAAAAGAAAAAGATCAATCATTGATGTCAGTAATTCTCAAATGAAGATCAAGTAAAACAAATTTAGAGATCTTGACAGTTTGATATAAGAGAAGATTTTAATTCACAAAGATGATGATGAGAATATCAATAAGTAATGTGGATATAACATGAAATTATTAAAGTATGAAAAAAACATCCAAAATATAAAATAACTTTATTTTGATGTCAAACTAGAAAATCTATAAATTTTCAAAAAGGGTATTCACAACAAGAAGAGAGTAGAGATGCTTCAATGAAAAATTATAAGGAATATATTTATTCTAAAAGACATATATTATATGAAAATGAAATCTTTAATCTTATAATGATCAATCAAAACCATTATTTAAACAAAAGGTACCACCCAATTTAAAATTTAACAGGTGTTCTAAATATAATTTTATTCACATTTTAGGTTTCATTAAAAAATATAGACATATTTTAATGTTGAAAAATGGTGAGAAAATAAATATTAAATCCATGTTAGATAGAAAAAATTTATGAGGATATGTTCTACAAAATAAGGTCAATTAGAGGGTAAAATGAAACAAAAACAACAACTAATATAAACTAGATAGGATTCTATTTAGAAGAAAAGAACAAGGTTGGTCGGATACTATTGGTGCTATAGATAGTTTAGGCATAAGGAAATTGACTGTTGACATAATGTTTCCATATTTGAAAAAAAAATCTCACTTAAATAGGGATAATATATGAGTTAAGGAATACTTGATAGTAAGAAGGTAAAAATATGCCTATCCCAAACATATTTGAGTGTCTTGAAAATCTATATTCTATTTTCAAACAAAGTATTCATTGTAATATTGTAAGAATATTAAAAAATCAATCATATTCTTAAATTATCCAAAGAAATAATAACATTGAATATTAATTCTATAAGAAAATATATCAATACACTTTAGGAAAGAGATATAAGAAAAATGATAAAGAGAATATTCTCAAGAAATTCGTGAAGAATGTTGGAAATTCTTCGTTGGGTAATTAATAAAAGATAATTATTTCAAAAAAAACTACAAGAAGTCAAATAATAATTCCACAAAAAATATGAACATATGATTTTATTATGGAAGGATATTACACACTATATATTTTTGTAAGAAATATGTGAGTTCTGGTACTAGTTAAAGAAAGATGGAGAAACAAAAGACTAAATTATTATAGGTAAAAAAGGATTAGTTTTGTGAAAATATATTTTGAGATTCCATGTGGAATTTAAATGCATGAGGAACACACTTCTAAAGAGTGACTAATAATTTGTATCGATCAATTTTAAAAGTAATGATGATTTGAAAGTGTGTATGATATTTCATGTTTAAAGGGAATTCACATAGATCTATTTGAAGAATCCAAACTTCATGACATGCTGTCAAAATATTATTCCAAAAGATCTCATGCGGATTTTTTGGAAGGTGAAAATAGAATATAAATATTTATAAGAATTTCATAACCATGTTCCTAGCCTAGAATTAACTATTAATGAAGATACAACAGGCTCCCAAAGATTCATGTTACATTATGGCAAGTGCAAAGAAGAATATTCCACACAAAGAAGTTTTTTTAAATTATAGAATCTATTCTCCCCAAATAAAAAAATACCTAAAAAATTAGTAAATAAAGCATGAATAGTTGACCCAAACTTATATAATAATATAAAGAAGTATCATATTTGAAAATAAACTCTAAACCCTATTTCAATCAATGATGATAAAAATAGTTCAACCTTATTCCCTTATCCACTATGTTGTTTTTATGCTTCTTATACAAGTAAATAAAATGTGATGAGAATTATCCATGGGTGTAATAACAAAAATAAGTGTTATTTTAAAATATTATAGAAAATAATAATTCACCATCATGGATCTGATCAGAACAATTGATATAATGAATAACATCTAATGTAAATTTTCACCTTGATTAAGTGATACTAGATATGATCCCTTAAGGGGGAGAAAAATGAGTGCCTTCCAAAACCTTATATTTCATGTAAATATAGAATTTATGGAATTTATTATAAAATAAGTCATTTATGAGGTATATATGCATATTATCTCATCCCTTTTTAAAGAATAATTGTTTAGGTTAATTGGTTGAACCAAAATTATTAAATTATATAATGATAAATAATTCTAGAGTTGTTCTATGGCTGGGTTCTAAAGTTTTATCCTACTAGTAGAATTTGAATGTTTTTGACTTGTGCATTAGGATGAGTGTATAGATTTTGATTCTAAAAATATCATGATTAATAATTTATAAATTGGATTTTTTAGAAAAGTAGTTGAAAAACCCCTAAATAAAGTATCCAGTTGGTATCATATTATGTTCATTTTTATATAGATTTTTTGTCTAAATTAGTTTCCATAATTTTATTCTTTAACCATATATCATATTAGTATAAATTAGAATAATTGATAGCACATTTATTATGAGTTAATTTATACCTTAATCTCTCAAATACTTTGTTTTTTTAATAAGGGGGAGAAAAAAAGGATGATAAAGGGAATAAAATGAAAGAAAATATTGACAAGCATTTTCTTGAATTTGTATTGAAAAAAATATAAGGGGGAGACTGTCGAAGTCCCATTGTGTTATGTTGTATATTTTTTCAATATGTTTTAATAATAATGAATGAAATATTAATGATTTAAATATTTCATAGATATGAACAAATTATAAGTATAATGGAGTACCCAAATGTATTTATGAGAAAAAATTTTGAGTTCCCAAGCTCGATTTTATACAGGATATTCATTGAGAAGTTTGAAAAATACATTGTAATTTGGTGTCAGAAGAAGTAACTGAGGTACATAAATTATTTATTTGACAATTTATGTGTGAAAATACAATTATATATGATTGCAGATCCATTCACATATGTAAATAGTTAAAAGCGTGTTTCATTTTCCATCAGCACTTATATTACATGAATTATATTTAGTTACAAAATATGGTTTAAATATATTACTACGTAATACTCTAAAATCATATTTTATTCAAGAAGATTTGATGAAAAGGAAATAATATGAGTTTTATGGAGTGTTCATGATCTCTAGATATTTTAACTCTATGAAGTGTTTGATAAAAAAATATGAGAATAAAGTAGTGATTCTATGGAGTTATATCCATGTGTTTATCCATCTTGAAGAAAGATTAATGAATGTTTTTTTAATAATTATTGTTGAGTTATGGTATTGAAAGGTCTATTGAATCACTACGAGGAGTATTTATATACAACACATCCTTGGGAATATATTCTAGTAATTATTAAAGATGATTTTAATTTATTCCAAAGTGTTTTAAATGGTTTTAGAGAAATTTAATAAGTTTATGTGATTTATTAAATAAATCTATAAATGTAGTGCTAAATATGGAATATGGATAAGTATTAGAGTTTTTATAAGACTTATAAATGATTTTAATATGATAGATTTAGTCCAAGTGGATTCTCTCATACTTATAGAATCCTTACAAGAGTTTTAAATTTTGATAATACCCTTGAGAATTTAATAATAATTTGTTGAATATTTCACTTGACTTGGATATTTATTATGAATTATGCTTAAAGTTGAAATAATTATTTAGATCCATGTCATAATATTATGTAATTTTTTTTTGGAAAAGGAACCCTATGTAATAATTTGTTTCATTCTCTATTAGTCTTTATTTTAGAATGACAAGGACTTATTTTAGAGTATAGAATTATAATTAATATATAGAATTTGGTTCTAGAAGTTAATATGGTAGAAGATAAACCTGAAAATGATATACTAACTTTAACTACATAAATTTCATTATTATTTAATTTAATCCATGATTCTAACTAAAGATTAAGTAGATAAAGAATATATGAATTTTTTTCTGCACCGTGTATAATATGAACACACTATGATTCTACCTATATATTAAAATGAGATAAATATAGTTATGATTTTTGGGAGGAAATCATGTCATGAAGTGAGTAACATTCCCTAGTGTTTGGTAAAAAGTAATAAAGGGTTTCATGAGATATTATTATAGTAATTGAAGGACTAATGACTATGATTATGACATTGAATATATTTATAAAACATAAAATAATTAATTTTATGTGGATTTTTTTGTAGTTTAAATTAGAGAGACAATGAAATTATATTTCTAGATATTATGTGGGACTGAAAAGGCTAAGTATTTTAGTTAATTAAAAGGTGAATAAATGTGATTAATTTTATATGACTTTATAGACTGAAGAAGTTCAATACATTAACATATATATATATATATTTAATGTTTGAATATTATGAGGATAATATTCATGATTTTTTTAAAAATTTATTCTGAGATGAAAAATAAAAAAAGATATGACCTCTAATACAATATTAATTAGTATTATTTGAGTATTTAATAAGAATACCCAATAGTTCTACTACTTGGAATATCTATTGTCTCTAATATTTCAAGAGATTCAATAATGATGTAATGTTAATCACCACTATGCATTGAAGATGGTGAAATCTAAGATGCTCAAACACACTACTACAAATCAATATTTAAGCTAAACAAATGAGTAAACCTAACTTAAAACTTTAACATGTTATATGTCCAGAAGAAGATTATGGTATCCATTCTAACTAATTTTATTTGAGTAAAATGAATGGATCTATTGTAGTTTACTATAAAGAGTAATTCAACATCAGTGATCATAATCCAATTGGTGTAGGATGATATCTTGGGTACTATTTATAGAAAGTCCTGGTTATTTCTAGAGCCTAATAAACTATAAGTGGGTGCTTGAATAAATTTCTGTTAGTGACAATATTTTTATAGGTTCAATAACATACCCTAGCCTAAGAGTTCACTTAATAATAAAAATGATTTCATCTATACATGGGATAAAATCATAACACACCGAGGATGTAGTTATTCATCATAGAGGAGAATCTCATTAACACATAATGTTGTTCCTTGTTGTGCATTCTTGATTGCTACTATTTACATACTAACCAAAGAGTGATGATGGAGTGATAAATCCATTATGACAATAATTAAAAAGTTTAAAAGGGATAAGGTATTAATTGATTTAAAATTCACCAACACTGATTTACCTCTTCTTAGTTTTGTGAATAACCCAAAGTAATATTATCACCCATTTTTGGTGGAAGATAAATCTTTTTCTTCAATGTGAACGGTGAAATTGGATTGGGTCATAATTGAATCACCATATTATCTATAATGAATATAAAAAATTTAAAGTATAAATATTAATCTTAATAAATTAATTAATCTTAACCATAATCTTGGTCAAGGATGGTTAATAATATGGTGTATGTGTTTCTGTCATTAGTGGATAGGTTAATTGTATTTGAGAAATAGACTGTGTATTTATTATCAATTCCTAAAACTACTTTTCCTTCCTATAATGGTAATCATATTCTATATCCTTTAATAAATACAACTTTATAATATTTTCCACCATTAATATTTTTTATAGATTATAAAAATCAATAAACTTTATTTTCCTGAGATATGTTATTAGATGAATATTTTAAAACATATTCACCCCCTTTTATATATTTATAATGAAATGATCTCCCATGATCATAAATTTTGATTTTGTGCTCCATATGTTTAAAACGTTGAATGAAGAACTTGGAAAAATATTATTATTGAACCTTGAAAAATTATAAAAATATATACAATTAACTTGTTCATAACACCTTGAATATCCCTTTTAGGTGTCCCATATATTGTCATTTCTCTATAAATAATCCACAAATTGGGGTCATTTTGTGAGTCACTTTTTTACTTAGTAGGATTCTGATTTGGAAGTAGATCTATGACCAAGAATTTATAATTATAAAAAACATATTAATTAGTGAGTATAAAATAAGTATATCATATGTGTTTGAATTTATGAATTCCTCTAAATTCATTTTAGTAAACATGAAAAAATTATCCAAAAACTACTTTTATGGTTGACCAGTTAGGTGAAATGAAGTCATTTGTTGGGTGATGATCATTTTATTAATTAATTCTTAGGAAAACTCCCTAAATGTATCTTTCTTAAATAGTTTAATAATCTCTAATTGATTTTTTTCTTATATTCACTTATTCTTCCAATACGAGTGGATAAAATATCAGAAGATCTAAAATTTACACACCTTCAATCTCATGGGCTACTAAAACATCTCTATCCTTATATTTATTATTATATTTAAATTTCAATCATGTGTGAACATATTATGTCTCTTATTGATTTGAAATATATGAGTACGTGACTATGGTATGGGAGGTTATTTAGTTTTTTAGGCTGAATTAAGTTAGGTAAATTGATTTAGGATTAGATGGTTAAATTGTGGTTTGTATAATGGGATATTTTTAAGGCGGGTTTGTATGAGTTTGTTAGTTACATTTTTAAATCTTGATTGACTGCTAAAAATTTTATGATCTATGATTTTGGGTGATTGTTATTGATGTGATAGGTTTGGGTTTGATTATTGGGGGTTCATGAATGGTTTTATAGGTAAGGATGAGTAAATGAAAGGTAGTGGTGTTATTTAGAAGAATATGAAGTGTTTTAATCGTAGTAAATTGAGTGGAAAATTTTAATATGATGGAAGAATGATGGGAAATTATTTTTTGAGCTTGGATTAGGGGACTTTGATCTTGTGAGGGGAAGTATTGGAGAATGGGTGTTTGAAAAATGAAATTTTATTTTAGGATTCCACCATAAAAAATATAATCTTTTTAAAAACAATGATGTGGTTGGATAATCCATGATGTGTTTTGGGTTTTGATAAAAATAGCATCTTGTGTTTTGATGATCCATGACACTAAACCATGAAATTATTGATAATATAGAATATGTTTTTTAGGGGTTTGGGTTTTAATATAAGTCCCATAACATAGTTTTATACAATAAATATTTGTTTTGGTAGGGTTTAAGAAAAAACGGGAAGGCAACTTAACCACACTATATAGGTTACCATGGTTCTAATTAGTGTTTTAAAAAATTTTATGATTCCAAGACTTGGGGTCAAAACCATTATGGAATAATTTTTGGTTTTTAGTAGGCCAACATAAAATATGGAAATTATTTTTTATGGCATTGTTAGTCAGAATGGTTTGGGAGGGTTCGGTTAATCTTGTGGAAAAAATAGGTTGTTTACGTGGACACTGTGAAAAAAGAGTCATGGATTGGGATTTATTTTTAAAAAATCATTTTAAGTGATTACCTATAAAATCATGACATTGTCAGTTAGGTTATATAAAATTTAGACTGAGTCTTTAAAATTTGATAAGAAAAATAGGGGGGGTGGTTGTTGGTTATGGTTATAAGATAGATGTTTTTAGGAAACATAGGAATAGAAAAAAGGGGCTAGTAATAACCTTATTTTGAAACATGTTTTATATTTTCCCTTTATGAAAAAGGGAGAACATACATCATGATGTAGTTTAAACTCATAGTTTGGTTTGGTTAGAAGAAATATTTGAATAAAATAGTATGACATAGAGGTTTTTTGGATTTTTTGATTAAGGGTATGAGGTGACTGAAAACCACAATCTTGGTGGTTAGAAACCACATCATGGTATGTTACCCATGTGATTTCCCCTTTTCATCTTAATTTTAAATGGTCCTAACCAACCATACATAAAATTACATAGAAACAATAGAAAAGGTTAGTTAAAAAATAACTTATCACTGTGTTTGAATTATCATAGGCTTATCTATTGATTATTACAATTTTTTTATTCTTATATACATTATTATTACTATAATAATCCCTTCTTATTTCTCCAATTTCATCCAGACGAATTAATCTACATTTCTTAGTTTGTTATTAGTATATATTTATCTTTTTAATAGACCTATATAGATTATTCTCCATTAATATAAATAGTTGGAATTGTTTCCCATATACAAACTGAAATTATTATATACATATCGAGGTTTTTATATATATTCAATGTTCTTAGAGTGAATCATTAATATTTTTCAATAATATTTTATAGTTTTTTATCTACCAATATTTGTTTAATATTTTAGTTAGAAATCTCTAATTTGATAAATTTTTTGGGTGATAAAGAGTGTTAGTATTTTATCTTAATTTATAACACTAAACAAATCCCCATAAAATGTGATTAATGAAGTGTGTTCCCTAATAAATTATTAGTAACATATGTCATTCAAAATAGGAAAAGAAGTACAATTTCATGAATTTTATTAAAAACTTATAGTTTTATTTGAATGAACCTAACATTTTACCCATTTATAGACATAATCTACACACATATGGATGTATTTATTATTTAAAGAGGTCAAAAATGGTCCCTTGAAGTTGACTCCCCAAATGTCAAATACTTAAACTTTCAAGATAGGATTTTGAGACATTTTATTCATCTTCAACATTTTTATACTTGTTGATATTGATCAAAATATTTAATATGATCCCTTATAAATTTATGGATATTTTTCTAAAAGAATCATGTTTATAAAATACTAGACACAATTAAATATGATCCATGGTGTCCATTTATGAGAGAAAAATGATATAAATATAGAATGTTTTTCACCCTAATTTGGTGTACATAGTGATGAATTATTTCATCCCCAAATTAGTTGTGATGAAAATTCATAATGAAATAATAATAAATAACATTCAGTAATAACTACTAATTTTATTAGTATATGAAGTATGGATAAATTTATTTTTCAGTCAATTATTTTTCAGTATAATGAAATTGTGGATGAACATTCATGTTGATATTAAATATTTTACCATCCAAAAATTCATCATGAATTTCAATTCACTCTTCTTATTTTACATATATTACAGTAATCCTAAACAAATTGTTTACTGCCACATTATATAATCTTTTATTGTATTTAATAACGTTGTCGTACTTATTTAATAATAGTATCCACCATATTGACCATGTTTTCAAAAATTATTATTTGATAAATATATTAGTGTTTCATTATTTTTATACAAGTTTACCTTAGAGAGATTATGATATGGTTTAGATCCAACAAAATAAAATAATACCACTAAAATGTACTACTATGTTGTTATATGGTTGATTTAGGCATCCTTTAGAGTTCAACATGAAAAATAGATTGGTAAGAAATAAATCTGGCTCATAGTCCAACTAATCATTCCAAAACACAATTTATCCTATCACAAATAGGATTAAATATATTCTTCAAATTTACAAAATAGTATGATAGGGGTGGCCCAATAGTTCCTTTTGAGTCGGGTGAACGGTTCTTTTCATGAATAATCAAATAAAAATTCAAATTTCTTCAATAATAAATGTGTGAGTAGATCAACTATCATGGAAAAATATTTTACAAATCAGTGATAAAAATATGAAAACCAAAGGAAAATATAGAGTCCATTGACTATGGAAGGCTCAAGTATCTCTTGATTTAATTTGATCTTTAATAGAAAAAACTTTGTTCAATATGGGTGAAGATCATGCCTTACATTTAAATATACCAAGTCAAGTCACGATTACAAAGTATCTTTAGTTTTCCCCTCAATGCCAAAAAGTTTTCCAATCAAAATTTTTGAGACATTTTTTTCTACATGAATAACATCCAAATTCTAGTGTAGAAGAAAATTCTCCTAGAATGGGAGTTTAAAGAAAATACTTTTCTTTTTCCAAGAAACACCAACATCTATCTTCTATTTATTATGTCTTTGTGCCTTCATATTTTTTTCCCAAATATAAAATCCAATACTTTTATCTGATCTTACAATTCTAATCCATTATGAGATTTAGGAGGTAGCCTTATTTCTATTCCCCCATTAAATGCCTTTTTATTTTGACGAAATTTGTGACTTCGATCCAAGAAGCATAAATGGACCATGTAACACATTTTCTTACTTTCTCTCAAGTAAAATGATCATGTTTCAACATTTCAACATGGACATACATTTTTACCCTTGGTCTTCCAACTTGATAGATTTCTATAAGCGAGAAAGTCATTAATAGTATAGATTAATTCCTTTTTTTAGAATAAAGAACTCATTTGTTGATGCATCAAATATTTCAACATTGAACTCCCATAACAAGTTCAGCTCCTAAATTAATGGTTTTAAAAATACATCGATATAATTTCCAGGTGACTTGGGGCCAGGTATCAATAACTAAATAATATAATATGATGGATTTATATATAACAATGTTGGAAAATTATAAATCATTAAGATAAAAATCCATATGCTATATTGGATAGACATAATTCCAAATGGATTAAACCCATCACTTGCCAAGAATAGCCTGACATTTCTTATATCACTTGAAAACTCAGGATACTTACCATTAAAATATTTATAAACAAATGATCTTCTATGTGCCTTAACATGTCATCTTTAACTCACTCATGCTCATGCCATGTCATGATAGGGGCCATTTCAGATGACATGAATAGTATTTTAAGCCTGGTTATCAAGGGGAAGTGACACAAAACCTTCATTGGTACTTTTTTACCATTTTTTAATTTCATAATACTTCTATCATTTGTAGTTTCCACCTTGAAGCACGAAAATTTGGGCAATTACCATGGTAATGTTTTTCCTTATGAAAAATCACAAAATCAATCGAGCATGATCAATCTTATTATAATCAAGCCCAAGTTTCATGACAATCCCTTTCACCTTCATAAATGTGTCACATAATGTTGAATCACTAGGAAGATCTCTCTTAAACAGTTTTATAAGTGAATCAATTGCCACGTTAGTGATCCCTTATAAAAATTTCAAATGATACATTTCAACAATAAAAGATAATTTAGTAAATTATCCACATATGGGGTATAATGGTTTACCAGCATCTTCAAGCAATTTAAAAAATGTTTTCACCTCATTAGAATGACATGATGAGGTGTTGTATGGTTTCTCAAATTCGAAGTCATCCCCCAACATGTCAAGCATATCATCCTTAGATGAAATATCATGTTGAACACTAAAAAAATTATTATCACCATTTAATGTCAAATCTCCATGAAAATTAAAAATAAATTTTTGATAATCGGAATCCATTTATTTAATAATTAGAGGAGCTATCATAATATCTCGATGCAAATAATGTCGATTAGCACAACATCATCATGGACATGAAATCATGTTATCCTTAGACGAAGTTGAAAAATAAATATCAAGGAATAAATCTACCCCACTTAAATAATCTTGAGATGTTCTCCTTAGCTTAACCTAACAATTATCACTGAATATATTCATTATAAAGGTTCCTGGATATTATTCAATTTTCAAGAAATTAAACACAATAAACAAACAATTTTTGGCTAAAACATATTATAATTTTACAGAGATTACAAAATTGATTAACAAAAAAAAAATAAAACAATAAAATTAGAACTATAATAGACATTAAACTAAAATTGAATATTGATTTTTCACTTGTATCGTTAGTTATTTAAGGAAATGTAATAAACTAGTATCTCAAATAAAAATCATCAATGTTACTGTAGATGATGAGACGAGAGGGGGGCATAGTAGAGGAATACTAACACAAATGAAGAAGAGGATATGAAACAAATCAAATACTCAAGAAATCTTAGGAAATGGGAATCTGATATAGAGAAATAGAAATTAGAGAGTAAGGTTTTTTACTGTACATTATAGGGCACCAAATTGGATTGTGGGGTGGGCGTGTCCGCCCTAAAGATCGGGGAAAGAGGCATGCACAGAGTGGATATCGCAGGAAACCGGAAAGATGAATCGGGTCCCATACTGAATATTTATGATCTCATGGATCAATCATACGTGCCGAAGAATTGAAGGTGAGCAGCAATTTATAGGAAATTGTGGGTGAGGGGTCTGAGGGGGCGATATATACGGGAGTGAGGTGGTAGGTGTATGGGCATGGGTGGGTTCGGGGGCAGGGGCGACATGATATATATTAACAAATAAATTAAATAGATAAAACTATCAAATTATATTTAATATTTTAAATAAAAAATATTAACAATATATGTATATAAAAAAATATTAATTTTGTGATATTAAATTATTATAATATATAATAATGTATAATATAAAAAATTCAATAAGTAAATACCTATTACTAATTACTTAGTTTATTGTTAAATAATTAATATAAAAAATTATATAAAATAATATATTTTCTTTATAATATAAAATAAAATTTCAATATGTGAATATAAATTATTAATTACATATATTTCCATTATGTTTATTATTTCTTTATCGATTACTGAGTTTTCATTTATTATGTTTATTAAATTAAAATATCGTAATGATTTTATTTTTTTATGAAAAGTATTTAAATTTTTATTAAGTAAAATACATTAGAAAATATAATCAGTATATATATATGATATGTTTTTAATAAAACCCTTAAAAGTGAATATTGAATTTGGTAATAAAATTAAGAATCTATATAACAAAATTTGTTTCTATTAATTCTTTATTATCATTGAATGATTTATTGTAACAGATTTTATTGATGATAAAAGATTTTTTTGGAAATGGTTATTATTTATAATAGATTTAAGTGCTGGTGAAAAATGTTGGTATTATTTAATAACACAATATATTTTACTATTGTAAAATATATGTTGGTGTTAAATGATCAATACCAATAGATATGTTTATTGGTAAAAAGAAGTGTTGGTACTTAAAATTAATACTAATAAAACATAATATCTATTGGAATTACTCATTTTTACCAACAGATATGTTGTCTGTCAATAAATTTCTAATGGTATAAGTCATTTTTTGGTAATGAATATTTCCTTTTTAGGTTATCCATTTTCTCAAGAATATGCTTGATATCTCAATTAAATAACTCATCCATTCCATTTGTTTAGGGGTGATAGGGTGTAGACACATTATGAATAACCCATTATATTTTCAATAAATATTCCAATGTCCTATTATATAAATGATTACCTTAGTATATGAGAATAAATGTTGACATCCAAAATTGACAAATCATATTTCTCTTGATAAATTGGGACACCACTCTAAAAACATTGGTTCAAGTTATAATTTCTTTGATCCACTTTGGAACATAGTCCACAATAAGAATGATGTATAAATATCCAAAATAATTTTGAAAAGGGACCATAAAATCCATTCCTCAATCATTGAAGACATCACTAAAAAGTAAATGTTATTTTGAAAACTCATGTTTTTGGGAAATGTTTCCATGGAATTGACAAGATTTTAATGGCCTAAAAATCACATGAGAATCATTGAAAATAGAAGGCCATAATAGAAATTGATCCTAAAAATTACTATCATTCTTCAACAGCCCAAAGTGACGTATACAACTCAAACAATAACAAAATTATAGAAAAAAATATATTTCAGAATTCAAGATGCACATCTTAAAAATTTGATCACTTCCCAAATTCCACAAGTGAGGAACATCCTAAACATATTTCGTTGAATCAAAAATTAGTTCAGAAACCTTTTACTTGGAATAATACCGTAGAAAAAATTCTATAATAAAGTAATTGAAATTGTTTGTAAATGGTATCCCCTTGTAAATAATATTAAAATACAACTTCACCTGAGAGAAAAACAATCTAATAGGTTCAAATAAATTTTTATCTTAAAAATATTAAGTAGGTATCCTAATCAAATGATCAACCATAGTGTTTTGAACTACTTCCATATATTGGACTTATATGTTAAACTCTTAATAAACAAAAACTATCTAAAAAGATTAAATTTTGATTATTTATTATTTATGATAAATAAAATATTATAAGGATTAGTGATAAAAACTAATTTAGATCCCAAAAATATTGATTCTAAATTATACAAGGTAAAACATAACTGTTAATAACTATTTTCATATTATGGAGTAATTGGTATGGGAATAATCTTAAGTCAAAGAAACATAGAAAATGAATTGTGATTTGATCTAAAATATTTTCCCATGAAAATTCCTATAAAATAATTATAAAACATCATACAATAACTCAAGAGAAATGTCCCAATTAGGTGGTTGAACTATTTATGGGAACACTAGCTTAAATTTGAGTTCATTAATTTCTTAATCTCTTTATTAAAGGAAGAATTTGTCTGTAAAGAATTATTTTCATGGAAATGAAGCCTGGCTAAAGTATTTTATGATCCACCTATAAAACCTAACAAGTCCAATAAAAGATCTAATATCCTTCATGATCTTAAGAAATGTTATTGAATAGATAATGGTAACCTCAAAACTTTAAACTTGAATACCATTCCCAAACACTTCATGTCTAAGAAAAAATTCCACTTTCAATAATTAAATGTCATTTATCAATGTTCAAAACAAGGCTATTCTCAAAGAACACTATAATTACTACTCCTAAACTTCTAGGAAATCTCTCAAAAGTTGGAAGATAAACATTAAAATCACCCATAAACACCTCCCTGAATTCCTAAAAAAAGATAAAAAATGATAATAATGCATCTTGAGAATTTTTAAGGGGAATTACGTAGTCCAAATAGAATATTCTAATATAAAAAGGGTACTGAAAGGACATTATTTGTTTTATTCTGGTTCTCTAAAGCTATGTGAATATGTATGTATCCAAAAAAATTATGTAGAAAAGAATAAGGGGATTGACCAAATAACATTTCTTGGATTTGATCAATAAAAGGAAAGGGAACATTTTCCTTCCTAGTAACTATTCTCAACCTCCTATAATAAATACATACCCTCAACTAATTGGGAAACCTTATATGAGCTAATTTTCCAAACTCATTCTTAATAACTATAAAACCACCCTTTTTAGGAGCAATATAAATTGGAATTACCCAAAAACTATCAGAAATGGTCTAAACAATACCGACATCCTATTGAACAATAACTTTATTTTAACCACTTCAATAAGGTTAGGATTCAATGTCTTTTTATGTTTTATAATAGGTTTGGAATTTTCCACTATGAAAATTCTATACATGAATACTGAAGGAATAGTCATTCGAAAACCATATAAAGAACTGTCTATGGAATTATTTTTCATTCTATGGACCTCTAAAACATTATTTTCTTACTCATTGGACATACCAATTAACATTATAACATTTATTTTTTGTTTTTCATTCACTTAGGTATGTTTCAAATTATTATTCAAGGATTTATGTTCAAATATGGTTGATCTATAACCTTTATAAAAAATAGGGTCTATAGTTTATTTGACTTGAATTTCAACCTCTAAATCATCCCCAAGAATTATATAATTATAAATTCCTAGAATAAAAATTCATTAATTTTCTAGAAGTGAAACATTATCATCCATGAATGAAATTTTGAATTCATTCTCAAAATAATTAGGTGAGATTTCAACAACATTAGAATAATTTAATGAGTAAAAAATAGCAAATTCATAACTTATAATTTCATATAAAAAATAATTATTTACATTACCATCATTTATAGTAGAATATAAACAAATTTTAAACATTTTATTTTTAATTTCACATAAAAATCAATAATTTAATGAAGCATTACATGTTTCAACAGTCTCATAAAAATCCTCATTCCAGTAACTATCAATTTCAGTAAAAGTTTAATTTTTATTATATTTGGGATCTAAAAATTAGCAGTTATTTTATTCAAAAATAAACTTTTTTTCAATCTATTTTTTTTTGTAGATTTTAGAATTTTTAGAAGATATATTTTCAACATAATGTACATTTTCCCATGAATTTAGAGTTTGTTTATATTTAATAAAATCAAAAAATAACTCTATGGAAAACCAATCAATTATATTAAATTTCTGTGCATAATTGTCCTCTATATGGTGTTTTGTGGATTCAAATATAACAAAAACAAACCACATACTCTCAAAAAACAAATGAAAGAGTCATTTTATGATCATTAATTTTTTTCTTAATAGTTTTAAGGAATGAAATTTCTAAAATTAGTTATGTATGTATACTAAATATACTTTGTTCTATGTTTAACACATAAAAATCACTAGGGAAAACTAAATCTTTTATCGTTACCAAAATATCATTAATGACCCCAACTAGATTAGATAAACTTCTATTATCTAGTAGGATGAAAATTCCATATTTCTTGAGCTCTCTAACCCACAATCATGAGAATTCAAAAACATGAACTATATTTTTGGAGTCTCTTAAATATTACATAGCATCTTAAAAATGATGATTAACATTGACAAAATCAATAGAAAACATGACTGGATTCTTTCATTTAATAGGGAGGGAATATTGGTTCATAGAGGAAACATTCTACTCAAAATTCACTTTCTTACATCCCTTGAACTTCCTTTTTTGAGTGAACACCTCCTTTATAAATTTAGCATAAGAAGGTATCTGTTTCAAAAAATATAAAAGAGGTATAGTTTCTAAGAATTTCCTAAAAGTTTCATGAAATTCATTTTCTAGTTAAATTTCAATATTGTTCTTGATAGGCTCATGTTGAAAGAATACGGTGGTGTATCCATCTAAATTTTAATATCTTATTAAAATTTGTTTTTTCATTTTTAGTATCCCATAAAATTTTTAATATCCATACATGTCCTTTTAAGAGGGATTTATTTCATTTTATTCGTCTTCTATTAGTGTGTGGATAGTAAGTTCATTAATAGGTTCCGGGGGTTATGCAAAAGTTTCAACATATGATTTAATAGATTCAACAAGAGGTTTTGACACATTTCATGCAATTTTCCATTGGTTTAGTAGTAGGACTGTCCTTTTCAGGTTATTTCAATGTTTTCATTTGGGGGTGGGGGTGAATTTTTATTCCACTTCAAAAAAATTAATACACTAGAATTATATCTTCCCCTCAGGTTAAATTCATATCGTGATGAAAAATTACCACATAATTGATTTTTCAAAGCACTAATTTCAGTTTCCATTTAATCCATTTGAGTAACCATGTTTTATAAGACACCACCTGTTGTTCAAAAATATATTATTTCATTTTAAATGTATATTCAATATTTGTAACATCTATTTGGTTATTTTGTTGTTTTGGATTTTCATGACATTGAAAGATTATAAAATTCCAACCAAATTGGTTTCTATATTTATTTTTATTATATATAAGTTGGGGACCAAAATTTTGAGACTAGATAATCTTATTCGATTGATAATTATTCCTAAAACTATTGTTATGTTTGTTTTTGTATCCTTGTTTGAATTTATGATTTGATTAAAAAGTTCTAGATTGAAAATTCGGGTAGGTAATTGGATGTTCGGGCTGTTCTAGAAAGGTTTCCCATAAAGATACAATTATATGATTCAATTACTTGTTAAAGTTTTAAACATTGATCCTTATAATGATCTATATTGTAAGAAATTCTATGCCACATCTAAATGGGATAGACTAGTTTTGGTTTAAATTTTGAACGGGTAGAGTTAGCCAACACATATCTCCTCATGCTAAGAATATTAATCAACTGATTTTCAGTTTAGATATTATTATAATTGGATGAACATACTTCCATAGCCATTTGACATGTATTAATTCCATACTACCAATCTATTATGAATTTTGGGATATGTTTGAAATGATAATAGTACTATCTATGGGAGTCATATTTACCAAATCTCATCCAGCCACAATATCAATCATAATTTTATCCATCAAAATTAATTATTCATAAAAATACTAGAGTAAGAGATGGATGGATAGTTTGCGATGGGGGATGCTAAAAAAAAATTTATCATCTCAAAACAATCATGAAGAGCCTCCACTTGGAGCTCCCTAATGCCAAAATTATATTCTCTAAGAAAGGCAATCATTGAGGCTAGGAATATTTTTTCTAAGAATACTTTCATAAATTTGTGAAAACTCTATATTGTAATTTATTATGAGTAGTATAACCAATTATTGGCCAATCCATCCAAATTAAATAAGAATTCTCTCATTTTTATTTTATCCTCAATTACTCTTTGAGTTTTTATGGGCATACACACCATGTGGAATTCTTATAAGTGCTTATGAGGATATTCTCTCAGCATATTGTCGAATTTTGTTTAATGGTGAATCACTCCTACTCTATGCTCAAAACAAAGAGTAATTTAATAATTTCCAAAGATTATTTGTTTGTTCTGGAAATCTAGAGCTTCTTTTACCTTTAAATTTCTCTAGTTTGCCATGTTTTTAATTTTTTTGTAAGTTTTCTATTTTTACTATGTTACATTTTAGAACATATTTTTATATTGTTTTAATTTTTATATATTTTTAATTTTTAATTTTTTAATTTTTATTTCTATACTATTCTATTTCTTTGTTTGAAGGAGATTTTAGTTTCAAAATTTTCCAATTTTATATTAGATATGAAATAGAATTTAAAAAAAATTATTTAAATTTGTTTAATAAGATTATTATTTTTTATATTTTTATCCCATTGGAAGCTTAACCAGGAATGGTTCTAATTGAATTGAGTATTTTATTTAATTTTTCCTCACATTAAAATTTAAACCAACATACTACAGTAAAAAAAAATCCAAGGTTGTCTCCAAACGAGAATACCAAATAATAGTTTTCTTTCATGATTTGTTTAATTTATTTTTATTTTTTACTTTTAATATTTTAATTTATTTTATGTGGAAAAATATAATACGAAAAAGGAATTTAGTTTAATTACCAAGTATACATGATCATAAATATAATGAAAACTAAATAAAACCAATTGAAATGAGAAATGGTGAGTTGAACTTGAAGAAGAAGCAGTATCATAACTAAAAATTCTCATGTATCTTCTATTTCCTAGTCATTTTAAATGAATTTTTCAACTATTACAATATCAATGCATATATAAAAATATCTAATATTTAATCTGATTAGGTTTATTAAATTAATATAAAATATTGAGATCTCAATAGTAGATGTCCATTATATTAGATCAAATCAATGTTCACAAAAGTCATTTTGTGTAATGACACCTTATACTCCATCCATACTCTTAATCTTTAATTGAAGATTAATAAATTTAAACAATGAGTATTAAATTCAAAATATAACTCATATTGAAATAACAAGCCATAATCATAAATCATCACACTCTAATAAAAAATGTGTCATTATTATAATGGAAGATAAATGATTAAAAAATGATAGAATAAAAAAATCAATGATCAGATTTCACATATTAATATTCTATATATAATTTCAAATGTGAAATAAAAGAGATGAATACTCAGAACAACATCAACAATATAATAAAATAACTTAGATCAAAATAAATTTATCCAAAAATCATAGAGGTGTAAGAGTGATATTCGATATAAATCTTTATCATCATCGAAATTTGTAACATCTATCCAAAAGATCTCCAAGTACCTCTCATACACTCTCCACTTTTGGTGTCTCAAAAATTGTTCTCCTTTACTATAATTTTTTGTCTAATAATTTTTTATTTTTTAAAAAACTATACACCAACTTAAATTTATAAATTTATGAGTCAGTTTCCATATCTAGTGTTAACTCAATTTGACCTTCTATCCCTACCACATCACTCAAATAATATTCTTCAAAATAATACACCACCAACACTAGCATCAAATTCCTATTGTGCAAACAGATCCATGTAACAAAGAAATATTTGTAACCCTCATCCCTAATATTTCATTCTTATCAAGATGAATTCTTTTTTCAAGAAAAATAATTCTTCATACAATAAAATAATCATTTTTTAACTGATGGAAATTCATCGTCAATTTTAGTTTCACTACCACAGAAAAATTTAGCATAGATGGAAATCTAATTCAACAATGTGAAATCAAATCCAAAATCTAGTTCTTCCTCAATAAAGGGGATTTTTGGGTCTTTGTATTCATTTTGTATCCTTTATATTGATGAAGATAAAATTAATTTAATACTTTTAATATTAGTTCTCAATTAGTATATAACAATTAATTTGATCATTGAATGTTGGGACTTCATCGTAATAATCTTAAAAACATTACAAATTTGAAAAACTCAACCAACAATTTAGAAAAGATATGATAGACAGTTCACAAAAAAATTCACTGCATTAAAAAATCATTGAGGAATAATATTTAGCATGAAAGTTGAATTAATCTTTGATTCTATAACCATAATATTTAGATGCTCAACCCCCCATTTTCTTCAATTCTTCCTTATACAATGATCAAAATACCGAACATCTCCCTTAATAATGTTGAAACTTAGTACTCAAAAACCATGAAACACAACTAGTGAAACTTCATTATCTTCTTAAATCCTCTAAATATTTAATCAATCACAAAACCATTAGAGTTATATTTATTCTCTATTGTGGTATCCCTGAGGCTAATAGCCTAGATCCAGTTCCCCACTTAATTAAATTAACATTAGATACAAGGAATTAAATCCCAAAAGATTGAATGGGGAAAGAATTGAGATATAAATACATATATCCAAATAGCTTGAAATATATATTCAAATATAAATAACTCAACATGAGGAAAAGGAAATCGCTCGAGATACTCAAGGATTATGATTGTTCGATACACTACCACCCTTGGAAGGATATTAAGATAGAAGATGCATTGTGAATGAAAGATCAAGAGGTTCTGAGAAAAATGAGGATTGAAAAGGATCTTGTGTACATGGATCTAGAAAATATGGATATGGAAATTATGAAGGAATGTGAGACATCCTTAATTTTTCAAATTATTTATAACCATATTAATTGGAATGGAATAAATGTTCTTAGTCAGGTGTAGAGGATTTTCAAATAATAATTAAGATATTATCGAAGGGAAGTTGTTAGACATTGTGTATGATGATGAAATTATAAAATTTGGGAAGAGGATTTGTATTACCACTATACATGAGCTGAAAAGGAAGTTATTGGATGATTCTCATAGCTTGAATTTCTCTATACAACCTAGTATCACTAAGATGTATATAGATTTGAAAAAATATTTAATTTTTCGATAATATAAAGTAGCAAATTTCTGATTATGTATCAATATGTCTTGTTAATCAATAGGTTATGGATAAGATACAAAATCCTAGAGGATTAATTCAACATCATTCTTTTACTACATGGAAATGAGATGACATTACTTTGGATTTTTTTCAACGTATTACAAGAAACTCCAAGATATAAAGGATAAAATATGGGTAAATGTTGACTAAATTACAAAATCTACACATTTCCTTACTATAAGAGAGGATTTCCCACTAGAGTACCTTAAACAAATCTATATTAATGATGATTTAAGACTCCATAGAGAAACTCTTTCAATTGGTTCTAATCATGATTCATGGTTTACATAGAAATTATAGATAAATATTTAGAACGTTTTAGACACTAAGATTCATTTGAGTACAACTTATCCCTCTCAAACTGATGGTTAGTCTTAAAGATCCATTCAAACATTATAAGACATTTTGAGATCAAGCTCACATTACATTCAAGGTACGTGGGATCAGTATTTACATATAGTAGAGTTTTCCTATAATAATTATTTCTATTCAAGTATTAAAATTTCACCATATAAAACATTTTATGGAAATAGATTTCATACATCAACTTGTTGGGATAAAATTGGTGAAAAGAATATTTTAAGACTAGATATCGTAGTGGAAAAAATGAAAAAGTTAAAGGCTATTCAAACCCATACCAAAGAATTTCAATGTAGGAAAAATAAGTATTCGGGTAATCGAAGGAAGGATTTGGAATTTCAAGTTGGTTATATTGTTTTCTTGAAAGTATTTCTATAGAAGGGTGTTATAATATTTAGAAAAAATGGGAAAATAAGCCCTAGGTACATTGGTCCTTATGAATTCTCGAAGATAATTAGATATGTGGCTTACCATTTGGTGATTCCCCTAGCCATTCTAAAGTACCAAATTTTTTCCCCATATCTTTGTTAAGAATGTACATGCCAAACCCAATGAATATACTCACTTATAAAGGAATATAATTAAAACCTAATTTATCTTATTGCAAATTGTCTATCTAGATTATGGACACTGGTGTGAAAGTGTTGAGGAATCAGATAAATCAACTGGTAAATGTACTTTGGGGAAATCATAAAATTGAAGTAAAGATATTGGGAAGAGAGAAATTTATGGTGAATAACTACCCAAATATTTTTTTGAGGATAAATTATGAACATTTATATGAGAAATTGTTTACTGGAGGGGAGAATACAACACCCCATGATTTTATTGAATGACTCTTCTAAAATTCAATATCTTTGATAGTTTATGCTTCACATAACACTACATTTAAAACAGAAATATACTCTTATGTATCACCATTGAAATACTAATGTGACCATTAAGAATAATAATATGAACAATAAAATAGTAAATTCACCTTGAAAGTATAAATATAATCTTGGTATATTATAAATGAAAAATCATGTATTTATATCTTGGTATAAGTAATTAAATGGTTTAAAAATGATAAATTAAGTGTTGGTATTTTTTAAAAATGTAAATGTCTATTGAAAATTTTATAATTAATATAATGTTTTAAATGAAAATTTATTTTCATAAATATATTGATAAATTA
This sequence comes from Viscum album, assembly GCA_963277665.1. Lineage (NCBI taxonomy): Eukaryota > Viridiplantae > Streptophyta > Magnoliopsida > Santalales > Viscaceae > Viscum > Viscum album. Next base: position 899,882,377 of record OY728131.1, on the reverse strand, counting down.
ATATTTTTCGTTATATAATTTTTATAAGATAATTTTATGAGACCATAATTAATTTCTTAAAGTGTTATAAAATAAATTATAATTTTAAAATCAGTATTTTTTGAATAAATGATGATTTTAATGAAAAATTGAATTTCCCATATTTAGAAAATTATTTCCATAAAATGGATTCCATTTTTGAATTATTCACATCAAACAATGATCAGATTTAATTTTTGGTATTTTTAAAAACATGTTAAAAAATTATGAATAGTGAGATACAATAATTTACAATATATATATATATATTATAAGTTCAATACACTATTTCTTGATTCATTGATGATGTTATAACTATAATCTAGAAAAATAATTATTTTTTACTATATGTATTCATGGAATCACAGTTATTCATATTCTTGATCCAAAATTATTAACAACCAAATTAAATAATAAAAAAAAAACTCCACTATTCGGCCAGAAATACCACCCTCACCACATCTTCTCCTCACACCTCCAAAACCACGAATCATGTAAATTTTCTTCCCAATACCTCTCAAAAACCTCACCCAAACATTATTTTCTTTCTATTCACATAAAAATTCCATTTAAAAGTTTTTTTAAAGAGGATCTCAATGAGAATAATTTAAGAAGTAAAATCCACTTTTGTTCTTCTAATTTACTTTTGGTTTATTTTATTTTCTTATACATTCCTTAACTAATATATCCAAACAATCATGATATAAGTATTATCTTATATATATATTAATATTTTTATGATTATGTTATATCCACTATCAATTATTTTCTCTTTCTTTTTTTAGAAAACAAACATTTCCTGTGAGATGTCGACTCACCTCACCACATTCATGGACTGCGATTCCTTTTTTTAATACCTCCTTCACATCGGGTCATAAAACCATTTTTATGGTTAAAAAATATTATAATATGTATATTAAAATTTATTTTATTTTTTGAAACCAGTATATATACATAATATTAATTAATAAAAAAACTAGTGCGTGATGATCAAAAAAATACAAAAACTATCCAAACAGTTATCATTAATATTTTATCTGATAAATTATTTTAATATATGAAAAAATGATATAAACTAACATTAAATATTCTATAAATTCATTAAAAATAAATAATTTTAATTTTGGATAACTATTTTCATTTCACAAGATCTTTTGTACATGTATAAAAGTAAACTAGTCGTGAAAACCAAGAAACGAACACTTACGAATGGCAAAATTGAATCTTAAAATGCATAAAAAAGACCATAAATGGAATTGGTAAAATTATAATAAATAAAATAAATATTAATTAGGTTATAAATTAAATAATTAATGATTCTAATTTCATTATCCAGGATGTTAAGTACAACTACATAACTCTTATGGACATAAATAAAGAGATTCTCCCCGAACCTCCATTTTTCATTCAGGTAATGCTTTCACTCTCTTTAGAATAATCATGTTCTTTATTATTTTTATATTATTATTCTAAATTCTTTTTATATGTTTAAAACTCATGTATCCATATCATTTCATCTATATTTTGTGGGTAAATACATGTTTTATAAGGTTCCCTATTCAATTCCTCTCGATAAACAGTATAGATTAGAGGGTACATCCCAATTACTTACCCATTTTAAAGTAGACTCCATAATATGATATAAGGTTCCAAATTTTTTCTAAATTCACTATTTTTATCTCAAAAAGCTATTATAGTTGTTTTTTGGTTTCATATAAACAATTAATCCTTGTAATCTTGAAATATTGTTTTATATTTTCTCTTAAACCACACTAAAGAGGTTAATTTGTAAATGATAATTTTACATGATTTTACTTGAATTGGATATCATTTATTAATTAATTAAAATTTTTAATACTTTAATTTCCTTTTATGGGTTAAAAAGGATTACTATCTGATTTTATATGAATGATTTTCTTATAAGAGCTCTTTTTTCCAATGTAAAAAATGGTATTCCTCTCTATAATTTTATAATGATTTTATTAGAGTATTTCCATCTAATTCAACTCACTTTATTGGATTTTATGCTTGATAGAGTTTGATCTATTATTTTACCATATACCATATTTTATTAAAGGTTTTTTGATCAGTTTGACTATGGGTGTGTTATTCATTATTTATGGTTGGAGTATTCACATTTCATATGCAAGTTTTTCAAAAAGAATGTTTATGTAATATTTTTCCCTTTTCATAAGAGGAATTCATTAGACTTATTATGTGATGGGTGGGGTCTGCTATAGCCCCTCTATACATCGGTAGGTCTCATGAGACACACTCAATTAGGTATTGGCTGATGTCTTACCCATTTATAGTGTCTTGGTCGAAGCCTTAATGGTATGTTATGATGTTGTTATTATTCATTCCCTCATTATGATATTATTAATTGATAATTAATATGATTATTAGACTAGTATAATATATGTGGTTGAGTTTATCTCTCATGTTATTTTTTATGGAATAATTTAATCCTATTTTATCTATTCCATATTATTCTCATGATTATTTTTCAATGGATTTTGTTTTTAGTTATTCATCATGCCTCAATGTTTATGTTTATTTATGATAGCTTCTATTGTAATGATTACCCTACGTAGCATTTGAGATCACCCCTTTCTTATGTTTTATTTTTTCCCAGGATATGAATATTTATATTATGAATAACGTTAATAGATAATATATGATTTTATGGGTGTTTCTATGGTGTTTATCTGCTATTTTCTCTTTCAAGTTATAATGTATAACTTATATTTGTATCTAGTTTTATAAAATCTACTATGATGTTCGGTCCTTTGAGATGTGATCTAATCATTTTTGTACTAATGTAATTAAGTAGGGAACCAGATCCAGGCTACTAAGTTTTGGGTCTTTATAAAAACCATGCTAACTGAGCATAAAATTTAAGTAATTTCTTGTCGTATGAAATCACTGTGTTATAGAATTATTCAAAATAGTTGTTTTTAATTTTAAATTTAGATATGAATACATTTGAATTGTATTTCAATAATAATACAAATATGAAATAATTTAGAGTGTTTATAATTCAACGATTGATCAAGGAGTAAGGAATAAGTAGTCTAAAGATATTTTAGAGGCCTAAATTTGTAACAATGCATAGTTATGCAATAAATTGATGCTCATACGGGTGATATAATAATAAAATAGGGAATATAATGGATTTAAATGTTGTGATATTCATTGAGATATAATAATAAATCAAAAAATCAGTCATGGTGAATAATTAGGATGATGTTACTAATTCTAAACTTATTAAAGAAACTGAAGAAAGTATATAGATTTGGGAATCAGTTATTGATTATACTTACACTAGTGATGATTCTAATTATCTAAAGTCTATTAAAAAAATAAAATACTAAATAAAATTTTTTATTCTGGTAATTTCATTATAGATTAGAATAAATGGTATAAAACATGATGAAAAACATAGAAACTAGTCACAATAGTATTATTTCAAATATTGAACCCCAAACCATTAATGAATATTTTGAGCACAAAAAATGGATTCAACGTCTGAATGAAATATAAATAAATTTGAAAATAATGAAACATTAGAGATTATGACTATCCCTAATTAGAATAACTTCATTAGTGAAAATGGGTTTTCATGGATAATATAAATTGATAAGGTGAATTTCTAAGAAAAAAATATAATTTTTTATATTATGGGTACACATAAATTGAAGACACTGATTTTTATAGATCATTTTCTTATGTTTATATGCTTGATATGATCAAATGTTTCATTAAAATTATAGTTAAAATAATATTTATGGTTTTAAAAATCGATATAAAGTATTCATTTATGAGTGTGGAAGAAAATGAAATAGTTTATAATGAGAAACCATATGGTTTTATGCATTATAAAGATGGAAAAAGGTGTGTAAATTTAAAAAACTCTCTTTATGGTTTATATAAATCCCAAGGAGCTTGGTATTTCATGCTGAATGAGTACATGAGAATCATGGAGTTCAAAAAGAATTTGGTGGACAATAATAATTATGTAAAGAACACTAACACCCCACCACTCATTGTGATTTTTTATTTTTGGGAGATCGTCTTTTCTGATAATGAGGGGAATTAGTGTGAAAATAATTCCACATTAATAAAGAAGAAGTTTTAGATATCTTTTCTTGGGGAGATTAAGATTTTAATAGGTTTAAAAATCACTCAAAATATTGGAAAAAAATCTTTAATCCCAAGATAAATATTCCAATGGGTTTTTGAAAATTTCTAATATAGAGTAATCAAGAGGATTATCTACACCAATTCCTGTAGGCACATTGTTTAAAAAGGAAAATGTAGGTAAAGTTCTCAATGAGAAATAATTAAAAAATATAATTTGTATTATATTTCACTTGAATTATGTAACACTATAAAATTATAAAATAATAAAATTATATTCGATATCATATGTTACAAGAAACACTATGTTTAAACCACACACAAAATATATTTCTTCAAATTTTATCTCTTCGATACCGTACGAAACACCAAACCCTGAGTTAAAGTAAAACATAATATAGTATACCATTATAACCACATAATTAAAAAATTTTGTATGAAAACTAACAATTAGATTAAAAAATTATGGCTATTTACTGATTATAAATATAATTATAATCATTTAAAATAAAAACAAATGTTTTTTGAAAACAATATTTTTCTAAAAGATGGTTTAGTCTCTCTTTGCCCATATAAATTAAAATTAATTTTTAACAATTTTAGAAAATATATTTGAAAAAACAATATTCATTTTTTAAATAATCCTATAAAAATTAAATTGGGTTTAATGTTTAGGATTTTTTTGAAATATTTCATTTTTAGTTGAATAGTGAAAAATATAAAATTTTTATTGAAAACTGCCTTTTCATTTAAACTATTAATAAACATAAATTATATTTTGAATGATTTTTAAATTAAAATTAGTTAAATTTTACCTATATTAATCCTATTTGGTTCATTTAAATTATTTTAAAATTTAATTTTGATATAAAAATATTTTAATATTTTGAACATTTTCGCCTTGAAAACCTGCTTTCTTGTCACGTTAGAGGGATTAATTTTAAATTAAATTATCCCACTAATGTGAAATAAATTTTGAAAAATGGATTAATTATTTGGAAGTATAATAATTTATATTATCTAATAATTTCAAATTAATTTTCTACCAAAATTAATAGTGAAAACATTAATAATTACTTACTATGGTTAAAGTAAAAATTGATTTATCGGGGTTTAAAATAAAATTATAAGGGTTAAAATAAATTAAAAATTTTTCTAAAATTTATTTTATGACCATATTTAGACCTTATAATATCTAAGTCTCAATAATAATCCTTTTTTAACCAATTTTCATGTGAAAAATATCGACACAAAGTGTTCTTTTCCAATATTACAAGGGTGTCACCCACCTCACTTATAAAGGCCACCCCCTCTCCTTTCCTCTTCACACATTAAAACCATTTTGGGTAGGAAAAATCATTCCCAAATAACTTCCCAAAATACATCCACTAATCTTAAAGAGATTATTTTGGTCATAAATCCATCCTAGGAAGGATTTTGGTGCAAACCTCAGTATTTTACCCAATGAAGAGGTAACGTTCTTCATCGAGCGTTTTTATTTTATTTCTTCCTCCAAATTCTTAAATTATTATTAAACCATGAATATATAATAAAATAATTATTTTAAATATAATAGATATTTATGTTAATTTCATTACATAAAACCATCCCCTATTTTATCAAATGGGTTACAAAATGATCTTTCCACTGAAAGGAAGAATATGTCCTTGTGAACCGATGTTATTCATTTTACCATTACCACCTCTCATGGTTAGGTATTATGATTGATATAAAGTATATATATTAGATTTTTAATATTATTATACCTTATGATTTATTATATAATATATAATTTTTTAACATTTCATTCCATAGGGGACATGATAACATTTCTTGTATGTACGGTGGACTACCGTGTCGTGAAGCGATGTGATTTTTTTCACTAACATTATATATAAACGGAAATAAGGATATTGTTAAAAAAATATTTTATATAAATTGAAATATAATTAAATTCATGAAAAAATTATATTACTAAAAATATAATATATTAATTTATTTATAAACTTTTCACCCACTAAAAGATGATAACATCATTCATGTAGGTGTGGACTACCGTCTTCATGAAGCGATGGAACTCTATTTTCATCACCAAAATACATGGATGATATATATAGTTTTATTTAAAGAAATAATATTTTATTTATGATATAATTATTATTATGGGAATATGAAATATTACATACCAACTATCTATAATGATCGTTGACAAGTGGAAACATTACTCATGCGTACGTATGACCTACCATTTCCATGATCATAACACAGTAAATTTTTCAAAACAGTTATTCATAATTGGTGATAAAATTATAATTTAATTATAAATATGATAATTATTATAAGATATTTATTTTAGAGATGATGGAACTATATAATATATACAATAACTAAAACATCCATAACAAAATATGAATCAGAAAACAAGGCACATAACACCCAAAATAATGAAAATAATAAAATATTGTTAAAAAATTAGTGATAAGATGTTACAAAGGATCATATAAGATATTTTAAATATTAATTTTTTTTATAAGATAATGACATGTCTAAAACCACAATACATGATATTAAATGATATTAAACCAAAAGAAAGCATGATGTAAGAGATTTCTTAGCACAATTTATATTTATTTTTTAAAACATATACTTTATTGATTATGTCATATCTAGATTATTTGTGTAATGAAATTTGTTTATTTCCTATTTTATTTTTTTAAATTTTTATATTAATTTAAATTTTATGCACACAATCAATTAATTTATTAATTTTTAATTCAATGATATGATTTGTGTAAGAGACTTTGTCTCAATTTCCCTTCATTGAGGCATATTATAATGTTCTGCACCTAATTAATTTTATATGGTGTATATACAACCCCTTTGAAATATTTGTCATTGTTACTTAATAACACATTGTATTTTTAGTTTCAAATTGAATTATCAAATCCTAGGAAATTTTACTTAAGTGTTACCAAGTGGTAAGAATTTCATAACTAAATTTATTTTCGTTAGGTTATATTACTGATTCATTATTATTGATATACTAAGATTATGTTTGAAGTTATTTTTGATTATAATATATTGTATTTAAACATGATTTATTTTTATTTATAGTTTATACACATAATCATTTCATTTATTAATTCTCACTTCAAAATTATGATCTTTGAAATGGTTTATTTCACAATATCATTTTCATTGTGATTATTTTTTCATGAATTGTAGCTGAAGAATATTATTTTACAATTTCATAATAATACCATTTCATTTTAATATCCTATATTTACTTGAGGTATTTTCATGTAATAGTATCACTTTCCCACTCTTTGATTCTTAAAAAATGGACAATATTTTTAACAAAATATAATTTCATTTTCTCTCTATGGTTGGAAATTTGTTTTCTTCCAAAACCATGTTTTCTAAAAATGTTTTAGAAAATTTTATAAACCTTTTAAAAATTATTTATTAATAAATTTTTTAGCCATTTAGAATATTTACAAAAGGTTTTGAAGGGAATATTCATGTCATATTCAAAATAAGGATGGTTTGTATTTTACAGAAAATGTGAAAGGAATTTTTGATCTCTTATACTAGGCATGTAAATAATTTCCTACCATCATGGCCACTCAATGTGTTAAATATTATTTTTTAACATTCAAATAATATTTTCAAATATAATTATTTTAGAAATATTTTTTGAACTTTTATTTATAAAAATATATTTTAAAAATGAAAAGGCTATTTTCCTCAATAATGTTTTTAAAATAATTTTATGTTATTTTTGTTGATAAACAACAAACCATTATTCTTAAAATATTTATTATATCATTATTTTTTCTAAGGACAGTTGGTGATCATTTTTATTAAGGAATGTATTTACATCCACTTTTTTTATTCAGTTCTTTAGTCACAAACATTCCCTTAAAATATTCATGTATCTATGATCATTGGTGATTAAACATCTCCTAAATATCAATATTATTTATCATAAATATATTTATTTATTAAACTGTATATCACATCTACATATGGTTTTATATATTGAAAAATATTTTTATCTAGGAGAATATTGATAAATCTATATTCTTTACTCAATAAAGATATTTGATGATAAGTCATGTTGTTCATGAATTTAATTGATTATTCAGTATGTGTGGAATGATTTGAATGTCTAGTGACATGAGAGGAATATAATTATATAGAACTTAAATGCATTGATTGTATCATGAGTTGAAACAATAATTGATCATTAAATGGGTTTCTAACTGTAGCTTTAAACCATATTCTGAATGTTCTTGATAATATTAGTATCATGATTTATGATATCATGGAGTCCAATAATTAATTATTTTCTTCATTAAAATTTTAGTTATAATAATCCAAAATACTTTCCAAAATATATTTTGTATGGATTAATTTCATTCTCAGCTTATTTATGAAATGGGATGTGTTTTCAATTGTTTACCATTCCATACATATTATGCCTTAACTAATTATGATATGCAAGTTATTGATTAATTAGAATGTGCGTTTATTTATTTACATTTCCATATTTATTATTCATTATTGATTCATGATAACTTCCACTCTACTCAAACTTTATTGATAATTTAAGACCTAACTTATTTGTTTTCTTTTCTCAGGTTTCCATGAGGTGCACTATGATTTATGTGAAAGGATATTCTCTAGGGAACAATTTTATTTTCAAAAAAATGTGGTAATTTGTGTTTTAAAATGTAATATGGGACTAAATAATATATTTAGTTTCCCAAGACTATTAAACTATTTAGTCCTTAGGGATGAAATTCCTTATATCTAATTCTAAATTAGAAAAGAAGACACCAACTCTGGGATATTCAGGTTGGGGATCTAAAACATTCTCAATCCAAGACATTATTTTTACTATTACCCTTTCTGTTTGGTATCAATCCAATAAAAAAGTGCCATTTTTTCTAGTAGCTAAGAGTATTCTACAATATATTAGGAATTATTCAAATTATGGACTTTTTTATGTGAAGAAATGCGATTTGTGTTTAAATGGATTTAAATATGTTGACCAGGCTGGTCATGTAGATGATAAAAATTCCACTTTAAGACTAGCATTAATTATAAGCGATGCGTGTGTAGAATGGAATTCCATGAAGAAATATTCAGTCACATTGAGCTCCACTAAAGATGATTATAGAGATGCATCATAATCAGGTACAAATATGATATGTTTGAATAAAAAACATTATGATATAAATGTTATTTCTAAATATCTTTTAGTCATTGTATGTGATAAATAATGTGAAAATCATGTATTTTCAATATTATATCTGTCTTATTTTTTATTAATACTCGTTTTATATATTTTTATTTATTCAAGAAATAATTATTTTTAAATGTATATATATATATATATCTTACGTGTCACAAAATATAATATATAATCCAATTATATACTCATAATAATTTTAAATTATTATGTATACTTTATAATAGAAAATATATTTTATTAAAGGTTTAAATATGTTCTTTTTAAATGATTTCTTATAATCATCTATTTGAAGAATTATTTTATTATTGTATATCTTTTAATAGATATTTATTAAGGGATATTTATATTAATTATATGGATTTATATTGATATTTATTATTTGGATAGTCGTATAAATAATTTTATCAAAGAATGTAATAAGAATATGGTTCTTTATTTGAGAGAAAATAATGGTTTTTATTATAAATGAATTATTTTCCATGTACTATATGATATTATTTAAAAGATAAATTTATTAAATTTGGAATTTTAATTTAATAAAATTCATATAATTTTATATAACAGTCTATTGAAATTAGTTTTGGGTAAATTTTTTATATTTTTCTAAGAAAGTCGATTTTCTGGTGAATAAAAAAAATAAATTTTTATGAATACCATATATTTATAACATTATGATTATATAATTATGAAATAAAAAAATTGGGAACATATATTACATTATTATATAAAAAATATCCATTATATTTTATGTAATTGATATAAATTAATTTTAATGGAGTGATAAATATAACAACATTTAATTTGTCTTGGTGTAGAGTTTTCATAATATTTAAAGGGTTAAAATTTGTGTCTTTGAAATAATATTTAAGATGGGAAAAGACCATTCTATAATTAAAGCATAAATATAACGACCAAAAAATTATTTTGGTGCATAATTAAAAATTTTAAAATTATATAATGAGTTTCTTATTCAAATGTTTACCTAGTGCTTACATAAGTTATGAAAAGTCTAAATTCTTGTCCTAAAAAGTTATCATGATACAAATTAGAATAAAAAATTATGAATGGTTTTAAATGATTATATTCATAAATAATAAAATATATTTATGTTATTTATTTATTTTTAATATCAAATAATATGATGATTATCCAATATTCTTATGAAACAATGATGCAATGCTTGTATAGGTGGGCGAAAAGTCAAATAAACAATTTTAAAAATTTATTTTACATAGTTTTGATGAATTATGGTTTTTAAGAATTTATTCGAATTAATATTATAAGTAAAAATAATTTAAATAATTTAATTTTAATTTCATAGTTATCTATATATTGTTAAATTCAAATTACAATAATATCCCTAAAAATGGCTTCATAGGGTAATTATTGTTAAAAATAAATAATAATAAAAATTAAAAAATCATAAAAAAATTTATAAGTAAATTGGTTGTCGGTAATTCTCTAAATTATAATTTATTTCCCATTTATGATAAACTTTCAATTTTTAAATTAAATTATTTAACCTTGAATATTGAATATTTATGAAAAATCTATCAAACTTTTCTTATAAAATCACACACATTTTAACATTTCTAAAATATATATCAATATTTTTTTTCTATATTTATTCAGTCTAAATAAATCTATAACCATCCTCTTTTTGTTTTGTAACTCTCCAAACTTTCCAAAATTCTTTTTACTAAATACTTTAGACTCAATCTTAAGGATACGGTTTAAGGATCAAATAAAGGGTTTCCAATACCATTTATCCTTTCATATATATGATTCTTTATATTAAAAATGTTTTAAAACATATTCATATTTACTAAAATGATTCTGATAATTATTTATTAATATTTATTTCATCCATTTATGATGATATATCATAAATTACCTCTCACCCAACTCTTTCTCATATGTCATTACTATGGAAAAATATGGATTTCTCTAAAGATGAAACTTTTTATTTGATCTCTCTTATTATCATATTCATTAGCATATGTAAAATTTTAAATAAACATAAAATATTTGTTTAATTATATGATAATATTTTCATTAAACTCAAGTATTTTTTTTGTTTACACTTCTACTAAACTCTTCTGAAAAACATTGCTCATTGAGGTGGTTTTACACCACCTAAGTGAAAAATGATGTTTTCATAAAATTGTGTGTTTCATTGATATTATTCAAAATTGATTTCCTAATTTAATATAAAAATATTATTACATTAATTCATTTATTGTGTTATTTTAATGGTAAAATATCAATCATAACAAAGAAATTAAAATTAAACAACCATAATCATTTTAAATTGTAATAAACAGGCTTATTAAGGAAGATTATATGAATAGTAATAATTTTATGACCTATTTAACTCTTTTTATTCTTAAATTATATGGATAAAACTACCTTAAAAATAGAGAGATTATGGATCCAGTAGAAAATGAATTTTTACCATAACAATTATACCATATCATTTTTTGAGATTATGAACTGAATGACCTCAAAATGACTGACATACACAATACCAATTTGGCGAGTGAATGAAACTTTATAGTAAATAAAATAAAAGGAATTAATTAATTAAATAAAAATGAAAAGGTTTTGAAAAAATTAAATAATTAATATAATATTATTATTCATGAGGTTAGAGGATGTACGACGCGAGCCGAGACTCAATATAAGGGGATTATAAACTCAATTTCCTTTCATTGAGTTATAACCTTTCTTTATAAAATATATTATTATATGATTATGTGAATTAGACCATATTATTTTTTATGTTGTTTTAAAACTTTTTTATGTGGATTTAAATTTCTTCCACTTAATATATTTCTTTATATACTCTTACTTCACATGTTACGATCATTATAAGGTCTTCCTTTTCCAATATCCATTTGAAATCAGGATTCTCTATTTTTAAATTTCTATTTAGTGGTATTATTTGTTATTTTGATTTAAAAAAAATATTTTCTTATACTTAATGTACATATCCTTTATTTTATATTATTTCCTCTCTAAACTTATATGTATTCTTAAAGTAGTTCTTTATTTACAATGAATTTATTTACAAAAGTGTGAAAAAAATCTATTTTTTAACAATTTCTACATTATTATATTTTCCCAATGTATTATTTGATTTTATTTTCAGTTATTCCTCTATATAATTTCATGTTTTTTAAAAGTAATTTTTATTCTCACTTTTTTATAAATTATTTCCTTTAAAATAAAACTATTTAAAAATGTATAGGGGGTGTTTTACTTCAAAATATTTTGTTTTTAAAATCAATTTATTTTTCATTATTTTTTATAAGAATTTTCATTGAACATTAATTATTTTGGGTTTCTTTAAAACAATATTACTATGCTGGTTCGTTTAAAAGTTTATGTTTATTGATTTAAAAGTATTTTTATGTCGGTTTTATAATATTAAACATAATCTTCAAAATGTCTTACCAAATTATGGTACTTGGAGTTCACGAAATAATATGTTGATTTTGTGATAAAAGAGATTTTTTTTCTTTTCAAAGTCAATGTTCTTTATTTGATAAAAATTATGATCTTCTCAAGATTTAAATTTTTTTAAAGTTTTCATGTTTTCTAAAGGAACTATAAAGATGATTTCATTTCCTTATGCATGATTATGATTTTAATTTACAAAACATTTTTTATAAAATAACTTTAATTAATTTTATGAATTATTTTTTATAAGATCTCTAGGTTATATGTTTTAAAGAAATGTATTTTCAATGGTTTTCAATTACCTGTATGAAATAATTAGATTTTTCATAATTTTATTCCCCTAAATAAGATTTATTTTTTCACCTCATGTTTTTAAATTATTTTTATAGGACTTAATGATTACTGTGACTTCATGATATTTTATAATATAGGCCTATTTAAATAAATTTAATTTCTTTGATATCTTATTTTAGACAAAACATTTAGTTTAAACAAACCACAACATATTGTTAAAATATTATTATATTTATTTTCTAGTGATTTTATTGGAATGTATGAATAGTAATAACGACATTATGAAAAATATATATTAATTTTTTCATTAATGTAATATTATTTATTAATTCTCAGAAAATAAATACTTAATTTTTAGAAAATCCGTTATATGCTTCAACAATATGTTTTCTTCAAAAATGATTTTATTACATTTTATGTATGGAAATTTTAATTGAATTATTCTTATATTATAAATTATATTTTATAAAAAGGATATAATTTTTAAATTACAAATTCAAAATTATCTTCACGTGATGTTTTGGGAATTTTCTAAATTGATTTATTTTTCAATGAATAGTGAAAATAATGATTTTTGAAATACTAACATTTAATTTAATCAAATAAAGTAATTTAAAAGTATCAATATATTTTAATTTTTATCATATACTAACTTATGTTCCATTTTATTTATAATAGTTTAATGAATTCAATTTAAATCATTTATATTCATGAATTTGTTATAAATTAATTTTTATTCAAAAAAAATGTATTTTTATGAAAACAAATGTTTTTCATTGAATTTTATGAATTTATATTAAAAATATTTATTACAATTATAGGAACTAAATAATGAAAATTGATTCCATATTTTGAATTAGGAGGTCTAAATTGGTAAATAGTTCCCTTTAATTTGGGTCATTATGACTAGTAACCGTTGTAAATATTTGTCACCTCGGGATGGTTAAATCACGTAATGCAGATTACAAATAATTTGATATGGCCTATGAATATCCCTAACACATATGTAAATTTTATTAGATATGTTTTTTTAATCTATTACCATCAAAATTTTAAAAATTTGACAGTTTCCAGTCACTTTCCTTTGATAATGGCCTTAATAAAATTTTAAATAAAGAATACAAACAAGATGTCACTCTCCTTGTTTTAATGTCATTAAATTTTTTCATATAGATAAAAATAATTTATGTTTCATTATAAATGTTTACTTGAAAGATAAATAATCTGTTTTATCATGATAATTTTTTTTAATTTATATTTATTAAATAATTAACTTAATTCTTACCAACACCGATACAATATTTAGTCAGTTAATAAAAAAATAAAATAAATGAATTTAAAAAAATTAAAATTAATACATTTTGATTTAAATATTCTAATCCCAAAATTGTTTAGATAAATATAACATAATATTGATTTTTTAAAGTTTTATATTAAAATTCAATCACCATTTTCATGACTTTAATGTCAAACTCAATAAATAGTGTTAAAATGACAATATTAAAATTTTATGAAATTTATTTTATTAAATTATTTAAAAATGTAAAAATATTTAATTAGAAAAAGGGTGATAATATATGCCCTAAAGTTTTATATCTTGTCTATTTATGATCCAATTGTCACCATATAAGTAAAATTATAACAATTTAATATTAAAAAATTCCTTATGGTTGTTAAGGTTAAAATTGGTCAACCAATCGGGTAATCCAAATGATTAGTTTTAAAATGAAATATAAACGTATCAATATTTTATTTTATGGGTAAATTAATATTATTTTCTTCATATCTTATAATACATTTCATTTTGGAAACATTTAAAAATATTTGGACACATATTTCATAAAAAATATTTCATGAATTTCCAAAAGTGCCTCACCCATCACTTATAAATGAACACCACTTTACTCACTTATTTACACCACTTTGAGAAAAAAATAATAACAAAAAATACCCAATTCTCTTCTAAACATATCTACATAAAATTTAGATGATTTTTTTATTAAAATACCATTTCAAGGGGCCTTAAGAATTGATCTAAAGGTAGTCTACTGAAGAAGTGGAAATCGACATTAGTGAATCATTAAAATTTCGAAATTTTTATAATTCCTATAAATATATTATACCTATCATAATATAGTAAATCCAGTATCATAAATATACTGATATTTCATTTTGATCAAGGAAAAAAACATTTTACCTGTCTTTTTCATCCAATGAAAATAAAAAACACCATTTGTACATACAAACATCTTATCGTCTCCACGTAGTGGTGAACATAAATTATCAATAAAATTTTACTTATATGGATATAAATATGTAAATAATAAATATATATAAGATATTTATTAAATAATAATGATTATGTAATCAAAATATCATATATACCTTCTTACCTTCACATCCATTGGAAAATGAAAATATCACTTATGCATATGTGTGGACGACCACCTCCATGAAGTGTTGAGATTCAATTTTTTTATTTATGATTTATATGAATGATAATAAATAAATATTACATGAATATATTATATGTATATTATATATAAATGATTCTAGAAAGTTTAATTGTTATATAATATTATTTCATTTCAACTATTGAAAATTGAAAATGATGATCATGTGTACGTGTGGTCTACAGTCACCATGAATGGTGTAACTCATTTTTCAATATCTACCATTTCTGTATAACTTTAAACATGTATATAAAGAATATATATAATATTTATATCATGATTAAATTTTTGAGATGATGGAACCATTATCAGTGTATAAAAAACATTAACTTCCACACTAAAACTCTCATGAAAAATGAAAAGTTAACATCTAAAATAATGATTTTAATAAATAAATATTAATAAATAGATATTGTAATTTTATAAAAGAATCATATATGATTTTATAAGTACCTAAATGGGTTTTTTATGAAACTATAATAAATTTAAATTTATTATACAGGAATTCAATAGAACTATTGTGGAAATTCAAACTTGATATAAGGGAATTCTTTTACAATCTCGTTTTATTTCAATATTGTTTAAGTTTGAATTTTCCTTGATAGAAATTAATTGATACCTTTTTTGAGAAGGATGTGAAATTTTCTAGATGGATTATTCTATATTATTTAATAAAAAATGGTTACAAAAGTCTGAAGTATGTACTTTTATAACAATGTCTTTGCAAGAAATAAAAAAACACATCTGGTAAATAATTAAACAATATCAGTTCATTGGTGGTAACTCCATTATTTTCTATACTACCATCTAAATAATTTGACCCATAATATTTATGTGTGATGATGTAACATATTTATGAGATAATTTTCTTACATTTCATCAATCTGTAAGTTAACTTCCATGAGATATAAATAGTATCATTTCTTATAGCTCTCATAATGGTGGTAGAGTCACATTCCAACCATAGATTTTACCAACCTCATTTTATTTCCCGTTAAGACACATTGTACATGCCAAAAATTCTAGTATTAAAAGATTTTATAGCTATACATAGACTATAGGTTTATTCAATGATATTTCCATAATCATTTATAAATATTTATCTGAATACATAATTTCCTAGATTTACTCATGTTTCTTCATCCGTGTTGCATTTAATCCAACTAGGGAATATAGGTATCAAAATTATGTAAAAAGTACAACAAAGAGGCAGAAAATTAACAAAAATTTATAGATTCTTAATGAACATAATATCATCAATAGTGTTATCACAATGATTATTTTAAATTGAATTTGAATTTATCATTGTGATCATAATAAAAAATACTGTCTATTGAAGATTCAATGGAGTATGCTCAAGAATAAATTTGTCATAACTATGAAATAAAACAAGTATCATATCAACACTAGAAAAAATTAGATGATTCAAACTATATTGAGACAGAGGTTTTTAGATCTATGTTTTCAAAAATTCATCAATAATGTTTGACTAAGTAATCATTATTTATAATAAATCAAAAACAACATCCACATCATTGAAATAGTAACACATCTTAGGAATAGGTAGTTAAGATCTGAAATGTGCATATTGGAATGATTGAATTTAAAGAATATATTGATTAATAAATATTGTAAGCATGAATTGGTATGGAACTTGAAATTTTTTAAGCTCCATATGAGAGTGAATATAGTAGGGGAGATCAAACTTATGTTTATCCTTCCAGTCCAGTGGTTCAGATTCCCAATTCCAGAATTGAGGTAGTTAAATTTTGAGGTGTCTCTCCCATTGGATGCAGGTTCCCAGATAAGAATTTCATTATCCCTAATGATGTTGTAATTGGATATCAATTCCATGATCTTAGCAAGAAGAAGATTTAGGGAATTCTCCATTTTCTGTTTAATTGAATTATTTATAACCAATAATGGGTCAAGTGATTTTAGAGATTAATGAGATGTGTTCCTATCTATTTTTTCATCCAGAAAACGAGGTAATAACTAAAATTAACCTATAAATATGAGTTTACTAAATTATTAGAACAGGAGGCCCTCGGGATATTCTATATGGAGGATTCCACAGAAATTAAAACTACTTATTTAAGTCTGATTAGAAATATAGATCCCAAAAAACAAAGTATTAATTATTTCTCATTGATAATCCTCTATATAAAATTTATATAAATATATTTATTAAAATTAAAATTATTTTTAATTCAAATTACTCTATGATCAAAGTGTTGGAATCGCTTCTTCAAGACAAAAGTAATGATCCATATTTATAGGGTTATCCCAGTCCATAAAAAAAATTTATGGACCTTTTTTCACTCTTATGATGGGAATTGAACCATTTAAAAACCATGGAATAATATATGAATTTGTAAACAATGTATTCTATCACAAGTAAAACCTTGCGAACCATCAATAAAGCATAGCCTTTATAGGATGCCAAAAAATTTCTAGTCTGAACTGAAATATGAGTTAAATGAAAAGAATGAGTACTTTCCCAAAACATAGGGACACCATGATAGGTGAATGGTAACACACATTTTATGATTCCAAAATCATTAATAATGTTCACCTTTCTAGCTATGGGAATATTATTTCCAAATAATAATAAGTTTTGTGTCCAAATAATCTCTTAACCTGAAAACTTTTTAGAAAGTAGAATATATTAATTGATATTATTGATTCTTCTCTTATCTCCTTGAGTTAAGAGACTAATTTCATCAATATTTAATAAGTGAGAGGGGGATATTAGGCCTCTAAAAACTCTGATGGGTTTAAAATTATTATTCTCCACCATGTTGATTAAAATCCTATTTAGATAGTCTTCTTTAAAACAGAAATAAATGGATGAGAGAGGGTAACCATGTATGACACCTATATAACATGTGAACTAACCCATGGGGGAGCCATTGATAATAACTAAAATATTGGATGAACCAAGAAGGTTTTGACCCTTTTGATGAAAGTCTTATCAAAAAAATATCTTGATAGGACCTTAAAAATGAAACTCTAGTCCATAATATAAAATGGTCTTTTACATCAAGTTTAAAATCTAGTATACCACAGCTAGTTGTTTTTATGGGAATATTTATATATTCATAGGTAGTGATGAGATACTCTTTTATGTTAATTCCTTTAATGAATCCAAAATAATTTTATAAATCAAACTTAGAAGAAATTATGGAAAGTATATTAAACAGAATTTTCCTAATAATTTTGTGATCATGTGGATAAGATCCAATGCCAAAAGATATGAATTTAATTTAAATTATGCAATTAATCAATGAAGGAATTTAATTAAGCATTGATTCCTTTATTGATCTGAACACCATTAAAAAACGAGTGACATGTGTGAAGACATCAGATTAGATAGTCTCCTAAAAGGTTTTGAAGAAGAAGTTGGTGAAGCCATATGGACTAGGGGAGCTATAAGTATTCAAAACAAGGAAAGCATACATGATCTAAAAATATAATATAATTGAAGAATTATTTATATTATCCTCATGATTGAAAATAATGGGGATGATATCCTCCAAAAAATAAAAGCTAGTGGTGGATATATTAAATATTTTTCTATAGAAGGAAATAATTTGATCAGAAAGTGAATTCCTTTTTTTAAAAAAAATCCAATTATCAATGAGAATGTGTAAGGGTTTTCTTAATTTTCTGTATATTTGAAGAGAGTTGAAAAACCAAATATTTATGTAACTACCCTTAAGAAATTTGTCTTTAAATGTTTTTTTCAAGAATTACTTAAGGTTCCAAAGGTTTTTTAGATCATGAGATATTATATTTTATTTCTCAATACCTATGGAAAAATTGAATCATGTGTAATTTTTTGGAATGATATAAAGATATGATTTAGTATGAGAAATATTTGTATCAAGATAACTGAAACAATCTTTACTCAATTCATTAAATATCCACTTGAGAAGTTTAAACTTTAATATGAAATAAAAGGCATCATCTTTATAATCAAAATAACTCTATGTATGTGGAACCTTTTTTCATTTATGGAAAAATATACATGCACTGTTGAATATGAATAAGAAATGTGATTTCATATCTCTTGTAATAATATTTTCAAATATTGGTTTATAATTCGAATTAATTCTTTTAAGGGAGGTACAATATTTTGAGGCATAAACATTGAGGGTTGCTTCTTTGAAAAATTCATTATCTAGTTTTCTATACAATATTTTCTTAAGGTGCTTTCTATAAGGAGTATATTTTTCACCCACCAAATTCACTTCACATGGGATTTTAACTTTATTTCAGGCCTTGAATTCTATTGTGGAGGAATAATCTTTATTCATACAAGTATTATATTATGAATTGATAATAGAATTATTGTCTCCAAGAAGAATCGATGAGAAATTGGTTAAGGCACTCAAAGCTTGAATTATCTTCCAAAATCCCTCCGTTCATGAGATCCATTATAGGAATAAATGTGGGAACATAAATTATTCATTCCCATGAATTAAAAACTGATTATGACCAAATGTTTAGTGGAATTAATACAAGATATCCTTTATAGACTCAAATTAGATGATACCCAAAGTAATTTAATCTATGTGGAAGATTGGATTATGTGAATAAGGTGGTACCAATATTTTCAAGGGAGGAAATCATTAATGAAATGATCCTTTTTGGTTCAAAAAATATAATAAGATCTATATTTTGATTTTTAATAAAAATCCTAACAAAACAGGTTGTTCTAGTGTTGTCCTAGCTCTGATAGCCCCAGAAGAGGATCCTAATTTATGTTTTTGTTTGGTAATGGAGCCCTATCTTTTTACCTCTTGAGTTATTATTTATATATTATTTTCTAATTATGCTAATATTTTTACCAATTATGAACCCATATGTCATTTATTCTTTTGTACAGAAAATCTGAGATAGAAACACTATTCAAATACCCAATATCCTTTGAATTTAGAGTATTGTTTATATTAGTAGATTAATCATCCACATGACAAGAGTTCTTGGAAAATTCACTATCCTCTAATTCTTCATGGATATTTATGTGATCCTGAGTGATATAATTCTGATTATCCATTATAGATGGATTTTTAGACTATGTGGTTACATTTTTATCACAATTATAGTTCTAATATTTCATTAAGGTTGAAATATAAACAATATTTTATTATTCATCTATTGGATAATATTTATCCTTGGAACTACCATCATCCTCCCATACTCCTTATTAATTTGTGTAATATATATTGAAATTAATATAGCTACCACTTGCAAAGGGATATGTATACTCAGTGGGGGTATTCGTGAAAAAATTAAAATATTTTTGAGGATTTTTGTGATTTTGAGGTACTAACTATCAAGATATCTTAATAAGGATTAATATAAATTTAAATATTATTAGGTTTATAAGGATTTTAATTCTTGTTATGATCATATATTTTAATATCAATCTCATTTTCATGAGAGTAAAAAATATTTATGATGTCCCGAGTAATTTCTAGGGAAATCCTAGTGTCTTCACTACTCTCTAGTTCACGATTTAACATAATTTTTATAATATAAATAGATCATTAGTTTTATTCCCAAAGTGGAACATAAATATCTTTTCTCCATTTCCTCTTCATTAACAAGACTATCCCACTGTTGGAACTATGGTCGTTATGTGCATGATTTGGAGTATGGTATGGTTTGTGTTTATTGTCAATCCCCAGCGAAAGTTAAGAATATGTGCTAGCAAAGTGATCATACAAAACAAGTAGATAACAATATTGAAGGTGGTATCGTTTTCCTGTGTTTTCCAAATTTCCGGACCTCAAAATTGACAAAATGAAGAAAAGTGCTTTTGGAAAAGAGACTTGTACGCCGATTACTTGGAGTATTGGATACTTGCATGCCTTTTTGTTTTTGAAGATCAGGACATGAAAATATGGCAATGGAAGAAGGGTGCCTAAGTTTTGTTTTTGGTCACGCAAGTACTTGCGCACTGAAACTTTTGTGTTGAGGGAGGACTTGTGCGTCGTCGCATAGGGTGTCCGGTTTGCCTATAAATAGAGGACCACCCCTCTTCATTTTCAATGAAGTTCATACTTAGAGAAATTCAGAGCTCCCACCGTCCAGGTGTAGTGGTCGCGCAAGTGGTGGTGGGTTGTGCAAGTAGAGGTTGCACATATGTTTTTTGTTGTGCATCCAAGGAGTTTGGGTGAGAAAGGGTGTGGGTCGCGCAAGTTTGGACTTGGGGAAAGAAGTGTCATGTAGGTGGTTTGGTGACACTTATGCTCTAGTTTTGATGAAGTGCGACATTTGACCTTTGTGCGCCAAAAATGGTTTGGGTGGAAAAGATTGTGAGTCGCGTAAGTTTGGTATTGAAGAAGTTTGAGTCGTGCAAGTGTTAGAGGTGGACTTGCGCGCCAGTTATAACTTGCACGCCAGATTTGAAACTTGTGCACCGGCTTGGGGAAGCGCGCCAGATGTTGTTGAAGTACGCCCGTCTTTTTGAAGCTGCAGAAAGCTGGGAGATTGCCCGGTACCCTCGGTGCAAAGTGATATTCATCTACTGGTGATAATTGGAATTCAACATAGCATCTACAAACAATATAGGATTCATTATTTTTCAATGACGAAGAGACCTTCACGTCTATAAACTAAGTGGGACTTCACAAAAGACAGTGAGCCAGGGGGAGTCAACAGGAGTGACCTGAGGGACGTAGTAAGCTATCCCTGAACTTTTGTAAAGGCAGTGAGCCTGGGAGAGAGTGACTATACCCAAACCTTTGTAATCCACATCTAGTAATGTTTAGTGGAATTTGGTACGACTGACAACCTATTGGAATATGCCCCTTCAACGTATCCCTTAGTGGTGAACCCAGTAAAAAGTTATGTGTCATCCCTTTGTATCTGAATGTTTTATTTATTCTCATTTCCATTTTACTGGTCAAACTAGTTTCTACCAACGTGAGAATAAGATTCGTCAGTTTAAAAAGGAAAAGTTGACACCCTGATTCACCCCTCACCTCTTAGGGTGTCCCGGGGTCCTATAAGTGGTATCAGAGCCAGGTTGCTGTTGTTTGATCTGTTTTTCTTCCTCCATAGAAAATTCATCCAGTGTTAGGGGAGTTCCCCTCTTTGATGGAAGTAATTTTCATATTTGGAAGAATAAAATGAGTTCTCATCTAAGATCCCATGGAATGGATGTTCTTTTTTACACTATGAAAGGTATACATGTTACTGATCCAACAAGGCTGGATATGACTAATGTAGATATGAAAATTCTTGATGCTGATGCTAAAGTGAAAAATTCTCTCACCACATCCCTTTCTGATCAGATCTATCTAAAGGTGATGATTTTCACCTCTGCAAAGTCCATGTGGTATAAACATGAAAATATTTATGAAGGAGATAGTAAAGTGAATGAGGAGAAACTATAAGTCCTACAAAATAGGTTTGATGATCTGAAGATGCATCCAGATGAGAATGCAGACTCCTTCTTCAATCAAATTACTGAAGTGGTTGGAGCAATTTGGAGCCTAGGTGAAGAAATCAAAGACATTGAAATTGTAAAGAAAATATTAAGAAGACGTCCACCCCTGTAAAATGCAAAGGTTTCAGCCCTTGAGGAAAGAGATCATTCCAAACGTTATTTAGATGATATGTTGAGCAGCCTTGTGGCATATGAAATGAGAGTCAAACCAGAAGATGCTACTACATGAGTAAGAAAAGAAATGGCGTTTAATTCCATAGAGAAACTAAAAATTTAAAAATATAGCAGTGGTTAAGATGAAGAGGAAAAATAAATTATTTCTCTCATTTCCAGGATGTTCAAGAAGGGAAAAGGAAAATTCAAAGGGACGTTACCTCTACCTTGCTTTCGTTGTGGAAAAGTTGGGCACATTGCTTCTCAGTGCTTATGAAAGATCGATGAAAATGATTGCGATGTTGAAAACATTGAGGAGACTCAGAAAAGGTTTTTCAAGAAAGGAGACTTCAAATCTATAAATAAAGTTATAAAGAAGTGTTTTTTCTATAAAGAGTAAGAAGATTATAAAGAATTTTGTGATGAAGAAGAACAAGAATTTTAAACTAGGAACCATGCTTCCATGATGGCCACATTTGAAAAATCAAAAGATACTGGTGGAGAAAATCAGTTGAAAACTTGTGCAGATCCCAAGTTGCAACTTAAGGATGTTGTTAGTAATATTATGATTAAATATAAGAGTTTCAATAAGTGAAAATCAATTGTAGAAGAATCAACTAAATATATTGATCAACTTGAAGCTGAAATTGAACGATTGGAATAATTGGTGAAAGTACAGTCTAAAATCCTTGAAAGAAATGATGATGTAGTGGATATGAAGCTAGGAATTGAAGAGCAGGGAAAGGTCATCAATGACCTCACATCCAAACTAGAAGAAAAACCCAAGACTGCTAAGGGTCTTAAGGAGGAATTTGTTACTCTTAGAAGTAAACATGAGACTGAATCAATTTGAAAATAATCAAGGAAGAAAATACATTTTTGGAACATTCTCAGATGCAGAATTACTAGAAAGAGCCATGTGTGGTTGAGATGGGGTTGGAAAAATCTTGAGTGATCAAAGACCCCCTTGCATGAGAAAGATTGGAATTGGCTGTGAAGCTGAGACATCAACTGCTGGAAGAAAAGAGCGCAAAAAGAAAGACATGTTGAAAGTTGGACCTATTTAAATGTTTCCTGAAGTGCTGAAATAGAAACCCTCAATCCAAACTAAAAAGATAACTGAAACCTATCCTCAAACATTCAGAAATGACAGGAAGCCCAACTATTCTCCCATTGAAAAACGTATGAGGAGAAATTCAAGTGAAAAAGACATTTCCTCTCAGGAAGTGTCGGTTCTGTGGCTATTTGGTCCATACGATGTCATATTGCAAAGAAGCAAGGAGCTACATGAATGGGGAAGATCTGGGACATCAAAAAAAGATACTGACTTCATATCCTCCATCTTATAGAAGAAATAGTTTCAATGGATACTGTTTTCATTGTTCTAACTTTGGTCACAAGGCTGTTAATTGCAGATAGAGAAGGGACATGGACACCTCATACTGGAGTTCAAGACAATTCAAATCTCGTCTACAAGATAGTGTTGCTCTTATAAACAGGTTTTCTCCTCTCGGAGAAGAATTTGACTATGAAGAACCAATGTATATAAATGAGATAATTGAAAGGCCATCGGTCCTCTATACTCAATCCAATGTCTCATGGAAAGAATGGAAGGAAATTGAGAAATCCAACATTGTAGAGGTGGCCCTCAAAGCTACAAAAATCAACAGTACATGGATTCTAGACAGCGGTTGTTCATCTCATATGACAGGTAATGCTGTCATATTAACGGATATCAAAATGAATGTTGATGGTACAATACGATTTGGTAATGATGGAGCTCTGAAAATCAAAGGTAGTGGAAGTACAGAATTATCTAATGGAGAGCTAAAGAATACTGAAGTACTTTATGTAGATGGCCTACGTTCTAATCTTCTCAGCGTGAGTCAACTCTGTGACTCGGTACTTACATTTACTTTTAATTATAAAGGCTTCACTATCAAGGGAAAGAAAAAAAAATCACTTATGAAGGGATACAAAAAAAAAGGAAACTTGTATCAGGATGATAGTAAAGAAAATGTTTGTTACATGAATTTTGAAGAAGAAAAAAATTTGTGGTATCGAAGACTGGGACACATCAATCAACAATACATGGAGAAAATATAAAAATTGAGGATTTTCATGGACATTCCCAACCTGAAGTGTGAGCATAAAAAGTCTTGTGATGCTTGCATTCATGGAAAGATGTTCTGCAGTTCATATCATCTAAAGAATAAAAGGACATCTCATCTTTTTTATCTAATTCATACAGATTTATGCGGGCCGATAAATATTGTTGAAACTCATGGAGAGAGGTACTTTGCTCATTTCATAGATTATTACAGTAGAATGTCATGTGTTATGGTCATTCACTGGAAATGAAATGTACTTGACTGCATGAAAACATATCGGTGAATCTTCGAGAATGATACAGGACGAACAATCAAAGTGTTGTGATATGACAATGGAGGGGAATAAACATCCATTGAATTTGAAAATTACCTGGAGAAGCATGGGATACAACATGAGGTAGCTTCTGTGATAATTCCCCAACAAAATGGATTTGTTGAATGTAGGAATCGACAGATGAACAATATGGAACAGACTATGATGATTGAGAGTCGTATTCCATGACATTACTGGAAATTGGCTATTCAAGCTGCGGTGTATATTCAAAATCGAACAGGACATTATATGGGTGAAACAAAGACAACATATGAATTGTGTCATGGAAGGAAGCCCTCTTTGAAATAATTTCGTGTTTTTGGAAGTAAATTCTTCATTAGGAACAAATAATGAAATCAAGGAAAGTATGTTGACAATGTAGATGAAGGAATTTTCCTTGGATACTCAATGAATATAAAATCCAACAAGTGTTTCAAAGAGTGTTTGGGAAGGATTGTGTAAAGCAGTGATGTTAACATAATTGAAGATAAAAAAACAAATGATTCAAGGACATCATATGCTGATGTGATAGAAAGTGAATAAGAAAGTGAATGTGTAGAAAATACAAATACTGAAATAGAATAAGCTGTACAAAACACTTAACAGTCAGATCATGATGTTGACTCAGAAGAAGAATCTAAAGAAAAAACTATGGCTGGAGAGAATGCAACTGAACTGCATAGGAGAAATCGTAGATCTAAGATTGGTCCATCTAACATAATTGGGGATAGGAGTGCACCCACTCAAACAAGGAGGATGAGGAATAAAACACATTTTTCAGTTGTGGAGCCACCCTCATTTGAAGAATCTAAAAAGGATGAATCATGGGTGAAAGCCCTAAATGAAGAGTTAGATCAGATTGAAAATAATCAGACATGAGATCTTGTCCAGAGACCTGAAGGTCACAATGTGATTGGTATAAAATAGATCTTCAAGAACAAGTTTGGTGAGTATGGAAGTTTGATTAGAAACAAGGATCGACTGGTATGTAAGGTATATTTCCATATTGAAGGCATTGATGTTGAATAAACCTTTGCTCCAGTGGCTAGACTGGATTCAATCAGGATTTTCCTTTCCATGACACTCCAAAGAGGATATAAATTCTATGAAATGGATGTCAGAATAGTATTCTTGAATGGTGTACTCGAAGAAGAAGTCTACATTGAACAACCAGTGGGTTTTGTTCTTGGTACTGATGACACAAAGGTCTGCAAACTGAAGAAATCTCTATATGGTTTGAAGAAGGCACCACGAGCATAGTATTCCCAACTGTACTCTTATCTCAAGAAGTTGGAATTCAAAAGAGGAGGATTATATCACAATCTATATGTGAAGAATTCTCCAAAAGATCAATTCATTATTCTATTCTATGTTGATGAAATCATATTTTGTGGCAGCAGTCAGAAATCAGTAGATGAATTTTCCAATTACATGAAATCAGAATTTGAAATTTCTATGATTGGGGAGCTTACATATTTCTTGGGGATACAGGTGATTCAAAATAAGGATTACACTTTCATTTCTTAGAAAAAATATGCAAGAGATATTCTGAATAAGTTTAATATGCATGACTCCAAACAAACATCAACTCTGATTGCAGTTGGAACTAAAATTGGAAAGCATGAAGATGAGACCTCTGTAGATCCCACCACGTACAGGAGGATCATTGAGAGCCTACTATACCTGACAACAACATGGACAGATATTGTATTTTCCACATGTCTTGTAGCTCGCTTTCAGATAATCCAAAGGAGGAACATAGGGCAGTAGTAAAAATAATAATGAGGTATATTCAAGGTACTCACAATTGTGGCTTATACTTTACTGCTGGAAGGAACAATGAATTATTAGAATTTTTTGATGCTGACTAGGCTGGTGATGTTTTGGACAGAATGTCCAC
Source organism: Viscum album (assembly GCA_963277665.1). Lineage (NCBI taxonomy): Eukaryota > Viridiplantae > Streptophyta > Magnoliopsida > Santalales > Viscaceae > Viscum > Viscum album. Next base: position 899,854,811 of record OY728131.1, on the reverse strand, counting down.
CAGTGGTGGAGCATTCTATATGGGGAATAAATGTGTTGGCTGGTTGAGCAAGAAACAATAAAGTACTTCTCTTAGTACTACTGAAGCTGAGTATATCTCCGCCACAAAGGCATGCACTCAACTACTATGGATGAAGCAACAATTAACAGATATTAGTGAAGAGGTGAAGCAACCAATGGTGATTTACTATGATAACAAGAGCGCAATTGATCTTACGAAGAATCCGGTACAATATTCTCGTACAAAACATATTGAAATTAGGTATCAATTTATCAAAGAGAAAGTTGAACAAGGAATGATTAGAATGGATCATGTGGGAACTGGTGAGGAAGTGACAGATATCCTGACCAAGCCACTGTTAATGGCTGTGTTTGAGAAACATCAGTTGAACCTCAGTGTTCATCCACCTCCCAGTGCATAAGAAGGTTACAAAAATCTCCTCTCCCCAGTTATGTTAATTGCTTTTAATCTGTTTATGGATGTGATGTAGGTTTGTGAGGGAGACACTATCTAGGGGGAGTGTGGTTTGAGATGAGAAATGTATAAATACCGGTCATTGGATTTATGGTCAATGAGGGAGAAAGATATAAATTCAAGAATGTAATGCTTTTGTGACATAGTGAGAATTTAGTGTCGATGATAGGATGAGAAGGAATTCATTGGACGGGAACCCAATTTAAGCTTTCTCTCTTGTTTTCTACACTGAGAATTGCTCACGTATACTTATAATGTTGGCTGAGTTGATTCCTGCATTTTTGGTTTGCATGTGGATGGTGATCTAGTGAATTTATTTACTGATTTCCAACAAACCCAAAGGGGGAGATTGTTGGAACCATGGTCATTCTGTGCATGATTTGGAGTATGGTATGGTTTGTGTTTGTTGTCAATCCTTAGTGAAAGTTCACAATATGTTCCAGAAAAGTGATCATACAAAACAAGAAGATAAAAATATTGATGGTGGCATCATTTTCCCGTGTTTACCAAATTTCTGGACCTCAAAATTGAAAAAATGAAGAAAAGTGATTTTGGAAAATAGAATTGCATGCCGAAGACTTGGAGGCTTAGATACTTTCTTGCCTTTTTGTTTTTGAAGATCGGGATATGAAAATATAGAAATGGAAGAAGGGTGCCTAAGTTTTTTCTTTAGTCGCGCAAGTACTTGCGCGCCGAAACTTGCGCGCCGAGGGAGGAATTGCGTGTTGTCACACAGGCTGTCCAGTTTTCCTACAAATAGAGGACCACCCATCCTCATTTTCAAAGAAGTTCATACATAAGGAAATTCAGAGCTCCCACTGCACAGGTGTAGTGGTTGTGCAAGTGGTGGTGGGTCGCGCAAGTAGAGTTTGCATGACCGTTGTTTTTTGTGTGTCCAAGGCAGTTTGGGCAAGAATGGGTGTGGGTCGCGCAAGTTTGGAGTTGGGGAAAAAAGTGCCACGTAGGTGGTTTGGTGACACTTGTGTGCCATTTTTGATGAAGTGCGATAGTTGACCTTTGCATGCCAAAAACGATTTTGGTGGAAAAGAATGTGCGTCACGCAAGATTGGTATTGAAGAAGGTTGAGTCGCACAAGTGTTGGAGGTGGACTTACGCACCATTTATAACTTTCACGCTTGCTTTGAAACTTGTACATCGTCTTGGGGAAGTGCGCCAGGTGTTGTTGAAGTACGCCCATATTTTTGAAGCTGCATGAATCCGGGAGATTTTCCGGTACCCTTGGTGCAATGTGAGATTTGTCAACTGGTGAGAATTAGACTTCAATAGAGCATCTACATACAATAGAGGATGCATTGTTTTGTAATGATGAAAAGAACTTCACGTCTATAAACTGAGTGTGACTTCACCAAAGATTGTGAGCCAGGGGGAGTCAATGGTAGTGACCCGAGGGACGCAGTGAGATATCTCTGAACTTTTGTAAAGACAGTGAGCCTCGGACAGAGTGACTGTGCCCAAAACTTTGTAATCCACATCTAGTGAAGTTTAGTGGAATTTGGTACAACCAAAAACCTATCAGCGTATTCACCTTGGACGTAGACCTTAGTGGTGAACCAAGTAAAAAGTGTTGTGTCATCACATTTCAAGTGAATGTTTTATTTATTATCATTGCCATGTTACATGTCAAACTAGTTTCTACCAACATGGGAACATGATCTGTCAGTTTAAAAAGAAAAAGTTGACCCCTTGATTCACCCCTCCCCTCTCAGGGTGTCCTGGGGTCCTACACCCATGATCTTCTGGTTGTTAATTTTGAATCAGGGATGGTAGATTGTGTCAGTTCAACGCATTTACCAAGGTCATTTTTCTTCTAGGACTCACCTTTCTCCAAGGAATAGGATTTTAATTTTTTATTCCTATTAACATATTTTCATGAATTAAGATAATTATTTAGTGTCACCAATTTATTGACACCCTATAGTTCACAATTGAGTGTCCTTCAATTCTACAATCATCATAAAAAGTAAGGGTATACTTACACATGAACTTAACATTAATTTTGGGGTCATTATAAATGAATTTGATCACATCCATTAGTTATTAATAAAAATTTGAATAGAAAATAATCCAACCATAAGATCCAAGATCTCTATTAATAGTGTTATGATCTATATTCAAAGGGATACCTATGCAAGAACAAAGTTCATTGAGAATTTTCATGTGCAAAGAAACTCAACTAAAACCATGGATCCTGACCTAAATTCGAGTTTTGCAATTTCTTTTATTTAAGGGATTAAAATTGATATCTCATTCATAAATATCAAAAAATATAGGTTTCCAGTGCATGTTCCCAACATTCAAATCTAAATTAAGATCCCCTTTACTTCTATGAATAATTTGGAATAACCCTCTTCCAATCAGAATAAATTTCTTGTTATTGTTTCTTCAACAATGTGAGATAATAGATTTAAGATCATTATTAGAATAAGGCTTATTCCTATTTGAATATGTGATGTTCCTAACAATATAAAAATTTCACATATCAATCCTTTTTAAGAGAATCAAGGTTAGCGACCACTAAGAAACTACCATATTCCTTTTATTTAAAAATATGTTGCTTGTAAAAAACATTCATGGATGGATATGGACAATATATGACTTCTAAAAAAGATATTAAATTTATTATTTAATGAGAGGATTTATATGAATCCCCCATGAGATCTAGGTTACCCACATTTTTATTCTTTCTTTATAGTGAATCAAATTCCACATACTTGAAGGATTCCTCCTATCCTATATAAAATTAATCCGTGAGATAGGATAAAACCTTGAATATCAAAGGGAAACCACCAAAAAACTTCATGGAAAATTAGATTATTAATTTGGAGATAATTTACCTTACAGAATAGATGAGTAACATTTAAGAATAATGAAGAAGTCATGGAATTTCCTGATAATTATCTAACAAACTACTTTAAATTTTTATCCTATAATTATTCATGAAATTTTAAATTAATAGGACAATTTTATGTCATTCTTTATATAAAAAGTCTGATAAAATGTTTTATTAAGATAAACAGACATTATTTATTCATTGGTTGGGAAATGTTTTCTTCAAGGTATAGGTTTTCTCGAAAATATTTCCTATAAGTATTGTCATATTCCCCTATGATTATTCAAATTAAATTTTATCCATGATTTAGTTTTTAAAAAATTGTTTTTAAATGAATCATATTATTATTTTCTGGTTGATGTACTATTGAATTTTTACCAAAAATTTGAATAGAATTTTTGTTTTAATGTACCATGCTAGAAATAAAATTTCTACTATCATAAAGTCTCAATGATTTGAGGTTTCATTTAAAATTTTCATGGTTCTCATATAATAAAAAAATTTCTTTAATATTTGGGAACTTTTTAAATTTTATTAATTTATTTCAAAGTGAAAGGGTATTTTCTTTAAGAAATGTTCTAAAATAATTAAAGGTATTTTAAATTATGAAAACACCAATTTATATTACTGGTGAAATGATTTGATGATTATATATTTATCATTTCTATAGATGGTTTATGATGAGGAAGTATTGATGTTGCATATTCTTGATTCAATATAAATAATTTTCGAACTATGAGCCATTTTTAGAGTGAATTGTATTGATAATTAAAAATAAAAGGAATGTATATGATGTGTAAGTGATGGGTGGGTCTCGATTATTGATAACCCCACAATTTATTAGCAGGTCTCATGAGACAAAATAGAAGTCATGCCATATTAGAAATGTATTTTTTTTGTACTTACCCATTTATTAAGAATGATGTTTTTTTTGGGATGCCATGATGGTAAGATTCATGATATCTTGGTTGAGATGTCTTGATATTGAATTTCTAAAATTATGCATTTCCTATGATAAGAATTTAGTTTCTATTATCCATGTGCCTGATATTTTTAAATTATTCATGGGTTATTATTGAACTCATGTATTGATTGAATTTTTTGTATATTGATTGTCCAGTTTTCCATGATGATTATTCTTTATTTACTCGTGATTAATTTTATTATACATAACCCATACTAGGAATTTAAGGGAACCCTTTATTTTTTCCTTTCTTTTGAATTTGAATAAGTATATTATAAATGATCTTAAGAATTCAGGAATAAATCTTACGTTATTCTAATTTTTTATATCTATAATGTAATGTGGGAATCATGTATATATCTACTTTTCTGAGAATACTAAAGTGATCTATCAGTTATGGTGATACTCTTTATATCTTATAACAATGTAATAAATTAATAGATGGATTTGGGTAATTGGAGTTGGGTTTCTATAGTTTTTATTTGAGAAAGTTTAGTTATAACCTTTGGAACTATATTTTAAATTAACATAGGTAACATGAGAATTATGAAAATACATTTTAGTATTTAAAAAAATTATTATATGGGTTTTTTATTTTATGGATACATATTAATTATTATTATTTTCTAACTCAGTGTGTTCCATTTTTCCAGGATGGTTCCAAATGGAATAAAGGGACTCTACTATAGCTGATAATATAGGGATTTTATTACTGAGAAAGCTAATATATCTAGTGTTTGAATTTATAAGATTGTGGAAATATTAGGTCATCTAACATAGGTTATGAAGAATAACCTTTCCCATATGTAATAAACTTTTGTTCCATAGTGATATTCACCTATTTTTATAAAAGATTCCATATTTTAATGGGACTACTAATCCATTGGTAGTTAAAAAATAGATATCATCCATCAAAAATATATTCATACCTTTAGGATGTAAAGAATGTGAAAATGTTATTTTGGTAGTGTATTATTTAAAATAATATTTTTTTCAAAGGTGTTCATGGATCTTGTACACTAAAGTGGTTGAAAATAGTAATTTAGGTATATAAAACTTTTATTGTGATATTCTTTGATAAATACATCCCTCGTGAACAATGAGATGAAATGGATACAAATTTACTAGCATTTAAGTATAAGGGTGAAGATGGTTTAGAAGTGTATGGGGATAACTTTAAAATCTTATCTAGACATGTTGCAGAATATATATATTATATGAAAATAAATACAGACCATCTTTGATGAGTATATGAAGAGTCTCTATAGGCAACTGGTTTCTCAAACATTCTCATCATAATATGATATAGTTTCAAGTTCCATAATGATGGAAAAATAATTTTCGTAGTCTTGTATATTTATTTAAAGTAAAAAAAATAAGAAGCGGTCTTATTATCCCCAAGAAAAAATCATTATATATTAATGAAAGTATGATATTTCTAACATGTGATAATTGGGGAATTAAACACCCAAGTACTTGCATAATGGGAACATAAGTTTTTTTTATGTATAGATAAAGGGATCATAATTCTAATTAATGAAATGTAAATAAATTAAAATTTTTATCTATTTGATTCAGGTTCTACCAAATCTATCATATTTGATGTATTTTCAAAGAGTATCACATAACCACCTAAATTATTAGATATTGAGTTGCAAGTGAAAAATCCTAATGTTTAGATGATCACATCTCAATTGTATATTTTTTGTACAATATAATTAAATGTTAATGTGCTTTATTTAAATCATTTTATTCTACCTCTATTTTAATTTGATGTAATTTTGGGAATATATTAGGTCTCTCATTATAGACCCCACATTACTCTTTGAGGAAGGAAAGATACATTCGATAATATAAATTGACCTACGATCATGTATTGGTTTGAGGATGACCATGAAACCCCAATAGAAATGACTTCTATCATGTGGGTCTTACTACCTATACATGAATGATATTTATCTCATATAGTTGGGGATAAACTCAAAATTTTGGATATTTTTATTTTAAGGGAGTTTTTAATGTATTTTCATAATAGCTCCCTAGTATTTCGTCAAATTATAATTTTCAGTTTTCAATCAAACTCATACCAGGTGTTACACCTATTTCAAAGACTTCATACACAATGTCCCCAATTTTTTTATAGACAATTAAACAGAAAATCTAAAAGAATCAAGATAATAGATCCATAAAAACTTGTGCATTACCATGGAGTGTACATGTTCTTTTTTTTAAGAAGAATGATGGTTCAATGAGTCTTTTCATTGATTATTAGTAACTTAACAAAATAAATATCAAGAACAAGTTTTCTATACCAAATATCAATTATCTATTTGATAAATTATGAGGAGATCAATATTTTAACAAGATATATCTCCAATATAGATATCATATTTTAAGGGTCAATAAGAAGTATATACCCAATACAACATTTCATGTGAGGTATTCTCATTATGAATTTATATTATTTCCATTTTTACTAACCAATGCATGTGTTATCTTTATGGATTTATTTAATAGAGTCTTTAGAGATTACCTTTTTCTAGTTTTGATAGTATTTATATAGGATATTTTTATATATTCAAAGATTAAGTAAGAATATGAAGAACATTTGAGGATTGTGATGATGAAATTGAGGAAGGAGAAGCTATATTTGATACTTAAAAAGTGAGGATGTTGGCTACAAAAACCTCATTCTGGGGTCTTATAATTTAATATAAAGTATATCAGTTTATCCTTCTAAGATGAAATTTGTTGACCAATTACCTAGAATAACTAGGGTAATTAAGATTTAGAGTATTTTTTGGGTTTTTTGGATACTAAAAAGGATTTTTAAGATATTTTTCATGGATATCTAATCCACTCGCTAAGTTGAGTTGGGGGGGGGGTTAAGTTCTGGTAGATAGATGAATGTGAGAAGAATTTAAAATAAAATAAGAGATTTTTTATTAATGAAACTATGAATACACTACCTTGTATTGGAGAGGATTTATGTTATATTTTAATTCATCGAATTAGGAACTATGATGTTTGATCATGAAAAATGATTTGGTGATAGCTTATGCCTCCATCCAATAGAAAAGTCCTGAGAAAACTAACCTAACTGATGATTCAGAGTTGACAGTGGTATGTTTTCAATTATAGAGGTATTATTTGTATAGTGAAAGGTGTAATATATATATATATATATATGTGTGTGTGTGTGTGTGTCATAAAATATAGAGGTGTATATTTAAATAGAAAGAGTTAAATTTGTTCCACATAAGATGGTTGCAGTTGATCAAAGATTATCACTACACAATACATTATCACCCTTGGAAGGAAAAATGGTGTCTGATGCTCTGAGTCAAAAAGACTATACCAGTTTCTCCATAATCAGGATTCAAAAAGATCAATAATTTATTTATTTATTTAATTTGGATATTGAAATCCGTTTGATAGGGGATAAATATTATCTTGCTCATATAAATGATTGACCATCCATCCATGATATGATTACTAAGGCATAGAAGAAAGATGAATTATTGAAGATTATAGACATGAATATTCTTGAGTTTAACCATGATCATATAGGGATAATAAGGTTTAATAAATGGGTATTTATTCCTTCAATGCCATAGTTAAAGAAGGATTTTTTGTATGTATCTCATAATTCATCATTATTTATTTATCATGGAAGTATGAAGGTGAATGGAGATATAAAAATTTATTTATGGTGGGATAACATCAAAAGGTATATTTCATAGTTTGTATCCCAATGTCTTATATATCATCAAGTTAATACTAAGAGATATAAGTATAAGGGTATGTTATAACCATTACCCATAACATAATGGATGTGGGGAAGAATTAACATGGATTTCATCATTGGGATCCCCAAAATGTCTAAATTTCAAAATTTTATTTGGGTTATATATTTTATCCTTAAAAAATATACAAATTTTATTTCTATTAGAGATGATTTTCTCTTAATCACATTAATCTATTATATATTAAATATGTTTTTGATTATAAGGAGTACGACACTTAATTATATATGATTAGGATATGATGATTAACTCTATGTTTAGGATATGTCTTCAATAAGATATAGCAAGTTGAGTTTCAATACTTATTATCAACCTCAGATAGATGGTTTTTTTAATAGAACCAATATAAATATAGAATATATTTTATTATATTTCTCAATGAATTTCAAAAGTGGTTGGGATGAATAACTCCCTTTGGTAAAATTTTCATATGATGATAGCCTTCACTCGAGCAATTAGAAGGATCCTTATGAAACTATTTATGGAATGAATTCAAAAACATCACTGTGTTGGGATAAATTTTGTGGAATAAAGTTATTGGGACTTTATCTAGATAAGGAAATAGTATAGAAGGTTAGAACCATTAAACAATATATTGGGGAAGCTCATTGTTGAAAAAATTGCTATGGTAACAATATTTGGTAAGATCTAGAGTTTGAAGTTAGTTATAAGGTATTCATATGAATATCTCATTTGAATATGGTTATATGATTTAGAAATAAATTAAATATAAGACCTATAAATATCCGTCTATTTTAAATTTTTGATTGTATCAATAAATTATCTTTTTTATTAGAACTTCCACTAAATATCTCTCAATATCATGATTTATTCAATGTGTGTCTCTTAAGGTAGTACATATCAAATCCTACTCATGTACTAAACTCAGAGGTCATACTACTTGAGAATGATCTATCTTACAAAGAACAACTGGTAGAGATTCTTTATTTTATAGATAAAGTTCTATGAAACAAGACCTCTCATCTAGTTAATGTTTTTTGGGGAAATTATAAAATTAATAGAGTTACATGGGAACCTCAATACATAATGAGGCATAAGTATCATCAATTGTTAAAATATGAGTTATTGAATTTTGAGGGTACAATTCCTATTTGGGGTTTATAATATAAGACCTTGAAATTTTATGATATTTGTCTCTTTAAATAAATTTAATTTTAATGATATCTTTCTTTACATGAAACACTGAGTTTAAATGAACTCTAACACATTATAGAAATATTATTATAGTTATCTCATAATAGTTAGATAAGATATTATGAATAGTATTAACTACATTATAAAAAAATATGTATAAATATTTTATTTAATAAAAAATATTTATTAGGTATTAAGAAATAAGTACTCAATTTTTATAAAATCTATTATATGCAATAATAATATGTTTTCCTCAAAAATAACTTTTTTACATTTTTTGTGAATATGTTATAATTAATTTCTTCCTATTTTAAATATTTAATTTTATAAAATGATATAATTTCTAAAATAGGTAGATCAAAATTATCTTACGTTGAATTTTTTGTATTTTTCTAAAATGATTGGTTTTTTAGTGAATAGTGAAAGATACCAATTTTCAAATAATTTAATTTATTTTCATTAAATAAAGTAATTTAAAAGTGGAATTAATTTTTAAATTTTATCTTAATGTGATATGTGGTCCATGTGATTTATAATAATAAAATTACTATTATTTTAGTTGGAGATATTCATGATTGTGTATAAGTTAAATTTATTTCATAAAAAAATATTTTTCTAAAAAAAATTCATTATCTTTTACGTATTTATGTAAAATTTCATTTATATCACTTTTAAGAATTAAATATTGAAAATTTATTCCTTATTTGGAAGTTTAAGGTCTAAATTTTTTAAATAGTTCCCTTCTATGTTTGGTTATTCTGAATAGTAACCATAATAAATATTTTCACCTCGATAAGGGTACATTGTGTAATTAATGTTAAAAATAATATGATAAGGCCTAAAAATATCCCTAACACTTGTATTAATTATATTGTTTTGACCATTTACATAAAATTTTAAAAAATGTGCCAATTTCTTATGAAATTACATTTATAATGACTATAATATAATTTTAAATAAAGAATAAAAAATGTAACTCTCATTGTTTTAATATCTCTAAATTTTTTCATAGGGATATAATAGGTTATGTTAATTTATAAATGGATATTTCAGATATAAATTTTTTATCATGTAAATTTATTTTTATTTTTAAGTGATTTAATAATTACTGAAAATTATTGTGCAACACTAACACTATATTTATTTAATTGAAAGAAAAATTAAATAAATATTTTTAAAATAGTTAAATGTAATAAAATTTTAGAGAATTATTTTTTTCCATGAATTTTATAGATAAATATAAGATAATAATTATGTTTTGAAGGTTTATATTCTAAATCCATCAATATCTTTCTGATGTTAATGTCAAATTAAATGAATAATGTCAAAATGACAATATTGATATTTTATGTTTAATAAAATATTATTAAATTATTTAATAATAATAGAAATATTTAATTAGGATAAAGGGATAAGATATATTCAAAAATTTCATAACTGTTCTATTTATGATCATATTTTTACCTTATATGTAAAATTATAACCCATTACTATTGAAAGATTCATTACCATGGTTAAGGTTAAAATTAGTTAACTAATGGGTTAATCAAAATGATAATTTTTAAAATGAAATTTAAGCATATCTAATTTTGATTGGATTATTATTTTAATACCATAATTACATTATATTCTAATTCAATTCATTTTTAAATTATTTTACATGATATAAACACATATTATATTATAATATTTCATGTATTTCCAAAAGTCCACATCCCCTCACTTATAAAAGGATACGCATTCCCTCTCTTAATTACACCAAATTGGGAAACCTAGATTGAATAAACCGTTAAAAATTACATTATAAAATTCCATACAGAAAAATTAATTGTTCTTGACTTCTTAAAAGATCATTCCATGGAATCTAATGAAGGGATCTAAAGGAACTCTTTTGAAGAAGACGAAATCATCTTAACCGACGCTTTCAAATTTATTTATTATTATAATATATATAAATCTTTCATAATCATACTAAAATAATAAATATAGTGTCAAAAATATAATAATATTTTATTATGATTGTTGGATAACCATTTTCCATCTCTTTTTTATCCTATGAAAAGTGAAAATATCGATTGTGTGTGTGTATGGTTTATCATCTCCATGTAGTGGTGAAATTATTTTTTCATCAAAATTTTACCTAGATGTTTATATATATATGAAAATAATGAATATATAATATATTTATGACATAATAATTCTTTTTTAATTAAAATTTCATATCTATCTTCTTATATTCCAATTTTTTAGAAATTGATAATGTCGCATGTGTGTATGGGTGGATTACAACATCCACGAAGCAATGTGATTTGTTTTTTTATTTATGATTTAAATAGATGTTAATGAAAATATAATAAATGAATATATAAGATATATGTTATATATCAATGATCCTATAATGGTGAACTATTATTTACCATTGTTTCATTCCATCTTCAGAAATATGAAAATTGAGTTCATGCGTATATATGAATTATCGTCTCCATGAATGGCGTAATACATTTTTCGATTTATAAATTTTTGGATGAAACTAAAAATGTATATAATGAATATATATAATATTTATACCATTATTAAAATTATTAATATTATTTAAAAAATATCGATGTACAAGAACTAAATCTATCGAACAAAAAATCTCATGAAAAACGAAATAGTTAACTCCCAAAAATAATTATTTAAATAATGAATTATTAATAAAAAATATAATAATGTTATAAAGTAATCATATATAATATTATAATTAATTATATATTTCAATTATATAATTATAATAAATATAAATTCAATATATATTATTTTGAAATCACTTATGAGGAAAGTCAAACTTGAGGTAAGATATTTCCTTTACAATCTCATTTAATTTCAAAATTGTTTATGTTTGAGTTTTCCTTGAGGGTAATTACATGACATATAACTAATAAAATCTTTTAATTTAATATTCTATAGTTATTCATTTAATTTTCATGTAATAGTAACATTTTCCTCTCTTGGGTACTTAAAAAGATTGAGAAAATGTTTTTTTAAGAAAAGCATACTTTATTTCCTCATTGCTCGGTAATCCTTTTATTACATGTCCAAGTTTGAATTAAAATGTTTTCAATAATTATAATAATATAAACTTAATATTTTTAATAGTATTTATACCAATAATTTAATTTAAAAAATACTTTTAAATGAAATATTCTTTTAATTTTATGAATAAGGCACTTTTGACTTTTTACTGAAAATGTCTAAGGAATCATTGTTTTAACAAACATGGCGTGAATGAAATTTCCTACTATCATTAACGTTCATTTAATTTAATATTTCATTGATATTTTTCTTGGTACTCTTAAAATAAAATTTTTTCAATAAAATTTTGAATTTTTTTACATTTTAATAAATTATTTTAAAGGTAAAAGTTTATTTTCCTCAATATTTATTCTAAAAAAAATTTAATGGTATTTTAAATAATTAAAAAACCCATTGATATTACAGGTGATATGATGTGATGATACCATATTTATTCTTTCAAGGAATGGATAATGATGATAAGGTATTGATACTTCATATTCATGATTCAATACTAATAATTTTTTTCTTATAATGTATTTTTAGAATTAATTGTCTTGATTATTTCAAATATAATTAATTTATAGGATATGTAAGTGATAGGTGGGCATGGTTATAGATATCCCCATGATGCATCAATAGGTATCATATGAAAAAATTGTGTGCATTATTTATTATTTGTTTATTTGTTTTACACTTACCCTTTTATTAATAATGATGTCTTGGTTAAGAGGTTATCATGGTAAGATTGATGATATCTTAATTGATAGGCCTTGATCATGAATGTCCATAATTTTTTATTTCATTTTTTAAGGATTTAGTTCCAATTGTATATATATTTGGAATATTGATATTATCCATGGATTCTAATTTAACTAAAGTGTTGGTTGAACATAATTTGGTTTGATTATACACTCTCTCATATTGATTGTACATTATTTACTCTTGATAGAAACCATTATATGTAACCATTAAAAAATATATGATCTCACCCTTTATTTCCCTTCATTCCCTAAAAAATTGATGAAGGAAAATATGACTGATAACAATTATGGGAGAATGATTCCTATTATATTCTATGTTTTTTATATTTCCAATGTAATATATGAATCATGTATATTTCTAGTTTTCCAAGACTACTAAATTGATCGATCTGGAATTCTGATATTCCATATATCTTATACTAATGTAATAATGTAAACACTAGTTTTTGGTGACTATATTTGGGTTTCTACAATTTTTAGTAGCAATTATGAAGTCAATTTTTTATTTAAAAGGTTTTATCCTTGAATGAATTAGGTGTATCATTTAAAGACTTTATCATAATGTAAAAAATGTCCATTTTGTATAAAATTTTAATGTTTTTTATGTGAATTATTTCCCCAATTCACTAAAAATATAAACATCAATGGTCATGAGAATGCAAGGAATACAATATTTTCTATATATCACATAATTATGGTTTGTTTAAGTTTGTGACATTATAATTAAAGTATTATAAATCTATCCAAGGATTTAGTGCAACATTAAAGATCAAATACCATTGATATTAAATATAATTTCTTAAAGTAAAAGGTAGAAAATGGTATATTGATGTTATAATTTATTCTATTGATGAAAAAAATACGTATATTCATAAAAAACCTCATCCAATTGAGTAATTTCAGTGGTTGAGGCAGAAAATGGGAGTTTATTTCATTTCTTAAAACTGAAGAATGATTTATTTGAGTATCATTCCCTCTTTCAATTGTGTTTCCTTTATCACAAAGGGGGAGAATTAATTTATATGGGGAAAACTTTTATTGATATTTAATTATTTTAATCTATTTGGTAAGTTCTTGAGGGTTACTAATTGAAAGTATACTTAAAAATTCATGACTGAACATTCTGAATTGATATTACTTATTAAGTGTAACTTTGGAAAACTTTATTATCTATATTAATCAGTCTTGTTTTCACACCAACATACCTCACATATATTTAGATTTAATTTATTAAGTACTCTTTATTTAAAATAAATTTATACCACCCCTTTTTGAAAATGCATTTTCTTTTATTATAAATAATGGGGAGAAAAGGTTGTTCACACAATTCAACTAGATGGAGAATATAAAATTGTTTTCTAAAAGTATTGGTTATGAGATGTATGGATGGAATGTAAGGTATTAAAAACACAAAAAGAGTGTATTATTTGACCCATTGAGGATAATTTTTTATTTATATTTAATCCATGGGAATAAAAAGTTTAAGTGAATTTGAATATTTGGATATGTTTGAAATAGGTTGAGTAGAAGTTTTGGTAGGTTGGTGAAATGTTTTGGGATTTTAGAGTAATAAGTTATTGAAAACATTGAAAAATACTGTATATATAATATTTAACTTGATTTCTTTTTAAATATTTAAGAGTTGATTTTTCTTTCCAAAGTGATACATAAGATTCACTCTGAATTTTCACTCTATACATAAGAGTCACTATAAAATTTTACATGATTTATTAGATTCATTTAGTTATACAAAATAGATTTTATGGGTTATAGATTGAATTCCTAAAATTATTAATCCATTCTGAATATATAAGAGTAACTTTGAAATTAATCTATATATGTAAGAGAGAAATGAATTAAAAAGCCATGCATATGGTTTATTTACTCATATGTAAGACTCATTATATATTAAATATTGAGAATTTGGGGAAAATATTGATTAGTATTGAATATGATAATGTAAATTTGACATTATTCTTTATATGTAAGAGTCTCATGAATTATACAATACATTTCTAGGTTTATATGAATCTAATGTAAGGGTAAAAAACCTACAAATAAGGTTTCATAAAAGTTTTATTATTTATGTATATGAGTGAATTTCATAGAGAAAGAGATACCTAAGTGTATATGTAATATTTAAAAAGATACATAAAGATTTACCAATTGTGAAAATATGATATTTCCATAGATTAAAATTTGATGACGATGTGATGATCTTCAAGTCATATATATCAAGATGTTATTGGATTGAGCTATTAATCAATATGATTTAGAATAAGGAATGGATGATAAATAATTAAGATAATCATTACATGATAATTTTTTATATTTAAAATATAAATATTTGAGATTATTTATGATGATCAAAGTTAGAGGAGTTTTTAAGAAATATACTCTAACCAATATTAATTTGATGATCATGTGAATTTATGGAAAGTTTGTTGAGGGTCAAGGGAGATAGGTCCACAAAATCAATTTTTATTTTATTTATTTTTGGGGTTAAATCATGTGGTTCGATTAAGGTATTGAAAATTATAGAATCATTATTTATATATATTAATAAGAATTTCCATAATTTAATTATAAGAATTTATTATAGTATCATGCTTAGAATATATAAATGAGTATAAAATGAAGAAAAGAGTGTGTTGTAAAATTTTCTATAGAGAAAATGTAAGAATATAATAGCTCATGAGTATTGATGTACAAGGAGATGAGGATGAATTTAAATATCAAAAAAATATATTAATAGTGCTTATATTTTTTTATCATTCTTCAATAATAATTATTTATTTATTTTAGTGACCAGTTAGTTATTGTTTTCAACTCTTTTGTGTTATATATTGTCTTATGATCAATTATATACCCTTAATTATAGAATGATCTTGATAATAATAGGAAATTTATAAGCATGGTGGTATAAAAATTACCATGATTTGGGGATGTATTCATCCAAATTTGAGGAAAACCTCATTAAAAATTTACATTTAAATTTTTACTTACAAAACGACAATGAGTTTGAAAGATTAATGCTAAAGAATAAAAATGTAATTGGTGGTTTGAAGACAAAAGTTATCAATAATAATTCACCACCTCTGAATTTTGATCACATCACTAAGTGATCCTTACCTATATATTAACTTGTATTTGATCTCTTGTATCCCTTGTTCTAGTTTTTGTATACTTTGTAATTTCTGCTATATAGTTTAATCTTTCTTAGGGAACCCACCCATTATAGGAAAAGTCCTCACACTAGGAATGTATGTTAACCCTTTTAATTAGGCGTGTCATAATCCTTCCCATTACGCTTGTGATACTCATGATATAGTTTCCTCATTCATAAAAAAGCCATCTATGGAAGGGATATTAAACCCCTATCACAAATCCATTTGTCATTCATTGTATATGATTACTATAAACTCCACCTCATAACATGACTAGTGGATCTGAACCTATGACTTGGTACTGTGATACCATGTATATTAATATCTACATTATCCCTTATATCCCTTGATCATGATATTTTACTATTTTTCATTCATATAAAATTGTATTTTTCATTATATATTTCTCAACCAATATTAGAAAAGGCCTCACACTAGGGAATGATTCCACTATTGTAATGACCTGGACCCGGCCAACCACCCAAACAGTGCCAAATGGGTTGAGTGTTACTACCTTAGGCGCACCTCCCCGAATGCCAAAGGCTGGAGACTAGCAGCGAGGGTCTGTTAGGTATAGTGGGGAGGTTATACCCTCTAGGTGGATCATAATAAGAGTGCTGGTCCGAGAATAATAATAAATATGTAGCGGAATGACTCGAACCAAAACCTCAGAGCGAAAGAATAATCAGTATAGATAAACAGCGAAAGCAGTAAATATAAAAGCAGCGGAAATAAACACAACATCATGCTAATAACATGTAACTACCACTGAAGAGTAAAACATGCATCCATAGTTGGTCATACACAACTGAATATAAAAGGGAGCCAATGGCTAACCAAAATTAGCTACAACAAGTAAGCATGCCGATACAGAAAAGTAAACAATACAAAGTAAACCCCAGCTAGGTATGACCTCAAGGTTCATACCATCTCCATGCAATAACTAACGTATCCCAGCTCCTGAAGCTGGACTCTTTCATGCATGTAAATCCATAAAGTCTGTACAGGTCTTGAAGGTCCCGTGCAGGGTGTGAGACAAATCTCAGTAGGATACCACCCAACGGTGCGTACCAATTATATGTGCTCAAGCAGTCATGCATTTACAACAAAAGCAGTAAAAAGTACAGTGCACAAGTAAACACAAACCCCACTGGTGCTCAACAGCCACCAAGGAGCGTCACCTGCTTCGACCAACGCTGGAATCTCTGTCGTGTAACCCAGCACCATGTACCACCTAAAACCTCGTGTCTCAAGTACCGACGTCCCAAAGGCACACCCAAGAATAGTAACCCGACACCATGTTCCTCCTGACACCTCGTGTCTCAAGTACCGACATCCCGAAGGCAAGCCCAAGAATAGTAACCCAGCACCACGTGCCTCCTGACACCTTGTGTCTCAAGTACAGATGCCCCGAAGGTATGCCTATCCCCTGAAGGATCCTCATCTCCCACATGGATTTCTATGGCAAGCACCCCCAACGAAAATACATAACCGCAACTACGGGGGCCTCTACCCACACAAGTGGTCAAAACCACCTCATCACAGAGTATCTCTGTGTGCACACTACTCAAAGTTCCGGGTGAGCGGTAATCACCAAAATAGTACCTAAGCCACCAACACATTTGACACCTCGTTTTCCTGCGACCATGTCGCTCAAGTCCGATGGCATAGCTATCCTAGAAACCCTGGACTTCCTCAACCTGACAGTCGTACTGCCTCAAGAAGACATCCACGACGCCCAATCCCGTGGTCAAAACCACCCATTGTAACCCGGGTGAAGCCCAACCTGTGATTAGCATCACTCAAGCATAACCGGGCCAAGCCCAAAACAACCCAAAGGTTCCAGTAGATGCAATTCAGAAATTGCATATATAAAATATGTAAACAGAAAACATAACCAGGAAAAACAAAATAAATAGTTGAATTGCACTATAAAAGGTGTTGTCCCATACCATCACTGAGGTCTTAAATGCCTCTAACAATTTATCAGACTTCAATAGATTAAACTAAAATGTTTATAAAAATATAACTCAATTTAAACCATTTTGGCATCCACCGTCCAAAATTCCCCGATGAGCAATGGCCCCTCACCCGACCTCGCTCACGCAAACTGGTAATAGGGACTACCCAAAGGCATCCTATAGGTCCAACAAGCAATTCAATATGAAATAGCAGATAAAATGGGTCCCGCTCAATATACCTGAAAACGCGCCGAAGGCCGTGTCACCCAAACAACCATGAAAACACAATATGAGGTATGCACCACCTACCTGAGACACGTACGACGCTACTCCTATGGTAACATCTGCCAATTCGGTCTAAAACTGTCACGACCCGTCCTCGGGGCCCGTGCCGTGACAACCCCAAGCCCGCCTTCCATAGGCCAGGGGCTGGCGACTAGCACCAAGGCGTAAAATCCCAGTAAACAGGGAAGGCATTGCCTTTGTAAGTAACAACCACACAGAGTCAGCAAGCGGAAAGTAAAGTGCAGAAAAGTAAAGGGGGCTGGAAATACAAGCCCAACTGTAAAGTACAACTGAAAAGTAAAGTACAGTAACTGTAGAAAAGACGGCGGCCTCGTGTCGTCCACTGGCAATCCCACCTGAAGGGTGGGTACAGATAGCCTCCCGGCTCCTCGGGTCCCACGTCCGCTCCGAGCACGTCCCGCCCAGTGGTCCACCTCCAGGTACCGTCCTGCTCCACGCCCCAACCGTGATCAGCGCTGTCCGTCGTCTGCAACCAACACAACAAGGTGCGGGCATAGCCCGTGCAGGGGTGAGTACAACTACTCAGCAAGGACCCCGAGACCCCCGAAGGTCTCCCGAAATCCACAAAGGATATAGCACAAAAGAAAGATGCAATCACGAAGTAACATCTGACTCGACTTAGGTATATTCCCATACATATACCTAAGCCCCCAATTCTAGCTCTGCTCACGAGCTCAAGAACAACTCAATCCACAAAGGAAGCAAGAATCAAATCCACAAGGAGAGTAACAGTAAATCCACATAGGATAGTTCAACACAATCCACAAAGGAGAGTAACAGTAAATCCACATAGGATAGTTCAACACAATCCACAAAGGAGAGTAACAGTAAATCCACATAGGATAGTTCAACACAAACCACAAAGGAGAGTAACATAAGATTCAGCTCAACCAGGATTTTCATTATCGAAACCGTAAATGTTGAAGAGCCCCATCTCTGAAGTGTACAGTGGTCCTGTCACGACTCCGAGGTACTGCTCACTAACCTAAGACTGCTGAAGTACTCCTCCTGTCGAGTACCGCGGGTCTGCTGCCAACTACCGGGCGCTCCGTCCGCTGAGGGTCTGCTGCCAAATACCGGGCGCTCACCCAGATAGCCTACTGAGGTACTCCTCCTGTCGAGTACCGCGGGTCTGCTGCCAACTACCGGGCGCTCCGTCCGCCGTGGGTCTGCTGCCAACTACTGGGCGCTCCGTCCACTGGGCTAGTCGACTCACTCCAAGTCGAGTCGGTCAAGCAGTCGTCAGGTCTCAGTCATCTACACGGTCTCCGTACTCCGCACGCACGTCTCCACCGTCGCGGGTCTGTCGCTACAACCAAGCGCACACACTCCGTAGAGTATCGCGGGTCTGCCGCTACAACCAAGCGCTCCACCGCCAAGGGTCTGTTGCTGCATCCAAGCGCACCACCACTGCCAAGTACCACGGGTCCGCCGCTACACCCAAGCGCTCCACCGCTCAAGGTAAAAAGAAGATTCAGCTCACACAGGTTCGGTAGCACTGTTCCACGTAGGATCGCTGAGTGCAGTAGTCGACGCAGTCCACGGAGGATCTCGGCACAGTCGTCGCCGCAGTCCACGAAGGATCTCTGCTCTGCCGTCGTTGCAGTCCACGGAGGATCTCTGCTCTGCCGTCGTCGCAGTCCACGGAGGATCTCTGCTCTGTCGTCGTCGCAGTCCACGAAGGATCTCTGCTCTGCCGTCGTCGCAGTCCACGAAGGATCTCTGCTCTGCCGTCGTCGCAGTCCATGGAGGATCTCTGCTCTGTCGTCGAGGTCACAGCCAGCGCTAGGGTTCCCGCACGTAGCGAGCTCGTTTAGGAGGGTCCGCTCCACGAGCCGAGGGGCTGATACATCAACTGACACGTAGTCCGAAGTTGATGTATCCAAAAGTTCCGTATCGACAACAGGATCTCAACGCGACAGACGGCGCGTCAATCGGACGCCCGGTCTGAGAGTTATTGGCATTTTCGTCCCAGGGGCCCGGTTGGTTTTTAGGGAAAAACCAACCCGACCGTACTCCGCCTGTATCCGATCCTCGGGAGGAGTATGCCAAAAGTTCCGTCTCACTTAGAGGAAACTACCACAGCTGACGGTACGTCGATCGGACGTCCGTAGCTCAAGTTATGAGCGTTTCCGCTCCGAGGGCCCGGTTGGCTTCGTGTACGAACCAACCCGGCCGAACCCAAAGTTTTCCGAAACCTTGAGTATAATATACCGAATCGACCGTCTCGATCCAAGGATCGCGTAGCCGCTGACGGTTCGTCAATCGGAGGTCCCAGGCCCAAGATATGGGCGAAAGACCGTAGAGGGCCCGAAACGGGGGTACTGGGCCCGGGGCGACCCGGCCCGAACCCCCCCCCCCCGGGGTTGGCCGAACCGGGTCGGCCCGACCCGGCCCGACCCGGCCCGAACCGGCTCGGCCGGGTCCAGTCCAGCCTGGGCGCGGCCCGGCCGACCGGACCGGCCGGCTCGGCCTCGGCCGAGCGGCCGAACTGCCGCCGCCGCGGGGTTGAACCCGCGGCTTGAGAGAAACCGCGGCCCCGCGGGGGGCCGCCTGTCACGCGGACGCGGCTGGGCCGCCGCGTCCGTCCCGGTTCCGCGCGGCCGCGGAACCGGCTGCCGCCGCCGCCGCGGCTTCAGCCGCGGCGGAAGATTTCCACGGCGGCGCGCCTGGCGCCGCCGCCTCCGGTCGCCGGCGCCGCCGCGCCGGCGACCCGCGCCGCCGCCTCCTTCCGCGGGCCGCCGGAGATGCTCCGGTGGCCCGATTTCCTTCCCGTCTGCGCCGATGCTCCTCCCGGGGGACGATCTTCACTGCGGAGCCAACAAATTGCCCTTGCCGCACGGTTTGTCGTCGTCCGCCAAATCCGCGCAAAAAGAGAAGATCGGCGGAGGGTTGCCGGGTCTTGTTCGTTAGACCCGCACCCTCCGCGTTAGCCATAAACGTCACCGGGAGGAAAAAGGGTCAACCAAATCAACAATTTCAAATAGATTAAAATTGTTCCGATCGGGTTCTTTATTTGAAAAGAATGAACACGGGAAGAGAAATATAATAATCTAATCAACCCTTACCTTGTCGTCGTCGTCGGACGAGAGGTCGTCGCGGAATCGCTCGTCGCGGAGGAAGGAGATCGTCGCGTCGTCGCGGTATCCGGCGTCGCGTCGCCAATCTCCGGATCAAGATCTAATGGATTTAATTAGTTTAAATCCGTTGATATTGAAATTAAAAAGGGAGAAGAAAGGATCCGATTCTCACCTTAGTTGCCGAACGAGGATCGGCCGCGGAAGAAGAGGCGTCGCCGAAGAACGTCGCGGGTAGATCTCGTCGACGTCGCAGGTCTTGGTGTGCGTCGTCGAATTCCGGTCGCCGGCGTTCTTCGCGTTCTTCGCGTTCTTCGCGTTCTTCGCGGAGAGGGTGGAGGAACGAAGATTCTTTCAAATCCTTTCCAAGGATTTTTGGGTTGGTCTTATTTTATAAACATGCCAACACACGAAACCGGTTAAGAAACGATCCATCAATTCGTTGAATTAATTCAACGAAAGAAACGACCCATTTAATTCACGAAGAAACAGTCCATTTAATTCACGAAATAAACCGCCCAATTAAATGGTCTGTTAAGAATTAAAGAAAACGCGTCGGTTGACTTTTCAGTTACTTTGACGGGTTTCCGCGGGTGCGTTACTTAGCGAAAGAAACGGCGGGGCTCGTGCGGGTCCCACCGCACAAATATCCTACCAAGGGGGTAGGATATTTCTGGATAGTATCCTATCCAGTTCAACTCAGTTCAAGCCATCTATAAGTGGCTTCAAGTGGCTTCCAAGCAGCTTAAGTGAAATAAAATAAAGTTGCCGCACAAACTTTATTTTATTTCTGACTTAAAGCCGCAAAATTTAAAAAAACCACGTCTGAGCAAACGCAACTCCGGAAGAGGCGTTTCTAAGCAAATATCGGCGCTGCGATTTCATCGGTGCCCTCAGAATTCGATTCCGGGCACCGGTTCAAAAGATAGAAAAACCCGCTCGTCCGTTCACTGAACGTACCCGAGCCAAACTTCGGAAATTGATTCCGGGCACACCGGGCCTCGGAATCAGGTGCCGTCTGAAGCTGCGCTCTTGTAAAATTCCAAAGAAAATTAATAAAAAAATTTCCTTGAAATTTGCGGGTCTTTACATTACTCCCACCTCAGGGCTTTACGTCCCCGTAAAGATACATCAAAAACTAGGGGAACAAATGGGGGTACTGAGCACGCATCTGAGCCTCCCGCTCCCAAGTGCTCTCCTGGAGGTTCCCGTGCTGCCATCTGACGCGCACAAGAGGAATCGACCGCCCACGTAGGACCCGCTCCTGTCGATCCTCGATCTCCACTGGGACCTCCGCAAAAGTCGCCCCATCGTCCACGTCCAGCTCCCCAAAGTCGATGATGTGCGTCGGGTCGTGCACGTATCTCCTCAGCTGAGACACGTGAAAGACATCGTGCACCCGGTGCAACTGAGGTGGTAGAGCCAGGCGATAAGCCACCTCTCCTATCCTGCTGAGGACCTGGAAAGGCCCATCGAACTTCGGAGATAACCTGCCGCCTCGGCCACATCTCCGAAACCTCATCGGGTTGAGACCGTATAAGAACGTGTTCGTCCCCCTCGAATTCAAGAGGTTTCCCTTTTTAGGTTAGAACTGAAACTCAAAACTCCTGCTGCCACAAGGGTAGGGTTGACCAACTCAAGAGTGATCGGCCACACCCTCTTATGCCTGAGTTTAACATGTGCTGCCCAGGGTTTCCTTTTCGCCGACCAAGGAAAACCCATTCCGACGTTTGCCTAAAACAGTCAACCGGGGTATGATTTGTGAATCATACCCAGATCAACGTCGTAAGGCCTCTACGCTGCCACCAAGAGATTCCAACTGAAACTCTCGCCTCGAGGTCAAATCACACCGTCGGCGTAAGTGTGATTATCGAGTCTCCTCCCAAAGGTATCTCCAGACGTGAGGGTCAAGTCTACGGCTTACCCGGAACCTCTAGGTCTGGGACATGATTCGTGGAAGGGTTGAATGATCGGTTCCTATGTCTATAGATATGGCAGCTCGTAGTAGACATAATTCGTACCCCGAATCATTCTTAGAGTTCCTGGGTCACACTCCTTGACCGCAATGCAGCTACTCTCCTCCCCAGCCCTCCTGCTCCCTGAGCCTGGCGGGGACTACTAAGTCGGGTGGTCGTAACATGTCGAAATGTACACCACCACATGCTGCTCTCTAAGCTCCGCTTCCACGTCTGCTACCCTGCAGATTCATCTGTCCTTAGCACTTCCTCCTCCTGAAACATTTTACACGCCCGAGTCTCTGAGACTGGCGCTAGTTTCCTGCCTTTCACTGCTAACGTTCACAACCACAAAGGTTCTCTCTAGCATCCTAACATAGGTAGAAATGCATAGAGGAAAAGTAATGGTTCGGATTTCCCTTAGACACACTTCGCTCAGAAGTTCGAGTCTAAGGAACTGATCACAACGTAACCAACGAGTACTACGATTGATTGGTAAGCCACGATGAGTGCTCTGCTTCCGACATGTCGTACTGTCGAAGCTGTATTAGCTCCAGAAAACTCACAACCACCTCCTCAAGCCAGTCCTCAGCCGCCTACGAGTCAGGCTCACCTCGAAACTTGAGGGATATCTGGTGCTAAAACATATGTAAGGCACTAAGCCTGTGATTCTCTGCTACCGGTACCGCCGGTAGTGTCTACTGACCAACAGGTAGTGACATAGCTGGCGCACTACCCGTAGGTACTATCCCAGGTATCGGTTCGCGTACCGAAGCCTCATTACTATAAGAACCAACCTCATGGTCATTCACTGGAAACAACAGAAGCTAAGATCATCATCCGCTCTACTAGTATCCAAGCTAGGCGTAGAACTCTAGCAACCGCCTCCATCCAGTCCACTGCTGCCTGGGAAATCTGTCTCGCCTCGTATCCTCAGAGGCCTCTACTGCTGGAACTCGTGCATCGCGCTCTGCTAGCGTGCATTGTCAGCTAGTGGCATCCTCTGCCTAACGGGTGGTGGTGCTGCTGGTACACCACCCGAAGGTGCCAACACTGAAAAAGGGCCCTGCACCGGAGTCTCGCTGCTCGGTGGGCCATCATCGAGAACTCTCTCGGAACTCCAGCTAACTATCTGCATGGTGACATCCTGAACAGTTGTGTCACGGTCAACGATTTATACCTGGTGAGCTGACCTGGTTTGAGCTGACTTTAAACCTTTTGGGAAACACACACGCAATCAGTGTTTTCGTGCATTAAGTTGGAAATCAGAAGTCAGGGTCCTGGTGTACGGATACGTCGGCCGCCGCACCAACACTGGGCTCCCTGAACTGATAACCACACTCAATACACTAAACACTATTGCTTCACATAGAAAGAAAGGACGATCAGAGTCCGCGGTAGAACCGACCGCCTCTGATACCAATTTGTCACGACCCGTCCTCGGGGCCCGTGCCGTGACTACCCCAAGCCCGCCTTCCATAGGCCAGGGGCTGGCGACTAGCACCAAGGCGTAAAATCCCAGTAAACAGGGAAGGCATTGCCTTTGTAAGTAACAACCACACAGAGTCAGCAAGCGGAAAGTAAAGTGCAGAAAAGTAAAGGGGGCCGGAAATACAAGCCCAACTGTAAAGTACAACTGAAAAGTAAAGTACAGTAACTGTAGAAAAGACGGCGGCCTCGTGTCGTCCACTGGCAATCCCACCTGAAGGGTGGGTACAGATAGCCTCCCGGCTCCTCGGGTCCCACGTCCGCTCCGAGCACGTCCCGCCCAGTGGTCCACCTCCAGGTACCGTCCTGCTCCACGCCCCAACCGTGATCAGCGCTGTCCGTCGTCTGCAACCAACACAACAAGGTGCGGGCATAGCCCGTGCAGGGGTGAGTACAACTACTCAGTAAGGACCCCGAGACCCCCGAAGGTCTCCCGAAATCCACAAAGGATATAGCACAAAAGAAAGATGCAATCACGAAGTAACATCTGACTCGACTTAGGTATATTCCCATACATATACCTAAGCCCCCAATTCTAGCTCTGCTCACGAGCTCAAGAACAACTCAATCCACAAAGGAAGCAAGACTCAAATCCACAAGGAGAGTAACAGTAAATCCACATAGGATAGTTCAACACAATCCACAAAGGAGAGTAACAGTAAATCCACATAGGATAGTTCAACACAATCCACAAAGGAGAGTAACAGTAAATCCACATAGGATAGTTCAACACAAACCACAAAGGAGAGTAACATAAGATTCAGCTCAACCAGGATTTTCATTATCGAAACCGTAAATGTTGAAGAGCCCCATCTCTGAAGTGTACAGTGGTCCTGTCACGACTCCGAGGTACTGCTCACTAACCTAAGACTGCTGAAGTACTCCTCCTGTCGAGTACCGCGGGTCTGCTGCCAACTACCGGGCGCTCCGTCCGCTGAGGGTCTGCTGCCAAATACCGGGCGCTCACCCAGATAGCCTACTGAGGTACTCCTCCTGTCGAGTACCGCGGGTCTGCTGCCAACTACCGGGCGCTCCGTCCGCCGTGGGTCTGCTGCCAACTACTGGGCGCTCCGTCCACTGGGCTAGTCGACTCACTCCAAGTCGAGTCGGTCAAGCAGTCGTCAGGTCTCAGTCATCTACACGGTCTCCGTACTCCGCACGCACGTCTCCACCGTCGCGGGTCTGTCGCTACAACCAAGCGCACACACTCCGTAGAGTATCGCGGGTCTGCCGCTACAACCAAGCGCTCCACCGCCAAGGGTCTGTTGCTGCATCCAAGCGCACCACCACTGCCAAGTACCACGGGTCCGCCGCTACACCCAAGCGCTCCACCGCTCAAGGTAAAAAGAAGATTCAGCTCACACAGGTTCGGTAGCACTGTTCCACGTAGGATCGCTGAGTGCAGTAGTCGACGCAGTCCACGGAGGATCTCGGCACAGTCGTCGCCGCAGTCCACGAAGGATCTCTGCTCTGCCGTCGTTGCAGTCCACGGAGGATCTCTGCTCTGCCGTCGTCGCAGTCCACGGAGGATCTCTGCTCTGTCGTCGTCGCAGTCCACGAAGGATCTCTGCTCTGCCGTCGTCGCAGTCCACGAAGGATCTCTGCTCTGCCGTCGTCGCAGTCCACGGAGGATCTCTGCTCTGTCGTCGAGGTCACAGCCAGCGCTAGGGTTCCCGCACGTAGCGAGCTCGTTTAGGAGGGTCCGCTCCACGAGCCGAGGGGCTGATACATCAACTGACACGTAGTCCGAAGTTGATGTATCCAAAAGTTCCGTATCGACAACAGGATCTCAACGCGACAGACGGCGCGTCAATCGGACGCCCGGTCTGAGAGTTATTGGCATTTTCGTCCCAGGGGCCCGGTTGGTTTTTAGGGAAAAACCAACCCGACCGTACTCCGCCTGTATCCGATCCTCGGGCGGAGTATGCCAAAAGTTCCGTCTCACTTAGAGGAAACTACCACAGCTGACGGTACGTCGATCGGACGTCCGTAGCTCAAGTTATGAGCGTTTCCGCTCCGAGGGCCCGGTTGGCTTCGTGTACGAACCAACCCGGCCGAACCCAAAGTTTTCCGAAACCTTGAGTATAATATACCGGATCGACCGTCTCGATCCAAGGATCGCGTAGCCGCTGACGGTTCGTCAATCGGAGGTCCCAGGCCCAAGATATGGGCGAAAGACCGTAGAGGGCCCGAAACGGGGGTACAGGGCCCGGGGCGACCCGGCCCGAACCCCCCCCCCCCGGGGTCGGCCGAACCGGGTCGGCCCGACCCGGCCCGAACCGGTTCGGCCGGGTCCGGTCCGGCCTGGGCGCGGCCCGGCCGACCGGACCGGCCGGCTCGGCCTCGGCCGAGCGGCCGAACTGCCGCCGCCGCGGGGTTGAACCCGCGGCTTGAGAGAAACCGCGGCCCCGCGGGGGGCCGCCTGTCACGCGGACGCGGCTGGGCCGCCGCGTCCGTCCCGGTTCCGCGCGGCCGCGGAACCGGCTGCCGCCGCCGCCGCGGCTTCAGCCGCGGCGGAAGATTTCCACGGCGGCGCGCCTGGCGCCGCCGCCTCCGGTCGCCGGCGCCGCCGCGCCGGCGACCCGCGCCGCCGCGCCGGCGACCCGCGCCGCCGCCTCCTTCCGCGGGCCGCCGGAGATGCTCCGGTGGCCCGATTTCCTTCCCGTCTGCGCCGATGCTCCTCCCGGGGGACGATCTTCACTGCGGAGCCAACAAATTTCCCTTGCCGCACGGTTCGTCGTCGTCCGCCAAATCCGCGCAAAAAGAGAAGATCGGCGGAGGGTTGCCGGGTCTTGTTCGTTAGACCCGCACCCTCCGCGTTAGCCATAAACGTCACCGGGAGGAAAAAGGGTCAACCAAATCAACAATTTCAAATAGATTAAAATTGTTCCGATCGGGTTCTTTATTTGAAAAGAATGAACACGGGAAGAGAAATATAATAATCTAATCAACCCTTACCTTGTCGTCGTCGTCGGACGAGAGGTCGTCGCGGAATCGCTCGTCGCGGAGGAAGGAGATCGTCGCGTCGTCGCGGTATCCGGCGTCGCGTCGCCAATCTCCGGATCAAGATCTAACGGATTTAATTAGTTTAAATCCGTTGATATTGAAATTAAAAAGGGAGAAGAAAGGATCCGATTCTCACCTTAGTTGCCGAACGAGGATCGGCCGCAGAAGAAGAGGCGTCGCCGAAGAACGTCGCGGGTAGATCTCGTCGACGTCGCAGGTCTTGGTGTGCGTCGTCGAATTCCGGTCGCCGGCGTTCTTCGCGTTCTTCGCGTTCTTCGCGTTCTTCGCGTTCTTCGCGTTCTTCGCGGAGAGGGTGGAGGAACGAAGATTCTTTCAAATCCTTTCCAAGGATTTTTGGGTTGGTCTTATTTTATAAACATGCCAACACACGAAACCGGTTAAGAAACGATCCATCAATTCGTTGAATTAATTCAACGAAAGAAACGACCCATTTAATTCACGAAGAAACAGTCCATTTAATTCACGAAATAAACCGCCCAATTAAATGGTCTGTTAAGAATTAAAGAAAACGCGTCGGTTGACTTTTCAGTTACTTTGACGGGTTTCCGCGGGTGCGTTACTTAGCGAAAGAAACGGCGGGGCTCGTGCGGGTCCCACCGCACAAATATCCTACCAAGGGGGTAGGATATTTCTGGATAGTATCCTATCCAGTTCAACTCAGTTCAAGCCATCTATAAGTGGCTTCAAGTGGCTTCCAAGCAGCTTAAGTGAAATAAAATAAAGTTGCCGCACAAACTTTATTTTATTTCTGACTTAAAGCCGCAAAATTTAAAAAAACCACGTCTGAGCAAACGCAACTCCGGAAGAGGCGTTTCTAAGCAAATACCGGCGCTGCGATTTCATCGGTGCCCTCAGAATTCGATTCCGGGCACCGGTTCAAAAGATAGAAAAACCCGCTCGTCCGTTCACTGAACGTACCCGAGCCAAACTTCGGAAATTGATTCCGGGCACACCGGGCCTCGGAATCAGGTGCCGTCTGAAGCTGCGCTCTTGTAAAATTCCAAAGAAAATTAAGAAAAAAATTTCCTTGAAATTTGCGGGTCTTTACAAAAACGTGGTAGATCTACAAAATATTCAATACCGTTCAAAAGCCTATAACTCGTTCTAGAACGAAAATCAAACAAAATGGCCAATGAGGAATCGAGGCCTTACCGAGGGGGTTCCAACGCATCAATCCTTGATCGAAACGGAGTTAGGACGGTGATCCGGGGGAAGGAAATATGTTTAGGTGACTTGGTTCATGAAACCGGGAAAAGGAGTTGTGTTCTGTCTAAAAAACAAGGCTACTGCCCATTTTAACACAAAAAAAGTACACAGTGTGTACTTCATGACTAAAGGCCATACATATTTCATTTAACTGTTCATATGACGGCTGAATTCCGCTGACTTACTTTTCGAACCTGCTGACTTGAGTACACGGCGTGTATTGAGGGGTAAACGGCGTGTACTTTGTTTCTCTTCTCTTTCTCGCCGACTTACCCACACGCCATGTACATCCCTCATACATGGATAGACTACACGACGTGTCCAAGGCGAACATGGAGTGTACCTGGTTCTACCCGGTCAATGGCCTACACACCAGGTATGGCCACT
Organism: Viscum album; assembly: GCA_963277665.1. Lineage (NCBI taxonomy): Eukaryota > Viridiplantae > Streptophyta > Magnoliopsida > Santalales > Viscaceae > Viscum > Viscum album. Next base: position 899,825,169 of record OY728131.1, on the reverse strand, counting down.
ACACGGTCGGAGATACACGGCATGTTGAAAACTACACACTGTGTAGTAAGAAATTTCTACACGGTCATCACACGACATGTACTCGGCGAGCACACGGCTGACATTCACTTAACATATACACGGCATGTACTGGTTGTACATGGTGTGTAGTCTGTAAATTTGTAGAAACTTCCCATTTAATCCAGTTTCCTTGGAAACCAGTCAAAAATTCAAACAGGGTCAGGATTTTGACCCGTTCTAAAAACCTGGGTTCTTACAAACTCCCCACCTTAACGTAGCTCGTCCCTGAGCTACCGAACAAAAACCGGAGATGGCACCATACATAACACCCCGGTTAAACAACCTGGACTTCCTTGGTCCCAAGGTTCTGGCTAAATTCCTCAAGGGGCTCCCCACCTTAGGAATTTCATACTCGGTCTCAACCAACAAATCTCAAATCATCCAAGGTTTACTAACCTGTTTCACAGACACATAGTCCTCCCGTGACGCATTGTCACCCCTGTGCCCCATGGGTACTCTTGTGTCGCTTCTGAAACCCAACGTAACCCACACCGCATCGGTGTCCGCCTCCACGAGGTCCTAGTACCTAGCACCTCAAGTAACCCGCAGCCATGATGCCCCGATTCCCATGTCACCTCATGTAACCCACATCCTCGATGCCCCGATGCTACACATCTCATACATATATATAGAATATATCACACACCCTCTATGGTGCCAATCCCACTGACTAGCATCTTGTCAGTCCACATAGATCCTGTGCACCACGTTCACTCAAAACATACATGCCCCTACAGGTCATGCCAAAAAGGAAACATGGAGATCATGGCCACACCGCGGTGTACCTCTAACTTTCATTGTCTGACCGGCCTGATTAGCCTCTGGGACCTCCACGACGTGCACCTGGCCTGAAACACGGCTGCCCGATGCCTGAACTTCCTGCGATGTTTCTCCAGTCACTGGCCACTGACCCCTCAGCTGGGTCCCACCGTCTCTGTCATGACCTCCACGCACAGCTGAACCTCGACTACCCTCTCCAGGTACCGAACATGTACCAAATTCAGATGCTACAGTCTGTCCTGGTCCCTACCTGCCGGCTATCTAAGAAGGTTTCCTGCAAAACCTCTCCAGATTCCTATCCTGTCCACATGCCCGACATTCCTTCGGAGGCCTATCGCACTGAGCCCGAACATGTCCCGGTTGTCCACACTAAAAGAAAATCACCAAAGAACTACCACGAGGTGGTCTAGCTGAATCCCTGGCCTGACTGACCTGATGGAACTCATCCCTTCCTTGCTTTCTATTGTCTGAACCCTCTCCTGAAGTTGTCGCCCTGCCCAAGAGAGACTTTTCTCTCTCATTACCCTCAGCTATGAGCGCCTGGTTCACCGCCTCGAGGAAGGAACCAAGCCGGAAGATATTCACCTGGACCCGAATGGCGTGTCGTAAGCCATCCTCGAAGCGCCTCTCCCTATCCACATCATTGATCACCAAACCAGGTGAAAAATAGGACAACTCTGTGAAGGTAGCGGTATAGTCCATTATGGACATATCTCCCTGCTGAAGACTCAAGAACTCCTGAGCTCTCTCTGCCCTCAGCGTCTCCAGATAAAAGTGCTCGAAGAACCTGTTCTCAAAGTCCTTCCATGCCAGTCCCTCGTTCCTATGAGCCTGAACTTACACATCCCACCAACGCTTTATTGATCCTCTCATCATGTACATTGCCAGCTTGACCCTCCACCATGGAGGCGTCTCGAGCTGCTCGAAGATTGTCTGCATACTATCTATCCAGTTCTCTGCTACCTGAGGACCACCCTCAACATGAAAAAGCGGCGGGTGCTATGACTGGAACTCCTGCTTCAGATATGCCCTAGAAGGCTCTGCACCCTACGCGCCTTTGTCAATCCCCTGGAAGAGACATACCAGGTTAGCTCAGAGATAATCATCAAGCCACGATCTGAACACTACCAAACCCGGCTGTTGCCCTGCTTGCACTGGATCCTGAACCTGGTCCTATCCCTGAGCCTGTACCTGCGGCTCATGCTCTTCCTGCACCGGATTCTGAACCTGATCTTGCGGCACTGCATCATCTTCTGCCTGACGCTCCATCGTGTCATGAAGGAGTAACCCACTGAATACCATAAATGGTCAGACAGCCCATATATATATATAACAATATATTCTACGTAGATAATGAAAGCAGTAAAAGTCTGTGCATAACAACTACCCTTACTCCCCCTCACCGCAACCTATTCCCCATGGCATCCCGGCCTCATGGACTCCTTACCCGCCCTCAACAAAGCTACGTATCAATAGTACCTCGGGCCATGCCCGTCCTGACAACTCATGTTGCCTCAAACTGACGACCGAGTCTCCCAATCCTAGTGATAAACATCACCTCAACCAATAGTACCTTCCTTCTCATAAGAGTCATACCCAAAATCCTACAACATGCAATTCTACAAATATATAATGCAAGGAAAAAACATTGCACAACTAGAAATTCTATCAGGAAATTCAACTATTCAAATTTCAGAGCACACAAGCCTGGAAATTTATTTTTATTCACATGGTATTATCACATCACAAAGCATACGTGCAATTATGAAATTGAAATACCCTAAAATGTGCCTATCAAAGCCAAGAAACTAGTCTTGCCATACCGTGCCAAGGTCCAATTCTCCCTTACCATACCAGGTCAAGGGTCACATTTCACAATCAAAAACATCACACATCAAGTGATCCATCGAGGTGGAAATCATATAAACTGTAATCTGAGCAAAAGCAGACAGTAATTCCCACCCATGGAAACTTGGTCCATCCCTCGTACCTGGGGCTGCAGGCACCCAAGCACAAGCTAGAAACCCAGTCCCTGTAACAAACTATCTCCAGTCTACCATATCAGAAATAGTAAAACCAGTAGAAATAAAAAGAGAAGTCTCAATCTCATTAGTATCCAGAAAAACACCGCTACTAAATCTTTATCAAGAACTCCTCTGATACCACTTTGTAATGACCCGAACTCGGCCAGCCACCCAAACTGTACCAAACAGGTCGATTGTTACTACCTTAGGCGCACCTCCCCAAACGCCAAAGGCTCTCGACTAGCAGTGAGGGTATGTTAGGTATAGTGGGGAGGCTATACCCTCTCGGAGGATCATAATAAGGGTATTAGTCCGAGAATAATAATAAATATGCAGCGTAATGACTCGAACCAGACCCGCAGAGCGGAAGCATAATCAGTATAGATAAACAGTGGAAGTAGTAAATATAACAGTACTGTAAATAAACAAAACAACATTCTAATAACATGTAACTACCACTGAACAGTAAAACATGCATCCATAGAAGGTCATACACAACTGAATATAAAAGGGAGCCAATGGCTAACCAACAGTAGCTACAAAAAGTAAGCATGACGATACAGAAAAGTAAACAATACAAAGTAAACCCCAGATAAGCATTACCTCAAGGTTCAAACCATATCCATGAAATAACTAATGTAGCCCAGTTCCTGAAGCTGGCCTCTTTCCTGCACGTAAATACATAAATTCTGCACGCGTCCTGAAGGGCCTGTGCAGGGTGTGAGACAAATCTCAGTAGGATACCACCCAACGGTGCATACCAAATATATGTGTTTAAGAAGTAATGCATTTACATGTAAAGAAGTAAACAGTATAGTGCACAAGTAAACACAAACCCCACTGGTGCTCAACAGCAACCATGGAGCGTCACCTGCTTCACCCAACACCGAAATATCTATCGTGTAACCCGGCACCATGTGCCACCTGACACATCATGTCTCAAGTACGGATGTCCTAAAGGCATGCCCAAGAATACTAACCCACCACCAGGTGCCTCCTGACACCTCGTGTCTCAAGTACCGATGTCTTGAAGGCATGCCCAAGAATAGTAACCTGGCACCACGTGCCTCCTGACACCTTGTGTCTCAAGTACCGACGTCCCGAAGGCACACCCATCCCCTGAAGGCTCCTCACCTCCCAAGTGGCTTTCTACGGAAAGCACCCCCAACTAAAATACCTAACCGCAACTACAGGGGCCTCTACCCACACGAGTGGTCAAAACCAACCCATCACGGAGTATCTCTGTGTGCACACTACTCAATGTTCTAGGTGAGCGGTAATCACCAAAATAGTACCTAAGACACCAACACATCTGACACCTCATGTCCCTGTGACCATGTTACTTAAGTCCAATGGCATCACCATCCTAGTAACCCAGACCATACTCAACCTGACAGTCATACTGCTGCAAGCCGACGTCCACAAAGCCCAATCCCATAGTGAAAATCACCCATCGTAACCCGGGCTGAACCCAACCTATGATCAGCATCAGTCAAACGTAACTCGTCCAAGCCCAACACAACCCAAAGGGTCCAGCAGATGCAATTCAGCAATTGCATATATAACATATGTAAACAGAAATCATAACTAAGAAAAACAAATTAAACAGTTGAATTGCACTATGCAAGGTGTTGTTCCATACCAGCACTGAGGTCTTAAATGCCTCTAACAATTTATCGAACTTCAATAGATTAAACTAAACAGTTTATAACAATATAACCCAATTTAAACCGTTTTGGCATCCCCCAGCCAAAATTCCCCGATGGGAAATGACCCCTCACGCGGCCTCGCTCATGCAAACTAGTAACATGGGCCACCCAAAGGCATCCCATAGGTCCAACAAGCAATTCAATATGAAATATCAGATAAAATGGGTCCCGCTCAAAATACCAAAAAATGCGCCGAAGGCCGCGTCACCCAAACAACCACGAAAACACAAAATGAGTTATGCACCACCTACCTGAGACACATACGATGCTACTCCTCCGATAACAACGACCAATTTGGTTTAAAATACGGTAGATCTACAAAAGATTCAATACCGTTCAAATGCCTATAACTCGTTCTAGAACGAAAATCAAACAAAACATCCAAAGAGAAATCGAGTCCTTACCAAGGGGGTTCCAATTCATCAATCCATGATCGAAACAGAGTTCGGACGGTGATCCAGGGGAAGGAAATAGGTTCTGCCGGCTTGGTTCGCGAAACCAGGTGAAGGAGGTGTGTTCTGCCTAAAAACAAGACTACATCCCGTTTTAACACAAAAAAGTACACGGAGTGTACTTAATGACTAAAAGCCATGTATATTTCATTTAACTATTCATATGACAGCTGAAATCCGTCGACATACTTTTTGTACATGCTGAAATGAGTACACGATGTGTACCGAGGGGTACACGGCTTGTACTTGGTTTCTCCTCTCTTTCTCGCCGACTTACCCACACGCCATGTAAATCCCTCATACACTGCTAGACTACACGGCGTTTCCAAGGGGAACACAACGTGTACCTGGTTCTACCCGGCCAATGGCCTACACGCCAGGTATGGCCACCACACAGTCAGAGATACACGATGTGTTGAAAACTAAATGCCGTGTAGTAAGAAATTTCTACACGGTCATCACACGACATGTACTCGGTGAGAACACGGCCGACACTAACTTAACATATACACGATGTATAGTCTGGAAATTTCCAAAAACTACCCATTTAATCTAGTTTCCTCAGAAACCAGTCAAAAATTCAAACAGGGTCATGATTTTGACCCGTTCCAAAATCCCAGGTTCTTACAAACTCCCCACCTTAACGTAGCTCATCCCCGAGCTACCGAATGAAACCCGGAGATGGCATCTTACATACCACCCCGGTTAAACAACCTGGACTACCCCAGTCCCAAGGTTCTGGCTAAATTCCTCAAGGGGCTCCCCACCTTAGGAATTGACTACTCGGTCTCAACCAACAAAGCTCAAAGCAACCAAGGTTTACTAACCTGTTTCCCGGACGCATAGTCCTCCCGCGACACATCATCACCCCTGCGCCCCATGGGTGCTCCTCTGTCGCTTCCGACACCCAACGTAACCCGCACCGCATCGGTGTCCACCTCCACGAGGTCCTGGTGCCTAGTACCTCAAGTAACCCGCATCTGTGATGCCCTGATGCCCACGACATCTCAAGTAACCCACATCCTCGACGCCCCGATGCTACGCATCTCATACATATATATAGAATATATCACGCACCCGCTATGGTGCCAATCCCTCTGACTAACATCTAGTCAGTCCACATAGATCTTGTGCACCACGTGCACTCAAAATAGACATGCCTCTACAGGTCATGCCAAAAAGGAAACATGGAGATCACATCCACACCGCAGTGTAACTCTAACTGTCGTCAGCTCACCGGTCTGCTCAGCCACTGGCAGCTCCACTGCATGCTCCTGTCCTGAAACACAGCTGCTTGAAACCTGACCTCCGGAAGATGCTGCTCCAGTCACTGGCCACTGACCCCTCAGCTGGGTCCCACTGTCTCTATCACGACCTCCGCGCACAACTGAACCTCGACTACCCTCTCCAGGTACCGAAACTGAACCAACTCCAGATGCTACAGTATGTCCTGGTCCCTACCTGCCGGCTATCTAAGAAGGCTGCCTGCAAAACCCCTCCAGATGCCCGTCCTGTCTACATGCCCGACAGTCCTTCGGAGGCCTATCGCACTGAGCCCAAACATGTCCCGGATGTCCACACTGAAATAAAATCACTGAAGAACTACCACGAGGTGGTCTAGCTGAATCTCTGGCCAGACTACCCTGATAGAACTCATCCCGTCCTCACTTCCTATTGTCCGAACCCTCACCTGAAGTTGTCTCCCTGTCCAAGCGAGACTTCTCTCTCTTGTTTCCCTCAGCTATGAGTTCCTGGTTCACTACCTTGGAGAAGGAGCCTAGCCGGAAGATATTCACCTGGACCTGAATGGCATGTCATAATCCATCCTAGAAGCGCCTCACCCTAGCCACGTCATCGCTCACCATACCAAGTGCAAAACAGGACAACTCTGTGAAGGTAGAGGCGTAGTCCATGACATAAATATCTCCCTGTTGAAGACTCAAGAACTCCTGAGCTCTCCCTACCCTCAATTCCCCCGGATAAAAGTGCTCGAAGAACCTATCCTCAAAGTCCTTCCATGCAAGTCCCTCGTGCCTACGAGTCTGAACCTGCACATCCCACCAACGGTTCGCCGGTCTTCTTAGCATGTACGTTTCCAGCTTGAACCTCCACCCTAGAGGCGTCACGAGCTGCTCGAAGATCATCTGTATAATCTCTACCCAGTTCTCTGCTGCCTGCGGACCACCCTCACCCTGAAAAAGTGGCAGGTGATGCGACTGGAACTCCTGCGTCAGATATGCCATAGAAGGCTCGGCACCCTGTGCGCCTCTATCAATCCCCTACAGGAAATGTACCAGGGTAGCTTGGAGCTGCTCGTCATGCCACGGTCCGAACGATGCCAAACCTGGCTATTTCCCTGCCTGTACTGGATCCTGAACCTGGTCCTATCCCTAAGCGTGTACCTGCGGCTCACGCTCTTCCTGCACCGGATTCTGAACCTGATCCTGTGGCACTGCATCATCTCCTTCCTGACACTCCATCCTGTCATGAAGGAGTAACCCGTTGAATACCATAAATGGCCAGACATCCCATATATATATAACAATATATTCTATGTAGATAAGGAATGTAGTAAAAGGCAGTGCATACCAACTACCCTTACTCCCCCTCACTACAACACATGCCCCATGGAATCCTGGCCTCATGGCCTCCTTACCCACCCTCAATAGAGCCAAGTATCAATAGTACCTCGGGCCATGCCCATCCTAACAACTCACGTTGCCTCAAACCAATGACCGAGTCACCCAATCCTGGTGATAAACATCACCTCAACCGATAGTACCTACCTGCTCATAAGAGTCTGACCCAAAATCCTGCAACATGCAATTATAAAAATATAAAATGAATGGAAAAAACATTACACAACTAGCAATTATATCAGGAATTTCACCTATTCATATTTCAGAGCACACAAGCCTGGAAATTGATTTTTATTCACATGGTATTAACACATCACAAAGCATTCGTGTAATTATGAAATTGAAATACCCTAAAATGTTCCTATCAAAGCCAAGAAACTAGTCTTGCCATACCGGGCCAAGGTCCAATTCACCCTTACCATACCGGGTCAAGGGTCACATTTCACAATCAAGAACATCACAAATCAAGTGGTCCACCGAGGTGGAAATCATATAAACTGTAATCTGAGTAAAAACAGATAGTAATTCCCACCCATGGAAACATGGTCCATCCCTCGTACCTGGGGCTGCAGGCACCCAAGCACAAGTTAGAAACCCAGTACCTGTAACAAACTATCTCCAGTCTACCATATCCCAAATAGTAAAGCTAGTAGAAATAAAAATTGAAGTCTCAATCTCATTAGTATCCAGAAAAACACTGCTACTAAATCCTTGTCAAGAACTCCTCTGATACCACTTTGTAATGACCCAAACCCGGCCAGCCACCCCAACAGTGTCAAACGGGTCGAGTGTTACTACCTTAGGCGCACCTCCCCAAATTCCAAAAGCTTCCGACTAGAATCGAGGGTTTGTTAGGTATAATGGGGAGGCTATACCCTCTGGTAGGATCATAATAAGGGTATTGGTCCAAGAATAATAATAAATATGCAGCGGAATGACTCTTACCAGACCCGCAGAGCGGAAGCATAATCAGTATAGAAAAAAAGCAGAAGCAGAAAATATAACAGCAGTGGAAATAAACACAACAACATGCTAATAACATGTAACTACCACTGAACAGTAAAACATGCATCCATAGTTGGTCATACACAACTGAATATAAAAGGGCGCCAATGGCTAACCAACAGTAGCTACAAAAAGTAAGCATGCCGATACAGAAAAGTAAACAATACAAAGTAAACCCCAGTTAGGCATGACCTCAAGGTTCATACCATCTCTATGAAATAACTGACGTAGCCTAGTTCTTGAAGCTGGCCTCTTTCATGCACGTTAATCCATAAAGTCTGCACGCGTCCTGAAGGGCCCGTACAGGTTGTGAGACAAATCTCAGTAAGATACCACCCAATGGTGCGTACCAAATATATGGGTTTAAGTAGTCATTCATTTACAAGGAAAGCAGAACATAGTACAGTGCACAAGTACACAAAAACCCCACTGGTGCTCAACAGCCACCATGGAGCATCACCTGCTTCGGCCAACGTTGGAATCTCTATCTTGTAACCCAGCACCATGTGCCACCTGAAAGCTCGTGTCTCAAGTACCAATGTCCCGAAGGCACGACCAAGAATAGTAACCCGGCACCATGTGCCTCTTGACACCTCATATCTCAAGTACCGATGTCCCGAAGGCACACCCAAGAATAGTAATCCGGCACCACGTGCCTCCTGACACCTTGTGTCACAAGTACCGATGTCCTGAAGGCACGCCCATCCCCTGAAGGCTCCTCACCTCCCACGTGGCTTTCTACGGAAAGCACCACCAGACAAAATACCTAACCGCAACTACAGGGGCCTCTACCCACACGAGTGTTCAAAACCACCTCATCACGGAGTATCGCTGTGTGCACACTACTCAAAGTTCTGGGTGAGTGATAATCACCAAATTAGGACCTAAGCCACCAACACATCTGACACCTCGTGTCCCTGTGACCATGTCGCTCAAGTCCGATGGCATCGCCATCCTAGTAACCCGGGCCATTCCAAACCTGACAGTCGTCTTGCCTCAAGCCGACATCCACGACGCCCAATCTCGTGGTCAAAATCACCCATCATAACCCGGTCCATGCCCAACCTATGATCAACATCACTCAAGCGTAACCGGGCCATGCCCAACAAAACCCAAAGGGTCTAGTAGATGAAATTCAGAAATTGATTTATAAAATATGTAAACAGAAAACATAACCAGACAAAACAAACTAAACAGTTGAATTAAACTACGCAAGGTGTTATCCCATACCAGCACTGAGGTCTTAAATGCCTCTAACAGTTTAGCAGACTTAAATTGATTAAAATAAATTGTTTATAACAATTTAACTCAATTTAAACCATTATGGCATCCCCCGACCAAAATTCCCCAATGAGCAACAATCACTCACCCAGCCTCACTCACACAAACTGGTAACAAGGCCAACCCAAAGTCATCCCATAGGTCCAACAAGAAATTCAATATAAAATAGCAGATAAAATGGGTCCCGCTCAAAAAACTCGAAAACGTGCCGAAGGCCGTGTCACCCAAACAACCAAAAAAACACAAAATGAGGTATGCACCACCTACCTGAGACACGTACGATGCTACTCCTCCAGTAACATCCTCCAATTCAGTCTGAAAAGCAGTAGATCTACAAAAGATTCAATACTGTTCAAACGCCTATAACTCGTTCTAGAATGAAAATCAAACAAAACATCCAAAGAGGAATCGAGGCCTTTCCAAGGGGGTTCCAATGCATCAATCCATGATTGAAATAGAGTTCAGACGGTGATTCGGGGGAAGGAAATAAGTTCGTCTGACTTGGTTCACGAAACCGGGCGAAGGAGGTGTGTACTGCCTAAAAAACGAGGCTACTGCCCATTTTAACACAAAAAAAGTACACTAGATGTACTTAATGACTACACGCCATGTATATTTCATTTAACTATTCATATGATGGCTAAATTCCGCCGACTTACTTTTCAAACCTGCCGACATGAGTACACAGCGTGTACCGAGGGGTACACGACATGTACTTGGTTTCTCTTATCTTTATCGCTGACTTACCCACACACCATGTACATCCCTAATACACGGCTAGACTACACGGTGTGTCCAAGGGTAACACGATGTGTACTTGGTCCTACCCGGTCAATGGCCTATATGCCAGGTATGGCCACCACACGGTCGGAGATACACGACGTGTTGAAAACTACACACCGTGTAGTATGAAATTTCTACACGGCATGTACTCAGCGAGAACACGGACGACACTCACTTAACATATACACGGCGTGTACTGATTGTACACGGCGTGTAGTTTGGAAATTTCCAGAAACTGCCCATTTAATCTAGTTTTCTCGGAAACCAGTCAAAAATTCAAATAGGGTCGGGATTTTGACCCATTCTTAAAAACACGGTTTCTTAGAAATATTACTATCAAGTGTTTTAATCCTTGGCATTCCCCATATGGGACGTGTGATATAGTTTCTTGAATTATCCCTAGGTTGTCCATATGAGGGATTTAAAACAAATATCATAAATTTATTTTTGATGAACATTAAATGGTTCTAATAACACTTATATGGGATACCATTATGAAGGATTCCATATGAATGTTGTTGAATTTATCCATATGATTTATTGATTAAATATTTTTTCACTTAATGGTCTAAGATTCATATATCATATTACTACCATGATGGTCTATCTAAAATGATAACTGGTGATATAAACACCAAAGTTTACCAATTACTTAGTGAAATATGGATCTGGGCACCTAATATAGATATTGGGTTTATAATATGACACAAATATGATAAAATATTGTATTATAGATAAAATGTAATCACTATAATCAATCATTACTTTGAGAAAAATATTTATAAGGGATAAGTTTAATAAAATAAACTTTATTGGTTCATACAGAAACTATAGAATCATTATTAAGTTAGAAAACAATTCTATGTTTTAGAGTAAACACTTCTTGAGTAACTAAATGTTGAATTTTGTTATCAATTTAATCTAAATACTTATGAGATTGATAGAATATATCACTTATGGTTTTAATGGAAATATATAAAAAATAGTCTTAAAGATATTTAGTATCTACTCATGTACTCAATATTATTGATGAATTTAATTACTTATAAAGACTAATGGTTTTCTTTAAGGATTATGTTTGATATATAATTGATTATGTAATAATTGAAAGAAATGTTTTGAAAATATAAATGAATTCAATAAAATTGTATCATATTTTTTTCACTATTTTTCTGATAGATGAATAAGGCTGGTAATGTCTTTGTTTTGGTTTTGTATTAATAATATGAGTGAGTAAAATTTTAAATCAAGTTAGGAAAATTTCTTTTTAATGTATAATAATATATCTTTGATAATCCATTCATGGTCATTGAATCTCAAAAGGGGTTTTAGGAAGGAGGAGTATTGGTTCTATGTTAAATGGAATAATCTATAATACCCAAATGGGTTTATCAAATTTAGTGAAAATTCTATGCCCATTATTAGTATTATAGAATCAATTATTCTATTTTAAATGGTATAAGATGAAAATGTATATTTTATACTTTTTTATGTATAAAGTAGATTGAAATCAAAGTAATATTTGATAAAGAATAGAATTCATATCCAAGTGCTAAAGAAAAGGGTTGTCAAATCATGGATTTGGATGTAATAGAATACATCATGATTAGATAGATCTAAATAAAGGATGTGTATAACTATCTCAACTATCATAAATGATAGAATATTTTTTATAAAAATGTTTCTTATGAATAATATTAGATGATAATTCTGATGCACATGGTTTAAAATTCATTATATTATATAAAAACTAAAAAAAGAAGATATAGATAAATTAGTTTTATGCAGGATAAAATATTATGTCATTGATATTTTTAAAATATGAGGTAATGCGTTCTCACCACCCATAAATGGTATATTTTGATGAATAAACTCTTATTTTTAGAATAATTCTCCAAAAAACATATGATACAATTTAGTATATAGATAAATTTTTTTATTTTTTAAATATTACCACTAAAGGAAGAAAGTGTTATCACTTGAAAACAAATGAGTTTGTGTATGTTATCATGATATTATGAAGAAAATTTATTTTCTAAGAGGTAAATAGTAGTTTTGTTAGACTTATAAAATCTAAATGTTTAAAAAATAAATTATTAAACCATTAAAAATAAAATTGAATATCCTTTAATATCCTAAATGAGTTTTGGGTATGTTGATATAGGGAAATGTAAAGAGTTGAATTTAGTTGCGTAAAAAATGTGAAATTCACTTTATAACATAATGTTTAACTCTTAAGATTCAAATATAGTAAGATAATTTTCCCTTCTAAATAAAATATATGAAAATTAATATTTTAATATTTCATAACACAAAATTTTTAATTTTATAGGATGAATATCACTCTTTGAACATACTATATCACAATAAGCCTGCAATGAATTTTTTTAAATGTTCATTAGAAATGAACATTTATGAATATTTGATAGTTTATTATTCAAATAATGTTAATTTATTTATAATAATGATTTAGAATACATATAATTAATCATACATTGATTATAAACTTATTATAAGTAAAAATAATTTGTAAGTAAATAGAGTTATTTTTTTTATAAAAGTTGTTTTATGTTCACAATGTACTTATAAATTAAAATAATCTCTATCGATGAATTATTTTAATGAATATTTTAGATTATATTTTAAATTTAATAAACTATAGTTAATATGATGGTGGTTACAAGTAAAATATTTAGAATAAATTCATCTTATTCTAAAAATAATTTTTTCTAAAAAATTATTTTCATTGTGTTTTATGATATTGTTTCAAAATTGATTTCTAAAACTTATTGGAATTTAAATTTGATAAAATGGTTTCCAAATTTTAATTAATCATGTATAATTTTTTTAAATGGTTTGATTTCATTTTTTATAATGAATAGTTACTGAGGTAAGAATTCATTACCATGGTAATGTTTTAAATGGATTAAAAGGGGGTTTAAATAAAAGAGATAAGGGGTAAAATTACCTAAAACTTATCTAAATTATATTGGTTGAGAATATTTTGATATTATGCCTCAAATGATTTAAATTTTGACCATTTTTACTCACTTGACATAATTACTGAATGTAATATAAAACAATATTTCAAGTATTTACATGATTTATACCCACCATACTTATAAAATGTAACCCTCTCTTTACTCTTATTCACAAAATTTGAGACACTTATCTTGAGTAGGACCTACCCAAGTTTTAATACTTAATAAACCATTGTTGTAGGTAAACACAATATCATAGACTAACACACAATTCAAAATCTAAAGATCCTTTATTCATGAATTTATTTAAAAGAGAAATTTTTGGATTTGAATTTCACCAAATTAAATTCATTTCTTAATTAAATATATCATAATTATTCTGAGTTCAATATCTGGTAATTTTCCGAAATAATTTATTTTTAGGTTTATAATAGGAAAAATACTAATTTTTATAAAACTGTCATTTTAATAAAATTATTATAACTGAAAAAATAACATAAATTTTTTTAAATTGATTTAGAATAAAATATATATAAATTTATAAAGTAATACGGTTGATTTAAAATTACTATTTTTTATTTATAAAACCCATGTTTATTATTTTGCAACCTAATGTAATATTTCACTAAGAAAATAGATTATATGCACTTATAATGAAAATTAATTTTGGTCACTTATAGGAATATAAATTAACAAAACAGATTTCATATTTAAGATCAAAATTTACCAATTATATAATAGGTTCAATTTTATTTTTAAGAATAAAAATATGATTAGTATGATTAAAGTTAATTACAATGATAATGGTAAAATTGTTTTTCAGAATGATTTTTTTAAATATAATGTAATTTTTAACTAATCAGGTATATTAATTACTTATAAATAATTACTATAATACAAATTTTAAAACTATATATAAATATAACATTTAAAATTCATTTAGTAATCGATAATAAATATTATTAGGAACACACAATGGGTAAATAAATGTTTTTTTATAAAAAAATGTTATATATATATTATATGTCTTAATTAAAAAGGTTAATTTTATCATATTTAGAAAAATAATAAGATTAAATAGAAGATAGATTTACGTTCAAGAAAAATATATTTACTAAAAAATTTACCATATATTTTTAATTAAATACAAATTACTTATTCAAAAAATGTTAACAAGGAAAATACAAAATGAGAAAATTTAAGACAAATAATGGTAAATAACTCAAACCATGTTCAAAACATGTGTGAAATTTATTTTTTGTGACTCTATAGACCCAAGGACATAAAATATATTTTTTTAACTTTTGGAGTCATTTAAACATTAATACCTTAATGAGATCATTGAAACATAAAGGGAATTAACAAAAGTGTCATTATCTTCACATATAAAATGAACACATTTAGTACACATGATAATAAACCTATACCTTAAAATTTATTATTTAAAAAATAAAAATTTGTCTCTACTAGAACCCGCTAATTCTTCCATAAGACTTTTTACACTATTAGTTCTCTTAAGGCCACCATTTCCATGGATATTTCTAAAAAAACCCAAGATCATGACACAAGTATTACCTTTATAATATTTTCTCTTTAATATTCATCTTCCTAAGATAACATATTTATAAAAAATAAGTTAATAGTTATAATTTTTATAAATATATTTTATTATATGAATGAAAATCATATTATTTATTCATCTAAATCCATTAATAAAAAACAATACATTGTTAGTGAATGTGTGTAGACTACCACCTCTATAATTTGATGTCTTTTATTTTTTTCATACAATCTCTAATGGGTTTTTATTATGTGATTTATGAATACATATTATACTTATAATATAAATATTATTCTAAAATTTTAAATTATCACATACATTAATTTACTCTAATTCTTTGAGAAAAAACATTAAATGTGAGTTGTCCTGACTACCGCCTCCATGAAGTAACATTTATAATTTTTACATAATTTAATTATTATTTATTTAAAAATATTTAAATATATCTAACCACTTTAAAAGTGTATAAATAATATCATTATTATCATTTTATAATGAAATTATATCTATAATAAACCACTTTCATAACTATAATCATCCATTAATTACTGTATTTTTAAGTTTGGGATGGTTTAACCAGCTACTTGAACAGTAATATAATACTCCATAACAGATGATTATGGGAAATTAAATACAAATTTTATTTAAATTTAAAAATAAAATAATAATTTCTTAACTGTTATAAAATTGTTATATTAATTATTTACTATATTATTTAAATAAGAACGTTGATCCCTAAATTTAATGAAGTAATTTGATATTGATTCCATTTTTATGCAATATATCTAGAATGCTAATGGAATTAGATAATATAATTATAAATAAATAAAATTTATCTACTAAAATACCTCATATTATCTAGTAATGATGAAATTTTGTATAATAATAAAGAACAAAACCACTTTTATGAAACTAGTACAAACGAACGAACTATAAACACTGAATGTGGGAAAATAAGTAAAATAGATATAATTAATATAGAGAATAAGTATATATAAAGTGTGTAATTGAAAATTTTTATTATTAAAATTTTTAATTAAGTGGTTACAATTTATAGGTTTTTGATATATTAGGTTAAAGAATTTATGTTGAAGTCAAGACAAGTGGTCAGGGTCTTTCATCCCAAATTCCTCTCTTTGAGACATATTTTTGAATTATGCTACAAATTTCCATAGTGTACTAAATATAATTCAAATTTTAGATTTTGTATAGCTAAACTAGTTTTACTAATTTTATTTTGAAATAAATATTAATCCCACTAATTCAATATTTTTCTACTTAATTGATACCCAAGCTATAAGTTGGGTGTTCTATCTCAATTTTAATTCTTTGGGACTCATGTTATATTATAAAACTATATACTTAGTGTGGTGCATAAATTTACATTGAATAAATTTACTATATTCCTCATGTAATTTAATGGGTTTATTAGTTTTTTATTTCTATCCTTCACTCATATTATTTTGATTCAAGAGTTTCAAAAATAGTTGTAAAACTCAATATATTCCATGAATGAAAACTCTTCTTAAGTTTTGTTAAAGTAAATGTGTGTATATTTTCCCTACAAAAAATACTTGTATATATACTTTTAAGTTGTTGACTATATGGTAGAGATTCACCTAGGGTTAATCGACTTGAAAATGGTTGGTTTAGAATTGACTCAAGAATCAACCTAATGCATGGAGAGTGGGCCTAGGACTCCACGCATGGATAGACACTCCTATGTGAGATTATTTATAATATTCACCACTATTTATGAATCATGATGAAATTTTTTTCCTACCATTTCCTTGCCTCCTATTAATGCAAAATATTAAACTCAATTACTATATTACATGGAAAACCTATCATATTGAAATTACCATCACCAATAAATTTCTTTTTTAAGGGTCCTTCCAATTACTTGGAAAGTACCCCAAAACTTCTAAATTGATTAATGGATGTACAAATAGAAATATAAATTATTTTATTGAATAGAAAATTATTTTTTCATATTTCTCATTATTGAGATTTCTAAATTTTTATTCATCCATTGGTTTCTTATGAAATTGTATGAAAGGTCTCATTAACTCTTATAGATAATGAATTGTACATAGTAAGGTGATGGGTGGTTCCTAAAATTATGTATCCCTTAAATGAATTTAAAGGTCTCTTGAGACAAAATATTTTAGGTTTTTGTTTAAAACTATCCCCATACCTGTATGGTTCCTTTTAATAAGGCCAATGAAACATGTTTTTATTTTTGGTATTATGTTTTCCATCCGCATTATATCAATTATTATTGTTTTTATTTATTATCATGGGTATATAATGACCCCAGTTTTCATGATTATCGATTCATGCTGTTTATTTATTGAAGGATTATGTTATTATAGCTTCCAATGTATGTTACTATTTACTAAGAATTTGAGATCACCTTTTTATCCCTTTCCCCAAAAAACCTGGAGGAGAACTATGTGCAATTTTTAATGAAATGATAAAAAGGATAATATTTTTCTATAAATTTGTTCATGTTGTATCTTATATTTTTATGTATATAGTTTTGAAGGAATAATACATCGTTTTTTTCTTTGGTAACACATTAATTTTTTACCAATAATGTATAATGCCTATCAGATCTATGTTTTTGAAGTTTTATGTATTGTAGTAGGTATCAGAGCAAGTTTAGTAGGATCCTTGGGGACTATATTTGGAGTTACAAAGTAATATAGCTCAGACACTATGAAAAACCCTCAAGATTTAAAAGAAACAATCAGGAACACATAATAGGAATTGTGTATTAAAATTAAATATCATTAGTTAATTATTTTTTTTCCATTATGGAGATATAGAAACTAATATGAGGAATGAGAGTTGTATCAACATCCATAATAAATTTTGGGATGGTATACATAAGAAAGTTAATGAATCTAGAGTTAAGGGTAATAAAATCAGAATAATATTATGGTAGTTGACCGATGTTTAGACAAATAATATCACCTGTATATATTAACATAATGATCCACAATAAGGTGTAACTATATTATAGCACTTCATGTGACAACAACATTTAACATGTAATGGAAATACAAATCCATTGGAATTTTAGAAATAGATCAATACCTATGGAAATATATTTCTCACTTTGTGAAGTGCTGAAAGGGAAAAGTTCATAATTATGGTATTTCATCTTACGAGAGAAAATTAACAACCCAACTCTTTTCTAGACCCAACCCCGGTAGCTCTCCTTAATGAAATCCTAGGAAAATAGGAAGGTCAAGCATGATTTATAGATAAGAAATAATTCATAAGAATAGATTATATACCCATGGTAGAAAATGTCATTGATGATTTTCCTGAAGAGTTACTTGTTCATCCTCTAAAGTGTGAAGTTGATTTCTCCATTAAAAGCATTATAGATGCAATAACTCAATCTAAAAAACACAATATAATTTCACTACTATATTTTTTGGAGTTAAAGAAAAATTTATAGGATTTTTTTGATAAAAGATTTATACTCCCTAGTATTTCCCTACCGGGAGCCCCTATTTTATTAATGAAAAAAAGACGGATCTAGAAGATTGGGAATCAATTATAAGGATAGAAGTTCCATTAATATAAATAATAAATTTTATATACCTTTCACTGATGTATTTTTTGATACACTTAAAGGATCCTTATACTTTTAAAACATTAATATTCTCTTTGATTATCATCAACTTAGGGTGAATAAGTTTTATATACAAAAGATGACATTTTTAACATGGCATGAATATTCTAAGTTTATAGTAATTCCATTTTGATTGAATAATGCACCATCAATCATTATAGATCATATTAATAGATCATACAATAATTATCTTGATAAATTTTTGGTGGTATTCATTGATTATATCTTGATATAATGTTAGTACTATTAAGTGCATGAGATTTCTCTGTAAATATAATGTGAGACCCTTATAAAAAGGATTTATATGGGAAATAATGTATATCTAAATTTTGGCTTAATGAAGTTTCTTTTAGTATCAATATTGTCTTCATGGTTTGAATATCTATTGACCCTTTAATTAAAAAGGTAGTAACATTTTATAAACTAATAAACGTAATTGATATCTCAAGTTTCCTAGGTTTATTGGGCTATTAACGGTGGATTTTTTAAAACTTTCCCAGGTAGGAAAACCCATTAACCAAGTTAACACGTAAATGGGTTAAATTCATATGGTAAATAGAATGGGTTTAAAGTTTTAAAGAGCTAAATAGTGTACTAAAAAATGAAATTTTATTAACTTTACCATCAGTTAAGGATTGGTTTCTAATATATAGTGATGTATCGAATAAAGGGATTGGATGTGTCCTTATACAAAATGATTTGGTGGTTGTATATACATCAAGGAAATTTAAAATCCATGAACAAAATATTCCAAATCATGGACTTGATCTAGAATTCATAAAATAATCTTTGAAATTTTGAATACACTACCTCTGTATTAAAATAATTAAGACATATATAGACCACATGAGTTTTAAGTATATCTTCTCTCAAAAGTAGCTTAAAATGAGCTCAATAAAATGGATGGATCTACCGAAGGAATATTATTTCTCAATACACAATGACCCTTTGAAGTAAAACAATGTAGTCGATGTATTAAGAAGGAGGGACCTTGGGGTTTTGACAATGATGAGTATTAACAAAAATCTTATCTACAGTGATCTAGCAAAGATGTATATAGTGATTTTTATGAAAGTGGAACCATATATCCATTTTTAAATAAGTATTAGACCATCTTTAATGAAAAATAGAGATAATTCCAAATAGGCTGACGACAACTTACAAAAAAATATTAAAGTAGTAAGTGATGTGAAATTGATAGAATCTATCTATTGATATGGAGTGTTGATGTTTGGAAAAAGGTTATATGTTACATTATTACCAGTGTTGGAGAGGTAATTATAGAGAAAGAACATGAAAAAAATTTCTTTATAAACTCTCGTATCATAAAAATGTATATGGATTTAAGAAAACACTTCTGGTGGGATGGTATGAACTGAGACATTGTGGACTATGTGTCTAGAAGCTTAGTATTAAACAAGTAAAGGATAAAAGAAAACATATGTGAGTCATGAAAACTCTTCTTATACCTATATAGATGTGTAAAATTATTATAATGTGGTTTTTAATTGGACTTATGAAGACACTAAGTAAGAATGATGATACATAGTTCATGGTTGATCACCTTACTAAGTCTGTTCATTTAATAGCATTAAGAGAAGATATACCCCATGAGTATATTTCCCAACCACATATTTATGATATAATAAGGATTAATGAGGCACATATATCTATTGTATCTAATCATGACCCTTGGTTCAAATAGAAATTCTATAAGATTTTTCAATGGTCTCATGACACTGCGATACATTTAAGCATAAAATTATATTCTAAAACTGATAGGTTGTCTAAAATAACTACCCATATAATAGAAGACAAGGTTATATTAGTATATATTAATATAAAATGTATATGGAATTAGTAACTACCTTTGGTGGAATTTTCATACAATAATACTTTCTATTCGAGCATCCAAATAGCATAATATGAAGCATTTTATGGTAAGAGATTTCATACTCTAATATTTTGGGAAGAATTTGGAAAAATAAATATAGTTATCCTAAATCTGGTGGATTAAATAACTATTAAATTATGGATTATTGAGAGACATATGAAAATAATTTAAAGTAGACAAAATAATTATGTAGATAATTGAAGGAATGAATTGTAATTTCAACTAGGAGATCATGTATTCTTGAAGGTTTCCCCATTGGAAGAAGTTGAAATAGTTTGTAAAATAGGTAATTTATAACCTATGTTCATTGGGAATTTTGAAATACTATAAATAATAGCTTACTGATTGGTTATTCTGCCTAAACTTTCTGAAGTACATGATGTCTTCTAGGTTTCATTATAGTGGAAATACATGTCAAATAAAATACTTGAGATTAAATATTAGGGAAAATATTTAGAGCATTACTTGTCCTATAATGAATATTATATCTATATTCTAAACACCATAGATCATGATTTGTGGAATCAGAAAACAAAAAGAGTAATATTTCGTTGGAGAAAGCACAAACAAGAAGAGTAAACATGAGATACTAAAGAATATATGACGAATAAATATCCAAATTTGATCAATTGTTGATATAAAATCCAATTAAAAGTATGAAATTATTTAAATGGGGAAAATTTAATACCCAACACCCTTCTATAGTAGGTAATCATTGTATCTTGTACTATGACAAAATTTATAGTATAGAGGAGCCATTATTCTTGAATTTATTTAAAATGCAAATTTTAGCACTTTAATTTGACTAAATTAAATTTATTTTAAAATTCCACAAGTCTCAGTTATCTGAAGATGAATATTTTTTACTTTTCTAAAATAATTTATTTTTAGGTGGATTATAGAAAAGTAATTATTTTTTGAGAACCTTCAATTTTATGACATTGTCATAAAACAAGAATCAACTAAAATTATTAAAACCATTTTTGTATAAAAAATATATATTTATATAAGTAAAATAAATCTTCTAAAATTTTTATTTTTTATTTATAAAACCTTTTTTTCATTTTTTCAACTTAAGTAATATTTTATTCATAAAAATCTTATTATGAACTTATATTGAAATTCATTTTTTTTCACTAATACAATTATAATTTAATTGAATTAATTTAATATTTTAGATAAAAATTACTATATTAAAAAATATGTTCAATTTCATTTCATGTCATAAAAATTGGATTTGTTGGATTAGAATTAATAATTATGATAATGATAAAACTATTTTTATCGTTTAATTATTTTATTAATATTGAAGAATTATTATCTGATGAAATAAATTAATAACACCTAAAAATGATTAAAATATATCATTTATACATATATATAAATATAATAACACAAATTCATTTATTATTCAATACTAAATATGATTAGAAACACTTAATAATGAAAAAAATCATTTTTCTATAAAAAATTAGTTTTTCTATATATTATATGTTTTCATTTAAAAGTTAATTTTATTATAACTATAAATTTAATTGAATTTAGTAGAGGATAAATGTATTTTTATAACACCCAAATTTGTTAAGAGGTGTTTCCTTATATTTATATGAAAATAAAATTATTTAAATTAAAAACTTGTTTTCTATGTAAAATCCAAAATGAGAAAATTTAAACAAAATATAATGGTGAATAACTAAAAAATGTTTAAAAAAGTATAGAAATCTCTTGTCTAGGATTTATTTGAAAAATGAAACCCTAAACTCTATTGTTTCTAAATTTTGGAGTCATTAACCTTTGAATATTATAATGATATCACTAAAAATTAAAGGTATTCACTAATGTGCCTTAATATTCACTTATAAATAGAACATATTTTATCCACCTAATAAATAACATAAAACTTATAATTTATTTATTAAAATATAAAATAATGTACTCATAGAACCATATAAATATTATATCGGCCTCTGGTTACAATTATTTTTCTGACAGAATATATTTATATGGATATTTTTTTGAGAAAACTCAATCTCATGATGTTAGTATTACCTTCTTCCAAGTCCTATATTTTTAATCTTCTTATTCCTAACCTATTAAATCCATACCAGTATAAGGAAATAAGTATAATTATAATACTTGGAGGTTATTACACTATTATAAAATCCATTATTTATTCCTATCAATACATTAAGGAAATAAATAAAGCATCGTTAGTGTGTGTGCGTGGACTTCCGCCTCCAGAAATCAACATCTTCCATTTTTTCATGCTTCCAATGATGATTGTTTTTAATAATATAATTTGGGAATAAATATGATATATATAATATAAATATTATTATGAAAATTAAATCTATCATATACACTAATTCAAGTTTATTATTTAGGAAACAAAAACATTAAATATGTATTGGGTGAATTAGTACCTCCAAAAAGTAACGTATCTCATTTTTCATATATTTTATTTATGATTAGTTAAAAAATATTTAAATCTAACTTAGCATCTAAAAATTATCTATATAATATCATTTTTTTCTTCAAATGGTGATATTATATCCAAAATAAACCACTTTCGTAATCCTAATCATCCATTAATTATAGTATATTCATGATTGGGAAGTATATGGGAAAATAAATACTAATGTTATTATATATTAATATGAAAATAATAATTTTTTGATATTTCTAGAATGGTTATAATAATTATTTCCCGTATTTTTGAAATATCTTCTTCAATCGTAAAAATTACTGAAATAATGTGACACTGATTCCACCTTCATAAAACATAACAATAACACTAATGGACTAATAAAATAGAATTTTAAATAAATAAAAGTTATATATTATAGTACCTTATATTTTCTAGGATTGATTATATTTTGTAGATGACTAAATAACAACACCACTTTTATGAAACTTGTCCAAACATTCAAACTAAAAACACCAAATGCACGAAATTTAGAAAACTAATTAGAATTTATATAAATAATGAATTAAAATTTAATTGAGTAAATTTTATAATTATTTTATTATGATAAATATGTTTGTGATAAAATATGATAAATTATATTCATAGAAATCAGGATATGAGGTATGTTTTTTCCCTCTCAAATTCATCTATTTGAGACATGTTTTGTATGATAAACCTAAATTCCCTTATATGGTCTATATTTTCCTATTTTATGTTTAATATCATGAAATTAATTTTATTAATTATATATTAAAATAAATTTTATGTTATTTCCTTCAAGATGTATTGATTTAAATTCCACCTAATACAAAACTGGCTTTTCTGTGTCAATTTTAATTCTTTACCACTCATGTTATATTAACCATATATTTACTGATATGCGGTACATACATTTCTAGGGATAAATTTTTAAAATACATCTCATGAAATTTAATGCATTTAAACTTCTATATTTTTGTCCATTGCTCAAAATATATTTTTCAAGAGTTTCCAAAACCATTGTAAAACTCAATCTCATCCATAGTGGAAAAACTACCCTATGTTTTGGTAAAATTAAAGTGTGTTTAGTTTCTTATAAAATAAATCCCTATCTTGATACTAGAAATTTGATGCAATTGTTGAGAATATTAACATTTTGTTAATCACTATAAAAATGTTTAGTTGATCACTGAAGCAATCATCACTCTAATGCACAATGAGTGAGACTAAGAGTACACACATGACTAGACATTCATGGGGGATCTATTTTGGCATATTCAATCACTCTTTATGAATCAAGATGAAGGATTTGTCCTACCATTTCCTTGTCCTCCTAAAAATGAAATCTATTTATCCCAATAACTATCTTATATGGATATCCCATCACTTTTAAGGTATCACCACTATTAAATTTCTTTGATAAGGTTACTTCCTGTTACGTTGAAAATACCCCACAAAACTTCTAATTTTATTAAGGGAAATACTACTAGTAATCCGCATTATTCTATTGAATAGGGAATTATTTGTTTTCGAAATTTTCCTTATACAAATATCTATGTTTTTATTCATTCATAGGATCCTTGGGAATGGTATGAACAAGCTTGTTGACTCTTGTGGTAAATACATTGGACATAAATAGGTAATAGGTGGGGCGCAAAATTATATAGCCCCTCTATACATTAATAGGTCTCATGAGACAAAATAGCTTTATTTTTTGTGTATAACTATCCCAATATCATTATAGTGTTTTGGAACAAGACCAGGATATTATTTTTTGATGTCCTATATCATGATAACCAGAAATATGAGATCAAAGATTATTTTTATCAACATTTTCATTTATTTTTAGGGATATATAATTAACTCAATTTTAGATGATTATGAATTCATGTTTTGTATTTATTCCTTACATATCACTTATGTCATGTATGTTTTATGATATTTTCCATTATCTTATAATCTTTATTGAGATTTTGATATCAAACTCATTTGTTTTAATTTCTGTGGAAAACATAGAGGTGAACTATGTGTAATTGTTTAAAAAATGATTTAATATATGATAAAGTTTTTTACAATGATTGTAAATTTTATATTTTGTTTTTATGTATATATTATTTGAATATTATCTAAAATCATATATTTTGTACTAATAATGTAATAAATCTATCAGATATTAGTTTTTTTCAGTCTGAGATGCTACAAAAATTCTTTCACAATATCCATACCCACACCCTAGTGGTTATGATAATACCACAATACCACTTCAGTAAGTCATAATTCATAAGTACCCAGTATTAAACATTTAAAAATCTTGACAATTAGTCATGAATTTATTTCTTTTACTTAATGATATTTTCATGTTTATATTTTTACAGAATTGGCCTATAACTAATACATTACAAAGCCATATTATAGAATGTAGAAACTTCTGATTAGTATCTATTTTTTCCACAATATAAAAATATTTAAAATATAACCTTATTTCTCTTATGAAAAATCTTCATAATTTTTAACACTACATCATCCTTTCTCTTACCCATCTTGTGATACACATTTAAAAATGTGGAATGATGCTAGAAACATAGTAATGGATATAAAAGAAAGGAAATTTGTAGTCTAGTGAAAAAAATTAAATCCCATAAAATCTTGACCTCTGCATTCAAAGTCCATTGATAATATAAAATAAAACATTTTATCTTAAAAAATATACATATATTTTTCTAAAATAAAACCATTAAAACCAAAATCAAGAAATTAAAACTTCTTTTAACTGACTCAGAACATCACATTCATGATCTATTTTAAACTCATGTCATAAGTAACAAAATCCAAGCTAAATTTATAGAAAAACCCTTTGGTAACTACTTAATTATTTCTAGTTAATATAAATACATTACCCAATGCATTAGAGATCTATAATGAGGCACACCCATCATATAATATATATTGGTCTCATCTATTTTTCATAAGTTAAAATGAGGCTCAACCCTTTGTATAACCAATATTGGGCTCACCCAAGAACTGTAATGGGTCTAAACCCTTTTTATAAAATGTATCAGGCTCACCCATTTCATATATTTCTCATGTAATATATATCGAGTTAAAAACATTAATAATAAAACCATTTGAAAAACTTTTTTAAACTCATATGAAAAACACTTTAGGATGAAAATACCATTTTCATTTAAAAAATATTTTTCAATACCAAAATGTCCAGAAAAAAACGTTTTTTTATTTTAATAAAACATGAATTCATCAAAAGGAATCTTGAAATAAAATAATCTATATGGAGGCGTAAAATTTATTGTTGATGTGTTTATTAAGAATATAACATTCCTGTTTTCATTTGTCAAAACGTCCCACATAAAACATCTAAAAAATATTATTTTTGATAACATTTTAAATAAAGTAAGTGTTTCATAAAATGTACTTTATAAATATTTTATTTCCATATTAAAACATTCATAAAATCATTTAAAAAAATTTGGACATGGAAGATAAAGAGTTGGAATAATGATATTAAATTTTATTTTAAAAAAATGTAAGAGTCACTTATCACATGAGAAACACTTAATAAATTAACCATGTTTAATAATAGAATTAAAAAACACTTTAATATCATGTGAATTTATATATTTATGATATAAATTGTTAAATTGGTTGTATATACACCTCATAAAAGAATATAAGTGTATAAAATAAATATCTTCCTTAATAAAAGGGAATTGTGATGAAGTCCATTGCCTTAAGTATGATGTTTCAAATGTGTGTTTATATTCATGAAAAAAAAAACTACTTTCAATTATATAATTTATTTAGAATTTTTTTAAGTTTATTATTAATTTTATTTCACTTATTAACATGTTATATTCAACTACATATCAATTAAGTTTAAGTCAGATGTTTTCACCATATTTTGTTTATCTTTCAGAAACAACTTTCATAGGTAAAATATTATCAAATAGGTTATTATTTAAACATATATTGAATAATAATCATTAAATAATTATCATATTCATACATAAATTATTATTTAAAAAAATAATTAAATATCGTCATAAAAAATGAAAAAACTTTACAATCATGGAGATGGTAGGTCATACGTATGAACTCTTATCATTTCCAATTTTCATTGATAATTATGGAATTATGGTGAGTAATTTATATTTAAAAGATTATAATTATATCATAAATATGATATTATTTAATTATATATACTTATATATATTATTATTTTTATGTGGCGATGAAAAAAATAATTGCATCACTTTGGGGAGGCGGTAGTCCACACGTCCACGAACGATGTTGTCACATTTACAATGAGTGAAAAGTTATAAAATAAAATGATATATTATAATTAAAAATAAAAAATATTCCATGAATATCATAAATATTTCATTTATATCACATATATTCATTATCGTTACTCTTATTACCTTACATATAACATGTTAATTAAAATAAATCACCTCGCTTTGTGAGGTTGTAGTCCATCGTACACATGAATGAAATTATCATATCCCTTACATATAAGAATATAAAATGGAATATATGATATAATGATTCAAAAGGTATAATTATTTTATAAATATCATATATAAACTTTATATCCATCCTTATAACCAACAGCGATAGTTAGTAATGGAAAAAAGAATTACATCATTTCGTGAGGCGGTACTCCGTTGTACACAAAAATAATGATTTTGTAACACCTTTGATGGAAGTATGTGTGGTTTTGGGTAGAAACATTAACAGAAAAAAATATAAGTATATTTAAGACACTTATTTTATTATATCATCATGTTATAAGAATAATATTTTGTGGAGGATGAAATAAAACAAAAAACCCATATTGATGAACATTACCTCTTCTTCATGTATCTCCTTTTGGTTTGCACCAAAGGCATTCCTTGAATAGATTTATTACCAAATAAGGATTATATGAGGATATGAGGAAATTTAAGAAGTGATTTTGGTAGCTATCTGCTGAACTAATTTTTTTTAATGTGTAAATATTGGAGGAGAGGGAGTGGACGTTTATAAGTGGGGTTAATGATAAACTTGTAATTTTTGGATGGAGTGAATTCCACCCATATTGTTTCATACCACCAATCCCCAATAATTGTCTATTATAAATAAAATAAAAGATATAAGTTAAAAATATTGATATAAAATGTGTTTAATACAATTTTACAAGACATTTTTCACTTAATTTTAATGTTTAACAACTATATAAACTTGTATTTACCTTAATCGTTTTAATTAATTTTAATTTACTTCAGTAATCACTTTGGAGAAAATATAAAAAAAAATTATTATAAATTATAAATTATTATTATTAAAAATATATAATAAAAGTTTTCAAATTTATGTCACATAATTGTAAATATTTAATTTAATACTAACCCTACAAAGGTGATAAGACAAGTAGTTTTTTAAAAGAGTATTTTTAGAAAAAGATGATTCTATATTTGCTTCATTACTAATAAAAATCATTACATGAAAAATAAATTAATATTTAATGATATATATTATATAAATTTCAATTAAAACATTCCAAATTAGTTATTATTTTAATTAATTAAAAAGGAGAGACATTATGCATTTTAAAACAATATTTAGAAAAACTCATTTTTTAAAAATAAAAACAAAACTTATTCTAAAAAACAATATAAATTTGATTAAAAAGTATATAATAGGATAAAATATAAATAAATAAATGATATTTTACTTTTAAAAATATTAAAACATATTGATACTTTTAAATTTCTTAATTTATTAAAAATATATTACTTTTTAAAAAATCATTATTTTTCATTATTCACTAAAAAAATAAATATTTTCCAAAAGTACCAAAAATTCAACCAAATTCGATTTAGATATGATCATGTGAAAATTTATATTCATGTTATAAAATTAATATTTTGTAATTTTGAAACTAATCTTATATATAAAGAATTATAATAAATGTTTTTAATTAAAAAAATTTCTTTTTTAATTAAAAATTATTTAATATTTTTATAACTAATAAAACAATCTTATTCATATTCTTAAATTTTAAATTTGATTTAATCTAACACTACATGGGTTGTTAAATAATTATCCATTTTTATAAATTTCATTCTTACAATTTTATTCACTTATTAAATAACTGAGGATATCTTTCCCTCATTGCATTTTAAAATTCCCATGCTGCCTCTTCAAAAGTATGGTTTTTTCATATAACCATAACCTAGTTAATCACTTTGTTATTCAACAATTTCTCTCTAAGGTAAAGATTATGAACTAGTGGTTCCTTATATGAAATATTATCTTATAATTGAACTACTTTAGTGATCAAAATATGATATGAATTAGGCACATATTTCATTAATAGTGAAACATGAAATACATTATGTAGCCGATATAAACTCACATGAAAAGAAACATGGTATAAAAATTATAATTTTTTATAATCTATTTCATATGGTCCAATGAACTGTGTACTCAGCTTCTCATTATTACCAAAACGAAACATACTTTTCTATAGAGAAACTTTGGGAAAGACGTGATCACCCTCCTCAAAAGAAATATATTTTCTCTCTTGTCCCCAAAACATTTATGTCTTCTCTATGACATACTCATATGTTTCTGAATCAATGGATCCTTAATTGGAATTTCCTCTACCATCTCTGATCTCATCAACTTTTTTCTCCCACTTCATCACAAAAATATGGTGTCTCACAACACTTTCCATTTAATGCCTAAAATGGGGCCATTTTTACATTGGAATGAAAACTATTATTATAAGAAAACTCAAATAAAAAAATTTGTGGATCCCAAATTCCCTAGTAGTCCATTGAAAAATAATAAATTATATAATCCATGGTATTAATCATCTATTATGACTATCTATCATATTGAGAATTAAAAGTTGTATTGAAAATTAATTTAGTTCCAAATGACTTCTAAATTCATTTCCACCTAATATCATAGTGTAATAAAATAGAGATAGGCACTCCATGTTACCAGACTATATACTTTAGATATAATCAATAAATTTGATCTTAATACATTGTATATTGAATGGGATGGAAACATATAGATTTTGTTTATTGATCAACAATAACCCAAATCACATTGCTACCTCTAGACATCCTTGGCAATCCAACTATGAAATCTAGGGATATTTTTTCTCATTTCCACTCTAGCACTAAAAAAGGTTTATGTATACCAATCAGTAACTATCATTATAATTTAACCATCTCACAAGTTGAACACTTCATGGTGAAGTCATCAATATCTCTTTTCATTCCATCAATCATTTAATACTTCTTAAGGTATTTATACGTGTTAGTGCTCCCAATATGAACATAAAACGAAAAACTATGAGCTTTATTTGATAATAATTTCCCAATTTAGAATCACTAGGCACCCATAATCTTTTTAGAAACTGTAAAACACCTTATTTTTTAATATTAAAATCAGGAAAATTACCCCCACTTAATATATTCTGCCTTTCTTGAAAATATTGATCGTTCTTCTAAGATCTCTTAATTATTTCTAAAAAAGATGGATATAATGAAACATAACACAAAATAGAGGATCTCCTTGCATCCAAAACTTCTGGATAAAATTTATCAAATCATTATCCAAAGGATAATGATCCAAAAAATAACATGGTTAATATAGTATTAATTTTTTTTACTGAAAGCATTAGCCATTTTGTTTACTTTTTCAGGATGATAATGAATCATGAAATAATAAGACTCTATCAGTTCTATCATTCTTCTATTTCTCATGTCGAATTATTTATGAGTAAATATATACTTTAAACTCTTTTGATCAGTATATATTTCACACATTACCATGTAAAATTGATTCCATAAATTTTTTTAAGAGAAACACCACAACATCTAATTCCATATTCCGTGTAGGGTAACTTAGCTCATGAGGTTTCAACTAATGTAAATAATAAGTAATTACTTGATCATTATACAATAAGTCACAACTAATTCCTTTTAATGAAGAATCACTATAGATTAAAAATTCCAATTTTTTGGAAGGTTAAAAACTAGATAATTCACCAATATTATTTTTAGTACCTAAAAACAATAATCACGTTCTTTTTTAGATTAATTTAAATCATTTTTGAGTTACCTTAGTAAGTGGCATAAAAAACCAATTTTTTTTCAAAAAACACCATTAATATCTTGTTAATTCAAGAAAAATATAAATACCTGTGATATTTTTGGGTCTTTTCCATTCTTCAACAACCATTATTTTAGTAGGATCAATAGTTATCACATATTTTGAAACAATATAAACAAGGAAAGAAATTTTTTTCAACCAAAATTCAAACTTGATAAATTTCCCATATATTTTTTCACATAGGGTCTTCAAAAAAATACTTATGCATCTTTCATGTTCCTCTTGAATTTTATAATATACAAAAATTTCATCAATAAACCAAAACAAAAACTTGTCTAAGAACCAATGGAAAAACTATATTCATAATATTAATAAATATATAATGTGCATTAGAAAACCCAAATAATATAAATAACAACTCACAGTTTCCATATCTAGTATGAAACATAGCTTTCAGAATTTTTTATTCCTTCACTTTCAATTTATAGTACCCCATCTTCAAATAAACTGTTTCAAAATATTGTTCTCCATATAACTGATCAAACAAATCATATATATGAGGTAAATGATACTTTTTCTTAACAATGATGTAATTCAAGTCTCTATAATCAATGAAAATTCCCATTGGACCATGTTTATTTTTAATAGAAATAATAGGATTACCCCATAGTGAAGTTCTTGGTCAAATAAAACCATCATCCAATAACTCTTGTAATTTATTTTTCAATTATAAAAGTTTCACTTCAGACATTCAATAAGGGGGTTTATAAATAGGCATAACATCAGGTAATAAATCAATAGAAAACTCAACATCCCAATTAAGAATAACACCATGAAAATCATCTATAAAAACATCAATATATTCATTTACTACTTGAAAATCACTAATTTGAATAGTTTATTTATTTTCAACAATATTATTTAAAAAACTCTAAATTCTATATATAATCAATTTCTTAGCTTATTGGTATGTTTTCAAAGTCATGAAATCACTGAACAAAACATTATTATCTATAAAATATATATTAGGGTGATAAAATAAAATAAAATCCACACCAAGAATGATATCAAACTATATTATGGTTAGTTCAATATGATTCGTAGGAATGACTATCCCATTGATAAAAATAAGAAGATTCATGTAAATCACGGTTACCTTAATTATTCCACCTGGAGTTTTCACCCAAATTTTTATCTTACTATCATTAGGTGATATTCCCAATTTACATGAGAAAAATTTATAAATTAAATAATGAGATGTTCCAAAGTTAAATATGATATTGGAGTAATTTTAATTCACAAGTTACATACCTATCACCACTTCATTTGATGACCCAATATCTATTATTATAGTATAAAATTGGTTTTTTTCACCTTATTTTCTAACCATGGTAGTTTCTATTTTATTTGACTAAATTTGGACATGCGTTATCACAATAACCCAATACATTGAAACTAAAACACTTTACAACTAGATAGCTATTTATTAACCCATTTGTTTGTAGTTTAGGACCCTCTTCATTAAAGTCGTAAGCCTTATGACCACACTGACCACACTTGATAAACTTCCTACATGCTTTCAAACGTTCCTTGAAAAGTCATTTTCTACAGAAAGAATATTTTTGCGGCTTATCTCAAAACATATTAGCTTTTTGTTTCTCTATTTTATACCACCTTGACATTTTCTTACAATTTTTATCTCGAGGAACATACATGTCATCAGACCTCATCTAAACTTTTTTAGATCAAACAAACCACATTCTCATAAATTTTAAATTATTATGTGAAAAAATATCTTTGTAATCTTGGTTTCAACATTTTTTAAAACTATTATTTTTTGTTTTTAGTGTGCAGAACAAAAATCCAACATATACCTAGATAATCGTTCGAGGCTTTATTTTTATAAAGTTATAGTCTATTTATCTTTCTTCCAAATTTCCATGTTTTTTTTCATCTGAGACGAAAAAACATAGGGAAATATTTCTCAAGGAAAATTTCCTTGAATTTTTCCTTTTCGAAGAAATCAAGATCATCTTTTTTCTCTGCTATTCTAAACCAAATACCACCATCAATCATTTTAACCTTCAAAATGATAAATGATAAGAGTTAAATTTTGATTTTTTGAATATCCCATGACTTAAAAATATATTTTATGAATCATTGATCAATCCTTCAGCTACCATAAGGTTAGATGATCCAATGAAATATGGGGGGCATCACCTCAATAAATTCTCCATAATATACAAGTTCATTCATGGTATATTGGGTTTCTCTCTTACCTGGATACCACTATCATTTATAGCTTCCTTCAAATAATCCATCAATATAACAAACTATTCTGTTATGATTCTTACCAACTCATGATATTGATTCAAAATAATATTTTCCTCTTGGTTCTATTCCTATAAAGATTCACAATTTCATCTAAAGACAACTATTCTGAAAATAAATATTTTATGTGAAGTAACATGGTAATATTTAAATTCTATATAATTTTAACTTAAAAGTAATGAAAAATATTTCAAGGAAAAGTTATAAAATTTTTTCTAACATATAAAGTTAGTTAAATAACCTCTTATATATAATATAAGGACCTTTACTTAAACATTCCATATTATTTATTTTTTGTCGAGAATTTAGTTTCTTTTGCTTGATTATTTTTTAGGTTTAGAGTTTTTAATAATTAGGACACAAATCATACTTTACCAAATCATATAATATAAAGTGCACACATCATATTAGTATACATTTTTTCACCCTATAAAAATCTTTAAAACGGAAAATTATTTCATTCAAGAAAACCCCTCATGACTTTTAAAATGAATTTGTCTCTTCCCTTACCCATCCTGTGAAATAATTTTAAAATTTTGTATGATGAAAAAAGATTAGTAGGGGATATGAAATATAGGTAAATGTTAGTCTAGAGAAAAAAAATCAAAACCCATAAAATGTTTACTTTTATCTTTAATGTTATTTTATAATATGAAATAAAATATTTTTCACATGAAAAAATACATTTTTCTTAAATAAAATCATTAAAAATCATGGAAATAATATAAAATTCATTTTTTGTGTCATAAATTAACACATTCATAATCCATTTTAAAGCTATGTCAAAGGTAACTGGAGCCCTGTTAAATCCACAAAAGAAACCCTTTAGTAACTCCATTCATATTTTTGTTTAATATAAGAAACATTACCTAATGAATTATAGAGCAACAATGGTTCTCACCAATTGTATAATCTATATCAGGCTCTCCTATTTTTTCATGAGCTAAAATGAGAATCAACCATTTGTATAAGCTATATCAGGCTAACCCATGAGCTATAATGGGGAACAACCCTTCGTATAAGATGTATCGAGAATACCCATTTCATATAATTCTCAAGTACCATATCATGAGTAATAAAACTTCCTTATAAAAACCTTTGAAAAAATCTTTTAAGCTCATATGAAAAACTATTTCAATAAAAATTCCATTTTCTTTTAAGATCGAATTTTCAAAACCAAAATAACCTACCAAAGAAATGGGATTTTCTTTGAAGAAACATGAATTATTTTAAAGGAATATAGAAATAAAATAATTTTCAGGATGGTGTAAAATTCATTATCATTGTTTACGTTTAGAATAGAACATTCATTTTTTTGAATGTCAAAATATTCCATATAAAACACATAAAAAAGACTCCTTTTGAAATAATTTTAAATAAAGTAAAAGTGACAAAAAATTTAATTTTTAAATATTTTATGTCTATATAAAATCATTCTTAAAATCATTTAAAATATTAATGACATTGAAAAGAAATAGTTGGAAGGAAAACATTAAAAATTATTTTTTTTAAAAAGTCCCCTGTCACTTGGAAAACACTTGAATCATAAACCCCATTAAAAAATATCTTTAAAAAAATTTAAATAACCATATAATTAATGAATTAATAATATTATATGTAAATTTAGTTTTATGTACACCTTTTAAAATAATTTATTTGTTTAAAATCAATACATGCCTCAATAAAAGAGAATTTAAACGAAGTCCCTTACCATGAGTCTAATTAATCTCGCGTGTCTTTATATTCCAAAATAATAAACTTATGTTAATTATTCACTTTAATTGGACCCTTTTTCAAGTTTATTATTATTTTTATTTCACTTATTAACTTTTTTTATACAATTACTTAATACATTAATTTTAAGTTGGATATTTTTATCGTATTTAGTCTATGTGTCCGAAAAAAATTGGTAAGTCAATTATGGTAAAATAAATCATTATTTGAAAACTAAAAAAATAATTTTCATTAAATAATTATCATATTTTACCTAAATTATACTTTCAAAACCAATAATTATATATGGATATGAGAAATGATCTAATGCTACTATCATAGAGACAATAGGTCATACGTATGCATGAAAAACATTTCCATTTTTTAATGATCATTATGAAAAGATGGTAAATTATTATCTTTATTGAAAGATAAATATATCATTTATAATATATTATTTAGTAATATATACTTATATATATCTTTTTTATGTGGTTATGAAAAAATTAATCATATCACTTCGAGGAGGTGGTAGTCCACGCATTCACGAACGACATTGTCACTTTTTTAATAACTGAAAAGGTCTAAAATAAATTGGTATATTATACATAAATAATGTAAATATGTCTTTAATATCATACATATTACTTAGAATTACCCTTATTACCTTAAATTTAATTCATTAGTTAAAACGAAACACATCTCTTCAGGATGTTATAGTCTACTGTTCACATGAATGACATTATCGTATCCCTTACATATTGGAATATAAAAAGTTTATATATGAAATAATGACTCCATAAATATATTTACATTATAAATATAATATATAAACTTTATATCTATAATTATACCATACTATGAATGTTTTTAATGGAAAAATTAATGATATCATTTTGTGAGGTGGTAGTCCATCGTTAACACGAATGATGATTTCATAACCCATTTGATGGATGTGTGTGTGGTTATAGGTATAAAACATGACATAAAAAATATCAGTGTATTACATACACTTAATTTATTATATCATCATGGAATAAGAAGAATTAAATGTGGTGGAGGAACAAATAAAATAAAAATTCTCATTGATGAATGTTAACTCTTCTTTAGGTATCTTCTTTTGGTTTCCACCAAACAACATATTGGTAGAATTTCTAGGGAAATTATGGACTATAAGAGAAAAGAAAATAAGTTTAGAATTTATTTGGATATGTCTGGTTTGAAATAGTTTTTCTAATGTGTGAATAGAGGAGTAGAGTGGGTGGCCTTTTATAAGTGGGGTGAGCAACCCACTTGTAATTTTTTGAAAAAGTTATTTCCACCCATGTTTTTTCACTTTAAAAGGACCCAATAATGTTTCATTGTAGATAATATAATTAATAAGTCATAAATATTTCCATAAAATTGTTTTTCGACATGTTTCAGGTTTATTTTGACCATAAATATTAATGTTTAATAGCTAAGTTAACTCGTTTTACCTTAATATCTCTAATTAATCTTAATTTCTTCACTAATCTCATTGGTAAAAAATAAAGTTTAAATTTTAATAAATTATAAATTATTATGATACAAAATATTGAATCCATTTTTAAAAATTCAATTTACATATTTAGAAAATTTTAATTTTATATTAATCATGCAGACACGGCGAGATATCAGGTTTTTGAGAAGAGTGTTTTTTTTGAAAAAGATGATTCTATATTAAATTCATGAATAATAATAATAATTACATGAAAATAAATTAATATTTACTAATATG
This sequence comes from Viscum album, assembly GCA_963277665.1. Lineage (NCBI taxonomy): Eukaryota > Viridiplantae > Streptophyta > Magnoliopsida > Santalales > Viscaceae > Viscum > Viscum album. The sequence continues at coordinate 899,787,972 of OY728131.1, read as the reverse complement.
TAATCTATTAATTTAATTTAAAACATTCCTCAATAGGTATTATTTTAATTAATTAAAAATGAGAGACATTGTGCATTTTATAACAATTTTTAGAAAAACTCATTTTTAAACCCAAAATCCAAAATTATTCAAAAAACCAATATGATGTTGATTAAAAATTAATTAATTGGATTAAATATAAATAAATAATAAATAATTTAATTGAAAGAAAATTTAAACATATTTTTACTTTTCAATTAATTAATTAATTAAAAATAAATTACTTTTTAGAAAAAATAGTAATTTTCTCTATTCACTGAAGAATCAATATTTTCTAAAAAATCCTAACATTTCACCCAAAGTAAATTTTTATATAATTATTCAGAAAATGATGTTAAATAAAACCTTATAAAAAAGTGTTTAATTAAAATAATTATCTTTTTAACTAAAAATTACTAAATATTTTCATAAATAATGTAACTATATAATTTATATTAATAAATATGAAAACTAATTTACTTTTTGATTACCTACATTGATGTATAAGTTTTAATCCAAAGGAGGATACCAAAAGAAGATGTATATGTTCTAACTGAGATATTCCAAGTTTATTACTTATTAAACCTCCTCCAAGTCATAAATAACCATCGTAACATAATTAAATCAGTATATTCACCCTAATTAGAGGTATTTATGTTAATTTTAAATTTATAAACTAATTTATTTTCATCCTATGGGAAAAAACATCTCTCATGCATACATATGGCCTTCTGTCACCTTGTAGTGGTGTAAATCATTTTTCAGCACCACCTTACTAGGATAGTTATAAACATATAATTACTGAATATATATGATATATCAGAAATAATGGAAGTTCCATTAATATAATATACCATTTAATTTCTTACCCTTCCATCCATTGAAAATTATAATGCTGCTCGTAGATACATGTCGACTACTACCTCAACGATGCAATGTTATTCATTTTTCTTTTACCACCATGCATGGAGAATTATAAAATTTAATATAATTAATAAAATTTATATTCATGAAATTATTAACATTTTTTTTATGATTAAAACATTTCATAACAACATTAACCCCTATCAATATACTAAAGTAATTTTTAAGAAATTGACAGAAAAACATTAAGCGGTTCATATAACAAAGAACTATACAATGAATAGATTTTAAATGATTATAAAAGAAACATAAAATATAATTTAAATAATAATTTTTATTAATAAATAATATAAAAATTTAATTCATTATATAAGAGGATAAAAAATGTGAGACAAAGTAGAAACTGATGTTATGTGATTTATATTACAATCACATTTTGTTTTGGGATTATTTTTATTCATATTTCTATAAGAAAATTTATATTATTTTAATAAATTTAACCTTATATATTTTATTCTAATCTATTAATTTTTTGGTTTTACATATTTATTTTTTAATTATTCTCTTGTTGAATTAGGATTCAATAAGTAAATTACATAAAGTGAAACCGAACACATCTCTTCTTTTTAGTCTGGTATCTTATTCTTACATATCCATGTTATTTATAATAATTCAAGAATTTTTTTATTTACACTTTAATTATTATTTGAATTAATTTTCAACTACCTTTTACTTTATTGAAAAAAAATATTCTCTAATTTGTTTTCCAAAAAGGAATTTTTTACTTGGTTTTCAAAAGTGTAAAAGAAATGTTTTTTTCCTTATAAGAAATTGATAGATTTTACCACCTCTATGATTTTTATTATCTATTTTTATTCCTCTATAAGTTTCTATAGTGTTTAAAATAAAATCCATTTCTCTGTGTTTTTAATTGAAAAGAAAGGGTATTATTATCTTAATGAAATAAAAAAACAATGTGATTTATAACTTAAATCTTACACAAAGTTATAAGGAAGTTATTTTTAATGTTTTTCTTATATTTTGTATTCTATTTATGAATGGATTAGTTTTACTAATAATCCATCATTCAAGAAGAATTTATGATATTCTTTCATCCTTTAACAGTTTGTAGTTTTTTTTATCATTAACATTCTTAAAATCAAATTCCCTATCACTCACCATCATTTTATTGGATATTAATTACTCTAATATGTACATATTTTAAGTATCATTTATTTAAATGGAATTATTTCAAAAACTTTTATATTTTCTAAATCCTATAACATTTTTAAAAATGGTATTAGTTGAAGGAATTTTTTTATGAATTTTATTTTATTTGCTGAGATAATATTAATGTTATGTATTCTTAATTCAATAAAAATAAATATTGATTAATGAGGAAAATTGATTATATATTATAGTTTTATTTTAATATATAATTAAAAAATTAGAAGTATATATGTAATGGGTTGTCCCATTTATAAATATAACCTTGTTGAATTTATAGGTATCTTGAGAAAAAATAGACAGAATTCCATATTAGATGGGTATAAGGGTTTCACTTAAATATTAATTAATAATTTCTTAGTCATAGTCTTGATAGTAAGATTCTTGATATCTTAATCAATTCCTTAATGGTAAGAACATGAATTTTTATAATTACACATTTTCTTTATTAGTAATTCAGTTTTCATTATCGATCTGATTGTTATGTTGATATTAACCACAAATGTCCTTAGAACTCGTGTTTTTCATTTAATGGAATGTGTTTCAATTATACAATCTAGCATATCAATTTGGTATCATTTATTCATCATATCTTCCATTTTGAATAACCCTTATTGGTCATCTAAGCACACCCTTTATTTCTTTTCCTTTCACCAGATTAAATGATTAAATTTTTAATGATTTCAAGGATACAAGAATGTTTCTTATTCTATGTTTTTATATTTATAGTGGAATATGAGAGACACGTATGTATAATGTTTAATTTATATTGACCAATCCTTCATAGGGAAATCCATTGTATTTTATATCAATGTAAAGAAATAAAAACAAACTTTAGATTACTAGACTTGGGGTTAATAAATTTAATATTAGAGAGAATTTAAGTGGATCATTGGGAACTAGATTTCAAATGAGCATAGATAACCTGAGAATTATGATAACCCCTTAGGGTATTTGAGAAATTTTACCATTAGAGGGATTTTTATTTTTTGGCTTGATGTCCATTATGATTATGAGATAACTCAATTTGTTCAATTATTTAGAGGTAGAACCTCATTGAAGGGATGAAATAAACACCCACAGTCAATGTTGGGATTACCGTTTTGAGCAATCTAAAACAAAATGTGTTGGATATGAGATGCTCATGTCCATATTAGGGTAGTATAATTTGGTTATGATGAATAACACTTCATGGAAGAATAAAACAATTATTTCAATGAATTATTCACCTATGTTGGATTGTTTCACTCAAAAAAAGTGTCAATATTTTAATAAAACTACTGATCCAATGGAAGATGAGAAATGGGTTAAGCCCCTAAAAAATATATTTCTGGAGTTATGAAGTAATGAAATAAAAAAATTTATTCTAGAAATATAAAATTTTAAAGGATATGGTGGTCAATGGTGATCAATGATAAAGAATACTAAAGATGTTTATAAAATTAAAAGTATATAATATAGAAATTTAATGTTATATTGTTTGAAAAATATTTTCCTGATGATAAATGACTTCATATTGAGAGAAATTTTAATAAAATAGAGTAGAAGAAAGAGAAAATTATTATAGAGTTTGCTGATAACTATAAAAGGATATCCATTCTTGTTTTGGACTATATATTAAATAGAAAAATAAATATTTATTTTTTATTTGAAGGAATTATGCTATGTCTCTAAATGGATTTGGTTTCTCATTTTTTTCATCATATGATTATATAGTATAGAGGGACATCAGGACATGGGAATGATTCTCTATATCTTATAAATTTAAGGTAAATTTAGAAAAGAAAAATTGTGATTGATCACCATATGAAAATAAATGCATCAGATTAGAATAAAGGATCCCCAACATGTGATAATTTTATAAGGAAACACCAATGTAATTTTTTAATTAGAATAGGAGTATGTTTTATGTGCATAGAAAAGGTTCATAAGGATCATGAATTCAAAGGAAATAAATAAGTATTTCTTATCCAATTATGTAACTATAATTATATGGGGTATTATTCAAACTAATTCCCAAAGAATCAAGTAATAATCCTATAAAATGGGAGAGGGGGAGAAGTCCATACTTTTTTTATTACTATAGAAGAGGTTGAAGTTCCTAAAGATGTGCCAGTAGGTACTTTGATAAAATCCAAAAAAATGATAAATATTTATTTAATTTTGTAACTTTTAACTATTTTATATCTTACATATTTTCTAAGAACATTATATATTTCCCTAACATGTAAATAAGGGAGTTTTCAATTAAGACACCTAGTGGATCTTTTATTGAAAAAATGATATGGAAGTAATTATTATTTACGATGCATAAACACACCTTATTTGTATGCATGATTATTATACCTATGGTTGAAATTTATATAATCCTTGGTATGAACTAATTTTCAAATTACTGTGTATAAATTTATTAATAAGTGAATGATATATTGATTCCTTATAGAGATGTAGAATCCCTTATCTTCTAGAGGAGACTACATAATCTAAATCATGTATGGATCCACCACCATTATCCTTAATTAATGAAATTATTAGATTAAAAGATAAAATTATGCCTATAAATGGGAAAGTTATACATAGAATAGAGTATGCACATGTTGTGAAGGAATACAAAGATTTTTTTTCTAGAGGAGTTACTTGGAAATCCACCTAACATTGAAGCTGAGTTTTAAATTGATCTTATCCCTAATGAAAAATATATATCTAAGACTACCTATAAGATATACATAGTGTAATTATTATAATTTAAGAAATAACTAAATGACTTGTGTGATAAGGGATTTATACACCCTAGTATTTTACAATGGGGAGCCCATATTCTTTTTTAAAAAGAAATCTGTGTCTATGAGTTTGTGAATCAGTTATAGATAAATCAATGTTATTACGGAAAAGAACAAGTATAATCTTCTCCACATTTATAGCTTATGTGATCAACATCAATAAGATAAATATTTTTCAAATATTGATCTTCATTATTATAACACCCCAAGCTTCCACAGTACGCTTCCCTTTGAATACTGCAGTAACATGTGTTGTACGCAACATCGAGTTCTAACACACCACAACCAATCAAACTAGCCGTTATGAATAGTAATACCCACTTTTTGAAATTTATAAATTTTATTTTTCAAAATGGACTTCATTTTTGGATTCGGAATATCGAAATTAGCCTAGGATAAATTTTTGGTATTTTTCTGAAAAACTTCATTTTTAATGAATAGTGAAACCACTAAGTGGTAGTTAAAAAACTGAATTTTTCATAAAACATAATTTTACCACTTCTGTGAGTTGAATTTCAAAAATCCTAGAGACACATTTGATATCAGTACGTAAAATCTGGTTCAATGAGATGAAAATAATTTTTGGTGAATAGTAGCTTTTTACTTTTATTTACCACGGTTAAAAGTAAATAGGGTAATTAAAGGTAAATATGATATTATTTTTACCCTGAAACAAGTCCTAATTCTATTGGATAAGCTTAATTCTACAAAAAAAACCTTAGGAATAAAATATGAACCTCTTTGGTCCACTTGGATTAGATTAGGACATTTATTATTATTTAATTCAAAGAAGAGTTAAAAGAGGTAAAATCAATGTTTTATAACTAAAACATTTTTAATATAGGGTTACACATAAAATAAATTCGATTATAAATACTCATTAGAAATATAAAAATATTTCCTACATAATTATATTTTATTTATAATTTTTATACATTAAATAATTTAATTTATTTATGACACAATGATGATGCAGTAATTACAACAATAGTAAAGAATTAAAATAATTGATATTATAAATAGCCAAGTAAATATAATTTGAGACTTTTTATGGATTAAAATGATTGTATAGGTTATTATGACATGTTAGGATTGATTTAATTAACTTTTTTCCAATTAATCATTCTGTTATGATTTTTAGAAAAAACAATTATTGAATAGTGTCAAAATTGACATAAAAGAGTTTTTAAAACAAATATTATATTATTAATTGATATTAAATTCCTAAAAATATAAGGTTCGGACAAGAGACATATATCATGATAGGTGTATCATTAATGGACCACTTGGGGGGTCTCTTGGATGTATATATTATGTTTATTAACTATATAACATAAAAATACAAAGTGACATGGAAAATGTTAAACTAATTAACTAAGAGTTAAAACTAAAAGATAAGGTTAATATAGTGACCCAAACCTATATAAAACCTATCGGTTGAGTGTTTTATGACCTATCCCCACCTTAACCATTAAATAATCCACTTTGGAGCCATTATAAACCGAATATGAATTTATTGAAAGATAATATTTCTATCTTTTCCAAAGGTTCCCCTCACCCCTCTTATAAAAGGGCACTCCCCCTTCTCACTAATTCACACATTCAAATCCTTTTTTCTCGGCCAAAACCTTCCCAAATACTCTCTTAACTTCCCTCACTTTAAACTAGAAGCCTTAGTTTGATCAAAAATCCATCCTAAGGAGCCCTTTTGATCAAATCAAAAGGAAGAACCCGAAGAAGAGGTAATGTTTTCACCACCCCTTTTCAAGTTCATTTCTTTGTCAACTTATTATTTCTTTGTTATTCCCATTCTAAAAAAATAACTCCAGTATCTTATATATAATTTGATTTTATTATAAACATGGTACAACTATATTCAGTATTCTATCCATCCTTTGAATGACATGTCACCATACGTGCGTACGTAAGGCTTACCATCTCCACGTCGTGGTGTAATTGTTATTCAAAAAATTATTATTTGGATGGGTATAATAATGGTGTGTAATTCATGTAAATAATAAATATAACATGATAATGATTCTTTATATATGATATAACATTCAATTAAATATTATTTTAGTATCAAAAGAATGATATTGTCAGTCGTACGTACTTACAGACTACCGTCTCCATGAACACGATGAGATTCATTCTCTATCGTACCCACTCAAGTATAATTGTAATTTGATGATTAAAATTAGTGTTTAAGGACTTGATATCATTATGTATATTAATAAGATACATCCTATCCATAAAAAACATGGCTTATGTAACAAAACATATAGAAGAAAATGAGTATGTTAACACTCGAAACAACGATAATACTAAGATATCATTGACAAAGCAATGTTAAAAGATCATATATGATATCATATTAATTTAAATGATTCTTTTATAATTTAATAACAATTATTTCACCATTATAAAAGATGTTAACATACCCCCAACCAAGGAAGAGTACAAGGTATGGGTTTATTTCGCAATCTCTTCATTATCTGAGGTTGTTTATACGTAATAATCTACTGGGACTTCTTAATAATCCACATCCATGTTTCTTAAAAATGTATTTAAAAACATTTTTAATATTTACTAGAATATGGGTTAAAGTCATTTATACCCTTGTTTGACTTTTATAAGTAGTTTATAAAGGAATCTTTCCGTCATTTTCCAAAACATGTCCTTTTTAACCTTTTCGAAAAAATTATGGTAAGAATGTATTTTTTAACTTATACGGTGGGTGTGGTTATTTTCCGCCATTATAAAATCGTCGAATCTTCCCTTAAAAGCTTATAAGGATATTTTCAAAGGAAACTTTTTATTTTATAATTATGTGACTTTTAAATGATTTAAAAAAAAGATATTTATCTCAAATAGTATTTATTTCATCTATGTCAACATCCTTTGATGGATTTTAAGCATACTTGAAGTTGATTTATTACGATACAAAACTCCCATATTGTATTGATGGTTTTGTGATATGTTTGAATGTGGATGTTTTATTTTTATACCATTCATGGTTTATGGAGAATGTATTTACATTTCGTATGCTAGTTTTAATACGAATGTTTATGTTATGTTTAAACCTGTTCATATGAGGAATGAATTGGACTTAATATGTGATGGGTGGAGCCCTCTATTTCTCCTTGATTCATCGGTAGGTATCATGAGACAAACTAGTGTCTTGGCATAATGCCTTGACAAAATATTATTTGTAGTCCTGGCATGAGGCCCTGACTATGTGGTTATGATAGTCTGGCATTATGCGTTCCATCATTATGAAAGTGGTTATTGATATTGCATGTGATTATTCGACTAGTATAATATCCATGTGAATAAGTAAATGGAATTATTTCATTGTATTTTTGCATTATTATTCTGAAGTTCAAGTTTAAAAGGCCTTTGTTTTAGTTATACATTGCCTTAAATGTTTATGCTTATTTTTGAAAGTTTCTGTTATATTGTTATCCTTACTGGGCATTTGAGCTCACCCCTTTCTATGTTTTATTTTTCCTAGGATGTGAAGAAGTATTTTATGAATGACCTGCAAGGACAGTATGAGGGGATATAAGTGTGGACTATGGAGACTAGGTTGTTGTAGGTTTCATTTTTATGATGTAATGTAAAACTTTATGAATATATCTAGTGTTTCCAAGGCTACTAAACAAATTAGTTTTTCAAGACTTGATCTTTTGTGATCAGGAAAATGTTATGTAATAATGCACCGACTCTGGGTAACTGGGGTCAGGGCATTACAGTTGGTATCATAGGAAGTTTATTACAAACCTTGGAATCTTGATTTAGATAAACTCTTATTAGAGCACATAGACCTAAGAAAGACTTTGATGATTAGTAGAGAAGAACTACCTAGAATTTTGGTATTGTAGAGATTTTGTGAGTTTTTAGAGCAATACATCCCTGTCTGGATACGAGTAGGTAGAGGCGGCTCTGGCACAGATGTACCTAGGGGTAAGACCCGAAAACCTCGCTTTGAGCTAGACTCGAATGGGAACTGGTGCACGACAGTGGGCCTTGCTGCACTCTTGGTTACAATACTCCCAGGGGATATGCTTAGGATAACTCTCATTTTTTATACAAATCATTATGAAGGGTTTATGAGTATATACATACCCATAGAAAACATTTTTATGATTATGGATTATATCGATAAATAGTTCAATTTATGTTAAGTGTTTTATAAGTATGGAATTATGTATTTTGATTCATAAACTGATCTAGTTTATGCCATTGTTTAGAAATGGCACCTAATGGAAGAAATGGAAACTGTATCAATGCACAAACTCTATGTAGGGATTTTCCTCCTTCTCAAGATAATTATAGTGGAGTTGGGGATGCAACTAGTTCTGATCAGCTAATCACCATACTGGGACAACACACTCAGGTTATGAATAATAACCTTACTTGTATGGAGCACCCTGATCCACAGCGTGGAGGATCAATGTTAGATCACTTCATGAGGAAAAAACCACCAACGTTCAATGGGAGTACAAATCCCTTAGTAGCTGAGAAATGCATAAATTCCCGAGAGAAAATATTTCAGGCAATGGGGAGCAGTGAAAGGGAAAAAGTTATCAAGGCAGTTTACCACCTCAACTGGAGATGCTGATCAATGGTGGTCATTGATTCAAAACACGAAGGAAGATGATGAAGTATCAAATATGGAATGGATGGAGTTCAAAGATCTGTTTTTAGACAAATACTTTCCTCGTGACCATCGAGCAGATATGGAAAGGCAATTTCTGAGTCTGAAACAAAAGGAGGATGAGAATGTCGCAAAGTATGAGGATAAATTTACAAGGTTAGAAAGGTATGCTGGAGATTATATACGTAACCCAATAAGTAAGATTGATCATTTCTTTGATGGGTTAAAACCATTTCTCCATAGATAATTAGTCTCACAATCCTTCTCATCGTAAGAAGACATTGTCTCACGTGCTATCAAAATAGAGAAGGAATTCTCTAAGTCTTATGACTTTAAAGCAAAGCAGGAGAAGAAGAGATCTGCTGGTCAATCTGGGAATGGAAATAAGGGGAATAATGGAAAATTTTAATATCCATCCTAGAGTAAATGTGGGAAGAAACACCTCGGTACTTTCTCAAAAAGAATGGGATTCTGTAACATGTGTGGTGAAAAAGGACACCAAGCTCGTGATTGCAAGGGGAAGAAGGAAGCTACTGATGTCCAATGCAACAATTTTAAGGCGATGGGACATTATACAAATGAATGTCCTAAGCATTAGAGGAACTTACCTCAGAAAACTCCAAGGGATCAAGGCCAAGCTTATGCTATCACTACTACTGAGGTAGAAGCTCCGAAAGACGTGGTGGTATGTTATTTAATGGTTTCCTCAAATTTAGAAAATGCATTATTTGACTCTGGATGATCGCATTGTTTCATATCATCCCAGTTTTCTAAGAAAATTGGATATTTCCAATTTGATTTAACAAGGGAGTTGTCAGTTAAAACTCTTAAGGGAAGTATCATTGAAAAAACGTTTTGTGAATCAGTCCCCATTAGAGCACATAAATGTTCTTTATCCACTAATATCATCGTCATACCTATGATTGAGTTTGATATAATCCTCAGTATGGATTGGCTTTCGAACCATGATGTGAAGATTTATTGTAAGAAGAAGAAGGTTGCGATTTTTTATGATGATGATAAGGAATACCTTATCTTTAGAGCAGAATCGTCACAACCTAATTCTTATCTAGATCCACCCCCAGTAGCTCAACTAAATCCAATTATTGGAGAGGAAGAGAATGAAATGACAGTGGGTGAGGAAAGTAATGTTAAAATAGAGGATGTACCTATTGTGAAAGAATATGTAGATGTGCTTCTGGAATATTTACCTGGACATCCTCTAGAATGAGAAGTTGAGTTTTCCATTGATTTAATTCCTAGATCAAGGCCTATATCGAAGACCCCTTATAGAATGTCCATTGTAGAATTATTTGAACTAAAGAAACAACTAAAGGAATTGAGTAATAAGCGATTTATTCGCCCTAGTTTTTCTCCATGGGGAGCCCCTGTTCTTTTTGTTAAAAATAAAGATGGATCTAAGAGGTTATGTATTGACTATAGGGAGATCAATACTATAACAATAAAGAACAAGTATCCCCTACCTCACATTGATGATTTATTTGACCAACTACATAGATCTCAATACTTTTCAAATATTGACCTTTGATCTAGATACCATCAGTTGTGTATGAAGAAGGAAGCCATCCCGAAGACAGTATTTCGAACCAGGTATGGGAATTACGAGTTTATGGTAATTCCTTTTGGATTGACTAATTAACCCTCTGTATTCATGGATCTGATGAATAGATTTTTCAAGGAATATCTCGATGAATTTATGGTGGAATTTAATGATGATATCTTGGTATACTCCAAAATCTATGAAGATCATGAAAATAACTTGATCATTATCCTTAAGACTTTGAGAAGACATGAATTATATGGTAAGTTTAGAAAGTGTTAATTATGCCTTCAGGAGATTTCTCTTCTTGTCCATATTGTCTCTAAAGATGGAATCTCTGTTGAACCTTCTATGACCAAGGAAATCCAAGAATGGCCTGAACCGACGAGTATAACTTAGGTATGCAGATTTATTGTTTTAGTAGGTTATTATTGAAATTTCATCCAAAATTTTTCCTGGTTGGCTGACCCATTAACAAAGCTCACACGTAACGTGGTTAAATTTGATTGCACAAAAGAGTGTGAAGAATGTTTCGAATAACTGAAGAGAATATTAGTAAATGCTCTTATATTCACTCTACCATCGGGGAATGATGGGTTTGTTATGTATAGTGATTCATTGAAGAAATGAATTGGTTGTGTCCTTATGCAGAATGATAGAGTTATTGCCTATGAATCACGACAGTTGAAAATTCATGAGCAAAACTATCCTACTCATGATCTCGAGTTAGCAGCTGTGATCTTTGCTTTGATGATATGGAGACACTGTCTCTATGGTGAAAAGGTTGAGATTTATACTGATCACAAGAGTTTGAAGTATATTTTCTCACAAAAAGAACTCAACATGAGGTAAAGGCGATGACTTGAACTACTCAAGGATTATTATTGCATGATACACTACCACTCGGGGAAGGAAAATAAGGTGGCAGATGCTTTGAGCAGAAAATATCATGCAATTTTGAACATGATGAGAATTGGAAGGGATCTTATTTTTATGGATCTAGTAAAGTTGGATATGGGAATCAACATGGAAGGTGAAACGTCAATTCTTTTTCAAATGGCTGCCAAGCCATCTTTACTAGAAAGGATAAAGAGTTCTCAGACCAATGATGAAGAGTTTCAAAACAAGATTAAATTTGTGAATGATGGGAGATTGAGAGACTTTGTGTATGAAGAAGGAATTTTAAAATTTGGGAAGAGACTTTGTGTTCCCAATCTACCTGATCTAAAAAGGGAATTGTTGGATGATTCTCATAGTTCCAATTTTTCTACACACCCTTGGATCACCAAAATTCATAAATACTTGAACGAACATTTTTGGTTGGAAAAAATGAAGAGGGAGACTGCAGATTTTGTGTTAAGATGTATGGTTTGTCAAAAAGTGAATGCTGGAAGGCAACAACCTGGTGGAGTCTTGCAACCTATTCCTATACCGGAGTGGAAATGGGACAATATTTCGATGGACTTTGTCATGGGGATACCAAAGACTCATAGAAGGAATGATGAAATATGGGTTATTGTTGATCGCCTTACCAAGTCAACACATTTTCTTGCTATAAGAGAAGATCTACCATCGAAACGTCTAGCAAGACCATATATTAATGAATTTGTGAGAATTCATTCAGTACCCCTATTGATTGTTTCAGATCGTGATCCTCGTTTTACTTAAAGATTCTAGAAGAGTCTTCAGAAGGCCTTGGATACTGAACTTCATTTGAGCACTGTCTACCACCCTCAAACAGATGGACAATCAGAACGGACTATTAAAACCATAGAAGACATGTTGAGATCATGCTCACTTGACTTTCAGGGTATGTGGGATCAATATTTACCTATAGTAGAATTTTCCTATAACAATAGCTTCCATTCAAGTATTCAGATGGCACCATATGAAGAGTTATATAGAAAGAGATGCCGCACACCAACTTTTTGAGATGACGTTGGTGAAGGAAAACTTGTAGGCCCAGAACTGGTGAAGGAAGCGAGGGAAAAGGTGAAGGTAATCCAAAACCACATCAAAGCAGCTCAAAGTAGGCAGAAGAGCTATGCCGATAACCGAATGAAGGATTTGGAATTTCAGGCAGGAGACCATGTTTCCTTGAAGGTATCTCCATGGAAGGGAGTTATAATTTTCGGTAAAAAGGGTAAATTGAGTCCCAGGTACATCAGACCTTTCGAAATTCTTGAACGAATTGGGGTTGTAGCTTACCGTTTGGCAATGCCACCAAGTCTCTCCACAGTTCACGATGTGTTTCACGTATCACTATTGAGAAAATACATGCCTGACCCAACGCATGTACTCACCTATGAGTAATTAGAACTGGAACCTGATCTGTCTTATTGTGAAGAGCCTGTCAGGATTCTTGATACCAGAGAACAAGTGCTGAGAAATTGGATGACTCGTCTGGTAAAAGTTCTATGGAGAAACCATAAGATGGAAGAGACAACGTGGGAACCTGAGGAACTTATAATAAAGAACCACCCACATATTTTTATGTATTAATACTCTAGAAATTTTGAGGACACAATTATTTTAAGTAGGGGAGAATATAACACCCCAAGATTCCACGGTACGCTTCCCTTTGTATAACGCAATAGCGTGTGTTGTAGGCAACATCGAGTTCTAACGCACCACAACCAATCAAACTATCTGTTATAAATAGTACTACCCACTTTTTGTAATTTACAAATTCTATTTTTCAAAATGGACTTCATTTTTGGATTCGGAATATCGAAATTAGCCTAAGGTGAATTTTTGGTATTTTTCTGAAAAACATCATTTTTTGATGAATAGTGAAACCACTAAGTGGTAGTTAAAAAACTGAATTTTTCAAAAAATTTTATTTTACCGCTTCTATGAGTTGAATTTCAAAAATACTAGAGAAAAGGTTGATATCAGTATGTAAAATGTGGTTTAATGAGATGAAAATAATTTTTGTTGAATAGGAACTTTTTACTTTTATTTGCCATGGTTAAAAGTAAATAGGGTAATTAAAGATAAAAATGATATTATTTTTACCCTAAAACATGTCCTAATTCTATTGGATAAGCTTAATTAGACAAAAAACAACCTTAGGAATAAAATATGAACCTCTTTGGTCCACTTGGATTAGATTAGGACATTTATTATTATTTAATTCAAAGAAGAGTTAAAAGAGGTAAAATCAGTGTTTCATAACTAAAACATTTTTAATATAAGGTTACACAAAAGATAAATTCAATTATAAATACTCATTAGAAATCTAAAAACATTTCCTACATGGTGATATTTTATTTATAATTTTTAGATATTAAATAATTTAATTTATTTATGACACAATGATGATGCAGTAATTACCATAATAGTGAAAAATTAAAATAATTGACATTATAAACACCCAAATAAATATAATTTTAGACTTTTTATGAATTACAATAATTTTATAAGATAATATGACATGTTATTATTGATTTAATTAACTATTTTCGAAGTAATCATTCTGTTATGAATTTTACAAAAAATCAATTATTGAATAGTGTCAAAATTGACATAAAAGAGTCTTTAAAACAAATATTATATTATTAATTGATATTAAATTCTTAAAAATCTAAGGTTCGGAAAATAGACTTATATCATGATAGGTGTATGATTAATGGACCACTTGGGGGTCTCTTGGATGTATATAGTAAGTTTATTAACTATATAACAAAAAAATACAAAGTGACATGGAAAATGTTAAACTAATTAACTAAGAGTTAAAACTAAAAGATATGGTTAATAGAGTGACCCAAAACAGTCTAAAACCTATTGGTTGAGTAGTTTTAGACCTATCCCCACATTAAACTTTAAATAATACACTTTGGAGCCATTATAAACTGAATATGAATTTATTATAAGATAATATTTCTAGCTTTTCCAAAGGTGCCCCTCACCCCTCTTATAAAAGGGGACTCCCCCTTCTCACTAATTCACGCGTTAAAAGCCTTTTGGCTTGGACTAACTCTGACCAAATACTCTCCTAACTTCCCTCAATCCAACATAGAAGCCTTAGTTGGATCATAAAGCCATCCTAAGGATCCCTTTTGATCAAATCAAAAAGAAGAACCCGAAGAAGAGGTAACGCTTCCACCACCCTTTTTCGAGTTCCTTTCTTCTTCAACTTCTTCTTTCTTTGTTATTCCCATTCTAAAATAGTAACTCCAGTATATAATATATTCTTTTATGTTATTATGAACATGTTACAACCATATTCAATATTCTATCCATCCTTTTAATGACATGTCACCATACGTGCGTACGTACGACTTACTGTCTCCACGTCATGGTGTAATTGTTATTCACAACATTATTATTTGGATGGGTATAATAATGATGTGAAATTCATGTAAATAATAAATATAACATGATAATGATTCTGTATATATGATATAACATCCAACTAAATATTATTTTAATATCAAAAGAATGATATTTTCGCTCGTGCATATGTACGGACTACCGTCTCCACGAACGCGATGGGATTCATTCTCCACCGTACCCATTCAAGTATAATTCTAATTTGATGATTAAAAATAGTGTTCCAGGACTTGAAATCATTCTGGATATGAATAAGATACAACCTATCTATAACAAACATGGCTTATTTTACAAACCATATAGAATAAAATGAGTATGTCAACACCTGAAACAACGATAATACTAAGATATTATTAACAAAGCAATGTTAAAAGATCATATATGATATCATATTAATTTAAATTATTCTTTTATAATTTAATAAAAATTATTTCTCCATTATAAAAGAGGTTAACCTACCCCCAAAAAGGAAAAGTACAAGGTAAGGGTTTATTTCGCAATCTCTTCATTATCCGAGTTGTTTATACGTAATAATCTACTGGGACTTCTTTATCATCCACATCCATGTTTCTTAAAAATGTATTTCAAAACATTTTTACTATTTACTAGAATATGGGTTAAAGTCATTTATACCCTTGTTTGACTTTTATAAATGGTTTATAAAGGAATCTTTCCGTTTTTTTTTCAAATAAGGACCTTTTTAACCTTTTTGACAGAATTAAGTTAAGAATGTCTTTTTTAACTTATATGGAGGGTGTGGTTATTTTCCGCCATTATAAAATCATCACAGATTGCCTTAAAAGCTTATAAAGATATTTTCAAAGTAAAATTTTTATATTATAGTTATGTGACTTTTGAATGATTTAAAAAAATAGATATTTATCTCAAATAGTTTTTATTTCATCTATGTAAACATCCATTGATGGATTTTTAGCTTATTTGAAGTTGATTTATTACGATACAAAACTTCCATATTGTATTGATGGTTTTGTGATATGTTTGACTATGTATGTGTTATTTTTATACCATTCATGGTTTATGGATAATGTATTTACATTTCATATGCTAGTTTTAATACGAATGTTTATGTTATGTTTAAACCTGTTCATATGGGGAATGCATTAGACTTAATATGTGACGGGTGGAGCTCTCTATAGCTCCTCGATGCATCGGTAGGTCTCAAGAGACAAACTAGTGTCTTCACACAAGGCCTTGACAAAATCTTATCTGTAGTCTTGGCACGAGGCCTTGACTATGTGGTTATGATAGTCTGGCATTATGCATTCCATCATTATGAAAGTGGTTATTGATATTTCTTGTGATTATTAGACTAGTAGAATATCCATGTGAATAAGTAAATTGCATTATTTCATTGTATTTTTTCCATATTATTCTGAATTACAAGTTTAAAAGGCCTTTGTTTTAGTTATACGTTGCCTTAAATGTTTATGCTTATTTGTGAAAGTTTCTGCTATATTGTTATCCTTACTGGGCATTTGAGCTAACCCCTTTCTATGTTTAATTATTCTTAGGATGTGAAGAAGTATTTTATGAATGACCAGCAGGGATTGTATGAGAGGATATGAGTGTGGACTATGGAGACTATGTTGATGTAGTTTTAATTTTTATGATGTAATGTAAAACTTTATGGATATATCTAGTGTTTCTAAGGCTACTAACCCAATCGGTCTTTCGAGACTTGATCTTTGGTTATCATGCCAATGTTATGTAATAATGCACGGACTCTGGGTAACTGAGGTCAGGGCGTTACAATTATAGGTATCAAATATGAGTAAATAATTTTGATTATTCGAAAATGGATCATTATAAGAGGTTTGGACATTATGAATTTATAATAATGACATTTGGATAGACTAATGCACACTTTGTTTTTATGGATATAATGAATAGAGTGTTTAATGATTGTATCAATAATTTATTTGTGATATTTATTTATGATATCTTTGAATACTCTAAAATCTATGATGATCATATGATTCAATTGTGAATAGTTTATAATATTTTTTGGGAAAATGAGTTATATGGTAAATATGAAAATGTTAATGATAGCTTCATGATGTTTCATTTCTAGGACATATAATCTATAATGATGGAATATCAACTGATCTTTTAAATAAAAATTTAGTGATAGAATTGTAAAAACCAATTAACATAACTGAGGTATATAGTTTCCTCTTATTAGTAGGTTATTATCAATGATTTGTTCAAATTTGTTTCTTGATTAGATTACCTATTAACATTATTTACATGTAAATTGTTTATGTTTATATGGTTAAAATAATGTAAATAAATTTATGAATAATTAAATAAGTGATTTATAATGCATTGATATTGAATTTACCATTAAAAGGGATGTATTTGTGACATATAGTGATGCATCGAAGAATAAACTTGTATGTTTCATAATAAAGAATAATAGAGTTATTTCCTATGCATCAAGGTTGTTAAAGATTAATGAATATAATTGTCCAACACACCATCTTGATTTTCTGGATATAATATGTTCATTATATATATGGAGGTTTTATCATTATGGTGAAATATGTAAAATATATACGAATAATTTTTTTTTCAAATATATCTTCTCATAGAAATTGATCAACATGGGGAATTGGTGAAGACTATAACTACTCATGTATTATGACTTCATAACAAACTACCATTGTAGGAAGTAAAATAAGGGGGTTGATGCATTGAGTATGAAATATTGAGTTTTGACTAAAATGTGGATTCAAAATTTTCCAATATTTATGTATTTTTAAAGCTAGATTAGAGAATCATTAAGGAAGTAGAGAAATAATATATATTTTAAATTATTGTCAAACCATCCTTACTATATAAAATAAAAAAAATCCAAATTTGATAAAAAGAATATTCAAAAGAAAATTAAAGCTTTTAAAGATGGGAAGTTGGAAAACATTATCTTTGAAGATGCTATACAAAAATATAGAAAGTGTCTATGATTACATCTTTTAATGAGCTAAAATATTAATTATTATATGAATCTCATAGCTCAAATTTCACTATACACACTGGTGGAACCAAATTGTTCTAATAATTGAAATAATATACTTGGTGGTATTTTATAGAATGATAATTTTTTTACTATATATCAAGATTCATTGTTGTTCAGTAAGTGCATGCCAAGATACAACATCCTAATGGAATCATTCATCCTCTACCTATTCTTTTGTGGAAATGAGATGATATTTCTATTAACTATGTCACTGTATTTCCAAATACTCTAAGTAAGAATTATTCTATATGGGTTATTTTTTATCACCAGACCAAGTCCACACATTTCCTTCATAAAAGGGAAGATATACCTATTGAGAACCTCATGAGGATTTGTATTAGTTAGGATATAAGATGTCATAATGCTCCTATTTCAATTGTATCTTATTTGGATCCTTGAATTACATCAAAATACAATAAGTATCTCCATAAGGATCATGCCACTGAGTTACATTTTAGAATTGGTTATCATCCTCATACATATGGATAGTGTGAAAGGACTATTCAAACATTAAATGATATGTTGATGTCAGGATCCATGAATTTCAATGTATGTGGGATTAGTAATTACTTGTGGTGGAATTACTATATAAAAGTAGCTTTCATTCTAGAGTTCAAATGGAGCTATATGAAGCAATGTACTCGAAGTTGTGAAAAAATCCATCTTTTTGTGATGAAGTTTGTAAAATTAAGATTGTAGGCACATATCTCAAAAATGAGATAGTAGTGAATGTAAAGAATATTAAAAATCATATTAAGGTAAAACAAGGTATAAAAAATATTTATGTCAATATCTGAAGTGAGGCTTTTTAATTTCATGTGGGATATCATATTTTCTTAAAGCAATCTCTAAGGAGGGTGTTATAAACTTTAAAAAGAAAAGGAAACAAATTGTTGGGTATATTAGGGATTTTGTAATTATAGAAATAATTAAAACTATATATAATCATTTTTAAATTCCACATATCCCCTCTAAAGTTTATTATGTGTTCCATTTCTCATTATTAAAGAAGTATATTCCAAACCCAATACATGTAAACACCTCTAAGGATATAGAATTTAAACCATATTTTTCTTTTTGTGATGAGCCTATCACGATTCCTGAAACTAAAAAATGTGTGAAATTAGTAGAAATTATTAGTTAAGGTAATTATGATAAATCATAATATATTGGAGGAAATTTGAGAACATGCGGAAGTAATGATGAATAATTACCCACATCTGTTCAATATGTGATATCTATGAAAATTTCTAGGATAAAATTTTTGAAAGAGAGAAGAATATAACACCCAAGATAAAACTATAATAATTGAAATTTTAATACAAAAAGGAATAAATAAAATGAACATTTTAATATCTAATAACACAAAATTTCTAATTTGATAAGTCAAATATCACTTTTAAACTTATCATGTCGAAATATGACCAGAATGAGATTTTGGAAATCGCCTTTAGAAAGAAATTTTTATGAATTATTGAAAATGTAGAATCAAAAAAATTTATTCTTATTTATAATTTTTTTTATAACATATATTATTAATTATGAATTTATTAACAACCTCTTATAAATAATTATATAATCATTTGAATGTAAAAAAAGTGATTTTTAAAAAATTCTCCTTTTGCACATAATGTAATTATAAATGAAGCTAATCTCTATTAATGAATGATTTTAATGAAATTTTTATATTATAAATTCAATAAAATAAATTTTCATCCATATAATGGTGGTTAGTAGGAAGAGATTCAGAATAAATCCATCTTATTCTGTAAATATTCATTTTCATAAAAAAATAATTTTCATCATGTTATTTTGGGTTCATTTTCTAAATATATTTTTTCCACTTATAAGGAATGAATTTGATAAAATGGTTTCCAAATTTCAAATCCCCATGTCCAAAATTTTTAAATAGGTTAATTTCACTTTTAATCATAATGAATAGAAACCTAGATAAGAATTAATTACTATTATAAAGGATAAAATTTCTTCAAAGGCGATTGAACTAAAAATATTAGAGTTAAAATGAACTAAAAATATAAAAAATATATCATTTGATTATATTTTAACCTTCTACCACTAATATTTTATATTTTGAAGAATTTTACACACTTTACATGAGTATGAAATATAATATATAATAATATTTCAAGTATTTACAACATTTTCACCAGCCTCACTTATAAAAGGGAACACACACTCCACTATTATGAAAAAATATTAAGAGATTTAAGTCCACAAATAACTACCCAAATAACATCCAAACACCCCTAACAATTTCCTTCAGGTCATAATCTTACCAAAATAACACTTTAACAACGATAAGGGTTTAATCCAAAGGAGGTGACCAAAATAAGAGGTATATGCTATTACTGTGTTTTTTGAGGTTCTAATATTCTTAAACCTCCTATAAATATTCAATAACCATATAAAAATTATTCAATTAGTATATACACCATAATGAGATGTTTTTATTTTAATTTTATATCCATTCATCTTTATTTTATATTATATATAAAATGAAATCATCTCTCATACGTATGTACGACCTACCATCACCATGTAACAGTGTAATTCATTTTTTATCACATTTTTACTTGGATAGTTATAGAGATGGAATTAATGAATATATTTGATTTTTATTAAATAAATATGATTCTATAAATATAATATATCATCTACCTTCTAACCTTTACATCCATTGAAAAATGATATCATTGCTCATTCATATGTGTGTATTATCACCTCCCAAAGTGATGTGGTTAATTTTTCAATTACCAACATTAATGGATTATTATAAAATTTTATACAATGAATAAAAATTACAATTATTAAATTATTAAAATTATGCAGATTATGGAACCATATCATAACCCATTTAACTAAAGTCAATATGCATAAGAAATTATAGAGAAATTGACTGGACAACCTAAATTAGAAAATGTAAGAAATAACTATTAAGGTAATTGATTTAAAATGATCATAAAAGGAACATTAAAAATATAATATAAATAAAAAATGATATTAATAAAGTATGTAATAAATTTATATTCATTTTAAATGATGATCATACATGTTTGACTAAATAGAGACCCACGGTTATGAATTTCTGTTATAATCTCATTTTATTTTGACATTTTTTTAAGTTAGGATTTATTTTGATAATTTATATGATTCTAATATCTCAAAAAACTAAATATTTTCCCTTAAATATTTATTTGTTTCGTCTAAATGTTTCTTTTCCATTTCATCTCTTTTTGGATCAAGAATCAATAAGTTGGTTACATATAAGGGAAACTGAAATTATATCTTCTATTTAGTCGGGATAATTCATCCACCATATACATGTTCTTTATATTATTTCAAGAATGTTATTATATAAACAGAAATGATTAAAAAAATTAATTTTCAACTACCATTTAAATTTTTTCACAAAGGATTATTCAAATGATCTTTCAGAATGGGTGTTTTGGATTCCTTTAAAATAGAATGAAAGGAATGTTTTTTAATAGAAAGGTAAAAATGGATTATCCCACCTCAAAGAATATTATTCTCTAGTTATATTTATCTAAAAGTTTCTATGGTTATTTATAGAAAATCCTTATCTATTTATTTCAAATTTATAAAAAAGTGTCTTATTTTCATATTGGAAAAAAAAATTAAAAGTGATTTTTAACTTCATTTTTTCAAAAAGTTATAAGGAAGTTATTTTTAATGTTATTCTTCAAATTTATTTTCTATTTCTATAAGGATTGGTATTAATATAAATCCTATATTCTAATGAATATTTTTTCTCCATTAATCCTTTACTAATTTATGGTTTTGTGACCATTTACTGTCACATGATCACATTACCTAACACTCTCCACCATTTAATTTGAAATTATTTTCTCCTCTATATCAATTTTTAAGTATGATGTATTTATAAAACATCATTTACACCACTTTTAATTTGTCCAAACAATATAGTATTTCAATATATAGTATTATTTGAAGGAATTTTATTAATAAATTCCTTTCATTTATTGAGAAAATTTGGTTGATCTTTATTATTGAATTATTACAGTTATTTATTTATTAATAAGATATATTTATTATGTATTTTATTTTTTATTAAATTTTTAATGAATAAATTAGACATATTTTTGTGACCGTTGGGTCCTAGTTATAGATATCCCATCCATTCAATGACAGGTCTTATAAGACAATACAGTAGGCATGAAATATTCTTTGTGTCTCTGGTTTACACCTACACATTTATTAAAAATATATTGATTGAGACCTTTATGGTAAGATTCATGATATCTTCATTTAATCCTTGATGGTAATATCCTAAATTTATAGCATTATTCATTTACATTCTAGATAATTATGTTTCTATTATCCAAGTGATTGTTATGTTGATTATATCCATGGATGTACGTTAAACTCAAGTTGTTGATTGAATGGAATGTATTTTGATTATCCACTCAAACTTATTTATTATAACTTATTTGCTCATCATAAATTATTTTGTATATAACTCGTACTGAGAATATGAGGTCACCATTTATTTATTTTCATTTCCCCATGATATAAAGAAAGATTATATTAATTATATCAATGTTGAAATAATGTTTGTTTTGTTACAATTTTATATTTCCAATTTAATACCTTAATAATGTATGTTTTATTTTCTTCAAGACTAATACACTGAACAAAGCTTTATGGTGTAATCCCATTAGTCTTATAATAATGTAACAATGAAAACACTATCTCTAATTTACTAGATTTGGGGTTGTTACATAAATGGATTTGGGATGTGTTGGTAGAGAATAATGTAAAGAGTTACATTGGTTGTTGAAATTGATGTCAAAGTTAATTTAAATGAATGGATCTAAGATAATTACAATGATCTTAGAAAGTGATTTAAGTCGACTATAATTTATATCAATATCATAACATTTAATTTTTTCAAGTAATGTAGTTTGAATACTCTATTCAAAGCATTCAAAAATTGGAATATTAATCCCAATTCTCACAAATAATCCAAAAAAATATTTATAAATTTTGTTCACTAAAATATTTTAGAGAGTGGGCTTTATCATATTGACATATAATTATGTGGATTTAATTATATATATAAGTATTGAGTTTATTAAATCATTAAAATCACAACAAAGATAAGGTTGATTGAGATTTTTAACATATGGAATATGGTAATATGTTCACTTATGAATTTTTTATAACTCTTAAAAGAGTTAAAAATAAATAATATATCATGATATATAAAATTATATCTCTAATTTAACATTATTTCATGTTGTATTCATATATTTCATGAACTAAAATAAAAATTTCCTTCTAAAAGTATGACATTGAATTATCTCTAACTGATGTTTCCAATGTATTTTATATGTTGTGACAAAATATTATGGTTAGTGTGGTTATAATTTCATATCGAGATATAGAATATAAAGACAAGGAATAAATTGAGTTTATAATGTTGGACGACTCGCCATGTAAGCCACATAATGTGGCATACACTATATCTTTTGTATACTAGGGGTGTAAGTTTCATATTGAATCTATGTTCCTTAGGATTAAAGGGAAATAATAATTATAACCTCCATACATCAATACCACTATTATGAAGTCCATGAGGATTATAAAATTAGGGGTGTTTGGGTATGTTGTTGATCATGTCATCAGTTGAGGCTTAAAGTAGATGGTATTTGTTATCTCACATGAAAGGTATGAAATGTTTTCCTATGGTTGATATAAAATAATGAAGTTTATGTCAAAACCAAGACAAGGTGCATGTGATGTTGTTATATATTTATATGAGGGGAAATTAATGTGATCATCTAATTTTATGGATGAAACATTATGTATTCATACATAGTATATACCACATGTTCACTCAATGTTTTATAAAAAGGGGTTATATGATTATGTGTACATTTATATGATACATATGGTAGTAAAAGATATGGAGATACATGTGTTTTTTAAAGATCATGAACAATTACTTGATAGCTTGAGTAGTATTGATGGTTTTCTATAGTATGATATTTGTTTACATTAATAGATTTATGAATTCATAATTTTTTTCAACACTAAAAGGGATCTTAGAGCCAAAAATTATGGTAATAAAAACTATGATCAGGTCTATAAAATTATGAGAGAAGCCCGAAAAGTGATTTTAATGATATCTAAAAGAAGTTCTGTATGGATTTAAATAATTTTTCCACATTATTTAACATACAGTGAAATATTATGATATATTTTCCAAGAATAATTTCTAGAAATATCAAAAATAATTTTTGGATATGTCTTTAAATGTTTCACATGATATTACAAATGGTGAAAGATTTTTATGTTTATAAGTATTTAGTGATGGTGGGATATTGTTGTAATTGTGCACTAAATGGCACAACCATGAAGTGGTAGATTAATTGATGTTGTGGTGTATGTTGGAATCCCTTATGATATAATAAGGTTCATTATTTAATGGTGTTATGAATGAACTTTCATTTTATGTGATAAAATTATAGTTCTTTTAATCATTCATACCAAATATTATCATGATTGTATTTTCATCAGGTGATGATTATTTTTTGGATATCATATATCTTGCATGAATTTTTAAACAATAAAAAATTCAGGTTATTATTTGGAATAACATTCCAATTATTTAAATGTGTAAAATGTTTATAAAATATTCCAATAAATATTGGATGAATCATTGAGGATCATAGTTGGAAATATAAAGAGGTTTGATCTAAATACATTTTTTGTGATTTTAAAACTCATGCTATAACTCTTAAGAACCAAAATCTATCTTTCACCTTTATTTTCATACATTAAATGCAAGTATCTAGAAGAACATGGATGTGAGGGATATCTTGTCCAAGCCTCAGGATATTTCCATGACCCATGGATATCCCTTGAGGATAGAACACTTCAATTTCTCCTCAATGATCTGGATCAAATTACTATTGGAATCTTGTATATACATGATCATTAAGGTGAAAGGTACACATTTTACATAATTTTATTATTCATTACCAATTTATTGATAGATTCTAGGTTTAATTCGAGTTTTGGAGTTTTTTGTCAACTGTGTTTAGATGTTAGAAATCCCTAAAAAACCCTTTACGAATTTTTGAATTAATATATACCATTTATTATTATATCATATTTCCTATATATATGTGATAATTTTATAATGAAATTAGTATTTCGTATTATATACACTCTATTTGTCTCATGTTTACTTATTTTACATTCTAATTGCATAATATGCCCATCCACTATCATTCGATTACATTAAAAACTATGTTTTATCTTTGATCAATATTATAACACATTAATAATTTAAAATTAAATCTTTATTTAGTTAACATTTTTATTTTAAATTAGTTTTATGAACTAATTTCTTAACATTTATCCATTTTTATATAATTTCAATATTTGTGAAATATACAAACATGTGTTTCTAATTTTTTATTTTTCAACCAAACTCAATTATAACTATCTTTTATTGGGGATATCATGTGTTGGTGTCACACCCAAGATTTAATATTTAGGTATGTATTTAGACTTTACATGTTTTAACCATAACTTGGAATTTTCAATTAAAAATTTTGATATTTTGAAAAAAATATATACTTCTTAGTTTGGTTGCATGGTCCTAGAACTATGCAAGCTGGCTGTGTAGGATTAATTTTTTAATATAGTAGCATCTATATAGTATACACATTGTCTACATATCTATGTAATTATACCATTAAACCAATTAAAAATTACAAAATTTTAGTTTTGAATATATTAATTAAATATAGTAACCCTCATTTAATTCTTGTAAAATACAAGTTCTAGATGATTATGTAAGAAGACCATATAGCCCATGAATTATTTCATTATTTAAATATTGTTATGAGTGTTATTAAATTTATATTGGTATACCTTAATAGTTTTTATCAACCAAAATATAATCTTTTTTGGGTTTTAAATTATATGACATGGGGTGTGCCTTAGTATTTGTGATTACGGTGGTTTTTGATTATGCCCAAGTGGTGTTTGAGGAAATTACTATCCCAGTTTTATATGGAATAAAATGTAATGATTTTAAGGAATGTTATGTTTGGATTTTGCTGATTTATTTAAATTTTTATAATTATATACTTTTTTGTTTGTGTGATGATTGGTATCTTTAAATGGTTAATTCATGAATTACACCAATCAATTAGTTATTCTCTTTTAAATATTTAATTATTCTTTATGGTATTTATTCTTCTTTAAATTGTGAATAATTATATAATAGGATAATCCATGTATTTAATTTGGTAATATAGAAACACGAATCAACAAATATTCATGGTAAAATTACTTGGTTACTAGTACACTCTCTATGACAGGTTCAATTATTTCTTATAACGAAAATATACCAAGATTATTTCTTCATAATTAGGATGAGACTTTGACTATGGTTGGTAGTCTAAATACATATCCATATATGCCTATATGTTCATTCTTCTAGTTCAGGATGAGGATCTAGATAAAGGTCTATTGGTATTTAATTATGGATTGTGATGTGATTATTCTCTTGATGATTTATTGGATATTTTCCATGAAAATTTTTATCATAAGGGACTTGTTTTACCCAACTGTGTCCCTTTATTACCAACCCACGATGCACTATTTTATTAAAAATGTTTCATATTAATTCCTTAATTACATTACGAGAATGTTTCTTCACCTTCTTATCTTTTTATTTTGAACCTTATACATGCTATCATTTCTTATTTTTATTAAGGAATAGAGTGGTACATTATTTATATATATATATATATATAAATCATAACTTGATTTATCTTATAAAGTAATTGAATGGAGAATGTGGTTTAATTCTATAGGGAATGTCTTGGTCAAACCCTATACACAACATTACATTGTATGTAGACCCTGTTTTGTCTAACACTAGTAAAATAAAGATTGTGCTAAGAGGTAGTGGGTTCATGGTACCCCTTTTGGTGTGACATTTAGGTGGTGATATAATGGGAGATTCCCTTTTTTAAAACGGATATGTGTACTAGTATTTAGTATTTTTGTTATATTTGGTCATGCATTTTTATATCTCTTATGTATGCCATATATCGACTCCCCATCACGATGTCTCTTTTCATTTAGTCATGTATTTTTTACATGTATAGATCAATTAGACGTTTATTCTTCTTGGAAGGTATAGTTTAAATTTATTTTAACATTATTATATGTTCTTGGTTTTATATGTTTATTTTTTTAGTTATTATTAAATTTCAAAATAATTTATTATGTATGCATGATCCACAAATTTATGGGAATGTCATGTCAGATTTCATGTCATAACCCTCTTGTTCAATTGTATGTTCTATCTGGTGAAATAATTCTTAATGAATTAATTTGATCTCCAGACACTATTCTTCATCCTATTGTGATAAAGAACACACTTTGGGACTTATGACTGCCAACTCTCATACAAAGAAGCGGTATCCAGGATTAGTTCATAATAAAATGGTATAAGAGCCTCATTTTATTTTATGTAATTTGGTATTTAATGATATGTAGTAGATAATACCACAGTAATTCAAAGGGTATGTTATGAATATATATTTTCCCAACACTTGGTCTGATAATCCTTTAACTTACAAGGATTATCGGTAATATTTCATTTTAATTTTGAGCTTGACTCATTATTTATTGTTGAGAAATTATTGAGAAAATTAAAATTTTGAGTAAATTTCTCATTTAAATAATTTATGTGAATGATAATAAAATAATTAATGCATGTATTGAAACCTATTATGTGGTTCCTAATAAAATCTATAAGGATTTTTCATGATCTGAGGGACTAATAATGCTAACCATTTAGATTTGAAAATATGTTGTTGTTGTGGTTTCCTATTAAATAAATGTTAATATCCATATATATTTCATTTGTAATTCTTATGGTAAAAACGAACCTTTTTTAAATTATTTCAATTTTATTTTAGTTTTTAATATGTATTTTTCCTCCTATTTGACTTTATATTGTATAATTCCACCAAAAAGAGTCCCTAGAAACCCATCATAGAGAGAGAGAAATTTTTACACAAGAAAATCCTCATGTTGACCGAAGTCTTATAGAGGAAGTAGTTAAAACTATACAAGCTACGAAATGGAGAATTAAACCTGGTTTAATCTAAAAATGGATCGATCTGAAGAGTTATTTTTCTATATTATATCTTATTTATGAGGAAGTAATGATCCTTAGGAAGATGAGGAATGATAATATAATATTAGAAGAATACTAAAATTTCATGAAACTATCAAATATTCCAATGTGAAGTGTGATAAATTTATTCTTTGTTGGTCCAATTGGAAGTGTTAAGAGTATATCATTTTGGAGAAGATGAAATAGAACCAAGCATTTAATGATTTTAAGGTTATTTTTTATCAATAGTTCTAATCAAATATGATGTATTTGGCCATGTCAATGGAAATTTATACCTTTATCAAAGTAATATAATAGTTATGGAGTATGTGAAAAACTTTATTTAAGTTATAAATTTTTTACTTGTAATGGTATCAAATTATTCAATGAATTATTAGATATTTGAAAGGATTATTTTCCTGGTAATCCTATTTAAAGTCTTCTAATTCAAATTGCTAACATATGATGGAGTTTTAGATAAGTATTTAATGGTGGAGAGTGTTCTATATGGGTGTTTTGTGATGTGAGGAACCTCTCCCAATGTTCTATGTGGTAGTGAAGGTGATTTCATTCTAATGAAATGGAAATAGGATGAGTTCATATGGGAAATTGGAAGTATCTCTAATTTCTTATCCTAGTAAAAATTATTAGTGTGGTGGATATTAATTATCTTATATATCGTTAACGTGGTATGTTATAATACTTGAGATATTTGTGAAAAGGGTCTTTTATGTTTTTTTATTCTTATAGTCAAATGATCCATCTTAAATTTTATTTGAATCAACACTCCTAAAACAAGTGGGGTGGGATATTCTTCTCTAGATAAATCTCAATTATTTTTTGATACCTATAAATATTTGGGAACTCAACCTTAGGAGGAATATGGTATATTTTATTCATTGTATAGAAAGAGTCAATTATGAATTTTTCTAAATCCTAGATCAAATCCTCATACTTCATTTGAATAAAAAATACGTATTTTCAAAAGAGAATGACCCTATGGGTCAGAAGATGTTATAGTAATACTGAAATGAATCATACATATTAAATCATTTACAAATATTTTTTTATTTTATATAAGTGCCTCGCATAATTCTATATCTTCCCATGTAATATAATTTCTGAATCTCCCATCTAATCCAATGTCATATATAATAAATATATAAACTCCTATTAAAATTAGAAGGATAAGGGTATTCATTATCATTACATTCTTATCTCCATACCTAAATTAGAGTAAGAGTGAGATTTATTTATTATTTAAATATATATTTTTTATATTATACTTATGATATATTATATTGATTTATTAAAATATTTTAATGATTTTTATCGATTACTATTTTCTCCTCTGATTAGAGTTATCATATATTTAAAATGGAATAAGACTCAAGATCGAGTTGACTAGGACCTACTCTACATTATAATATATAATTTACAAACAATATATATACTCTAAGGATTTAGAATCATGAATAGTGTTACAAAATTGATATTTATCTTGTGTTAAAGGATTTATTTGTGGCATTTCTTCACGATTTATCTATATTTTCACTAAAGAGGGAAATTAAATTTTATATTGGTCTAATTCTAATGGAAAACCCTATATCATTATTGTATCATATATATTTTTATAAAAGTACCTTTTTCATTTTTTTAATATATAAATATGATTTTATAGGAAATGTAATAGTGATAATTTTAAATGAAAGTTATTTATTTGAATAAAGTAACATTGTTAAGTATAGTTATTGTTTTATGCTCTTCAAGTTACAAAAATCATGATAAATAATGTTATTCATCATTCATAGATGAAGTTTTTTGATGGAATAAGTTGGTGAGACTTGGTAAAGATAAATTTGGTAGAATAAGGTTTTTTTAATGAAGTTACCAAACTGAGTTTAATGTAATGTTCATATCAGATGTAGTTCTCTAAACTGATTCTTGTTGAATGAGAATGTAGAAATATCACTGGGAAAAGTTTAATATTATAATTTTGAGTTATTAAGAGATGAATTAGTAGTTATATAATGTTTTATTTACTAATTTATGGGGAAATTATTGTTTAAATTTTGATTTGTAAGGTTATAAATTTATGATTTTTTGACTGAAATGTGTTTTTATGTTATTTATAGAAGAAGATACAATGAATTACACTATAATGAGAAGATGGAACTTGGAGTTTATTAAAACATGTGTTTGAAATAGAAAATGGATTTTTGAACCCATAGAAAGAAGATTTTGTACTTACTCAAAAGTAATAGATACACATTACTAGATAGAGACATGTGTTCTTACCAAATGCATATATTCCAACTCATTGGATGAAGAAAATTTTTAAATACTAGAAGAATAAGGTCATATGAGTTTATTGGATACATATTCGTTTGAGGGAAGTTGATATTATCGGAAGGAGGGTTTTTATCTATAGTAACATAAGATTGGAGAGAGAAAACTTATAGAAGCTATAGATGGATAAATGCTTATCAATATACCGGGCATACATAATTTATAGAAGCACCAGACTGAGATACATGTAATTTTTGGATGAAGTAAAGCATGTTAATATTTTCAGATGGAGAAATATGAATTTTTTTACACATGATAGAGACTTGAGGAGATTTGCATTATATTTGTAAATTCATATATAGAAATTATGTTGATTCATACTTACAATGTTAAAAAATCTATCCAAGAAAAGAGTAATATTTGAATATTTTATTAACATTGAGATTTGAAGAATATTTAATAAAGAAATCTCAATTTAATTATTTTGTATATTTTAGAGGTGGTTAAAGGAAAGAAATATTGAGAGTGAAATTAAACTTTTAAGCATGATCTTTCTCTATACTTCTTAAATAATGTTAATCTTATAAAATAAACCAAGAAAATTATTATAATGTGAGGTGTAAACTAAAATTACTATCATTCTATAATAATATGTGATATTCTAGTTGAAAATATTCTATGAAGTTAAAATGTTGGATAAGAATAACTGAAAATAGAATAACCTGATAAAAATATCAATTGATAGGATATAATTCCAAAATAAGAAGAATTAGAAGGACAACATTACAAAGTAAAAATTTCTAGAATAATAATTTCTAGAAACAGTGTTTTGGAAAGTTTAGTATTGAGTATATCCATATCATCCAAGATCTAGAGCAAGTTTGACGAATATAATATATTTTTTTCAATGTTTCTTAAGATGTTATAGAAATTATATAAAATTTAATTTGATACAAATTTCTTGTGTTGGAACATCCGGTGAAGAAGAATATCATTCTATATTGGGTTAACTCTAAATAAAAAGCTTGTGTATGGGGTCTATAACCAGATACTAGAGGTATGTGGTTGGGTTTTATAACCAAAAACTAATGGAGATTTCAATTATGGTTTATAAATAATTAATGAACAAATATTAGGGTGTATAACTAGTATAAAGAAGATTATATTTGGGTTGTATAAAATATTACTATTGAAGTTAGTGGTGAATATATGTTTGGGTGTATAACCAACATGGAACGAAGTATTATTTTACTAAAAACCGTATAAATCCTCATGTTCTTGTTTTTTTATTACATTTTCATTTTTATGAGGTGATTTTGTGATTTTAAGAAATAGATGATTGGGGATTTTACTATCCATAGAGATTAAAGCTATTAAAAGTGGGAAAATTTATAAAAATAAAAGAGATCACTGATTAAACCCTCTCCCTCAGTGATCCTACCAGACTTGGGTGCATCAATTGGTATGAGAGCCAGGATTATATGTAAATCCACTCAGTGAGGATAGATAATTTATATTTAGTCAATATTAGTGGTATTCCTAACTTTAATGACAATAAATTCACAATAATAAGGAATATAATGATACCATATCTACTATATCTTAGCCTAGAAGTTGTAGATGAAATAATTCCAGGATTTAAACCAATAGAGAAGGATTCAAAAATGATTTTTTCTGATAAAAAAAATCTAGAAGTCGATAGTAAGGTTTATAATGTTATTCTTATGTATTTTCCAGATAGTGTTTGTAAAAAGGTTATGGGTCTAAAGATAGCTAAAAAATGTAATAAACATGAAGGTATTTTTGAAGCAGTTTTAAAAGTAAACGATTAAAATATTTATATTTGTAGGAGTAAATTTGAATATATAGAAATTTAATAAGAAGAAACTATTAATGAGTCACTAGGGTAAATGAAATTTATAGAAATATTAGGGGAATCAGAGACACTTTAACTTATTAAACGATTTTAAAAAAGTTGATTATAGACTTCCTGAATCAATTTGATTCAAAAATATCATCCCTATTAGAAGGAGAATATTTCACTCTCTATGAGTTACAAAAAATAATCATGTCAAGACCAATTTCTCCCTATGATTTTACTCCTTATGATTATATTTTTTATGATTTTTTTTAAATTTTATCCTAATGTTTTCAAATATATTCAAGATTGTATTTGATTTGGTATATTTAATTTTTTAATTTAATATGTATATATCCATAGTTATCATATATTTTTTACGTTTATTTCTCATGCTCAATTTTCTCATGTTTATTTGTTTAATTTATATTTTTTTTATTTCTCTTTCACATAAAAGTTTTACCATTTACCTTTTCATAGTTATTTCATAGATATATTGATTATATTTTTCTTTAAATAATCTAACTATTAAAACAGTTACTCTAATTATGTAATTATTTATAATATGTACCTTATTTTATTATAAAATTAATTTTGAGTTTCAATCTCTTTGATCTTATTCTCTAGCAGGAACTCTCCAGTCATTTCAATATAGACCCTCTAATTTATCCATTGAAATATATTATTGAAAAACAATATTTTTTTTATTTTCATATACACATGACAAATATGGTTCTTGGATAAGTTTTTTTTTTCTATATAAAATCAGAATTTCATATAGAATTGTTTTTCACATGTATGAAAT
Source organism: Viscum album (assembly GCA_963277665.1). Taxonomy (NCBI): domain Eukaryota; kingdom Viridiplantae; phylum Streptophyta; class Magnoliopsida; order Santalales; family Viscaceae; genus Viscum; species Viscum album. The sequence continues at coordinate 899,754,325 of OY728131.1, read as the reverse complement.
GCGTCAAATTTCTTTGATATTCCAACCATTTTATAGTCAATCACACTTGTATATAAATTTTTTTTAGGTGGAGTCTTGGACATGATTTAATATGAAGATATGACTATCAAGAAAATTAATAATGAGAATTTTGTTTTTCTGTTATTTTAAAAGTTATAGAGTTATTTTTATAATAATACCTTTCTTCTGTAAATATTTTATCTTTTTCACACTTTTTATTACATATTTTCTTTACTAATTCCATTTTTTATTGAAAGATGATGAAAAGGTTAAATTCAAAGGGGGTTCATTGAATTTATGTAAGGATCTAAAATTTTATTTAAGTAGTTCTTGATTGATCAATTTAAGTAGTATTTAAATGGTTGTTTCTATATCATTATGGATTTTCACTAAAGTCATGTTTGATGTCTAAGTTTTATAGTTAGTAGAAACTAGATAAATCATATTAAAACTGTTATACAATAATTTGAATTAAATATTTTTGAGGGGGTGAATAAAGAAATTTTGGGGGATAAAATCAATAATTTTACTTATTATAAAATGGGAGAATTTTCATCGATTTTTCTTTCAACAATCAATACATTTAGTATACATACAAATTTATATTAAATTTTTTACTTCTATTATTATTTTGGACTTCACATATATGATACTAATGATTGAGTTTTCTATTTGAAACTCATTAGTTTAACCTACTATAGAAATGGAATATATTTCTATAAATATATTATTCCTATTTATATTTTTTATTTTCAAACAATATTTTCATTTTTTTGTGAGATATTTTATTTATGTATTTAATCTAGTAATTTTTTTTGTATAACATGTCAACATTATTTTTCCAATGTATTTACATTTTGTACGTGCATTTTTAAAGTATAATAATTAAATTTCCCATCTGTATTCATTTTGAATGTTTAATATTCATGATTTTCCACTGAGTTTTAAAATTATTAATATATTTAAATAATTTTTTATCTATTATGAATTATTATATATATATACGTGTTTAAAAATAGGAAAGTCCATGGTTGTGTTATCATTTTATAAAATGGGATACAACCCAAAAAATTGATCACCACTAGTAATTAATATTCCACATTTATCATAAAAAAAATTCAAACTATATATTGTTTTTTTGATTCTAGGTGTCGATCACATTAGGAAATAATTTTAAGGAGAAAGATCAGGTTTTAATTTTATTTCCTATTTTCTTAAATTTTTATCTAAACATCTGTAGTTATATAAAGGTCATTCTAATTAATTATGTATTTGAATTTTATAATTAACCAAACTTTTTTATGAATTATGTTCTGTATGAAAATTTATTGTTTATTCATTTTTAATCTGATATATATATATCCAATTTTGAATTGGGGTTCTATTTAATTTTGGAGTCCCTTATAGTAAACTGAAGTTATTATTTATTTTTATTATGTATATTATATTTTGTTCAAAATATAATCTATAATATAATTTTATGTTCAAATTGGTTATGTTTGTAATCTAATATTTAATTTAAAACTTTTTTATAACGTTATATCATAATATTTATTGAATTAGTTAAATATATCCTGTATTTTTGGATTGTTTTATGATCATTTTATATTGTGATATGTGGATTATTTTACTTTTTCTGCATTAATTTTTAAAATTTATAATTTTGAAAAGTTTTTTATCCTTAAAACATTTATTCATTTTATATGTTCTATGTTTTTTGGTAACATATATTTCAAATGTTTCATTTTTGTGAAAATAGGTAATGTTTTAATTTGATCAATTTATATTTCTTTATCAACTTCAAATTTGTTTCTACATAAATATATTACAACCACTATTAATATGTTATGAATTATTCAAAATCTATATTACTTTTTTTAATTTTTCTATATTTTATATACAGATTTTTTGTAATTCATATATTTTATTTTATTACAATAAACTTCTGAGAGAAATTGAATTATTTCAAGTGTAGGTATCACACACTTTATGGATGAAAAAAAATAATTTTACATATTTCAAGTACATATTTTAAAACAAAACATTATTATCCAAAACTAGATATGAACCAAGAATGAAAGATTCATGGATAGATTATGTCAATATAAAGTGAAATATAGGCAGATGAGTATGAGTCTTGTCTTGTTGATTTAATTATTACTTTAATTTTAGTTTCATATGAATTTAATTGCTCATTCTTTATAAGTACTTATGATTTTCAGGAAACTGTTATGAATATGTATTTGTGTGTGTGTGTGTGTTTCTTATATATGATCAATATGTTTTGTATATATATATATATGATATATATATAGATATACATTATGATGTACACATATATTTTTTTGAAATATAAATATATAATTCTAACATGTATGATCTGAGATATATATACATATTCACACAAAAAATGATATATCTATATATAATCATATATCCTATAAAATCATATACAGTATTCATTATGATTATTTAAATTTATATTGTTTAGAATTGGAATAGAGGAATTCATATTGTATGGGGTTTAATAATATTATGAAATATTAATATGTTTATGCTCTATTTACATAATTTTTCTAATCAGCATACTGTTTTACAGTTAAATTCCACATTTTAACAACACTACTAGAATAAAGGGCCATAATCACAAACCATGACCATGGTTATAGCCTTTGTGGATATGGATAAAGGTTATATCCATGATCACAATACCTTGGGTTTTACTGAAATTATTATATCCATGGGTCATGATAGTGACTATATCCCATGAATGTTGGGTGTTCCATATGGATCCACCTATATCCAAGGGAAGGTGCTTGCGAGTATAATGATTCCATGAAAAAAATTGTATACTTGATTTTGAACCCACATATCTCACATGTTACATAACAGAGTTTACCAACACACTGCAACATATTTTCATTAGGTATATAAACACACACACACACACATATATATATATAAGAATTTTAAAATTTATTTTTCCATCATCATTAAATTAATTATGATTTTTTCTGGTTGTGGATTGTTATTCCCACAGGTGACTATTCTGGTAGATTTATCTCCCCTATAGTCATCGGAAAAATTTTCTTACATCAACATCCTTCTACATCGTAGGCCATTTCTAAAGGCAAGGATCTATTGTGAAAATATCTCATCCTATAAACATGGGAAATAGAGCTAGTGGTTATAATGTTTTCCTATAGACCTTATATCCAAGACGAAAATAGAGTCATGGCTATAAGGTTTTCCCCCGATCCCTATAGCCATGACCATGGGGCTCCCATAGATGTATGGTATTTCCCATAACCTTCTGACATAGAAATATTTTAACCATGGTGACAAGAGTAAACATATTACCAAAGTAATAGGGTTTTCATACTAATAAGTCATTTTTTTAATAGTGAAATTTAAATTTTTGGTATATCAATGTAATTCCATAATTGTTTGCATAATTTTTCCACATGAATTTTATAAATTTCTCATAAATTTTATCTTAAAAGTGCTCTATCATACCTAAAACGTTTTTAATTTTATTAATTACATAATTTATTTTATTTGATAAGGGTTTGAGATGTAAAAAATATATGAATATTTTAAAACTAAGATAAATATTAATCAATTAGAGAAATTACAACTTCTAGGGTAGGACTTAGAGTATTCATTTTTCACATGTTTAAATATTAATCAGTATACATAAATTAATAATATACACAAGTATTAATATTTTTACATTATGCCAAAATTGGTTGAATGTATCTATAATTGTGTGTGAATATTAATATTTTATAAAAAACACATATATTTAGAAAATAAAAATGAATAACGAAGATTAATTTATATAGACTTGTATGAATACAATATCATTCACTATGCATACAAAATACATATATTATTTTTAATTACATTCTCATTTTATGAAAAGAATCAAGTATTTCTATTGTTTGATCCTTTATAAATATTAAGTATTCAGATACCTATAAATACTAATAATTTAATTTTTCTAATTCCTTTAGTCAAAAACTATATAATTAAATTATAAAATTAATCAACTAAAACAAATTCACTTTCATGTGCTTGAATTTTTTGGTGCTACATCTATAAATATTTTCCTTTACATTATCACCTCTCATATATTGATTAATATATTATTTTAATATTTATTTAAAATAATATTTTTAAGAAAAAAAATAAAAAGTGAAGAATACATAAGTGATTTCAACCATGGATCTTTAACATCTGAGGAGATTCCAAAATAGATGACTTCATAAAGATACAAGAAGAGGACAGAGATTAAAGATAATGACTCAATATCAATTGATATATTTAAACATACCTATATTGTAACATTCCTAATATTGGTAAACACTTTAATATATAATGAAAAATAAATTGTATTTATTTTTTAGTTATTTTACATTTATTCAAGAATTTTTATATCTTACAATGTTGTAATTATCAATATTTTTTAAAAATAAATGTTATTTCTTAGACCAATTATGTAATATTAAATTCATATAGGAATCTAAATAAATGAGTTTTTATGTAATAAAAATAAAAGGGCTTGGTAATAAAGCAATCATGCTCTAAAAAGATTTTATTAAAAATAAAGGCATTAAAAAATCAATACAAGGGGGTTTTACAAAGATGATTGTATACATCACCACATGAATCTTCCTCAACTGACTTACTAAAATGTGTTAGTTTCACAAAATACCATATAGATATTTCTTCCTCAATACCTCTCTTGTAAAGAGCATCATCAACTGGATTTTCTTCTCTATAGACATGTGTCACAACAATACAAAGTTGATCCATAGGGCTAAGACATTCAATCCAAGGTAGAAATATCTTCAATAGAACATTCTTTGATTGACTTATAGGAATTCCAACTACCATAGTTCAATCTGATTCCATATATATATCCCTCCATCCATGATATTATGTATACCTATCCTCCGTAACTATAGCTTATAACTTAGCATCAATTGCATAGCCATTCTCAATGAAGTGATAGATGCATCCCTTAATAAACCCTTGTGATTGTGGAAGATACCACCATAACCTAAGGTTCTCACTGTACCCAAATCCACCCTATCAAGGTTGATTTTCATCCACTTACATTTCAGAGGTATCCATCTTATAAATATAGGCATAAATGGCTTTTTACACCTACTAGTTACATAAAATAGATCTTAGAATCATAAGATTATAGAAATCATTTCTCATTCTGATATTATGGATTCTCACTAGAGCTATAACACCACAGTTCATATACATGATTTCATCATGTGTTGGGATTGTTTGGTTCTCAAATTCCCATGCATTTCGATCCCTACAAATAAAAAATATGATCACGGCTGTAGTAGACCGTAAGAGTTCCTACACCTAATTATTACAACCTGCTCTGTGAAAGGAATTAATTAACTACTCAAAACCTCTATGATTCAACATGAAACCAAAAATATCCTATAAATAAATCAATAATATACATGAAAATTTATAGGATGAAAAAAAATTATTAATATATTCATCCACATCAAGGAGTAAATAACATATAAAGGCTAAGATAATCTCTAAATGCTATAGAATCCAATGAAAAGGTACCATTTTCTTCAATATTCTCCACAAAATCAAGAAATGAATAGATGAAATAAACGAATTTTTTTAATCTAACATCCAAGAAGGGGGAACAAAAGATCTCATTACACATATATCTATAATAATCCCTGGAATGTCGTTTGCCAAATGGACCGCACCGCCTTGAAACCCAAACTAATTCGGGCGAGAAGGCAGGAATGGTGAACCACGAATTCCGCGAAGCCACCTGAGCTGAGGAATCCTCCAGACCTCGACGAATGTGGATTTTGCCACCACGGGAACCCTAAAAGAAGGAGGCGGCGACAAGGGAATCTCCCGAGCGAGTTGAGCCCCTTACTGTGAGTTTGGTTGGTGTTTTGCAGTGGTTTCCGAGCTTGAGAAGGATGACGACGATGAGATTTAGGTATTGGGATTTCTTCTGATGCCTTGTAATTGTCTTTCTCTTTTCTTGGATCTGCTTGTGGTTTGCTTGGTTTTGAGCTGTTCATGATCTATTGGAAGAACATAATGCCGGTGTTGGGTGAATCTGCATATTACCTGGATGATTTTTTGATGGTTGTGACCTTTTAATTGGATGATTTTTGGTGTTGGTTGTGATTTGTCTCATGGATGAATATTCAGCTTTCATTGTTGTGTTTCTGGTTGAATGTTTTGATTTGTTTTTTTTGGATTTGTCAAATTGTCTCTGGTGGAAGGGCTCACTGGCGATGTGGTTGAAGCAACAATAGGGCTGCAATTTGTCAATTTGGAGCAGCTGCCTTGAGTTTGATATTTTTTGATAATTTGAATTTTTAATTCAACTGCTGTTGTGATTTCTAATCTGGTAAGCGGGTTCCACGACTGCCATTTTTGATGTTGGGTTATCGTCTGTACGGTTACCGGTAACCCATAAACCGGATTTTTTGAAAATGAAAAAATGGATTGCAGGATCTATAATAATCCATGGTGCTAAAAATTCTATTTGAATGAGGCTTCCATATCAGAGTATCCATATAAGTGTATTCATATATTTCCTTCTCTAATTTGAGATTATCTAGGATAATCCCATAAGTACAAATGTTACATTGAATTTTAGAAATATATAAGTCTTCTGTTGAATGAGGAATATCCATTTCATTAGATGCTACATTTGATAACCAAACCATCTTTTAATAATTATAAGAGGACTTCCTATATAGCATCCATTTCGAGGACTACAGGATTCCACTAAAAGAATGACTAATGGAGGGCCAAATCGAGGATGGTATTTTAATATAATTTCCGTTGAGTAATTTATTCCCAAATTTGTTGTACAATAATTACATTGAAATATCATTTGATGTGAGAAGATTCCAGATGAATTTTTTAATTAATATCTCATTGAATATCCTGATATCCCAAATTCCCATACCTCCCATTTCAATATGTTGGATACACTCACTCTAGGAAACTGTGACAATATTCCTATCATGATTTGATATAGTCCTAATAAAGCTATGAATCAAATTTTACAGCTCATTAAGAATAGTTCTAGTATATATATATAAGGATAAGTCATAAACACACATGTAAGTGATTGTAGAGTTAACAAGGCTGATTCTTCCCACTTGAGACATAGACATATATTTTCAGGTTTCAATTTGATTGATAATTTGGATGTATATATTCTCTATATATCACCATTTAGTTTAACCCCCAAAAAGAGTTAATCCAAAGTAAGTAAAAGGTATAGATCCTCTCTTGACCCCAAGATTTCTAGACACTCTAATTTCCTTGGTTAAAGTAATACATTCCCCAAATATCATGGAAGCTTTCCCCCAATTGATAAATTTTCTAGAAACTTCTTCATAGTTCTCCAAAATATCTTTAATATATAAAATGGTGTTTTTTAGATTTCCAAAACAAATGGATATCATCATCATACAAATATGTGAGGGTGAAATTATTTCTCTTCCGTCCTTCTTTATTAATATATACCAACATGCACATGATCAAAATGACATGTACTAATGTATTCATCAGTAATAACAAAGGGAAGACCATATAAGGGATCCCCTTGTCTCACCCCTCAAGAGAACATGAAAAAAAATCTTGGAGACCCATTAACAAGAACAAAGAGCATAGAGATCCTAAGGATGAAATTAACCAAACTGATTCCCCTATTGGAAAACTCATGCATTCTTATAATAGTAAATATGAAGATTTATTTTATTTTATCAAAGTCCTTAGAGATAACTATTATAAGGTCTATGTTACTATCCCTAAATTTACTTCTCATTATATAGGAACATTCAGAAGCCGCATAAAAATAATTTTAAATGTCTATTCTAGGTTCAAACCCAAATTTATTACAAGTAATAAATCCTTTGGAAACTCCCCCAATCTATTTTCCACAATTTTATAGATCACATTTTTAATTTGGTACCCAATAGCCATTTGTCGTAAATACCTTATATCAACAAAATTATCATTCATTGAAATTAGAAAAAAGAAAATAGCATTAACTCCAAAACGTATAGAATCATGATAAAAAATTCTATTATCACATTTACAATATCTACGTTCTTATGGTCTCAATAGAAAATAAAAAATTTATTATATAACTCGTCCTATAACACCCCAATCTTCCACAGTACGCTTCCCTTTGAATAATGCAATAGCATGTGTTGTACACAACTTCGAGTTCTAACACACACCACAACCAATCAAACTAGCCGTTATGAATAGTAATACCTACTTTTTGAAATTTTATCTCTCAAAATGGACTTCATTTTTGGTTTCAGAGTATTGAATTTAGGTTAAGGTGAAATTTTGGTACTTTTCAGAAAATTTTTATATTTTGATGAATAGTGAAAATTACTAAATTTTAATTAAACAAACTTTTTTAATCAAAATAAAAAATAGTGATAAATTATGAATTTGAGTGGTTTTAAAGTATATTTAGAATATATTTTTACCATTTAATACAATGTTGGTCATTGGACATAATTTCACAATTAAACTGGATATAAACAAGTATCAAACTTTTGATAGTTATTATATCATAAAAACACGCTTTTTGTTTTGACAGCGGGAATTAATTCTAAATTAATTTCTGCCACTTCTGTATTTTGAATTTGGAAAAATGGATTCCATATTTGGAATCAGGATGTAAAAATTGTGTAAATAGGTAACTTTTATTTTTAGACATTTTGAATAATTACTTCGGTAAATATTTTATTTACCATGGTTAAAGGGTAAATCCGATAAATAAGGGTTAAAAAATAATATTATAATAATACTAAATTATCCTAAAACGTGTCCTAACCTTATTGGTGGATACATTTCCGACCATGGGCATCTTTGGGTCGATTTTTGGAGCCCATGGAGCCACTTGTAGGTGATAGGGACACTTTATTTTAATTAAGTTAAAATAAATACAAAAATGACATAAGCATATATCTTTTAGAAAAAAAAATTTCACATAGGGTTATATATATTGGATTTTAAACTATAAATATTCATTAGAAATATAAAAATATTTCCTAAATAATGATATTTTATTTATAATTTTTATACATTAAATAATTAAATTTATTTATGACACAATAATGATGCAGTAATTACCATAATAGTGGAAAATTAAAATAATTGATATTATAAACACCCAAATAAATATAATTTGAGACTTTTTATGAATTAAAATAATTGTAGAGGTTAATATGACATGTTACAATTGATTTACTTAACTTTTTTCGAAGTAATAATTCTGTTATGATTTTTACAAAAATCAATTCTTGAATAGTGTCAAAATTGACATAAAAGAGTTATTAAAAGAAATATTATATTATTAATTGAAATTAAATTCCTAAAAATCTAAGGTTCGGCCAAGAGACTTATATAATGATAGGTGTATCTTTAATGGACCACTTGGGGGTCTATTGGATGTATATAGTATGTTTATTAACAATATAATATAAAAATGCAAAGTGACCTGGTAATTGTTAAACTAATTAACTAAGAGTTAAAACTAAAAGATAAGGTTTATATAGTGACCCAAACCTGTATAAAACCTATTGGTTGAGTGTTTTCCGACCCATCCCCACCTTAAAATTTAAATAATACACTTTGGATCCATTATAAATTGAATATGAATTTATTATAAAATAATATTTCTAACTTTTTCAAGGGTGCCCCTCACCCCTCTTATAAAAGGGCACTCCCCCTTATCATTAATTAACACCTTAAAAGCCTTTTGTTTCGGACAAAACCTGCCCAAATACTCTCTCAACTTCCCTATATTCAACCTATAGGCCTTAGTGTGATCTGAAATCCAACCTAAGTAGCCCTTTTGATCAAATCAAAAGAAATAACCCGAAGAAGAGGTAATGTTTTCACCACCCTCTTTCAAGTTCCTTTCTTCTTCCACTTCTTCTTTCTTTGTTATTTACATTCTAAAATAATAACTCCAGTATCTTATATATACTTTGATGTTATTATAAACATGGTACAACCATATTCAGTATTCTATCCATCCTTTGAATGACATGTCACCATACGTGCGTACGTACGGCTTACCGTCTTCATGTCGTGGTGTAATTGTTATTCAAAACATTATTTTTTTGGATGGGTATAATAATGATGTATAATTTATGTAAATAATAAATATAAAATGATAATGATTTTGTATATATGATATACCATCCAATTAAATATTATTTTAATATCAAAAGAATGATATTATCGCTCGTGCGTACGTACGAGCTACCATCTCCACGAACGCAACGAGATTCATTCTCCATCATACCCATTCAAGTATAATTATAATATGATGATTAAAAATAGTGTTTAAGGACTTTATATCATTCTGGATATGAATAATATACACCCTATACATAACAAACATGACTTATGTAACAAAACATATAGAGGAAAATGAGTAAGTTAACACCCGAAACAGTGATAATACTAAGATATTATTTACAAATCAATGTTAAAATATCATATATGATATCATATTAATTAAAATTATTCTTGTATAATTTAATAACAATTATTTCACCATTATAAAGGAGGTAAACCTACCCCCAACCATGGAAAATTACAAGGTAAGGGGTTTTCATCTCACTCTTTATTCCCGTGACATTCATGCCATATTGCCACTATTACCTTTTGTGTGGTGTACGTACTGCCCATAATTGTATTCTTTGTGTAATAAACTTTAATTTATGTGTATTTACATATTCATTGTATGATACCTATTTCATTAGTTGTATGATTTGTATGTTACCAAATTGGTAAGGGTTTATTTCGCAATCTCTTCATTATCAGAGGTTGTTTATACGTAATAGTCTATTGGGACTTCTTTATCATCCACATCCATGTTTCTTAAAAATGTATTTCAAATTTTTTTACTATTTACTAGAACATGGGTTAAGTTCATTTATACCCTTGTTTGACTTTTTATAAGATTTTTATAAAGGAATCTTTCCGTCATTTTCCAAAAAATGTCCTTTTTACACTTTTCGACAGAATTAAGGTAATAATGTCTTTTTTAACTTATATGGCGGGTGCGGCTATTTTATTCCGTTATAAAATCTTTGAAGTTTACCTTACAAGATTATAAGAAAATTTTCAAAGTAAATGTTTTATTTTATAATTATGAGATTTTTAAATGATTTCAAAAAAAGATATATTTCTCTCCAATATATGGAAATCCAGTGCAAATGTATACGTATTTAACGCAAGATTAAAAATGTTTTTAGAAAACCTGACTCTCGAGTGTGGTAGACAGGATGGGATTGGGCATGAACCCATCATGGCCTATAATTAGTCGAGTAGTCTCAGAATTAGTTATTTTATTTTCAAAAGCTTGCATAATGTTTTCAAAAAAACACTGAAGTATATTTGAGAAATTTTAAACGTAAGTATCTTCTAAAAAAATTGCATCGGTAGGTCTCATGAGACAAACTAGTGTCTTGGCACAAGGCCTTGACAAAATCTTATTTGTAGTCTTGGAACGAGGCCTTGGTTATGTGGTTATGATATTCAGGCATTATGCATTCCATCATTATGAAAGTGGTTATTGATATTGCATGTGATTATTCGATTAGTAGAATATCCATATGAATAAGTAAATGGAATTATTTCATTTTATTTCTGCCATATTATGTTGATGTTCAAGTTTAAAAGACTTTTGTTTTAGTTATACATTGCCTTAAATGTTTATTCTTATTTATGAAAGTTTCTGCTATATTGTTATCCTTACTGGGCATTTGAGCTCACCCCTTTCAATGTTTTATTTTTTCCAGGATGTGAAGAAGTAATTTATGAATGACCTCCTGGGATAGTATGTGGGGATATGAGTGTGGACTATGGAGACTATGTTGTTGTAGTTTTCATTTTATGATGTAATGTAAACTTTATTAATGTATCTAGTTATTCCAAGGCTACTAAACTAATCGGTATTTTGAGACTTGATCTTTCTTCTGATCATACCAATGTTATGTAATAATGCACCGACTCTGGGTAACTGGGGTCGGGGTGTTACAGTTGGTATCAGAGGAAGTTTAGTACAAACCTTGGACTCTAGATTTAGATAAAGTCTGATTAGAGCATATAGACCTAAGATGGACTTTGTGGATTAGTATAGAAGAAAATCCTAGAATTTTGGCATTGTAGAGATTTTGTGAGTTCTCCGAGCAATACATCCATGTTTGGATACGAGCAGGTAGAGGAGGCTCTAGCACAGATATACCTAGGGGTAAAACCCAAAAAACACAACTTTGAGCTAGACTCGAACGGAAACTGGTGCATGACAACGGTCCTTACTGCACTCTTGGTTACGACACTCCCGGGGGATATGCTTAGGACAATTCTCATTTTCTTTACAAACCATTATGAAGGGTTATGAGTATATACTTCCTTAAATAAAACTTTTTTTATGATTATGGATTATATCCATAAACCGTTGAATTTATGTTAAGTGTTTTAGAAGTTTGGAATTATATATTTCAATTCATAAACTAATCTAGTTTATGCTATTGTTTAGAAATGGAACCTAGTGGAAAAAATGGAAACCCTATCAATGGACGCACTCCATGTAGGGATTGCCCTCCTGATCAAGAGAATTATAGTGGAGCTGGTGATGCAACTGGTGTTGATCAGCTAATCACTATACCGAGACAACTCACTCAAGTTATGAATAATAACCTTACCCGTATGGAGCACCCTGATCCGCAGCGTGGGGATCAATGTTAGATCACTTAATGAGGAAACAACCACCAACGTTCAATGGGAGTACAAATCCCTTAGTAGCTGAGTAATGGATAAAATCTCTAGAGAAAATATTTCAGGATTTGGGGAGTAGTGAAGGGGAAAAAGTTTTCATGGTAGTTTACCGCCTCACTGGAGATACTAATCAATGGTGGTCATTGATTCAAAACATAAAGGAAGATGATGATGTATCAAATATGGAATAGAGGGAGTTCAAAGATATATTTTTAGAAAAATACTTTCCTCATGACCATCGACCAGATATGGAAAGGCAATTTCTGAGTCTGAGACAAAAGGAGGATGAGAATGTCGCAATGTATGAGGCTAACTTTACAAGGTTAGCAAGGTATGCTGGATATTATATATGTAACCCAAGAAGTAAGACTGATCGTTTCTTTTATGGGTTAAAACCATTTCTCCGTCGAGCATTAGTCTCACAATCCTTCTCGTCATATGAAGACATTGTCTCATGTGCTATCAAGACAGAAAAGGAATTCTCTAAGTCTTATGACTTTAAATCAAAGAAAGAGAAGAAGAGATCTGCTAATAAATCTGGGAATGGAAATAAGGGGAAGAAGGGAAAATTTGAATATCCATCCTGCAGTAAATGTGGGAAGAAACACCCTGGTACTTGCTTAAAAGGAATGGGAGTCTGTTATAAGTGTAGTGAAAAAGGCCACCAAGCTCATGATTGCAAGGGGAAGAAGGAAGCTACCGATGTCCAATGATACAATTGCAGTGAGATGGGAAATTATAAAAATGAATGTCCTATGCGTCAGGGGAACATACGTCAGAAAAGGCCAAGGGATCAAGGCCAATCTTATGCTATCACTACTGCTGAGGTAGAAGCTCCGAAAGACGTGGTGGTAGGTAATTTAATGGTTTCCTCAAGTTTAGAAAATGCGTTATTTGATTATGGATCATGGCATTGTTTCATGTCTTCCCAATTTTCTAAGAAAATTAGATATTTCCCATTTGATTTAACAAGGGATTTGTCAGTTAAAACTCCTAAGGGAAGTATCATTGCAACAATGTTTTGTGAATCAGTCCCCATTAGAGCACATAAATGTTCTTTATCCGCTAATATCATCATCATACCTATGATTGAGTTTGATATAATCCTCGGTATGGATTGTCTTTCAGACCATGATGCGAAGATTTATTGTAAGAAAAAGGAGGTTATGATTTCTGATGATGATGATGATAAGGAACACCTTATATTTAGAGCAGAATCATCACCACCTAATTCTTATCTATATCCACCCCCGGTAGCTCAACTAAATTAAATTATTGGAGAGGAAGAGAATGGAATGACTGTGGGTGAGGTAAGGAATGTTCAAATAGATGATGTACCTATTGTGAAAGAATATGTAGATGTGTTTCCGAAGATTTACCTGGACATCCTCCAGAATGAGAAGTTGAGTTTTCTATTGATTTAATTCCTGGATCAAGGCCTATATAGAAGACCCCTTATATAATGGCCACTATAGAATTAGTTGAACTAAATAAACAACTAGAGGAATTGAGTAAAAAGGGATTTATTGACCCTAGTGTTTTTCCATGGGGAGCCCCTATTCTTTTTGTTAAAAAGAAAGATGGATCTATGAGGTTATGTATCGACTACAGGGAGATCGATGCTATAACAATAAAGAACAAGTATCTCCTACCTCACATTGATGATTTATTTGAACAACTTCATGGAGCTCAATACTTTTCAAAGATTGACCTTCGATCTGGATACCATCAGTTGTGTGTGATGAAGGAAGACATTCTGAAGACAGCATTTCGAACCAGGTACGGGCATTACGAGTTTACAGAAATGAATTTTGGATTGACTAATACACCCTCTATATTCATGGATCTAATTAATAGAGTTTTCAATGAATATATCAATGAATATTTTGTGGTATTTATTGATGATATCTTGGTATACTCCAAAAGCTACGAAGATCATGAAAATCACTTGTGCATTATTTTGAAGACTCTGAGAAGACATGAATTATATGGGAAGTTTAGCAAGTGTGAATTCTGGAATTAAGAGATTTCTTTTCTTGGCCATACTGTCTCTAAAGATGGAATCTATGTTGATCCATCTAAGACTAAGGCAATCCAAGAATGGTCTGCACCGATGAGTATAACTGAGGTATGCAATTTTATTTGTTTATCAGGTTATTATCGACGTTTCGTCCAGAATTTTTCTCGGTTGGCTAACCCATTAATAAAGCTCACACGTAAAGGGGTTAAATTTTTTTGGACAGAAGAGTGTGAAGAATGTTTCGAATAACTAAAGAAAAGATTAGTCAATTCTCCTATATTGACTCTACCATCAGGGAATGATGGGGTCGTTATTTATAGTGATGCATCAAAGAAAGGACTTGGTTGTGTCCTTATTCAGAATGATAGGGTTATTGCCTATGCATCATTGCAATTGAAAATTCATGAAAAAAACTATCCTACTCATGATCTCGAGTTAGAAGCTGTGATATTTGCTTTGAAGATATGGATACACTACCTCTATGGTGAAAAATGTGAGATTTATACTGATAACAAGAGTTTGAAGTATATTTTCTCACAAAAATAATTCAACATGTGGAAAAGGTGATGGATGAACTACTCAATGATTATGATTGCACGATACACTACCACCCAGGGAAGGAAAATAAGGTGGAAGATGCTTTGAGCAGAAAATATCATGAAGTTTTGAACATGATGAGAATTGAAAGGGATCCTATTTTTATGGATCTAGTAAAGTTGGATATGGGAATCACCATGGAAGGTGAAACATCAATGCTTTTTCAAATGGTCTCCAAACCATCTTTACTAGAAAGGATAAAGAGTTCTTAGACCAATGATGAAGAATTTCAAAAGAAGATTAAAGCTGTGAATGATGGAAGATTTAGAGAATTTTTGTATGAAGAAGGAATTTTAAAATTTGGGAAGAGACTTTGTGTTCCCAATATACCTGATCTAAAAAGGGAATTGTTGGATGATGCTCATAGTTCCAATTTCTCTATACACCCTGGGAGCACCAAAATGTATTGATATTTGAAGGAACATTTTTGGTGGGATAACATGAAGAGGGAGATTGCTGATTTTATGTCAAGATGTATGGTCTGTCAACAAGTGAAAGCTGGAAGGTAACAGCCTGGAGGATTCATGCAACCTCTTCCCATACATGAGTGGAAATGGGATAATATCACGATGGACTTTGTCATGGGACTACAAAAGACTCCTAGAAGGAATGATGCAATATGGGTTACTTTTGATCGTCTTACCAGGTCAGCACATTTTCTTTCTATAAGAGAAGATCTACCACCGGAACGACTAGCAAGACTATATATTAATGAAGTTGTGAGACTTAATGGGGTACCCCTATCGATTGTTTCGGATCGTGATCCCCGTTTTACTTCAAGATTCTGGAAGAGTCTTCAGAAGGCCTTGGATACTGAACTTTATTTGAGCACTTCCTACCACCCTCAAATAGATGGATAATCAGATCGGACTATTCAAACCTTAGAAGACATGTTGAGATCATGCTCATTTGACTTTTAGGGTAGGTGGGATCAATATTTACCTCTGATAGAATTTTTCCTATAACAATAGCTTCCATTCAAGTATTTTTATGGAACCATATGAAGCGTTATATAGAAAGTGATGTTGCACACCAACCTGTTGGGATTACGTTGGTGAAAGAAGACTTGTAGGCCCAGAACTGGTGGAGGAAACAATGGAAAAGGTGAAGGTAATCCAAAACCACATCAAAGCAGCTCAAAGTAGGAAGAAGAGCTATGTCGATAACCGAAGGAAGGATTTGGAATTTTAGGTAGGAGAACATGTTTTCATGAAGTTATATCCATGGAAGGGAGTTATACATTTCGGTAAGAAGGGTAAATTGAGTCCCAGGTACATCAGACCTTTCGAAATTCTAGAACGAATTGGGGTTGTAGCTTACCGTTTTGCAATACCGCCAAGTATCTCCAAAGTTCACGATGTGTTCCACGTATCACTGTTGAGAAAAAACATGCCTGAACCAACACATGTACTCACCAATGAGGAATTAGAACTGGAACCCGATCTGTCTTATTGCGAATAGCCTGTCAGGATTCTTGATACCAGAGAACAAGTGCTGAGAAATCAGATGACTCTTCTTGTAAAAGTTCTATGGAGAAACCATAAGATGGAAGAGGCAACATGGGAACCCTAGGAACTTATAATGAAGAACCACCTGAGTATTATTATGTAGTAATACTATAAAAATTGTGAGGATGCAATTATTTAAAGGAGAAGTGAATATAACACCCCAAGCTTCCATGGTATGCTTCCCTTTGAATAATGCAATAGTGTGTGTTGTACGCAACTTCGAGTTCTAACACACACCACAACCAATCAAACTAGCCATTATAAATAGTAATACCTACTTTTTTAAAGTTTATCTCTCACAATGGACTTCATTTTTTGATTCGGAGTATCAAATTTAGCCTATGGTGAAATTTTGGTACTTTTTGGATAATTTTTTTATTTTGATGAATAGTGAAAATTACTAAATTTTAATTAAAAACAACTTTTTTAATCAAAATAAATAATAGTGATAAATTATGAATTTGAGTGGTTTTAAAGTATATTTAAATATATTTTTAACATTTAATACAATTTTAGTCATTAGAAATAATTTCACAACTAAACCGGACATAAACAAGTATCAAACTTTTGATAGTTATTGTATCTTAAAAACATGCTTTTTGTTTTGACAGCAGGAATTAATTTTAAATTACTTTCTGCCACTTCTGTGTTTTGAATTTGGAAAATTGGATTCCATATTTTTAATCAGGTTTTCCAAATAGTGTAAATAGGTAACTTTTATTTTTAGACATTTTGAATAATTATTTCGGTAAATAATTTATTTACCGTGTTTAAAGGGTAAATCCGGTAAATAAGGGTTTAAAAATAATATTATAATAATACTAAATTACCCTAAAACGTGTCCTAACCTTATTTGTGGATACATTTCTGACCATGGGTATATTTGGGTCAATTTTGGGACCCCATGGAGCCACTTGTTGGTGATAGGGACACTTTATTTTAATTAAGTTAAAATAAATACAAAAATGACATAAGCATATTTCTTTTAGAAAAACAATTTTTACATAGGGTTATATATGTTTTATTTTAGACTATAAATAATAATTATAAATCTAAAAATATTTTATACAAAATGATATTTTATTTATAATTTTTAGACATTAAATAATTTAATTTATTTATGAAACAATGATGATGCAATATTTACCATAATATTGACAAATTAAAATAATTTATATTATAAACACCCAAATAAATATAATTTGAGACTTTTTATGAATTAAACTAATTTTATAGGTTATTATGACATATTAGTTTTGATTTAATTAACGTTTTGCGAAGTAATCAATCTGTTATGAGTTTTAAAAAAATCAATTATTGAATAGTGTCAAAATTGACATAAAAGAGTTTTTAAAACAAATATTATATTATTAATTGATATTAAATTACTAAAAATCTAAGGTTCGGCCAAGAGACTTATATAATGATAGGTGTATCATTAAGGGACTACGTGGGGGTCTATTGGATGTTTATATTATGTTTATTAACTATATAATATAAAAACATAAAGTGACATGGTAATTCTTAAAATAATTAACTAAGAGATAAAACTTAAAGATAAGGTTAATATAGTGACCCAAACCTGTATAAAAACTATTGGTTGAGTGGATTTCAACCCATTTCCAAATTAACATTTAAATAATCCACTTTGGAACCATTAGAAACTGAATATGAATTTATTATAAAATAATATTTCTAGCTTTTCCATGGGTGCCCCTCACCCCTCTTATAAAAGGTACTTCCCCCTTCTCACTAATTCACACCTTCAAATCTTTTTTTTTCGGCCAAACCCTACCCAAATACTCTCTAAACATACCTAAATTCAACCTAGAGTCCTTATTTTGTTTATAAATCCAACCTAAGGAGCCATTTTTATCAAATCAAAAGGAAGAACCCGAAGAAGAGGTAATGTTTTCACCACCCTCTTTCAAGTTCCTTTCTTCTTCCAATTCGTATTTATTTGTTATTACCATTCTAAAATAATAAGTCCAGTATATTATATATACTTTTATGTTATTATAAACATTGTACAACCATATTTAGTATTTTATCCATCCTTTTAATGACATGTCACCATACATGTGTATGTACAGCTTACCATCTCCACGTCGTGGTGTAATTATTATTCAAAACATTATTATTTGGATGGGTATAATAATGATGTTTAAATCATGTAAATAATAAATATAACATGATAATGATTCTGTATATATGTTATACCATCCAATTAAATATTATTTTAATATCAAAAGAATGATATTGTCGCTCGTGCGTACGTACGGACTACCGTCTCCACGAACGCGATGAGATTCATTCTCCATCGTACCCATTCAAGTATAATTCTAATTTGATGATTAAAAATAGTGTTTAAGGATTTGATATAATTCTGGATATGAATATGATACAACCTATCCATAACAAACATGGCTTATGTAACAAAACATATAGAAGAAAATGAGTAAGTTAACACTCGAAACAATGATAGTACTAAGATATTATTAACAAAGAAATGTTAAAAGATCATATATGATATCATATTAATTTAAATTATTCTTGTATAATTTAATAAAAATTATTTCACCATTATACAGGAGGTTAACCTACCCCCAACCAAGGAAAAGTACAAGGTAAGGGGTTTTCTTCTCACTCCTTATTCCTGTGAGATTCATGCCATATTTCCATTATTACCATTTGTGTGGTGTATGTACTGCCCATAATTGTATTCTTTTTGTAATACACTTTAATTTATGTGTATTTACATATTCATTGTATGATACCTCTTTCATGAGTTGTATGATTTGTATGTTACCAAATTGGTAAGGGTTTATTTCGCGATCTTTTCATTATCCGGGGTTGTTTATACAAAATAATATATTGGGACTTCTTTATCATCCACATCCATGTTTCTTAAAAATGTATTTCAAAACATTTTTACTATATACTAGAATATGGGTTAAAGTCATTTATACCCTTGTTTGACTTTTTATAATAGGTTTACAAAGGAATCTTTTCATCGTTTTCCAAACAAGGTCCTTTTTAACCTTTTCGACAGAATTAAGGTAAGAATGTCTTTTTTAACTTTTATGGAGGCTGCGGTAATTTTCTACCGTTATAAAATCTTAGAAGCTTACCTTACAAGCTTATAAGAAAATTTTAAAAGTAAATGTTTTATTTTATAATTATGTGATTTTTAAATGATTTCAAAAAAAGAGATATTTCTCTCCAATATATGAAAATCTAGTGCAAATGTATACATATTTAACGCAAGCTTTAAAATGTTTTTAGAAAACCCGACTCTCGAGTGTCGTAGACAGGAAGGGACTTGGCATGGACCCATCATGGCCTGTAATTATTCGATCAGTCTCAGAATTAGTTATTTTGTTTTCAGAATCTTGCATAATGTTTTCAGAAAAACACTGGAGTATATTTGAGAAATTTTAAACAAAATCATCTTCTAAAAAAAATTGCATCGGTACGTCTCATGAGACAAACTAGTGTCTTGGCACAAAGCCTTGACAAAATCTAATTTATAGTCTTGGCATGAGGCCTTGGATATGTGGTTATGATAGTCTGTCGTTTTTCATTCCATCATTATGAAAGTGGTTATTGCTATTGCATGTGATTATTCGTTTAGTAGAATATCCATGTGAATAAGTAAATGGCATTATTTCATTTTATTTCTTCCAAATTATGTTGAAGTTAAAGTTTAAAAGGCTTTTGTTTTATTTATTCATTGCCTTAAATTTTTATTCTTATTTATGAAAGTTTATTCTATATTGTTATCCATACTGGGCATTTGAGATCACCCTTTTCAATGTTTTATTTTTCCCAGGATGTGAAGAAGTAATTTATGAATGACCTGCTGGGATAGTATGTGGGGATATGAGTGTGGACTATGGAGACTATGTTGTTGTAGTTTTCATTTTATGATGTAATGTAAACTTTATTAATATATCTAGTTATTCGAAGGCTACTAAACTAATCGGTCTTTCGAGACTTGATCTTTCTTGTGATCATGCCAATGTTATGTAATAATTCACCGACTCTGGGTAACTGGGGGCGGGGCATTACACGTCTGAACCTGCAACACTATCACAATTGAGAGAAAAGACTAATGTTCTAATTTCTTCCTCACTGGGTATCTGGGTGATCATACTGTTGTGCAAGTCTTTAAACATAGGGGAGATGTTTCTAAACCTTTTTTGATTATTTACTTCCCCTGAATCCATATAAATGTTTTCAAAGTATCTATATTAATCATTAGATATCTCATTCTTAGAATTAAATAACACCCCATTAATCATTTGGACAGTGAGCCCCCTTTTGGACTTATTCTCCCACTTCAATCAGTGAAAAAACCCTGAGTTCCTATCTCCTTCCTTCAACCACCTTATATTATATTTATTCTAGCTAAGGTTTTCCTTTAAATCCAAAAACTCACTAAATTTGAAGAGTGTAGTAATATCAACCTTAGAAATCACCTCTTGATTGAAATTCATCCCTTGGTAGTGTAGCATATTATCTTTAGTATTCTTAGTATCATAATCAATTTCTACGAATGATTTTTTACTCCACTCTTTAATATGGGCCTTAACAGCCTTTTGTTTCACATTAAAAATGTGAAAGGGGAAGCTAATAAAACTATTCTTCTTTGCATCAACAACGACTTCCCCAAAATTAGGTATAAATAACAAAGCCTTTTTAAATCTAAACGTCATGGGGGATGATCTTAAATTATTGACATAAATTTCTATTAGAATAGGAATGTGATCAAGATGAAAATTCTGGTGGGTGATACCAGAAAACTCAACAACTTGATTTATGTCATCCACTTGTTCAAAGTAACTATCAAATTTGTTGTCTTGATTCCCATTAAGGGTGTACCTACTCAAAGTGTAATCATCCCCAATAATTGTGACCTCAATTAAATTGAATTTATCAATACATGAAGAGAACTCATGAGAAGGCAACTTATTAAAATTGCTCCAACTATATTCCTCACATCTCATAACCGAATTTAAGTAACCAATAATCACCCAAATCTATCTCATATTCATTGCTAGACCTTCCAGAGATGCTTAGAGTTTTGTTCTTCTTATATATTGATTAATATCATAAACTAAAGTGAAATAAATATCATATTCAATCAACCCAATTGAGAAAGTGATTGACTACTGATCATGAAAAAAAGACTTCAAGGATATCATTTCATGCTTAAGAACCCAAAGTGACTCCATAGTATTCTATATATCATTATAAGTGATAACAGAATATTCAAGGGCATCCCAAATAATGGATTTCACCTTTTAAAAATCCATTCTTTATTTAGTGAGTCCAATAATCATAGTCTTGTTTGTCACTTTAAAGTTCATATGGTTTGTGACCATGGGAAAATTCTCAATCCCCTAGAAATTCCAGTATAAAATATTCATAAAAGAAGATACTTTGATCTACTATGAGGCCCATAATGTTTTTTATTATTCAAATTCTTATTATTATTTCCACTTTTATTATTCTTTACCTTTCCTACTATATATGGAACTACAATTGAGGCAATGGGTGATTCATAAACTGACAAAGAATCAAGAATAGTGGTTGAAATAGATGAAGAATGACAATGCTATTCATGAAGAATATCATTATTTTTCTCATACCTGAGAGAACCACATAAAGGGGTGGATTTATTCAGATACTAGATGAGATCATGATTAGTCTAAATAGAAATTTTCCTTGTAGGTTTAGGTATTGAGAATTTTGAGAAGGATCCCTCCACATCATCAGGTTGTAGACATAATTCCATATATAAATTTTCATCAACATCCTTAGCACCATCAGAGTCCACCATTATAGGTGTGTGTTTCGCACATTTATCATCCTTATCAGAGGGTTTTAGGACATAATTATACTCATCACAAAGAGGGTTTGATGCATTTTGAGCAATATCAGCACCAGAACCTTCAATACATTCCAATAGAGCGTGAACATCATCTAGTGTAGTATCCACATAAGGTAAAATTGATTGATGAATCCTTAAAATATTCTTATGACTTTTAGAAGTGTCAATGGGATAATTGGTTGAAGACTAATTAGTCTTTCCATAAGTAATTCTATGATCCAGAATATTTTTTGGTGACTCTATGATCTTATAATCAATAATAAGGAATCATGGAATATGATTTGGACTAGAGTCTCTATTTTACATTATACCACTCCTAATGGGAAAATCAGTAGATGGTCTAGGGTCATGATCATTCATATCATTTGGATATTTTTCCTTCTCTCATTTAGTCTTAAAGGTTATATCATTGTGACCATTTATCTTACAAAAAACAAAATTTATTCCTGTTACATTAAAAGTTAATATTCCCAAAGAAATTACTATTGATATATATGTTTATATTCTTTTCATATTTAATATACATATTAATTTTGTAATTTATTATTGTAAAAACAACCTATTAAAAATGTGTAGAGTCCATATAGACTTCGATAAGAATTATCACATAATGAAGAAACCTAGTATTATCAATTTTTTCATCCATTCATATGGGATTTCCAACCAATGTAGCAATGTCCTAGAGAAGTATTAGGTTCTAGTAATTCCAATTCAATTTGAAATATTGTATTCATACCTGAGTATTTGTTTATATAATATTATAATAGTCTAAATTTCTATCCCATTATTGAATATAGAGAAGGAATGGTTTCAAAGATAAGGAACCAAGGATCCATGTTATTCTCTTTAATTAATCGTATGGTAAAATAACATGGTAGTAACCAAAACCCACAGATGTCATTTTCTAATCATCAAATCCCCATAGTTTTTATATTATTTGGTTAATATCATTTAATTTCATGATTTTTCCCTTTAATAATCAAGAATAGATCAATTATTGAGAATTTTCAAGGATTTATAGTCTTCTCAACTACATCCTAATCATTAGATACATGGAAAACTTGCCCCTTCTTGATAACCCTTCCTGGTGGAGGGAAATCCAAATCTGTTTAATTCTAGGAATCCTTTACTATATCTGTGAAATTCTTCCCTAGACCAGGAACTTCAAATGTGGGGACCTCCATAGGATGTTTAATCAATAAATAATAATGAAACATATCTTTATCCTTTAAAAAATCATTCTGATTTGTGATCAGTGAATAATCAATAGGCAACGAATCACAATCTTCCATTGGAAATGATTTTGATTTGTCGAGTTTAGGGTTTTCCCAGACACCCTAACTTTATCTTCCATTGATGATTGTCTACATCACCAATTTTATGTAATATTAAACAAAACCGAAAATATACTTTTTAAGGATTATTGCATCATGTTACCTCATGTATAAATAATTAATTTTCAAATAGTAGAAATTATCCATGAATATGATTTTTTATAAAGTATTAATAGATCAACACAATACTATTTTCTTACAGATATAAAAATAAATAAAACAATCAGTATTTAGTATATATATTAATATATAAATTAGATCTATCTAATGAAGATGATTTATTATTTTTGAATTCTTCAATCAGCATATGTTATAGGGAATATGAAAACCAAAAAAACATGATATTTGATCTGTGAACATTGAGGCTATGGGATTATAGATCGACTAGTGAATAAGAAATAAAATACAAAGGTAGATGTATTTAAAATGTTTGATCAAAGAAAGTTGAAATATTATTTCCATAATAAATTATATCCTGAAAATTATTCCATACTGATTAATTGTTTAATTATCATGAAAAATATTGTTATGTTCAATTAATATGCTAGAATTATTCTTTTGAGGATGGGATTCTTTATTGGGTTTTTCTTCTGAGAAGGTATTTATACATGGGATTTGTGTTAGAACTAGTCTATTCTACTTCTACTTTCATGATCCTCATTTTTTTTATCATGGTTCTTTTAATTTTTAAATCAGTGGTTCTTTTGGATTGATCTTTTCCATACACATGGACTTCTAGTGACACTCACGTACATAGTGTTGGTTCATCATGTTTTTACGCTGCTTTCTCATCTATTACGCCTATAATGGGAATATATTACCCCTAAGGTGATATAATTATAGATTATCTCATTTTAATCATCTTCTTATTTTGTTCTCATTTAGTTTAGTGACACCCTACTTTGTTTTTGTGAATAATTATTTGAGAGATACTGGAGAAGATGTATAACATCTTACCTACCAGATATATTATTCCATATAGAGTTATATTATCATATCTTTATGATGAATAAGAGTGACTCAACTAGATTCAGGAGTTCGATTGGATATCCATGTGAGGTACTATATTATTACACGATTTTATATCCATGAGCATTATCTTTATCCTATAAATAATGAATAAAGGAATTTTAGATAGATGTAAGTTGTCCAGATTTATAAGTCTACTTTTTATTCTTTAATTTATTTGAGATTATATTTCATGTTATTATACTACTGATTTATTATTACCCAATGTTAACTTATAATCCATTTGTTTTTTATCTTTAATATACTCTTGAGTGAGTTCTGTTATTTTTGTTCACATAGTTTCAAAAAAGTTTAGGCACATTAAATCTTTCCTTTCTTTGCTACTTTTAATTTTCTTTCTTTTCATCTTGTATTCTTTCTTATTTTTTGTTTCATCTCATCTCAATTATGAAAAAATCAATGATTATTGTAACACCCCTAGCTTATGTAGTACGTTTCTCTTTAAATAATACAATAGCGTGCGATGTACGTAATACCGAGTTCAAGCGCACCACAACCTATCAAACATGCCATTTAAAATCGGTTATGAATAGTAATAACCAAAATTTTAATTTTATATATATTAATTATAATTTTAACATTTATATTTTGTGTTTCTTAGACAAAATATAAGGACAAATTAAATTTTTTAGATAAAAGAAGTATTTTTCAAAAAATGCAGTTTTACCGCCTTTTAATAGAGAACCCTTTTTAAATACAATATTTCTCACTTTTATATATTTAATTTGACAAAATAAACTTCTTATTGATAATTCAGACATAGAAATTTAGTTTTGATAAATTTTTGGTGTTTTTCTGATAACTTTCATATTTGGGTGAATAGTGAAAAATACTAAATATTAATTAAAGACACTTTTTTAATCAAAATAATTTATAGTGTTCAATTATAAATTTCAAAGTTTTGGAAGTATAATTAGATTATATTTTTACCATTTAATCCAATGTTGGTAATTGGAATTAATTTCACTTTGAAATAATAATAAACAAATGTCAATCTTTTGATAGTTATTGTTTCTTAAAAACACGTTATTTTTTTTGTCAACAGGAATTAATTTTAATTTAATCAATGCAAATTATATGTTTTTAATTTGGTAAAATAGACATCATTTTTTAATTCAAAATATAAAATATACAATAGGATGAATTTTTGTTATTTTTATAAAAAACATCAATTTTTGATTAATAGTAAAACCACTTAGCAGTAGTTAAAAAACAAACTTTTTCATTTAAATGATATTTTACCGCTTCTGTGAATTGAATTTAGAAAATCTGACATACATGTCTTTCATTATTAAGTAAAATGTGGTTCAATAGGTTGAAAATATTTTTTTTTAACAGTAACTTTGGAATTTATTTACAGCGGTTAATGGTAAATATGGTAATTCAAATTAAAAAGAATATTATAATAATATAAAATTACCTCAACACACGTTATAACCTTATTGGATGAGTCATTCCCGAACATGGGAATCCTTGGGTCGAATTTGGGACTCTGTGGAGCCACTTAAGAGTGATAATGACACTTTATTTTAATCAACTTAAAGTAAAGACCAAAATGACATTAACAAATATCTATTTGTATATCAATTATTACATGGGGTTATATAAGTCATCCTTTTTACTATAAATATTCATTAGAAGGATAAAAATATTTAATACATTATGGTATTTTCTTTATAATTTTTAGACATCAAATAAATTAAATTATTTATGAAACAATAATGATGTAGTATTCACCTCATTAATAAATGATTTAAATAAATAAGATTATTAATATTAAAAAAATATCCAAAACCAGTAAAAATTTTATTGGATGATTTTACTTCAATCATGAGTTATATTATCTTCGACTTTAATGAGTTTTGGACCTTTTGAAACTAGAGATAGCTTTATAATAAAATAACATTTTCAAACATTCCTAAAGATCCCCTCCTCTCCCTTATAAAAGGACACAACTTGTAACCCATTACTCACACCTCTCATGCCCCTTGGATCGTCCAACCAATTCCAAAATAATATCTCAATATATTTCTCTTCCACTTATAAGCCTTGCCTTAGGCATGAGTCACTTCAATAAATGAAAGTAGCGTTCATTCGTACATACGACTTACCATCTCCATGAATGTTGCATTCATTTCTTATCTCCATATGCTATGTATTATTATAAATACATATATATACTAGATATATAAGATATATATTATATATAAATCATGAATATAATTCTGGATATAAATTACTTTTGAACACATGGACAACATGTAATTATAAGAAGTTTACTTTTGACTCAAGTACCAAATATCAACAAATTGATAGTTATTAACTTAAATGATTTTCTAATCTTTATAATGTAAAAATAAGTGATATAAAAGTAATAATAAATTTGAAAAAGGTTTTGAAACTAGTATAAACTAACTCTATATTATTATTCAGATGATTAAAGAACGAACGGGTAAAGTCAGACATGAGGTAAGGGTTAATTTTACTGTTTCATTTTTATTCGAGGTTGTTTTTACGTAAGTATCTACCGGTACCTCTTTATCATCCACATACATGTTTTCATAAAAATTTATTTCAAAACATTTTTATTATTTACTATACTATGGGTTAAGTCCTTTATACCATTATTTGACCTTATATGTTTTGAAAGGAATCTTTACGCCATTTTCGAAACCAAGTACTTCATGACCTTTTCGACAAAATTAAGGTAAGAATGTTTTTCTTAACTTATATGCTGGGTGCAACTATTTTCTTCTGTTATA
Source organism: Viscum album (assembly GCA_963277665.1). NCBI lineage: Eukaryota > Viridiplantae > Streptophyta > Magnoliopsida > Santalales > Viscaceae > Viscum > Viscum album. The sequence continues at coordinate 899,726,330 of OY728131.1, read as the reverse complement.
ACATCATCTATGCTTCCCATACAAGATTATAAGAATATTTTCTAAATAAATGTTTTCTTTTATAATTATTTGACTCTTAAATGGTTTCAAAATAGAAATAGGTATTTCTTTAAAATAGTTTTCATTTCATCTATGTCAACATCATTTGATGGATTTCAAACTTATTTGAAGTTGATTTACTATGACACAAATCTTCTATATTTTACTGGATGTTTTGTGATATGTTTGATTCTGGATGTGTTATTTTTATACCATTCATGGTTTATGGTTATTGTATTGACATTTTTTATGCTAGTTTTTATACAAATGTTTATGTTATGTTTCAACCTTTTCATATGAGGAATGTATTGAACTTAGTATGTGACAGGTGGAACCCGCTATAGCTTTTTTGATGCATAGGTGGGTCTCATGAGACAATTATACATAGAATTGGCTAAGGCCTTTCCCAATTTGATATATGGTTTTGGCTGAGGCCTAAATCATTTTTAGGTGTCTCACTACTATAAAAATGGGCTTTATCAGCACTCAAAACGTGCTTTATCAGCGCTAAAAAAGCACTGTAAAACTCAGCACTGAAAAAGGTGGGTTTCCTTTATCAGTGCTCAAAGATCGCTGATAAAAGAATCCCTTTTCAACGCTCTTTTAGCGTTGATAAATGTACATTTTATCAGTGCTAAGAGAGCTCTGATAAAGGATTCCTTTATCAGTTCCCTCTTAGCGCTGATAAATGTTTATTTTTTCATAACTTTTTTAGCACTGATAAAGGCTTCTTTTATCAGTGCTAAAAAAGCACTGATAAAAGCCCTGTCTACTGCAAAACCAATTTCTACAGCAGCACACCCAAGCAGAATAGCCAAATAGCACCTGCAAATAATTCAGCATCTCAATAAGTATACCCATAAAAAATTAACCCATAAATCATAAGATAATTACACCAAGTATACCCATACACCATTAACACACAATTCATAAGTTAATTAAATAAATAAAGAATTATATTCATAATTAAAGGGGTTGGGGAGGTTGTTAAGGGGTTTCGGGTGGCTGTGCAAGGGGGGTAGGGGGTGTCCAGGGGGTGGGGTGTCCAAGGGGGGTGGGGCGGTCCAGGAGGTTGTGGGGATGTCCAAGGAGGGTGATGGTGTCCAGGGGGTGGGGTGTCTAGGTGGTGGGGTGGTGTCTAGGAGGGGGGTTGTCCAGGTGAGGGGGGGGGGGCTAGTGTCCAGGGTGTCGGGGGGGGGGGGGGGGGGATTTCCAAGAGGTGGGTGGGGTGTTTGGGGGGTGGGGGCAGTCCAAGGGATTGGTGGGGCTGTCCAAGGGGGGTGGGGTGGTGTCCAGGAAGGTGGGATGGGGGATTCTAGGGGGATCGAGGTGTGTAGGGTGGTGGGGTGTCCATGGGGGTTGGGGTGGTCCAGGGTGTTGGTAGGGCTGTCAAAGGGGGGGGGTCCAAGGTGGGGGGTGTCTATGGGGTGTCCATGGGGGTGGGCTAGTGTCTAGGGTGTCGGGGGACTTTCTAGGGGGTGGTGGGATGTCCGGGGGGGCCAGGGGGTTGGTGGGGCTGTCCAAGGGGGTGGGATGGTGTCTGGGAGGGTGGGGGTTGTCGTCCATGGGTGGGGGTGTCTAGGGGGTTGGAGGTATGAAGGTGGTAAGGTGGTTTCAAGGAGGGGTGGGGGTGTCGTCCATGGTGGTGGTGGTTGTCCAGGGGGTGGGGGTGTCTCGGGGGGGGGGGGGCTTTTCAGGGGTGGGGTGTCTAGAGGGGTGGGATGGTGTTCAGGGGGGTGGGGGCGGTCCAGGGGGTTGGTGGGGTTGACTCCTATATATCACAAAGGACCGGTAGATCGTTCTCCTAAAAGATCAAGACAATCCGAATGCATTTGGTCGAATTTCCGTAGGTCAGTTGTTGTTTTCACTTAAAATTATGTCCAATTTAAACAGAAGTGAGACCCTTTCAGTGGTACCAGAAACACCATGCCTCAGATTGAGGAGACGATGACTCATGCACATCAAAAAGGACCCATGGATCTTTCTACTAAAGGATCAAGACAATCCGAATGCATTTGGTCAAATTTCCGAAGGTCAGTTGTTTTTTTCACTTAAAAATTTGTCCATTTTAAACATAAGTGAGACCCTCTGCGTGGTACCAGCCACACCGTGCCTCATATTGAGATGGGGATAACTCATGCATGTCCAAATGTACCCATGGATCGTTATCCTAAAGGAGCAAGACAATCTGAATGCGTTTGGTCGAATTTCCATAGGTCAGTTGTTGTTTTCACTTAAAAATCTATCCATTTTAAACAAAAGTGAGACCCTTTGAGTGGTACCGGCCACACCGTGCCTTAGATTGAGGTGGGGATGACTCGTGCACATCCCCAATGCACCCATGGATCATTATCTTAAAGTATCAACACAATCCAAATGCGTTTGGTCAGATTTTCGTAGGTCAGTTGTTGTTTTCACTTAAAAATATGTCCAATTTAAACAGAAGAGAGACCCTTTGAGTGGTACTGGCCACACTGTGCCTAGGATTTAGGTGGGGATTACTCATACACATCCCCAACACACCCATGGATCATTCTTTTGAAGGATAAAGACAATCCAAATGCGTTTGGTTGGATATCTGTAGGTCAGTTGTTGTTTTCTCTTAAAATTGTGTCCATTTTAAAGAAAAGAAAGTCCCTTTGAGTGGTACCATCCACAAAGTGCCTAATATTGTGGCGGGGATGAATCATGCACATCAAAAAGGACCAGTGGATAGTTCTCATAAAGTATCAAGACAATCTGAATGCGTTTGGTCCAATTTCCGTAGGTCATTTGTTGTTTTCCTTAAAAATATGTCCATTTTAAACGGAAGAGGGACCCTTTGAGTGTTACCGGCCACACCATGCCTTGTATTGAGGCTTGGATTACTTTTAAACATCCCCAAATCACCCATGGATAGTTCTCTTAAAGTATAAAGACAATCCGAATGTGTTTGGTCAGATTTTCATAGGTATGTTGTTGTTTTCACTTATAATTGTGTCCATTTTAATGAAAAGAGAGACCCTTTGAGTGGTACCGGCCACATTGTTCCTCATATTGTAGTAGGGATGACTCGTGAACATCAAAAAGGACCCATAGATCATTATTCTAAACGATCAAGACAATCTGAATGCATTTGTTTAGATTTCCGTTGGTCAGTTGTTGTTTTCACTTAAAAATATGTCCATGTTAAACAGAAGAGAGACCTTCGGAGTGGTACCGGCCACATTGTGCCTCGGATTGAGGCAAGGATGACTCATGATCATCCCCAATGCACCCGTGGATCATTATCTTAAATGATCAACATAATCCGAATGTGTTTGGTTGGATTTCCGTAGGTCAGTTGTTGTTTTCACTTAAAAATCTGTCCAATTTAAACAGAAGAGAGACCCTTTGAGTGGTACCGGACACACCGTGCCTCATATTGAATCAGGGATTACTCATAAACATCCCCAACACACCCATGGATTTTTATCCTAAAGTATCAAGACAATAAGAATGCATTTAGTTGGATTTCTGTAGGTCAGTTATTGTTTTCACTTAAAATTGTGTCCATTTTAAAGAAAAGAGGGACCCTTTGAGTGGTACCGGCCACACCGTGCCTCATATTGAGGCGGGGATGACTCGTGCACATCCCCAATGCACCCATGGATCGTTCTTCTAAAGGATCAACTCAATTAAAATGTGTTTGGTTAGATTTCCGTAGGTCAGTTGTTGTTTTCACTTAAAAATTTGTCCATTTAAAAAAAAGTGAGACCCTTTGAGTGGTACCAGCCACATCGTGCCTTGGATTGAGGTGGGTATGAATCATGCATGTCAAAAAGGACACGTGGATCATTCTCCTAAAGGATAAAGTCAATCCAAATGCGTTTGGTCGGATTTTCGTAGGTCAGTTTTTGTTTTGGATTAAAAATATGTCCAATTTAAAAAGAAGAGAGACCCTTTGAGTTGTACCGGCCACACTGTGCCTCGGATTGAGGCGGGGATTACACGTACACATCCCCAATGCACCCAGGGATCATTCTCCTAAAGATCAACATAATCCTAATGCATTTTTTCGAATTTCCCTATGTCAGTTGTTGTTTTCACTTAAAAATATGTCCAATTTAAACAGAAGTGAGACCCTTTGAGTGGTACCGGCCACACCATGCCTCGGATTGAGGCGGGGATTACTCTTACATGTCCCTAACGCACCCTTGGATTATTCTCCTAAAGGAAAAAGATAATCCGAATTCCTTTGGTCTGATTTCCGTAGGTCAGTTATTGTTTTCACTAAAAATTGTGTTCATTTTAATGAAAAGAGAGACCCTTTTAGTGGTACCGGCGACAATGTGCCTCTTATTGAGGTTAGTATTACTCATGAACGTCCCCAACGCACCCATGGATCATTATAGTAGAAGATAAAGACAATCCAAATGCGTTTGGTCGGATTTTTGTAGGTCAGTTGTTGTTTTCACTTAAAATTGTGTCCAATTTAAACAGAAGAGAGACCCTTTGAGTGGTATTTGACACACCATGCCTCGGATTGAGGCGGTAATAACTTATACACATCACAAATGACACCTGGATCATTCTTCTAAACGATCAAGACAATCCGAATGTGTTTGGTCAGATTTCAGTAGGCCAGTTGTTGTTTTCACTTAAAAATATGTCAATTTTAAACAGAAGAGAGACCCTTTGAGTGGTACCGGCCACACCGTGCCTCGTCATGAGGAGGGGATTACTTATAAACATCCTTAATGCACCCTTGGATCATTCTCTTAAAGGATCAAGACAATCCAAATGCGTTTAGTTGGATTTCAGTAGGTCAGTTGTTGTTTTTACTTAAAATTGTGTCCATTTTAAGGAAAAGAGAGACCCTTTGAGTGGTACCGGCCACACTGTGCCTCATATTGAGGCAGGGATGACTCATGAACGTCACATAGGACCCATGGATCATTATCCTAAATGATAAAGAAAATATTAACGCGTTTGGTCAGATTTCTGTAGGTCATTTTTTGTTTTCACTTAAAAATATGTCCATTTTAAACAGAAGAGAGACCCTTTGAGTGGTACCAGCCACACCGTGCCTCGGATTGAGGTGGGGATGATTTTTTCACATCTCCAACGCACCCATGGATAGTTATCTTAAAGGATAAACATAATACTAATGCATTTTTTCATATTTCTATTGGTCAGTTGTTGTTTTCACTTAAAAATCTGTCCAATTTAAACAGAAGAGAGACCCTTTGAGTGGTACCGGCCACACCGTACCTCAGATTGAGGTGGGGATTACTTTAACACATCCCCAATTCACCCATGGATCATTCTCAAAAAGGATCAAGACAATATGAATTCATTTGGTTGGATTTCCATAGGTCAGTTATTGTTTTCACTTAAAATTATGTCCATTTTAAAGAAAAGAGAGACCCTTTGAGTGGTACCGTCCACACTGTACCTCGGATTAAGGCGGGGATGACTCATGCACATCCACAACGCACCCTTGGATCAATCTTTTGAAGGATCAATACAATCCAAATGCGTTTGTTCGGATTTTCATAGGTCAGTTATTGTTTTCACTTAAAATTGTGTCCATTTTAAAGAAAAGAGAGACCTTTTGAGTGGTACCGGCCACACCGTGCCTCATATTGAGGTGGAGATGACTCATGCACGTCACAAAGGACCCGTGGATCATTCTCATAAAGGATAAAAATAATCTGAATGCATTTGGTCAGATTTCCGTAGGTCAGTTGTTGTTTTTATTAAAAAATCTGTCCAATTTAAATAGAAGAGAGACCCTTTGAGTGGTACCACCCACACCGTGCCTCAGATTGAGGTGGGGATTACTCGTACATGTCTCCAACACAGTCTTGGATCATTCTTATAAAGGATCAAGACAATCTGAATGCATTTGGTTGGATTTCCGTAGGCCAGTTGTTGTTTTAACATAAAAATCTGTCCATTTTAAACAAAAGAAAGGCCCTTTGAGTGGTTCATTATTCTTGTATGTTGTTGGTGTATGTCACCTGTTAAAATGGAAAATTTAATCATTGGAGAAATGATGTTTTATTTAATAAAAATTACAATATTCCAATGAACATTTACATATAACAATTTTTAATCGTTTGATCCCCTAAACCACTCTCAAAAAATGACCGCCAATTGTACATGTCCCCAAGTCATATCATCATGTTATTTTTCTAAAATCTATCATCAGGTATGCGACCCACTCATTTCTAAACATATCTATATCGTATTGAGAGTATAATGGTTTTTGGAAGTCCGAGTAGTATTACAAAATATAAAAATAAAGAATTAATAAATAAATTAAACGAAATAGTAGTTGTTTTTGAAAATACCTCTTTGGGGATGATTGTTTCTTGATGAAAAATGATCACCTTCATAAATTTACAAACATAATAACCGCAATCATTATAGTTTGTTTGTTTTAGACACTGAAAAAAAATAGATCATTATGAGAATAAGTAACTTGTGTTGTGATGTGTTTGGATAGTGAAATTTTATTATATATACCCTGATATTTGTTCAGATGTAGTACTTACTTGCCTCCTTATTCATAGCCCCTCTCATCATTCCATTTTTGAGACGATAATTATACACCACCCTATCATAACAGAATCCTCAGTTAGAGATAATATAAATTATATTACTTGATGTTTAGACCTAAAACGTAGGATGGAGTGTCTTACATATTCTAAAACTCCATCATGTGTGGTCGGTTTGATGGATATCCTTGCTTTGAATCTAGAAAATAAATCTTTAGAGTATCCAACTTCATTAAAATTAGCATCCAATGTTTCCTAAAAACACAAAAAGGAATAAGTAATAAAAGAAGTCAAAATATAATTGATATGATTTAATCGTAGAGTTTTACCCATGAATGGTTGGTGTTAAGAAGTGTCTGTCATATGTAATCTTGATTTCAAATGTTTTCAGCAAGCCGCTCAATATTTCATTCTTTCTTAATGGCTCTATTTTCGTCATATGTGATGATGTGGTATGAGAACTAACGAGTCCAAATATTGGCTCATGTGAAAATTCCTTCAACTGTTTTTCATATATATGTCTGTCAACAATATAAAATGAATTTAGTCATAATTTTCACATTAGATCAGCTTTTAGAAAATAAATTCATGGAAACGTACCTCATATATATATATATATTTACAATTGTGATGCCTATCCAACCGTTTTCAAAGATCTCATTTAAATTTTCAACAGTAATGAAATCTTGACTTTCCACACCGTATATATTCTCTTCGAAAACCACTATATGACTACTACCACGTCTTAGCTTCATATTCACATGAGTCCTCAATGCTAGTAAATGTGGAATGAGAACATGTGGTGTTATTGTGCTTTCAGTAGCTCCTTAGGATCGGTTGGTTGATCCTTCATATGGTTTTGAGCCGATGTTTGTCACCCCCTTCCCTTTCTCTGTCTATAATAACATTCATTGGTTCAGACCCTTTTTCATTAATTGTTAAAGGTTTAGCTTGAAAAAAAATACCCCTTTGGCTGCATGTACTCTTACATGTTGTGACGACCATGCAATTAATGTCCCAATAGCCTTTTCTATCGTATGAATATCATCGTCATCAAGTGGAATATGTATCTCTCCATTTGGCTCATGAGATACAATAATCATTACTTTCAGATGATCTTTTAGAAGTGGTCTATTATGAAGCGTGTCATCTGAGATATTGAATACTGTATCCCTCGCTACAATGTGATAGGTGGGTGTTGACATATATAAATCACAATCATTATCACCCTGTAGAAGATCAGTACAAGAAAAGTATCAGTTTTTGTCTGATTCAAATTTCATGGGAACAATTATTAGAATTTTGATTACCACGGCTAAGACAGCTCTATGAGGGGAATGGCTCGCCTCAAAGCTGGTGGTGGGGTGGGGCGGGATCTTCAAGCGCTGGTTGTTCCTAAGTTGTTTCTTCTCCTTGCTTCCCACCCATAAAAGTTGCTATCAACTCTCCCTGCCATTGCAATCGTTTTTCAAGGGTTGCTAGATTTTTGCTCATTTGTTTCAATGTTTCATCTCTATCAACCATTTTTTTTCTTCTCAAAATATACTCGGGGTGTCACCCCAAACCCCGCTCCCCTAACATGAAAGTATTTTTCTAGCTTCTTCAAATCCATCGATAATAGGTCCGCATCCACTACAGGAGTAGCTGATTCCTATGACTGTCAGATATAGTAAAATAACTAATCATTTTTAGGTAATATAAATTTAAAACAAATCTTTTTATCTTCATGTCATAATTACACAAATTTCCCACACTTTTTGTGTGTTCTCGTCTACTAGCTTTCCTTCCTTATCACACGTGCCTCCCTCTAAAGAACATGACATGGGATGGAAGTGTATTTGGTTATAGATTCATCAATCTATATATAAACATATAAAGATAATTATGATGTTGTTAGTTGGAACCTAACAATATTACTATAAATTTAAAATACGTACCATTTTCTTTTCTAGTGAAGCATACCCCATCCTTGCTTTAATATAGGGGTATGTTGGTTTTGATACATGTTCCTTATTTTCTTTAAAGAGTTGTTGTTTGATAAATGAAATATTGACAATCAAAGTGATGAATACACGTATCCTCAAACAACGTATTATCACCAACAATGTACCTGAAACATCTCATCCCCACAACAGCCAATAAATGCATACCATGCTTCTTGGGATATCAGGTGAGTATAGACAATGGGTGGGTGCGGTTTTATTTTACCTTTAGAATCTCTCAGGTGACAAATTGTTAAAATATTGTGAAAACTTCGATGAATCCTTCCTGCATGCCTTAATACATAATCCTTGTGTGAATTGCCTACTATAAATGTATTCTACAAGAGATTGATAAGAGTAAGACATTGATTCATTATTTTATTTTCTAGTAAATTAATGAAATAAATTCATAATGTTACCGTAATTTCTTCCCAGATCACAACCTTCAGCCTGGACACAACATGGTGCCATGAATCTATGTCAATCGGCATGCGTTGCCGAGTGACAACTCCAATGTAACTACTAAACATAGCCTTGTTGGGATTCACATTTTGGCCTCATATATTCCATCTGATGTCAAATTTGATGCCTTTTCTTTTTTTTCCTTAAGAACTTTGGCTAACACTGTCAAACTATGATGCACCTGTGTTTTCTGCGATGTCGATCCTTCATTCCCGACCATTTCATCGATATCAATATCATCTATATGTTCATCTAAAATGGTAGCAACAACATGTGTTGATGGTTGTTGGACCTCAACACTAGGAGTAGTAGGAGCCGTAGCAGCAGGAGCACCAGGAGCAGCAGGAGCAGTAGGAGCAGCAGCAGGAGCAGCAGCACCACCAGGAGCAGTATGGACAGCAGCAGCCGCAGCAGTAGCTTGAGAGACTTGTTCAGCCTCAAGGTTTGGAGCACCAGAATGTGTAGAAGTCATTATCTGCAAAAAAATTTGAATAGTTAATTTAGATTACATAAATTCAGTAATGATAATATAATAACATGAGATAACAAGATCTATATTACAAACAAAATATAACCTATTTATTGATCTCTCTTTATTTTTTTCAAATGATGAAGGGATTTGACACCTCTATAGATTATCCAAATCCATTAATTGTGGTCTCCTCCACTCTGAAATGATTATGACGTACTATTGAAAGGATTGCCCTCAACTGAATTTTCATCGGATCCTTGAGTAGTTTTGGACGCTAACAGAACAATCGACCACTTTCGGTTTGAGCGGTCTAGAACATAAAAAACTTGTACCGCTTGTGATTCCATTATAAAATGTTAGTATTTGTACCATTATTTACTAAAATAAACTTTCACAAATCCCAATTCATCTATTTTAACACAACTGTTGTTATCAACCCATTTTCATTGAAAAATCGGCAATTGGAATGTCTTATAATCCAACTCCCATATTAGTTTGATAATGCCAAAGTATGACATAAATTCATAAATTGGATTTCTGTATTTACTACCAGAAACATGCATCGATTCATCCACT